>OX244034.2:50442170-51706337 GCA_945859785.2 Tridacna gigas | reverse complement strand
AAAAAATGCAACTTAATTGCGTAAAAAACAAATGTAAATTTTCAACTTTAAATGGCTCCTTTTCCCATAATGATTGTCATTTTTTGTTGTTTTCAAAATTAATAGGGTTCAAGCTATTGATAATATAAAGCAACTGAGCAAGTTTCAGAAAATTCAACCACAAATGCTGATATCATCGCGTAAACAGGAATTGTAAATTTTCGAATTTAATTGGCTATACTGATTGTCGAGTTTTTTTTTCAAAATCGATAGGGTTCAACCTATTGATGAAACAAAGCAACTGTGCAAGTTTCATGAAAATCTGGTTACAAATGCAGACTTTATCACGTAAACAAGAAATTGAAATTTTGAATTTTAAATGGCTACTTTTTCTACACTGATTGTCAGATTTTTTTCAAAATCAATTGGGTTCTACCTATTAATGAAATAAACAAACTGTTTAAATTTAATGAAAATCCAATCACAAATGCAGACTTTATTGCGTAAACAAGATATTGAAATTTTGAACTTTTAAATGGCTACTTTTTTCACACTGACTGTCAGATTTTTTTCAAAATCAAAAGGGTTCAAGCCATTGATGATATAAACAAACTGTGCAAGTTTCACAAAAATCCGACCACAGATGAAGACTTTATCGCGTACACAAGAAAAAGACTAACGGACAGACGGATGGACGGACAGATGGACAGACGACGGAAAACACGCCATGACACTGGCTCTGCTGGCTTACAGCCAGTAGAGCTAAAAATGCAGAATATGAGCCATGCCCTGGCAAAAGGGGGCTTGCTACACCTCCATGATGCATGGTACCAAGCACGACATCACATGATTACAGATCCATAAAACCCATTTTCTCTGGAGACCAACAAAATAAGCAGGTAAACTGGTCCTTTGAAATGCAGAAAATTGGCAAAAGCAAAAAAAATTGGGGCCTTGTAAGCTTGCGCGGTCTGCACAGGCTGACCTGGGTCGATACTCTTTTTTGCAGATGCATTAAGCCCCCTTTTCACAGAGCATGACTCAGATATTTCATGTTAAGTGCCTGTACCGATATGACATCGCAATAAACTAGTTTACTACGATATGGATTTTCTCTATATTTCAAAATATAGATTGACTGACTTATGTTTAACTCTTTTACTGTCAACTAAACGGATTGGACTTTTCAATTATCCTTCTTGTTTGAATTGGATATGTTTTTGGTTGAAGACTAACACAAGATAGCGTACAATGTAAATCAAAGATCAAACTGCACGTTTTGTGCAGTCTGATCTTGATCTACGCCATCTGTAAAGTCTTTCCAATGTGACATTGGCAGTGAAATAGTAAAAAAAAATAGTTGTTGTGTTTTCCCATTTTCTTCTTTCCACAGCATTTGACGAGTTATCGGTACTTATATGTGTAAATTTAAACGGTACTTAAATATTAATGAGGGAGGACGGTTTTATGCCACATGCGCAGTAAAACAATGTAAATGCGACATTTCACTGATTAAATGGTCAAAATAAACCCTGCTTGCTTAAGTCTTAGAATGCTGAATTAATGAAATGGATCTATTTAAACAGGAAATATCATTTGAAATATTGTCATTTCAAGATTGTTTTGGCCAGAATATGCAAAAAAGTAGCGGACAGTGTAGATCCAAGATCAGACTGCATGTTCTCTGCAGTCTGATCCTGATCTACACTATCAGCAAAAACATGTTGGTTCCAGCGCTTTATGGGTTGAAAGAAATAGACAGTCAGAATTTTTCAAATATCAGCCTTCTAACTGGACGAAAAAGTAGGACAAAGACTAAGTATGGTTATTGAACATAAATTCAGGTTTTTGATACAGTAAAATGGTAGCAAAAGGTGAAATTGCTTGTTACAAGCACAAACTACACCAAATCAATCAATTATAATTTGATGTCATACTTTTCGACCCTGAGCAAGATCAAAGCCAATGAAAACCTTGTGAAAGAACCAGAAAATGTTGGCCACCTGCACTGTCTCTTTTCGAAGCTTTCAAAGATAAATCCAATCATTTGAGCCACATTCAACATAATCATCAACAAATGCTTTCTGTTAAGACATGTCTAAAATATTGTTGCCTTGTATAGAGTTAAGCCTTTGCCACACAATCCCGAGTTTTAAAGACGCTGTGAATGAAAGCTTTACATAACATTGTGGGAAAAGGAGAAAATGCGGGTAACCAACATTTTCTTCTTTTCCCACAATGTTTCCTACTCAAATAAAAGTAAGTTTCATCATTTGAGCAAGCCACCTATAATTTGTCATCTGCAAATGCTTTGAATTTGGACTTGTCTTAAATTTTGTTGTCTGATAAAGAGTGAACTCCTTACCAAACAGCAAAGTTTTAGAGAAGTCCAACTTGAAAGAATCTGCATAGAACAAATCAGATGTAACAGAAAAAAATGTGATTTGTCTTTGAATGGGCAAAAATCATAGTGGCAAAAAGGAGAATAAGCTAGTTACCAGCATTTTCTCTCTTTACCCACAATATTCTCAGAAGTCTCTTTTCCTAGGGTCAATAAATGGTGGGACTGTGTGGTAAAGGGTTCAAAAAGGCCACAGAAGAAAAGGAAGTATAAAAACATTATTGTATTAAGTATCAAAACCAGTTTTGAGAACACAGCAATTTTGTTTCATGTAACTGCTCTTTTTCAAACAATGTCCAACAAAGCTGACTACAGTAGGAGTGTAAAAAGTCATTTTATTACGGCAGTGAGTTACTTTGTTGACAGAACAGTACAAACCTAGCCAGGCTTGTATAAACCAAACATTTTAAGCTTAGACAATGACAATAAGAACAAAATAATTGCATCTAGAACTGTCGCACCCCACCCCACACCAGCACCTTGTCACTGAAGCAGCACAATCAGAGGACGAAAATGATTTTCAAAAAAAAGTTAAGGTGTAACCTTGACCTTTGAGCCATGTGACCCAGAAACAATAGGGCAGCTACCTGGGCCATGAGCAACACTTGTATAGTATTTCAGGGTCCTATGTCAAACAGCTTTTGAGTTAGAACACAGAAACAATTTTCAAAGTTCACCTGTGACCTTGACCTTTGAGCCATGTCACCCCCAAAACAATAGGGCACCTCCTTGGGTCATGAGCAACACTTCTATAAAGTTTCAGGGTCATAGGTCAAGTGGCTTTTGAATTTAAGTACAGAACTGATTTTCAAACAAAGTTCACCTGTAACCTTAACCTTTGACCCATGTGACCCAAAAACCATAGGACACCTTCTTGGGTCATGAGCAACACTTGTATAAAGTTTTAGTGTCCTAGGTCAAATGGCTTCTGAGTTAGAGCACGGAAACAATTTTCAAACAAACTTCGCCTGTGACATTGACCTTTGACCCATGTGACCCAAAAACCATAGGACACCTTCTTGGGTCATGATCAATACTTGTATAAAGTTTCAGGATCCTAGGTCAAGCAGCTTTTGAGTTACAGCACAGAAATAAAAACCTGGACGGATGGACAGACGGACAGACCAATGGACATGATGAAACCAGTATACCCCCCTCTACTTCGCAGGTGAGGGTTACAATAATGACATTGCTCTTGTCTAGAATGTTGAAGAAGAAAAAGGGACAGTTTTGTAGATTCTGTGCAGTCCGATCTTGATCTATACTGGCCATAAAGGCAAATAGAGTTGTGAAAGGCCTTTAGAAGTTAAGACCTTTAAGCAATAATCTATTAAGCACGACTTGTTGACCTTTTGCAGACAGTGTAGATCAAGATCAGGTTGCACAGAACATGCAGTCTGACCTTTGATCTACTCTGTCTGATAAGGAGATATTTTTCTCCAAAACATGAGTTTGAAATAACATCATTTGGATTTTTACTATCAGCTTGAAAGTTTCATTTCACTTATGAAGCCAGATTAGGGTTAATAGTATAAAATAAGTCTATAAACAAATCGCTTATCATTGTGTTCAAACAACTTACGGCTGACCTTTGTGTCACTGACCTTGATCATAAACGTAACCTGAATAGATCAAATAGTCCTTCACCAAAATGTTTAACAAACCTAGGCTGTGAAATAGAGAAAATGGTGGTAAGCAGCATTTTCTCCATTTTCTTCTTGTTTTCTACCCTTTCAAAGACAAACTTTATCATTTGAAACACATTTTACTGGTTGTCGAGCAATTCTTTCACTTTGGACAAGTATTGAAAACCCTTATCAAATGGAAAAAATGCAGGGGACAAATAACATGTGTCTCTAATGATGAATTTGTTCTTAAACAGGTGTACAGCAATGCTGAAAAAGGAGACAACACTGTTTACTAGCAACTTCTTTTCTCAGAGTTTTCAAGTCTTCTTCCTTAGGGTTGTAAAACACAGAATTGTTTGGTAAAAGGTGAAATGGGTCTTACAGGGTTACAAAATAATGCGGTCAACCTGAATGGATAATTCGGAGGGACAACTGGACAAAAAACGTGAATGAATTTAAGTTGAAAAATGACTGTGCCAAAGTCCTTTAACGACAAACAGTGAAATATGAAGAATCATTGATGGGTTAAGACACCTGGACAAAAAACGTGGGGTGGATGGAAAGTTTAGAATGAGTGTGTTAGGGTCATGTACTCTGGACAGCGAAGATCATGGAGTGCCTTTCCTTAGCTTTTGTTTTACAAACAAGAAAAAGATCAAGGTCAGACTGCACAGAATGTGCATTTTGGTCTTGGATATTCTACACTGTTTGCTATAGTGAGACATTCAAGCCATCACAGTTTCAAAATAGCATTCATTATTTTTGTTGCTTATATTTCTTTTTGAGTTAAGATTGTTGATACTGACTTTTTTGCCATTCTTAAACCTTAGGCTGCTAAGTATGACTCAAGCACCTTTTGCAGACAGTGTAGAATAAGATCAGACTGCACAGAAAGTGCAGTCTGATCTTGGATCTACACTGTCCGATGAGGAGATATCTTTCCCCCAAAAATACCTATGAAGCAGCAAAATTTGAGGCTTGAAAGTTTCATTTCACATATTTAGCAGGACAAGGGTTAAGGTTAACCCTTCACCAAAACAAAGCCATCTTTTAAAAACCCGAAAAAAGCTTTTAACTCTTTACCAAATGACAAATTTTTAGACTACACCAAATTGAAAGCATTTGCAGAAGACAAAATAAATGTAATTCAAAAATTGAAATTTGTTTTGGGAAGAAGGGAAAACATTGTGGGAAAAGGAGAAAATGCTGGTTACCAGCATTTTCTCCTATTCCCACAATGTTTTTGAAAGGCTTCTTTCTCAGGGTCGTTAAAAGTCAGGATTATGTGGTAAAGAGTTAAAACCATAGCGGGAGAAGGAGAACTTGCTGGTAACCAGCATTTTTTCCTCTTTCCTACAGTGTTGTCTACCATTTTTAAGACAGAAATCATCTTTTGAGCTCCTGTGAATTTGTCCTCTAAAATTTTGTATTTCGGCAAAAAAACCTGAATCTTATCAAAATTTTTAGAGGCTTAGCTCCTTACAAGACAATAAAATTCCATACAAGACCATTGTAAGCATTTTGAGATGACATTACTAAATATGACTCAAGAGATAGGATCCATGTTTCGTTTCTCTGCAAATGTTTGAATATGGACCAGGGTAAAATTTTGTTTCCTGTTAAGCGCTTAACGTTTGATTCAACAGCTTGTAATCTGAAAAATAGAAGTCACTGACCAAAATTTGACCAAATTCACAAGCTACTGCAGACGTAATACCAGTGTTGAACCCTGGGTATACAACTCATTTTACCCAATATCCTGAAGTTATTTTTAGACATATCACCATTCATTACATGTGACATTATCTTCCGCTAGGTGGCATTTTTCAAACAGTACATACCTATCTGATACGTGCATTCTGGTACAGAATCTTACTACTTTTCAAGGCGGCAATCCGTGCAACAAATTTCAAAATAAAATATATGTTTACTCACTAAAACCAACCTTGTATGATTTGTCAAGCCATGGTTGGCTAGCACAATTATAAGCTTGGGAAAAAGCCCCATTACAAGCCCAGTGAGGTGGGAAAGTTATTTTTGCTGTCAGTCTGTCCCAGTTTTTCCCGAAGTCCATATTTAGAGAGTGGTTACCAGTATTTTCTCCCTTTTCCACAATGTTTTTAAAAGCTGTATTTTTCAGGGTCTTTTAAAGTCTGCATTGTGTGGTAAACGGTTAACTGATAAGTATAATACTGTTATGGAAAAGAAAAAAAAAAAAAAAAACCACGCAATTGTTCCTTTTCCCCCACAATTTTTTACTTTAAAAAAATG
This sequence comes from Tridacna gigas, assembly GCA_945859785.2. Classification (NCBI taxonomy): domain Eukaryota; kingdom Metazoa; phylum Mollusca; class Bivalvia; order Cardiida; family Cardiidae; genus Tridacna; species Tridacna gigas. The sequence goes on along the minus strand of OX244034.2, from coordinate 51,700,058 downwards.
TAGACCACAGGAACATAAACATTCGTGAGCCATGCTCTGGCAAAAGGGGGTTTAATGCATCTCGATGATCCATGACAGCAAGCAAGTCATCATATAATAATGCATCCATAAAATCCATTTTGTATAACAACCTACTAATCATGAGGTAGACTGGTCCTCTGACATGCAGAAAATTTACCAAAAGCAAAAGGTTTCGGGCCTAGGTCAGCCTGTATGGGTTGCGCAGGCTGACATGGGCTGATATTTTATGCAGATGCATTAAGCCCCCTTTTTCACAGAGAATGGCTCATTTCTATTTGTAGTTTGTTGATCTGATCTGACTCATTTCTTCAGTATTAAGATAACCTTGGCTTTAAACTTGGCTTAGATACACTAAATGTACTTTTACACCTTCAACATAATGATAACCCTTGAAGTGCCCAAAGATTGACATTCTTTTTCTGTAATCCTACGTTGGCCGTAAACTTGGTATACATTATACTGAGTGTACTTCTAAGCTAGTTAATCAACATTAATCTTAACCTAATCAAACTATCAGTATTGCTACAATACTGAGAATGAGGGCTTTGGAAAACACTGCTTGAAAAGGAGAAAATACAGTTCACCAGCATTTACTCTTTTTTCCCTAATCTTTTGTTCCTTTACAGAGATAGATTCCATTGAGATAAATCCTATTTGCTGTCTAGAAATGCTGTCAATTTTTACAAGCCTAAACTTTCATTGTCTGGCAGGAGTTAACCTTTTACCAAACAATCTCAAATTTAAACAGCCCTGAGAAAAAGGCCTTCTGTATATATTGTGGGAAAAGAAGAAAATGCTGGTTACCAGTACTTTCTCCTTTTCCCACAATGTTCTCTACCCCGTCAAAGAACTCCGGTTCATTTGCACCACTGTGGAACTTATTACTACAGATGCTCTTTAGTTTGTCATTTGGTAAGGTGTTAATAATTTTTAGTCTACAAGCATAGGACAGCCTAGGTCCGTATATACTAACAGTTCTTCAGAATATTCTTAGCTTTATTCTCCAAGATTATCTAAATTTGAAAGTAACACAACTCCTGATTGGCTAAACCATTTAGTTTAGCCAACAAATGGTTTAGCCAATCAGGAGTTTTCTTACTTTCAAATGTAGAAAATTCTGCAGAACAAGACAAAGAAAATTCTTAAGAATGGTTGGATTTGGTGAATATAGCCCCTGATCCTGTTCCTGGCCCCTTAACAGAAATTCCAGTGTTTTAAGAACCCTGGGAAAGAAGGCCTTTGAAAACACTGTGGGAAAAGGAGACAAGAGGGCCATGATGGCCCTGGATCGCTCACCTGAGTCAATAGGCAAAATTTCACTCCAGGGTCACTCTAGAGCGCACACAAGGTTTTTTTAAGATTTGACCTAGTGACCTAGTTTTTGACCCCACATGACCCAATTTCAAACTCGTCCCAGATTTTATCAAGACAAACATTCTGACCAAGTTTCATGAGGATCGGACCGAAAATGTGGCCTCTAGAGCGTACACAAGGTAAAAAGTTGACGACAGATGACGCACACCGCACAACGGATGCCAGACACAGCACGATCACAATAGTTCACCATGAGCACTTTGTGCTCCAGTGAGCTAAAAAACATAAGTCAAAAAAGAGCACCACATGCAGGTGCCAACAATTGGCTGTTGTTTTTCGACTGATAAAAATTACCCTAACAATTTTTTAAAAAGGTCACTAAAGGAACATTTCTGTGAAATTATTTCAAAATCTGACCAGCCATTCCAGAGAAGAAGAATTAAGAAATTCCTCTTCATGTCCCTATGGTGCAAATAGCCCCCACCACCAGAGACATGTTTCTTGACAGATCAAAATTTTGCAAACAATTTTCGAAAAGGGTCACCAAAGGAACATTTCTGTAAAATTATTTCAAAATCTGACCAGCGGTTTCAGACAAAAAGAACTTTTAAGAATTTCTTCATGGCCGTATAGTGCAAGTAGCCCCCAGTCACCAAAGCCTTATTTCTTGACGGATCAAAATTTCGCGAAAAACTTTTGAAAAGGGTCTCCCAAGGGACATCTCTGTGAAATTATTTCAGAATCTGACCGGCCATTTCAGAGAAGAAGAATTTTTAAGAATTTCTTCATTTCCGTATAGTGCAAGTAGCCCCCATTCACCAGAGCCATGTTTCTTGACGTATCAAAATTTCGCGAACAATTTTTGAAAAGGGTCACCCAAGGAACATCTCTGTGAAATTATTTTAAAATCTGACTAGCGGTTTCAGAGAAGAAGAATTTTTAAGAATTTCTTCATAGCTGTATAGTGCAAGTAGCCCCCATTCACCAGAGCCATGTTTTTTGACAGATCAAAATTTTGCGAACAATTTTTGAAAAGGGTCACCCAAGGAACATTCCTGTGAAATTATTTCAAAATCTGACCAGCGGTTTCAGAGGAGAAGATTTTTAAAGAATTTCTTAGAAAATTCCATTTCGTTGCCATGGCAACCAGAGTTTTTGATGGAATCAAATTTTGTGAACAATTTTTAAAGAGGACCTCCCAAGGAACATTCCTGCCAAGTTTGGTCCAAATTGGCCAAGTGGTTTAGGAGGAGATGATGTTTAAAGAATTGTTGACGACGCACGACGAACAACGCACGACGCACAGATGCACAACGCACGACGGACACATGGGTGATCCTAATAGCTCCCCTTGAGCACGTTGTGCTCAGGTGAGCTAATAAAAAGATGAAGTTTCATGACATTTTGTCCTGTAGTTAAAGAGATATTGGTCCACAATGAAAATATACGTCAAGCCCCCTTTTTCCATGACACAGCAATAACTGGTCCTATCAGACCTACAATCAAACTCATTCTAGGTCATATATATTTTGACCAAGTTTGGTGCTGATTGGTTTAAATTTGTTAGAGTGTAAACAAAGTCAAATGTAGCAATTTCTTTAATTCAAGGGCAAATAACTCCAGTCGTTCTGGTCCGATTAGACACATAATCGAACTCATCCAAGATCTTATGGTCATATATATTTAGACCAAGTTTAGTGCTGATTGGTTAATATTTGTAGATGCTAGAGTCTAAACAAAGTCAAATATAGCAATTTTTCTAATTCAAGGGCAAATAACTCCAGTCGTTCTGGTCCGATTAGAGCCATAATCGAACTCATCTGAGATCTTATGGTCATACACATTTTGACCAAGTTTGGTGCTGATTGGTTTACATTTGTAGATGCTAGAGTGTAAACAAAGTCAAATGTAGCAATTTTTTTAATTCAAGGGCAAATAACTCCAGTCATTCTAGTCTGATTAGACACATAATCGAACTCATCCAAGATCTTATGGTCATATATATTTAGACCAAGTTTGGTGTTCATTGGTTAATATTTGTAGATGCTAGAGTGTAAACGAAGTCAAATATAGCAATTTTTCTGATTCAAGGGCAAATAACTCCAGTCGTTCTAGTCCGATTGGACCCATAATCGAACTCATCCGAGATCTTATGGTCATATACATTTTGACCAAGTTTGGTGCTGATTGATTATTATTTGTAGATGCTAGAGTGTAAACAAAAAAATGTGAATGGACGGACGGACGGACGACGACGGACGGTGAGTGATCACAATAGCTCATCCTGAGCACTTCGTGCTCAGGTGAGCTAAAAATGTTTGTAACTTGCATTTCCTTTTTCCACAATGTTTTTTTTTAAAACTATTTAGAAGACAGATATCAATCTACTGTGCTACAATTAAGTTACTGTCTGCAAAATGCTTTCAATTTGGTTGAGTCTTATAATTTTGTCATCCTGTAAGGAGTTTACTATTCAAAAATGCATGAATATAATGACTGAACTATCAGCACCATCAAATCCCTCCTCCTCTCTCTCCGTTTTCACTACATTACTAGCCCTTGGAGATTGGACTCCGATCGAATTCCCATCAATACCTGTATTCTTGATTGATACCCATTTTTCGGGGCTGTAAGTCCAATGTTATGTTTTGTGATTGCTAATGCAGTAAGAGTCAAAAGAAATTAACATCCGAGCTAGCCCCGAATATGGAATACAAAATAGACTTTTCGTACAATCAGAATTTCTGTATACAGTTTCTATATATAGATTTAGGGAAAACCAGGATTTGAGCAGGGTTTTCCATATATATTGGTTACCAGAATTCTGCCCGTCTAGTTTAGAGTAATGGCAGGTCACTCTTGTTTACTTTACATTCAGGAGAGGTCACTCTCCTTTCTTGTGGTCTCTCACACAGATCAAAAGGCAAACTAAAGTGATTTTTGCATGTTAACGCATTTGCAGATTTTGGTAATTTGTAAAGTACATGTATTCATTTACTTCTGTAACGCGTAACGATCTGGTCACTTATCCAGGCACTAACCATAAAGCACTCTGTTTAACCCTTTACCAATCCACAAAAATTTAGACTGGTCTAGATCGAAAGCATCTGCAGACAACAAGATTAAATGTGACTGTAGAAACTGAAATTCCTCCTTTGGAGGGTAGAAACATGGTGGGAAAAGGAGAAAATGCTGGTTACAAGAATTCTTTTCTTTCCCAACAATCTTTTCAAAAGCCTTCTCTGTCGAGGTAGTTATAGCCCAGGCTTACTTGGTAGAGGGTTAATTTGCACAGAGAGAAATGCGCCAAACCGGATCGCTGTAAAAGCTAAGCCCAACAGCAAAGCAGGTTTTTAGTGCATGTATATCTAACCGAGTCTTGAGTCACCGCTGTTTTCGCATAATAACCAATTACCTACATCAATAGCAGTACCCAATCTATCATGCCAAGATGTGATATATAAAAGACATTACGATTGGCTAATATAGCTACTACAGCTTATCCAACGAAAACAATCATCACAATAGCCTGTACCAATTGTACATGTATATATCTTCACAATAGCCTGTACCAGTTGTACATGTATATATCTGTATACATTGTATGTACAATGGGGACCAGTTTAAGTTTTTCGAAGACTTTAACAACAAAAAAAATGTCCCCACCATGCTGGACTTATAGTTATGCCTGGTGCATAGGTTATATGCTAGCTAACCATGTCTGGATGTATCCTATCGCTTAGGGTTGTCATGAACAAACATACATCTTATTTTGAAATTTGCTGCATCGATTGCCATCTTGAAAAGCAGTCAGGTTTTGTACCCAGAATGCCCGAATCAGATAGGTATGTATTTGAAAAATGCAACCTAACAGAATATAACATACGGTATAGAGATTAAAGGAACCATCATCAAAGTATCACAGGTAGCACAGATCACTGGCCAATGCTGATAATCAGTGTTATCTCTATTGCTTAACTCTTTACCAAACAACAAAATTTCAGAATGGTCCAAATTGAAAGCATTTGCAGACGACATATTAACTGTTGGTCAAATGGTAAGATGTGTCTGTAGTAGGATAGAAAACATTGTGGGAAAAGGAGAAAATGTTGGTTACCAGCATTTTCTCCTTTTCCCACAATGTTTTCAAAAGCCTTCTTCTTCAGGGTCGTTAAAACTAGGGATTGTGTGGTTAAGGGTTAATTTTCAAAGATGAATCCAAGAATTTGGGCCATACTTGTCATCTTCTGAACCTTTTCAATGTAGGAGAGATAAACTTTCTCATCAGAGGTTCTTTACCTTGCCAATGTTACCTGAAGGAGCAATGCACTTTTATCATAAAACTGCTCATTCTGTTTTATAATATAAAGCCAAGCACAGTGGATAGTGTTTCAAAACTAGAAACCAGGGGTCACTGACTCTAATCCCCAGCTCAGCCAATTTCTTTCCGAGGACTGCTGATTGTCATTGCGACAGGATTCATTACTCTCTCGTCACTGATCATTGTTTCAATGGTGGGTATGTGGGAAAGCAGTTAGTGGCTTTGGGAGAATATTGTGCAAAGTACTGGGAAAAGAAATTCCAGGAAAGCATGAACAGGTGCATAGGCAGCCACAACATAACTGGAATAAATTTGAAAATGGCATTAAACACCATATGAGAAAAAAAAATTATATAAAAATTGTGACATTTCCTACGTGCAAATGTAAATGCTTGTATAACCCTATCTTAAGGCTTTATCAAAAGATTCCTCATTCTCTCAAAACTCTGACAGAGAAAGCTTTTGAAAATATCTTTGTACAAGGAGAAAAAATACTGGTAACCAACAAATTATTGCTTTCTACCTTTCAAAGACAAATCCCTTCATCTGCACAATAATGAATTAGTAGGCTGCAAACACTTTCAGTTTGGACAAGCCTTTTTTTGTTGTCTGATATCAAAAAATTTATTTACATTATCTGCAACAGCATCCATAGTGTCCTTCTAATTTATTCTCTCTTAACCCTTTACCACTTACTCCCGAGTCTTAACGACCCTGAGGAAGAAGCCTTTTGAAAACATTGTGGAAAGAGGAAAGAATGCTGATAACCAGCATTTTCTCCTTTTTCCACAATGTTTTTTGAGAAAAATTTCATTGATTGAGCCATATGTGATCTGTCATCTGCAAATGCTTTCATCAATTTGGATAAGTCTGATATTTTGTCGTTTGGTAAAGAGTTAAACTTGACCTTAACTTGATTCAATACAATGACTTTCCTCATTAAAACGCTGACCTTCATGTCAGCCTTAGGGTGCCAGATAAATGATATGGACAAAAAGAAGAAGGATATAGAGCACTTTTGAGACTTTTTTGATTGAATTCAAATGGTGTTTTAACCTTTTACCAAACAACAAAATTTTAGACTAGGCCAAATTGAAAGCATCTGCAGATAACAAAATAAATGGGACTGAAAATTTGACACCTGTTCTGGGAAGTGTAGAAAACAATGGGAAGGGCAGAAAACAATGTAGAAAAAGAAGAAAATGCTGGTTGCTGGCAAGGCTAGTGCTCTGAGGTGTTGGACACATGCATAGGAATAGCCAGGATTAAAAAAATTAATATGCACATAGAGCTATATGGTGACGTTTGCTCAACAGCATGACATCATAGGGAACATCACCATTTATTGTAGATCACAGAAAAATTTCCAAATCATCAGTCCATCAATTTAACCCATCTATTTACTTTGAAAAGGTGCGCAGACCTAGAGAAAAATCAGTACATGTTTATGATATTGTGACTTACAACTTTGGTTGCAGATTTTTTTATACCCATGTGCATATTGTGTGTAATCAGCTCTACACGCTTTCCAGGGATACTCTCATGAAGGCTCTGTGCCTAGGGTGAGGATGAAACTCATGCCCATCTGGTTACAAATCCTTCACCTTTACTTCTAGGTCCTATAGGACATTCAAGCTGTTTGAGTCAAAATACTGAACAATGTAGATATATCAACAGACAGCAGGCTCTGTGACCAATGAGAAGGTTTTGGCAAAAATGTACACTACTGTAAAAGGGGATTACTGTAACTGTGGGTCTAAAATTTTGCGAATTGCCAAATATTGACCTTTCTCGTGTTTTAATAATATCTGCAAAGACTACAATAAAGTACTTGTACTGTAAATCTAACTTATTATTCAAGTTAATAAATCTCCATTTTTACTTCGATGAAACACGATTAATTGGCAGTATTAACCACCACTAGATGGATATTCTTGGTTAAGGGTCAAATTCATTTGGCTCCCACATGACCTGATGTCTAGGTAAAATATATCTTAATGTACCCTAACCCTTAGCCGGACAACAAAACTTTACCCTTGTCCAAATTGAAAGCAACTGCAGACAACAAATCAAATGTAGCCAAAATGATGACTTCTGCATTTAATAGTGTAGAAAACATAGTGGGAAATGGAGAAAATGCCGGTTATGAGCATTTTCTCCTTTTCACTATGTTTTCAAAAGCCTTCTTTTTCAGGGCTGTTAAAACTCGGGATTGTGTGGCAAAGGGTTAAATCTACAATGGCAGATATCTTAACGATTTTCATCAATACCCATAAATCGCAAAGATTTCCATGACAAGAACATTTCTTTACAGTATTTGCTCCATTTCCTTTTCATATTTGAGCCATGCTCTAAAAAAGGGGGTTTAATGCATCTTCAAAACTCTCTTGACCTAGGTCAGCCTGAGCAGTCATTGCATGCTGACCTGGGCCAAAACAAATTTTGCTACTGGTCAATTTTCTACATGCCCAAGGACCAGTATACCTTATGATTCAGTCCATTATTAGACAAAGTAGATTTTATCATTATTAGACAAAGTAGATTTTATCATTATTAGACAAAGTAGATTTTATCATTATTAGACAAAGTAGACTTTATAGATTCAGGTCATATGGCCACATGCTTGGAATAATGCTTCACAGAGATGCTTAAACCCTTTACCGCATGACCCCTGGTTATAAGGATCCTGCTTAGGTAAATCCCTTTTGAAAACATTGTGGAAACAGGAGAAAATGCTGGTAACCTGCATTTTCTCCTTTTCCCACAATGTTTTCTACCCTTCAAAAGGTGAATTTCTATTTTTGAGCCACAATTATTTTGTCATCTTCAAAAGCTCTCAATTTGGGCAAGTCTAAAATGTTGCCAAAGCGCTGCTCATTTGTATTTTTATGGTAACTACCTCTACTCTGAATTTTAATCTACACTGTCTGCTATGCTGCTGAGACATTCTGGCCAAAAATTACTTTTATTAGCCATTTATTTTTATGCGTTTTTTTTTTTTTCAGGTTGATTGATTGATTGTATGTTACTTTATGCCGTTTTCAACATCATTTCAGTTATATCGCAGCAGCCAGTGCACCTATCCATACTTTCCTTGAGTTTCTGTTACCAGTGCTTTGCACAATATTCCTCTTCCCAAACCACTGGCTGCTTCCCCACATGATCATTACCAAATAATGATCAGCAAGCAAGAGTATCATCAAAAATTTTTTGAGATGGGAATTCAAACCATCGACCCCTATTCTCACCTCTTGTGCCTTACTGACTGAGCTACTGGGGCTTGGCATGTTTTTTTCCAAACTAAAAAGAAATTAATCTAATTTGCTTATTTGAATCTCTAAGGGTTTTGGCCTATCCCGTCCACCTTTCTTATGAATTGTCTGGAAAAGGAAAGAAATCCTTCTTCATCAATAATTGGGTTATTTTGACCAACTTAACCCTTTACCACACAATCCCAACTTTTAACGACCCTGACAAAAAGGCATTTTGAAAACATTGTGGGAAAAGGAGAAAATGCTGTTAACCAGCATTTTCTCCTTTACCCAAAATGTTTTCTACCCCATCACAAACAAATTCAGCCATTTAAGCCAGGTCTAAATTGTTGTCTGCAAATGCTTTCGATTTGGACAAGTCTAAGAATTTGTTGTTTGGTAAAGAGTTAAAAATGTAAACAACCAACCAAATTTGTCATCACTGACCTCGAAAATAAATGGGTCAAATATTTCTTTGGTGTCCTCAAATTAGATGTCAGGTGTAAGGACAACTGACCATTTTTTTTGATAAGATATGGCTGTACGCACCACATGGCACGTAAAGCAGAATCATATAGAGCACTTTGAAATATTTGCTTGAATAGCCTTTGACACCTTTAGCACACAATCTGAGTTTAATCCTTTACCAAATCATGACAAAATTTTAGACCAGTCCAAATTGAAAGCTTTTGCAGACGACAAAATAAATGTGACTCAAAATTTGAACTTTGTCTTGGGAAGAGTATAAAACATTGTGGGAAAAGGAGAAAATGCTGGTTATCAGCACTTTTTCCTTTTCCCACAATGTTTTCAAAAGGCTTCTTCAGGATCGTTAAAAGTCGGGATTGTGTGGTAAAGGGTTAAACAACCATGGGCTTTTGAAAACATAATGGGATCAGGAGAAAATGCTGGTATTTTCTCCTTATCCCACAATGTTTTCTACTCACCCAAATCAAATTTGGTTTTTGAGTCACATTTTGTTGTCTGCAAATGCTTTCAATCTGAACAAGTCTAAAACTTTGTTAGTTAAACACTTAACCATTTTCAACAACATTTTAGTGAAACCATGGAGATACCTGATTTGCATTTGGAAGTCCACTATGCTCAAACTAAAGATGATAAAGTAAATGTGAGAAAACATTGTGGGAATTGGAGAAAATGCTGGTTACAATAGTTTTCCATTTCTCCCATTATGTTTTAAAGTCTTCTTTCTCAGCGTTGTTAGAACTCAAGATTGTATGCAAAAGTATATTAATCCTCAATCAAACTCCCCCGAATTGTCACGACTGAGAGGAAAAAGGCTTTTGAAAACATTGAGGGAAAGGAGAAAATGCTGGTTACATTTTCTCTTTTTCTCACGTTTTCTACCCTTTCAAACAAATACTCCACTATTTGAGTCACAATTTGTCATCTGCATCCACTTTCAATTCGTCATAGTCTAAAATTTTGTCATTGGGTATAGTTCAATCATAATTCATTCAATTAGTGAGTGTACTTTTCAGTTTTAAGTATTTTTAGTACATATCAGATCTTGTACAAAGTATTTTTATCTAAGGATCTTTGTAAAACTGTAATGGTATCTACTGATACCGTATCTATGTTAAGTACACTGAATAAATAAAGTGTATTAGACTAATAAAAGTGCTGATCCTAAAACTGGACATGTGACCTCAATTTTAACAGATTACCTTGGAGGCTTATTACAGACATGTCACCAGCACCTCCATGTGACATAAGGAGTACACTGATGTGGCTAGACTCTTGTTGCCTCTCTGAAAAGTGCATAGCTTGGTTCAACCCTTTACCACACAATCCCATGTTTTAACGACCTTTAGGAAAAAGGCCTTTGAAAACATCATGGGAAAAAGAGAAAACGTTGGTAACCAGCATTTTCTCCTTTTCCCATAATGTTTTCTTCCCTTCAGAAGGCATATTTCAGTTTTTGAGTCACACTTAATTTGTCGTCTGCAAATGCTTTCAATTTGGACCAGTCTAAATTCTGTCATTTGGTAAAAATTTAAATCATTAGCAGATGACAAAATTTTAGACCTGTTGAAATTGAAAGCAATTGCAGACAACAAAATAAATGAAATGTGGCTGAAATGATGGAATTTGTTGTTGAAACTGTAGGAAACATTATGAGAAACGGGGAAAATGCTTGTTACCAGCATTTCCTTCTTTTCTGATAATGTTTTCAAACACCTTCCTTTTCAGGGGCTGTTTAAATACAGTACTGTTTGGTATAAGGTTAATTCTTCAGCAGATGAAAAACCTATATTAGACTTGTCCATGACGAAAGCACTTGAAGAAGAAAGAACTGAATGTGGCCAAACTGGTACAGATCAGAAATCTGTCTCTGAAACTGTAGAAAACACTGGAAATGGGAGAAAATTATGGTTACCATCTTTTATCTCCTTTTCCCTACCCTATCAGATAAATTCCATCATAAAAGTAACAATCACTAAGTCTTATGCAAAATATTACAATGCTTTCACTATGGACAGGAAGTAAAGTTAGTCATCTGCCACAGAGTTAATTCTTTACCAAAAGATAAAAGTTTAGACTTGTCCAAAAACAGTGAAAGGCATTACAGACAAAAAATGAAATGTGGCTCAAACAGTTGAGTTTATTGTAGAAAGGGTTACAAACATTGTGAGAAAAGGAAAAAAATGCTGGTTACCGGCATTTTCAATTGTTCCATTATGTTTTCAAATGCATTCATCCGCAGGGTGTTTAACTCTTTACAAAACAAGAAAATTTTTGACATGTCTAGATTAAATGCAGACAGCAAATTAAAAGTAACTCAAAAATTGATATTTGTTTTCAGAAGGGTTGAAAACATTGTGAGACAAGAAGAAAATGCCAGTTACCAGGGTTAAAATTCAGGACTGTTTAGTAAAGGGCTAAACCGCATGATTGTTTGGTATTAATGGATTCTTAGTCTAAGGGTTAGTATTTCTTGTCTGTATTTAACATTGTTTTAACAGCATATGTCATATCACAGCAGTCAGTGCATCTTCACATGTTTCCTGGCTTTCTCACACCAGTACTGACACAACTTTCTTTCCAAGCCACTGACTACTTATCTCACATGTATCTGGGGCAAGAGGCGAAAAATTGCCAGAAAGAAAGTTTGCCACAACTGGGTATCAAATGTTTCATTGACATTTGACATGATCAGAAATTCGTTATGATTAAAATTTGTTAATATTTCTGATCATGTCAAATTTTACTGAAACTGTCATTAAATTTTATTTGAAAGAGAAATAAGTTCAAGAAAAAAAACATGAATAAAGCCAGCTGATCAACTTCAATATTACTTCTTGAAAAGGATTTGCAGCAGACCATTACTTTGAAAAATGGAAAATCATCATGCATTAGGTTTTCAGACATGAACCAGAACTGTCACAAAGCAGAAAAATACCCCCTCCGTCAGTACCTTGTCACTGAAGCAGCACAATCAGAGAAAACAAAGTTCACCTGTGACCTTGACCTTTGATCCAAGTGACTCAAAAACGACCGGGCACCACCTGGGGTCATGAGGAACACTTGTATAAATAAAGTTTCAGGGTCCTAGGTCAAACTGCTTCCAAGGTAGAGCCAGTAACAAAAACATGATGGACAGATTGATGGACTGACAGACAAACAGACATGGTAAAACCAGTATACCCTCTCTGCTTTGTAGGTGGGGGGTTATAATAAATGTGAAAAAACTGGGCAAAAGAAGAAAGAGCAATGTCTACTTATGCTACAATGCTTTCAAAATTAGTCTGAGGCCGGGGAAAGAAAATGTTAAAGGCTATCAGCTAAAGACATTTACAAGATGACAAAAATTTTTTCTCATCCATGCTTAATGTATTCAAGACTACAAATTAAATATTGCTCCAAATCAAATTTGTTTTCAAAAAGGTAGAAAACCATAACCTGTTCAGTAACTAAAATGAAGCTCCCAAGTTGATAGTAAAAACCAATTATTGCTTCTTCAGAGTTAATTTTTTGGGAAAAAATATCAGACAGTGCAGTTCTGTGCAGTTTGATCTTGATCTACACTGTCTGCAAAAGGTCCTTGAGTCAAGCTTAGCAGCCTAAGGGCAAAAAGCCCTCTTCCTCAGAGTTGTAAAGTCACTGCCTGTATAATAAACAACATAATTAAACTTCCATTAGAGTTTATAGTTGCTGAAAATTAGTACAAAAAATACATATACTCAAATTATGACAGCAATAATAACTGTTATCGAATTTTGGATTTTTCTATGCAATTACAAAATTTTAATGCATTCAAATTTTATCTCATGCAGACAAAAACTTTCATCTTAACTTCATCTAACAAAATGTTAGACTAGTCCAAATTGAAAGTATTTGCAGATAACAAAATATACAGTATACCGGTAAGTGGATATATACAGTCAAAAAATTTGAGAATTAATGATTATGGACATTTTGCATACAGAGAGGTTTGTGGTAAAATATGTGAACAGAACAGTTTGCGAATTTTTCAAATTCGCCAAATCACAAATATTTCCATGTCTCAAAAATTTCTATTTATACAATATGAGACTGAAAAATTGAAATTCAATTTGGGAAGGGTTGAAAACATGGTCGGAAAAGGAGAAAATGCTGGTTACCTGCATTTTCTCCATTTCTCACCATGCTTTTTAAAGGGCTTCTTTTTCTGCGTCATTAAAAGTCAGAATCGTGTGGTAAAGGGTTAAACCAAACATAATCACCTTTGGAACAAGAGGACCACAATGATCCTGTAGCACTCACCTGAGCTAACAAGACCTAATTTCTTTTTTATGGTGAAAAACAAGTCCCTTTCCTGATTATAGTAAAGGCTTTAAACACAGGATTGCTTGGTATTAAAAGGTTAAATAATTGCATAAACATTTGCAAATGACAATTCTTTTGTCTTACAGAAACCTATTTTTTGAAAACACTATGAAAAAGGAGAAAGCTGCACATACTGACAAAGTAGATCTAGATCTGACAGCACAGAACATAGTTACGACCATAAAGTGGCAAGTTAGCAACAAAGAGCAATTACTGCAAATGAGAAAAACATGACAAATATCACTGAAGAGCCTTACCTAATGCAGACAAACATAACAAGAGCTGCATATTGTCGCAAGATACGCCCATCCCACCGCCAGTTGTTGAGGGGGATAATAATCGTAAAGGGCAGGTAGAGGAAAATAGTAGTGCAGCAGAAATCATGTAAGTGATTGAAATAGGCATGAATGTCTCCGGCCAGAGCATAACTTTGTCATCTCTAGTCTGAACATCTTTAAATTTGGAATGCATGATTGTTGAAAAGTTACGGAGTGCAGTGCACAAGAACCATAAGTCTTCCTAGCATGAATTTTGAGTTATTTCCCCTTTTATCTTCATTTTTATGGCATTTCTAGCTTGTCCAGAGCATAACTTACATAACCATTTACCTACATGAAGTAACAGGAAAATGTTAAGTTGCAGGTTAAGTTTTGGACAGACAGACAGACAGACAGACAGACAGACAAATGGACACTGGTAAAACAGCATGAGGCTTGAATATACTTAATTTACAACAAAACATCAGTCAACAACGATGTCAAAAGGGAAAGGGAAAGACTCAGACAAAATAAGTTGACACCCTCACTGACTTTCCTGTATAATGTGCATTCACCTCTGAAAATAGGATTTCTTAATGCTAGATCTCTTCATGCATGATTATTGAATAAAGTTTGACATCCACTGCAAACTTGCACTGCTACAAAACGTGCCTGAAATAAATCTTACTCAGAATTCTTTCATAAGAAAACAGTGAAATAATTAAAAAACTACAAATAAGATGGTTACGTTATACGGTACAAAGATCAAAGGGGGAATAACTCAAAATTCATGCTAGGAAGAGTTATGGTTCCTGTGCACTGCACTCCATAATTTTTCAACAATGATGCATACCAAATTTGAAGATGTTCAGACTAGAGATGACAAAGTTCTGCTCCGGACAAGCAAGAAATGCTGTAAAAATGAAGATCAAAGGGAGAAAAACTCAAAATTTGTGCTAGGAAGAGTTATGGTTCTTGTGCACTGCACTCCGTAATTTTTCAACAATTATGCATACCAAATTTGAAGATGTTCCGACTAGAGATGACAAAGTTATGCTCCGGACAAGCAGAAAATGCTGTAAAAAATGACAATCAAAGGGAAATAACTCAAAGACAGCACGAGGTAGAGTTGTGGTTCTTTCGCACTGCACTCGGTATTATTGCAACAAACACAAATGCCAAGTTTCAAGTCAATCGGACTGAAGATGACAAAGTTATGCTTTGGACAAAGAACTGGACGCCGCCGCCCGCCTGCCCAGACACCCGCCCGCCTGGACGCCCGCCTGCCCGGACGCCATGGGTGATCCCATAATACGTCCCGTCTTTGATGGGCGTATAAAAAGTATCACAGAAGGGCCTACCTAGGCACTTAATGCAGACAAACATGAAAAATATCACAGAAGGGCCTAACTAGGTACCTAATGCACACAAACCTGACAAATATGACAAAAGGGCCTTACTAGGCACCTAATGCAGACAAATCTGACAAATATGACAAAAAGGCCTTACTAGGCAACTAATGCCAACAAACCTGACAAATAAGACAATAGGGCCTAACTAGGCACCTAATGCAGATGAATCTGACACGATTTATATGACAAAATAGCTTATCTAAGCACCTTATGCAGACATTTCAATAGAGAAGCCTGAGTCTCAGATGGTGTACTTACACAAGCACCGCAACAGTTTCTCTAGCCTAAAACTGTTTTAAACATTTGCATTTATTAACTCTTTGCCACACAACAAAATTTTAACCTGGACCAAAATGAAAGCACTTGCAGACGACAAATCAAATGTTAATAAAAAACATAAAATTTGTCTTTAGTTACCAGCGTTTTCTTCATTTCCCCCAAATGTTTTCAAAAAGCCCCTTTCTCGGGGTTGACAAAACTCGGGATTGTGTGGTAAAGAGCTGAAGAGACATAATTATGCTAGCCATGATAATATGAAGTCTGATCTTGGAATGAATTAATGAATGTTGTTTTCTGGCGCATCGACAGCTCAGGCCATTTAGCATGCACATACGACGGTTGTCCTTTAAGCATGTAGACTTTCTTTATTTCTCCTAATTGTTTTATGATAAATGAATGATAATTTGCATGGACAAACTATTATTCTTAATCTACTTCATGGTTTGCAATATTAGCCGGTGTTAAACCCTATACAAAAACTGTTAAAACTTGTGAATTGCATGCCAAATAACGTCTGCCTAACTGGCGACTTCTTGAAGTCATTTCCTGTAAAGAACAACAGAAAAAATTTATTTTTGAATGAGAGACAACAAGTTTTGTGACAGTCACCAAAAGGAAACTTAAAAAGCATGACATCAAAAGGTGACGTCAAGTTGAGTGCAACTATTCAGTTCTGTGAGGCCTTAGGGAAGACATCCACAGAAACATCAAAGATGATTCAAAATGACGAGAACTGTACAGAAATGTTGCCAATTGCTAGTATTCAAATGGCATTAACAACTTAAAGATAGTCGGAATCTATGGCAAATGAATCACGCTGTGGGTGACCTGTGAAACAGATCGGCACTTGAACAGGATGTCAAAGACTTGCTGGCAAAGGACCAGCAATTCACCGTTTGCACCATTTCATTGCAAGCCGGTGCATTAAAATCATATATTTACGGGATTTTAACAAAAGATCTAGAAATGGGCAAATTTAGTGCAAGGTGGGTACCTCAACTACTGTCCGGTGAACTGAAGGCTACCAGTTAATGTGTGGAATGTTCTAACAAGTTCCTGAATCAGTACGAAAGGGAAGGCAACCAGTTCTTGGACAATATCATTATGATGGATGAGACATGAATCTGGGCATATGTTCCGGAAACAGCTGAATGATCAGTGTGGAAAGGAACAAGTACCCCACCTCGAAAGAAAGCGAGAGTGAGCAAGTCCAGTGGAAAAAAGAGGTTATGCTCAGCACTAGTCATTTGATGATGAGAGTAACTTTATGCGCTGAAGTCACAAAAAGCATCTCTGATTGATTAACATTATTTTTATAAACAATACACACTGTTTTGTAAGCCTTTTGAAAACATTGTAGGAAAAGGAGAAAATGCTGGTAACGAGAATTTTCTCCTTCCCCCACAATGTTTTCTAGTCTTTGAATGACTTTCATGTTTTAAGTACCGTATTATGTCACCTGCAACTGCTTTTAATCTGGACAAGGCTAAAATTTTGCTGTCTGGTAAAGAGTTAAAAAGATATCCAGAATAAGCAGTCTGATCTTAATCTACACCATTTACATAATGCAATAACCATTGTTTGTTGAAGGAGACTAACCCTTTACCAAACAACAAAATTTCAGCCTTGTCCAAACTGAAAGCGTTTGCAGATGACAATTTCATTGTGGCTCAAACGGTGTAATAGGGTAGAAAATATTGTGGGAAAAAGAGAAAATGCTGGTTATCAGCACTCTCTCCTTTTCCCACAATTTTTTCAAAAGCGTTCTTTCCCAGGGTCTTTAAAAGGCGGCACTGTGCGGTAAAGGGTTAACCACACAATCCTGAGTTTAAACGACCCTGAGGAAGAAGCCATTTGAAAACATTGTGAGAAAAGGAGAAAATGCTGGTAGCCAGCATTTTCTCCCTTTCCCACAATGTTTTCTACCCTTTTACAGACACATTTCATCATTTCAGCCACACTTAGTTCATTGTCTGCAAATGCTTTCAATTTGGACAAGTCTACAATTTTGTCATTCAGTAAAGAATTAACCCTTCACCACACAATCCCGGCATTTTCTCCTTTTCCCACAATGTTTTCTACCCTTCCCAAAACAATTTTTGAGTTTTCAGTAATATTTATTTTGTCATCTGCAAATGCTTTCAATTTGGACAGTCTATAATTTTGTCATTTGGTCAGAAATTAATCACATTCTATGGATTACCTCCAGTCATAATTTGTGGCTGGCAACTTCAAAACCATATAGGTAAATAGTCACCATAAAACAGGTAAAATACATGAAACAATACTGTGGCAAAAGAAGAAACTGTTCATCATTTCCATTTGCAACAATGTTTCCAAGGGTGTTTTGGTGCAAGAGGAAGAAAGTTTTTTGCAGATGGCTATCATCAGAGTTCAGTCTGTACCAAACCACAAAATTTTAAACTTGTAAAACTCAATAGATTTTGGCATTACCATAGCAGAAATATCGAACAACAGTGTTTTTTTCATAGTGAAAAAAAATGTGACTCAAAACCTGAAATTTGTCTTTGGAATGCTAGAAGACATTGTGGTAAAAGAAGAAAATGTTGGTTACCAGCATTTTCTTGTTTTTCTGCAATGTTTTCAAAAGCCTTCTTTCACAGGGTTGTTAAAACTTGGGATTGTGTGATAAAGGAATAAGTGCTAAAATCATCTGTCACAACTATAATTGCTTTAGCAGCTATTGTAGATCAAAATCATACTGCACAGAGCCTGCAGTCTGATTTTTGATCTACACTGTCTGCTTCGCTGCAACACTCTGGACAAAAACAGCCTTTGTATATATTATTTGGGACTCCGCTTACATGTATCTTCAAATCTTATATTTCTCTTAGATTTATTAGGAGCTCTAAAGGTTAAGCTTTACCAGACGAGAAATATTTGAAACCAGTTTAAACTGGAAGCATTTGCAGACAATATTAAAAACAGTTCAAACAATGGGATTTATTTTTGGATTGATAGAAAACACTGAAGGAAAAGGAGAAAATGCTGGTTACCAGCATTTTCTCCTTTCCTCAAAGTGTTTTCAAAACCCTTTTTCCCCACAGTTGTTAATACACAAGATTGTTTGGTAATGGATTAACCGTTTACCACACAATCCCGACTTTTAATGATCCCGAGGAAAAAGCCTTTTGAAAACATTGTTGGAAAAGGAGAAAATGCTGGTTACCAGCATTTTCTCCTTTTCCCACAATGTTTTCTACCCTATCAAAGAAAAATCACATTATTTGAGTCACACTGAAATTGTCGTCTGCAAATGCTTTCAATTTGGATGGGTCTAAAATTTTGTCATTTGGTAAAGGGTTAACAAAAAACTTGTGTAAGAAAAGACCTTACTTTTCTCTGGTCCATGTTTCAATACTGTGACTGACTGTCACATCAGAGCAAAATGCCTTCCTTATTCCAGCCCACTGTACCGTTGCAATGTGAAATAGCTGTGAGCATATTCTCTCTTCACAACTGTATGCCTGTGAAACCCTTTAGCAAACAAGCTTGTGTTTTCATGACCCTGTGCAAGGACAGTTTTGAAAACAATGTCAGAAAAAGAGAAAATGCTGGAAACCAGCATTTTCTCCTCTCCCACGCTGTTTCTACCTTTCAAAAGCTAATTTCATCATTTTTAAATTGAGCAGCAAATGCGAAACCATTTCATCTGCATTCACCCCTAAGATCCTCTCCATTTGAATGTGTCTAGAATTTTGTTGTGGAGTGAAGGGTTAGCACATTACCCCCTTGAAGGCAGTTGTTGCATCATTCACATCTCACTTGAGTGCATAGTGCTTAATGCCATTTTCAACATTATTTTAGTTATATTGCAGAGGCCAGTGCACCTATCCATGCTTTCCTGGAGTTTCATTCACTGCACAATATTCTTCCCAAGCCAGTGGCTGCTTTCCCACATAACCACTGTCGAAACTAAGGTCAGCAGTGAGAGAGGAATGAATCCTGTCACAATGACTATCATCAAACAAGAGGGCCATGATGGCCCTGTATCGCTCCACTGGCTTATAAATATAAACCATAAAGAGAAGTCTTCACTATATAAGCCCTCATAAAACTTTGACCCCAGGGCTACAGTCAGACTAAATGGAGAATATGTGTATTAGAAGAATAACATGCCAAATTTGGGAGTTCTTGGCCTTATGGCTAGTAACATAACGGTTTCTGAAGTTTTCACTCCATAAACCCATGTAAAACTTGTGACCCCTGGTGCAGGGCCAAACTTGATCCTAGGGCTGTAACTTGGACCCTCTTTGTAGTTGTCCACTAGACAATGCTATAATTATGCAAAATTTGGTAGCCCTAAGCCTTATGGCTATGTACACCAAGATTTAAGAAGTTTTCCCTATATAAGCCCATGTAAATCTTGTGAACCTGCCCCCCCCCCCCCCAGCATGAGGCCAAATTGACCCCAGGACTGTAATATGGGCACCTTTGGTAGACCCCCACTAGATCAAGCTAAATGCAAAATTTGGTAGCTCTAGGCCTTATGGCTAGGTACAGGAAGATTTTTAAAGTTTTCTCTATATAAGCCTATGTAAAACTTGTGACCCCTGGGGCAGAGCCAATTTTGACCCCAGGGCTATAATTTGAAGAAACTTGATAGAGGTCTACTACATAAAACTACATGCCAAATTTGGTAGCCCTATGCCTTATGGTTTCAGACAAGAAGATTTTTAAAGATTTCCAATATTCTTCAGTTTTGTTGCCATGGCAACCAGAGTTTTTGAAGGAATCAAATTCTTTCAAGAAATTCTGAAGAGGGCCATAGCAGGATCATTTCTGTGAAGTTTCATGAAAATTGGATGGGTAGTTTCAGAGAAGAAGATGTTTGAAATAAAAGTTAACGCACGGACGGACGCACGGACAAACGGACTGACGGACGCACGACGGACACCGGGCCATGACATAAGCCCGCTGGCCTTCGGCCAGTGGAGCTAAAAAATTGGCCTAGCCAGGGATCGAACCAGCGACCTCCTTTTTTTAAGTCCTGCACACTACCAGCTGAGCTACAAGCAGCCATACCTCACTGAAATCATTGATGCAATAGGAAAAATTCTTCATAATGAGTTATACCTCCTTTTGCTTCATTGTTTTAACCCTTAGGCTGCTAAGTGCAAATGAAAAGACCTTTTGCAGACAGTGTAGATCAAGGTTAAACTGCGCAGGATGTACAGTCTGATCTTGGATCTACACTGTCAAATAAGGAGATATCTTTGTCCCAAAAATAAATGAGGAATAGCAAAATTTGGTTTTGTTCTATCAGCTTGAAAGTTTCATTTCAGTTTTTAGCAGGATAAGGGTTAATATACATTCATGCATAAAAGCTATTGCATGGTGACTGTTAGTATTTTATAAAAAAAAAATCATAAATCATTAGTAGCAAATTTGGTTCAGAAGGGTTCTATCTCAAAATGGCATGATTAGCCCTTTAAATTAGAGCACCAAATAAACCCAACAGACATTTTAAATCTAGAATTAAGATCCAAATCAATACAATATGAAGGCCAATTTTGTCTAGATTATGTCTCAGCAAAGTGGACAGTGTACATCAAAGATCAGACTGTATGTTTTGTGCAGTCTGATCTTGAAAAGCAATTTCATTTGTGAAAGTGGCTTTAAGGGTTAGCAACAGTTGCCATAGTTAAGAGAGCAGGGTAGGTATTTATAAATGGGCCACACTCTGTAAAAAGGGGGCCTTGATGCATCTGCAAAAACTATTGACCATGTCAGCCTGCAGTCTGCACTGGCTGACAAGAGTCAAAACTTTTTGCTATTTGTAACTTTCTGCATGTTCAAGGACCACTCTTCCTCCAGATTCAGTCACTCGTTGTACTAAATAGATTTTAAGGATCCCTAATTATGTGAATGATTTGCTTCGTATAATGGATCACAGTGATGCATTAAGCCCCCTTTTGCCAGAGCATGACCCAAATCTTTTTTTCATGCTTAACCCTTTACCACAGGACAAAATTATAGCCTTGTCCAAATTGAAAGCATTTGCAGACGACAATTTCAATGTGGCTCAAATGGTACAACTTTTCTTTGATAGGGTAGAAAACATTGTGGGAAAAGGAGAAAATGCTGGTTACCAGCATTTTCTCCTTTTTCCACAATGTTTTCAAAAGGCTTCTTTCCCAGGGGCGTCAAAAGGCGTCATTGTGCAGTAAAGGGTTAACTAAGCTGAGCATGAAATTTTAAAAATAAATGACACTGATTTGATACACCTCACAGACCAACTTAATACTTTTTAGAGCTTCTCTTTCCTTCTTTTTATTAAATGAAAGTCTTTATATACCTTTCTTGAACTTGGAACATTTGAACACAAACTCAGTTGAGCATGAACTCAAGTTTTATAGCACGGGCCCAGATAAGATCAGACTGCATAGAATGTGCAATCTAATCCTTGTTCGTCGATGTCTTTTCTTATTTTTCATAACAGATATTGACACAATAACAGCTCTAAAATTTTTCAAAAATAGGTGTCTACCATACACCCTTACAGCGCTGAGGTTATTAAACTAATATTTAAAGTTCCCTAACTACTCATTTTAAGGCAAATACAGAAATGTGTTAAAATCAACAAATATGCAATATCTATGGCCCCACAGAATGAAAAGAAGTTATAATGGTATTTTACGCCGCTTTCAACATTATTTCAGTCATATCACAACGACAGCTCACATATTCATGTATTTCTTGGGTATTACCAGTATTAGGCTAGGGCTCTGTCCAAGTTCAAAGTATTTTGCAGACAACAAATCCGGTATTGATCCAAATATATTTGTGTTTTACCAGCATTTTCTCTTTTTCCCACGATGTTTTCAAAAGCCTTTCTCCTTAGGGTCATTTAAACACGGGATTGTGAGGCAATGGATTAAAACTTTACCAAACAATCACGACTTTTAACAAATCTGAGGAAGAACGCATTTCAAAACATTGTGGGAAAAGGAGAAAATGTTGGTTACCAGCATTTTCTCCTTTTTCCACAATGTTTTCAAAAGGCTTCTTTCCCAGGGGCGTCAAAAGGCGTCATTGTGCAGTAAAGGGTTAACTAAGCTGAGCATGAAATTTTAAAAATAAATGACACTGATTTGATACACCTCACAGACCAACTTAATACTTTTTAGAGCTTCTCTTTCCTTCTTTTTATTAAATGAAAGTCTTTATATACTTTTCTTGAACTTGGAACATTTGAACACAAACTCAGTTGAGCATGAACTCAAGTTTTATAGCACGGGCCCAGATAAGATCAGACTGCATAGAATGTGCAATCTAATCCTTGTTCGTCGATGTCTTTTCTTATTTTTCATAACAGATATTGACACAATAACAGCTCTAAAATTTTTCAAAAATAGGTGTCTACCATACACCCTTACAGCGCTGAGGTTATTAAACTAATATTTAAAGTTCCCTAACTACTCATTTTAAGGCAAATACAGAAATGTGTTAAAATCAACAAATATGCAATATCTATGGCCCCACAGAATGAAAAGAAGTTATAATGGTATTTTACGCCGCTTTCAACATTATTTCAGTCATATCACAATGACAGCTCACATATTCATGTATTTCTTGGGTATTACCAGTATTAGGCTAGGGCTCTGTCCAAGTTCAAAGTATTTTGCAGACAACAAATCCGGTATTGATCCAAATATATTTGTGTTTTACCAGCATTTTCTCTTTTTCCCACGATGTTTTCAAAAGCCTTTTTCCTTAGGGTCATTTAAACACGGGATTGTGAGGCAATGGATTAAAACTTTACCAAACAATCACGACTTTTAACAAATCTGAGGAAGAACGCATTTCAAAACATTGTGGGAAAAGAAGAAAATGCTGGTAACTAGTATTTTCTTCTTTTCCCACAATGTTTTCTAGTAGACTACCCTTTGGAAGTCAAATTTTATGTTTAGGTAACATTAAAAATGTCGTCTGCAAATGCTTTCAATTTGAACCAGTCTAAAATTTTGTCGTTTGGTAAAGAGTAAAAGGAAGATTTCAATAAACATTTTTGTGGTTGCTTTAGTATTTTCCCTCATAACGGTTATTCATATTACATATATGTGTAACCAATTTGTTGTTTGCCCAGGGTTCATGCGTCAAGGATTCTTTTGAGCATTCCTTGACTCAAAGTTTATTTTCTTCTGTGACTGTAAATTAGAGTCTTAACCCTTTTCCAAACAATCCTGGCTTTTATGAACTATGAGAAGGGCTTTTGAAAACATGAAAAAAAAGGAGGAAAAGCAGGTAACCAGCATTTTCTCATTTTCCCATAATGATTTCTATCCTATCACAGACAAACCTCATCAGTTTAGCAATTATGTAATCTGTTGTCTGCAAATGCTTTCATTTTGGACCAGTCTAAAATATTGTTGTTTGGTAAATACTAAATAGTTTAACAAAGATAAATGAACTTTTTAACACAACCATAATTTACGCAACAACTGTGAAAAATTTATGATACAGTATGTAAGTGTGATTAACCCTTGACCAAACGACAGAATTTTAAGCCTTGTCTTAACTGAAAGCATTTATTTTGTGGCCAAAACAAAAAAAAAAGGACAGTAAACAATTTGAAACTTTTTTTTTTGAAGTGTAGGAAAACATTAAGGAAAGGAGAAAATGCTGGTTACCAACATTTTATATGTTTCCAAAAGCTTTTGATCTAAAGGTCATTAAAACTTGAGATTGTGTCATAGAGGGTCAAACAATTTGTTATACTGACAACTTGAACTTGTCACCTAAAACTATAAAAATATGGAAAAACTGTATGACCCTGCCATTCAGCTAAATACTAATTCATCCATCTTTCAACCCATTCACCTCCCTATCCAAAAACCCACCCATCTACCCAACAACCCACTCATCCACCTTTCCATCTGACTTATGCACTTGTATTGGCTCACTGTAGAAGTAGTTTTTGTAGGTCCATGGAAGAGTAATTGAATAAAGATATGAAATTGTTGATCTGGGCCCATATTCTAACACAACCATTTTGAAGAAAGTCTTGAGTCTTATTCTCCAGAATTTCTCAAATTTAAAGGAAACGCAAATTCTGATTGGCTAAATCATTTGGTTTAGCCAATCCGAAGTTGTGTTACGTTCAAGTTTAGAAATCTTGAAGAGTAATCCTAAGAATGTTCTTATGAATGGTTGTTGAATATGGACCCAGATCTCCACTATGGGCAGGGTTGTAACTTTACTGAACAAAAAAATAACATTTAGACTTGACCAAGCCAAAAGCTTTTGCAGACAAAATTATGGGAATGTTTCAAAAACTCCAAGATTTTCAAATAACTCCAGAAGGGTTAACCCCTTAACACACAATCCCGAGTTTCAACAACCCTGATGAAGAAGCCTTTTGAAAACATTGTCGGAAAAGGAAAAAATGCTACAAAAGCAACAGTAGTGAGAGTGTGGAGGTAAATAAATTTCACTGAATCGACGAAATTTACTAGGTCTAGTGGGTATTTTGGTGTACATTTATGGCTGCTGTAGACTCTATGCAAGCACTTATTCATCACAGCAGGCCTCAATGCCGTATCATAATTATGTGAGTGGGGTTTAAAACCAATCTAACCTCCCTTAACCCTTTACAACACAATTCCGACTTTTAACGAACCTGAAGTAGAAAGCTTTTGAAAACATTTTGGGAAAAGGAGAACCAGCATTTTCTCTTTTTCCCATCATGTTTTCTACCCTATCAAGGACAAATTTTGTCATTGAGCGACCTTTAATATGTCGCCGCAAACACTTTCAATTTAGACAAGTCTAAAATTTCATCATGTGGTATAGAGGTAACCAAGATTAACCAATATAATAACAAGTTGTGTCAAAAGCCACAAGTTCAGCATTCTAAATTCATTTTGAAAAAGAAATAAGGGTGTTTCTAAGGCATTTTGGTACCAAGTATTTCGGTAATTCATCAGACCCATGAAGGTAATTTTAGATTTTGCACCAGAATATTTACAAAGACTTATGGGAGTGTCACAAGTCACATCATAATCAATTACATGCCATGAAAACAAGGATTCATATTCAAATCAGTATGGTAATGTTGTATCTGATGTAGACGGACTTACCACTCGCAAAAAAAACACAGTTAGGTCAAAAATTGCAACATTTTATCAAATATAACAGTACAGTTTATCCCTTTACCATACAATCCCGACTTTTAACAACTCTGAGGAGAAGGCCTGTAGAAAACATTGTAGGAAAAGGAGAAAATGCTGGTAACCTTTTCCCACAATGTTTTCTACCCTTCCCAAAACAAATTTCAATTTTTGGTTAGGATTGAATTCCCTATTATTGTGGTACTAAAACATTCCAATTTGTGTAGAAAAATTAGTGTCTTGCCTGATATTTTTCTGTTTCAAAAAACATGCAATGATACCTCATGTATATTTCTACGATAACTTAATTTTCCTTTTGTCAGTTAACTACTCTAAATCAAGGCAAAGCAAGGGACAGCATTGACAGACTTTTAAAAAAGCTTACTTCTGGTATTATTGTGGCATTGAGATGAGGCCCTGGAAGATTTACATGCTCACCCTATTTATGTTCAAAAGTTTGGCAAATGAAAATTAAGTTATTTTCAAAGTGTTGAGATGATTTTATCAAGAATTTTGAGCAACAGATAAAAAGAAATTCTCCCTGTCATTTTGAAAGCGAGTTCTTAGTTTGCGCATCTGTAAATATGGAGGGAAAAACGATGCCTACGGATTTTTGATTAAAATAGCATCAAAAATCCCATTTTGGACCTCTTTTGTGGATAAAAAAGTGAATATATAATTTCTAGAATGTTCTTTCATTTGAATAGATCAGGGAACTCAAGTAAAAAAAAAAATACAGCACTCTGAAAAGAAGATTTTTATAATTAGCGAGTCAAAAATTTTGTCTGGGCCTCTTATTTTCATTCCCATATTTGGAAAGCGGTGACGTTATCATTTAACGGTCGTCTGAAATTTACTTTCCCGTTTGATAAACTTCAGTAACAGGAAAACAAATTTTACTGAACTGTAATATTGATATCGATTTTGTTACGCTGATAAGATCATCAACTTCATCTAGGGGATAGAGTGATTTTGCAAAGAGCCAAGTATTCTTACTATGCGGACGAAAACTCGATTTTACCTACCATTTTTGGAAAATTTGCCTAGGTAAGTTTGCAAAGTGTGTTGATGGTATCTGACCTACAAATGCTCACGTGAGGACATTCTCAAGGAGGTGCATTTCAGCCTCACTTTCGGAAATTGTAAATACCACAATAGTGAAGAACCAACGATATTACAGGAAGTGACTATACATTCATTTTGTTGACTGCAAATGCTTTCTATCTGGACTAGTCTAAAATTTTATCGCTTGTAAAACAGTTTAAGGACTAAAGGGGTGTCAACAACCCTACTATGAAACTAAATTAGTCAGAAATTAAATTAGTGCAAACGAACACTGCATGGGCTAACAAGTTGGCTTCCTTAAAAAAGAAGCCAGGAGAGGTCAGTATCAATGTTTTCAAATAGCTTATTGCTTTTAATTTCAATATATTTTGGTAAATGTAAACAAATAAGTAAGGCATTATATGATTGCCGCTGTGTAAAAATGAGAAACCTCTTGTGCATTACGAGTACATGACAGACATGTGACTTTCTTCCCACGTTTTCAAGTCCCGTGTTCTTTTCCCGCGTTGTTCTCTTTTTTAACGAAATTCTTTTTTTTGTGTGTGTAGCTTTATTTGTTTAATGAAAAATTACAACTACTGGAAAGGTCATTTGCAATCAAATCAATATAACAAATCCTTTTTGAAATCCGTCATATAAAAACGAAACGCGTCTATTTCCTACTTCAGTTTTTTGATTTGGGTTTATTTATGAAACCATGACGAAACAGACTGTGTATCAGAACAATTTCGCAGAAAAGCATGGAGTTAGGCAGCAGTTTCTGAGGCAGTCTGCCTTTTAGACTCACCAATTAAAAAAAAAGATCGAATGAGTCAGAGGGCGAACGATCCAAATTCAGGATAAAAATATAATAAATTGTACAAAGAATTTGGTGCCATGCTTTCAAACTTGTCTAATTTTAACATAGGAACAAATGAAAATCTATCATTTATTAGAATCGGTCTTCGGTATAGCTAAACAGCGAAAGGAACTTCCTTTCGCAAAAGGAAGATTCCGTCCACGAAAGGAGGATTTTTTGCTATGAAAGAAGTGTTTTTCTTAGAAAAGTAGGTTTCCATGTTCATCTTAGTACATCTACTTGATATATATGACATTTAAATGTTGAATTTAAGTGTTTTGGACAGAAAAACTCGTGTTTTATTATCACGGAAATAGCGTTACTGTAAATAGCGTTAGGTAATTTCTTTTCACGAAAGGAAGACTTTTGCTACGAAAGTAGTGTTTAGTTTACGAAAGGATTTTTTTTTAAATCTAAGGCTATCTTTTCGATATGGATACATTTTACAAGTTAAATTTAAAAGTTATTTATTTATCCTGCTAAATAAGTGAAATGGAACTTTCAATCCTACAGTAAATACTCAAATTTTGCATTTCAAAGGTATTTTCTGGGGAGAGATATCCCCTTATCTGACAGTGTAGATTCAAGATCAGACTGCATGTTTTGTGTGATCTGATCTTTCTCTCGGACAATCCGCAAAAGGTCCTTGAGTCGCGCTTAGCAGCCTAAGGGTTAAATGAAACTGTGTAAAGAAGTATTTGCTGTGAAAGGTGAAGCGTTCCTTTACAAAAAGGAAAGAAAGGATTTTCCTTTCTCGAAAGGAAGATTTCGTCTACGAAAGGAAGATTGTTTTGCTATATAAGAAGTGTTTTCCTAACGAAAGGAAGTTTCCTTGCCAGAATCAGTAGGCTACATCTTCTCATTATGAATAAAAATTGAATGTTTAGTTGAAATGTTTTAGATCAAAAAAAAAAAAAAATGTGTTTTAGCATTGCGTATTAATATACATAAGTAATTGTACAGTATTGCGTTGAACGTTAGATTCATTGCAACATTTCCGTAAAAGTAAATTCCTTCCACTAAAGGAAGTTTTTTTGCGACGAAGGTACATGATGTTGCTATTTATCGTGTTCTTTTAGTAAAAGAAAGTTCAAGAATTTCATAACAAAAAGCTTCTTAGTTTCCGAAATGATTTTGAAAAAAAAAAAACTTTGATAATAAACATTTAATGGCGAGTTTTGATATTCATTTGATATTTTCTTTTTCTACGTTGGCTTTCAGGGGGCGGGTTTTTTCTTCGTCCTTCATTTTTCCAAATATAGACGTTTCTGTCCGGAATTACCGGATTTATTCCGGTTACAAGTCTTGTTCATCCCTAATTAATATTCTGTGAAAAAAAAAAAAAAAAAAAATCCAGATAGATTTCAGTTCCGAAGTGTGTGAATGTCACTCGTATTGAACGAAATGAACCTTTCCAAAAATGTTCTCCTCCCACCCAAGATAACTTAATTGAACTTCAAGAAAGGGGGGCGGAGGGGGAGGGCTTGAGAACTGGTTAAAGAAACTCGGACCTCTCTCTCTTGCAGTCTTCTTCTCCGGTTGTCCCTCCACCTATCTGTGTCACTACAATGTAACAATGTAAGTATTTTCAGCAATATATGACTAACTTCTTTCTCAAACATTCAAACCCTGTTATCTATCGCTGAGAAGCATACTCTCTTTGGAGTTTCTGCATGCGTTTTAGGGGTAAGTGCGTGTGTAATTTAGTCTTCACAGAAGTAACTTGTACGAGTATGTGTCTTTTGAAAATAGCGTGACATAAGTTCAGTCAGAAATGCTTCTGAACCACTTTTGGTTGAGGAAGAATCCATGATACAAATGGGACCTCAATAAATGACTTTATACGAATGTACTTTTATCCTCTCATGATCGGCTACGATTCGCCGGACAGTGATTTTTCATTAATTTGAACAAACTAATAAATCGAACTAAAGCGTCAGTGAGTATTGTGGTGTCAATTTGCATACTGACTATAATTGCTTTGAAATGTACCTTTAAAATACTACAGTCTAACAACACTTGTGACTATGTAGGAAGTAGAACTGCTGCTGCAATGTTTTTGAATGACTTCAGAGAGAAACAAGCATGCAGGACCCTAAAATAATGTCCGTTCAATAATAATGATAATAACAACAAAAAATTCTCTGCAACCAGCTGAATATTGATTACTAATCGGACACGGACATTAAACTATTGAAATCGTCGACATGTACTTTCTGTTATATACCGGGTTCGACTAGTTTTCAAATGTTCAGTATATGAGCTGTTTGAGCCAAAGTGCTCATACTGTTTGTTTGACGGATGTTTAACGCCACTTTCAAAACGGTTTCCATTAAATCGCGGCGGCTAGTGCACATGTCTATACTTTCCGTTAGCTTTAATCAGTGGTTAGAAGCATAGCCAAGTTTTACGGCCATGCCTTATCAGCAGCCTCGCATATCAACAAATCAAAAAAGATTATCGTTGTCATTCGTACAGGTTCGGCAATTTCCGGAGTTTGGTGAACCTAAACCATGTGTAATCGATATCCCGTGGCTAAGAAAGGTAAGATAAATGTAACATTACGTAACAATCAGTAGCACAGGTTACAATTTTCATCACACGTATATTGACCATCTTTGTATATAGACTGTATATCTGGCACTAATTAGATTATTTGTATTTTAGCCACATCCCTTAGTCCGCTAAACGCGACAAGGGATGTCTTTAAAAACAATGTAGATTGACATCAGACTACAAAGAACGAGCTTACTGGTCTATGATTTACACTTTTAGATACGGCAAAATTTTCTTGCGATAGAAAATTGAAATTGCAATATTTGAGCTGAAATTGCCGGTTTGAAATGTTGAATTCACATTATTCTTCTGTTTAAGGGTTGGATTTTCATTATTTGATACATTAAATGACCCCCGTGGTTTGACCCTTAGGCCAGGGATGTAATTTACGATTCCTGCTTAGGCTGATCAATGCTATTAAATACACTTTGCTGACAGTATAGATCAATAACAGACTGTACAAAAAAAAGCAGTCTGATCTTTGACCCCAACGGTCCTATAGATCGGTTTTTTTTTTTGGTAAAAAACAAATACAAGTAGATCTACGCGATGTCGTAATATTTTGGTTGAAATTATCGGCTGTAAATGTTAATTTATGTAGCAGTTTAATCCTTTAGTAAGTAGTCTCTGTTTTATGACCCTGAGGAAGTAGGCTTTTGTAAACACCGTGGGAAAAGCAGAAAAAGCTTGTCATCGGCAATTTGCTATTTTCCTACAATGTGTTCAACCTGTTTCAAAAACAAATATCATATGACACATTTAATTTGTCCTCTGTGAATGTTTCCATTTTGAAAAATTCTAGATTTTGTCGTTTGGCAAAGAGTAAAGGGCTATTTAAATCTAGATGGGATAATTTAGTCAGAATTTCAAAAATGTACATGTATGTACGTGATCGAATTTAGAAAGGACTGTTCTTGCGAGAGAGGCTGACCAATTAAATTTGTGCAAACAACGTTTACAGTTTCCTATCATTAGCAAAAGGACGAGAAAAGAAAACAAAATTCGTGTATAACACATGTTGATTTCAAATACTGCACAGAATGTTTAAAGAACATGATTTTATACACACGAAAAATTAAGATTCAGAGAATATATGACTTTTGGCCAAGGATATGTTTGGAAGGACATTTGGGCCATGACGTGTTGTCAATGAAAGTTTTGACCAGCCGAACGCAAAAAGTAGGAAGTTTTGTCTAAACGTTATGGCAACGTGTCTGCAGTGGGTGTCTTTTGAAAACATTGGAGAAATCGTCTGTTCAAGTATAGATTATTTGTTGAAAATACCGGTGGAAATAAAAAAGAAATTTCTTGTGATGTGCTATTTTTTTCTTCTGCAGCTTAAGAAATTAGAAGTCATTATGGGAAAATGTAAAATTAACAGGCATTTACACCTTTTCTCACAAGGATTTCTATGTCATCACATTAATGTATCATTCGAAAATTAGGATTCATTGGATATGCATCAATTTTAATATGATAATAATGATATGGTATCGGGTAATATTTAAATGAAGAGAAGTTCTTGTTATGTTTCTTTTCTAATAAAGTATAATTTATAATTCTTTACGTTCTGGCCAAATGTTGTTTTAAAGCAAAAAAAATGTAATAAATGAACTCCCAGTGCTTTTCTTTTTCTAAAAATGTATTCATTTACTACAGATCATAAATAATTCACTTATTGCATTTTTCTGTTCTGAAACAGCATTTGGCCAAAACGTCCTTTTTTTGTACTTCCAGTTGGTCAAAACGCCCATGGCCAAAACGTCCGTCCGCCAATTCAGATATTTATCTAACGTTGGTTTTGTTGGGCGAAAAAATGAGATTTTTGTTTGGTTCCGAATAATGTATTGACTCTGTAGTGTCGATTTCTTTTCGCTCACGCTACTGGTGGACGAGCAATTTCCCTTCTTGAACCCACAATTTCTACTGTTGTCCCGGAGAATTTACCATTATTACTAGCAGGTATGTTTCTATTAACCCTTAGGCTGCTCGATCAGTGCAAAATGATTCTCGTCATCTATAGGGATGAAAAAGATACTAAGTAATCCATCCTCCAAAATCTATGTATGATAAAGACAGTGTCATTCCAGCTAACCATACGTGGATTGCTTAACGATATCAAAATAGCTACAATACGCATTCGCGATTTTCACTTGTTTCAAAGTTTGCCTTCTTTTAAACGATTTTAAACAGGAACTAGCTATACAATTTGCCTATCCATGTTTTGTCACTGCCAACCACGTGAGTAGAGTTAAAAGTCAGAATTAGAGTTTCAGGACCATAATCCTCATAGCCTGCTCATGATATCGCTTAAGCTTACATATATGTATATTGTGCAGTAGCCAACTTTCGAAGTCACTGGTAAAGATTAAATCGCTTGTATCACTCATTTTTCCTCCGCTATGTTCTGAGTCTCTGTCAATTTCAAGCTATAAGTACAGTAATTCTTTTTGCAATTACCACTTTTTTGCAGGTTACTTTGTTTTAAATATGGACGAAACTTCACATTAACCCATTACTGCATAGACTAATTTTAGATCATTGAACAATTAATACATGGGAAAACATTTGAAAGAAAGGGGTCACTGCTAGGTGATATCGGTGATATTTGAAACACTGAGGGGAAAGGAGGGACTGCGAGCAATTACTCCGTTATCCAGAATGTTTTCAAAGAAAATCAACTGCAGGGTCATTATATTTGTGCAGCTGATATTTTAAATTGGCAATCCAAGTGTAAGATTTCCCCACACGGCAATCTCAAACCCGGTAACGAAAACCATAGTGTCTAAGACTGGTTTGTTGCTATAACCACTGTTGTTTTAGTAAATGACTCGTACATGAAAGAAACATTTTACAGACGATTAACGTCTAATGGAACCAAACGCTACCTTTTCCCGCAATGTTTTAAAGGCTGGCATAGTTCAAGCAATATAAATCTATGTATATAACTATTCTCATCATTTACTTTTACTATCATTATCAACATCTCGAAAAAGTAGGTAATCATTTTCTTTGCCCGTGAGAAATGCCGACTAAGACCAACATGCCTTACGAGTTTGCAAGGGCTAACTTCGTGTTTTCTCGGGAGTTTCGGTCGCGATGACAGCATAACAAAACAACTGCCCCGCAAGTTTCTGGTGATTGGTTAAGAACTTGTCTAAAAAAAGTCAGGAAAAATGATAATAACAACAAAAAAAATACATGTACTTATGGTAAGGCAGTAATTACCACACATTTGAATCTAAAAGCTTAATTGTGGAAAAGTGTGGCAAGTGTAAAGCCTATACGTTTGACATTTTGTAATACTGTTAATCTAGAATCCATGAAAACAAACTTTGTTAATGATTTAAAGTCTGTTCTAATATTAGATCTGCAAGATAAAAAAACAAAATATCCTCGGAAATCTGTTATGATCAAACAACCTGGGTATAAATTCCATTTTTAAGAATGTGTAACCTGAGAGATGCTGTGAATCTTCTTGAAATAGTATCACTAAGTGATACGTGATTGATGCTACAAACAGACATTATATCATTTTGACTTTGCGGTAGGTCTACATATTGTAAACATACGATATTCCACGTAACCTCACACACACCCCCACACACACACACACGCACGCATGTATGTATACACATTCTGGGGGCAGAATGCGTAAGGAAAAATAAAGATCTTTTCAAGAATGGTATAAGAATAGGCAGTTTTTGACCTCAGACATTAGGCCCACTAGCTGCGAAATGTAAGCAGCTAGGAAGTCAAACTGCAGACGAATTTAATTTGGCCATTTAAAAGTATAGATATCATTATGAGTCTGCTCTCCCCCAGCTGGGCAGGGGGATAGAAATAGCCCAGCTGTCGCACTACAGAAGGGGTAAGACCCCCCCACTGTGCCTGCCTGTTTGCCGTGGGCTGCAACTCATGTCGTCTGATGACGGGATCCTGGTGGTTGAGTGGATTCAGAATATGGCCCTTGAATTGTTCTGCTTTCACAACACACCGCTTTGGCCTTGAATTGGACTAAATGAGAGGTCAGGAGGGCCCGTCATGATCAATCGGCTGGTCATGCCTAGCCCTAGGGCATTTCTCTTAACTGTGTATCATTTTATCGTACACAAAAATTCACAGAAGAATATCATATCTTTTTACCTCTCTGTCAAAGATAGAAATCAATGCCCTAGAAGGCGGTGGCTCATGGGCTAATCGGGTGAAAGTTGGTGTTTGATTGACACTTGTAACCGCCCAAAGATAGCCTATGCTTGGTATGACATTCTGAGGGCCTACATTTGTCCGGTCTAGCCCTTTCACTTTGAGTATATTGCCGATGTATCCTTGTCATGATCTGTGTTTGGTTTCCCCAGATCATGTCCCCTTGTTGGGCTCCGAGGCGGGTGGGGAGCATCAGTAATGAATTTATAACAACTATCATGGCAACCCCCAAAAAGGCCAAGCGTGTACTTTCAGATTCAGATTCTGAATCAGATATTTCTTTTAGTTCACACACTAGTTTTGCTAGGTTTATTGTCATCGAGTCAGCTGACACATTAAAAACAATCACAAAATTATCACCTTTCATCATTGAAAAAACAATCTCTTCAATTTTAGGCACTCCAAAATCTGTAAAAAAATTAAAAAATGAAACCCTGCTCGTTGAATGTTTTACCCAACAGCAGGCAAAAAATCTTTTAGGCCACAAAAAATTCTTTAACCTGGATGTTAAGATATATTCGCTTAAGACCTTAAACACAAGCAAAGGAGTCATCAGATGCAAAGAACTTTCTTACTGTGACTCCATAGAAGAGATTAAAACGAATCTACAACCTCAGGCTGTGTCTGACGTAAGGAGAATCTCTGTTTTTAGAGATGGGGTACGTAGAGATACGTTCTGCACACCCTCCTTACCTGCTTCCATTAAAGTAGGATTTCAGTCGGTGAATGTCGACGTGTATGTGCCAAACCTGCTGCGTTGCTATAAATGCCAGCGGTATGGACATCACGAAAGCAATTGCACAAACACCCCTGTTTGCCCAAAATGTGCTTTTGAGGGCCCCGACCATGATCCAAAACCTTGCGACAATCCAGTTCTGTGTTATAATTGCAAGTCTTCTCATCCAACCTTCTCCAAAAACTGCTCAGTATGGAAGGATGAGAAGGAAATCCTATCCATCAAATTTAAAGAAAACACCAGTTTCTTGGAAGCTAGGAAAATAGTAGAAAAACGCAAAAATGATGTGACCTTAATGACTACTGCAACATCTTATGCCAAAGTCACATCTCCCATGTCTCCACAGGGACATTGCTCAACCTGTGAACTCTTGGCAAAAAAACTTCTAGAAAAGTTTCCAGAAATGGCCAACGAGTTGAAAAGCCTTGTCCCTGACATCCAACCATCCAAACCCCTCAAACAGACACAACCTACACCCAAACCCACTACTGCATCCTCTTCTCAAAAAGCACCATCTACTTCCTCCAAAAACAAAGAGAAAATCATTTCACAAGAAACAAACTCGTCATCTGACTCCCTTAAACTCAAATCAACAACCCCAAAGCCCTCTTCCTCTTCACAAAATATTTCTTCAAAAAAAGCTTCAAAGCCATCTGCCCCTTCAAAACAGCCTCCTAAGAAACCCCAACCTCCACCGTCACAGTCTACAAATAAATCTAATGCTCCACCTAAAGATAACAAATCTTACCATGTACCCCGATCACCAAAAAGATCTTCCTCAAAATCTAAACCACAGTCCAGAGATAACCATGGATCTTGTGAAATAGCAGTCACAGTAGATGATCCTGTCCCTACCTCCAACAGATTTTCGGAGCTAGAGGACATGGATGCAGATACTGAAAATCTGGAAGGTGAGGCTTCAGATTCAGAAGCCTCTATCTGGTCCAGTTCTAAAGATCTTTGGAACAAGGACACTGACACTTGGCACTCGTCCAAACCCGAGACAACTGTAATTAAATCTTAATCTATTTTAAAATGTATTGGTTTACGGCCTCTTTTTTTACTTTAGCTTTTATACTTTCTTCATGCACTATGGATACCATAATCCAGTGGAATTGTCGAGGTCTAAAGTCAAACTTCGACGAACTTTCCCTTTTAATCAATGATCACAAACCAGTTGCTGTTTGTCTGCAAGAAACCTTCCTTAAGCGGGAGGATGATATTTCTGTCAAGTATCATTCCATTTACAACAAAGTCTTTACCGAAGGCGAGAAAGCTAGAGGTGGTGTTTCTATTATTGTCAATAACAACATTCCTCATAAAGTTGTGTCTCTTAATACAAACTTGCAAGCTGTTGCCATCAGGTTATCTTTACACAGTGCTGTTACACTGTGCTCTTTATATCTCCCCCCCAAGCACACCTATCAATGAGAACAATCTGCATGATCTCATTTCCCAATTGCCATCCCCCTATATTCTTGCTGGGGACTTTAATGGTCACAATGTTATGTGGGGTTGCAATGACAAAAAACCAGAGAGGTTTACAGTTGGAGAACTTCATTTCGAATAACTCTTTATCTTTCATGAATGATAACAAATCCAAAACCTACTTGCATCCAGCAACTGGATCTTACTCTTCTATTGATTTAACCTTATGCAGCCCAGTCTTACTTCCCGATTTCACCTGGAAAGTGACTGAGGATTTGTGTGGAAGTGATCACTTCCCTATTATCTTTTCATCTACACAACCATCCAGCAGCGTAAGACCGCAGAAATGGAAGCTCTCTAAAGCCAGTTGGAACAGATTTGAAACCCTCTGTGAACAGACCATTACACATGACAAGTTTGGAGATTGCGATGATCCAGCAAAACTTTTTAGTTCGCTGTTAATTGATGCAGCTAAACAGTCTGTCCCTCAGACCTCGACAAATCCAAAACGTCCTGACAAGCCTTGGTACAATGAAGATTGTAAACAGGCTGTCAAAGACAGAAAACAAGCCCTTAGAAAGTTTAACCTCAGACCTACCAAAAAAAATCATGACTTATTCCGTATTTCCAGGGCAAAGGCTCGTCGTACCATTAGAGAAAGTAAGCGCAAGGCTTGGAGACAATATGTCTCTAAATTAAATAGCAGAACTACTACTAAAAAAACCGGGGACATGATCAGAAAGATCAATGGCAAAGGCCAACCCCCTCTTAGTCACCTTGAAGTTAACAATACTTTGTTGGAATCATCCCAGGATATAGCTGATGCTCTTGCCGACACCTTTTGCAAAAAATCTTCCTCTGCAAACTATTCTGAAAAGTTTCAGAGGAATAAAACCAGAGAAGAAAAGAAAAAACTTAATTTCAATTCTTCTAATTCAGAGCATTATAATAAACTCTTCACCTTTAAAGAATTAAAATCTGCTCTGAATAAAGCTCACGATTCTTCTCCTGGCCAAGATAAAGTTCATTACCAGTTTTTAAAACACTTACCTTTTACTTCTCTCTCTGTTTTACTTGATATTTTTAATGATATCTGGCAGTCCGGTGATTTTCCTTCGTCCTGGCGAGAGGCACTAGTCATTCCTATCCCAAAACCTGGCAAGGATGCTAGTGACCCCGCCAACTATCGTCCAATAGCTCTTACTAGTTGTCTCTGCAAGACTCTAGAACGTATGGTCAACGACAGGTTTGTATGGTTTCTAGAAAAAAACAACCTCATCGTTGATGTACAGAGTGGATTTCATCGTCAACGAGGCACCATCGATCATCTTGTCCGCTTTGAAACCTTTATCAGAGAAGCCTTTATTAATAGACAACATGTAGTATCTGTCTTTTTCGACCTTGAAAGCGCTTATGATACAACTTGGAAATACGGAATTCTTAAAGACTTACATGACTTTGGTCTTCGAGGCCGTCTTCCTCTTTTTATCTCAGCCTTCTTGGATGAACGTCTTTTCCGCGTCCGAGTTGGTAATACTGTCTCGGGAACCCGTAAACAGGAGATGGGTGTGCCCCAAGGATGTATTCTCTCTGTCACACTTTTTAGTGTAAAAATAAACAGTATAGTTAAAGCTATCTGTCCTGGTGTACACTGTTCTCTTTATGTTGATGACTTTGTTATATGCTTCAGATCTCGAAATATGAATATTATTGAGAGACAACTTCAACAGTGTCTCAACAAACTCCAAATATGGTCTGATGAAAATGGCTTCAAATTTTCAAAGTCCAAAACTAAGTGCATGCACCTATGTAATCTACGTGGTGTTCATCCAGACCCTGAACTGTATTTGGACAAAACTAAAATTGAAGTCGTTTCTGAGTTTAAATTTCTTGGAGTCATCTTTGACAGAAAGCTTTCCTACCTTCCTCACATCACTGCACTTAAAAAGGAGTGCAAGAAGGCTCTTAATCTTCTAAAGGTTGTGGCCCATTCTGAATGGGGAGCAGACCGTAAAGTCCTCTTGCGGCTTTATCGGTTTTTAGTTCGCTCTAAATTGGACTATGGATCTATCGTATACGGATCAGCCCGTAAATCTTACCTTAAAATTCTTGATCCTATACACCACGAAGGCCTGCGTCTTGTATTTGGAGCTTTCAGAACTTCTCCCGTCAATAGTCTCTATGTTGAGGCTAATGAACCTTCTCTTTCTTACGGAAGGGAAAAACTCTCACTTCAATATCTTTTAAAACTGAAATCAAATCGTTTTAATCCAACTCATAAAGTTGTTTTTTAAACCTCAGTATAAACTTCTTTTTGAAAGGAAACCTAATGTTATTCCTCCATTTGGTATCTGCATGGAGCCCATTGTAGATAACCTTGGCATAGACATTGAGTCTATTGCCGACTATAAAATCTCTGAAATCCCTCCATGGACACTAAACAGTGCAGAATTCAGATTTGACCTTGCATCCGACAAAAAGTCAGTCACGGATAGAACTGTGTTTCATGCTAGATACAACGAGATAAAGGAGCATTATTTTTCCTTCAAACCAATCTATACAGATGGATCTAAAGAGGGAAATTCTGTAGCAGCTGCCGCTATTTATGGAGAAAGGAGCTTAAAGTGCCGCCTTCCAAACAATTCCTCTATCATCTCTGCAGAAATTAAAGCTATTGATCTTGCCCTTAATCTAGCTGAACATTCTAATTCCAACCGTTTCATTATCTTTTCGGACTCTTTGTCAACATTACAGGCCCTTTCAAATCAATGACTTGAGAATCCCTTGATCTGTACTTTACTTGAAAGGATCTCACAAATTTCTTCTATGAATAGATTGGTGTTCTGCTGGCTTCCAAGTCATGTAGGCATCAAAGGCAATGAAAATGCCGATAGGTCTGCCAAATCTGCACTTAACCTTCCAATTTCAGATTTTAAAGTTCCACACACTGATTTTAAATCCTCTGTTTTAACACATATCCAATCTTCTTGGCAAACCCAGTGGGATGCTGATGTTTTCAATAAACTGCATTCAGTTAAACCTTCCCTTGGTGAATGGTACCCCGTTTACAGGTCTGTTCGTCGAGAAGAAGTGATAATTGCACGACTTCAAACTGGCCATTCACGCATTACACATTCCTGGCTCTTGACCAGAGATGATGCCCCTGAATTTATTCCATGCAATGCACCCTTTTCTGTAAAACACATTCTACTAGATTGCATTGACTTTCAGCCAGTTCGTACAAAATATTTCAATGTCGATAGTTTAAAAAACCTCTTTGATTCTGTCAGCGTTGAATCTATTATTGCTTTCATAAAGGAGATTGGCATTTACAATAAACTGTGATATTTACTTTTTAGTTTCTTATCCACCTTTTTACATTCTTTACACATCTTTATATAAAATACCTTGTCAGCTGATTCACAATCTTACCTTTTTTAATCTAAAACTTTTGAGTAGGCAGGGAATGCCCAGCCACTCAATATCATATTTTATGCACACTGTCAGTTACATGTAACCTTTCTTCATTTAAAGACTCCTTTATTATCAATTTAAGACTGTTCAAATCTTTTTATCGCAGTCTTAACATCATTATTCAAAACCTTTTTGAGTTAATAGGGAAGCCCTGTTGCTCAATTATATCTTTTATACATACTTAGATCACACATGATCCTTCTTAATTTAACTCTTTTACTGTCAGCATGTCTCAAATCTTTTTAGCAAAAAATCCGCCTTAATCGTTCCTTCAACACAGATATGCGCGCTAAATGACCAAAGCTGTCGATGCGCCATAAAACAACATTCATTCATTCATTATGAGTCTGCTATCTGTTACAATGCAGTCTGTCAAAGTTCCTTTCACTGGCAGAGAAACTATTGTAAAACTAGAATTAATTAAAGTTGCCAAAATACAATTAAAGTAACCATAAAAGATGGACACATCCCGTATTTCGTCATGTATTTAACATTAACGAATACAACAAAATATACTTTTGGACATACTCAGTAAAAAGGACACAACTGGCTTTCGAATAACAGGTTTGTTGCTTTTTCTTTTTTTTTGTGTGTGTGTGTGTGAAATTGAATATGTCATTGTATAATTCATTCGATAAAGATCCCACGTCCCATGTTATTGATCACATAACATTCCCACATGATATTCAGGCGCAAAAACTAAAAATACTGTAAATTGTGTGGGTTACCACCAGGCAGTGCTATGAAGTTTGTTATGAGAGAGGGAGAGAGTTTGTTTGTTTGTTCCTTTCTTGCAATTTAGATCATGGGTATAGAGAAAGTGATTCATCTTATTTTGCTAAAAAACTGACGTATGTGGTAGAGACACCGACAGGAGGGGCAGATAGAGAGACAGACTCGCTAAGGAGAGAAGTCCACTTTTCTTCAACCAATCCTGAAGTGTACTTTTTCCCAACCAATTTTGAAGTGTGCTTTTCTCCCATAAAGTTCTATTTATAGGATCTGTAGGAAGAGAAGAAAATTTAGGAAAGGTTCCTTTTGATCTGCGCGAAATTCTTTGACCATTTAACCCTTTCATACACAATTCCGAATGAGAGGGATCTGGAAAACATTGCCGGTGAAAGGCATTTTCTCCTTTTCGTACTATGATTCCTCAAATTTCAAAGCTAAATCTCATTATTTGAGCTACCTTTTTTTTTTTTTTGTCGTCTGCAAATGTATGCTTTGAATTTGGACAAGCCTATAAATTCATCTTTTGGTAAAGGGTTACTCTTTGGAACTGAAATACACATAGAATAATTATTTTGTCCACTTCCACAAAATATTTGGGACACACAGTACATATTACAATTATAAAACTGGACGAAACGTCTAAAGTGACGAAAAAAATGGGGACGAAAAAAACTTGCCCCCCCTCGCGTAAACAACACGTAGAGAAACAAAATAACGCTAAGTCTTGAAATGCATCACCTGTACATGTGTAGTATAATAGGCATCGTTTTCACTTTTTAATTTTATTCGTTTCCGAACAAAAAAAAAAAAACATTTTTACTTTTGAAAGAAACTTCCTTCACAATATCTAATTGAACGCTCTATAACAACGCTGTGTAAAGGCTTCGGGCGATACAAATACATGATGATTTGGTTTAAAATACTTGAATTCAAAGTGTAATTTTTTATCCATATCAAGAAAATATATTAAATGTGACAAAGAAACCTTTCTTTTAAGTATTAATCCCATATTTCATAGTAAATAATCTTCCTTTCGTGGACACTATCCTCCTTTCGCGAAAGGAAGTTCCTTTCGCTGTTTAGCTATACCCTCGGTCTTTTACTTTATCCCTGATTTTCCAAATCCAAGGATCCTTCAGCGGGCTGTTTCCTAGTTTTGGATCTTATTGAAATGACTTTTAATATCATACCCTTTTCTTCAACAGATGGTCTACCTTGAAACCCCCCATATAAGATGGTCGTGCTCAAATTTTTCTCGGCGAAAAATATGTCAATAGATCTTCTCTTGGCCGGTCAATTCTTAAGAACACGTTCCTTCTATGGACGATGGTTCCCGGTGGTGTCAATGCATTTCACTTTACGACATCTAGCCAATTAATATTCGAGAATAAAGCATTAAACAAATAAAAGATAAGTATTGTAGAGAAAATAACTAAATTAGTTAGATCAACAGATTTTAACTCCTATATGTTGTACTGTGTAGGTTGTGGAGAAACTGTAACTTTGGATGTCGTGATCACTTAGCGCTTAGTTTACGACACGATTGATGAAATAATTCGCAAAAGCTTCCTCACACATCATCTGTTGACGATTTTATAAAACAAAAAAAAAATGGAGGTAAAAACATCTGTATCGTATTTACAGTCAAAAGCAAATCAGCAGAGAGATATATATATATCTTGATTAATGAAATGGGGTTTCAAAAGAATCTTAATGTTCAGCAAATGAGACAAAATAGCGGACAACATACTCTAAGTATACTTGAACTTGAAAATGAAAAGTACAGTAGACCCTTTTTGACATTTCACGAAAAATAGGACATTGACCCTGTTTCACTGCCAAGGTTTCTAACTGATGGGTCGTATAGTAACTGACCGCAATAAATGTCAGGTGGCAGAACCAATGGTGTAAATGACGCAACACTGTACTTTAAAGAAAGGCATATGAGTAGCTTGTGTATAAATAGGCATGCAGGCCAGTTCAGTTTCAAAAATTATTCCATAGCTGGAACAGGTAAAGTCGCTAGCTTTGTGGAAAGTTAAAGCACATTATTTCATTACTGAATAGGTTTCTTTCAATCAAATGGAAAACTTGCCACTGACATCAGAAATGTTAAGAGGAAAAAAAAAGTGGAATTTTTGTATGAATAAATGTGGCATGAGGAGCAATGCTTATTGGGAGTGTTCATTTTGTCACAGTATTTAAAAAAAAAAAAAATTGTATGATAGACGTTCATAGAGTTGTATTTTCTGACAGTAATGAGTTAAGAAGTGCTAAATATATAATCGGTTTACTTTATAATACCATCTTATTTTGATAGATAAACATTACTTGTGTTTACTTTGTAATTCTGATTAAGGGAGAAGCAGAGAATTGTATTGAGGTCTAGGTAAGTTGGGTTTAAATCTTGTTGTGGGTAGTCATTACCCTTTGAACAAAACTGAAAAATACTCTTGTATCTGTACCTCTGACTACTGTCTTGTAGAAATTTTGTAATACATGTATTTTGTTCTTTACATTTTCAGATCTCTTGCGGTAATCACCATCAAGTCCAGGCAAAATGCCAGTCAACACCGAGGGTCCTGTAAAAGTGCCTTTTCAACCATCTTTTCTGAATATGAATCGCATAATGTCCTTGGAAGGAAGTCACGGACACGTAGTTGCAAAGCACTACAATGAGATCAAGAAGGCAGGGAGAGAAACTAGAAATGAGAGTAGAATCTTGTACATGAGGAACTTCAACAATTGGATTAAAAGTGTTGTTATAGGTAAGCAAAGCTCCTTACAAACTTTTTATCAACTGATTGTCTCATTTGCCTGCTTTGTGTAACATTTTGTGGACAGTGTAGACCAAGATCAGATTGCACATATAATCTTTTAC
Source organism: Tridacna gigas (assembly GCA_945859785.2). Classification (NCBI taxonomy): domain Eukaryota; kingdom Metazoa; phylum Mollusca; class Bivalvia; order Cardiida; family Cardiidae; genus Tridacna; species Tridacna gigas. The sequence continues at coordinate 51,656,324 of OX244034.2, read as the reverse complement.
CAATCAATCAGTCCTGACTTTTAATGGCCATGAGAAGGTATTTGAAGACATTGTGGGAAAAGGTAACCAGCATTTTTTCCTTTTCTCACAATGTCTCCTGCCTTTCCACAGCCAAATAGCAATCATCTGGGATTTATTTAAAGGCCCAGTGGTGGCCAGAAGTAAAAAGTTGGTTGTTTAAGCACATAAAAATTTCAGTGGTACAATTTTAAAGTTTTGAAATTATTATGAGGGTGATAATCTGTCACTGTATGGTTGGTCCAAGTTTTGGTCACTGGCAGAAATATGAATTTTAAAACTAGGTAAAAAGTTGTCATGTAGCTGTATCTTTTTTTTTACTTTTTATTACTTTTTTGCCTGTTACTAACATTTGAACTGACCTTAAAATAACAGATTGTCATCTTCACAATAAATTGCCATATATTGAATGGTATGATTTAAATTAATATGCATTTTAACACCCACATTGTTTAATTTTGGCCACCATTGGGCCTTAAATTTGTCATCAGCATGTTCTCTCATTGTGGTGTAGTCAATCTTTTGTCATCTGGTAAAGAGTTAGCACTGTCTGATAGTTTAGATAGATAATCTGAGTCAAGAAAATATTGAATGAAATCTTTCTGCTGGATCTTTTGAACTTTTTCCATACAATCTCATGTTTAAATGACCCTGAAAAGGTAAGTTTTTGAAAACATTGTGGGAAAAGAAAAAAATGCTGGTAACCAGCATTTCTTCTTTTCCCACAATGTTTTGTGCCCTTTCAAAGACAAATTCTTTCATTTGTGTCACCTTTCAACTTGGACAGGTCTAAAATTTTGTCGTTTGGTAGAGTTAATATTCATTTATGTTGACAAAGCATTTACCATAGCAGGCATTTGTTATCTTAATCCTTCACCACACAATCCAGAGTTTTAACGACTCTGAGAAAGAAGCATTTTGAAAACATTGTGCGAAAAGGGAAAAAAATGCTGGTAACCAGAATTTTACAGACGAGAAGCAGCTGCACCTTTTTTTTCTACATCACTTTCAGTTGAAAAGCATGCATCAATTTATTTTGAATAAATTTTGTACTACCTGAATTCAACAAAGATTTTTTTTCTGTTTGCTTCAAATTGTTTTAGGAGTTAATGATTTTATTATATAGTGATTTTATTAATATACAATGTAGTCTCTTTAGGGGGTGTATATTTGGTACATGAAAGTAGGTAAAAATAATTTTGCAGAAGAACTTGCTCCACTTCAATGGTGCAAGATAAGTACTAAGGTAATGAGTAAACCCTTTACCAGATGATAACAATTTAGACCGGTCCACATTAAAGGCATTTGCAGACGACAAATTAAATGTTGCTCAATGGATGGAATTTGATTTTGAAAGGGTAGAAAGAATGGAGGAAAAGGAGAAAATTTTTGTAACCAGCATTTTCTCCTTCTCCATAATCTTTTCAGCTGTCTTATTTCTCAAGGTCATTAAAACTTGGAAATAACTGGAGATTGTGTGGTAAAGGGTTAACGCTTTACCAGAATACAAAATTTTTAGACAGGTCATTGTTGAAGCATTTTCAGACAACTAATATTCAGTATATCTTGAATAATCAAACTTGTCTTTAAAATACAAGAGACATCAAGAAGAAGAAGAAATGCTTCTACCAGAACTTTTTCCCATAATGTTTGCAAGAGCCTTCTTCATCAAGGATGTTTGAAGAACTAAATGATTGTTTGATAAAGTGTTATGCAAATTTTTTTGTTGCAGCTGATGCCATACAGAGATTAAAAAGAGAAAGAGGTTGTGACAATGGCATTACAGCATTAGACCTGTGCTCCGGTAAAGGTGGAGACCTGTTGAAATGGAAAAAAGGGGGAATCAAGAAACTGATATGTGCAGGTTGGTGTAAGCTCATAATCCTTTCAGTGATGTTTCAACTCTTTATGCCATGTGATTGTTGGGTGGATGAAGTTAAACTTGTTTAAATTTCCTTAGGGGGAACGGTCACATACATTTCTTTGATCAGTGTTCAACATTCTTTGAACATGTAACTAGTGAGCATCATTTTGACTGTACAAGTATTCCAATCATTACCAGAAACAAAAGATTATGGTATGTACATTTTTACTGAGGACTTAACCTATGTTCAGGACTTAACCTATGTTCATTTAATTAGGGCTTTTGTATTCATTGGAAGAAGCACAGCTGTTGATAAAAGATTTAAAAAAAGGAGCACCTGCTTGTAACAAGCAATGGCCCCTTTTTCCTCTTTGCCTTCAAAGCCATCAAATGTAGAAAATGTGAACATTTGAATGAGTGTGGAAAAAAGTGGTATCTTGTCAAGTTGTGATGAAACAAGTTTGCAGCAGACAACTTAGAAGTATCTTTGTATTTATCTGGATAATCAACAAAATTAAGATAATTATAATTCATGAATGCATGTGGAAAACCATGACAAAAGGAGAAAATGCCAATTATGGGCAATTTCTCCGTTAGCCAGAGGCTTTTGAAATTGGTATGCTGTAGGACAAGGAGAGTTTTTCTGCAGAGGGTGGTGGAGGAGGTGTAACCCTTTACAAACAATTCTTTGTATTGAGGAGAAGGCTTTTGAAAACATTGTAGGAAAAGAAGAAAAAGCTGGTAATCAGCATGTCCTCCTCTTTCCTAAATGTTTCCTAATCTTTCATAGAAAAATTGAATCTTCGTAGCTACAATTAATTTATCATCTTCAAGTGCTTTCAATTTGGGCAAGGTTAAAATTTCGTCATCTGGTAATGGGTTAAGGGCACTCATGTGAAAGATATCTTTGGTTGTTGACAGTACTGTAGATTGTCGTTTTGTTCTTTTTCTTCAAGATATTGCGGAAATGTCCGTGGAGCAGTCTGAACAAAAATACATTGAGATGAAGCATAGGGAGAGATTTCCAGAAAGAATGTTCTCAGCAGAATTCATTGCTGCAGATTGTTCAAAAGTAAGTGTTAGGTTTATTTACCCATCCTAAACAATCCTGTGTTTTAAGGACACAATCTTTTGATAACACTGTGGAAGAGAAGAAAATGCTGGTAACCAGCATTTTCTTCTTTTCCAACAATGTTTTATACTCTTTCAGAGACAAATCCCATTGATTGAGCCATATTTAATCTGTCGTCTTCTACTGCTATTGATATGGATATGTCTTAAAATCATGTCGTTTGGTGAAGGGTTAAACCGTAACTGTTTAAGTTAATTTCAGACCAGTTAAAAAAGTGTTACAAGTGGCAGGAGATATTTGAAGAAAAGGAATGTATTTTTTCTGAAAAAAATGAGTATAGAATACATGGTTAAAAAATGGAGCTATAGCTTGTTACCAAAAGTTACATTTGAATATCCTTGCATGTATTTGACAATTTTGTGTTTACATATTTCCCAGTGTTTGAAGGAAAGCTTTTGAAAACACTGGAAAAGAAGAAAATGCTGAGAACTGGCATTTCAAACTAAAATACAGTTATTTTAGCTACATTTAATTTGTCATCTGTAAATAATGTGAATTTAGAAAATTCCAAAATTTAATTATTTGGTAAGGAGTTAAGCATTTTTTTTTTTTTTTTTTTACAGATAAGATTGAAGTATCTGTACAAAAATCCAGAGGCTAAGGTAGATGTCTGCAGCTGTCAATTTTCATTCCACTATTGTTTTGAAAGCCATTCACAGACAGAGATGATGCTTAGGAATGCAGCAGAGTGTTTGAGTTTGGGAGGGTATTTCATAGGAACAACGACCAACTCTCATGAACTTGTGTATGCTTTGCTTTGTTAGTTTTTGCTAGTGTATATACATTGCTTGATATGTTACTTTTTTAACTTGTCTTTTGACAGGATGTATGGTGATGTCATTGCCTATAAAGTTGGTGCTCCCACCCAACTTTTCAATGCTCGTCTTCCTACATCTCTTGTCATATCAAGTTTTCTTTCTTTCACCACTTTTATTTATATATAATATTTAGATTAACCCTTTACCAGAAGACAAAACCTTAGTAATTTCAGATTTGGCTCATGTCTGTCTTTGAAATAGTACAAAACATTGTGGAAAAAGGAAATAAATCCTGGTCACCAGGATTTCTCTTTTTCCCATGTTGTTTTCAGATGCTGAGTTGTTAAAATGGGATTGTTTGGTAAAGGGTTAAACAGTCATTATGGTAATTACCTAAGTTTTGAAGAGTGTTTTTATTTTGGGCTGCTACACATTTGTTCCCGTTGGAATTTATTAACTCCTTACCAATGACAAAAGTTTAGACTGGTCCAAATTTGAAGCATTTGAAGATGACAAACAAAGTGTTGCACATATTAGTAATTTTTTCTTTGAAGGGTAGAAAAGATCATGAGAAAAGGAGAAAATGCTGGTAATCACCATTTTTGTTTTTCGACATTGTTTTCAAAGACCTTCTTCAGGGTTGTTAAAACTATGGATTGCTTGATAAAGGGTTGAAGGATAAAAATGTAAGACAGTACTAGTCATATAAAATTACATTTAATGACCAATGGCTTGTGCTTTGCCTTTCTCAGCCTTTGGATAATATTGTTTCACCAGTATTAATCTTTCTTTTCAAAATTTATTTGAATGACAATTTTTGATAATACAAGGTTTTACCCCCTTGTTTCCCAATCTCTTTTCAGGAGAAGATTGCGTGACGCTCCTGGAATGTCCTTTGGAAATGAAATCTACCGAGTGACATTCGAGACAAAGGACAAGGAAAATTTCCCAATCTTTGGTGCAAGATACAATTTTGAGCTAGAAGGAGTTGTAAATTGTCCCGAATTCCTCGTATATTTCCCAGTATTAGAGAAGTAAGTGGAAGTTCTTCTTTGAAGTGCAGAGTTGATTTAGGCAAATAATTTACCCCTTTCGAAAGAAAGTTGTTTTTACACTCAGTGCCATGTAATGTGAAACACAGTTGAATTAAACATTATTTCATTACCATACAAACCTGAATATTAATGACCCTTAAGTAAAAGGCTTTTGAAAACTTTGTGAGAAAAGGAGAAAATGCTGGAAACCTGCATTTTGTCCTTTTCCAGCAATGTTTTCTACTCTTCCAACTACAAATTTCAATTTTTGAGTACTTATTTTGTAGTCTGCAAAAGCTTCAGTTCAAGTAAAATCTAAAATTTCATCCTATGGTAAAGATGTAAATATTAACCACTGGGCAAGGGAAGACCCAAAGTAGGGATTATAACTGGTCTGAATGTAGGTACCATGAATGTATAAACCCATGTACATCTTGTGAGCAAATCATTATTGTTAATGGTGCCCTTGTTTTCATTTTCAGGATGGCAGAAAAATATGGTTTGAAACTGGTGCTCAAAATGCCATTTGCAGACTATTTTAAGCAAGCAGTTGAGAATAGAGATCATAGAAACTTGCTAGGCAGAATGCAGGCATTAGAGGTAAAACTTTTTATAAGTGTATTGTATTCAGCCCTCACTGATTTGTTAAATGTTTAACAGTGTTATCAACATTTTTTACTGTATTTCAATTACATCATGTAAAGAGCACCTATCCATATCGAGGGGTGAACGCGAAACTATTCCATCTGCATTTTGGAAAATATTACAGGAGAGGGGAAAAAAAACTCAATTCTGTGAAAAGCGTTGTTACTTCGTCTTGTTTAATCATGTTGTGCTGAATTCATGGTCTCAGTTCAACACAACATATCTAAACAAGATGATCTAACTATTCTTTTCACAGAAATGAGAAGCGTTTTTCGCTCTTCTGTAAAATTTTTTGAAACGCAGATGGAATAGTTTCGTATTCACCCCTCGATATGTTCTTGGACTTTCTGTCTCTAGTACTATGCTCTACTCTCCTTCCAAGCCACTGGCCACTTTTCCTCATAAAGTCAAAAGTATGTATAGCTGTTAGGGAGATATGCATCTATCGAGGTGACTTCATCAATCTCATGTTTGATTGATTGGTGCTTCGATTGACTGGTGAGATATTCTGACAAAAAACTGTCGTAGGTCTGATATAACTGCTACTTTTCCTTGGACAAGTTAAATCTGTACTCACCACTTAGCCAATCTTAATCACTCAATTTGGTATTCTTTGATAATGTTGTAGACTTACCCTCCAGAGTTTGGTAGCAAACTAGTCGGTTCCCCAGACAGTGATTATGAATTTGTCAAGTCATACCTAGAAAAATTACGGACAACAGAGTCATACGATGAGAGACAAAATGTGCGAAGACCTTTTTCTGTGGTATGTGTTCGGGATACTGTTGTTGATACTTACGTTATATTTCTGATATTGTTCTTAATTCTCTTAGATATGCTTTTGTTTACTTATTCATTTCTGTTTGCTACGATGTGTTATTTACATTTGATGTGTTACTTACACATGATGTGTTACTTACACGTATGTGTCAAGAACATTGGAAACTATAAATAGCCATAGAGCACCAATTAATGAAAAAAAAGTTTTTTAGACAAGATTACATTTGTACTATGTATTTTTTAGCAGACACGGTAGAGCTAAGTTTAGACTGCATGTTCTCTGCCATCTTATCTTGGTCTACACCATCTGTTTGAGTCACATTTAATATGTCATCTGCAAATGAACAGATATGTCCAAAATTCTTTTGTCTGGTAATGATTTAACTTATTCATTTATCCCAAGATGTTAGTGTAGAAGTCAACTTTTATTGTATTTGTTTTGCAGGGTACCTTATCAAAGGCAGAATGGGAAGCAGATAGTAAGTAATTTGTTTTGTTTGCTTGAATATTCTAACCTATTCCAGTGTTCAAACCTATTTCAAGACCTAGTAGGTTAGGTGTAACCTATAGGTTTAGTAATTTTTGGGTTGTGAGTTTGAGTCTCTGACTCAGCCAAAATTCAAACAAAGGATTCATGAAAGTCATTACTGCTAGATTTATTACTCTCTTAGCCAAACACTGTTTAGGCTTTGTGGGAAAGCAGCCAGTTGCTGGGCAAGAATATTGTGTATCATACTGGTAAAGAAACTCCAGGAATGTATGGTTGGGTTTATGTGACAGAAAAAACAGTATGAAAACTGCATTGTGAAGCAATCACTCATATTTACAAAACAGAAGTATATAAGAGACTTTTAGAAATGAGCTATGCTCTGTGAAAAGGGGGCTTGATGCATATGCGAATAGTATCGACCAAGGTCAGCCTGTGCAGTCTGCGCATGGGACTGTGGAGGCTGACCTGGGCCAAAACTTTTCGCTATAGGTCAGTTTAGTTAGACATAATGGATTTTATGGATCCCTAATTTATGTGATGAAATGCGTGGTATCATGCATTACAGAGATGCATTAAGCCCCTTTTGCCAGAGCATGGCACAAATTTAATTCCAGTTAATATTCATATTGATTTTACCAAAAACAATTGAAATAGAAAATTTTTGGTGTTTAGTTTTAATTCAATACTAGAACAACAATAATGAAAATAGCGATAATGATATAAAAACAAAAGAGAATGTAGCGTCTGTGGGAATGTTGAGTTGAAGAAGTTAACTTTGTACAAAACGACAAAACCTTTGACTCGTCCAAATCCAAAGCATTTGCAGACAAGCATGTAAATGTGAACTTATAGAAAACATTAAAAAAGGAGACAATGCTAGTTACCAGCATTTTCTCCTTTTCCGTCAATGTTTCCAAAAGATTTTTTCCCAGGGGTTGTTAAATCTCAGGACTGTGTGGGAAAGGCTTAAAATGCAAGGCTTTAATTAAATTGCTTTTGTTTAAATTGCTTTTAGTGTGAATCATGGTTATAATGCACAACAGGTGTTGTTTGAAATTGATATTAATTGTCCATTGTATTTTTATAAGATATTTTTTGGAGGGGCAAAAAACCCAGCCTTGAAATTGCAGTGATAAGACTTAGTTAATAATAGAATTAAATTTATGACGTCAAGGGTATACATTGATCTGTATTAGCAGTTCCACTTTTTGTCAAAATGTTTTCCGAAGTGATCAGCCACAAGCCAAAAATAGTTGTCCGTAGGAGGTAATTGGAAACTCTTTACCAAATAACAATAATTTTGACATGCCCAAATTGGAAGAATTTGCAGATGACACATTAAATGCGGTTCAAGTAATGGTATTTATCTTAGGAAAGATAACATGGTGGGAAATGCAGAAATTGTTTGATACCATGATTTCTTTTTAAGGGTAGTTATGGCAAGGGATTGTGTGGTAAAGAGTTAAGCTGAAGTATCAAAGTCTTAATGAAGGTGAATGAAAGGCCTTTTGAAAACATTGTGGGGAAAGCATTTTCTTCTTTTTCCACAATGTTTTTCTACTCTAGCAAAGACAGAAATCATCATTTGAGCTGCATTCAATTTGTCGTCTGCAAATACTTTCAATTTGGTCCAGTCCAAAATTTTGTTGTTCGGTAAAGAGTGAGTGTAAATGGATTTCTCATATTTATTTACAGCTCTTTACTGTGTGTTCATGTTCCAAAAAGTCACAGATCCAGAAACTGGGGAAAAATGGGTAGGCAAGTCAGAGACAGTCAATGCCAGTAGGAAGAGATCTCATGAACCAGCACAAAATGTAGAGGGATACAGATATCATAAGTTTCATAAAGCTTCATAGTTGGGACAGTGATACTAAGACTGAGTCTCCAGATTTTTGTTGTACATAGTCATAATGTTCAAAATACATCTTATTCATCTACTGTATATAAAGACTTCGTAGGACTTTGCCCAAAGTGTTGTAGAGAGAGAGAGAGTGGGGGAGTGAGAGAGTTTGTTATACTCATGTTGTGAAAGTACTTAACTCTTTACCACACAATCCTGACTTTTAACGACCCTCAGAAAGAAGCCTTTCGAAAACATTGTGGGAAAAGGAGAAAATGCTGTTAACCAGCATTTTCTCCTTTTCCCACATTGTTTCCTACCCTTCCCAAAACAGATTTCAATTTTTCAGTCACATTCATTTTGTCGTCTGCAAATGCTTTCAATTTGGTCAAGTATAAAATTTTGTCGTTTGGTAAAGAGTTAAAAGCATTTTTTGTTGTTAATCTTGGGTGAAGTGTTTGTAAAATTGTGTCGCTGGTGATTATTTGTCTAATATGATTTGTACCTGTGTATGGTGTGTGCCGGTGACAGTCATTGACCGGCATCTTAATACTTTTATAAACATTTTTTTTTTTTTAAGATGATATTTGTTTTTTTAAATTATGTAAAATACAGAGGTACAGAGAAGAGTATATTCTGATCTAAAGATCAAGCTTTCTTAAGTTTTTCATTAACTCTTTACCACACAACAATTTTTTAGACAGGTCCAAGTTGGAAGCATTTGCAGATGACAAATTATATGTGGCTCAAATGATTGGACGTTTTTTTTAAGGTTAGAAAACATTGGGGGAAAAGGAGAAAATGCTGGTTACCAGCATTTTCTCCTTTTCCCACAATGTTTTCAAAAGCCTTATTTCCCAGGGTGGACAAAACTTGGGATTGTGTGATAATGGGTGAAAACTTTATGTTGTGGGTGATTTTACAAATTACTTCACAGCAACATAGGTTTTATTGAAGAACTATTTCCAGAATTTGATAACTGTCTCCTATCTAGACCTCTGACTGTAAATAGTTTTTCTCACTTGGACATTGTGGGAATTGTATTGAAAAACGGCATCAGAGAACTTGATGCTGAACTTGTTATGAAAAGAAATAAATCAAGTGAAATTTTAATGTTTTGTTTTTGTAAGTTTTGTTAAAGCCTATAATGTGTCGCCTCCATTCTTTGAAGAAAATTTCCCAAATTTTACATGTTACTGATGGACCTGTAACCCATTACATTCCTGTTTTTGAACAACCCTGGAAAATAAGACTTGAAAACATTGTGGGAAAAGGAGAAAATGCTGCTTGCCAGTATTTTCTTCTTTTTCTCACAATGTTTTCTAACCTTTCAGAAACACACCCAATCATTTGAGCCACAACTAATTTGTTGTCTGCAAATGCTTTGAATTTGGACCAGTCTAAAATATTGTCGTGTAGGAAAGAGTTAACTATGTACTAAATAAAAAATGAAAGCATTAGCCTATGACAAATCAAATGAGATTTCTGTCGTTTAACAGGTAGAAGACATTGTGGCAAGGAGGAAATGTTGGTTACCAGCATTTTCTCTTTTCCCACCATGTTTTTAAAGACTTCTTCATCAGGTTTGTTAAAACACAGAATTGTGTGGTTATGGGTTAGCCCATTACCTCATTAACCCATTACTGGGTTTCACAGGTACAAGGCTAGGGCTCTGAAGTCTCTTACCCAAGGACACTCCCACAAAAAAAAACCAAGTGCCTCCAGTGAGGTGTGAATTGAGGGCATCCAGGTGACAAGTCCTACACTCTACTACAGAGCCACACAGCGCTCACTGATTGTGGAGGTACTCTTGTACATTGTCCAACATTTTGTGAGATGCAGTGACAAGATTTTCTTAACCCTTTACCAATCAATCCTGTGTTTTAACGACTCCTGGCAGACCAGCTTTTAAAGACACAGTGAGAAGGAGAAAATGCTGGTAAACAGTATTTTTTTTTTTCTTTTTCACACAATGTTTTCAACTCTTTCTGAGAAAAATTGCATCATTAAAACGAAAGAACTGTCTGCAAATGATTCAATTTCAACAAGCCTAAAATTATGTCGTCTGGTCAAGAGTGAACCCTTTATTAAACATTCCCAGGTTTTAATGACCCTCTGGAAGAAGCCTTTTGAAAACATTGTGGAAAAAGAAGCAAATGCTGGTAACATTGGAAGAAGCCTTTTGCAAATGTTGTGGAAAAAGGAATACTGGTAACCAGCATTTTCTCCAGTTCCAACAGTTTCTGCCCTTTGAAAGACAAATTTCATATCCATGTAGTAATATTTACTTTGTTGTCTGCAAATGCTCTCAATTTGGGAAAGTCTTAAATTTTGTTGACTGGTCAAGAGTTATCCGGCTAAAAATTTTGCTTCCAATCAACTCGTCCTGCATATGACTTGCCTCTTGCAGCAGAACACTTTTGAAAACATTGTTACAAAAGGAGAAGTTGATAATACCACAATGTTTTCACATGTACTTATTTCTTGACCCTTCCTGTGTCATAATAACTCTGAGGAAGGCTTTTAAAAACATTGTGGTAAAGAAAAACCTGCTTCAAGCGAGCAATTTCTCCTTTTTCCCACATTGTGTTCTACCATTTCAAACACAAATTTCAACCACAAATCATTTCAACAATGCTTTCAAATTGATTAAAACTACATTTTTTTAATTTGGCATAAAGCATCATAGGAGAAATGCACATGTGGATTGGGGTCATTGAATTAAGTCTTTTACCAGATGACAGTATTTTAGACTGGTCCTATTTGAAAGCATTCGCATACGAATTCTTTACCTACAATGTTTTCCAAAACCATCTCCTTCAGGCTTGTTAATATGTGGAATTATTTAGTAGAGTTTAGGGATATAATGTTGAGAGGATATTGTGAAAAATGTTTTACACCTTTCAACAATATTTAAGCTGTATCACTGTATTAGTCTTCTCTGGGTTTCATTGGTACTAGATTGTGGCTCTGCAGTGCCTTGCGTATGACACTTCCATGTGACCAATGTCACAAGGACCCAACAATTGGGGCCATTTCCTTCTTGTAAACATTAGCAGAGTGCCAGAAAATAATACCACATTGCAGTAATGATATTTGGTCTGACAAAAATCACTGCAGTTTCTAAGAATCTTTTTCATATCCTTTTAACAGAAAAACAAGCATTGATGACGACGATGCATGATCACAAAACTCACCTCAGCAAGTTCTGCTTAACTCTTTATCAAATCACAAATCTTTGACTAGTCCAAATTAAGAGCATTGCAGTCAACAAAGTGTGTCTCAAAATTTGAAATTTTGTCACAGGAATGGTACAAAACATGGTACAAAATTTTAAACTGGTCAGAATTGAAAACAGTAGCAGATGACAAACTAAGTGCTGCAGAAATCAGTAAATTCTTCTTTGTTTGGGTTGAAAATATTGTGGGAAAAGGAGAAAATACTGGTTAGCAGCATTTTCTCCTTTTCTCTCAATGTTTTCATAAGCCTTATCTATCAGGGTCATTATAACTTGGGATAGTGTGGTGAAGGGATAGGTAAGTCAAAACAGAACAATACTCTTTGATGTATTTTTTTCCTCTGATCTAATAAATAATAATCTTTTTACAAATATATGTACTATAAATACAAAAATGCTGATTTGGAATTCAAATTCAAAGCAGCTCAATGTATCAGCCAGCTGCTTTTTTTTTTCCGCAGTAAAGTGATCAGCATATAGCAAAGCCACTATCCCACGAGAGAAACTGTATTCACGTAACTGCCATGGCAGAGTACAGTGGTTGTACAAGATTTGTTCACCAACAGCAAGAACAGATCACAGTCAAATGTACAAATCAAATAAACAAAAAAAAAAATAATTTACCCTTAACCCTTTACCACAATCCCAAGTTTTAACAACGCCAAGGCAATGGCCTTTTGAAAACATTGTAGTAAAAGGAGAAAATGCTGGTAACCAGCATTTTCTCCTTTCCCCACAACGTTTTCTACCCTAACAAAGAAATATTTCCTGATTTTTGCAATACTTAGTTTGTCGTCTGCAACTGTTTTCAATTTGGACCAGTCTAAAATTTCGTAGTTTGGTGTGGAGTGAACCCTTTACCACATGACAAAATTTTAGAATTGTCCAATTTGGAAGCTTTTTCAAATGACATGGTAAACCAAACTCAAAAACTGAAACTTATTTTATTGGGAAAAAACTTTTGTTGAAAAAGGAGAAAATGCTGGTTATCAGCATTTTCTCCTTTCCTACAATGTTTTCAAAAGCCATCTTCCTAAAAGTCATTAAAAGTTGTGATTGTCATCTCCTTGACGGAAAACTAATCTTGTTAATTTAGTACTCTAAGGGTCAAGTTTTCACAGAAATATTGCTTAGTCATTTCATATCTTGAGTGACTCGACAGGCAACATGACTGGTATTCAATGATACATACTAAACTGTCACTTGTATGTAAAAATGTAAATGTGATCAAAGTTACCGGTATGATCAAAACTACTCATTTCTTTCAAAATAGCAGTGGTTGTACAAATATATTTCTGCATGTCTTTTACTTGGTCTGTGCCACAAGTCTTTGAAGCTCCATTGGTATATCAGGAATACTGAAATTTTCAATGCTTGATCATCAACATGGTTACTAAAAATAGCACATCTCTTGTATATAATAACTATACCATATAGAGGAGATGTCCCAATGTGCTATTTTTAGCAACGGTGTACGATCATCAAGCAATGAAAACTTTGTTATTCCGTGATAGAACATCACAGTTTCAGTGAGCTATGGTCTGTGCAATCTTATCTTGATCAACATTCTGCACAAGCATGTAAAACTGTGCATGCCAGGCTAATGGTAGAAAAGCTACATATCATTGACATATTATCATAAACAATACAGTGCATTCACAAGTTTCCCTGTATATACATCTTTTGTCTTCAAAGAATCAGTCTAAATAGCACAAACTTGTTGATTCTAAACTTCAGCCATTAATTACTATACACAATGCAGTAATTCACAAGTTCCCCTGACTTGTTACTTATGTTTGATAATATCAGCCCACATAGCAAAGACTTATCAATTCCTAGCCTTAAGTCACTACTTACTGTCTGAAACTAATTTGCCAAACAACAGTATTTTAGACTCATCAAAATTGAAGGCATTTGCAGATGAAAAATTCAATGTGGCTAACATGATTAGATTTATCTGTGAAAACTTAGAAAACATTGTGGACAAAGGAGAAAATGCTGCTAACCTGCATTTTCTCCTTTGTCCACAGTGTTTTCAAAAGCCTTTGTTCTCAAGGTCGTTAAAACTCAGCATTGTGTGGTAAAGAGTTATAAGGCATATTTGTAATGTAATCAACATAAACTGAGGATAGATACAGAATACATATATTTGTTTTTTTTGGTAAAAGATCGAAAAATGGTAACCAGCATTTTCTCCTTTTCCCGTAATGTTATCTACCCTATCACAGACAGAAATCATTTGTCTGCTGATGCTTTCAATTTGGTCTAGTCAAGTTTTGTCGTTTGGCAAAGATTTAAGAAAGCAAGATTGTCGGGTAACACTGCAAAGCATGCTCATTCAATAATTTTCAATGAAATGAATTCAAAAAAAAAAAAATGTATTATCACAGAAATTGTCTACTGACATAATTTAACCCTTTACCAGATGACTAAATTCTAGACCCGTCGATACTGAAAGCAAGAGACTACCTGAAAAAAAAACTGATGGGATTTATCTATAATAAAGTAGTATCTGTTGTTGGACAAAGGAGAAAATGCTGGTTACCAGCATTTTCTCCCTTATCCACGGTGTTTAAATTTTAATGACCTTCTTACTCAGGATAGTAAAAAACCACGATTATTTGGTAAAAAGTAAATTACGTAATAATGATAGAATTACAGCATCACACCCTAACAGCATAATTTTCTTGATGTTTGTTCTATCAGACGTGACATGTAGGTGGAGGCTTCTTGGTCCGACTTTCTTCTGCAAGTTTTTGTCGGAGTCTTCTGACTTGATTCAATAAATTAATTTCTTGTTCATCAAATGCCCGTCTTCTTGTTTCTAACGAAACTGAAATACGAAAATATGTGAATATTTCTTAAAAGTATGAAAATTCAGAGTTGACATGTGAACTATTTTTTCTTTATTCAGTATCCAGAAAATTAAATAAAAAATGCTCCAAGAAAGAGCACAACATGCAGATGGAAAACAGCATTGCTAGACTGGCTTAATTTTGCTTTAGAGGACAAGATAAAATGGGAAATCTCATCTTGGATCCATACTGCTCAGTATTTTGTGAGACACTGTATCATAAAGAGCCCTAAAATTACAACTGAGCCTCAACTCTATGCTGATAGAAAAGGTAATTTCTGTTGACTCTTTACCAAATGAAAAATATTTAGCCATGTACAAATTGAAAGCATTTGCACAAATTATGTGTGACCAAAATGTTGTAATTTGTCTATGAATGGGCTGAAAACATTGTGAAAGGAGAAAATACTGGTTACCAAAGAGAAATATTTAATCTTGTCCGAATTGATAGCATTTGCAGACGACAAATTAAGTCAGGCCCAAATGTTCTAATTTGTCTATTTCTATAATTTTACTAGCATTTTCTCCTTTTCTCACAATGTTTTCAAAGGTCTTCTTTCCTGGGGTCATAAAAACTCGGAGTTGTTCAGTAATGGGTTAACTCATCTCCTGAAAAAAATGTACAACAGACAATTTTGACTGCATCCATGTAAATATGGATGCTGATAATTACCATAAATCAAGATTCAGAATGATTCACTGAAAAATGATTCAAACACTAGTAATATCTCATTTTGCCACAATGATTTAAAAAGTTGTCTAGTTAGTGGTAAAAATTCACCTGGAGGTGGTAATGTATGGAATGGCAACATAACCCTATTTTTACCAATGATGACTTAAGTAGCTTTCACGGATGGCATAGATCAAGATCAGACTGCACAAAACATGCAGTCTGATCTTTGATCTACGCCATCCGCTATTTGATGCTAAACTATGACCAAAGCTACCTCCAATGGCAGTGGATATAGAGAATAATAGGTTAAAGTCTGAAATGGATCAAGTTTTTTGTGCGAGGTGTAGGAATTCATTAGACTTCAAAAAAAAGTGGAATTTTTTAAGTCCTTGTTAAAAGAGTTTACCAAACAACAAATTTCAGACTCTTCCATGTTGAAAGCATTTGCAGACCCCAGATTAGATGTGGCTCAAATGATGGGATTTATACTTACAGTAACAATAGCTGCCAAATGCAAACAAAGCAGGTGTTAAAATGCACTTAAAATTTAAATCATATCATTTAAAATTATGGAAATTATTTTGATGACAACTGTTATTGTAAAGTCGGTCCAAGTGTTAGTCGCTGGCAAAGAATTTAATTTCAAAACTAGGTAAAAAGTTGGTAGGTCACTCTATCTTTGTTTACTTTTTGTCCGATTTTAAAATTCAGCTTTCTGCCTGCAACTAACACTTGGACCGACCTAACAATATCAGATTGTCATTTTCAAATTTTCCATACTTTTGAATGGTATTATTTAAATTTAAATGCATTTTAACACCTGCATTGTCTTTTTGGCCACTACTGGGCCTTTAAAGGGCAAGAAAACTTTGTGGGAAATGTAGAAAGCAGCATTTTCTTATTTATCCAGTGATGTTGTCAAAAGCTATCTTCCTAAGGGTTGTTAAATCACAGGATTGTATGGTAAAAAGGTTAATGTAAATTCCTCACTTGTAGAAGCTAGTGACTGGGAGTCATCTGTTTCTTCCAATGATTTCAGATCTGACCTTGTTGTACCATCAAGGTAGGACTGACCCAATCTGGATCCTGCAATTATAAGATGGACACTCTTTATTGGATAGTAAAACCTCAGAGATTTGAATATACAAAGGACCATGACTTTAGTTTAAATTTTTGATTAATGAAAAAAATAAGGGAAGAAGGCTTTGAAAGCATTGTGGGAAGAGAAGAAAATGATGGTAATTCAAGGACTATTTGTCCTAAAACCGTTTGTCCTCTTTGCCTGGATCTGTTTGCCTTTATTCACATCTATCAATGATAGAAAAATAAATCCTATTGCAATGACTTTTGAAAACCCTAAGAAAGAGTTTTCTGCTGCCGGTATCATTGTTTTGCCTTATTCATAATTATTATATAGGCAACAACATACTGTAGGTGGAGTCTATAGCATCCTCTGTTAAGTCCCTGCCATGCTCTTGAGCAAGCTCTGCCTCTGCTTCCACAAAGTTCAACCTCCTTCTGTCTGCCTCTGATGCAAGCTTCTGCTGTTCTTCCAATGCCATTTCTCCTTCAACATTCTCACATTCCTATGCAAGCAGAGAAAGCCATTCTTTTTAATGTTGCTTTTTCTTTTTATCAGTATAAAAAATGCTCAAAACATTCATGTTAAGCCTTTGGCTAGAAATCTAATTGTGTTTTCAGTTATATACACATTGTACACATACTACATTAAAGAGAATTGGACCCATTTATGTAAGCATCTATAGAACATTTTTAACAAAAATGTGCTTCTACAGAGCTGCTGGCATGGAAGTGACACAAGTTCTCAGACTAATTTTCTAAGCAAAATGAAACAAAATGATCTGATTTCACATAAAATCCAGTATAGAATTACATGTATCTTGAAATATTCACCTCAAAAGGGAAAAGTCTATGGGAGAACTTCTATTCAATTTAATCTTTTTCCATTCTTTCATAGGTTTTAATAACCCTGAGGAAGAAGCGTTTAAAAACATGGAAAAAAGAAGAAAAGGCTGGAACTCTATTCTTGTAAACTTACCCGTTTTTCCTGACATTTCTGCATCAAATTATGAACTTCCTTTTCCAAAGCTCTGTTCTCTGCATGGACTTTGGACAACTGTAAAAAAAACTCTCTGTACAAAGAATGTCAATTTTTTTCTTTCTTTCTTTTAATTCATTTGGCTTTATATCAGTCTCTTACAAGGACTAGGAGTCTATGGGATTTTTTTTCCTATATTTCAACAATAATAAAAAACAACTCCTGATAAATGATAATATACCCCTTAATGAATTTACTCGCAATCTCATCCTTTCTGTTAGATTACCATATTTCAAAGCAGGCTAATTTCATACACAACACTATATAGGACAAGTTACCCAAAGAACAAATAATTGGAGGCGAATTAAATATCAGCTTTCAAGTATATGGAAACCTGGTAGGAAAAGGATGGCATACCTACCGCAGATTGCTCCCTCAAGCTTTTGTTCTTTTTCCTACTTTTTGTTTTTTTTTTAAACTTTCTACAGCAGTACCAGTATTATAATTGGAAAAAGCCATATTATGCTATCCATTTTTTTTCCCCTGATGCCAATGGATTTTGTTGGGGCTATGCACATGTTCTGTATCATTAAACAGGTCTTGTTTGATGTCACAAAATGAACACCTTCAAATATAACATACATATGAGCCATGCTCTGGCAAAAGAGGGCTTAATGCATCTCCGTGATGCATGATACCAAGCAAGTCATCACATACCTTGGGCTCCATAAAATACATACAGTCTAACAACTGACTGAATCGTGAGGAAGAGTGGTACTTGGACATACAGAAAACTGACAAATGGCAAAAAGCATCAATCCATGTCAGCCTGCATGGATTGCACACGCTGACATGGGTCGATACATTTAGCAGATGCATTAAGCCCCCTTTTCAAAGAGCATGGCTCATGTATTTTGAATAAATTACTAAAACTGACCTGAACACCTTTCAGTTCCCTCTCTAAATCTTGCAATCTGTGTCTATATTCTACTTCATTGTTGGCCCAGACTTCTATATTCTTTTGTGTGGTCCTTGCTAAATTTTCTTCCATTGTCTGATAAGTAATAAAAAATTGGGCTGGCTTTATTTTACCAACAATTAAATAATAGGAAAATCTTAATACTTTTGTGAGGTCCTTGCAATACAATTTCTTTCCATTTTCTGATAAAGTAATACAGAATCAGGCCAGTTTTTACAACCAATCAAATGACAGTAAAATCTTGATACCTCTGTGCACTCATTGCTTAGCTTCAGCCCATCATTTGATAAATTCTGACTTTTACACAAACAAAATGCAGTAAAAGCTTTATAATTCAAAGACTTGAAAATCTAAACATGGTATGATTCATTTAACCTTTTACCACTCAATCCTGACTTTTAATGGCCCTGAGAAAGAAAGCTTTTAAAAACATTGTCAGTAGAGGAGAAAATGCTGGTAACCAGCATTTCCTCCTTTTCCAACAACTTTTTCTACCTTTCCCAAATTTCAATTTTTGAGTCACATTTATTTTGTTGTCTGCAATTGCTTTCCATTTGGACTTCGCAGGTCCAAACAAAAAAGGCGCTAGAAGTATGAAGTAAATAGAATATAAATAGACATTTTTTTTTTTCTTTTAAAGATCAAAATTTATTTAATCCTTGTGAACATCATATGGTAATACTGTTATGTTCTCAATATAATAGCAGCAAAGGGATCAATAATTACAATTAAGTAATTTAGTTTAACGATTTATTCTTCCAGAGCGCGGTGGCTAGACAGCTATACAACGCCCAAACCAGGAAGAACGGATCCACGCGCTTCTCACCATAATGCGCATGCGCACCAACGGTAAACAAACGCGAGGGTCGTTCTTTATGTTTATACAACATCATCCCTTCTTTTCTAAAAAGGAGTGATCAATCAACGAAAACAGCGAATAATAACATACATCATAAAAGACAAACTTTAACATCACGATTCAAAACACTGCGAATTAAAAAGGTAACGTCTAATAAATCAAATTATTTTGGATCTCATAGGTAACACCATTGACTGTCTCTCAGTACAGAACATATCTCGAGTCTTACACTTTTTTTTTTTTAAATCCTTTTCTTTTTTTTTTTCGTTTAGCACATATACACAATAAGCACATTAAACATGTGTTCACATCTGTCAATTAGATAATTAACTAGACTAAATATCAAGTCTTTGAGGACTCCTAACTTCTCTCCCTGTTCTGGTGAAGCGATTTCCGCAGGAACTTGTCTCCTTGTTCTCTGTGTCTTTGTCCATCACAGGCGTTCGCAGTGAACAGCTATGATGGGCAAGATTGGCCCCATCATCATGTAGATCCTCAGGGATCGAGGTGACTTGATTCCCATTGTTTTCAGCTTGAACGGCGTCAGATTCAGCAGTATCTGTACAATGGCTATTTAAGCAGGAAATTTCATTTCTCAGTCTGTTAACCCAATTAGGCACAAATTCTGCATTGTACTCGCTAAGTTTATCGTGGTGGACAACACGAGTGGACTTATTATTCTGAATCTGGAAAATAACTGGGCCAAAAACTTTGGTAATTATATATGGACCATCTTTAACTTTCTGAAGTTTTGGACATTTCCCTTTTGTTCTAGCTTCTCTCTTGAGGTATACAAGGTCACCAATGTTGAATTGCTTCCTGTGTACGTTAATGTCATATAACCTTTTTTGTCTTTCCTGGGCATTATTAAGGAAGCGTCTCGCGATATCATGAGACAATCGAAGTGATTCACTGAGGCGTTCTATACACTCACCAGTACTGAGGACCTTTCCAGTTGGCCTTGGGAATGAAAGGTCTTGTGGCTGTAACACCTCTCTGCCCAACATTAATCTGTTTGGTGTGAACCCTGTTGACTGGTGTGGTGTACTTCTATATGCAGCAACAAGCAGGGGCAAGTGGTCATCCCAATTGTGTTGATCCGAATCCAGATAACAGCGGACCATTTGCAGTAAGGTTCTGTTGAAGTGCTCAACTAGCCCGTTTGATGAAGGGTGATATGGCGTAGTACGAGTTTTCGAAATACCGAGCCATCTACAAACTTCTTTAATAAGATCACTTTGAAAGTTGGAGCCCTGATCCGTGTGAATTTCTAATGGTATACCGAAGGTAGATATAAACTGTTGAACTAACTTCTCAGCAACTAACTCGCTACCTTGATGTGGGATAGGGTAGGCATCAACCCACTTACTAAATTGATCAACAATGACTAAAATATATTTGTTTCCTTTCTTACTTTCAGGTAAGGGTCCTAGTATGTCCATCTGTATTCTATCTAATGGAGCTCCACACATATAAGATTGCAGAGGTGCCTTGGAGGAGCGGGAGCTTTTCTTCATAATTCCACATTTATCGCATGAATTCACAAAACACTGCACATCATGGTCCAAACCATACCAATGAAATGATTTTCTAACTCTTGCCACTGTTCTCTGAATACCCTGGTGACCAGAAAATGGAGGATTGTGACACAATTCAATTAACTCCCTTCTATACTTTCTTGGAACAACAAGTTTGTCACAGGCCTGTCCTGAAGCATCCTCCCATCTGTAATAAAGAAGTTGGCCAATTACCTTAAACTGCTGGATGGTAAGCCAGTAGCTCCTTAAGGCTGGGTTCTCAAGTTTAAGCCTCTTCTCATCAGGTACTTGCCCGTATTGAACCCATTCTCGAATTTTCAAAAGGTCTTCGTCTTCTTCCATTGCTCTCACAACTTCGTCAACTGAGTGTGATTCTAGCCAGTTACTTGAACAAAAAGAATGTTGATCATCAATGTCTTCAGTCTCAATTCGACATGTAGCAATTGGAACTACGTAATCTACATCTTCAAACCTTTCCCAACTTCCATGAACTTTAGCGCAATGTTTACAACCAGCACACGGTAAACATTCTACTTTTGAACCTGCTTGGTAACAGTCACATTTTTCTTCAGCTCTCCTGGAAAGGGCATCAGCATTTCCATGGTCTCTGCCTGGCCGGTGTTGTATGACAAAGTCATATTGGCTTAGCTCCTCTAGCCACCGAGCTAATTGGCCTTGAGGCTGTTTGAAGCGATACAGCCAAGCCAGTGAACTGTGATCTGTTCTTATTATGAACTGCTTCCCAAGGAGATAATGCTTAAATTGGTTTGTAAATACGATAACGGCTAGCAGTTCCTTACGGGTGACGCAGTACTTTCTCTGAGCTGGCCCAAGAGTCTTGCTAGCATAAGCAACAACCTTCTCTACTCCATTGTTTGTTTGGGATAGCACTGCTCCGATGGATCCATCTGAAGCATCTGTATCTAAAATAAACATATCTGACTGGTTCGGATAAGCCAATACTGGGGCTGTACTCAAAAGAGTTTTCAATCTGTCAAAACACTGTTGATGCTCTTTAGTCCAAATAAAGTGCTTTCGTTGCTTAAAAAGATCTTGTAATGGTGACACCAATTGAGCATAGTTGTTGACAAAGCGTCTGTAGTAATTGGCTAGCCCAAGGAATTACTGTAGACCCTTTTAATCCTCTGGGGTAGGCCAATTTATAACTACAGAGACAAGATCAGGATTTGTTGTGATACCCTTATCTGTTACCACATGTCCAAGAAAATTTACCTCTGTTTGAAATAATTTGCATTTCTTTGGTTTTAATTTAAGGCCATGCTCGAAAAACCGTTTGAAGACTTCTTCCAGATTTTTCAGGTGTTCATCAAAGGTTCTTCCTGTAACGATTACATCGTCAAGGTAAATGAGGATTGTTTCCCACTGTAAACCCCGTAAAATCATTTCCATAGCACGTTGGAAGGTTGACGGAGCATTGCAAAGTCCAAATGGCATCCTCGTATACTCAAAAAGCCCGTATTTTATGGTAAATGCAGTCTTGTGTCCATCACAATCATCCATCTGTACCTGGTAGTACCCACTCATCAGATCAAGTGTGGAAAAGTAAGTCGAGCCACTCAGAGTGTCAAGACATTCATCTATCTTTGGGAGTGGGTAGGCATCTTTTATTGTCACATCATTTAATTTTCTGTAGTCTACGCACCACCTGATTCCACCATCTTTCTTTCGTACCAAAACTACAGGGGAAGCCCACTCTGATTTTGATGGCACAACAACACCAGTGTCGAACATCTTTTGCAAGTGCTCCCTCTCCTCTTTCTGAAATGAAAGAGGTGTTCTGCGGGTAGCTTGTCTTACAGGTGGTGATTGGCCAGTGTTAATTTTGTGATTAATTGATTTGAAACAGCCGAGATCAAGGTCATTGATTGCAAATACTTTTCTATATTTCAAAACCAACTGCAATATCCTAGATTTTTCAACGGTACTCAAAGCAGAGCCTACATTGTCAACCATTGCCTTTAGCTCTGCAGGCAGATCCATCTCTGAATGGTTAGCATCATCATTTAAAGTTGGAGATGCATCTAAAACAGCTGGGATAAGTTTACCGAGGTGTGTCTCCTTTGTAAGAAACTTTGCGCTTTTGTCTAAATTCAGAATTCTGACAGGAATAGAATCACCTGCCTTAACAAACACAGAACCAATCTGAAGTCCTTCCTTGGTACAACTTGGGTCAAGAACCATGTCAATCTCCGGCTTTGGTGAAGAAACTCTGCCTATCACAATTTTTTCTGATTCTGGAGGAATTTCCTCATCTTGATCTAGTCTAACACTGACTGAATCCGTATCCCCACTTATGCGTCCAACAACAAGCTGGTCTCCAAAGACAATATCACGTTGTCTAGTTAGAATTTTGGCATCTGAACCCTGCAAAAAATCTATACCAAGAAGAACTCCATCTCGAATGGGAGCAACATATACTGGCCAGTTCCATTTTTTCTTACCAATTTGGAGTGTCGCAGTGACTCCTCCATATGCAATCATCTCTGCATTGTTTGCTGCATTTAGAAGTTTGCATTTTTTTCCTGTTTTGAAGTCAAGCTTGGCTTCTCTGGCAATATCTTCTGAAATAACTGTTGCATCTGCACCAGTATCAACAACTGCCTTGGTTGTGATATTATTAATGCATATGGGAATAGAAATACCCCGGGTCCCTTTACCCAAATGAGTGATTTTAATTGCCTTTTGTTCCTCTTCTGTTTCCTCATTATACACTGAGCTATTTAAATTTTTATTCTTTCTTGGACACTGCTTTGCAAAGTGACCCTTTTGTCCACAATTAAAGCAATCATTATTGATTTCAAATTTCCTTGCCGGACTTGGAGAACGATTGTAATTAGATCTCTGTGAACTAGATAGATTTAGTTTTGCAAGCATATTTTCAATTTTCTTTAATCTCTCATCCAGCTGACTAACAGTTACGTATGTTGGTCTTATTGTATGCGCATGAACCCTATTTATTTGCTCATCTTCTTCCTCAGGGTTATCTGTGTCAAAACATTCTTCTTGCAAATCCGCCCAATTTACCCTACGTGCCATTCTAAATTCTCGCTTTTCGTGATCCCGTCCAATAGTTGCCTTAAAATTCTGTTCAGCTGTTGTTACGTAGGACAAAGCTTCATTTAGGGTTCTTGGACATCTGTTCATTACCTCATATGCAATCTTGCTATTTTTGTAGCCCTTCAAAAAGAATTCCGCCGCCAGTTGTTCCAACATGTCAATAGTTATTCCTGGGTATGCGTGCACCACAAGCTTATTTATCTCTTCGGCGAATTCCTCATTCAGTTGACCTGGCTTCTGCCGCATATCTGCCAGTTGGCGTCTCAGTGTGGCTGGCTGATCCATATTTGTAAATCTTCTTGCTAGTCTAACTTTAATAAAGGCGTAGCTACTCAAAACATCAGCTGGGAGTCCACATAAGAATTTCAATGCTGGGCCTTGCAAACATTGGAACAACCTGTCCACTTTCTCTACATCAGACCAGCCAAAACGTTCTGCCAGCCTGTCAAATGGTATGAAGAACACATCAGTATCTCCAGAGCCACCATAGTTTGGCATTTTCATTCCCGGTCCCTTGGATTCTTGGGCTGTATTCCTCTGTAATGAATTTTCATACATCTGTTGTCTGTGTGGAAAAGGCAGGGTACCATCTCTGGTGCGGGCTCTCCTTTCATGTTCTTCAATAATATTTAATTCTTCATGAAAGGGTCTAGTCGGGGTACTATGTAAAGGATTTATTGGGGTATTGTCATGCTGGGTCTGTCTAACTGTATCAACTAACTCTTTAAAACAATTAAAAAACTCTGATCTGGTTATATATCCTGATTCCTCTGTTGTCCTTTCATCAGGATTTTTGCAACTTGAATGTTCTCCCTGGTTACTGCTGGCCATACTGTATATCAAATGAAATTGCCTCCTGCTTATCAATAACAGATACACTATCAGACAAACAATCAGTATATGCTACTTTAACTATGTCAATCTGGAGTTTTCGCAACCACTTTTTTGAAAGCAATACACCTGGGTGAAGCCCGTCGTGCAGGAGGTTGAATGAAATTTTGGATCGACCCGGCCTAGATTTTATTAGGTCTGCATTAAATTTCAAGGTATTACACCCTAGCTGATTATTTAATTTTTCAATTTCAGAGTTCAAACGACAAACCTGTCTGTTCACTTCCTCACTTTCAGCTTGCAAATTTTCTTCACTAATAACCCCTGCCCCTCGATACTTATTATAAATTGGAAGTGAGTATGTAGGCACTCCAATGAACTTTACCTTCCCCTGCCTTGCAAGAACAAATTTTGTAATTTTCAAATAGTATTCAATGACAGAGTCAACTATTCTATCACTCTCCGACCTGACTCTGATACAGCCTGACTTTTTCTTACAAGTAATATCACAGGTGCCTGTCCACACATACACTAAAGCTCTCTTCGAATACTTAGCTTCAATCTTAGGAAGATTGGAACGCAGCAAGTTATAGCACTCTACTGTTGAGGCACCTTTACTATAAAGGTAAACAAGTGGAAAGTTGGGTAAATTGTCAGCAAGTTGCTCCAGACGTGAGGCTTTACTGTCGGAAAGTAATACACAAATACGGTCACTGTCACGCTCTGGGGCACAAACAGGGTGCCTCTGTAAAAAATTTTCTAAGTCCCTTCTGGACTTAAGTTTGTTTACTTATTACTTTTTCCAATCTCTTATTGTTTAAATGTCTGTGTCTGTATTGTGTTTATATTAATAAATTATGATATTTATCTCTTGCATTCAACGTAATAATCCAAAAATGAATATCTTTTTTTTTTCCTGTTGTTGTTGAACAAAGTTGCATTCGCAGTGAACACAAACTGCTAAATGGAGTACGACTGTAGATCTAGCTGTCACTCGGGGCACCAGTCAAAGAATGACTATAAAACTCGAATGAAAACTTTTTAACGGTCCTCTTTGTGCATAATGTCCTCTGATGTTGCTGTGATAATGATGTTGTGCTTAGAATTACTCCGAGGATGGGTAAATCAACAAGAATCAATCGGAAAGATCTTACCTTCGTCGTTCCTCACTCGGTGCCTGACCGAAAACAATCACCAAATTTCCTACTTGAATTGCGTTGGTTACGTCTTTCGACCGCTTCTGACACCAGTTGTTATGTTCTCAATATAATAGCAGCAAAGGGATCCATAATTACAATTAAGTAATTTAGTTTAACGATTTATTCTTCCAGAGCGCGGTGGCTAGACAGCTTTACAATGCCCAAACCAGGAAGAACGGATCCACGCGCTTCTCACCATAATGCGCATGCGCACCAACGGTAAACAAACGCGAGGGTCGTTCTTTATGTTTATACAACATCATCCCTTCTTTTCTTGGCTGCACCACTCGTGAACTCGTGAAATATTGCTGATAATGTTCACTCGATGAAATAAATTTTGATCTTTAACAGGAAAAAAAAAATCCTCTATATAATGGTTAAGCCTGGCATTTCAAGGGAAGAAAACTTACCTTTCTAGCTTCCATCTCCCTCTCTCTTTCCACCTCCTTTAAACGTTTCTGTATTCTATCCTCTAATTCTTCCTGTTTTCTATGCATGTCTTGTTCTGTCCGCAGGTGGTGAGAGGAGGTTGCATATTCCCTAAACAACTCCTGAAAAATGACAAATAAGTGAGCCATGCTCTGGCAGAAGGGGTCTTAATGCAATTTTGCAATGTATTGAAACAAGCAAGCCATCACATAATTATGGATCCATAAAAGCCACTCTTTTTTGTAATAATCTACTTGTATTCTATCCTCTAATTCTTCCTGTTTTCTATGCATGTCTTGTTCTGTCCGAAGGTGGTGAGAGGAGGTTGCATATTCCCTAAACAACTCCTGAAAAATGACAAATAAGTGAGCCATGCTCTGGCAGAAGGGGTCTTAATG
Organism: Tridacna gigas; assembly: GCA_945859785.2. Taxonomy (NCBI): domain Eukaryota; kingdom Metazoa; phylum Mollusca; class Bivalvia; order Cardiida; family Cardiidae; genus Tridacna; species Tridacna gigas. The sequence goes on along the minus strand of OX244034.2, from coordinate 51,629,628 downwards.
CAATTTTGCAATGTATTGAAACAAGCAAGCCATCACATAATTATGGATCCATAAAAGCCACTCTTTTTTGTAATAATCTACTTAATCATGAGGTAAACTGGTCCTTGGACATACAGAAAATTAACCAATAGTGAAAGGTTTTGGCCCAGGTCAGCCTGCATGGACTGCCCAGGCTGACCTGGGTCGATACTTTTCCCAGATGCCTTAAGCCCCCTTTCATGGCTCAAGTTTTACTGTTAGCTCAATTGTCTGATCAATGGTTTTTGGGTGTAACCTTCAAATTGCTAAGCAAACATATTTAATGTGACTCAAATGAAGGATTTGTCTTTGAAAAGGCTAGAAATATGGTGGAAAAAGGAGAAAATGCTGACAACCAGCATTTTCTCCTTTTTACACAATGTCTTCAAAAGCATTCATTCTCTGGGTCTTTGAAACAAAGAATCGTCTTGTAAAGTGTTTAGGATCATGATTAAAAGTTAAAGATGACACAGAATGTGCAGTCCGATCTTGGATCTACACTCTCAGTTTATGAGAAAGGTTGTGACAACAAAAACCTTAAAATTGCAAAAGCTGGGTCTTGTTACATGTACCTAGCTGCAATCTAACAATAAGATCATCCATAAATTACAGGTAAAATAAATCTCTGGACTGGACAAAATTGAAAGCATTTGCAGAAAATAAATTTTGCTAAAATGATCTTTTCTTTCTTTGGTAGAACAGAAAACATTATGTGAAAAAGGGAAGCAGAGGCCATTTATGGTCTAATTAGACAAAGGATGACAAACGAAAATTTCAGTAATTTCTAGCAGCATATCAATTTTTGTCAGTTACAGTGAGATTGTTTGTGGATCGGTGGTGTTCTCACAAAAGCCAAAGTCAATTTGCCCATGGACACTCCAGCTATGACCTGTTCCTGAAGGGATGAAGTAAAGTACAAACAGGTTACAGATCCCTTTCTTGACTAAAATGCTTTTAAAAAAATACATTAACTCTTTACCAAGAGACAAAACTTAAAGACTTGTCCAAATTGTAAGTTTTTGCAGACAACAAATTAAATATGACAAAAATAATAGGATTTGTATCAGAAAAGTTAGAAAACATTGTGGGGAAAAAAGAGAAAATGTTGGTAATAAGCATTTTCTCATTTTTTCCACAATGTTTTCAAAAGCTTCTTTGTTGGAGGATAGTGTGATGAAAGGTTATGCCATCAAAACACACAAAAAACGACACAATATTCAGTACCTGTTCAAACATTTTCTTCTTTAACTGTAACTCCATATTTCTGATTTCTGCTTCCTCTATGGCTGCTTCAGTCTCCTGGTCTCTCAATAAAGCCTGTAACAAAATTGTGATGTACAGTTCTCTAAAATTTCATATTTCTTCAGGATTTTATATCTAATATTTTCCCTTCACCACACAATCCCCATGAGTTTTAATGACCCTAAAGAAAATGGCTTTTGAAAATACAGTGGGGAAAGGAGAAAATGCTGGTAACCAGCATTTTACAATGTTTTCTAAATTATCAGAGATTTAAACTCATTTGTATCATTTTCAATTAATCATCTTCATATGTTTTCAATTTCGAAAAGGCTAAAATTTGTTGTTGGGAAAGGGTTACCCTGTGTTAACCCTTTACCAAACAATCCCATATTTCTATGACTCTGCAGATGAAGACTTTTGAAAAAATTGTTTGACATATAGAAAATGATGGAAATGTGTATTAAATCCTTATGTGGTGCAATCAAGTTTTGTGAGCAACACGTAATTTTGTCATCTGCAAATGCTTCGAATTTGGAAAAGTCTAAAATTTTTGTCATCTGGTACAGAGTTTAAAGATGAATGCAGTTATTTACAGATCATTTAAATGCTATTACAGGTTTAAACTAGCTTTTGAACAGCCCGCATAGCTCAAGTAGTAGAGCATAGGACTTGTAAATGTCAAGTCTCGGGTAACTTGAGGGTATGGGTTTGAGCCCCATGGCTAGCCGTCTAAAATTACTAATATTCTTTCAGATGAGACGTTAAAGTTTAAACTGAGGTCCTGTGTGATGGTGCTATTCGCCAAGCATGTTAAAGAACCAGGCGTAACTTAAGATGGGTTTCATTCTGTATCTTGCACTATCCTGTGTAACAAAACTAACAACCTTCAGGGGGCATTGCCCATATCAGCAACCAGTGGCAATGAAAAATAAACAGAAATTCAATCAACAAGCTTTTTAGACTAGCGAAGCTAGTCTATAGGCATCATGATTGACCCAGAGTCAAAGTAAACAAAAAACCCCACAGTTGCCAAATACTGCCTCTCAGTAAAGTACTTCTTTCTATTAGAAATCCTAATTCTGTTATATATGACAATTTTGACAAAAACCACTAAATCTCTTCCACTCCAATTTGAACAAGTCTTCTTACAAAGTAATAGACTGAACAAGATGTCATTTATAAGGTACAAGATCTTTGCTTATATGTAAATTAAGTGACCTATGCAAAGCAGGCTATTATCAGTTATTCCTACACCACTGTAACATTATGAATGAATCTAAAAATAGATACACCTTGGTAACTTGTGTAGCAAATCCCAGCTGCATTAACTTTTACTGGACAGGGAACCCTTATCATTCCTTCAGTCATTCATTATTTAGATCATTGTGTACAGTTAAACTGTTATGTTATACTGTTGTTTTATGTTTAGAATATTAACCCTTTACCACATAATCTGGAGTTTGAATGACGTTGGGGAAGAATCCCTGGTAACCAGCATTTTTCCCTTTTCCAACATTGTTTTCTGCCCTTTTGGAATCAGGTTTCATCAATTCAGCCATATTTAATTTGTGGTCTGCAACAGCTTTGAATTTCGTTTCGTAAAGAGTTAAATAGTTCACTTCATCTTGCACAATTGAATATTGACTTATTGATTCTATGGTGTTTAACGCCGACTTATTGATTGCATGGTGTTAGACGCTGTTTTCAACATTATTTCGGTGATATCATGAAGGCCAGTGCACCTATCCATGCTTTCCTGGAGTTTCTTTTACCAGTACCACTGCGACTCAGTGACCTTTTGTGGACAGTGTGTTAAGATCAGATTGCAGAGAACAGCAGTCTTTTCTTGGATCTACACTGTCCGATAAGAGGATATATTTTCTCCAAAATGTAACTTTGAAATAGCAATATTCAGGTGTTTACCATTGACTTGAAAGTTTCATTTCATTTTTCTAGCAGGTTAAGGGTTAAACTTAAACTGGATGATAGTCAAACAATAGCATGCATAGCCCTGGTAGCTCAGTCGGTAGCATACAGGACATGAGAACAGGAGGTCACTGGTTCGATCCCCGGCTCGGCCAATTTCTTTCCGAGGATTGATGATGGTCATTATGACAGGATTCATTCCTCTCTCAAGTTTCGACAGCGGTTATGTGGAAAAGCAACCAGTGGTTTGAAAAGAATATTGTGCGGAGTACTGGTAAAAGATACTCCAGGAAAGCATGGATATGTGCACTGGCCACTGCTATATAACTAAAACTAGAAGGCCCTGAAGGGCCTGAATATGCTCTACTGGCAGGGAATTAAATCTTGCTTTTATGCTAGCATACATTATGAATTCATGATGCAAAAAGACAAATTTTCAACAAAAAAAAATGGCTACTTTTCCCACATTGTTTCTTGGATTTTTTTTCAAAATCAATAGGATTCAAGCTGTTGATGAGACAAAACAACTGGGTGAATTTCACAAAAATCTGATTACAAATGCAGACTTTATCATGTAAACAAGAATTGGAAATTTTCAACATGAAATGGCTACTTTTCCCACATTGTTTCTTCGATTTTTTTTTCAAAATCAATAGGGTTGAAGCTACTGATGAGATAAACAAACTGTGTGATTTTCATGAAAATCTGACCAGAAATACAGACTTTATTGTGTAAACAAGAACAGAAAATTTAAATTTTCAACTTTAAATGGCTACTTTTCCCATACTATTTGTTGGATTTTTTTCAAAGTCGATAGGGTTGAAGCTATTGATGAAATAAACAAACTGTGCAAGTTTCACGAAAATCTGAAGTTATTTGCAGACTTTATCGCGTAAACAAGAACTGGAAATTTTCAACTTGAAATGGCTACTTTTCCCACACTGTTTGTTGGATTTTTTTCAAATTCAATAGGGTTGAAGCTATTGATGAGATAAACAAACTGTGCAAGTTTCATGAAAATCCGGCAACAAATGCAGACTTTATCGCGTAAACAAGAAAAAGACTAACGGACGGACAGACGGACGGACGGACAGACGGACGGACAGACGGACGGACGGACGACGGAAACCCCGCCATGACATAAGCTCTGCTGGCTTTCAGCCAGTAGAGCTAATAATGTTGAAAATAGGGTTAAACATCATACAATCAGTCAATCAATCAAATTCGCTAGTCTGTCAGTACTTTCAGTACTTTGATTTGTTGAAGCTGTATTTTTGTGCAAATGGGTTAAATACATAGAAAAATCATTACCTTTCTCTGTACTTCATCGTCCAATCTTTTAAGTTCAGACTCTCTTTGACTTTTCTGAAAATGCAGAAACTTCCTTCTGGCAGCATCAAGTAGTTGTAGTTCTTTTAGCTTTACCTCTCTATTCATTGCAAACAACCTGTGAACAGACAAACAGTAAAACTAGACTATATAATAGTACGGTAACATTTTATTTCATGCTTTTCGGTAATTTATTGGGAAGTTATGATGGATTATGGTTAGATAATTTCACCGTTTCGACCAATGAATTTACCGATTGATAAACTTACTGGTATGGAAATATAGAGAGCTACCCTGTACTTCACAAGTCCCAACAAAAAAGGAGTTAAAGCCATGAAATAAATATTTTTTTTTTCAGTGAACATCATACTTCGCAAGTCCCAACAAAAAAGGAGTTAAAAGCATGAAATAAATAGAATATTTGTTTTTTTTTCATGAACATCATACAGTAATATTCTCACTCATGGCTGTACCACTTGTGAAAATATTACTGATGATGTTCATTTGATGAAATAAATTTCTATCTGTCACCTAAAGCAACAAATATCCTCCATCTCTTCTGAAACAATTTTGACAGAGACAAAATATACCCTTGAAAAATATGGATTATCAGCATAAAGTCAATTTAAACCTTAACAATCCAGACTTAGCAACCCTGGGAAAAGGGCTTTTGAAAACATTGTGGGAAAAGGAGAAAATGCTGGTAACCACCATTTTCTCCTTTTCCCACAATGTTTTTTATCCTATCAAAGAAAAATCTCACTATCTGAGCCACAGTTATTTTTTCATCTGCAAATGCTTTCAATCTGGAAAATTCTAAAATTCTGTTGTTTAGTACGGAGTCAATCCTTTCCCAAACGACAAATTTTAGAGTCTTTCAAATTCAAAACGTCTGCAGACAACAAATTCAAAATTGGTACAAATGAGCTTTAGGTTTCTGATAGGGTAGAAAACATTGTGGGAAAAGGAGAAAATGCTGGTTACCAAAATTTTCTCTTTTTCCCACAATGTTTTCAAAAGCCTTCTTTCCCAGGGTCGTAAAAACCCGGGATTGTTTGGTAAAGGGTTAATACATGTAGGAACGATATCTTCATTACCACCAATTTCTCCTTTAGCCATAATGTTTAAAGCGGTCTGCTGCAAGACTCAAATGGTGCATGCAACTCATAACAAAACAAAATACATCTTTTTACATCCCTGCCTCTAACAATTTCTTACAAAAAAAATCTATGAAATAAGGTGCTATATAACTTGATAAACGTACAACACAAAGATAAAAATCATTCATATATGTAGGACAACTTGGAACACTCACACAGATGTAATTGCATTTTATGCATTTTCAAGCACCTTTAAGTCTTCACACTACATAAAACAAATCTATCATTCTTCTGAACGATATAGTGTTGTTTTTCATAGTGTTTCATTCATCCTCTGATGAACTCATAGTGGACTGAAAGCATTTGCAGACAACAAAATAAATGTAGCTCAATTGATGATTTCTGTCTTTGATATGGTAGAAGACATTGTGGAAAAAGAAGAAAATGTAAGTTACCAGTATTTTCTCCTTTCATGGTGGTTAAAATTCGGGATTGTGCGGTAAAGAGTTAAACACTTGATTCTCCAAACTGCACATATTTTATTATCCCTTATAGCGCTATAAAGAACCTAATGGACATTCTAAGTCACTGCTTAAGATGCATATAGATATTGCAATTTCAAAGCTGTTTTTATCAAAATATCTAGCATAGCAGAAACAAGAGTAGATCAAACATCAGATTGCATTCTGTGCAGTCTGATATTTATCTACACTGCCTGTGTGAGCAGTTAAATCTGGATTCAGCACTTCAATGCTTAACTCTGCATGGAAACAAATTCTCAAAATCTTACTCTATCTTAGCTCTCAACAGCACAAATTTACCTTTTTCTCTGGTCAGCCAGTTTCTGTTCCTCCTCCTGAATCATTTTCCTCCGTTTATCTTCTGCATCCAACAGAAGCTTTTGTTGTCTGTACCAAGCTTCTTCCTCTTGCTGACGTCTCTGTGTCTCCCGCTGCATGTCCATCGACACCTGTCTGAAATGTGACAGGTTAAATTCAACAACACAAATTTCAATACTTATTGTCGCTAGTCTCATAGAGTTATCTCTCTCTGAGCACTCTTGTCCATCATTGGCAAGAAAATGAACAAGTCTCAAGAGACTGCCCAATATCAAAAGGACATACATGGTGCTTGTAACATACACAAAATGTTACCTAACCTATAACAAGAACAACAAATAAGAAATGAAAGCCAAAACATACTTAATAGACACTGCGTAGCAATGAAAGTGCCTCCATTAGTCTAGCTTGTTGCATGTGATGTTCTTCAGATAAAGTAGGATGCCATTGGTTTTTGTTTACCCATGCTCCCGGTCAAAAGTCTAAACATGCCTTTTACTTGAACAGTTCCACTATTTCAAATAAGAAGTATTCTACTTCAAAATAGTAAGACCAGTCATCTGATTGGCTGATGCATTCTGTCTCAGCCAATCAGAGGACCTGTCTTGATATTCAAAACAGTACTTTTGGTGAGTACACCCTCCAGGCATTTTTGACAAATATCATAGATTTTTATCTGTATACCTACAGACTCAGAAGCCAGTTTGACCCCTTCAATCCACAAATGATTACAAATGTGGATATTGGTACATTATAAAATTGTGCAATGAGGTATTAAAAAATAGCTATTTTTCAAAATTTCAGTTGATTGGTCTGTTTCTTCGAGGTTGAGCCTTGGCAAAAGAAAGAAAAATTTTGCAGTCAGACTGACATGCAAAACATCATTACAGTATATACTCAGCTTAAAGACTGACATAACATCAGTGGCACTCTGGGAAAAGGGGGTTTAATGCATCTCTGTGATGCATTAAACAAAACAAGTCATCATACATCAAATCCAATTTGTCTAAGAACCGACTGAATCTTGAAGGAGACTGGTCCTTTGACATGCAGTAAATTGACCAAGAGCAAAAAGTTCTGCAGGCTGGCCTAGGTCGTGTACTTTTTGTAGATGCATTATATGCCCTTTTCATAGAGCATGGCTTATTTCTATTGTTGTAGGTTTAGGAGTTACATATAAATTACCTTTGTCTTAAATAGTCTAATTCTTCCATACGAATTCTCTCTCTTTCTTGTACCTAGAATGAGAAGATGAAAATAATACAAAAACATACAAAACCCAGTCTATGATTTCATAGTGCAGCCCTGGTTCTGTCTATTTGTCACTCTTCGCAGTGATTGATAAGTCAATGTGACAGGATTAATTCCTCTTTTCAAAGTGCCAAATTCCTGTCTCAAAGTCAATCATGTAGAACAGCAACAACAGTTCAATGGAAAGTGTTGTGTGAACTACTGCTAAACATATTTTTTTAACTTGAAATTCTAAGACTAGTCTCCTGATTGACTGAGGTAGAAGGTTTCAGCCAATCAGATAATTAGTCATGAAATTAGAATTCAAACTGGATTAAGAATGGTTGGTGAATATGGCTGCTATATGAAACAGAAATACTGCTGAAAATGGTGTTTAAAATGGTGTTAAACACTTTCTGAGTATGTATCGAAGGTAGGATAGTATTTATAGAAGCCGAGAAATTTCAATGGGTTGACAGATTCTTTTGGTGACAAAACTGATATACTGTTAAAAATGGTGATAAAAACCAAACAAATAAAATTCTATACCTGATAATCCACAATAAACTTGGGGTATTTGTTAAAGACTGGATATTGTTCCTGGGTCAATGGTTTGTAGTCACTGAGAAATTTCTTTGGGTGGATGGAGTTTGGTGTGGCGGCCATTATACGATAGGTTTCCTTTAACACTTGCTTTATGTCTACAGCATTTCGATGATGGAAAAAGTACTGAGGAGAAAAACACACATAACAGACATTACTGGCTTTCTTACTTTTTCATGTGATCATAAAAGATCAGCCTCTGTCTACAAATTACAATCATATACAGTGCTCCAGCTAGGTTTGGAAACGGGCAGGGTGCTAGTGCCCTGAAAGGGCACTCCGAGTCGCAAAGCAACGAGTTGGGGGAGGGCGTGGGAGGTGGTATCCTTCTCCCACTGGGGGGGTTTGGGGGGCCTCCCCCAAGAAAATTTTGCAAATATAGTGCATATATCAAGACTGTAGTATACCCATCTTGCACCATGCTTTCAATTTAATGACTCTTTGAAGTCCCTTTTCTCCCCATAGAAGCTAAATTGAAAATGAAGGTGTTAATTTTATAGTCTTTTCAATCCAATTTACTCTGTTTTTCTCTTGTAAATTGTAAATCATTCCTCTTCACCACACAACAAAATTTTAGATTAGCCCAAATTCATAGCATTGGAGGATAACAAAAAGAAAACTTACTCGAAAACCGAAATTCGGGAGGTGTAGAAAACATAAAGGGAAAAGGAGAACATACTGGTTACCAGCATTTTCTCCTTTTTCCATGTTTTCAAAAGCCTTCTCCCTCAGTTAAAACCCCTGATTTTGTGGTAATGGGTTAATTTATAAGAAATAGCTTTAAAAACGACATAGCAAACTTCAGTTCCCCTTAGACATTTTATGGTTAGCCAAAAGCTAAGTCTAGGGTTTATTTCATTTCACATGCAATCACCTACAAATATTAATAACGCACAAAAAAGCTATCATTCAAATGTGTCATGATGAGAACACCTGTCATCTGAGTTGACACAAAGCCCCTGTAGCTCAGTGGTAAGGTCTTGGATTAGCAATCAAGGACTGTAAGCATAAATCCTCAAAATTCTAAAAACTCTTTCCATGGACTGATAAATGTCATTGGGACAGATAATTTGTCTTTCATGAATACTTGAAAACTTGATTTCAGTTTTATCAATGTGGCAAGGCAGCCAGTAGCTTGAAAATAGAATCATGTATGTAACTGATAAAGAAGCTGAATAAACACATTGCTAAGTGCACTAGCCTGTAAAATTTGACTGAAACATCCTTGAATATCCACGATAACAATAGGAATGGAATATGGTTAAACCTCAGAATGACAGGGACAAATTTAAGTCCTTTTGTACACAGGGTTGATCAGAATGCCAAGAATATGCAGTTTGATCTTGTAATTACACTGTTCAATTATACTGTAGTTTGAATGGGGTTTCATATTACTATTATTATTTTCTTTATAGTGATGGCTAATTTATTCATGTCTTTCCCTTGAGCTCAGCCAGTGGCAATATTTACCAACCATTCTTGATAAAGTTTTTGGTATCACTTGCAAGAAGTTTCCAAATTTGAAAGTAACACCACCTCTGATTGGCTAAACTGATCTGAGGTTGTGTTACTTTCTAAATGTAGAACGGAACAAAGAATGACTGGTGAATACGCCAACACCCCCCCCCCCCCAAGCACTGCTTTGCCCAAGAACGATCCTACAAGACCAGCATTACCAGCAAGAATCCAACCAGGATTTCCCAATTACAAACTAAAACCTTTATTTTATTAGCCATGGAGAGTTCAATTAACAAAGAGTTTCCATCAAAATCAGTGATGAAATATATTTTTCAAGTGGCATGAGTTATTTAGCAATCCAAAAACCTACCTTGAAATCATCAAGTTCAACACACTGCATCAGTGGACCTCTGGCACACATAGCATAGGCTGCTACCACCATGAGTAGGAAAGACGGGTGATTACTAAACACATTGTCAAACAGCATCAACCATTCATCCTTGGTCAATACTTCAGAAAACAAACTTTCTAGTAGTGGCCATGCATATATCTGAAAGAAAACAAGAGAAGTTTAACCCTTTACCAGACAATCTTGAGTCCTAACAACCTTGATGAAGAAGGCTTTGGAAAACATTGTGAGAAAAGGAGAAAATGCTGGTAACTAGCATTTTCTCCTTTTCCCACAATGTTTTCTACCCTATCAAAGACAAATTCCATTATTTGAGCCAGAATTTAAATTGTCGTCTACAAATGCTTTCAATTTGGAGCAGTCTAAATTTTTCTTATGAGGTAAAGAGTTAACCCTTTATCAAACAGCAAATTGTAGGCTCTGCAGACAGACAACAAACTCAGAATAACTACTAATGAGCTTTTACAGATAGTGTGGAAAACATAGTGGAAAAGGAGAAAATGCTATTTACCACTGTTTTCTCCTTTTTCAACGATGTTTTCAAAAGCTTTCTCACAGGCTCCTTAAACCTGGGTTATCTGGTAATGGGTTAATTCACTTTTGCAACAGTGTTTAATGCTGTTTTCAACAATATTTTTTTCCATGGTTTATCTGCACTAATCTGGGTCTCTGCAGTGTCTTGCCCAAGAGTAATCCCTGGAATAATACAGCCAGAGAGGATAGTACCAGATTTGCTGGTTAGGAATACTTTTTTACATCTATAAAAGTGTTGTTAATCAACCCTTTACCACACCTTTTAACCACTGTGATGAAGAAGGCTTTTGAAAGACTGTGGGAAAAGGGGAAAATGCTTGTGACCAGCATTTTCTCCTTTTCTCACAGTGTTTCCTCTCCTTCCAAATACAGTTTTCAATTTTTGAGCCACATTTATTTTGTTGTCTGCAATTGCTTTCAATTTGGAAATGTCCAAAATATTGTAGTATGGTAAAAGATTAAAGGGTTGCCCTTCCTTATTAACCATTTAGTGCACAATTTCAAATTTAACAACACTGACAAACAGGCCTCTTGAAAACATTGTGGGAGAATGAGAGAATGCTGGTAACCAGCATTACTTCATCTTTTTTTACCCTCAACCACACAAATACAATCATTCCAGCTACATGTAATTTGTTGTCAACAGAAGGTTTCAACTTAGACTTTAGTAACATTCTGTTGTGTGATAAAAAGTTGAATTGTGTGTAAGAAGTTGAATGTTTTGGGGCATCAATGAAGATTGTTCCATAACAACTTGTGATCGAAACAACCTACTATTTCTTACTCCAACTTCAGGTCTAATTACCAACAGCTTACCAGATTTTATGCAAGTTTTGTTTTTGACACATTACAACTTACAGGCGACTGTTTTATTCATTTTGCAGCAGACAACTTTTAAAAAATATTGTGGAAAGAGAAGAAATTTTCCATAATGTGCATTTTCTCTATTATGTTTCAACATGTTTTCATGAATTAAATCTTAGTTAACCCTTTACCATGCAATGCAGCCTTTTAACGACCCTGACAGAAAAGACTTTTGAAAACATTGTGGGAAAAAGAGAAAATGCTGGTAACCAGCATTTTCTCCTTTTCCCACAATGTTTTTCCTATTTCAAAGCCAGAAATCATCTTTTCAGGGACACTGAATCTGTCATCTATAAACACTTTTAATTTGGTAGGGTCAAAAATTTTGTTGTTTGTTAAAAAGTTAATACAGGTTATTAATATTTAACAAGGATGGTTTTTAAGTTGTCGGCTGCAAATAAATTCCAAGGGAGCATTGTATTCGCCCATTACTGTACAAAATATGTCTTTTTACACTACAGCTTTTACAGACATTGTAGGGAAAAAAAGCAATAGTTATTGTTTTTTCTAGAAACTGCTGCTCTATGGGAACGAAGTAGTTTCATTGTCACAAACAATTAGTCCTTTGCTTTAACTCTTTTCCAAATGAAGAAAAAGATTTTGAACCAGATCATATTGGAAGTATTTGCAGACAAAAAATTAAATGTAACTTAATATGGTGATTTTTGTTTTTCATAGGGTAGAAACCATTGTGGAAAAGAAGAAAGTGCTGGTTACCAACATGTTTTCCTTTTCCCACAATGTTTTCAAAAGCCTTCTCTTTCAAGGTTGTTAAAACTATGGGTTTTGTGGCAATGGGTTAACCTTTATCACTAAATCCCGACTTTTAATGACCCTGTGAAAGGAGCCTTTTGAAAAAATTGTTGGAAAAGGAGGAAATGCTGGTAACAAGCATTTTCTCCTTTTACCTTAATGTTTTCTACCCTATCAAAGAAAAAATGCACCGTTTCAGCCACACTGAAATTGTCGTCTGCAAATGGCTTCAATTTGGACAAGGTTAAAATTTTATCATCTGGTAAAGAGTTAAGTATGCTACCAACTGTAGGGTCTTCACTAAGTGACACTCTGTACAGTAAAATGGGCTAAACAAATTCTCTTTTCTTAACAATGTTTTCAAAAGTGGTTTTAAAAAGTTTTACTTGTAGGAGGAATCCCCATTCTGCATGTTTCAGACAGAGGGCATATTTCAGACAAACCACCCTCCAATTTAAGTGACACAATGGAGAATAAATTGAAAGATATAAATGAGCCATGCTCTGTTAAAAAGGGGGCATAATGCATCTGCGAAAAGTATCGATCCAGGTCAGCCTGAGTAGTCCATGCAGGCTGACCTGGTCCGAAACTTTTCGCTATTAGTCAATTTTCTGTATATTCAAGGACAAGTCTACCTCATGATTTAGTTGGTTCTTAAAAAAAGTGGCTATTATGGATGCATAATTATGTAATGGCTTCATTGGTACAATGCATCAGAGAGATGCACTAAGCCCCCTTTTGTCAGAGCATGGCTCAAATATTCCTTTTCACCAACCCTGAGAACTATAGCATTTAAAAATATTGTGAGAAAAGAAAAAAAATGCTAGTAACCAGTGCTTTTTGTTTCTCTCTATTTCCAACAATGTTTTCTATCCTTTCAAAGACAAATCTAATTATTTGAGCCAAACTTTATTTGTTATCACAAAAGGGACAATTCTTAAATTTTTTTGCTTGGTAAAAAGTATACTACGTGGAAAACACTGAGAGAAAACCAGTTGTTGCTGCTCTGATAATAGGAGGAAATAACCTCAATACATATACTTCAAATTATTGAGGTTCCATGTTCAAATCATGGAACACTTTTGAACTATTACATTACTCAGACTTGTCCAAATTGAAAGCATTTGTCCATGACAATTCAAATGTGGCTCAAATGGTAATACATATTTGTCTTTGAAATTGTAGAAAACATTGTGGGTAAACAAGAAAATGCTGGTTACCAGCATTTTTTCCTTTACCCACGATGTTTTCAAAAGCCTTCATCTTTATGGTCAGCAAAACACAGGACTGTATGGGAAAGAGTTCACCCAAATGAATTTTTTGGACCAGATTTATTCTAGTATTTACAATTACCGTAGTACCATACAGGCTATTTTTAGACTGCTGGACATGTAATTTCTCCTTTTACCAATGTGTTTTCAAAGGTGATCATCTAATGCTAATAGAAAGAAATGTTTTCATGAAGCAATCTGCTAAACTACAAATGTGTCGGAGGATGTTTACATGGTAGACACAGCAAATTGAATAAATCATAAGTGAATCACAATTATATACATGTAGATGCATTAATTTTAATGATTTTTTTTTTTTTTATAATTTATTAACTATACAAGTATTTACAATTGCAATATAATAAAAGATAAAAAAAAATAATATACAATTTAATTATACATAGCACTTGTAAGATCTGGATTGCTGCAAAAAATATTCTACAAGATAAGCAGTTTAAAATCTATTTTAAAACTGTCCTCTTTCCATGACCAAAGTTCTACTATGCAAGTTCCATTCCAATCTTCTGCCAATTTATTGTAACCTTTTACGCACAAAAAATAATTATACTTGCTCTTTAGATCTTTAATCTACAATGTTTATTGAAAGGTATTCAATTTCATAGTCACAATAAATAAGTCTGACAAGTCTTTAGGTCTTTACCAAACAACAAAAATATAGACTTGTCAAAATTGAAAGCATTTGCAGACAACAATTTAAGTGCAACTTAAATGATGGAATTTGTCTTTGAAAGGGTGGAAAAAACATTGTAGGTAAAGGAGAAAATTTGGTTACTAGCATTTTCTCCTTTTCCAACAAAGTTTTCAAAAGGCTTCTTCCATAGGATTGTATAGGAAGTGTACAGACAAATGGCAGCCACAAAATGGCAATTACCAGTGTCTAACTCCAGAATGAAAATGTTGATTTGGTTTATTTGGCACCTTAAGGGTTAATACAAAACTAAGTCATAGATGAACAATACCTGTACAAAGGTTACAATCCTCCTCATCTCTATTCCCCCTGTCTGTTCTAGCGTATGATCAAATTTTCCTTCATCGAGTGAAAATTGAAGGCAATATTTTTCAATTAATGCCACAGGTGAAAAATTGGCCTTTACTTTTCACAAGATGAAAGAAATTTCAATCATATTCTGAAACAAATAATTATCCTATTTCTTCTATAATCTTCACTTTCACGTTCCTTCTCACATCTTCTTTTTGATTATCATGAAAACTATGCGTGTTTTTCAAGCGAAAAAGACCTATTCAATCTAGTCTGGTGTGGACTAGCTGTAATAATGATGTCATGAGTGATGTTGACTACGTCATAAAACGTGATGTTCACCTGCCAAAAATTCATTGATGTTCTATAAATATCCACAGGAAGTAAAAGTTGTAACATTCACCTGTGAATTACAAGGATATACATGTAATTCACTGTTAGATTTCTATAAACTACTGAAAAGCATGTATCTTAACCCTTTCCCAAACAAGCCCTGGTTTTCACATGTCTGCAGTACAAGTCTTTTGAAAACACTGTGGGTAAAGGAGAAATTGCTCGTAACGAGCAATTTCTCCTCTTCCCGCAGTGTTTTCTACCCTTTTTGATAACTTTCTGCCATTTTCATCAAATTTAAAATTGTCATCTGCAAACTCTTTTGATGTGGACCAGTCCAAAATTTGTCGTTTGGGAAAGGGTTAATATCACTGCCCACCATTAATTCACTGTTTGATTTCTATAAACAACTGAAAAGCACATATCTAATATCACTGCCCACCACTGAAACTCATCACAGACAAAACACTTTTTTTCAGTAAAGACATACCAATGATATGATAAGGGCAAAGGTAGAGATGATTGAATACTTCTTCGTTCAAGATGACTGAATACTTCTTTGTGTCTTTATAGACTTTGAGAACTTGGCGTGGCATGACGTGGGTACTCATGAGAATTGTCTCAGTCAGACAACTCTAATGAGTACACACAACATTAGTACCAGTGAAGAAGTTTGATTTCTCTACTTAAATCTGGGTATAGGAAAGAGATAAAAGAAGACAGACATGGACTGAAAGAAATATACAGGCAATTTCAAACATTACGTATGTAAAACTGCCTGCTACTGTTCATTGTGAAACTTCAAAACTTTTCTAAATGCCATTGCTTCTTCTTTTTTGTTAAATTGGAAAAAGTTAAATATTAAAATGTTTCAATTGTAATTCCCAACAAAAGATACAGCAATTTGCAATATATAACTGCCTTCAAGTCACAGATAAAACATGATAGCTATAAAATTTTGTTCATGATGAGTGTTTTTTTTGCCCCAGAGAAATTCATTTTATGAAAACAGTGACTCTATAAAAGATTTTGTATTGACTTTGTCTAATAATATAAACAAATTAATCTTCAAAGCATCTTTCATAACTCTTTTTATCTTTGAGACGAGTGTAGATCAAGATCAGATTGAAGATGTGCAGTCTGGTCTTTGATCTACACTGTCAGCTTTGCTGAAATGATCCTGACGAGCAACCTTGAAGATGCAATTATTTGAGCCTTATTTTCAAGACTGAAAATGCCCTTTAGGTTGTTCTATGGGTTAAATCACCTACGGGAGCTGACTCTTATCGTCTTTCAAACACTTTCGATAATATGGTGAAAGATGAAATTGCTTAACACAAAATCCCAACTTTATGACCCTGAAAGAGAAGGCCTTGGGCCCTTTGAAAACATTGTGGGGAATGGAGAAAATGCTGGTAACCTACATTTTCTCCTTTTCCCACAATGTGTTCTATTTGATAAAGACAGAAATAATCATTTCAGCAACACTGACTTTGTTATCTGCAAATGATTTCAATTTAGGTCAGTTCAAAATTATGTTGTTTGGTGGAGAATTAAAGTAATATCTCGTTTTCCTACAATACTTAATCCTCTACCATACAATCCTGTGTTTAACCCTTTCCCAAACGACAAATTTTGGACTGGTCCAAATTGAAAGAGTTTGCAGACAACAATTTTAAATTTGAAGAAAATGGCAGAAAGGCCTAAAAAAGGGTAGAAAACACTGTGGGAAAAGGAGAAATTGCTCGTTACGAGCAATTTCTCCTTTTCCCACAGTATTTTCAAAAGACTTGTACTGCAGACACGTGAAAACCAGGGCTTGTTTGGGAAAGGGTTAAACAACCCTGGAGAAATAGCCTTATGAAAACCTTGTGAGAAAAGGAGAAAGTGCTTGTAACCAGAATTTTCTCCTTTTCCTCCTAGGTTTTCTACACTTTCACTGACAGTTACCATCACTTCAGCTAAGTTCAATGTGTCGTCTGCAACTGCTTTCAATTTAAACCAGTCTATAATTATGTCGTTTTGTAAAGAGTTAAAACATGAAATTATGTATAAGAGGTGCTAATGAATGAAAAGTCACAATTGTCAGCTGCAAGTTCATCTGAAGAGGTGAAGAGTTAATCACTGTAAATATTGTCTAATTCATCACCACTGGTACAACTGATATCAGGGTGAAAACCTGTTGTTACTGACACTTTGTGTTGATTAAAAACATGAGAACTGTTCACAATGTCTGACAACTGCTTGATAATGTTACCATAGAGACTGCCTGATGGTCTTGGGCCATCTCCAGACAGCTCTGTGCAAATGTTCCACAGCTGTTTTTCCATCTGTAACTTCTGTTTCTTTGGTTTTGTGTTGTTTGTCCTGTTTCTCTTGTTAGCAAACCATGCCTTCACCTGAGATAAAGATAGACCACAAACATCTGCCAGAGCCATTTTTTCATCGTCTGTTGGATATGGATTATTTATATGTCTCTCATACCATTCATTTAAAATTTTCACAGCCCTGGCATTTAATTGTCTGGACTTGGTCTTTGTACTTGATACATCATTTCCTGATGGTAGACTGATCTTTAACAGCTGGAGGCTTGCAGTCACTCGATTGGTCAAATGCATTCTTTGTTGATCATGATTAAGATGAAGCTTGGCAAGCTCTTTCTGGTACTGCCAGGCACTAAGCATATTATCTTCTTTCAATTTATTAATTTCTTCATTCCTCTCATTTTCAATGACAGCACACTGTTTTTTGTAAAAGTTATGGAGTTCAATAACCTTCTGGTTACCTGAAGGCAGAACTTGTTGGAAATCAGATTGCAGATTAGCTTCTTGAACAGCAACCATATTTGGATTGAGGGAAGTGTCATATGCATCATCATCAGACATATTTTCCATCAGACTCATGGGTACTTTAGCAGTTTTCTGTACATCGCTGATTAGTGTTGCTCTAAGCTCTTCAAACATTGGGTTTGATGCAAGCTTTCCCAAATTGTCACATCCAAAACTAGGCTTTTCTAGTGTCTTCAGAATTGCAGCCATTTTGAGTCCAACTCTCTTCTGTTATTCCTGAATTCTTATTTCACAGAATTACCTTTCTTCTGTTTTTCCTGTACTCTTAATCCACAGAATTACTTTATCTTGAATGGTATTTGTTTTCTATGACAAAGACACAAAGTAAAAACAGTTCTGATCATAAATGCTACGAGACCAATATCCATTCACTAAATGTGATTTTTTTTCTCAGCACACTAAATTTTCTCTTCTACTGTTTAGTGGGCGTCAATGTTCCCAGACAAATATTATTCACAGTTGATATTAATGTCCAATCCAACTGACATCCATTTATTAAGTATGCATAAACAAATACTGGCTGGCACTACATGCAAACTAATCATCCACTTCCAAACTTGGGTGTCTAATTTGTCCTTTTCTGCTTTATGATTACTCCTGTGTATACCCTGATTTTTCCTTATGAAAACAATTCTGTCAGGGGTCTTTCTCACTCACCATGAACAGTTAATCAAAGCTAACTATAGCCACACTACCTGCCAATCACCTGTTAATTGATTACATATTGTACAAACAGACAGTGCCAATTTTCCCACCAATTGTCAATAAATGGTAATACATGTATATCATCCATTATAAAAAATTACAAAGATGACAATTTTCTAATGGGAGTTTTTGATACCTAGCATAATTCACTTTCTTGTATTGTTTAGAAGTAAATGTTGACCTACGATTCCATAAGGGAATTTTGGTAAATTGGGCATTTTTTTTTTTTTTGCTTGTAAAGTTCTTCCTAACAAAATACTTTAAATTGTAAACCTAAGATCAGACTACATACTCTGTGCTCTCTGATCATGATTTATCTTGATTTCCACAGTCCTCTTAAATATCCATTATTCTGTCTAGCAGACTCAGAATTTAACCCTTTACCACACTATCTCCAGTTGTAACAACCATGAAGTTGACAGTATTTGAAAACATCGTGGGGAAAGGAGAAAATGCTGCTACCAAGCAATTTATCCTTTTCCCGCAATGTTTTGTACCCTTTTAGAGACAAATACCATGTTTTGAGCTATATTCACCTTATTGCTTTTGAACATTTTCAATATTAACTCTTAACCACACAATCCCGAGCTTTAACGA
This sequence comes from Tridacna gigas, assembly GCA_945859785.2. Taxonomy (NCBI): domain Eukaryota; kingdom Metazoa; phylum Mollusca; class Bivalvia; order Cardiida; family Cardiidae; genus Tridacna; species Tridacna gigas. Next base: position 51,610,568 of record OX244034.2, on the reverse strand, counting down.
CCCTGAGGAAATAATCTTTTGAAAACCTTCCGGGAAGAGGAAAAATGCTGGTAACCAGCTTTTTCTCCTTTTTCCACAAGGTTTTCAACACTTTCACAGACATTATTTCAGCTACATTTAATTTGTGCAACATTTTCTCCTTTGGTAAAGAGATGGACGGGTCTTTTTGTTTTAACATGGTAAAGGGTTAGAGTACACCAATATTTCTGCATTACACAGTACACATATTTTCTTTTCTATTTTTTCAATGTTTCTTAGATTCAAACTACCGTTATCTTTTTTCCTTTTGAAATGAGAATCGGAAACTGTTCTTGTAATATTGATAGGGCTAACATAATTTGCATCTCCACACAATGTCCATCATGATCACACTGCATTGTTTGTGCAACCTGATCTGCAGTCTACACTGATAAGCTACTCTGGCTTTGCAATTTTTTAATATCTTTACTCCAAACCAAAAATAATCCTTTTTTTTTAACCAGTCTTGAGTTCACTACATGTATATCTGTGCAGGCTTTTTTCAAACCTACAAATCTCCAGTAAAATGTCATGGAAAATAAGAACACTATCTTTTCTTTTTAATTAAAGTATGGAAACAAATGCTTCTCACATACACTTGCTCCTTTTCTTACGATATTGTAAAATCTGTACTCTGCAATAGTAGGTCTGTATACATTATGGTAAATCACCTTTGTACAATAATTTGTCTCACAAAGAGTGAAACAAGGAAAACATTGTTTTTCAGTAACATGGGGAAATGAGTAGCAGTTACTTGTTACAAGCAAATGCTCCTTTTCACACAATATTTTCCAAAGCTTTCAACAGCACAAGCACAAGTTTCTGTACAGGAATGGGTTAACCAAACTGTGTGATAGCAAGATTTCCAATTAGGTACATGTATTCATAATCACCTAAGTAAATAAAACTGAAACAAGACATTTCATCTAAAACCACTTTGTCAAAAAACATTTTCAATGAATATACATCTTGCCAAAGCGATGTCTTGCCAAATGCAATTTCACCCAAAATGACCAAAATTTATCCAAAGTATGACATTTGGTAAAACAAGAGGGCCATGATGGCCCTGTATTGCTCCACTGGCTTATAAATATAAACCATAAATACTAAACATTTCAATTCTGAGCCAAATGGTTTCAAAATGAAGACATACAAAGTTTTCTCTGTAAAAGCCCATGCGAAATTTGAGACCCGCAGGGCAAAGCCATTTTTGATCCCAGAGCTATAATTACTTGAACCCTGGTAGAGGTCCACAAGATAAAGCCACATGCCAAAATAATACAAGTCTATGCTGTATGGTTATAAATAAGGTGATTTTCAAGTTTTGTCCATATGAAGCCTCTGTAAAACATAAGACCCCTAATGCAAGGCTAATTTCGAAAAAAAATCAAAACAGGAAGATTTCTTAAGTTGTCACTATGTAAGCCCATGTAAAACTTGTGACCCCTGTGGCGGGGCCAATTTTGACCCCAGGGCTAAAATTTTGGCCCACTTGGTAGACCCCCACCAGATATAGCTACATGCAAAATTTGGTAGCTCTAGGCCTTATGGCTAGGTAAAGGAAGATTTTTAAAGTTTTCTCTATATAAGCCTATGTAAAACTTGTGACCCCTGGGGCAGAGCCAATTTTGACCCAAGGGCTATAATTTGAAGAAACTTGATAGAAGTCTACTGCATAAAGCTACATGCCAAATTTGGTAGCCCTATGCCTTATGGTTTCAGACAAGAAGATTTTTAAAGATTTCCAATATTTTTCAGTTTTTTTGCCATGGCAACCAGAGTTTTTGAAGGAATCAAATTCTTTCAAGAAATTCTGAAGAGGACCATGGCAGGATCATTTCTGTGAAGTTTCATGAAAATTGGATGGGTAGTTTCAGAGAAGAAGATGTTTGAAATAAAAGTTAACACATGGACGGATGGACGGATGCACGACGGACACCGGGCCATGACATAAGCCCGCTGGCCTTTGGCCAGTGGAGCTAAAAATTATTAACATCAATCAACTTTTTTCGGCGTAGCTGAATGCGCTGGCTTTTGACCTACTTCTTGGTACTGATAAAGCAAGACTAGATGGTAATTTGCAATTGGTCGAAAATGTGCACATGTTTATTCGGCAGCCCCTTGATGGTATATTTGCTCACACATTTATGAAACCACTATTAATATGCATTGCTACTGCACGTTTATTCGTCCGGCCCCTGCTGGCATATTTGCTCACACTTTTATGAAACCACCATTAACAAGCCTTGCTACTACTGCTAATGGATACCCCAGGGCCTTTGATTCATACCATAACAAAACTTTCCTTCTGCTATTCAGAAATTTAATTTTTAGCTCCACTGGCCAAAGGCCAGCGGGCTTATGTCATGTCTTGAAAGAATTTGTTATGTCCGTCGTGCGTCCGTGCGTCCATGCATTAACTTTTATTTCAAACATCTTCTTCTCTGAAACTACCCATCCAATTTTCATGAAACTTCACAGAAATGATCCTGCCATGGTCCTCTTCAGAATTTCTTGAAAGAATTTGATTCCTTCAAAAACTCTGGTTGCCATGGCAACAAAACTGAAAAATATTGGAAATCTTTAACAATCTTCTTGTCTGAAACCATAAGGCATAGGGCTACCAAATTTGGCATGTAGCTTTATGTAGTAGACCTCTATCAAGTTTCTTCAAATTATAGCCCTGGGGTCAAAATTGGCTCTGCCCCAGGGGTCACAAGTTTTACGTAGGTTTATATAGAGAAAACTTTAAAAATCTTCCTTTACCTAGCCATAAGGCCTAGAGCTACCAAATTTTGCATGTAGCTATATCTAGTGGGGGTCTACCAAGCGGGCCAAAATTTTAGCCCTGGGGTCAAAATTGGCCCCGCCGCAGGGGTCACAAGTTTTACATGGGCTTACATAGTGACAACTTAAGAAATCTTCCTGTTTTGATTTTTTTTTTGAAATTAGTCTTGCATCAGGGGTCTTATGTTTTACAGAGGCTTCATATGGACAAAACTTGAAAATCACCTTATTTATAACCATTCAGCATAGACTTGTATTATTTTGGCATGTGGCTTTATCTTGTGGACCTCTACCAGGGTTCAAGTAATTATAGCTCTGGGATCAAAAATGGCTTTGCCTTGTGGGTCTGAACTTTCGCATGGGCTTTTACTGAAAAAACTTTGTAAGTCTTCATTTTGAAACCATTTGGCTCAGAACTGAAATGTTTAGTATTTATGGTTTATATTTATAAGCCAGTGGAGCGATACAGGGCCATCATGGCCCTCTTGTTTTCATAAGCATTACCCAATAACCCAATATTACCCTTCAACAAAATGAAAAACATTGAGGAAAAAGAGGCTGTCTATTTTTTTAAAAGATATTTCCTGTTCTTTTTTTCCCCTAAACCATTAGAGAGACTGTTCACTATGTTTACTGAACTGCAAATGCTTTCAATTTGGACAAGTCTCAACTTTTTTGTTTGGTAAAAGAGTTAACCATAGGACAATACAGTAATAATTTTCATTCTTGATCTCCTAAATCAAATTTGAACATACAACTTTGAAAAGATCCCTGTAAGATAGAAATATGAGTCTTGTTTACTATGTGACTTACTGTGAAAATATCGTGGTAAAAGGAAATATTGCCATCAACGAACATATTTTCCTTTTGTTGTAATGATTACAGAAGTGATTTACTTAAATACAAAAACAGCTAGACCTGAAAATATTTAATCCCGAATGGTTGTTAAGCTCATGAGTTACAGGTATATAAACGAGCCCAAATTTTGCATATGAGTTGATTAACTCTGAACCAAACAAAACCTTTAGACTGGTCTAAGCTGGATACATTTGCAAATGACTGACAGATTCAATAAGGCTCAAATGATGGAATTTACCTCTGACAGAGTAGAATACATCGTGGAAAGAGGAAAAAATCGGGGGGAGGGGTTGTGGGTAAACCTCCCCTAGCTCCCTACAGCTCTGGCAGTAGCCAATATTTCTAACTAGATAACAAATTCTAGGGCTCAGAATGCTTGAAATTTCAAAAAAAAAAAAAAAAAAGGGATAATTTATGTTGTACATAGAAAATAATGTTTGTTCACCAGAAGCATTTCACTAGAAGCATTCAATTCGCTCTGGTGAAAAGTTTTTCACACTATTTCAAGACTGATACAGACTGTCAAGAAAGCTTAAAGAACCAAACAAGACATTTGTGTTTGAATTATTACACTTCTATCTCAGAAAGTTCACACATACTTCAGCAAGCTATCACGCTTCTGATTGCTATTAATCATTACATGATTGACAGTTACATTTACCACACAGACTGGCATTTCTTGAATTTTTTAATCATTTGAGGAATGTGAAAAAAAGGTCCTTTCTAAGACAAATGACCCTGGAAAGAGAGGGTTTAACCCTTTACAACATGGCAAAATTTCAGACTTGTCCAAACCAAAGCATATGCAGATGCCAAATTAAATGTGGCTAAAACTGTGGAAGTTGTCTTTGGTAGGGTAGAAAACATTGTGGGAAAAGGAGAAAATGCTGGTAACCAGCATTTTCTCCTCTTCCAACAACATTTTCAAAATTCTTCTTTCTCAAGGTTGTTAAAAGTTGGCACTGTGTGGTAAAGGGTTTCTTTCTAACCCTCCAAAAACAAATTTCAGTTTTTGGGTTACATTTATTTTGCCGTCTGCAAATGCTTTGAATTTGGACTAGTCTAAACATTTGTCGTTTAGTAAAGAGTTACTCTGTATCCACACAAAAACAACTTTCAAAAGCTCCTGCAGTAAACAGCTAGGCAGTGTCCTTACCAAAACCATGTGAACCATGCTCTGTAAAAAGGGGGCTTAATACATCTGCAAAAAGCATCAACTCAGGTCAGACTACATAGTATGCTTCCTGACCTGAGTCGATACATTTTGTTATTGTTCAATTTTCTGCAATAAACCCCCTTTTACCAAACCATGGCTCAGATGTTTTTTCCTTTAGGTCTTTATAAAACAATGACACTTTTAGACTTGTCTGTACTAGAAGCATTTGCAGATGACAAAATAGATGTGGCTCAAAAATTGAAATTTGTTTTTGGACAGGTAGTAAATATCCTTGGAAAAGGAGAAAATGCTGTTTGCCTGCATTTTCTTTTCTGTAATGTTTTCAAAAGTCTTCTTCTCTAGGGTTATTTAAACTTGAAACTGTTCAGTAAAGGATTAAAGGTTTCTCATTCTCTTATATGAAATAGTCGAAAAAAAAAAACCCAAAAAAACTATGTAGTAACTGCTTATGCTTGAAATCGAGTATGCTTATGAAATAGAATTTCCCGTCCGAGTGCCCAAACAGACTGAAAAATGACATCACTGAAAACTGACATCACTGTAACTTAGGTGAAACTTGCAGTTTGGTGCATGAAGTCACTGCGATAGACATTCAACATCTTTTTTCTTAAACATGGATTTAAAGAACTCTAAGGTAAGTAACTATTCATTTTGTAAGATTTGTTGGCAAAAGTACAGGACTATTAGTTGTTTCAAATAACCATTAGTTTATCATTATTTTTGTAACGTTACAATGCATGACCTTTAATACTTCACGCTTTGTTTACATGACGATTCAACGACGCCATCTTGGATTTTGCATTGAAGTGTATAAGTATCTATGGGGCTCTCAACAGGGAAGCTGTGCTGTACCCTGGGAACTGCCAGTGTACAGCAATATACTAGTATATTCAGAGTATATTATCCAATCAGATTGCGAGAAATTTCTGCAGTATAATAATTTGTTTTGTACCTTTTTCCTTTTGCCTCCTTCAGTTGACAGCTTTAATAAATATTGTAAGAAAAGTTTCAAATACTTAAGAAAAGCAGTCATTATCGCTCCAGTTATACACAATATTTTCAAAAGCATTTATCAGGGTCGTTAAAAGGCGACATTGTGTGGTAAAGGGTTAAAATGTGAAAACTCCTAGATGGTCTAAAAAAGGTCTGTACAGTTGTGAAGTGTCTCTTGAACAGACAACAACAACTTCAGACTTGTCCTTTGTGAAAGCATTTGCAATCAACAATTTGGCTCAAGATGGAATTTACCTATGAAAGGGCAGAAAACATTGTGGACAAAGAAAATGCTGTTTAGCAACATTTTCTCTTTTTTCCTCACTGTTTTCAAATGCTTTCTTCTTCAGTAATATGGAAACACAGGATTGTTTTGTAAAGAGTTTAATAACACTCACCTGTGATGTGACATTGTATTTCACAAAATGCTGAAGAAGGTATCGGTCATGGTGGGCTATCACATTTTCTATCATCCCCAAAATGTTGATTGGAGGATTGGGAAAATATTCAAACCAGTGTTCTGCCCAATTGACTGTGATAAAATAGAAATAAAAATACAATACAGCACATGTAACTTATATCAGAATATGAATATGGCTAATGTGAGACATGCACTTGGACCTGATTACTTTAAAACATTTTTTGTTGTATTAACTTTTGCTTTTTTGTTTGTATTGGAGTTCAACGCCGCTTTAACTGCTTAGGTCATATCACAGCGGTTAGTACACCTATGCATGTGTTTCCTGACTTTCTCACACCAGTATTGACACAACTTTCTTTCAAAGTCACAGACTACTTTCTCACACGCTTAAGAGGTGAGAGGCGAAAAACCACTGGAAAGAAAGTTTGCCTCAATCAGGTATCAAACTCAAAACAACCAGGTTACGAGTCGGATACGCTAACCACTGAGCTACTCTGCCAAACGTTTTATTAACTCTTTTGAGGCCAAGTATATAAACTTGACCGCTTTCAATAGCTGAAAATACAATCCACTGAATCTCAGATATAGGCTTGAGTAAACAAGCTTGTGATACAGATTAAAGATCAGACAGCATGTTCCAAGCAGTCTGATCCTGATCTATATCATCTGCGAGAATCCCTGCTTTTGCCTGTTGTACCGAAAGGGTTTATTAAAAAAATGACTAAGATTGACAAAATGAACATAAGAATAGCAATATCATATATAAAATATGAGTGCTTTCATGAACAAAAGATGAAAAAAAACAAGAGGACCACGATGGTCCTAAATCGCTCACCTGAAATGCAACTCAGCTCAACACCATAATGCTACATGCCAAATATGAAAGCTCTAGCCCTTATGGTTTGGGACAAGAAGATTTTTTAAAGATTTCCTTCTTTATCTCTATGTGAAATCCGAGAACCCACAACATAGGGTCAACTTTTAACACCAGGGCCATAATTTAAAGTATTTTGGTAGAGGGTCACTAGATGATGCTACATGCCCTATATGAAAGCTCTAGCCCTTACGGTTTGGGACAAGAAGATTTTTAAAGATTTCCTTCTTTATCTCTATGTGAAATCCGAGAACCCACAACATAGGGCCAATTTCAACACTAGGGCCATTATTTGAAGTATTTTGGTAGAGGGCCACTAGATGATGCTACATGCCATATATGAGAGCTCTAGCCCTTATGGTTTGGGACAAGAAGATTTTTAAAGATTTTCTTCTTTATCTCTATGTGAAATCCGAGAACCCACAACATAGGGCCATTTTCAAAACTACGGCCATAATTTGAAGTATTTTGGTAGAGGGCCACTAGATGATGCTACATGCCAAATATGAAAGCTCTAGCCCTTACGGTTTGGGACAAGAAGATTTTTACAGATTTCCTTCTTTATCTCTATGTGAAATCCGAGAACCCACAACATAGGGCCAATTTCCACACTAGGGCCATTATTTAAAGTATTTTGGTAGAGGGCCACTAGATGATACTACATGCCATATATGAGAGCTCTAGCCCTTATGGTTTGGGACAAGAAGATTTTTAAAGATTTCCTTCTTTATCTCTATGTGAAATCCGAGAACCCACAACATAGGGCCAATTTCAACACTAGGGCCATAATTTGAAGTATTTTGGTAGAGGGTCACTAGATGATGCTACATGCCAAATATGAAAGCTCTAGCCCTTAAGGTTTGGGACAAGAAGATTTTTACAGATTTCCTTCTTTATCTCTATGTGAAATCCGAGAACCCACAACATAGGGCCATTTTCAAACTAGGGCCATAATTTGAAGTATTTTGGTAGAGGGCCACTAGATGATGCTACATGCCAAATATGAAAGCTCTAGCCCTTAAGGTTTGGGACAAGAAGATTTTTACAGATTTCCTTCTTTATCTCTATGTGAAATCCGAGAACCCACAACATAGGGCCAATTTCAACACTAGGGCCATAATTTGAAGTATTTTGGTAGAGGGTCACTAGATGATACTACATGCCATATATGAGAGCTCTAGCCCTTAAGGTTTGGGACAAGATTTTTAAAGATTTCCTTCTTTATCTCTATGTGAAATCCGAGAACCCACAACATAGGGCCATTTTCAACACTAGGGCCATAATTTGAAGTATTTTGGTAGAGGGCCACTAGATGATGCTACATGCCAAATATGAAAGCTCTAGCCCTTACGGTTTGGGACAAGAAGATTTTTACAGATTTCCTTCTTTATCTCTATGTGAAATCCGAGAACCCACAATATAGGGCCAATTTCAACACTAGGGCCATTATTTGAAGTATTTTGGTAGAGGGCCACTAGATGATACTACATGCCATATATGAGAGCTCTAGCCCTTAAGGTTTTGGACAAGAAGATTTTTAAAGATTTCCTTCTTTATCTCTATGTGAAATCCGAGAACCCACAACATAGGGCCATTTTCAAGACTAGGGCCATAATTTGAAGTATTTTGGTAGAAGGTCACTAGATGATGCTACATGCCAAATATGAAAGCTCTAGCCCTTAAGGTTTGGAACAAGAAGATTTTTACAGATTTCCTTCTTTATCTCTATGTGAAATCCGAGAACCCACAACATAGGGCCATTTTCAAACTAGGGCCATAATTTGAAGTATTTTGGTAGAGGGCCACTAGATGATGCTACATGCCATATGAGAGCTCTAGCCCTTAAGGTTTGGGACAAGAAGATTTTTAAAGATTTCCTTCTTTATCTCTATGTGAAATCCGAGAACCCACAACATAGGGCCATTTTCAACACTAGGGCCATAATTTGAAGTATTTTGGTAGAGGGCCGCTAGATGATACTACATGCCATATATGAGAACTCTAGCCCTTATGATTTGGGACAAGAAGATTTTTACAGATTTCCTTCTTTGTCTCTATGTGAAATCCGAGAACCCACAACATAGGGCCATTTTCAACACTAGGGCCATAATTTGAAGTATTTTGGTAGAGGGCCGCTAGATGATACTACATGCCATATATGAGAACTCTAGCCCTTATGATTTGGGACAAGAAGATTTTTACAGATTTCCTTCTTTATCTCTATGTGAAATCCGAGAACCCACAACATAGGGCCATTTTCCACACTAGGGCCATTATTTGAAGTATTTTGGTAGAGGGCCACTAGATGATACTATATGCCATATATGAGAGCTCTAGCCCTTATGGTTTGGGACAAGAAGATTTTTACAGATTTCCTTCTTTATCTCTATGTGAAATCCAAGAACCCACAACATAGGGCCATTTTCAACACTAGGGCCATTATTTGAAGTATTTTGGTAGTGGGTCACTAGATGATGCTACATGCCAAATATGAACGCTCTAGCCCTTAAGGTTTGGGACAAGAAGATTTTTACAGATTTCCTTCTTTATCTCTATGTGAAATCCGAGAACCCATAACATAGGGCCATAATTTGAAGTATTTTGGTAGAGGGCCACTAGATGATGCTACATGCCAAATATGAAAGCTCTAGCCCTTAAAGTTTGGGACAAGAAGATTTTTACAGATTTCCTTCTTTATCTCTATGTGAAATCCGAGAACCCACAACATAGGGCCAATTTCCACACTACGGCCATAATTTGAAGTATTTTGGTAGAGGGCCACTAGATGATACTACATGCCATATATGAGAGCTCTAGCCCTTATGGTTTTGGACAAGAAGATTTTTAAAGATTTCCTTCTTTATCTCTATGTGAAATCCGAGAACCCACAACATAGGGCCATTTTCAACACTAGGGCCATAATTTGAAGTATTTTGGTAGAGGGTCACTAGATGATGCTACATGCCAAATATGAACGCTCTAGCCCTTAAGGTTTGGGACAAGAAGATTTTTACAGATTTCCTTCTTTATCTCTATGTGAAATCCAAGAACCCACAACATAGGGCCATTTTCAACACTACGGCCATAATTTGAAGTATTTTGGTAGAGGGCCACTAGATGATACTACATGCCATATATGAGAGCTCTAGCCCTTAAGGTTTGGGACAAGAAGATTTTTAAAGATTTCCTTCTTTATCTCCATGTGAAATCCGAGAACCCACAACATAGGGCCATTTTCAACACTAGGGCCATAATTTGAAGTATTTTGGTAGAGGGCCACTAGATGATGCTACATGCCAAATATGAAAGCTCTAGCCCTTACGGTTTGGGACAAGAAGATTTTTACAGATTTCCTTCTTTATCTCTATGTGAAAACCGAGAACCCACAACATAGGGCCAATTTCCACACTAGGGCCATTATTTGAAGTATTTGGTAGAGGGCCACTAGATGATACTACATGCCATATATGAGAGCTCTAGCCCTTATGGTTTGGGACAAGAAGATTTTTAAAGATTTCCTTCTTTATCTCTATGTGAAATCCGAGAACCCACAACATAGGGCCATTTTCAACACTACGGCCATAATTTGAAGTATTTTGGTAGAGGGCCACTAGATGATGCTACATGCCAAATATGAGAGCTCTAGCCCTTACGGTTTGGGACAAGAAGATTTTTAAAGTTTTTTCTCTCGGTTGCCATGGCAACCAGAGTTCTTCATGAAATTCAAATCTTTGAAGTATTTTGAAAGTGCATCACCTAAGGATCATTTCTGTGAAGTTTCACTGAAATCTGTTGGGCGGTTTCAGAGGAGAAGATTTTTTAAGTGATTGTTCACGGACGGACGGACGGACGGACGGACGCCGGACAACGATCGATCACAATAGCTCACCCTGAGCACTATGTGCTCAGGTGAGCTAAAAATCAACAAAGCGATGAAGAAATCTCATACAAAATATAACTTTGTTTCTACATACAAGCAGTGACAGGGGGTGTATAATCTGTCAATTAATGCACAATATTTAGCAACTGATATAATTATCCCTTTACCACACAATCCTGCATTTTAAGACCCTACACAAAAAGCTTTTGAAAACAACCAATTTTTTCCTTTTGGATAAGTCTAAGACTATGTCATCTGGTTCAGGGTTAAATGATCCTGACTGGGGTTGATACTACCGTATTAAGCTTAAGTTGTAAAGAAACCAACTGCTTGGACAGTAAGCCTATCTGTCAGAGCACAATGTCAATATAGTCTGAAACCCCAAGCTCCCTATAGAAATGAGTGTGTTGACATGATGCTGGTGTGTTGACATGATGCCGGCTCACAATATGCAAATGACATGAAAACACAATTAACTATGGATCAAGAAATCAGTAAGAGACAGATACTTGTAACAAGCAATTTCTAATTTTCCCATCATGTTCTCAAGATACCAAAGGAAAGTATTTACCTTTCCTTCCAATAATTATCCTTGAACCTTCTAATATAAGTCCATACATTAAAGCCCTGAAACAATGAAATGGACTTTCTTTAAGCGGAAAACAGACCAAAGCTTTGTAATTTCAAAAATGATTGCAATGTGCAGATCAAAGATCAGGGTCCATATTTACTAACTATTCTTAAGTCAGAAGCTGTGTTACTTTCAAATTAAAAAAATTCTGGAAAACAAGACTAAGAATGTTCTTTTAGAACAGCTGGTGAATACGGACCCAGAATGTGTAGACTGCATGTTCTGTGCAGTCAGATCCACATGTACATGTCTGCAAAAGGCAATCCGATCTTGAACTAAATTGTGTACAAAAACAATGTAAGTTGTGTTCAGCCCTCTAAGCATCAATGACTATTGGTTGGATACTTACTCATAATACTGGCTATGATTTCAAATGCTACAAGATGATTATTCTGAAACAGCTTCACAAATGGGAAGGCCAGGACTGGAAGATACTGTGTCTCACCAAATATGGGCGACCAGTTGGCTAATGCTGACAGTATTCTGTAGAGATACAAATAAAATACTAGATGAAACAGCTTTCATTGAACAAGGTACCAGTAACTAGCATTTTACTGTTATTCCAAATTTTTTCTACCTTTTTCTTTACAAATCCACTCAAATTTAATGTATCCTCTAAAAATGCTTTCAGTATGGTTGATTGATTGAACGGTATTTTATGCCACTTTCAACACCATTTCAGTCATATAAGGGTAACAGCTCACAAATTCAGGTATGTCCCAGGTAGGGCTGTGAAGTTTCTTGCCCAAAGACACTCCCACAAACAAGAGGGCCATGATGGCCCTGGGTCGCTCACCTGAGTCAATAGGCGAAATTCACTCAACGTGCATAATCCAATTTCTGACCAATTGTCAGGTCAATTGATGAACAAACTTGGTAGAGGTCCACTAGGAGATGTTACATGCCAAATATCAAAGCTCCACGCCTTCCAGTTTCAGAGAAGAAGAATTTTAAAGTTTTCATTCTTTGTTCCTATGTTTGAACTTGTGACCCCCGGGGCGGGGCCAGTTTTGACCCCAGGGACATCATATGAACAAACTTGGTAGAGGTCCACTAGGAGATGCTACATGCCAAATATCAAAACTCTACGCCTTCCACTTTCAGAGAAGAAGAATTTTAAAGGTTTCATTCTTTGTTCCTATGTTTGAAAATTGTGACCCCCGGGGCAGGGCCAGTTTTGACCCCAGGGGCGTTATATGAACAAACTTGGTAGAGGTCCACTAGGAGATGCTACATGCCAAATATCAAAGCTCCACGCCTTCCATTTTCAGAGAAGAAGAATTTTAAAGTTTTCCTTCTTTGTTCCTATGTTCGAAACTTGTGACCCCCGGGGCGGGGCCAGTTTTGACCCCAGGGGCGTCATATGAACAAACTTGGTAGAGGTCCACTAGGAGATGCTATATGCCAAATATCAAAGCTCCACACCTTCCAGTTTCAGAGAAGAAGAATTTTAAAGTTTTCCTTCTTTGTTCCTATGTTCGAAACTTGTGACCCCCGGGGCGGGGCCAGTTTTGACCCCAGGGACATCATATGAACAAACTTGGTAGAGGTACACTAGGAGATGCTACATGCCAAATATCAAAGCTCCACGCCTGCCAGTTTCAGAGAAGAAGAATTTTAAAGTTTTCCTTCTTTGTTCCTACGTTCGAAATTTGTGACCCCCGGGGCGAGGCCAGTTTTGACCCCTGGGACATCATGTGAACAAACTTGGTAGAGGTCCACTAGGAGATGCTACATGCCAAATATCAAAGCTCCACGCCTTCCAGTTTCAGAGAAGACGAATTTTAAAGTTTTCATTCTTTGTTCTTATGTTTGAAACTTTTGACCCCCGGGGCGGGGCCAGTTTTGACCCCAGGGACATCATATCAACACACTTGGTACAGGTCCGCTAGGAGATGCTACATGCCAAATATCAAAGCTCTACGCCTTCCAGTTTCAGAAGAGAAGAATTTTAAAGTTTTCATTCTTTGTTCCTATGTTTGAACTTGTGACCCCCTGGGCGGGGCCAGTTTTGACCCCAGGGACATCATATGAACAAACTTTGTAGAGGTACACTAGGAGATGCTACATGCCAAATATCAAAGCTCCACGCCTTCCAGTTTCAGAGAAGAAGAATTTTAAAGTTTTCATTCTTTGTTCCTATGTTTGAAACTTGTGACCCCCGGGGCGGGGCCAGTTTTGACCCCAGGGGCGTCATATGAACAAACTTGGTAGAGGTCCACTAGGAGATGCTATATGCCAAATATCAAAGCTCCACACCTTCCAGTTTCAGAGAAGAAGAATTTTAAAGTTTTCCTTCTTTGTTACTATGTTCGAACTTGTGACGCCCGGGGCGGGGCCAGTTTTGACCCCAGGGACATCATATGAACAAACTTGGTAGAGGTCCACTAGAAGATGCTACATACCAAATATCAAAGCTCTACGCCTTCTAGTTTCAGAGAAGAAGATTTTTAAAGATTTTGCTATTTTTTTCCTTTTGGTTGCCATGGCAACCAGAGTTATGGGTGGAATTCAATCTCTTGAACAACTTTGGTAGAGCTTCACCTGAGGAACATCCCTGCCAAGTTTCATCAAGATTGGCCCAGTGGTTTACGAGGAGAAGATGTTTAAAGAAATTGTGGACGACGGACGACGCATGACAGACGATGGACGACGGACATTGGGCGATCACAAAAGCTCACCTTGAGCACTTTGTGCTCAGGTGAGCTAAAAACCTAGAGCTTCCAGTGAGCTCAAACCTAGGTTACATGTCCTACACTTTGCCAGTGAGCAACACAGGACCCCACTTTAAATATAGATGAATCTTTTTGGGTGAGAAATTTTGTCCTCTGGTACAGAGTTAAACCTTCAATAAATGGTTCTGGTGTCTCTGTCTGAAAATGTCAGCACTACAAATTAACTCTTTACCAAATAATAAAGTTTTGGAAATATCCAAATCTAAAGCATTTGCAGATAATAAATTAAAGCTGGCTGAAATAATGAAAATTGTCTTTCTCAGGGTAGAAAATATTATGGAAAAAGGAGAAAACACCAGTTAACACATTTCCTCCTTTCCAAAAAAAGTTACTATGTTTTGAAAAGCCTTCTACCTCAAGGCTGTTAAAACTCAGGACTGTGTGGTAAACACCACAACACATATTTAACCCTTTACCGCACAATGACGCCTTTTGATGCCCCTGGGAAAGAAGCCTTTTGAAAACATTGTGGGAAAAGAAGAAAATGCTGGTAACCAGCATTTTCTCCTTTTCCCACAATGTTTTCTACCCTATCAAAGAAAAATTGCACCATTTTAGTCAAACTGAAATTGTCGTCTGCAAATGCTTTCAATTTGGAGAAGGCAAAAATTTTGTCATCTGGTAAAGGGTTAACATTTATTTCACACAGATAGTTCTGCAAAGACTGCCATTCAACTCCATTGTTGCTTTCAATAGAACATTGTCCTGTTATAAAGTATGACATGGCTTTTGCAACCCCTTGTTTTAATGATGCTAAGGAAAAAGGCTTTTGAAGACATTGTTGGTAAAGGAGAATATGCTGGAATACAGCATTTTCTTCATTTTCCACTGTTTTCTACCCATTCAGAGACAAGTCTTACCATCTGAGCCTCATTTAATTTGCTTTCTACAACTGCTTTGAATTTGGACAAGTCTAAAATTATGTCATATGGTAAAGAGTAAACAAATTACTACATGTTGTTATCTTTTTAAGTTTGAATTCTACTTTGTCCCATTGATTTTGAAAAAGTCTCCTAATTTTTCAAATGGAACAGCTGCGCTGTTTCTGGAGAGCCTTTGGCAGACCATGGAAAACACCAGCTTTAACGCTTTACCAAACAACAACATTTTAGACTAGTCTATATAAAAAGCATTTGCAGACTACAAAATAAAAGTAAGTCAAAAATTTAAGTTTCCTGCGGGAAGGGTAGAAAACATTGTGGGAAAAGGAGAAAATGCCTGTCACCAGCATTTTTCCTTTTCCTACAATATTTTCAAAAGCTTTCTTTCTTGGACTCATTAAAAGTTGGGACTGTGTGGTGGTTAAATTGTTTTACCTCTGAAGTATTCTGACCAATCTCCTACTTTTGATAGGGTATTCCTCATTTAGTCTAGCATAGGCTGGATACGTGCCCTTGTCTACCAGGGCTGCGTAAGCTGCATGATTTTCAGGTAATCTTAAAATTGATCTCCAAATGAACATTCTGCAACAAAAGATATAAATATTACTTTAAACCCCAGCCTAGACAATTCTGAAACATTGCAGGAAAAAGTGTATTACCTTCAACAAGCATGTATTCAATTGTAATATATGTTGATTATCAATATTCTCTACATGTATATTTTCACATGAGTCTGTTGTATATTATTTTAGAAGGTAACAAGTTTAATGTACAAGTCATAGTGTAAAAAAAATTACACCTAGATGTAGAGGTATTATAGAAATCATCAAGGCAAATGGAACAATAAAACACTATATATATATAGTGTGTGTTATTGTTCCATTTGCCTCGATGATTTCTATAATATATATTCTCTTTTTCCAACAATGATTTCAATAGCCTTTTCCTGTTTTATTGTGAAACCTCAGGTTTGATTGGCAAAGGGTTATGAGGCAAGTTTTGTTGGGTGACTGTTTAACAGTTTCATTGGTATACAATTAGACGATTAAAAATTAAGAAAGAATTATGCCAAGAAACTAAAATTTCTGTACCTGTACTTGGCAGGATATTCATTGTATCCTTTCAAAATAGCCTGCAGTCTTTCCATATTTAAGCCATCTGGAAGTTCCCTCTGAAATATATAAGAATGAATAGATGTTCCATATATAAATGAGCCATGCTTTGTGAAAAGAGGGTTTAATGCATTTGCAAAAAGTATCGACCCAGGTCTGACCTGGGCCAAAACTTTTTGCTTTTGGTCAATTTTCTGCATGTCAAAGGACCATTACTAGGTACCTTGCTTTATCTACTGCTATTCAATGTTACATGTTTGTCATGTGTTAAACCTGTAAGAATATTTCTGCCTGGTGTGAATTTGTTTCAGGACTGATAAAGGATTGAACTTATCACAAGCAAATTCACAATAAAAGTGTAAATATACCCTTACAAATCCAGAATCTTGCTCAAATGAAACACCCCGGTTTTCTTTTCCTCGAGCTGGTGCTGTTTTGGGATGACCTTTTGTTGACCTCTGACTTCTGTCTGACTTTAAAGAGGATCTGTCTGTGGAGATTGTCTCTGACATTTTGTTGCTTGTGACAACCTTTACCAAAGGAGCTGGTGGCTAAAAAACCAAATAGGAATAAAGTAAAATGACCAGTGTCTATCATTTGAAAAAGACAAGCAGACTGTTACTTCCTTGTACTCTTTCAAGACACAAAAACAATCTTCTTCAAAGATAAAAAAGTATAACTGGAAAAAAAAAGTGAGAAAAATCTGCCTTAAAGACCTAAAAAGAAATGCTTCAAAGAAAAAAAAAAAATGCTAGATAGAATAGGTAAGTATGCTTGAAAGAAAGGAAAGGTGCTTGGGAAAAAAAATGCATTCATCCCTTTAACACACAGCAAAATTTTAGACTTGTCTAAATTGAAAGAAATTGCAGACGACATTTCATAAATGTGGCTCAAATGATGAGATTTATGCCTGAAAAGGTAGAAAACATTGTGGGAAAAAGAGAAACTGCTGGTTACTAGGTTTCATGAATAAAGTAGGCTTGAAAGAACCAGAGTGTAGGTATTTTGTCGTCTGCAAATGCTTTGAATTTGAAACAAAAGGAGTTACATGTATGTTTCTAAGAGCAGAAAACATGTTTAACCCTTTACCAAACAATTCTACATTCTAAAGACTCTGAGGCAGAAGGCTATTGAAAACATTGTCAGATAAAGGAAAAAGGCTGGAAAACAGCTATTTTCCATTCCAAAATTGTTTTCAAGTCTATCAAAAACAAATCCTTTCATCTGACTCACATTTAATTTGCAAACACTTTCAGTATGGACAAGTCTACAGTTTTGTTGTCTGAAAAGAGTTCATTCAATGCAGACAGTAGAGACAAACAAAAAATATAGTGAAAAGGAAGGCATTGCATATCATAAGCAAATACTTTATAACATTATTTGCATAGATCATCTGCAGATTAGCAGTCTTATCAGCACACCTAAATTAGGGAAATTTTTGAAAAAGAAGATAAAAAAAAAAGAACACAGTACCTTGTTAATTTCAGCACTTAACACCTGTAGACTGTAAATGCCCATAGTACCATCCTCCTTCACAGTTACGACATATCGTCCATTAGGGCTGACAGTCACATTGTTTATCTTGTTAGATACTTCTCCCACATCAAATAAAAGTTTGCAAGTATGGATGTTTATGAATCTCATAATACCGTCCTGGCACAGTACCCCAAGAACCTGGAAATTACAAAATGTTGTACTTATTGATCTTTTGGTTAACTCTTTACCACACAGTCTCAAGTTTTAACGACCCTGAAGAAGAAGGCTTTTAAAAACACCATGGAAATTGAAGACGTATGCTGGTAACCAGCATTTTCTTCTTTTCCCACAATGTTTTCAACAGTCTCAAAGACATTTTATTTGTTGTCTGCAAATGCGGTCAATTTGTACTGGTATAAAATTTTGTTGTGTGGTAGAGAGTTAAAACTTTCTGAAATTCCAATCAGTCAAACACAAATTGACCAGGATTTGAGATAGGACCATCAATCTATTTGAAATATGACGATTTGAAAAATTACCCAAAATTTCAACACACTTTTGGAGTATGCTTGCAAATTATCATTGTGTAATAAAATCTTCAGGCACAACTAAATTATCTTTCAACCCTTTACCACGCATCAAAATTTTAGGCTGGTCCAGTTTGGAGGTGTTTGCAGGTGACAAGCTAAAAGTGGCTCAAATAATGTTTTCTTTTTTTTTTTTTATATAGTAGAAAACATTGTAGGAAAAAGAGAAAAAGCTGCTTACTAGTATTTTCTCCTTTTTCCATGATGTTTTCAAAAACCTTCCCTTTCTGCATTGTTAAAACTTGGGATTGTGTTGTAAAGGGTTACAGTAATACTAATTTTAATTCTGGAAAATAATGCTGCAGCAAGTCTGATTGCTCAAGAGACTGTTTCCAGTCAGTGCTTTGAATTCAACATACAACATTAAATTATAGCATGTTCTGATAAAATTCACTATACATAACATCAACCGAATTTAGACTTTGCCTACTGATGAGTACTTAAACTTTACTTAATTTAACTAGCAAATAGGGTTTGACAAAAACCTGTGTCAAAAAGAATTTAACCCTTTACCACACATTCATTCTCCTTTTCCCACAATGTTTCCTACCCTACCTAAGGCAAATTCTAATTTTTGAGTCATCTGTATTTTGTCGTCTGCAAATGCTTTGAATTTGGACTAGTTAAAAATCTTGTCATTTGGTAAAGAACTTCAACAGACCAATGATACTGACCTGACTCGCACCATTATCAAAATTGTCTGGCAAAAATAGCAAGTGTTTGACAGCAGTGACTTTATCCTGAAGTTCGACAATACGTAACAGTTTTCTTGTATCCAGAGCCCAGAGGTGTATGAACCTTGATCTTCCACCAGCTGCCAGAATACGCCCATCTCTGAAAAAAGAGGAATACAAATGAGCCATGCTATGGCAAAAAGGGGGTTTAATGCATCTCCACGATACATGATGTCAAGAAAGTCATCACATACTTATGGATCCATAAAAACCATTTTGTTTAACAACCTCTTGAATCAGGAGGGAGAATGGTCCTTTGACATGCAGAAAATTTAAAGATAGCAAAAGGTTTCGGCGCAAGCTGACATTGGTCGATACTTTCTATTACTTTTTAATAGATGCATTAAGCCCCCTTTCCACAGAGCATGACTCAAATATGTTGTGGCAGAGGACTGAAATATGAAATAAACATGTATAAACTATTGAATAAGTAAAGGAAAATACAAATTTAAGTGTGATAAATATCTTTGGTTCACCTTTCTGGATAATTATGTATGACAAGTTTTAACTTCTGTCATCCTTTTATAGCAATAACCTGCTTGAGGCCACTTGTGTAATTAAGATATATTTGCAGTTATATGATTGCATTTAAAAGACATTTCAGATATGCTAGTGATATTTCTGGAAAGTGTAGAAACATCTGACCCATCACATTGTCTTTGACAAAACCAAGTGACTTTTTTTACATTCTCCTAGACCCTGATCATTAGGTGCTTCTGCAAAGGGTGCAGACTAAGATAAGAGACAGCACTAAAATGAAAGTCTGATCCTGGATCTACACTACCTGATACTTTGTAAAACATACTGTCAAGAACAGCATTGATTTTTGAAATTAGGGCCTTTCATAGTATCTTTGAATAAAAGAATGGCATGGTAATACATGTAATTATTATCTGAACTGACAGAGTTTGCAGATGTCTTAACCACATCTTAAGTACAAAAGCTCTGAACTATAGCTAAAATGCCAAGCTGCAGCAGTACAGACAGTAGCATATAGAACTTGAGGAACATGGGGTAGCTGGCTTGACAAATTTCTTTCTGAGGATTGATGATAGCCATTATGTCAGGATTCATTTCTCTCTCACTGCTGTTCATTGTTTCGATAATGGTTATGAGAGAAAGCATCCAGTGGCTGGAAAAAATATTGTGTGAAGCACTGGTATAAGAAGCTCCAGAAAAGCATAAATAGGTGTACTGGATGCCACAATTTACCTGAAATAATGTTAAAAATGGTGTTAAAGACCATAAAATCAGTTAATAAAAAAATACAACCCAAACTCAACTAAATTATCAAATAGGTAAACTATAGTTACCTTTAGTATACTGATGTCAGTTCTCAAGCAGAAGAGTATACACTATAACATCAGCCTCTGCCTGTTAAAAACTATCTGTATGTAGCTTTTATGTCTTAAAGCACCTTTCATTAATGTTGCTGCCTCTGGAGCCAGTGTTGATAAAGATCAGACTGCACAAAATGTATTATCTTGACTTTTGATCTACACTGTTCACTTTGCCAAGAAATTCTGGACAAAGACAACTTTGATGTTGAACTCATAAGAGTTTTTATTCCAGACTAAAAATTATGTTTGGTTTAATCAGCACTTTTAACCAGCTATCTAACAATCCAATTTTAACAACCCCAAGAAAGAAGCCTTTTGAAAATATTGTGGGAAAAGAAGAAAATGCTGAATGCTGGGAATCAGCATTTTCTTATATTCCGATATTGTTTTTTGTGCTTTCATAGAGAAATTCTGTCACTTTCAGAAATTTAATTCATTACAGGTATCTGCAAATACTTTCAAATTGGATGAGTCTAAAAAATTGTCAATTGGTAAAGAGTTATGGGTGAAAAGACTCTAATCTAATTTTTCTAGTTATGATGGATGTAAAAAAAATGATAACAAATAGAAGAGATGTACTCACTTTGTAGATGCAAATGTCCTATACTGTGGTGATTTTCCTGGAGGAATGGGAAGCTGATATTTACAAGTCAGAGTGTCCGACTCCCAGGCAAAAATTGTGTCATCACGAAAACCAGTGATTATGGTGTTACTTAAGGGAAGAAAAAATACCTGGGAAAAAAATGTATGTATGAAGATCAACTTATTGCCCGCCCTCCATCCTGTAAACTACTTCAAAAGCATTCTTGTGAAATATGTGTATGAACATGAATTCAGATTAAATACACAAATACATGTGAAAATATTGAGGGAAAAAAAAACAAGATCATCGCATGGTGGTGCCACTGCTCAACTGCTGCTTGGTTTTCAGTGAAAATTATGTCAAAAAGGGGCATAACTGTGTCAAAAATACTTTGATGGTTGTATAGGTTCCCCTTTTGACAGTTAACAGCTTGTCCAGGTTTGAAGTAAATATCTTCAGTATAACAGAGATATTATAAAATGTCAAAGTTTTTGCACAATGACGCAGAAGATGATGCTTATGACTATGCCAGGGCTACGACAGTAACTCAATGTTTTCTTTGAAAACGGCAGAGCTAAATATGGCTTCTAATCAGCAATTTCTACTTTTGTCACAACAAAGTCTTAGTTCATCTTCTGCAAGACAAATCAAGAGGGCTCTGACAGAGCTGGAGCACTCTCCTGAGCTTATCTTTTTTTTTTTATTTTTTTGAGAGAATGGAAAAACGTTCACACAACCAAGGTATCATCAAGTCAATCAGACTGACCAATTTTAATGTAAATTGAGCAGACCATGCAATTTCTATAGGGAAAAAAAGGTGAACTCTTTTGTGCCCTACAGTCTGATCTTGATCATCATCTCCTACAGAACTAAATTGTGTGTTTTTATGTTTTTGAAAAAGATAATATACATGCAGGATATATACTTGAACTATTCCAACATCTTCTTTGATTGATAGTTTTCTCTTCCTCTGAAATGTGTCTAAGTCCCATAGCTGTGCTGTGTCTGCAGACGTGGTAAGGGCATAGCGCCCCGAGGCATGGACTGAGATACTGTGTATAGCTGACTCGTGACCTTTCATCCAGGCAACCATCTCTTTTGTTTCTGTCAGTGAGTGGGAAGATTCAAACCAGACATTATTTAGAATAAATTCAGAACAGGGCTGTAGATCTCATTTTATATCAGGATGAGGAGACACAAAAGAAAACAAAAAATTGTTTACACCCCTACTTTTTTGTTGGCAAAATATCTCTCTCTACCAGAGTTTATTTTAATGTCCAATGAGGAACTAAATCCTAAAAAGAGCCTCCACAGGGAGAAAGTTTCATATAAACAGCTTGCTAAATTACAAAATATGGGTAAATCACTTTATAATATAGCAGATTGTGCCTTTGTGATACAGTTTTTTACACTTCCCTATACTAGTATCGTAACTCCTTTTCATTACATATGTCCATCATTCATGCTTTTAACTCTGTACTAAACGCCAAAATTTTGGACATGTCTAAAATGATAGCATTTGCAGAAGACAAATTAAATGTGATTTAGATGAGGAGAGCTGTCCAACAGAGGTAGAAAACATTGTGGGAAAACAACAAAATGCTGGTTACCAGCATTTTCTCACTTTCCCACTATATTTTCAAAGGGCGTCTTTCTCAGGATTGTTAAACTTGGGATTGTGTGGTAAAGGGTTAATAAGGGCCCTACAACTGCAAAGGGTAAAGCATGACTAATTTCGATACAATTTTTACCTCTTTACCAAATGGCAAAATTTTAGACTAGTCACAAGTGAAATTTAATTTGGGAAGCACAGAAAACAGTGTTGGAAAAGGAGAAAATGCTGGTTATCAGCATTTTCTCTTTTTCCCACAATGTTTACAAAACCTTTCCTTCTCAGGGGTCGTTAAAAGTTGGGATTGTTTGGTAAAGGGTTAATCAAAATGGTTATAGGCCATGTGTTGGCATTGCAGCAAACAAATTTTGAAGACCTTGCGACAAACAGAAAAGATGGAAAGATGACAACATTTTTCTTTCAAAGATGTTTTCAAATTATTCATGCATTAAACCTCAGTTCATGTTGATTACCTAAATTCTACATGAACATTTTCAAAGTCCTCTACTACAAATTTGTTTCAGGAGGTCATAAATTAACCCTTTACCAAATAATTCTAAGATTTTACGACCCTGATGGAGAAGGCTTATGAAAACATTGTGGGAAAAGGAGAAAATACTGGTCACCAGCATTTTCTCCTTTTCTTAAAATGTTTTCTACCCTTCCATAGGATAATTTAAGCTTCTTAGAATCATTTACTCTGTTTTCAGAGACCACTTTCGGTCTGGACCAGTCTGAACTTTTGTTGTTTGGTAAAGAGAGTTGAAAGTACTATACCTGTATCATAACATTTCAAAGAATAGTCTGACAACCCAATGAGAAATTCAGACTTTTTGCGTAGACAGAATGCCAAGGCAGTGCATGCAGTTCCAAGTTTCTGAACCAGGGAAAATCTGAAATCAACAAACAAAAATTGATGCCACTTGAACAGCAATTGAAACTGAATGAAAAAAAGTTATTGTTGAGTTTAACTCTTTACAAGACAACAAAATTTTTTAGACAAGTTCAAGTTGAAAGCATTTGCAGATGACAAATGAAATGTGGCTCAAATGATGATATTTGGCTTTAAAAGATTAGAAAACATTGTGGAAAAGAAGAAAATGCTGCTTAACAGCATTTTCCCCTTTTCCTACTTTGTTTTCATAAGCTCTCTTGTTAAAACTTGAGACTGTGGTTAAGGATTAACCTACAGTTGATTGCAGTAACTTTCCTGGTGCTTCTATTTGCTTCGCACTCCATCATCAGCCTCACGCGATATCAAATTTTCTCACTTGAAAACAAATACATGCACCAAGAGAGCTACAACAACATAATATTCTGTAAGTACCATAGATTAAACTGTTATCCTCTGAAAAGATTTCACCATCTATAACTTTGAAATTATGGATAATCAACATCTGCATTTGCAGGCAACAAATTAAATGTTGCTTACAATGACAATTTCTATCTATGATCATGGTATAAAACATTGGGAGAAAAGGGGAAAATGCTGGTTACCAGCACTTTCTGATTTTCCCACAATGTTTTCAAAGGCTTTCTCTTTCAGGCTCTTTAAAAGTTGGGTTAACCCTTTATCACAAAATCCCTATTTTTAACAACCCTGAAGAAAATATCCCTTTGAAAACATTGTGGGAAAAGGAGAAAATGATGGTACCCATCATTTTCTCTTTGTCCCACTATGCTTTCTACCCTATCAAAGACAGAAATCATTATTCATTTTATTTTTTATCTGCAAATACTTTCAATTTGCTCCAGTCCAAAATTTTGTCGTTCCGTAAAGAGTTATTAATCTTTACCGGATGATAAAATTTGAGACTCGTTTAACTCTTTACCACACAACAAAATTTTAAACCAGTCCAAATTGAAAGCATTTGCAGACCACAAATTAGATGCAACTTAAGAGTTAAAATTTGTTTGGAAAGGGCAGAAAATATTGTGGGAAAAGGAGAAAATGCTGGTTACCAGCATTTTCTTCTTTTCCCACAATGTTTTCAAAAGCTTTCTTTCTCAGGGTCGTCAAAAGTCCGGATTGTGTGGTAAAGAGTTAACCCTTTACCACACAATGCCGACTTTTAACGACCCCGAGGAAGAAGTCATTTGAAAACATTGTGGGAAAAGGAGAAAATGCCCGTAACTAGCATTTTCTCCTTTTCCCACAATGTTTTCTACCCTATCAAACAACAAGAGGGCCATGATGGCCCTGTATCGCTCCACTGGCTTAAAAATATAAACCATAAATACTAAACATTTCAATTCTGAGCCGGTTTCAAAATGAAGACTTACAAAGTTTCTCTGTAAAAGCCCATGTGAAAGTTGAGACCCTCAGGGGAAAGCCATTTTTGATCCCAGAGCTATAATTACTTGAACCCTGGTAGAGGTCCACAAGATAAAGCCACATGCCTAAATAATACAAGTCTATGCTGTATGGTTATAAATATGATGATTTTCAAGTTTCGTCCATATGAAGCCTCTGTAAAACATAAGACCCCTGATGCAAGGCTAATTTAAACAAGAGGGCCATGATGGCCCTGGACGCTCATCTGAGTCAATAGGCGAAATTCACTCAACGTGCACAATTCAATTTCTGACCAATTGTCAGGTCAATTGAGCTTAAAATGTGGCCTCTAGAGCGTCCACAAGGAATTTCCGTAAGTTGACCTGGTGACCTAATTTATCACCCCATGTGACCCAATTTAGAACTCATCAAAAAATTTATCAAGACAAACATTCTCAACAGTTTTCAAGCTAATTGAGCATTAAATGTGGCCTCTAGAGTGCCCACAAAGTGTTTCTTAAATTTGACCCAGTAACCTAGTTTATGACCCCAGCTGACCCAATTTCAAACTCACCCAATATTTCATCAAGACAAACATTCTGACCAACTTTCAAGTCAATTGAGCAAGAAATGTGACCTCTAGAGTGCCCTAAAGGTATTTCTTTAATTAGACCTAGTGACCTAGATTATAAGCCCAGGTGACCCAATTTTAAAGCCATCCTAGATTTCATCAAGACAAACATTTTGACCAATTTTCAAATCAATTGAACAATAAATGTGGCCTCTAGAGTGCACACAAGGTATTTCTTTAATTTGACTTAGTGACCTAATTTAAGACCCCACATGACCCAAATTCGGACTCATGTGAGATTTTTTTCTGACCAATTTTCAAGTCAATTGAGCCAAAAATGTGGCCTCTAGAGTGCCCACAAGGTATTACTTTAATTTGAACTAGTGACCTAGTTTATGATCCCAGGTGACCCAAATCCAAACTCAAGATTTTATCAAGACAAACATTCTGACCAAATTTCAGGTCATTTGAGCAATGAATGTGGCCTCTAGAGTGCCCACAAGGTATTTCTTTAATTTGACCTAGTGACCTAGTTCATGACCCCAGGTGACCCAATTTCGAACTGACTGAACATGTTGTGCTCAGGTGGGCTAAAAAACTTAGAACAGGTTCACTACATACCAAATAACAAAGCTCTATGCCTTCAAGGATTAGAAAAGAAGAATTTTAAAGTTTTCCTTCTTTGTTCCTATGTTAGAACCTGTGACCCCCGGGGCAGGGCCAGTTTTGACCCCAGGGGCATTGTATGAATAAACTTGGTAGAGGTCCACTAGGAGATGCTACATACCAAATATCAAAGCTCTACGCCTTCCAGTTTCAGAGAAGAAGAATTTTAAAGTTTTCCTTCTTTGTTCCTATGTTAGAACTTGTGATCCCCGGGGCGGGGCTAGTTTTGACCCCAGGGGCATCATATGAACAAACTTGGTAGAGGTCCACTAGGAGATGCTAGATGCCAAATATCAAAGCTCCACGCCTTCCAGTCTCAGAGAAGAAGAATTTTAAAGTTTTCCTTCTTTGTTCCTATGTTCGAAACTTGTGATCCCCCAGGCGGGGCCAGTTTTGACCCAAGGGGGATCATATGAACAAACTTGGTAGAGGTCCACTAGGAGATGCTAGATGCCAAATATCAAAGCTCCACGCCTTCCAGTTTCAGAGAAGAAGAATTTTAAAGTTTTCCTTCTTTGTTCATTTGTTCGAAACTTGTGATCCCCCGGGTGGGGCCAGTTTTGACCCCAGGGACATCGTATAAACGAAGTAGGTAGAGGTCTGCTAGGACATGCTACATACCAAATATCAAAGTTCTACGTCTTCCAGTTTCAGAGAAGAAGAATTTTAAAGTTTTCCTCCTTTGTTCCTATGTTCGACACTTGTGACCCCCGGGGCAGGGCCAGTTTTGACCCCAGGGGCATCATATGAACAAACTTGGTAGAGGTCCACTAGGAGATGCTAGATGCCAAATATCAAAGCTCCACACCATCCAGTTTCAGAGAAGAAGAATTTTAAAGTTTTCCTTCTTTGTTCCTATGTTCGAACTTGTGACCCCCAGGGCGGGGCTAGTTTTGACCCCAGGGGCATCATATGAACAAACTTGGTAGAGGTCCACTAGGAGATGCTACGTACCACATATCAAAGTTCTACGTCTTCCAGTTTCAGAGAAGAAGAATTTTAAAGTTTTCCTTCTTTGTTCCCATGTTCGACACCTGTGACCCCCTGGGCAGGGCCAGTTTTGACCCCAGGGGCATCATTTGAACAAACTTGGTAGAGGTCCACTAGGAGATGCTAGATGCCAAATATAAAAGCTCCACACCATCCAGTTTCAGAGAAGAAGAATTTTAAAGTTTTCCTTCTTTGTTCCTATGTTCGAACTTGTGACCCCCGGGGCTGGGCTAGTTTTGACCCCAGGGGCATCATATGAACAAACTTGGTAGAGGTCCACTAGGAGATGCTACCTACCAAATGTCAAAGCTCTACGCCCTCTAAAATCAGAGAAGAAGATTTTCAAAGATTTTCCTATTTTTTTCCTTTCTGTTGCCATGGCAACCAGAGTTTTGGGTGGAATTCAATCTCTTGAACAACTTTGGTAGAGCTTCAGCAAAGGAATATCCCTGCCAAGTTTCATCAAGACTGGCCCAGCGGTTTAGGAGGAGAAGATGTTTAAAGGAATTGTGGACAGACGGACAGACGGACGCCGGACAATGACCCATCACAATACCTCACCTTAGCACTTTGTGCTCAGGTGAGCTAAAAAAAAAATCAAAAGTGATCCAGATTTGGTAGCCTTGGGTTTGCGGTTAGGAGCAAAAAGATTTTTTGAATTTTCACGCTATAAGCACATGTTTATGACCCGTGAGATAGGAACAATTTTGACATAACTTGAATAACTTTGGAAGAGGTTATTTAGATTACACTCATACAATATTACACCTGTAACTCACGGTAAGGAACAAGAAGACCTTTTAAGTTCTCACTATATTAGCCTATGTAAAGCTTGTGACTTATTGGGTGAAGCAGTTTCAGAGACGATAAGCTTGATGGCTTTAGGCTTGTGGAGCTAAAAAGCAGCATCTTTTTCATGAGCTACAGTGTCGTTAGTAAATACATGTACAAGCTTTTGGAAAAGATTTTTAAAGGTTTTTCCAATACTTTTCAGTTTTGTAGCCATAGCAACCATAGCTTTTAACAGAACTTAATTCTTTGAAGACATTCTGAAGAACATCATGGCAAGATAATATCTGTAAAGTTTGGTCAAAACTGGAAGAGTGGTTTCAATGAAAAAGATGGAACAATCTTGGTAGAAGTCTACAATATGAATCAGCATGCCAAATTTTTATAGCCCTAGGCCTTACAGTAAGGATAAAAAAGATATCTTAAGTTTTCACTATGTAAGCCTATCTAAAATTTGTGAACCCTGGAGTGGGACAAATTTTGATCCCAAGATCAAAACATGCCAAATTTGTTAGTCCTATGCTTTATGGTTAGAAACAAGAAGATTGTCGAGAAGTCTTCACTATATAAGCCCTTATAAAATTTTGATCCCAGGGCTACAGTCGGACTAAATGGGAAATATGTGTATTAGAAGAATAACATGCCAAATTCGGGAGTTCTTGGCCTTATGGCTAGTAACAAGACGGTTTCTGAAGTTTTCACTCCATAAACCCATGTAAAACTTGTGACCCCTGGTGCAGGGCCAAACTTGATCCAGGGCTGTAACTTGGGCCCTCTTTGTAGTTGTCCACTAGATAATGCTATAATTATGCAAAATTTGGTAGCCCTTAGCCTTATGGCTTGTATACCAAGATTTAAAAGTTTTCCCTATATAAGCCCATGTAAATCTTGTGAAAACCCCCCCTCCCCCCCCCCCCCAGCATGACGCCAAATTGACCCCAGCACTGTAATTTGGGCACTTTTGGTAGACCCCCACTAGATCAAGCTAAATGCAAAATTTGGTAGCTCTAGGCCCTATGGCTAGGTACAGGAATATTTCATAAGTTGTCACTATGCAAGCCCATGTAAAACTGAGGGGCCAATTTTGACCCCAGGGTTAAAATTTTGGCTCGCTGGGTAGAGGCCCACTAGATAGAGCTACATGCAAAATTTGGTAGCTCTAGGCCTTATGGCTAGATACAGGAAGATTTTTAAAGTTTTCTCTATATAAGCCTATGTAAAACTTGTGACCCCTGGGGCAGAGCCAATTTTGACCCCAGGGCTGTAATTTGAAGAAACATGATAGAGGTCTACTACATAAAGCTACATGCCAAATTTGGTAGCCCTATGCCTTATGGTTTCAGACAAGAAGATTTTTAAAGATTTCCAATAGTTTTCAGTTTTGTTGCCATGGCAACCAGAGTTTTTGAAGAAATCATATTCTTTCAAGAAATTCTGAAGAGGACCATGGCTGGATCATTTCTGTGAAGTTTCATGAAAATTGGATGGGTAGTTTCAGAGAAGAAGATGTTTGAAATAAAAGTTAACTCACGGGCAGACGGACGCATGACGGACACCTGGCCATGACATAAGCCCGCTGGCCTTTGGCCAGTGGAGCTAAGAATCACATCATTTGGGCCGCATTAAAATTGTTGTATACAAATGCTTTCAATTTGGACAGGTAAAAATTTTTGTTGTGTGGTAAAGAGTTAAATTAAACACATTCTGCAGGTAACAACTATGACTCAAATAGGATTGGTATTTAAAAGGATGAAAAATATTGTGGGAGACACAGAAAATGCCAGTCAAAAGCATTTTCTCCTTTACCCATAATGTTTTTAAGGCTTCTGTTGGTGGATTGTTTCAACACAGAATTTTTGGTAAAGGGTTAATATATTAATAGATGTGATAATATTGCAGCAAAGGGAGAAATTGTTTGCGACAAACAATTTCTGCTTTAGCAAAAAGGTTTTAAAAAGACATCATTTACTTTGTGCAAAAAACAGTTAGGCCCAATTGCATAACAAAAGTTTAAGGCTAACCTTGAGGTTACACCCAGGGTTAGTGGATGCGGTTTGCATAACAGAAGTTTAGTTAACCCTGTGTTACCATTTAAAACCAATGAATTGCATATTACTAGTTTAAGCTAACCTCCAGTTTTACTTAACCCCGAACCCAGTAAAAAATTAAACCTGCTAGGGGGGTAGTTTAAGGCCGGTGTTAAACTGCTGTTTTATTGTGATCATTCAAAATAGCAGGACATATACTTCAATACATTGATTAAAATAGCATGAGAAATAACCCTCAAGGGGAAAGGTATATAGATAGAATATGATAGAGTCAAATTTCACCAAAGATTCAGGTTTTGGAAGGATAAAGCAATGGAACTCATGGAAATGGTATGGGATGACATTTGGCAGTGCCATTCCTAGTCATTTGCAAGGCTGCTTAGTGATAATAATTTTACACGCATTAAATTTTTGTTCACCCCTATTCTGAATCCATCATCAGCTACTGAAGAAGAGTACAACAGATCACACAAAAGAGCATATGGAATTATTGAGCATCTTTTCAGTGTGGTAAAATGACATTTCCACTGTTTACACACTTCCTTTCGAGCAAAACTTGAAACATCACTATCAGTAATAGTGGCAGTGTTTTTTCTGTACAGTGTAATTATTTAGAGAAATCAATTGACTTGGATGATGATGATGATGATGATATGACAAAGATTCTAGTGAAGATGAGCTTGTTTGCATACATGGAGGGCAAGGGAATGTATACAGATACCATGTGATACAGCAACATTTTAGCAACTGAATCTTTTTAAATCGGATACAGAAGTGTCTAAAGTACAACATATATACTTACATCTAACCCGCTCCCTGGTACACCATTTTTAGACTGCACCAAATCAAAATAGAGCACTGCATGCAGATGCCAATGCTCGGTTACATTTGCTCGATTTTCAGTGAAAATTATAAGTCAAAAAAGGGTCATAACTGTGTCAAAAATACTTTGATGGTTACCTGCCTTTGTATTGCTTACCTGCATGATAGGTGACAACTTGTCCAAGTTTGAAGGGCGGAGCTTGGGTAGCTCAGTCGGTAGTATGCAGGACTTGAGACTAGGGATTGCTGGTTCCGTCCCCGGCTTGGCCATTTTCTTTCCGAGGATTGATGATAGTCATTGAAACAGGATTCATTCCTCTCTCACTGCTGACCATAGTTTTGATGATGGTTATGTGGGAAAGCAGCTAGTGGCTTGGAAAGAATGTTGTGCTGAGTATAGGTAAAAGAAAGTCAGGAAGGCATAGATAGGTGCACTGGTCACCATGATATAACTGAAATAATGTTGAAAGCGGTGTTAAACACCATGCAACCAACTACGTTTAAAGTAAACATCATCAGTAATAACAGAGATATTACAAAGTGCTATTAAAGTTTTTGCACGACAAGGATGGCAAAGGGGCTAAGACTATACCTCAACGTTTTCTTCGAAAACAGCCCGTCCTTGGGTAAGACACTTCAGAGCCCTAGCTAGTTCTGATGAAATCCAGGAAATACATTAATATGTAAGCTGTCGCCATGATATGACTGAAATAATGTGGACAGAGGCGTAAAGCATTCAATCGAAAACAGCTAACAAGCTATTTCTGAAATTCTATGCCCCTGAAGCGCCTTTTTTAGACAGTGACCTAGACCTTGATCACAATCCCATCAACTTGAAAGAAAATCATTATCTGATTAGCAATCATGTCAGCTACTTGCATGCCAAATATGAGTATTGTAAGCCTGGTACCTTCGAGGTACATGTAATGTGCAATCTTAAGTCTTGCAGACAGATGCACGAACATACAGTAAAACAACAAACCCCCGATCACTCATTCCAGGTGCATAAAAAGCCCACCTACACATGACCAATTAAAAAAGAGATGTTGTCATGACAACTACCGGTGCTAATCAGGATATTGTCCTGTGAGTTTTACTACCCCCGTCTTAACCTCAGGGTTAGTAAACACAGGGGCAGCTAGTCTTGGGCTAGCAAGCCTCCAGTTTAACATCTATTATGCAAACCAGATTTAAACTCAAGGCTATGTAACCCTGTGTTAGGCTTAACCCTGGGCTAAATTAGACTTCTGTTATGCAATCGGGCCTTATCGTTTACACCTGGCAACAATAATTACTAAGAGCAAGTACAAAGTATTAACTCTTTACCAAACAACAAAATTTCAGACAAGTCCAAATTGAAAGCATTTGCAGACAACAAATTCAATGCAGTGCAGAGGATAATTTGTGTCTCGGAAATGGTGAAAAACATTGTGTGAAAAGAAGAAAATGCTGGTTACCAGCATTTTCTCCTTTTCCTACGTTTTCAAAACCCTTTTCCTTCCGGGTCTTTAAAACAAGAGATTGTCTGGTAAAGGGTTAAGTAATACTTACCTGTTCTTTCCCAAATCAAACATGTAAATGTTTCCCTGGTGGTCTCCAGCCAAGAAGTTTTCTCCATTGTTATCAAAGGCTGTGTGAAGGAACCGGATATTTCTACCCTGGGAAATTGGGCTTGGCATGCTGTGATTCACACTAATCATTAACCTGTAATAGATTCAAGACATCTCAAGAATCAAACCTGGGCCAATATTTAGCAACCTTTCTTAATTACATTCTTAGTCTATTTATCAAGAACTTACTAACTTTCAGTGTCTGATGTTTCACAATGTCTGATTGGCTAAACAAATCAGAAAATTTGTTACTTTCTACAGCTAGAATAAGGCTAAGAATGCAATTTAGAATGGTCAGTAAATAAGGACTCGGACCGATGATGTGTCACTGATGTCACTGGTAATTCAGTGGTTGGAGCACTCCCAACTTTCAAGCCTCATTATACACATCTTACCCTTGGAAATTACCACAATGGTGTAAAATGTAGCTTTAAAGACCATCGAGCTTACAAAAATGGGGAGTGGGGTAGCTCTCAAAAATTAGAAGAATATAATGATAAATGATAGGAGTGTGTCAAATGGCTTGGGTAGATCATGTGAGCAAGAGGTTCCAGGTTCAAGTCTTGATCCCTGGTCAGCTTATTGCTGGGACAGGTCATGAAGGAAAGTTAAGGCAGCTCACAGGCTTTTAATACTGACAAGATTGGTTTTGTGGTGATAATTGTCAGCGTGGATATCTAGCATGTGGTGTCAGATGTGGCTGCAAAGATCAAAAGGTCTTCAGACAACTTGGGTAGCCCCCAAAAATCAGAAAGGGATGGAGTGTAGTGATGTTTGGTAGTGTGGTCAACAAGTCCAGGTAGCAAAGCCAGTAGCACACTGTTGTGACCAGCTAAGCACATGTACATGTATAGCCTCCAACCCACAGTGGCATGAATGTTAATGAGTGGAACATATTCCTCCAGGTACAGGGGTTCTCTTGACAGCCACTGCTGTGAACACACCTCAAGTCACTAACACAGAGGAAAGAACATGTTCTACACCAGTCTAAGAGAGTACCAACAAGGACAATATAGGTATTCTACCTACAGCATAATTTGAGACAGCTCAAACCCCTGATTAACACTTTATCACACAATCCCGAGTTTAAACAACCCCGAGGAGGAAGGTCTTTTGAAAACATTGTGGGAAAAGAAGAAAATGTGGTAACCAGCATTTTCTCCTTTTCCCACAATGTTTTCTAACCTTTCAGAAACAAATCCAATCATTTAAGCCATATTTAATTTGTTGTCTGCAAATGCTTTGAATTTGGACCAGTCTAAACTTTTGTTGTGTGGTAAAGAGTTAACTCTTTACTTAACCCTTTCCCAAACAAGCCCTGATTTTCACGTGTCTGCAGTACAAGTCTTTTGAAAACACTGTGGGAAAAGGAGAAATTGCTCGTAACAAGCAATTTCTCCTTTTCCCACAGTGTTTTCTACCCTTTTTGATAACTTTCTGCCATTTTCATCAAATTTAAAATTGTCGTCTGCAAACTCTTTCAATTTGGACCAGTCCAAAATTTGTCATTTGGGAAAGGGTTAACGACAAAATTTTAGACTTGTTCAAATTCTAAGCATTTCCAGATGCCAAATTTAACTTTATTCAAATGATGTGGTTTGCCTTTAGAAGGGTAGAAACACTGTGGGAAAAAAAAAAAATGCTTGGGTCTTTTTTGTAGAGTTCAGCTACGATTAACTTTAACCAATATTATCGTTGACTGTCCTTGGATCTTGCCCATCCTTTGATTGTACCCTCACAAGTTTCAGTGATACTGATGAATCAGGCGAGAAGATTACATCATGAAGTAGGTTGCCGGCTTCTGACTTCCTTTGATAAGCTACATTACCGAAAATTGTATCAAAATGCATTTTCAAAGAGCAAATATAGGCTTAATTCGAGACATGTCTCCCAAATGACACAATTTTCTTATTCCCATTTTTTCAAATACATTTTACTGTCAAAAAAGTTAAAATACCTGAAATATTTTTCTAACATTTCGGTATTTTCGCATGGCATTTTTCAATGTTTCTCTCTTTCATAATCCCACCCACTTTTTCGGCAGTGAGGCAAAATCAATTATATCATGTGTTTTACGAAGAGTATTCCTTATACATTTTCAGTCTTGTAATAATGCAATTATCAAATAAACGGTGTCAGTTCTAGTAAAAAAAGAACTCTAAACTTTTTTTCTGTGTAAATCCGCTAGTATCCTGAACAATTTCATTCCTGAAATTAGCTTGGCCTGTAAAGGAAATGTGTACGATGCCACTTATCCAGGGCACAGTACCTCCAGAAATAGAATGCGATCGAGGTTGGTTTTAAACCTACACAGTTAAAATAGAAGCTATGAGAAATGTAGCAATCGGCGTTGGGTAGACTCACGACCAGTTGCCCGGCTAGCTCAGTTGGTAGAGCTGCGGTACTAGTGTTCCGGGGGTCGTGGGTTCGAGTCCCACGTTGGGCACATTCTTTTCTCCTCTGATTTACTTCATTGGCGACGAGGTCAATTGGTGAGCGCGGGTATGCGGCACCGGCAGTCCGTGGGGACCGAAGGGGGAGTTGCTGACTCCCAAGAAATCAGGAGGGGGAGGAGTGTAGTAATCGGCGTTGGGTAGACTCACGACCAGTTGCCCAGCTAGCTCAGTTGGTAGAGCTGTGGTACTAGTGTTCCGGGGGTCGTGGGTTCGAGTCCCATGTCGGGCACATTCTTTTCTCCTCTGATTTACTTCAGAAATAAAACAACATGCATACAAAGCACATGCAGTTAAGTTATTTCCCCAATGTGGTTTTTATTATTAAAGATATCTCATTAGATTGGCGGCTGTTTCTTGCTTATGGGCACGAATCATGGGCAGTCGAGGATATATTTCTCTAAGTCTTACCCATTATCAGTGGATGGGGTCGGTTTTCTATGCCAAACTTTACCCGAGTTTTTACCGCAAACGTCGAGTGTCTGCATGATGCTATGTTTCTTAATGTAAACTTTCCTTTCTTATGAGGCAACAGACATAAACATGAAGCTCATTCAGGTGAAACACAGGTAGAAACCATTTAAGTTATTGTCCCTGTTGTGCACTGTTTACAACCTTGATGGGAACCGACTTGTTTGGATTCAGCGCGTACCTAAAGTAAAAAGCCGTTTATTAAACGAAAAAAAAAAATAAAAGTCTTTATATCAAAATTACCATATTGAATTAAAATATATTTCAACATATTAATAAAAATAAATAAAAATATTTTTCATTTAAGTTATAGTCAATCTTAACATTCATGAAAAGATAAAACGTAAATTGAAAAATTATAAAAATTCGTAAACTTATATTTCTACAGAGCACAACGACGCAGCTGATAGGGAAATCCCGGTAACGATAAAACGGGACTCCCCGGACACTGCAAGCTTGTCGAAATTATCAGCATATTTTATATATTGGTAGCCGTTGTAGATAACAGGCAACCAGTTTACGAATTTTGTTATTTTGTTAGCTAATATCATTCACAAGTTCACAAGTTCCCCGTATTTCTAGTCTCTGACTTGTTTAAACTTCTTAGTTGTCGCGTCTATCTAATAAATACTTTCGTGACTTCCGGTTCCATATATAGTGCACAATTGGCAACAACTAATTTTTTGACACTTCTTACAAATCTTCCAATGGGTTTTTTTTTTTTTTTTTTTTTTATCTTTTAAAAAACTGGTATATACAACTAAAAACTTGGTTAAGATTTTTTATGGAACTAATGTATGTTAAAGCATGTTGGAAAGAATTTATTATCCTTATGCCACAACTTATTCAAGCGAACCTTAAATGAATTTAAGGTTTGTGCCTCTACTATCTCACTTGACAATGAATTCCAATTATTTACTATTCTATTTGAAAAAACTTTCTTGTGACATTTATTCCTTGCTCTTTTTTTATACAGTTTTATGGAGTGGCCCCTGGTAATTGAACCTTCCCTTGGAAGTAAATTATCCTGTTTTGTTCTATCTATTTTTTTAATTATTCTAAATGTTTGTAACATGTCTGTTCTCTCTCTTCTATATTCTAAACTTGGTAATCCTAATTTTCTCATTCTCTCATTGTATGATAACTTCTGCTTTTTGAGACTTTTTAATAATCTTGTTGCTCTTCTTTGAACATTTTCTATTAAAATTTTTTGATACTTAAGACACGGATTCCATATTACTGAAGCATATTCGAAATGTGGTCTTACTAATGCTTTATATAACTGTTTAAACATTATTTGATAAGAGATGTAAATTTTTTATAGATTAAACCAAGATTCCTATTGGCTATATTAACTTTATTTTTTATGTGTATATCAAAATTTAGGTCTTTATCAAATATGACTCCTAAATCTTTCTCCTGTTTAACTTGTTCAATTTTATGCATCATTCCTTCATTATCCATTATATAATATTCGCTAGGTTCACTTTTTCCTATGTGCATACTTTTGCATTTTTTAACATTGAAGGTCATCTGCCACTTGGCTGCCCATCTACAAGCTTCTGTTATGTTTTTCTGTAGGCAATCTTTATCCCCCGGTTGTGTAATTGTGGAGTATAATTGACACGAAACCAAAATTTCGAATTTTTAGCTAAAAGTAAAAAAGAAAACAAATGAATGAATGAATGAATGAATGAATGAATGGCATGGCATGGTGTGGCATGGTGTGGCATGGCATGGCATGGCATGGCATGCCACACCACACCACGACACGACACGCCATGCCATGCCATGCTGTGCCATAGCATGCCATGCCACAGCATACCATGATATGAATAATACATGACATGTGCCTCTCATGTAATGACATGGCCATCATGGCATGACATGATATGCCTTGACTAGTATGACATGACTATCAAATGACAATAGCATGACAATAAACTGAAAAATAATGTCAACTGTGATTGAGATGATGATGATGATGAAGAAGATGATGATTTTGGGGGCTGTTGTGATGAATGTGTAGACTGGCATCAGTCTGTTAAACAGAGTATTTTCATTAAAAAAATCATAAAATAAAACAGCATAACAAACACACCCATATGATCTTCTCAAGGTCTGTATTTTAGATAAAGAGCAAGTAACAACATATATTCCTGAGGGTTTACAGTAGTTGTGTACCTTGTTTATTAGAATGACTCATTCAGGGCCTGAATGCCAGGCTAATGAATGTGGTGATGTTGATAATACTGATAATGCCAAAGATGATTATTGCAATGATAATATGCTGCTGCTGCTAATGATGATGTGCATACATGTATTGAGGACAATGGACACAATGATGAATAACGAAAATAGTGATGATAAAGAAGAATGAGTTAGAATGAATGAATGAATGAATGAATGCCATTCATTCATTCATTCATTCATTGTTGTGATGACAATGCAGCAATAGCTGAATGAGGTTGCATCGGCAGCAGCTGCAGCTGAGGAGAAGGTAGTGGTGGTTTGATATGATCATGATTTTGATCACTAGTTAGTTTTGGGGTAATGATGATGTTTACAAAAGCCTTTTTTTTTTCCTAAAGGTAGACAAAGATTGCACTTCCAGAAAGGTATCATCACCAGCCTTAAAGATTAGCTTATATTACAGCACGCGTTATCTCCCTTACTTCATTGAATAAATTGTGGGCCTGTGGTAAGGTGATGTTTTTGAGAAAATCAAGACAGTAATTTTGACATGTCTTCTTGAAAGAGACGTCTTGAAAATATAGTAACTTCTCTATCCAGCATGTATTCTATTCAAAGTACCGAGAAGATAGTATACACCGGGAAGCTGTCCATTCTATCGTATACCGGTATAAATGTACCGGATTTTATTGAATATCCTATAAACACAATTTGGACGGAAAGACACGTAGAATATGAAATTGATCAAGGAACATTCCGGCAATTGATTGTAAAGACTATATCAGTGGTAGCTGAGTTTCACGTGTAAAAATGGCATCTAATGACATTGGTGACTGGTATCGTGGAATACCATTCATCACAAAGTACTGGTTTACGGGATCGGTTGTTTTACCACTTGCTGGTCGATTCGGCCTCTTGAATCCTCACTACCTAATTCTTGTATTCGAGCTTGTGGCCTACAAGTTCCAGGTATGCTTTACTGTATTAGAATTATTGTGCGAGCAAATTTAAGACATATATCTTTAAAACCACATACCAAAACATCTTTTGATTCGGCGATCAATTGATGCTTAAAATCTGAGAAAAGGGGTCGGTTTCTTTCATTAAATCTTCAAAGCAGGCGGAAAGTGAGAGGTCTGAGACTCCGGAACTATTTGACGGCTCCAAACGTAATCTAAAACGGACTGTGGCAGGAAATATGGCAAAAAAAAAACATGTTTCTTAATGAGGCATGGTTGAAAGAATTCCATTAGTTGAATGCGGATGATTGTAACAATGTCTTTTGTAAGGTTTGTGGAGAGTATCCCCATATTACTGACATTTCACTTTATGCATGCCATTTGAAATTGTTTTGTTTTGGACAAGTGAGCCACACTGGCGGACAAGTAGGTTTTTGTAATTTGCTTGTCCTCGGACATGTAGAAACTTCTAAGATTTCCACACCCCTGACTTTGGCCTTATTGTTGAAAATGTACTGTTAAAGTGGATATAATTGCGGGTCTAAAATTTCACAAATTACCAATTACTGACCATACGTGTGTTTTAATATTCACGAAAACTGCAACAGACAATCTTGCATAAAAGTCGTTTTTGTGCCAGCGTCCTGTATTGACAAACTACAACCCTTTTAATTGGCAGTATTAAGTGCCCGTAGACTGGTATTCTGGTTGGCTTTGATGAAAAAAAGGCACCCATTAATGTCGACAAGGGTCCCTTTCAGTCGCTCCCACATGATCTGATGTCTAGTTAAAATATACCTTATTGTACCTAAAATTTATGCTGGTGGATATCTTTGCAACTTTATTCAATTTGTGAAAATTGTGTAGATTCACACAACACAAACATTTCCGTTTTTACAGT
Source organism: Tridacna gigas (assembly GCA_945859785.2). Classification (NCBI taxonomy): domain Eukaryota; kingdom Metazoa; phylum Mollusca; class Bivalvia; order Cardiida; family Cardiidae; genus Tridacna; species Tridacna gigas. The sequence goes on along the minus strand of OX244034.2, from coordinate 51,571,121 downwards.
TGGTGGGATTATCTAAAAAAGAAACATGGATAAAATTTATATGAAAAATCTTTTGTTTGGAAAAAAAAAATAAAAATAACTGCCTAAAAAACAATCAAGTTAAAATACATGTAGATGAGAATGTCTGCTGCTATAATTATAGGAGTATTTGCAAGGATGGAAGTAATAAGTTGTAAAATTAGATAAAAGGCTCTAACTCCTTCAAATATGAGCCACTTAAATTAGCCCTAGAATATGCTCTATAGCACTTGATATTGACCATTCTGTGACAGTTTGCTGAAATCATCTAAGAGGTGAAGCAGACATTGTGAGGACAAGGCAAGAAGGACAGAATAGACAGCACAACTGCTATATGCCACCTTACAGGGGGCATAAAAACTTCAAGCAAAAGATATATGGGGTGTCTTTAGGAAGCTCTTAGCTCTTACAGTACATGCTGCTGTGAACGTATTAGGCATGAATGGCAAGTGGTTGAGATACATTTCCCAGAAAGGCACCATGCACCTTACATAAGAGATAAACAGTAGCATGTTAAAAGACTCTGGAAAAGCCTTATTAGTAGAATATGCCATCCTTTCATTCTTCAACATCTAAAATATTTTTAAAGAAGGATTTTTTAGTTTCATGTTCATTGCCTGCATTCATTAGAATCACCTGGGGTGCATGTTAGAAAAACAAGACTTTTGGGGGGCTATTGCAATACATGTTTCTAACAGTTTGATGACTGTTGATGCCAATTACCAGTATGAGTATGGCATAAGCAATTAATTAGGCATTGGAGCAGTAAAAGGCCAATCTGGCCTTCTTGTTTCATCAAAATATCACACAATGATCATTACCAATTGCTGTAACACATACTGCCAATCTTTTATTTTCACCTCATAATGCTTCTGTGTATAATTCCTCCTTCATTTTTCATGTAATTTGTTTTTCTAACTTTCAAATAGTAATTATTATTGAGTGCCACAGCAGACATTCTCATCTACATGTATTTTAACTTGATTGTTTTTTAGGCAGTTATTTTTTTTTTTTTTTTCAAACAAAAGATTTTTCCTTAATTACATACATAGCTTTATTTTTCCAGTTGATGAATTTGGTTGTAGACAAATTCAGTAGAAATTATAATAGTTTTAGGGTTTTGATTTTGTTAAAATCCTGGAGGTCAAAAAATTGTTCCTAACCAGGTTAAAACCAGATTTTGGAGGTGGCTTATTATATTTGAGATACATATGAGTTACCATTTGGTTAAGATCAACTGAACTTTGAAACTGGTATTTAGAAACTCTTTGATTTGTGTCAAATGACTCTAATGCTTATCAGAAAGTTGAAGCCAGCTTTTGATAATAAGCTGTAAATGGAATGAATGGTAGAAATTATTAAAAACTTTTACAATGTAATGCCATGTTTTGCCATTCATTAATGACTGGCTACCATCTGGGGACTTAGTATTTCTTCAAACACATCTTGTTCTGAGCTGTTCTGCAGGGTTAAAGTGAGTTTATATACAAGATTTACTGAAAGTTTGTTAAATTAATTCCTACTTTTTATCACATAATTTCTACTTTTTTCTGCTTTTTCCTTGAAATTGCTCTTACCTTTTTATACGCCCAAAAGGTTGTATTATGTTATACCCCTGGTCGTCCGTCCGTCCGTCCGTCCGTCCGTTAGCAATTTCTTGTGTGCGCAACTTCTCCTACAGTTTCCATCGGAATTATTTGAAACTTGCCACAATGAATCTCCATGATGTCTAGTTGTGCACCTGACTCTTAGAATTTGGATCGCTGTTTGCGTTCTAAAATTATCTGCCCTTGATTTCTGAAATAACCAACTTTTCACTTTGAATTTTTGTTCAGGCCATAACTTCCATGGAATAAAAGGTATCAACTTGAAACTACATACACTGATAGAACACATTATGGAGAAAAGCAGTGCACAAGAACCATAACTCTGCTGCTCTTGTTTTTTGAGTTATTGCCCTTTGTTAATTTTCAGTTTGAATTTTTGTCCAGGCCATAACTTCCCAACTATAAAAGCTATTAACTTGGAACTTCATACACTGATAGAACACATTATGGAGAAGTGCAGTGCACATGAACCATAACTCTGCCGCCTTTATTTTTTGAGTTATTGCCCTTTGTTAATTTCCAGTTTGAATTTTTGTCCAGGCCATAACTTCCGAAGTTTAAAATCCATCATCTTGAAACTTCAAAGACTAATAGAACACATTATGAAGAAGTGCATTGCACAAGAACCATAACTCTGCCATCCTTCTTTCTGAGTTATTGCCCTTTGTTAGTTTTCACTTTGAATTTTCGTCTGGGCCATAATTTCTAAATTATAAAAGCTATGATCTTGATAGAACACCTTGTGGAGAAGAGCAATTCACAAAAATTGTAACTGTGCCACCCTTATTTTTTTAGTTATTGCCCTTTAATATTTTTCACATTACATTTTTGTTTGGGCCAGATCTTCCAGACTATAAAATCTATTAACTTGAAACAATATACACTGATAGAACAGATTGTGGAGAAGTGCAGTAAACAAGAACCATAACTCTGTCACCCTAAGTTTTTGAGTAATTGCCCTTTAATAACTTCATTTTGAATTTTTGTCCTGGCTACATCTTCCAACTAGAAAAGCTATCAACTTGAAACTTCACACACTGACAGAACACATTATGGAGAAGTGTCATGCACAAGAACCATAACTCTGATACCCTTATTTTTTGAGTTATTGCCCTTTATTTATTTTTAAATTTTTACTTTGAATTTTTGTCTGGGCCATAACTTCCAAACTATAAAAGCTCTAAGCTTGAAACTTCAAACACTGATAGCACACATCGTTGCGAAGTGCAGTGCACAAGAACCATAACTCTGCCACTCTTCTTTCCTGATTTATTGCCATTATTTTCTGAGTAATTTCCCTTCGATATTATTTACAGTTAGGGCCTTTCTTTCATATGTGCAGCATTTCCCTTTTTATACGCTCGAAGGGTCGTATTATGTTATACCCCCCGTCGTCTGTCCGTTAGCAATTTCATCTGTGCACAACACCTCCTACAGTTTCCATCGGAATTATTTGAAACTTGCCAGAATTTATCATGGAGAATAACTACTCTTCATTCACGGCCCATCCTTCATTTCAACTCATTTCACTGACAAGCCCCTTCGGGCATATATGCGCCGCTCTGCGAAGCTCTTGTTCCTACTTTTTCATTGTAAGCCACTTGTAAGCCTGCCACATAGGACTCATACAACTGCATTTATTTTTAATTAATACTGTTGCAGATATTTTACTTGATCCCATGACCCCTTGCTTTCAGGGCAAGTGATCCACTGAGGTATCAAGTTCAGCTGATACCACTGCTAATGCCATTGTATATCCCTGTAAATTTGATGATATGGTGTCGTTGATGTACAGAAAGAAAAATTATTCAAATCGGCAATTTTCGTTGAGTTTCCATTCTGACAGGTATCATAAAAAGGACATGAATCGTAGACAAGACAAGCCGAAATGAAAAAAGTTGTCATAACGTTTGGTTGAAAAGCATTGAATGTGTAAATAGTTAAATTTTACAGAAAATTGTTTGAAATGTTCTATACAAATGTAAAAGGTTGTTGAGGAGGTGAGTTCAAAAGAAGGTAATGGGAGATACTCCTAATCAGTTGTTCCTTTTTCCCACACTTTGTTTATGAACAGTTGTCCACTGCAGGCTAGGGAATCATAAAATGTGTTTGTTTTGTTATGGGTTTTGACATCTAATATTCGCTCCTAAAATTTGTTACACTTTCCAACCCATGTCGTTGCTCACAACATCAATTTTGTAGCCCTTAATTTTGTTTTGAATTATGTGTTTATTTTGCAAATTTTCACAGTGATTGCCCAAAAAACCATATTGTTTGCAATACTTCTGGAGATTTTCCAGTTTGTTAACCCTCTTCTAAACAATCCAGAGTTTTCAAAATCAGTGAGAAAGATAGTTTATAAAATGTGGTTGGAAGAGGAGAAAATGCTGGTAGCCAGCATTTTCTCCTTTTCCCAAAAGGTTTTTACCCTTGTAGAAACAACTTTAATCATTTTAGCCACATTTGATTTGCCCTCTGCAAAAGCTTTCATTGTTGTCAGGTCTAAAATTTTGTTGTTTGGTAAAGAATTAATTATTGAAAATATTCACATACAAACTGGACAGACACTTATTTGTTTTTTCCAGATATGGAGACCTATAACAGCTGTATTTTATTATCCAATATCAGGACCCCGTGGATTCCACTATCTCATCAATCTATATTTTCTGTATTCATATTCAATTCGACTTGAAACAGGTTTGTACTGAATGACCATTTAATTTGCAAATGAATCTGAAAACAGTTTATATGAAATGTGGATAATCAATGCAAATTTAGGTCATTGCTTTACCAAGCAATCCCATTTTAACCCTTTACTGCACAATGACGCCTTTTGACGCCCCTGGAAAAGAAGCCTTTTGAAGACATTGTGGGTAACCGGCATTTTCTCCTCTTCACACAATGTTTTCTACCCTTTCAAAGAAAAGAAAAGTTGCACCATTTGAGCCATGTTGAAATTGTCGTCTGCAAATGCTTTCAATTTGGACAAGGCTAAAGTTTTGTCGTCTGTTAAAGCATTAACAACTTTGAGGATAAAGGCTGTTGAAAACAACATGAGAAAAGGAAAAAAAAGCAGGCTACCGGTATGTTTTTCTCCTCCCAGCATGTTTTCTTCCATTCCCACAAAAGAAATACACAAATGCTGTCAGTTTGGAAAAATCTTGAAAAATATTGTTGTCTGGTAAAGAGTATTATATATTACTTGTATATGAGTATATTTTAAAAAATTGCGGCTACAAGGAGAAAATGTGCGGAAAATTAGTGAAAATAGTCTTTGTTTTGGAATGACGTCTGACAGTCTTTGATACTATTTTAGTCATATTGTGGCATCTGTACTCTATTTCTTGCTTCCTGAGTCATTTACCAGTGCTAGAAAAAAATGTCACCATGTTTCCAACAGGAATCAAACTTTGGATGCCATTGCCAAAACCAATGGTTGATGAGCCATTCTGAAGAAAAAAGGAGCATTCACATCAATATATTCAAAAATACTTTTTACCATACAATGCTGACTTTTAATGACTCTGAGGAAGAAACCTTTGGAAAACATTGTGGGAAAAGGAGAAAATGCTGGCAACCAGCATTTTCCCCTTTTCCCACAATGTTTTTACCCTATCAAAGAAACTTGCATCATTTGAGCCATGTTGAAATTGTTGTCTGCAAATGCTTTCATTGTCTGCAAGTGCTTTCAATTGGGATAAGTCTACATTTTTGTCATGTGGTAAAGAGTTTAACACTGTACCACTCAATCCTACAGTGTGTTCTCATGACCATAAGAAGGAAGGCTTGGAAACCAGCATTTTCTCCTTGTCCAGAGTGTTTTTTCTGCTCAAACAAAAACAAGTTTCATAGATTAACCCTTTACCACACAATCCTGTATAAAAACAACCTTGAGGAAGAGGGCACCAGTATTGTATTTTCTCCTTTTTCCACAATGTTTTCTACCCTTTCAGACAGTTTCCACCATATACACTGAGCTTTATTTGATTTGCCATATGCCAATGATTTGGAATTGGACAAGTCCAAAATTTTGTTGTGTGGTAAAGAGATAAGGCTAAATTTTATTTTTCATCTGTAATGGCTAAATATAGATAAGTCTAGTCATCTGTTAAAGAGATTACAGGGACTTGAAAAGTTGTTTTCATGTGCCTGTATTAATACTTAACACTTTACCACAGAACAAAAATGTGAAAACATAGAAATCATTTTCAGAAAACAATTTAAAGGTAACTCAAATCATGGATTTTGTCTTTGATAGGTAGAAAACATGGTTGGACAAGGAGAAAATGCTGGTTACCAGCATTTTCTCCTTTTCCTACAATGTTTTCATAAGGCACTTCCCTCATGGTCGATAAAACTTGGGATTGTGTGATTAAGGGTTAAAGTAAAATTAGATAATTATGTAATTGTTTATAATAAAATTGAACATGTATTCAGTGCACTCGCTTAAAATGTAGGATCACATACATGTCTTTAATACTGATTGCCTCCAATCCTTATGATTTTTGTTGATAACCAAGTTTCATTTTGTGTATTTCCAGGTATTTTTGATGGAAAACCAGCTGAATATATATTTATGTTGCTTTTTAATTGGATCATCTTAGTTGTATCCTTTCAAATCTGCTTTGTGCAGTTTATGCGTGGCAGTAAAGAACAATTAAGCTGTCATGCAAGGAAATCCTTTCATTACATGTCTGTATCTGTTAGCCAACCCTTTACCACACAATCCCAACTTTTAATGACCCTGGTGAAGAAGCCTTTCGGAAACATTGTTGAGAAAGGAGGAAATGCTGGTAACTAGCATTTTCTCTTTTTCCCACAATGTTTTCTAACCTTTCAAATAAATTCCAATTTTTGAGTCAATTCTATTTTGTCATCTGCAAGAGCTTTCAATTAAGACAAGTCTAAAATTTTGTCGTCTAGTAAAGAGTTAATCCATAACCACGCAATCACAAATTTGAATGACCCTGCAAACATTGTGGGAAAAGGAGAAAATGCAGGTATCCAGCATTTTCTCCTTTTTCCCACAATTGTTTTTACTCTTTCAGAGACAAATCCCACAATTTAAGCAACATTTAAATTGTCGTCTGCAAATACCCGGTACTTACAATTTGGACCAGTCTAAAATTTGTTCGTGTGGTAAAGAGTTGATGTATATGTGTGCTGCTTTTGTTGATTAAGATCAGACTACATGAAAGACCAAATTTTATATTTGGACTCCCAAGCTTTTGTCCGCATGATATTCTAACGAAAGCATTTGCTCATATTCAGCATCTATATATAGCAATAGTGATATTGCTATGTGCTGGAGTTTTGATATGATTCTTCTGGTGTTGCATAATAATAAGGGACCAAATGGGACATGTATAACAGCCAACATGTATTGTTTTGGGCAGATGTTGATACTAAGCCATTTGCCTTACTCTTTACCACAGGATAAAACTTAGCTCTACCAGATGACAAAATTTTAGCCTTGTCCAAATTGAAAGCATCTGCAGATGACAATTTCAGTGTGGCTCAAATGGTGTAAATTTTCTTTGATAGGGTAGAAAACATTGTGGGAAAAGGAGAAAATGCTGGTTACCAGCATTTTCTCCTTTTCCCACAATGTTTTCAAATGGCTTCTTTCCCAGGGTCGTTAAAAGCGGTCATTACACAGTAAAAGGTAAAGACTTGTCCTTATTGATAGTACAGTATTTGCAGACGATAAATTTATCTTGATTTGAATAATTTAAATGTAAGCCTTAACTCAGTATGTAGATAATTGGTTTCATTGCTGAAATTATGGTATGTATCATACTTTATACCCTACAGTTATTGAATTAGTCATGTTTGAGAAAGGTTTGTGTGATTTGCTGTTTATTTGAAGACTGGACAGTGTTTTTAATCTATCTTGATTCAGGTTATTTTCAGATCTGCCGGCAGGGCTAGTAAGTTTTCAATACTATTCCAGTCATATCATGGCAGCCAGTGCATTTGTTCATGTATTCTTGGAGTTTCTATTACCAGTACTATGTACTTTCTTCTGTTGCAAAAACTCTGTACTTCACTCATTCAAAGACCTGGCTACTTTCTTAGGTAAATGAGGTCAAAACCATACTCAGCAGTGAGAGGGAAATGAAATCAGTGTCACTACCTTTCATCAGTACTTGGAAAGCACTATGGCTGAGCTTGGATTCAAACTTATATCCCGTAGATCCCCAGCCCGTAGTGTTAACCCTTCACCAAAGGACAAAATTTCAGACTGGTCTAAACTGAAAGCATTTGCAGACGACAAATTAAAGATGTCGCAAATGATGGAAGGCTTCTCTGAATGGTTAGATAACATGGAAAAAATGGTTACTAGCATTTTCTCCTTTTCCAACAATGTTTTCAAAGACCTCATCCTTCAGAGATCTTGTATTTCCTGAAGTATGTGAGAGGAGGTTATGGCATTTTTCTCCACTCTTATATTTTATCAATTACACCCCTACACAGAAATTATTACACTGACTTAAAACTTTGACTTTAGACCTTTGATTTAAATTTGCTTAATCCTTTATTAAGCAATCCCTTGTTTAATCCTTTATCACACGACCTAATTTTACTCTTGTCCAAATTAAAAGCATTGCAGATGACAAAGTAGATATGGCTCATATGGTGAGATTTGTCTGTTAAAGGACACAAAACATTGTGGGAAAAGGAGAAAATTACCAGCATTTTCTCCTTTTCCCGCAATATTTTCAAAAGGCGTCTTTCTCAGGGTTGCTAAAACTCGGGATTTTGTGGTAAAGGGTTAAAGAACCCTTAGGGAGAAACCTTTTGAAGTTGTTGTGGGAAAAGGAGAAAAAGCTGGTTTTCCCACAATGTTTTCTAATCTGTCTAAGAAAAATCCCATTATTTGACCCACTTGTAATTTATTACACTGTTTTAATAGAGATGGCTCCATAATGCAGGTTACCACAGGCACACATATGACTGTATTTTCTGTTAATGAACCAATGAAAACAAACATGACATTAAGGTGATATTTTAATGTTTACTTTCAGTTACTAATGGACCCAATGATTTTAAGTGTGTTATATGTGTGGTGCCAGCTGAATAAAGATACGGTTGTTACATTCTGGTTTGGTACAAGATTCAAGGTAAGTTTAACAAAACCATACATACATGTATATATGTTAACCTTTTGAGGGCAAAATGAAAATCGAAATTCTGGGTCAAGAAAAAAGCACCCAAATAAGTTCATTTTCAAGGCTACGTATGTCCAAAATGTCTCAACATTGTGGATATTGAAGATCTAAGATCAAACTTCACATTTTGTAGTGTGTGAAAGCCAGGAAAGGGTGCAGCATTTGATTTGTTTTTACAACTAATTATTCCTTTCTCCAAAACGTTTTCCATTCAGTTTGGAAGAAACATTTGTCAGATGTTCATTATAATATTTTGCCTTCATGACGTGTATCAGTATTCAATATAAATAAGTTCTCCTTTTGCCATAATAGTTTAACATATTAATGTATCAAACTTTAATTCAGGTTGGTTCCTTGTACAGGTATTTGAATTATAAGGGCACTTAAAGGTTATCTACTGCAAATTAGTTTCAGGTGGTAATGAGTTAACCCTTTACCAAACAATTCCAGGTTCTAACAACCCTTGGAAAGAAGCCTGTTGAAAACATTGTAGGAAAAGGAAAAAATGCTGGTAACCAGCATCTCTCCTTTTTCCACAATGTTTTCTACTCTGTGAAAGATGAATTCCACCCTTTGAGCCATCTTTAATTTGTTGTCTGCAAATCTTTCAATTTGGACATGTCTAAGATTTTGTGGTTTGGGAAAGAGTCAATAAGCAAATGAACTAATACCTCGTTAGCCCTGGGAGCACAAAAGTACTAATTTTGTTGTTTCTGCAAACAGTGAAGATCAAGATTAGACTGCTTATGATCTGGATCTAAGCATCTTAACTCTCTGCTTCTTTGCCAGATATTCTGGCAAAAACAGGCTTGAAATTGCAATATCTGTATCTTTTATGGTAACTGAGAATTTCATGTATTTAGGATTAATTAGGGTTAATTTTAATGAAAACTGTCAGTAGAATTGTAACAATCTGTTGTATTTCAGATGAAAAATATTAACTATTTGCTTTACTGCTAAAAGGATTCATTATCCAATAAACAGCTTTGAAAAAATTGTTGGAAAAGGAGTATTCGCTCATTTCCAAGAATGCTTTCCATCCTATTTTCTCTTGTTGAATGAAAAGCAATTTCCTGGCATATTTCTTGTTTTTGTCACTCGTATAAGCTGGTAATATGTCTAACATATTCATGTTAGGTAATTAGCTATAAACTTTAATATTTCAGGCCATGTACCTTCCATGGGTGTTACTTGCATTTAACATGATTGTAGGTGGAGGGTAAGTTGGCATTTTCTTACCTTAGTTATCATGAAATCTTGGTACATTTCTTAATCCTTAAGCTGCTGTGCATGACTTTTGCAGACTGTATTGTTGAAAAACAGGCTGCACAGACCATGGAGTATGTTCTTAGATCTAAACCTGTCTGATACTGCAAGATTTTTCCTTCAAAAAGAATTTGAAATTGCAGTAATATTAAAGAGTGGCAGCAGTCTTGATTGCTTATTTGAGGAATGAATGCTGTTTCCCTAAACTCCTTCAGATTTGAGTGAAGACTTAACCCTTTCATCACCATAGAGAAAACGGGCCTCTGTGGATGGCATAGATCAAGATCAGACAACACAGCATGTAATGTCTGATCTCGGATTTATTCTGACAGTCAGTTTAGTTGAGCCTATAAGATTAAAATCTTTCTTAGTTTCAGTAGGTTGTATTTTCAGCAGTCAAAAGAGATAAAGTTGATAGACACGGCACTTGAGGAGTTAATGAATCTATGATCATGGGCTGCATTCTTTAGATTCTGTCTCAGCCAATCAGACTGGACTCATTTTGGCTTCCATCCATGGCTGTGTGAAACAATGACTCAAACTGACACACATTCATTATTCTGTTACACTTTCTTTCAATGTTGAATGTCAAATATTGTGCATGGCCTTGACTACAGGGTTGGTTGATGAAGCATTCATAGACCTTCAGTCCCTTGTTTGATCATGATTCAACTGCTAATTATTTCTTGAACTGCTAATATACTAAATGTACATTTCTAGTCTAGTAAAATACCCAGTGTTGCCATTTCAAACATCTTTTTATCATAAAATCTCTTTGCATCGGGGAGTGCATTTCCAAGATCGGACTGCACATTATTTGCAGTCTGATCTTGATCTACATTGCCCGCAAATGGGCATTGAGTCACGCCCAGCAGTCTAAGGATTGATGTGTGCATCCACAGATTTTGAACAGGTTTTGCCACATGACTTTTTTGTGGAATAAATTAAATTCCTTTTATGTTATTTTCTTGTTTACAGGGGCCTAATGGAGTTGATTGGAATAGTTGTTGGCCATCTGTACTTCTTCTTGATGTTTAAATACCCACAGGACTTTGGTGGTGTGAGATTGCTGCACTGTCCACAGATATTGTATGTTACCATTGATGATTTGTTGTCTAAAAATTCATGATCAGACTGCACCCAGTATGCAGTCTCATCTTTGATGTGCATTTTGAAATATTATTTAGGATTTACTGAGTAAAATAGCCTTTTAACTGGAGTTTCAACTGACTGAATACATGTATATTAATTTTTTCACTTGTTTATATCTCAAAAGGTTAGATTAATTGCCTGTGAGACAGAAAAACTTTAGACCACTCTAAGTTCAAAGCATTTCAGATGTAAAATAAAGATCAAGTTCGACTTTCGTTCCGGTCCACTGGTTTTTCACAGATTTACAGGCCTTGGACTTACAAAATTTCACTGATAAATCAGTTTTCCGGACTTTTTTTTCTAATTGCTGGTAGATATTCACCTGACTTTTGCTGTGTAAGTCAGCCACCATTACTTACAGATCAAGTTCGAGTTTCGTCCCACTCCACTGCTTTTTTACGCATTTACGGGCCTTGGACTTACAAAATTTCACTGATAAAACATTTTTCTACACTTTTTTTCTAAATGCTGCTACATAAAGAGCGGATTTTTGGTGTGTACATCAACCACCATGACTTACACATCAAGCTCGAGTTTCGTCCCGCTCCACTGCTTTTTCACGCATTTACGGGCCTTGGACTTACAAAATTTCACTGATAAAACATTTTTCTGCACTTTTTTTCTAAACGCTGCTACATATAGAGCTGATTTTTGGTGTGTGCATCAACCACCATGACTTACAAATCAAGTTTGAGTTTCGTCCCGCTCCACTGCTTTTTCACGCATTTACGGGCCTTGGACTTTAAAAATTTCACTGACATGCCAGCGATACATACAGCCAGTAGGGGACTGTGTATTGCTTTGCAATACTATCAGAATGCTTGTTTACTTCAAACTCGGGCAAGTTTTGAATTATCAAAAGGGGAACCCATACAACAAGGACAGATAACCGTCAAAGTACTTTTGACACAGTTATTCCCCTTTTTCAAATTAAAACTTTAACTGAAAATCAAGCAATGCAGTCACACGTTGGCACCTGCATGCAGTACTCTTCTTGTGGAATCAAGGTAACCAAAGGCAGTGCATTGCAGAGCCACAGCCAAGCACTGATGTCACCCCAGAACAAGTTGTGTACAGATGGTAATCCAGTAAATTGTTTCATTTCAGGTACAAGTACTTTCCCAACAGACGAGGCGGTGTGTCAGGATTTGGACAGGCCCCTGCCAGTAGACGACGTCCAGATGATAATGATGGCGGTGGTGGTCACAGATGGGGCGGGGGTGGTCATGTTTTGGGTGGAAACTGAGAAAAACATTGTGTGCATTTAAACCTTTACCAATCTGTGTGCTGTTCTAAACAACCATTGAGAAGAAGGCTTATGTAAACATTGTGAAAGGAGGAGAAAATGCTGGCTGCCAGCATTTTCTCCTTATCCAGCAATATTTTCTCCCATTACGAAGACAAGTTTCATGATCTGTACCTAATTTGATTAGTTGTTTGCAAATGCTTTCCATTTGGAGATATCTAAAATTTTGTTGTTTGGTAAAGGATAAAAACACTTTTGAACTTTGAATTCATTGGCAGAAAAATGAACATGAAAGATAATAATGAATTAACCCTTTACCAAATGATCCCGATTAATAATGGCTGTAAGAAAGAAGGGTTTGAAAACATTGTGGGAAAAGGAGAAAATGCTGTTTACCAACCTCTTTATGCTTTCCAGCAATATTTTCTGCACTTCTAAAAAGTACTTTGATTTTTTGAGGCACATTTAGTTCGTCGTCTGCAAGTCCTTTCAATTCGGACAGGTCTAAGATTATGTTGTTTGGTGAAGAGTAAACACATTACCTCCTGCAGACAACTTTTTTTTGTCCTCTAGCAGAGGGCTTATTAGATAAATGAAGTTAAAGGAGAAATGGTTTGTAACAGAGAATTTTTCTTTTTACCACATTTTTAAATGTTGCATACTGAACCCTATTTGAGTTTATAATTTCCATGGTAATTCTAAGGTCTTTTTGTGTTGGGGATTGATTAGTGGATCTTGAATTTTGAAATAAGTAAGCGTTTCGATAAATAGAATACATTGCTCACTTGCAGCAATGAAAGCCCTAAACCTTTTATCTTACAATCCCTTGTTTTAAAGACCCTGAAGAATATAGCTTCTAAAAGCATTGTGGGAAAAGGAGAAAATGCTGGAAACCAGCATTTTCTCTTTTTCCCACAATGTTTTCTACCCTTCCAAAGGCAAATCCAACAATTTGAGCCACATTTAATTAATTGTCTGCAAATGCTTTGGATTTGGACAAGGACAAATTTTGTTTTTAGTTTGATGAACATTTAATTCAATGTTATTCAAAGCTGTCTTTATGGGGACATTGAAAAAGTATATCTTTAGCAGGGAAAGACTGAAAATCTATAGTTTTCAGGGTTAGCAGTATGACATAGGCATTACCTTGTGTACTGTAGTTAAACTGAAAAGTTCTATGAACTTTGTGTATAAAACTTTCAGTACTATGCAAATATTCAAATTTACACCCCTGACATAGGTTATTTTAGAAATATTGTGGGGAAAGGAGCAGTTGCTAGTAACAAACATTTGATCCTTATTGATGATGTTTTCTCTATCACTGAACTCATTATCAAACAACAAAATCTTGGACTCGACCCAATTAACAGCATTTTCAGACTCAAAGGAATGTAGCTCAAGTGATGACTTTTGTCTTTGATAGGGCAGAAAAAATTGGTTACCAGCATTTTCTCCTCTTCCCACAATGTTTTCAAAAGCCTTCTTCCTCGGGGCCATTAAAACTCGGGATTGTGTGTAAACACTTAACCTTTAGAGAGCTGAGTGAATGAAATGGACCTTGTCAATTACCACTTTACCAATTGACAAAATTTTAGACTTGCTCATTTTGAAAATGCTTGCTGACAACAAATAAAATGTCCCTCGAATAACAGTACCGGTACTTGTCTTTGACAATGGCAGAAAATTTTGTGTGAATAGGAGAAAATCTGGTTACCAGCATTTTTTTCCTTTTGCCACAATGTTTTCAAATGCTTTTTTCTGGGTCATTAAAACATGGAGTTGTTTTGTAAAGGGTCAATAGGAAAAACAGTAAAAACATCACAATTTTAAGGTTGTTTTGGTATGAATATATTACAAACAGCAAGAATAAGCCCTAATGTGCCAATTGAATGATGTTAACATTATTAGGATCAATTTTTCAAGTCAAGACGTTTTCTCCACCAGACAACTTTTTTTGTCTTGCAGCAAACAAGTTTGGCAAATGTGATGGCAAAAATTGAAATTGATTGTAACAAACAATTTCGTTCCTTTGTAATGATGTTTTCACCTCAGTTAATGTATTGAACTTTATTATACTAGCAACATGCATATGTTAAATGTACCTCAGCCATGCTCTGTGATAAAGGGGCTTAATGCATTTGCAAAAAAATTTCGACCCAGGTCGGCCTGCGCATTTCACGCCGGCTGACCTGGGCCGAAGCCTTTTGCTATAGGCCAATTTCCTGCATGTCAAAGGACTAGTCTACCTCATGATTCAGTCATCTGTTGGATAAAAAGGATAATTATAAGATGTCTTGCTTTGTACAATGCATCACCAAGATGCATTAAGCCCCCTTTTGCCAGAGCATGGCTCACCTATTTTACAACAGTGTGTTCAAAGTCCTCTGCTAAAAACCTTGTTTAATGGGTTAATGGAGCTGTTTTTCATCGTGAGCCATATGAGTGAGACAGATATTTCATTTAATTTTTATTATTTTCTTTTTGGATTATATCTAAACTAACGGGCTTGAATACATGTAGACTTTTCTTCTCAGTAATGCCTTTACAAGATGACTTACCGGTAACTGCTTGTTTGACAGCTGTTTATTCTTGTTCATGTAAATTGCATAGTGAATAAAATTTAAATGCTGAAAACATGTGCAGGTATCATTATACTTAGCTTACCATATTTTTAGGACTGGAAATTCTGTGGTTACATGCAGTCTAAGGGTAACAGATAATGGTGGTCCTCACAAAGCTCTTTCTGTAGATTGATGAAAGTCATTGGAATCCATTTCTCTCCTACAGATGATTTGGATATACATGTGAGCCACACCCTGTAAAATGGGGGGGGGGGGGCTTTATGCATTTGCTAAAAGTATCAACTTAGGTCAGCCTATGCAGTCTGTGCAGGCTGACCTGGGCCGAAACTTTTTGCCCTTGTCAATTTTTTGCATGTCAAAGCACCAGCGTACCTCCTGATTCAGTAGGCTGTTATACAAAATGGATTTTAGGGATGTATAATACTGTGATGAGTTGCTTGGTAAGATTCATCACAAAAATGCATTAAGCCCTCTTTTGTCAGAGCATGGCTCATATCGTATGTAGGAGCAAGAAATGTGTTTGGACTAACTTAACCCTTAGAGCATTATATAAACCTAACAGACAATATTGGATCTAGAAATGAGACCCAAATAATTTCATTTTCATGATCTCTTTTGCCTATAATGTTTCAGCAAAGCAGACATTGTAGATCAAAGATCAGACTGCTTGTTTGTGCAGTCTGATCTTGATCTAAACTGGCCCCCAAAGGCAATTAGAGTTGTGAGCGGCATTTTAAGGATTAACTTTTTCACTGCCTGTGGCAACATTTATAGCTTTATCAAACTGTAGATCAAGATCAGACCCTACAAAAGTTGCTTTGCACATGTTAACTTACATCATTGCAATGAAAAGATATAGAAAAGCCCAGTAGCTTCAAGTGAGTAACATACAGGGTTTTAACTCTTTACTACACAATATGGAGTTTTAATGACCTTGAGGAAGTGGCCGTTTGAAACATTGTGGAAAAGGAGAAAATGCTGGTGTCCAGCATTTTCTCCTTTTTTTCACAGTGTTTTCTACTGTATCGAAAATAAAAATCATCATTTGAGCTACTTTCAATTTGTCATCTGCAAATGCTTTCAATTTGGACCAGTCTAAAATTTTGTTGTTTGGTAAAGCGTTAAACCAAGGGGGGGGGTTCGCTTGTTCAAATCCCAGCTTGGCCAATTTCTTACCCACGATTGATGATAATCATTGTGACCAGATTCACTGCTCTGTTTACTGCTGATCATTGTTTGGATGATGATTATGTGGGAAAGCAGCCAGCCCAGTGGCTTGCGAAGAACACTGGTATTGTTCCAAGTTCTTAGTTTAAGCATATTTTATTCATCAGTAGAAAACATAATTTACAAAAGACAATACAATCATTCAACAAATATTCTGAAGAAATGGATGAGACAAAAGCTGAAGCTGATGGAGCTCATCACTGAATTTCAAATAACGGTTATACCAGTCAGTCCAAGTTTAAATGACACAGAGAAAGAGGGCTTTTGAAAAAAAGTTGTTTGAAGGGTAGAAATGCTAGTCACTTTCCCCTTTTTACAATGTTCTCTGCAAATAAAAGATAAGTTCTACCATTTGATCCACATTCAAAAAAAAGAGAAAAATTACTTAACCCTTTCCCAAACGACAAATTTTTGACTGGTCCAAATTGAAAGAGTTTGCAGACGACAATTTTAAAATTGATGAAAATGGCAGAAAGGTCTCAAAAAGGGTAGAAAATGCTGTGGGACAAGGAGAAATTGCTCGTTACGAGAAATTTCTCCTTTTCCCACAGTGTTTTCAAAAGACTTATATTGCAGACACGTGAAAACCAGGGCTTGTTTGGGAAAGGGTTAAGAGTAAGTAAAGGAGAAAAGACGACAAAAATAACAAAAGCAGCAAGGTATGGAGAATTATTGGCTAAGATTTTCACTGATGTTATCTATCATAGGCTAAGGGCAGTAGTAACTTTCAGCTTGTTCACTACAATTTATAAACCCTTCACCGTACAATCCCACGTTTTAACAACCATGAAAAAGAAGGCTTTTGAAAACATTGTGGAAAAAGGATAAAATGCTGATTACCAGCATTTTCTCCTTTACATACGTTTTCTACTCCTTCAGAGACCAATCCTATCATTTGAGACACACTGAATTTGTTGTCTGCAAATGCTTTCAATTTGTAAAAGTTTAGTAAAGAGTTAAAGGAGTGATTGCTAACACAAATGGTAATTAATGAAAATAATAGAAAATGCGATGATCAGGTTTGGCAAGGCATATAAATCGTATACACTAAGGCACAAACATGGTTTCGCAATTAAAAAAGTCAAGGGTAGTGAAATTACATGGTAGAGCTTCAGCTGGTTTGAAGAAGACAGAAGTTACGTATTGCAAAGCATGGGTAGTGGCACTGGCCACTGTATTGAAATAATGTTGAAAATGCCATTAAACACCATTCACGCTATGGGATTAGGAGTAATTGCTTCTTGCAATTATATGCTCCTTTTCCCATTGTTTCGTTCTGACATTTTAATTCCTTTCAAATATTTCTTCTTTCGTTCACTTTAACTCTGTACCATACAATGGCTCTGCTGAAAAAGAGGCCTTTTGAAAACATTGTGGGAAAGGAGAAAATGATGGTAACTAGCATTTTCTCCTTCTCCCACAATGTTTTCTACCTTTCTCAAAACACATTTGAATTTTTCAGTCACAGTTATTTTGTTGTGTGCAAATGCTTTCAAATTGGACTAGTCTAAAATTTTGTTGTTTGGTAAAGAGTTAACATGTTATTGCTGCAGATAAATGTAGCCTAGCTGTACTGTAAAATATGTATGTGTACTATCAAAAGATATCTTTATTTAAATGACCATCTCACTGTTAACTCATGTAGAACTGAACCTAGCTTTTGTTGCTTTTGCAGACAGCTGCAGATCAAGATCAAGCTGTACTGAATTTGTGGTCTGATCCTGTATCCACTCAGTCTGCTCCTTTGCCAGATAATCTGCTAAACAAAGCTTTGAAATCGAATTTGTATGCATCTTTTGTGCTGGCTGAGAGCTGGGACCATTTAATTTTTTTAGCACTATGTTAGACATCTGACCACTATTTTTCAGACCCAAAATCTTCCTCTGCCATGAAACATAGTTGTAAGACTGTCTCAACTCTTTACCAAATGACAAAATTATAGATTTGGCCAAATTGAAACTGTTTGCAGATGACCAAATCGAAGTGACTCAAAAATAGAAATCGGTTTTTGTAAAGGTGGAAAACATTGTGGTAAAAGAAGAAAATGCTGGTTGCCAACATATTTTCCTTTTTCCACAACATTTTTTAAACTCTTTTACTTTGACATCGTTAAAACTAGGGATTGTTTGGTAAAGGGTTAACTCTTCCAGCGCACATATAAACTTGATCTTTCTCAATGGCTGAAAATACAATATGCTCAAAGCCGGACAGATTTTGATCTTATAGGTTAAGTAAACAAGTGTACACCGTAGATCCAAGGTCAGATGAGTTATGCCGTCTGCAAAAGCCCATGTTTTGGTCCATAGTATGTGTAATGAAGAGTTAGGGCTCAAAGACGACCAAATTTTATACCCTAGAATGGTCTTAACCCTTAGGCTGCTAACATTACTCACTGACCTTTTGTGGACAGCATAGATCAAGATCAGACTGCACAGAATATGCAGTCTGATCTTGGATCGACACTGTGAAAAAGCTGGTTCAATGCATCTGCAAAAGGTATTGACTCTAGCATGATCTTTTAAAAAAAAATATGTTTGATATGAGAAAATTGGGTTTTTACTATCGGCTTTAAAGTTTCATTTCTTTTAATCAGCAGCATATATATATATATATATGCAAAGTTCAACTAGTGCCGGTTCAAGGATATTACATAATATATATATATTGCACTCTAGCAAAACCATTTAATAATAAAAAAAAAAAACTATAATGCTGTCAAACATTAAATTTAAGTCCAACGAATAATTTGATCCGATCTTGGAGTAGAAAAATCACAGACTGTAAAGGGACTTAGACCCAATCAATATATCCGAAATATTGCGGTTGTACGATGACAACCGATTATATCCGATGGAATGTCAAGGAAAAACCAAAATAGACGAAAGGAAACGAAAACAATTTTACCACGAAATTTAGTCACTTCACTAATAAGCAGACAGACGTTTGGTTAAGAAAGCAATTAAACACGTTTTCAAGTATCATTCCACGTAATAAAAGGCTCAATAGTTTACCACTTTACTGTAAAACATGGTTGTCGTGTGACTTGTTCTTTGTACCAGAAACAGGAAGTTAGAAGAAAGACTACAATGAAGTCACGGATTGTAACTTTAATTCTGTTGGGTAAATTTGATTTTACAATTTATCTAAGTAACTATTTAGTTAGCACAGAATATTCAGACGTCTTTCGAGTAAGATAAATAGAGCAGAAGACTGGATTTTGATACAATCATGAACCGTCCTGTTTTCCTCCTTTTCCCGCGATATTTTCTTCCTTATCAATGATAAATTCTCTTATTTTAGCCATTCGTGATTCTTGTCATCCGGGTACTTTCGCTAAATCGCAATATCTCGCACTGAGAAATTTTTACTCGGTGATAAACTTACTGTGTACACATATAATCGGACACTGCATGTAATCGGACACTGTCAGCGTCATATTTTTTCAGTAAAGTTCTATTTGATTTCTCGGGCAATTGTGATAAAGATTTCTAAAACCTTTTCCAGTTATGAATACAATCACTTTCGAAGAGACAAAAAAGAAATGTCATATCAATATCACGGTATATAGCCTACAGAAAGAGGAGTCATATACAAGTTTAAGACAAGCCCTGTACCTGTTGGGCGGTATGATAAAAGTTTTCGTGTGCAGACTACATTATTATGGAGTCAAAATGAAGCATCCAGATAGCATACTGCCTTGGTTGTACAGGGCAAGAATTGAGAAAAATATTGAAACCCAGTTATCCATACCTTTGCATTTGAAAGAAAAAAGTGTTCGGACAAAAAAAAAAAAGAAATGCATCTTTAACTTTCGGGTCAGAAATTAAAATGGACTTACCCTCAGTAACAGATTTTAATAATTCCAGATCATATTTTTGCAAATGATCATAATTCGATTGAACAGGATAGAAACTTTACCATGACACGTGTGTATTAATCTGCCCCTAGCAAGTACATCACATGTACATGTCGCCCACTTTGGCAGTGAAATACAGAGATCAAAAGAACACTCGGCTAACCCTTTATCAGATTTTCAACGAAAACAACTATAGCAGATATTTCCTGACTCAAAATGAAGCTGAAATTACATTTTTTGGAGGATGAAAAGAAGGTTTTTAATTTGACCTGACCTTCAATTTTTTTTACGATCGTCATCTTAAGGTAGTTTAAACAGGAATGTGACAAAAAAAGATATTTTTTGGGTCGGGATTTTCTCAATAATATGGTGTTAAAGTTTTTTTTGTAAATGGACTGTCCGTCTTTTTGCAGACACTGACACTTTTAATTAAAAAAAAAAATATCATATCGATAGCTTTATATAGGCCTAAATAAATCGAACCAACGATCCCATGGTATCAAGACCTACAGGTGCGTTACCGACTTAGCTACCAGGTTCGCCCTTTTTTCACGACATTGGACCTTCATAAGTTAAACAGTAAAAGTGAGAGCTTATTCAATTAAAACCTTTTACCAAATGGCCAAATTAGGACACGTCCAAATCCAAAGAATGTTAAGCCGACAGATTAAATGTGGATGAAATGGAGGAAATTGTCTTTGAAAAAGTAGAAAGTATTGTGGGAAAAGGTAAAAACTCTAGTTACAAGCATTTCCTCTTTTTCCAATATTTTTTTAACACCTTCTTTCTTAGAGTCATTAAAACTCTGGACTGTTTAGCTTCTCAACTAAACTTACAGCACTATATGCATATTATAACAATTTCCACCATTTCACCCACATTCTTGAGATATGGACGAGTCCTAATTTGGCCTTTAAGAAAATTCCGATCTAAAAAAAGAAGAACCTTCTTTGTTGCAACTTTAGTCATGTTCCTACAGACGAATAGCTGTAATAGAGTCTAGATCATGAATATAAGAAAAGAAGCTTGAGCTCAAATTTTAAACCTTCCATTCCAAGATATTTATATTCTATCAATATTTTTCAGAAACATGTATCATATTATTTCTCATGAAAATTGGATGAAGGGTCAACTCGGTGCTCCTTTGATCTCGGTATCGCACAGCTGGGTGGCAGACCTTACAGCTGTAATGTGGTTGATTGATTCACACAATTTAACGCACACGTGTCACTTTAAATTGTTACTTCTTATCAGTTCTTGATCTTGATTCACCCTTATGTTGATTACTTGTGGATAGGATTTGGAATTTTACACAAGTCATAGAGGTATGTTTGTTCTTATTCTCCGTAGATCTACCAAATTCAGTGTCGATCTATTTGATTATGACCCGCTAAAATGATTCTCGAAATTGCTCGGATGCCCGACGTTGCTCTTGTAATAATTTCTATGGTTTTGGCTTTGATATAAATCTGAAGTAGTTTAGAGAAATATCAGTGAAACCTTTGATTAGTCAGAGGGTAGACAATAGAGTTATTCATTAACAATCATCAAATTCAATTACACCGCGCTTGAACTACATCCGGAAGACGGCCATGATAATCGTACATCATGTTCAAATAAAATTTTGACGCGAAAATAACGATTTGCTGTCGAATGCAGCTTCTTTTTTTTACAGTAGCAAATTGTCCATTTCGGGTAGCGTCCACCGAGTAACGCGTTGCTAAGGCGTTACTAAGCAGAAA
The DNA here is from genome assembly GCA_945859785.2 of Tridacna gigas. NCBI lineage: Eukaryota > Metazoa > Mollusca > Bivalvia > Cardiida > Cardiidae > Tridacna > Tridacna gigas. The sequence continues at coordinate 51,549,253 of OX244034.2, read as the reverse complement.
TTGAATCCGTGGTATTCCGAATTCGCCGGATATGACGTAGGGCAAGAATCACGAATATTTAAATTGTCCTCTGCAAATGCTTTCAATATGGACAGGTCTAAAGTTTTGTCTTTTGGTATAGAATAAAATAGAAGCCAGATTGACATTCATTGCATTAGGTTTTTATGTCTCTGTACCTTTTTGTTTCATTAGTAAATTTCTTGAATCGTTACAGGTATTTTGGCATATCATGAATGTTATCCAGCTACAGGATGGTCTTCAGGTAGGGTGCCTTCTTTTTTTTTCATTCAAAACATTAGTTAATTACCCAAGACTATTACAGGTAATAACACAAGGTTTATTACATTATTCCTTTAACCCTTTACCAAACACTTCCATGTGTTAACGACCTTGAGGAAGAAGGCCTATAAAAGCATTGTGGAAGATGAAGAAAATTCTGGTAAGCAGCTTTTTCTCTTTTTCCCATTATGTGTCTACCTTTTCAAAAAAAAAATCCCATCATTTTAGTCATATTTAATTGGTTGTCTGCAAATTCTCTCAAAAGTTTATAATTTAGTCATCTGCATAGGTCTTTACCAAATGACAAAATCTTAGACTAGTTCAAATTGAAAGCATTTGCAGACGAACAAAAAAATGTGACTCTAAAATTTGTGTTGGGAAGGGTAGAAAAGGTTGTGCGAAAAGGAGAAATTGCTGGTTACCGGCTTTTTCTCCTTTGCCCACAATGTTTTCAAAAGACCTTTTCGTAGGGTTGTTAAAACTCGTGACTGCGTGGTAAACAGTTAAGGGTTAATACATAACCATCGGCCCATGGGGATATATTCATCAATGATTCTATACTTTTTGATACAAATTTCAAGGACTGGCCATCTGATTGGCTAAGACAGAATCATGTTTATGCCAAATAGATAGCTAGCCATGGAAATTTAGAATTAATTCAAAATCGTTCACCGTTGATAAATGGCTCTGAATATAGGCAGTATATTAGTCTTTCAGAATTAACTGATTCTCTGCTTCCCGCTCAATTTGATAACCTGCACAATTATAGGCAGTACGTTTAAAATGCTGTCTCCAAATTTTAAATACCTCAAAACAATCACCATAAAAAAACAAATGTCACATTGAGAATCATTTGAAGATATTTTGCGACTTGAAATAGATAATTTATGCGAAATTATACTCATTAATTATTTGTTTTGAGCTTTTTTTCAAAGCCATTTGACATGTGACAGATTTTCCACTGTTGTACTGAAGCTGGTTAATAAACGCAACTTTCCTGTTGCCCATAGAAATTGAAAGTTTCGGTTGACTGTAATGTAATTTGTTAACTCTTCAACTGGACCATTCTGCAATCCAGAAATGTTGGGATGCATAATACTGTATGTGACTATTTTACTTTGTGGGCTGCATCCTCACCTCAGAAAGCTGATGAGGAAGCTGGAAAAGCCACAATCAATATTGATCCTATTGAGACCGGGGGGGGGGGGGGGGGGGGGGGGGGGGCTCTTGTCAAACAGTTACCAACACACATTCCAGAAATCATGGCCTAAAGGCTGGTCATGTTTAGAAAAGACTGATTTGTAACCTTTGAGCTATTTTGTGTGTGTGTGTGTGTGTGTGTGTGTGTGTGTGTGTGTTTTTTTTTGAAATTTTGCATTAAAAAAAAGAATGAATAAATTATTTAACAAACTTGATGCCTTAGTTATTATACATTGCCTTATGGGCCCCCACATTTTTGGAAAGTCCTCCAGGTTTTTTAGACACATGGGGGGAAATCCCCCACCCTTTTCAAATCCTGGATGAAATGCTGATACAGAACCTGTTGCTTTCAGATCTTTGCTCAAGAAGGAAGGTGATAGAAATACAAGACTTACTAGGGCATATTAACAGCTTAGATGTCAACCTTAACAACTCAAATGACTGTCAGATGTGGAGAATACAAGCTCTTCCAAACCAAAATATTACTATAAGGTAAGTTTTCAACCTTCATTTAATCCTTTAAGAGCACCAAATAAACCAAAAGGACATACTGTATTTGATCTAGAAATAAGACCCAAATAACTGCAGTTTGATGGTTGCTTTTGTCCATAGTGTATTTGTCTATAGTGTATAGGCTAAGCAGACAGTGTAGATCACGTTTTATACAGTCTGATCTAGATCTAAACTGGGCACAAAGGCAGCTATAATAGTAAAAGGCGTCTTAATCCTTTACCACACAATCCCGACTTTTATTGACCCTGGGGAATAAGTCTTTCGAAAACATTGCGGGAAGAGTAGAAAATGCTGGTAACCAGCATTTTCTTTTTTTCCTGCAATGTTTTCTACCCTATAAAATACAGAAATCTCCATTTAAGCTCCATTTAATTTGTCATCTGCAAATGCTTTCAATTTGGTTCAGTCTAAAATTTTGTCCTCTGGTAAAGAGTTAAGGGTTAAAACAATGGAGATGGTTATGGTCATAGTCAGGCAAGAAAAATGAGAAAGTAGCTAAAGAATTGTTCTACTCAGTACCTTCTCAGAAATATGTGAGCCTTGCTCTGGCAAAAGTGGGCTTAATGCATATACATGATGCATTATACCAAACAAGCCATCATATAACTATGGATCCATAAAATCCATTTTGTCTTGCAACCAAATGTATCATAAGACAGACTGGTCCTTTGACGTACAGAAAATTGACCAATGGTAAAAGGTTTCGACTGTACAAGCTGATCTGGCTTGATACTTTTCGCAGATGCATTAAGCCCCCCTTTTCACAGAGCATGGCCCATATGGACGTACACAGCAGTTGTAGTAGAAAAAAAAATCTGCTAATAAGATTGAATACAGGTGGAAAAATCTTAGCAGAAGGACAAATGGAAAAGGTCCTCTTGTCACAATGTTTTTAAAGTAGCCTTGTATGATGGTCTAACTATTATTTGATTGTTTAACTGATAAAAGAATCATCATGAATTTAGTTTTAACACATAAATATATCGGAAAACAGAAATTAATAGTTACCAGTAATTTGTCGTTTTGTTTAATTGTTTTCCACAATGGTCTCCTGCTGGATTAGCTGAGCCACGATAGCACAGTAGGTAGTGTTCAGGACTTAAGAACAGGGTTTTTAGTTCAAAACCCCAGCTTGGCCAATTCTTTTTGAGGATTGATAATAGTCTTTGTGACAGGATTCATTCCTCTCAGATGGCTGATGGTCATTGTTTTGATGATGGTTATGTGGGAAAGCAACCACTAGCTTTGGAAGAATTGTGTGCAAATTACAGGTATTAGAAATTCCAGGAAAGCATGGATAGGTGCACTGGCTGTGGCTATATGACTGAAATAAAGTTGAAATGGCCTTTAACACCGTACAATCAATCAATCGGCCCTTCTGAAATTAAAAAAAAAGCTGAATGCAGGAGGTAATGAAATAACTCTTTACCAGACAACAAAACTTCAGACTTGTCCAAATTGAAGCTAGGGGTGTAACAATACATCGGACTATCGATGGATCCCGATGGCGACCGTGTCGATGCAACTGCATCGATGGTTTAGTTAAAAATCGATAACAATCGCCGATATTTACCTCGACTATCGATAGTTTCGATAGTTTCACTAACAAGAAGAAGAGAAAAATCAAAAGAATTCAAATAGCCCCCAAAAAGCTTCCAAATGTCGCCGACTGTCTGATAAATTCTTCCTATATTCGTTCTGTCGGATGTTTCGCCCAGGTCGGTTTTGTACTTAAGTGGGAAACAACTTACACCATTCAAATTTAATGGTTGTATCATTCGTAGACGTTAATTTGTGATGCTTGATTCTCAGTTAACCTTTCTTTTGTCTCTTTTTGATCATAATACCTGTTATTTTTTTTTTGTTGTTGAAAAATATTGTTCGCCAATGTGGCGAATTATCGGCGGGCGAAACAGGGTCGTTCTCCTTAGCAACATAAAACATGGCGACTGCATCAGCAACTGCAACGTCAATCGAAATGATAAAAACGGGAAAATCACAAGTCTGGGAGCATTTTGGCTTATTACAAGAAAATGGACAAATAGATAAAAAACGTGTCGGGTACAAGATATGTCAACCTATTTTGAAATACAGCGGGAATAGAATCTACCAACAATTTGACGACCACCTGAAAAGGAAGCACCTGACTTTCAATGATGTGCGAAAAGAAGAAAATGCTGATTACCAGCATTTTCTCCTTTTGCCATAATGTTTTCAAAAACTTTCTGTCTAATGTTTCTGAAAAAAAATATGGAACATTTATTGGACGCTCTACTTAGATATCAATGCATGAAGTTAAATGTCTTTCAGCATTATGGGCTCTGCAGTAAGCTTTTAAAAGTTGACTTCTTTAAAAGCTTACTGTAGAGTTACTTTATAATTACTTTTTTACAAGGTGTGTTTATGAACCATCTGCATTTGTCAGCATAATTTGTTTTGCTTTTCATTTCTGTAAATCAATCCGACAATCACATTTAAAAGTTTGAGTTTATGTAAAGTTATGTTTAATTGTTTGTGAACCATCTGCACTTGGAAAAAATAGTTTCTGAAATTTATTAAGCACTCCCACTAAAGGTAGAATTTAAACTACCCTAAGAAAGTATTAGTATAAAACATGATTTCAAGATGTAATTTGGTGAAATTTCATTTTGTGTAATTCAATAAATTCATGCAATAGTATCGCAATAGTATTGCAATAGTAACAGGCAATATCAATACTATTGCAATAGTATTTTTTCCAATGTCAATACTATTGCAATAGTAGATTTTGGCCTCAATAGTCAACCCTAATTGAAGCATTTGCAGACAGCAAATTAAATATGGTTTAAGTGACATAGTTTGTTATGGATGGGATAGAAACACTGTGGGAAAAGGAAAAGGTTCTTGTAAGTGGCATTCTCTCCTTTTCCCTCATTGTTTTCAAAATACTTTTACATAAAATGTATTTGTTCCACTAAAGTTGGTGCTGTTCTTTTATTGCAGGTTTTCTGAGTTCCGATCGGGTGGTTTTACTTGTAACGATGGGGCCAATGTCGAGATGGGACCAGCCCCTGAAAAAACTCTTTGTGGTGTTCCTAAAATACCGTTTACCTATCATTCCACAAGAGACCATGTCTGGATTAAGTTTGTCATTCCAGAAAACAGTCTGCTGTATGGAGCACAATTTATGGCAGATTTTATCAGTGGTGAGAAAATGTTGATTTGACTTGTTACCAAATGACAAAATGACAAAATCTTAGACATGTCCAAGTTGAAAGCATTTTCAGATTACAGACTGTACATGCATATAAATGATGGAATTTGTCTTTTAAAATATGGGAAGAATTGTAGAAAATGGAGATTTCTCCTCTTCCCACAATGTTTCCCAAAACCCTTTTCCTTATGGTCTTTAAAACATAGGACTGTTCAGTAGTTCAGTAAAGGGTGAACTGACATGCCTTTTAATCATTTTTAAAAAGGATTCTTTTTCTGAGAAAAAAAAACCCTTGAACAGGGGGCCATATTCATCAACCATTCTCTATATTGTCCCCATTATTAATATCAAGGCAAGCAATCTGATAGGCTTAGAAAACATCATGGCCAATCAGATTGCTAGAATTGGAATTTACGACTAGTACGGTAATCAGAAGGGTTGGTGAATGCGGCACACACTATGTTGAACAGGAAAGCAAGGTAATCAAAGTAACATGACAATTTATACTGTTATCTGTCTTTACTTTATTTTTGCCTGTGAACGTAATAGTTTTATTTTGGTACTTTGTTCAGGAGTGGGGACCAGCTGCTATGATCACTGCAATGATGGTACATGTATTTACAGCACTTGGAGATGTAATGGCTACATAGAGTGTTTGGACAGCAGTGATGAAATGAATTGCAGAAAAACTACAAGTAAGTTGATGAAAGAAAATTTCAGATTTCTGACTAAAGTCAACTTAAAGATAATGACTGTCTATATACGAATATCACTTTATCATAATTTTTCCTTTTTATGAGACAAAAGTTAATATATATGTGCTATAGAATTACTTTTATTATTAAGTGTATTCAAATTTATGATTTATGGAACTTTTTAACTCTTACCAAACCAAAACATGTGCAATTTTTGTCTGTTTTTTCGTGAATATGCCTTTCCTGAAAGAAATCAATTCATTTTAAGTGACTTAATTATTTGATCACAGTACAATAACATTGAAAAGTATCATGATAAGTACTGACCATTCAAGAAACATGTCCAAATCAGTAATGTATAAGAGGGCCATTTTTTATGTTTGTAAATATGTGTATAACTTTTTAATGTGAGTATGAAATGACACAATTTTTTACACAACACTGGTGTAACTTTTCCCTGTTGATTGGTGACAAGTTAAAAGATTCATATAGCCGTCTCGCATACCGCACTGAGATTTTACAACAGGTGGTTTTATATCCTAGATTGAAATATCGCTTTCAATGTGGCTGAAATTACGTCTGACGAGAGGGTATACTACAAAATTCAGTACTGAAATAATAAATTGATGAAGATGCACCATATACAGAGCAAGAGATAGCTGATATAACAAGCATTCATTCCTCAAATATTTTTAAGATATTAAGCGAACACCTTGTACTTCAAAAAGTCGGCGTACACTGTGTCACTCATTTGAGCAGGAGAGGACTGGGCTTAGGCTGGCATCAAAGGTAATTGAAAAGTATGATAAATGTGATCCACATTGTTTGGAAGAAACAGTTACAGGTGATGAAACCTGGATCTACCATTTTGAACCCAGTTAATAGCCTAAAAATAAAGGTTTGGATTACTTCTGACATTGGAAGACCTATTATTGCTCATGGAAATAAGACCTCAAATCACATGTTACATGAGAGTTTCTTTGATTAAAGCCCTGTTCTTCAAATAAAGTGTAAATCATCGGATTTAAAACTGTACACGACATAAATTTGAGGCTTTTTCATTAGGCCAGGAAGCATAATACAATTATTTGCACGAGAATTTAGACTTTTCAGGGGGAAAGGGGGGGGATCATTCACTTTCAAGTTTTGAGAAATATTTTTTACTCTTTCAACAGAATTTATTTTTTCTTCAAAAGAAGAAAAAGTATTGCATTTTTAGAACACATTATTTCTATAGGTCTAAGGAGAAAAACACCACAAACTACAACAAAGAAGCCAATCATGTCAACCACAGCTAGATACAGATGTGGGGTATTTGACCTTCACTGTAAGAGTGTATATCTGGTATATGCATGTGTACCTCCCAAAAAAATCTGTGATGGGGTCAATGACTGCTTGAATGGAAGAGATGAGGAAAATTGTGAGTACATACTTGTTATCCCACTTCTGTTTGCAAGTATCTTTTGATGTTACTGTATAATGCCTTTAACAAACAACTATATGTTTTAACTCTTTACCAAACAACGAAAGGTTAGCCCAGTCCAAATTGAACGCATTTGCAGACGAAAATCTAAATGTTGCACAGATTAGGAAATTTTTCTTTGAAAGGGTAGAAAACATTGTGGGAAAAGGAGAAAATGCTGGTTACCAAAAGTTTTCACAATTCCTTTTCTTTCGGGTTGTTACAACTTGGGATTGTGTGGTAAAGGGTTAATAATCCTTGGGTAGAAGGCTTTTGAAAATATTGTGGGAAAAAATGAAATGTTGGTAATCAACATAAGCAACATTGCTCTTTTTTCCACGTTTTCTACTCTTTCATAGACAGAAATGAGCATTTGAGCAACACTTTGTCATCTGCATGCTGTCAATTAGGTCATATCTAAATATTTTTTCACTTGGTCGAGGGTTAAAATGGGTAAAGTATAGGATTAATATAGCTCTTTTATGTCTGTAAACCTTTTCCACACAACAAAATCTTATACTGGTGCAAATTGAAAGCAGCTGTAGACAACAAATTGAATGTTGCCAAAATGATAGAATTTCTCTTTGAATTATTGTGGAAAAAGGAGAAAATTCTGGTGACCAGCATTTTCTCCTTTTTCCCACAATGTTTTCAGAAGTCTTGTTTCTAAAGGTCATTAAAACTCGAGATTTTGTGGTAAAAGGGTTAACATGGAAAAATGCCCTCAAAATGGGTTAAGGCCCAGATGCAACTTATGAAGTAATGCGGGTATTGTGCGTTTTGAAATCCTGACCCAGCAAACATTCTGTCTGAGAAATGATGAAACTAATTGCAGACCTACAGAGAAGAGGTAGTTGATTGATTGTATGGTGTTTAACACAGTTTTCAATGTTATTTCAGTTATATCACAGCGGCCAGTGCACCTGTCCATACTTTCCTGGAGTTTCTTTTACTAGTACTCCGCACAATATTCTTTCCAAGCCACTGGCTGCTTTCCCACATAATCATCGTTGAAACAATGGTCAGCAGTGAGAGAGGAATGAATCCTGTCGCAATGACTATCATCAATCCTCGGAAAGAAATTGACCGAGCCGGGGATCGAACCAGCAACCTCCTGTTCTCAAGTCCTGTACACTACCGACTGACCGGGCTTGGCAGAAGAGGGAGTGATGGTATTATAAATCAATTATTTCTCTTCCAAACCCTATGCTGTGGGTACTCATTAGAATCGTCTCGATGAGACGATTCAAATGAGTATCCATAACATAGGGTTTAGTGGAGAGTGATTAATATTTTCAATTTTGAAGTCAAAATCACTCCCTCTAGTTGGAGCTCTGTAATCGTAACTGTGACAGGATTCATCCTTCTGTCATCACTAAACATACTGTAACTGGGCTTATAGCAATATTCATGGGACCCGAGAAAAAACATAGTAATGTCAGAACATCTTTTAACTCTTTACCAAATGACAAAAATTTAGTCCTGTCCAAATTGAAAGCATTTGCAGACCACGATTTCATTGTGGCGCAAAAGGTGCAATTTTTCTTTGATAGGGTAGAAAACATTATGGGAAAAGGAGAAAATGCTGGTTACCAGCATTTTCTCCTTTTCCCACAATGTTTTCTAAAGGCTTTTTCTTCAGAGTTATTAAAACTCGTGATTGTGTGGTAAAGGGTTAAACCAGTGATGGACTTATAGAGAATAGATGGTTGGTGTCTTGGATGGGTTAAGTTTATCGGGCAAGGCGGAGGAATTTATCTGGTGAGCCGAAGGCGAACCGGATAAATTTCGGAGCCGAGCCCGATAAACTTAAACCATCCAAGACACCAACCATCTATTCTATTTATCCTGTCACGCACTCTGCAAGAACAAAACAAAACAAAAAACAAACATTGATATAAAGACCGTACCTCCTATTCAATATCTTACGGTACTGATACCATAAAATGCCGAAGCCGAGCATGACAAACTTTCTTGAAATCAAAGACACTATGTTATTGTGTAATTCCACAATCCACGACACTATTCTGTCTATCCTGTTTCTCATTGTAAACAATCCTAAATCCGACTAGATAGAATATTTCGCTCAAAATTAAAGTACGTATTGACATCTTTCTCACTATGAAATAAACACACAAATGGCGAACTGTGTAAAGCGCTTTGGGTATGCAGCTGCAATAATGACGTCATAAATTATATTGACTACGTCATAAACGTGACGTAAGACCTCGGGAGAATGCTGTGGCGAAGAATTCTGTTTTAATATAAATAAGAAGAAAAATCAATATGTGCATCGAATTTTAAGCGATAATTTTACTTTAAAATATTGATTTCGTATCGCGCTACCTAAAAAAGGAGTTCCGGCTGGTCACATGACCAACTAGCCTAATAAACCTTGATCACGTGGTCAACTGACATAATAAACCTAGTCACGTGGTCAAGTGACCGTATATCACCAAGTTTATATGACCCCCTGTTATACGACGGAATTTATAGGAGGTGACAGGATAAAAGTATACAAATTATATCCAATTAAAACTTGCAAAGTTTTCATTGTACTTGTTCTTTTTACCACAGGTAAACCCAAAAGAACACCTCCCTCTCCTTCACCTCCTACACAGATCTCTAATCCATGTGGATATGGAGAGATCTACTGTAGGATCCAAGGGCAGGGTAGCATTTATAGATGTCTGCATAATGTGCATAAATGTGACGGGATACAAGATTGCTATAACAATGAGGATGAGAATCCAGTTGTTTGCCGTAAGTAGAGAGGCTGATAAGAGGATAGAGTCTGTTGCATCATAACATGGTCATGTGCAGAAGTTTTCTAATCATGTCCTAGGAGTTAAATGTTGTATATATAGATATGGTTTGGGAAAATTTCATTAAACCTGCCTATCTCAAATTATAGGATATAAATTGTTGATATTTGGTATATATGATCATAACGATCGTTTTATTGCCTACAGTTAATGTCAAGGTCACTGTTACAAGGGGTCCAAAAATAGAATTGGCAGTAACTGTAATGCAAAGGTGAAGATCAAGTTCTATATATAGAAAAAGAAAGATCCAAGCTTCTTAGCTAGTTGGGGACTTATCTTTTGCCATGCAAATTTCCAGCTCTTATTTACTCAGTTGAACAATATACATGTCGTACCATTGTAGTTCTATGTTTGGCAATTTACTTTTAACAGACACTTTTTTTTGTCTTGAAACAGACCTCTTTTTACTTTGTATGAATTATACTAGGTTAACAAAGGTGTAAAATTTGTTGGTGTTGAAACTGATTAGTAGGTTCACAGAGTTTGTCATTGGAATTTTGTTGGACATATAGAGAAATTTGTTGGTGCAAATTAAAAGAAACAGGAAGCCTGGGTAAAATCCTGGTTGAGGGTGTCTTTTTTTGTAAGGGTCATTGAGCACGGGGGTGGGGGGCAAGGAGAATTTTTTTTGATATTTTACATATGTTAATAAATTCAAGGGTTTTTTGTACTGCTTGTAATACAATTCTACCACAAGTTAGGAGGCTTCATGTACATGGAAGCAGACAGTGTAGATCCTAGATAAGACTGCATGTGCAGTCTGATCTCAGTTTATGCTGTCCACAGCAGCTCCTTATCTTACATGGCTTATGTGTTGTAAATAAGTCTATCTAATATCATTGCTTGCAGGTAATGAAAAATGTGATAGAAGGTTGGAGGAATCATCAGGCTGGTTTGCCCCACCTTTCTGGAGAAATCAGTGTTCTTGGGTTATACATCAGCAGGTACCTATGAACCCTGTAACTCTTTACCAAACGACAAAATTTTAGACTTGTCCAAATTGAAAGCATTGGCCGATGACAATTTCAGTGATGTTGTTTTTGGCTGATAGGGTAGAAAACATTGGATGAAAAGGAGAAGATACTGGTTACCAGTATTTTCTCCTTTTCCCACATTGTTTTCAAAAGGCTTCTTCCTCAGGGGTGTTATAAGTCGGGATTGTGTGATAAAGGCTTAACTTAACACACAATCTCAACTTCTTACAACCCTGGTTGAATGTTTCAGAAAACTTTTTTTGCAAAGGAGAAAATGCTGATAGCCAGCATTTTATCCCTTTCCCACAATATTTTCTACTCTTTCAAAGACAAATCCCATCATTTGACCCTTTACAATACAATCCTGAGCTTTTATGACCGTAAGGAAGAAGCCTTTTGAAGACAGTGTTGGAAAAGGATAAAATGCTGGTAACAAGCATTTTCTCCTTTTCCCGCAATGTTTTCTATCCTTCCAAGGGTGATTTTCTATGTTTAAGTTACAACAAAATTGCCGTCTTCAAAAAACCCTCAATTTGGGCAAGTCTGAAATTTTGTCATTTTATAAAGGGTTAAGACCCACCTTGACCAACAGATGCTATCGATTTGGGTCATTCTAAAATGATATTCTCTGGAAAAGAGTTGACCTGTTATCTTGGATTTACTTTGGTTTTTATTACGTAAACCCAGATCATCCTAAGCCATGCATCAAACCACTTGGAAAACACCCATTGAAAATATGAAAATGAATAAGCAACATAAATGGAGGGTTATTACATAAATATACATGTATTGGAAAACAATGTGTCAAAGGGAGAAATTGCTCTTAACTCTTTACCACACAGTCCCGACTTTTAACGACCCTGAGGAAGAAGCCTTTTGAAAACATTGTGGGAAAAGGAGAAAATGCTGGTAACCAGCATTATCTCCTTTTTCAACAATGTTTTCTACCCTTCCCAAAACAAATTTCAATTTTTAAGTCACATATATTTGTCGTCTGCATCTGCTTTCAATTTGGATCAGTCTGAAATTTTGTCATTTGGTAAAGACTTAAAGAGCAACTTCTTTCACTACTATGTTTTGAAATGGTCTGCTGCAGGGTGAAAGATGTTGTCTATAGGAGGTCATATGTTAAAATGATAAATTACATGACACTTAGTCTTAGAATATTGTCTACATGTAATGGATATTTTAAGTCTGATAATAGTAAGAATACTGTTATTTAAAATTTGCATTGGCTTATCATTTCACAAAGTATTGGAAAATGTAGATCTGAGGTCTGACTGCATGTTCTGTGCAGTCTGATCTAGATCTAAACTTTCCACAAGCAGCATAAGCTATTTTCAGGGCTTCACAAATTAATCTTTACCTTATTATTTTACTTACAGGGAAGTAGTTCTGGCTCAAAGATACAACTCAGACGAGTCTACTTTTCTCTACAACAAAGTTTTGCTGAAGTAGAGTATGTGAAGGTGTATGATGGGCCAGATGATACCTATCCTCTGATTGGACGATATGATGGTTTAAACCAACCCCCTCTCTTGATTGAAAGCTCTTCTAATTGGTTACATGTGATGTACCAATCTGTAGAGGACAATAAAGTGCCATTCAATTTCACGTATCAAACAAAAGGTATACTGATAGTGCTCTCTGTCTCTGTCTCCTCTGTCTCTGTCTCTCTTTTGTCTGTGTTTGTATATCTCTCTTGCTCTTTCTCTGTCTGTCTGCTTCTTGATATTGGGTTTCCATGGTATCCATTACATTTCATCATACTGGTATCTCTGAAGGGCTTATTGGTTAAGTTTCTGTTGTTAATATTTACACAGTATAAAACACAGGACCTTGTATTTCTGTTTGACGCTGAACCTTTATCCTTAGCAAAATATGGATTGATTTACAACTTCCTGAAACAAATTGGCAGTAGACAAAACTGAGAATAATCTTTTGAAATGAGGAGAATCAGAATGCAACAAGGTTTCACACATGAATACATCTGAGAAAAAATTGTGGCAAACAGAGCAATTGTTTTTATGAGAAATTTAATCTTTTGTCACTATGTTCTCAAAACTAGTCTACAAGGAGACATCAAAAAGGTAACCTGCAGGAGAAAATGAGTGACTTTTCCATCTCTGTGTAGGATTAAGATTTTTCCATCTCTCTTTGCAGGAGTTTGCCTCTCAGGCCAGATAAAGTGTATGGAAGAAAATGACTGCTTTGACATGTCTGTGAGATGTAACGGAGTCTGGGATTGTCCAATATCTGGGTCAGATGAACTTGGATGTGGTAGGTCAAAAGTTTAATTCTTTGCCTGGAAGGCTTCACTTAACTTATTTTTGAAGCTAGTGAAGATCATGATCAGATTTAATAAAAAGTAAAAGAAAATGAATGCTTTGAGTTTTTGAGATGCAATTGACTGGGAATCTTGGAATGTCCACATGAAACTTGAATATGTGGTCTGCTCGGCTAGGCATAACTGTAATTGCTTTCATGGACAGCAAAGATATTGATCTGACTTCACAGAATGTTTAACACAGTATTATACACATATTACTTTTTACTTCCTTGAAGTTGACAAATGAAAAAGGCATTTTAACCCTTAACCTGCGAAATAAGTGAAATAAAACTTTCAAGCCGATGTTAAAAAACCCAAATTTTGCTATTTGAAAGGTATTTTGGGGGAAAAATATTTCCTTATCAGACACTGTAGAATCTGATCTTGATCTACACTGTCTGCAAAAGGTGCTTGAGTTGCGCTTAGCAACCTAAGGGTTAAGACATGGAGCAATGGTTTGTAGCAAAAGAATGTTATTTCCCTTTTCTTCAGATGTTTTTCTGTTGTATCATTTCTAATTGGTCTCAAAAGGTCCAAAAATAGTGTGTAGAGTGATTTGTTTTAGCAGATCTGAGATGCTTTGGCCAAGATAAAACTTGAAATGCAGTATATTTGTCTTTTTTTATCAAAGATGGTCTGTCATGCATCTGTAATGCCTGTAGGTAGTAACTTGTTAACCCTTTACCACACAATGCTGAATTTTTACTAACGTAAAGAAGAGGGCTTTTAAAACATTGTTGGAAAAGGAGAAAATGCTAGTAGCCATTATTTTCTCTTTTTTCCACAATGTATACTACCATTTTGAAGATGATTTTCCCCAATTTGAGCCGTATTTAAACTGTCGTCTCGAATTGCTCTGGATTTGGACGAATCTAAACTTCTTTTGGTAAATAGTTAAAGAGCTGAGTTTAAACCTTTACCACACAATCCCAAGGAAAAGGATGTTTGAAAACATTGTGGGAAAAGGAGAAAATGCTTGTAATCTTCATTTTCTCCTTTTCCCACAAAGTTTTTTATGCTTCCAGAAAAAATTCCCAAAGTTTTGCAACATTTATTTTGTTGTCTGCAAATGCTTTCAATTTAGACCAGTCTGAATTTTTGTTGTTTGGTAAAGAGTTAACCTCCATTGCTGTTGTTGAAAGTACAGATTGAAGATCAGACTGCATAGTGTATCCAGTGTGATTTTGAGTGTACACTCTCTGTAACTTGTTTGATACTCTCATTGCTTGATATGTTGCAATATTTTCAAAAAAGGGTTTGCTGAAGATTGTGAAAATGCTAGCAGGAGGGAAAGTGCATAGAACATGCAGTCTGAATTTGGGTTTACAATGTCTGCAACTTTCTTTAACTGTTTACCACACTATTCTGAGTTTTAACGACCCTGGGGAAGGGGCCTTTTGAAAACATTATGGGAATAGAAGAAAATGCTGGTAACTAGCATTTTCTTTTTTTCCCACAAAGTTTTCTACCCTTTGAAAGACAAAATTTATGTTTTGAGTATCATTTAATATGTCGTCTGCAAATGCTTTGAATTTGGGTCAGGCCAAAATGTTGTTGTTTGTTGAAGAGTTAATACCCTTGCCAAAAATATGAATGTATTGTGTTTCCATTTAATTTAGGACGATGTTTTGAGGCTGATTATTACTGTGGAATGCAGACTGGTCAGTGCTATCACAAAGAAGAGCGTTGTAATGGAATAAGTCGGTGTTCCAGTAAAGTGGATGAAATTAACTGCAGTATGTATTATGGTGTCCATTGTAAACTGTTATATTATTTTCCCTCTCTGTGAGATTGTTTTACATATTGTCCGTCATTGTAGATAGAGAGTTTGATAGATGATATTTTTTCTAAAATTACTACCAGGCACTGGTACCAGGAAAAATGAACCTCCATTATCTGCAGTATGAATTACAGGGTACATTTTATACTAATACTCTGTCTTCTCTCTGTGTGATTGTTTTACATTTCATCTGTCATTGTACCTTTGGAGATTGATGGATGAAAATTTGTTCTAAAATAACTACCAGGCACTGGTATAGAAAAAAATGAATCACACTTGAAAACGCACATTGAAATGACAAACATTCTTGTAAGATGATAAAATGTGGATGATCAGAAGTATACTAACATTACAACACGAACAAGACTTCTTAAAGACTGGAAAACATTGTCTGCAACAGGTAATGTAATATCCATCCACATTTTTTTTGTCCTTTACAGCATCTGTACAATGTGGTAGCCATAACGGTACGTTTTTGTGTGATAATAGCCGCTGTATTTACGAGTCTTGGGTTTGTGATCAGAGAGATGATTGCGGTGACAGCAGTGATGAGAGAAGTTGTGGAGGTAAGCATAGTTTTAGTAAATTCAGTCCTATCTTAACCTGTTACCACAATCTCGAGTTTTGAAGACTGAAAGACAAAAAGCTTTGAAAACATTGCGGGACAAGAAGAAAATGCTGGTAACCAGCATTTCCTTTTTTCCTAAAATGTTTTCTATCCTGTCAGAGACAGAAATCATTACTTGAACCACATTTATAGTGTCATCTGCACATGCATTCAATTTGGTGGCGTCTAAAATTATTATCGTTTAGTTAAGCACAACTTAGGTTCTCTTTGAAGGCAATCTAGATGAAAATCAGACTGCCCATTGCAGACTGTGTTGATCAAGATCCAAATTTGAAGGTGATATGGAATCCAAAAGGCTATAGTTTCTTTGATAATGCATGGGGAAACATTGTGGTACATAGAGGATTTGTTAAATTTGAACATTACTTCATTTGATCCTTTTTATGTGTGACAGCAGCCAGTGGCTTGGAAACAATATTCTGCAGAGTACTGGTAAAAGAAAACTCCAGGAAAGCATGGATAGGTGCACTGGCCACCACGATATAATTGAAATAGTGTTGAAAATGGTGTTTAACAACATACAATCGATCAATCAATCAACCAGTTCATCCTTTGATTTCAGAAACTTACCAACCATGGAAACATCCAGATGTCTATATTTGAGGCAATTTTTTTTTTTTTAAATCAAAAGTGGTCAGATGTTATGCATTTTACACAGACTGAAAATATCTACTTCAACACCTCAACACTCACAAGAAAAAGTCGTAATTCTTATTAGAAGACAAAATTTTAAATTTCTCCAAATTTAAAGCATTTGCTAATCAAATTTGGCTCAAATGATGAAATTAGTCTTTGAAATGGTAAAAGACATTGTAGAAAAAAGGACAAAATGCCGGTTACCAGCATTTTCTTCCTTTTCCAACAATGTGTTGCAAAGCCTATTTCATAAGGTTCATTAAAACACAGGGTTGTTTGGTATAGAGTTAACTCTGTACTAGACAACAAAATTCTATACTTCTCCAAATTGAAAGCATTTGCAGACAGCACATCAGTTGTGGTTCAAATAATAAACTTTGTCTTTGAAATGGTAGAAAATAACCGGGAAAAGGTAAAAGTGCTGGTACCAGCATTTTCTCCTTCTCCTACTATGTTTGAAAAACTTTTTTTTAAGTTAGTTAAAACAATGAATCGTTTGGTTAAGGGTTAAATACAAATATGCCATGCTTTGTGAAAAGGGGGTTTTATGCATCTGCAAAAAGTACCAACCAAGGTCAGCCTGCAGTTGGCACAGGCTAAGCTGGGTTGACACTTTTTGGTTTCAGGCAATTTTCTGCATGTCCACGGACCAGTCTAACTCATGTTTCAGTTAGTTGTCAAATAAAATGGGTTTTTAGCTCACCTGAGCACAACGTGCTCAAGGGGAGCTATTGTGATCGGTCATCGTCCGGCGTCCGTCCGTCCGTCCGTCCGTCCATCTGTCCGTCCGTCCGTTAACAATTTCTTTAAAAATCTTCTCCTCCTAAACCAGATGGCCAATCTTGATAAAACTTGGCAGGAATGTTCCTTGGGTGAAGGTCTACAAAAATTGTTAAAAGAATTTAATTCCATCAAAAACTCTGGTTGCCATGGCAACAAAATGGCTGAAAATTGAAAAAATCTTTAAGAATCTTCTTGTGACAAACCATAAGGCCGAGAGCATTCATATTTTGTATGAAGCATCATTTGGTGACCCTTTACCAAAATTGTTAAAATTATTCCCCTGGGGTCGTATTTGGGCTTTGCCCGGGCGCACCATATTTTACATAGAAACAAAGAAGGAAATCTTTAAAAAATCTTCTGATGACAAACCATAATGTCTAGAGCATCCATATTTGGTATGTAGCATTATCCGATGATCCTCTACCAAAATTGTTAAAATTATCCCTCTGCAGTCATATTTGGGCTCTGCCCGGGCGCACCCTAAATTAAAATCTTTAAAAATCTTCTTCTGACAAAACATAAGGCTGAGAGCATTCATATTTTGTTTGAAACATCATTGGGTGACCCCTTACAAAAATTGTAAAAATTATTCTCCTGGGGTCATATTTGGGCTTTGCCCGGGCGCACCCTATTTTACATAGAAACAAAAAAGGAAATCTTTAAAAAATCTTCTGATGAAAAGCCATAATGGCTAGAGCATTCATATTTGGTGTGTAGCATTATCTGATGATCCTCTACCGAAATCGTTAAAATTATCCCTCTGGGGTCATATTTTGGGCTCTTCCCAGGTGCACCCTAAATTAAAATCTTTAAAAATCTTCTATTGACAAAACATAAGGCTGAGAGCATTCATATTTTGTTTGAAACATCATTGGGTGACCCCTTACCAAAATTGTTAAAATCATTCCTGTAGGGTCATATTTGGGCTTTGCCCGGGCACACTCTATTTTACATAGAAACAAAGAAGGAAATCTTTAAAACTTCTTCTGATGACAAACTATAATGGCTAGAACATTCCTATTAAGTATGTAGCATTATCTGATGATCCTCTACCAAAATTGTTAAAATTATCCCTCTGCGGTCATATTTGGGCTCTGCCCAGATGCACCCTATTTTTAAATCTTTAAAAATCTTCTTGTGACAAACCATAATGGCTAGAGCATTCATATATTGTTTGAAGCATCATTGCTTGACCCCTTACCAAAATTGTTGAAATTATTCCCTTACGGTCATATTTGGGCTTTGCCCGGGCGCACTCTATTTTACACAGAAACAAAGAAGGAAATCTTTAAAAAATCTTCTGATGACAAACAATAATGGTTAGAGCATTCATATTTGGTATGTAGCATTATCTGATGATCCTCTACCGAAATTCTTAAGATTATTCCTCTGGTGTCATATTTGGGCTCTGCCCGGGTGCACCCTAATTTAAAATCTTTAAAAATCTTCTTCTGACAAAACATAAGGCTGAGAGCATTCATATTTTGTTTGAAACATCATTGGGTGACCCCTTACCAAAATTGTTAAAATCATTCCTGTAGGGTCATATTTGGGCTTTGCCTGGGCGCACTCTATTTTACATAGAAACAAAGAAGGAAATCTTTAAAACTTCTTCTGATGACAAAATATAATGGCTAGAACATTCCTATTAAGTATGTAGCATTATCTGATGATCTTCTACCAAAATTATTAAAATTATTCCTGTGCGGTCATACTTGGGCTCTGTCCGGGTGCATCCAATTTTAAAATCTTTAAAAATCTTCTTGTGACAAACCATAAGGCGGAGAGCATTCATATTTTGTTTGAAGCATCATTTGGTGACCCCTTACGGAAATTGTAAAAATTATTCCCCTTGGGTCATATTTGGGCTTTGCCCGGGCGCACCCTATTTTACATAAAAACAAAAAAGGAAATCTTTAAAAAATCTTCTGATGAAAAGCCATAGTGGCTAGAGCATTCATATTTGGTGTGTAGCATTATCTGATGATCCTCTACCAAAATTGTTAAAATTATCCCTCTGCAGTCATATTTGGGCTCTGCCATGGCGCACCCTATTTGAATCTTTTAAAATCTTCTTGTGACAAAACATAAGGCCGAGAACTTTCATATTTTGTTTGAAGCATCATTAGGTGACCCCATACCAAAATTGTTAAAATTCTTCCCTTTGGGTCATATTTGGGCGTATATCCGCCCTGCAGTGAAAAGAATAGCCTGCCCTTAATAGACCATATAGGTTACAAATATACTCAGGTGAGCGATATAGGACCATCATGGTCCTCTTGTATGGATCCATAATGATATGATGATTTGCTTGGTATAATGCATCAGGTAGATGTATTATAAAAACCTTTTGGCAGCAGCCCAAAATCATCTTCTCTTTACAGGAAGTACAAAAAGGGTCATCATTGCTGCCATATCCGGTTCCATGATTTGTGCACTTCTCCTTGTTATACTGATGGGTTGTTCTTGCAAACTGTACTCCCTGCGAGTAGTCGACCATCGCAGATTGCCCAGACACGAAACCCCTATGAGTAGACTGTATGCTGAATTCTTAAGAAGAAGGGCACCCCCACCATATCATGAAGCCATGCTAACCTCCAGAAATTTTGATGAACTTCAGCAAGAGTTCTTGCAGAGGGCGCATCATTCTTCCAACAGGTCAAGGAGAAGTCGTAGGTCAAGGTCAAGAAATAATCAGCAAAGTCAAACTCCACAGAATGATGATACTAATAATAACAATCAGAACGTAGATGTTCAAGAAGAAAATGATGAAAGTGAAAATACTATTGTTACTTCAAATAGCAACTCAAACACTGAACTTGAAGGAAACAGAAATAATGTTAATGTGGAGAGACCTGCCTCAACAGCTGTACTTTTACCGTCTGACAGCCAGACTGGCTCATCAGAGTCTGATGATAGTGACTGCACTGATAATGATGATGATGTCAATGAAACTAATCCTGATGCTCAACATGAAGACCATAGTGATGATGAAAATATTCTTACCTCGGAAAGTCTTTCAACAAGATGGGCAAGGGCTGCAGAGACAGAGACACTGTCTGATGACGAGTGTATCTTGGACAATATATCTGAGTCTCATAGCATGAATCAGGCAACTGAACCTGTAACATTTTCTTCCAGTTTTCGTGATTCCCACTGTGATAATGCGAGTGTAGATACTGGTAGTTTATCTGTAAATAGTATAGAACTCCCAGAAATCACACCTTCCACAGCTGCACATGATGATTCCATTTTACAGGATAATGATTCCATACAGGAAAATGATTCCAATTATGAAAAGCTTGATGATGGTATGAGTGAATCTTCCCCAAAACCAGGAAATACTGTTGAGAGGAGTATGATCTCTCAGCAGAGGTGTCTATCCCATAATTCCCTGAATTCTGAAGGCTCAGAGATATTGAGTGATAATGATGTGCCTTTGCTTCCTATGAGTAATTCATCCAGATAGGTCTCCTTTGTTGAAAAAGAGGATAAGTGCTTGTGTGATGTAAGACCAAGGTTACCTTCCACTGAGTGAACACCATTTTTTTTTTTATGATTGTGAGCCACAAGTGAAAAAATTGAGTTGTTGCCAGACAACAAAGATTAAGACTTGTCCATGTTGAAAGCATTTGTAGACGACAAATAAAATGTGGCTGAAATTGTGGGAATAATCTTTTGTAAGGGTAGAAAGTATAGTTGGAAAGGAGAGAATACTGGTTAACAGCATTGTTACTGAACAAGCCTGTATTTTAACGATGCTGAGTTGAGGAAGAAGCCTTCTGAAAACACAGTGGGAAAAGGAGAGAATGCCAGT
Organism: Tridacna gigas; assembly: GCA_945859785.2. Classification (NCBI taxonomy): domain Eukaryota; kingdom Metazoa; phylum Mollusca; class Bivalvia; order Cardiida; family Cardiidae; genus Tridacna; species Tridacna gigas. Next base: position 51,528,139 of record OX244034.2, on the reverse strand, counting down.
TTTCTGCATTTTCTCCTTTTCCATCAATGTTTACTCCCCTTCTAAAGGTAGATATCATCATTGGGCGTCTTTTAATTTGTTTGCAAATGCTTTCAATTTGGACAGGTCTAGAGTTTATTGCTTGGTAATAAATCATCCTGTTTCCAAAGGAAGTACAGGCTGACTACATCAATATAAATACTATTCATATGTCTTACATTTTAAAAGTTGTCAGAAATCAAGTTTGTTATTTTCAAATTGATTTTTGGACATCACATTTTTGTACCATTCCATCTTACTCATGACATCGGTATAGTGATGTCCCAAGAATTTGCTTTTCAACCTCAAGAAATCGCTGTATAATCCACTGTGTAGCATGTAAGATACATGTAGGTTATTTTCTATGGAAAACCATTTACATTGCATAATGAGTTGAGTCATTCCATCTGTGAAGGTTTGTAACCCTACCACCTGCTACTGTTTGCTTCTTGCTGCAGACCAGTTTTAAAAAATACTTGTAAACACTGTGGCCAAAGGAAAATTAGTTACTACAAGCTATTATTAATCTTACATAATTTTTCACCAGCATAGAATGAAACATTACCTGAAAGGGGTCAGAAGCATGAAATAAATAGAATTTTTTTTTCCTCTGAAAGATCGAAATTCATTTCATATCGTGAATGTCATACGGTAATATTTTCACTCATGAAAATATTATCGATGATGTTCATGATATGAAATAAATTTTGATCTTTCACAAAAAAAAATCAAACAAATATCCTCTATTTTTTACAGAGATGTTTTCAAAGTTGTCAGCTGCAAATCTGTTTCAGGACGTAATTAGCATATAAATTATGTTTTTGGCACCTCCAGTGGGCAGTGTTGAAAAAATTGTGGGTAAAGGTACAATTGCATATTACAGACTTGTTACTATATTTTCTTTGTCTGTTTAACCCATATCCAATATTCTGTGTCTCTTGATGAAAATGGGGCTTGAACACATTGCGTTCACATTGCTGGAAACCAGCATTTGTTCTTCTTTTCCCTTAATGTTTTTTACCCTTCATGAGACAAATCTGAAAGACTTGAGCCACATTTAAGTTTGTAGTAGTCTACAAATGCTTTCAATTTGGACTACCAGCATTTTCTACTTTTCCCCACGTTTTCAAGTCGTAATCTCCTTGGTCATTAAAACTGGGGATTGTGTGGTTAAAGGGTTGAAAGATGGTCTGTGTTTACTTTTGGTAGTTCTAAACAATCTCTTTGCTTTGTTCGCTTTGTTCATATTTTTTTTGCCCATTTGTCTGCTTCTGATTATACCGACTAATATGGCAACCCCCCCCTCCAATGAATTTTCAAAAACGTTGGAAAAGGAGCAGATACTTGTAATGAGTCATTACTCTTTTTCCCTAACAATGCTTTTTTCCCAATCAAAATAAGGATCTTTTTCATGCAACTGTCTTCAGCATGTTCAGAAATAGCACATACAGCTATAGATTAAATCATGATTTTAAATTGCCCATGAATGTTTCATGTGTAAAACCATTAACTCTTTACCAAACAACAAAATGTTAGACTTGTCCAAACTAAAAGCACTTGCAGACGACAAATTAAATGTTTCTACAATGAAGAGATTTGTCTTCGAAAGGATAGAAAACATTGTGGGGAAAGGAGAAAATGCTGGTTACCATTTTCTTCTTTTCCCACAACGTTTTGAAATGCCTTCTCTGTCAGCTTCTTTAATAGTTGGGATTGTGTGGTAAAGAGTAAAGAGAGGGATGTACCTCATAAGAAATTTTACTCATGTATCTGTTATATGGTTTTAGATCTTATTTTATTTCATAATCATTTTTAACATAGCAGAGTACCAGAAATTGCAATATACATTAATGAGCCATGCTCTGTGAAATGGGGACTTAATACATCTGCAAAAAGTATTGACCCAGGTCAGCCTGCTGAGTCTGACCTGGGCCTAAACTTTTTGCTATTGATCAATTTTCTTTACGTCAAAGGACTAGTCTACCTTATGTTACAGCCGGTTGTTAGACAAAATGGTTTTTTATGGATCCATAATTATGTGATGACTTGCTTGGTTATAATGCATCTCGTAGATGCATGAAAGCCCCCTTTTGCCAGAGCATGGCTCAGTTATACATATAATATACATATATTCTGAGGGATTTTGCATATAGGTTTTTATCTCATCCACCGATGTATGCTAGGATATTAATATAAAGTACAGAGCTTAACCTTTACAGTTTAAAGGCAAGTCTTACATATTTTCCAGCATTTTCTCCTTTTCCCATGATGTTTTCAAAAACCTTCTTGTTTAGGGTAGTTAAAAGTTAAGATTATGTGGACAGGGGTTAAGTGATCACAATTAACTCTTTACCCAACAACAAAACTTATGACTCGACCAAAATGAAAGCATTTGCAAGTGACAAATTAAATGTAGAGCAAATGATGATTTCTGTCTTTGATAGGGTAGAAAACATTGTGGGAAAAGGAGAACATGTCGGTTACCAGCATTTTCTCCTTTTCACACAATGTTTTCAAAAGCTTTCTTTCTTGGTGTCACTAAAACTTGGGATGGTGTGATAAAGGGTTAATTTGTTGTCTGCAATGGGTTTAAATTTGGGCCAGTCTAAAATTTTGACTTCTGGTAAAGAGTTACTGAACATGTCTTGTGTGATCCTTTTTTCCAGAGACTTTTTTTATATGTAATTTTTAGAATGAGGTGAATGATAGTACACCTCAAAAAGAATTGGGTCATGATGTACAACTATTTTGTGTTCACACTTTATAAAATGATTATAAAATCAAAGCAAGCAAATTTGCATATTCATGATTTTAATTTGTCAATTCATAGCAATTTTGCTAGGATTTTTGCAGAGTCCTCTGTTGCATATTTGTATTTTAAATGGTAATGAGATATATGGGATCTGACATGAGTTGGCATTCGAGATAAAAGGTTTACTAAACAAGTCGAGAATGAATGTTATTATGTGAGCCTATAGCAAGCGTATAATAATTTTTGTACACAAGTTAAATAAAATTTTACCTCAAAGCCACTGTTAACCCTTTACCACACAATCCAGGCTTTTAACGACCTTGACAGAGAGCACTTTCGAAAACATTGTGGGAAAAGTAGAAAATGCTGGTAACCAGCATTTTCTCCTTTTTCCACTATGTTTTCTACCCTTCCAAAAAACAATTTTCAATTTTTGAGTCACATTTATTTTTTCGTCTGCAAATGCTTTCAGTTTGGATGAGTATAAATTTTTGTCGTGTGGTAAAGGGTTAAAACATAGGCCTACATGTACATGTGAATGGAAATTTAAATGAAGTCTGTTCACTTCTTCCACAGGTACATTACAGACAGAAAATAGTTCCAAAGAAACTTGGATATACATGTAATGACTTTGTTATGAATCTAAAGCTGATAAACTTTGCAGCTTTGTAACGATCACCAATTTTGACATTTAATTTTGCAAAGAAAGCAATGTGTAAGAGATAAGACGTATGATTATGTTGTTGACAAAATACGGCTCTTTTTGCTTCTCTCAAACTTGTGTAAGATAAGAAATTTTGTAATAGCTATACTACACTGAAAACAAGGATAGTTATGTGATAAAAGAAGCTATGTTGCAACTGCCTTTTCATATTCAAGTTGTATCATGTATGTTTTTAGATTTTTTCTTTTTTTTTGCCACTTGTTTGCTTTGCTTTTGTTTGTAACATTTTGGAAGTATTTTTCTGTATGATTATGAAGCTAGAACTTGTTTTCAGTGACGTCATCTTTTTCAGTATTCTGCATAGAAAAGTTGCCATAGAAACCAGATACCATGCCAAATATTCAATTATTATTTAACCCTTTTCCACACAAGTTTTAACAACCACAGAGAAAAAGGCTTTTGAAAACATTGTGGGACAAGGAGAAAATGCTGGCTACCAGCATTTTCTCCTTTTTCCACAATGTTTTCTCCTCTATCAAGACAAAAATCATCATTTTAGATACATTTGTCATCTGCAAATGCTTTCAATTTGGTTGCGTCCAAAATTCTGTTGGTAAAGTGTTAAATCATACAAAAACATAAAAAATTAAGCCTAGTCCAAATTGAAAGTACATCATGTATTTGCAGAGGACAAACTAAATGTGGCGCAAATGATGAAATTTTCCTTTGAAAGAACAGAAAACATTGTGGGAAAAGGAGAAAATGCTGGTTACCAGCTTTTCAAAAACTGGTCTTTCTCAGGGTTGTTAAAACTCGGGATTGTGTGATAAATGGTTAAGTTAGTTCATATGGTCATGTGGGAGTATCCATGGGCATTTAAGATCTCCTTTCTAAATCTAGTTAACTCTTTAACAAACATCAAAAATGTAGACATGTCCAAATTGAAAGTGTTTGCAGATGACAATATAAATGTGGCATAAATAATGGAATTTGTCTTTGATATAGTAGAAAACTGTGGGAATAGGAGAAAATGCTGGTAATCATGTTTTCAAAAGCTTTCATTTACTGGGTTGTTAAAACTCCAGATTGTGTGGTAAAGGGTTAAACCTAAGAAACGCAGCTTTGATAGTCACCGCAATGTAGCTGAATTACCGTTGACAGTGCCAAACAACCCTTTCCCAGACGACAAACTTCAGAACCTTCCGAATTGAAAGTAGCTGCAGACATCTAATTGGAAATTTGTATAAATGAGCTTAAGTTCTTTGATACAGTAGGAAACAATGTGGGAAAGGGAGAAAATGCTGGTTACCAGCATTTTGTTTTCCCAAAATGTTTTTAAAAGTCCTCATTATCAGGGTCGATAAAACACAGGATTGTTTGGTCAAGGGTGGAGGTTGTCGAAACAAAGAATGAGTCTCAGGGCCCGGTTTTTCGGAAAAACTTGAGTATCTTATTTTACTGAAATCGTCTCAGAGACTCATTTTCCATTCGTAATTTGAGACACATTTCTCTTGAGACACATTTGTACAAGTCTGAATTTTCTTTCATTTGGTGTGTACTGAACACTAAACAAATAAATCTAAATGTTTCTCCTTTGTGTTGCTTTTATTTGGATGCTATGTCTAAAATTTGTAAAACAATGGGTTGAACTCTCTTCCAGACGACAAATTCTACACTTGTCCAAATTCAAAATCATTTCAGATAACAAATGTAGATTAAATAATGGTATTTGCCTTTAACCCTTTACAATCCAGTTTTAGCTACCTTGAGGAAGAACACTTGAAAACTTTGTGGGTAAAGGAGAGAATGCTGGTAACCAGAATTTTCTCCTTTTCCCACAATATTTTCAACACTTTCCCATGCAAATTTCTTTATTTGAGTCTCATGAAATTTGTTGTCTGCAAATGCCTGCAATAATGATGAGTTTTGTCACATAGGAAAGGGTTGGAAGGGTAAATAAAATTTGGGAAAAGGTAAAAAATTCTGGTGACCAGGAAAAAAATGAATTTCACTCATCCTAGTACTTATTACCTGAGCGACGTAAAAGTTGATTGTGTAAATATTTTATACACTAAAATGAAAGTGTTTCAAATTGTTTGATTCAACATCTTTGAGAAATGGCCAAAATTTTATTACAGAATGACTACTATTTTTAGAGTTATCGAACAAGTTCTGATGCTACCTCCACATTATTATCTAAAGGGGCTCATTGGTTATCCCATAAAGTGTTTATCCTGTGATTCTTTTTCCGTTTGATATGCATCTTTCACACTTGAACCTTTACTGCACAATGCTATTTTTTAATGACCCTGAGAAAGAGGGCTTTTGAAAACATTGTGAGAAAAGAAGATAATGCTGGTAACCAGCATTTTCTCCTTTTCCCACAATGTTTTCTTCCCAATGAAAGACAAATTTTTTTGTTTCAAGTAACATTTAATTTGTTGTCTGTAAATGCTTGCAATATATATTTGGACAAGGCTAAAATTTTGTTGTCTAGTTAAGAATTGACTCATTTTTCATAGACAATTTTTAACCCTTTCCCAAACGATAAATTTTAGACTGGTCCAAATTGAAAGAGTTTGCAGACGACAATTTTAAATTTTGATGAAAGTGGCAGAAAGGTCTCAAAAAGGGTAGACAACACTGTGGGAAAAGGAGAAATTGCTCGTTATGAGCAATATCTCCTTTTCCCACAGTGTTTTCAAAAGACTTGTACTGCAGACACGTGAAAACCAGGGCTTGTTTGGGAAAGGGTTAAACTGCTTGAGCTGTATAGTGTTAAAGATTTTTAAACCTACTTATCATGTTGTGATTCTGTGCTGCACATTTGTTATTACATTGCTTTGTTATTCAAGATTAATAGAAAGTTTTATCAACTCACTGTATTGTTGTTATTTTTATAACACCTCCAATGGTTCACCTCCAGTCATTAGCCCCATGCAAATGAAGTGCCAAAATATTCAACCTACCACTGGTTGACCCTTTACCACACAATACCAACTTTTAACCCTTTACCGCACAATGCCACCTTTTAATGCCCCTGGGTAAAAAGCCTTTTGAAAACATTGTGGGAAGAGGAAAAAATGCTTATAACCAGCATTTTCTCCGCGTCACACTTTGTTTTCTACCCTTCCAAAGAAAAATCGCACCATTTGAGCCACATTGAAACTGTCTGCAAATGCTTTCAATTTGGACAAGGCTAAAATTTTGTCGTCTAGTAAAGGGTTAATGACCCTGAGGAAAAGGCCTTTTGAAAACATTGTGGGAAAAGTTTTCCCCTATCAAAGACAAATTCCATTATTTGAGTCACATTTGAATTGTCGTCTGCAAAAAGCTTCAATTTGGAGGAGTCTAAATTTTTGTCATGTGGTAAAGAGTTAAACACCCTATGCAAATGAAGTGTCAAAATATTCAACCTATCACTGGTTAAACACCCCATACAATGCCAAAATAACCAACCACTTGTTAAACAGAGGAAATATGTGAATACTGAAAGACTTTGAAGGCAGCCTTGTAAGTCCTTTACCAAATAATCTAGACTTTTAACAACCCAGAGGAAGAAGGCCTTTGAAAACATTGTGAGTATAGGAGAAAATGCAGGTATCAGAATCTAACAAATACCTGTCCTAACTATTCACTTGGACCTATATTTCTCAGTCTTCATGGTATATCTATAGACATATAGGCATATGTAGCCTGGGTTCAAGCCTGATCATTTTTTTCCTGTTGTATATTCAGACGTTGCTTTGTCAAAAAATGAGGGTAACGGTTACTGAGGCAATAAACCTTTTTGCCACAGATGTGTATGGACCATGAAAGGGGACTGCGATAAGGAGTGATTAAATGATCATTACTGCCTGGACCCAGGCTAAGATTACTGCTTGGACCCAGGCTAAGATTACTGCATGGACCCAGTCTAAGATTACTGCTTGGACCCAAGCTAAGGCATGTGTGTTTTGACAAGACTTCAGAAGGTTACTAAGGTCCATCATGATTGCCTATGATTAGGTAAAAATCACCTGATTGGTTGCTGATGCAGTTTGTCAGTACCTCTGTCAGTACCTCATAGAATCAGCTTCTATACATGTACTTTTCATCTCACTTTACTCCAGTCTTATGAGAAAGATGACAATATATGGGCGGTTTTGAAGGCCACATGTTTGCAGCATGTAGGTTAAGTAGTAGGGCTTATCTGCCCTTGATTTTAATTGGTGTCACCAACTTTCTTATAAACATACACCTTCAAAAGTTTTCTTGTTGGATTATTCATTGAGAATGAAATTATATAGGAGTAAGAAATAGGGAACTATCTGTTTGAACATTCCCACTGGATCTGTAAATTTTTCTGCTGAGAGATCTCTCTTACACTCTTTACCAAATGACAACATTTTGGAGGTTTCCAAATTGAAAGCATTTGCTGACGACAAAATAAATTTGACCACGTGTGATAAATTATCAAATCTCATAGATAATGTAAATCAAGCCAAAATATGATAATACATCTAAATTTCGCCTCGAACTACGACGTTAGTCGAAGCAAGAATCACTTTAATTCAGAAACTAAATCATCTCGCGTTGGAAATCCTGGCGAAATTGTTGTCAGTATTTACTAGAAATCCTTTTAAGAATCTTAAGAATCATTTATTACTCAATAACAGCTCTCTTCTGTATTGATAGTTCATTAAAAAAAAAATATGGTTTTTAAAATTTGTTCTAATGAGGGGGATGAATTTAAGGGAGATAATTTTTCATACCTTAAAGTTTAAGGCTGTGCAAGTGTTCTCCCTTGGACTATGAAACAATGTCTTGAAAGCTATGTTGATCCATAAGAGATGTTAACAATAACTTACTCAACTTATATCAATTAACCAATTTCGAAATTGGTTATTGTTAAAAGAATGATATATATTTAAAAAAAAATGTAAATATAATTGTATGTAAAATTTCCACACAATTTACAATTTTTGCCAGCAGCTGTACATGGAAGATTCAAGTGGATAAAAAAAACCGGCATTGGTTTTGTGAAAACTTTACCATGTTATATAATACAATAGACAGATATAAAAGAAAAAATATCACATTTTATATATTCTCCCAACCAATTCCATCCTAACTTCAGCAGATCCAAACAATATATGGCAAATTGCATGTTTCAATATGTGTTCCACATGTTCTAAAATTAAAAGGCCCAATAGTGGCCAAAGAAGCACTGCATTTTAACTTAAATCATACCATGATGACATAAATTTGATCAAACCCAGTTCTCACTGTTACAGTGCCTGACCCCGATGCCTCCTGGTGAAGACAAGCCAGTTTACAGTGATACGGTCTTGGACAGTTTTCTTTAAAAATGGATTGCAGTCTAACATTACCAATGTACTGGTAACCCCACAGAATTCCCAATCTTGAAGAAGGATCTTTAAATTTGATCCCTGGGTAGCCTTGCTAATTCCCAGTTTTAGCATGGAGTTGTCCCCATGGGTCACTGGAGATGATTCATAAAGGTGATATGGCCAATCATCTGGAAAAACGAAATCACCTGAAGGATGAGCGAAAGCACCATTTCATTGAATTAAATCATGTTAAATATTAAATATCTAATATATGACTAAAATAATTTAGGGATTAAGTTGCTATTTTACATAAGCTAAATTACCAGGAAAGAAAATATATAAGGCCATGATGGCCCTGTACCATGTAGAGATAACTGTCCTCAAACACGATTTTAGTTTTTGATGTGTGGCATCTGGGTACAGAGTCCACTGAGAAAAAAATTGTTGAAATCTCTGCACAGATTTTTTGGGCACGTTAATTTTAAACTCTCATATTTTTAAAAATTGAGGAAAAGACTAGAATTTGAACAAACCTGACATTGCTTGCGAATTCAATAATCCTAAATAATCCTTTGTTTCAGGTACAGATAATTTCATCATAAGAAAAAACAGTTTATAATTAATTCATCTTTTACTCAAGATGGTTATATTTCCCAAAATAGACACAAGTGGCCACCAAATGCAATCAATTATATTAATTTTTTTGAGATTAACATATTATAAAGGACTTTAGGAAATGAAATGTTGAATAATTTGTCCTTGGTCATGGGTTTCACTAAAGGTTAATTGCATTTTGCTGCAATACAAATTATATAAAGCTGATGAAAAAGAAAGCCAGTACATCACTATATAGCTTTTCTAGGTATGAAAAATTCATGATGACCTTGAAACAGTACGATGGAAGCACAGTTAATGTCCAAAAATGAAAAGAAGCACCATAAACATCTCGTATTATTGAGACTAGCCCTGTATCACAGTGACACTTCTTTTAACCCTTTAACACACAATCCTGACTTTTAACGACCCTGAAGAAGAAGCCTTTTGAAAACATTGTGGAAAAAGGAGAAAATGCTGGTAACCAGCATTTTCTCCTTTTCCCACAATGTTTTCTACTCTATCAAAGACAAATTTCATCACTTGAGCCACCTTTAATTTGTCGTCTGCAAATGCTTTCAATTTGGACCAGTCTAAAATTTTGTTGTTTGGTGAAGATTTATAAACACGATAACAATTTGAGGACTTCTATATAGCCCTAACTGACAACCATTTTTTTTCTCAAAAATCCTTACCCGGGTTATCATTAAATTTTGCCCTTTGAAAATCTTTGAAAGGACTCAGGAGATATGAGGCCACGAAAATGCCGGCAGACAGATGGACAGACGGAGGCAGCTGAGGGAAAAACTTATAATACCCAAAATTTTTGACACCCAAAGCTGGGGTTTACAATTTAGTCTGAATCAAGCTTCTCACAGTGAAGGAATGGTAGAAACATTGCATTGCCATGGAAGTGCCACTTTTGCCCTGATACTAGGATTAACTAAGCCAGTTTTTGATATCTTCCTGTACTTGATCCCAAGTTGTTTTAGACAGGGGGCTGGGGGAGGGGAGGTGCTCTGGGGGTACAGATAATTGCCCATCCAGACATTTACCCACTAAGACACTTGCCACCTGGACAAATGGCACCTGGACAAAAGCCCAGCCACAATAGTAGGAACCTGGACATTTGCAAACCCGCCTTTTTGTCTTTGTTTTCACATTATTATTTTCATTTATTTCTATTTGGTTTCAAGTTAAATAATTTTTCCCCATTTTCCCCCAAATAGATGATTTGCACTGTACTGAAAAGGCTGCACATATGAATTTAATTCCTTTAATCTTAAATGTATAAGAAGAGAAGCTTGCCCAAACAATGTAGTTGTTTTAAATTTCTGAAATAATTTTCAAGTGGTTTCATTATGAATTAAATTCTTTTAATCTTAGATTAAAAGAAGCTTGTCCAAAGAATGTAATTTTTAAAACTCTGTGGGAAATGGAAAAACGTTTGTTTAATATAAGCGATTTGTCCCTCTCCCACAATGTAACTGCAGACTGCAGACAGGTAGAAATATGGGTCTTCTCCCCTACGCTGTAAAAACAAGGCTTTGAACATCTTGTAGAGGGCCGACACATGCAGTTAATCAAAATTTGCCTTAATTCAAAGAAATTTGCAGATGACAATTTTAAATGCAGCAAAAATGGTGGAAGAAAATTTAAAGACAGGATAGAAAACATTGTGAGAGATGGAGAAATTGCTTGTTACAAGCAATTGTTCTTATTTCCATAATGTTTTCATTAGTATTCGACTGCAGCCACGTAAAAACATGGGTCTTCTTCCCTGCATCATAAAAATAAGGCTTCACCGGTAGAAGGTTGGGACAGTCAATCAAAGAGTTATCTATCAACATTGTATGGGAGGTCTTTTGTCCAAGTTGGCTTTTATCCTAGGTGGCAATTAAATGTCCGGGTGGCAAATGTACGGTGTGACAAATGTCAGGGTGGGCAACTGTCCTACACCCGGTGCTGTGTACCATGGTTAACTCTTTACCACACAATCCTGACTTTTAACGACCCTAAGAAAGAGGCCTTTTGAAAACATTGTGGGAAAAGGAGAAAATGCTGGTAACCAGCATTTTCTCCTTTTCCCACAATGTTTTCTACCCTTCCCAAGATAAATTTTAATTTTCGAGTTACATTTATTTTGTTGTCCGCAAATGTTTTCAATTTGGACCAGTCTAGTTTTGTCATTTGGTAAAGAGTTAAATGTGGTCCATCCAGGATTGTCACAGATAATCACAGTGCTGCCAGAGTTGTTGTCAGATTTTTTCAACATGGTATCTCCCAGATCACTTACCAGGACTTTTTGGGTTGCCAAACCAGGACAGTGAAAATGAGACTATCTGTTGATAAAGAGTTCACATGAGGATCAGTAGAATGTTAGCTACTCAAAATGCCTTTAGACCTAGATCTAGATAGATATATCTAAATCTAGCATTTATAGATCATGAATATATTTCGTTTGAAGATCTGTCGTCTCCATGAAAGATAAAACTTTTGTAATGAGTGTATGGTGATTGAAAGTTTCAGCTTTTGTTAAAATCTTAAGCTAAAAGTAATTTCTCAAAATGTAATTTTTTGAATTTCCCGCCAATGGAGTTACCGTCCTTTAATTACTGACTTCCGCCGGTGCTTGGCGCTTTCAGCCATTAGCTTAATTTTTTTTGTTGTGCGGGAATGAGAGGGTTAAAAAAGACATAAAATATTTTTGACGACCAATTTTTTAAGGTAAATATATGAACCAGTCTTTCGTATGGTAAAACCAATTGTAAAAAGGTTTTACAATGAGAAAATATCACGCCCTTTCCTACGAAACCTGACGGTCATGCGCCGAAGAGATCGGGAGTTCTTATTCAGAATTAGAAGCTTGATGTGTTCCAGGTCACGAAAAGCATATCGTCTGATCTATTACGTTTGAGAAATCAGCGGTACAAATGAAGAAAAGAAAGAAACTTTACAATTCTTTAGTAATTATTTTCCGTTTTGATAGATCATGAAACGTGTCCAGACTGCAGAACAAATATGGACGCCATGACAGCACTGAAAAGTCAAGGTTACATGCATTGTTTGTGTCTCAGACCCAATCTCAGCATCGTATGATGTCACTGAGTGCCATACTTAATAGCGTTCTGTCATTCAGTCGAGTCTGCTTCTCAAAAAGCCTTCTCTTGGAGTGAGTGATTTTTTTTTTAATTCTCAGAGGCTAATGTTGAACATATATGAGGTTGCCACAAAATTTTCGGAGAAGAAATGATTTTTTTTTTCCCGCTAGGATTATTGTATACCATATCAGACACTAAAGGTTGCAGTCTAGGTGATAAAGAAAAAAATGAAATTTGTGTTTCTATAATTTGAAAGGTGTGCAACTCCAAACAACAAACCACCAGGGTTCAGTCAATGTACATGACAAAACTACCACAAAACCTATAAAAATTATCTCAATGTGTTTTATCAATGATACATATAGCCTCAAGTGTATGTATTCCATGATGATAAGGAAACAATAAAATTAAAAGTTCAGACTAGAACATGAAGTGCAAAGTACTTGCCTTCATGAATAAGTCATTTCTGATCATTTTCATGCAAGAATTATAACTTGCATATTAATTTCAATGGTATGGCGCATAAAGAAATATACATGCTGACAACCTTCTTTAGCAAAGATGGCATGACCTTATTCCAGTGGCTTGGTTGTAATTACTGCAGAAAGTAATAGATCTTTGCATTTTTTGAGAAGGAACACTTATTTAGAAATGGTGTCATTTTCTTTTAACCTAGATCATTAATTGTTTTTTACATGTTTTTGTCTCGCATAAAATGTTTGAATATTGGTAGAAGTTAGGAGCCATAATACCGTGTGACATCATCAAACTACATGTGCTATGAGATGTAAACAAAAATCACTGGCTCAAGGACACTCATGGAATAACAATACTCCCAAGATATCATTAAATCATCTAAGATTGTGATAAATCAAAGTTCATGGCCAATTTGTTTTTCTTGTAAAAGATACTGTATCAAAATCCAGGCTGATGATGTCATACCATTTATTGATATTATTATCATCTTAAAAAAAAACACCAAGAATGTTTCGTTGAAGTAGGCAAACTCCAACTAATATTCAAAACATGCGATTTCAATAATGCAAAATACCCCTTCCTATAAAAAATAGTGGGTCCAGACGAGTAACATTTCCCTGGCAGTCGTCCAACAGGACAAGTAGCTTTTCTAAGGGTAGATCAAGCAAAACTATTGAAGGGAGATTCCCAGAAAATATGAAAATCTCAAGACCGATATCCATACAAAACAAAAAGTAATGATCATTTATTTGTTTGCAGCAGTGGGAAAACGAAAACAGAAATAACTTTTTACCCTGCTCATGCATGATGTCCGCAATGTATGCAGCACTCAGCTTTATCACGTCGGAGAAAGATTAAGATCTCGCTATATGCAAATAAGAACATTTTAACTTTCCGACCAAATAAAAATATTGTAAACAAATTCTAAAATAGTTTAGTAATATCGATATAAGGATCCATCTAGGTTTTGTTTTTCTTTCGCATTGTATAATGACGAATATGATTTTGAAATAGATTATTCATCAATGAGGAAATGCCCCGATGAAAATCTAAAGTAACACACCCACTGCATTTCAAAAACATTACAAATACATAAATGTCATCTGCTAAAGACCAGATCCTTAAGTATTTTATTTGGTAATATCCGTATTTATTTGCTATCTTGACTAAAAAGTAGGACAAGTGATACAAGGAGAATGACCGGTAACTTTTGTAATTCACTGGCCCTGCTGGACGAGTGGGTTTTGGAAAATGTTTAGACCTCTCGTAATTGCATGGAATGGCTTAAACTGAATTCTTGTCGTAATTTTTGGGTAAAAGTTGATAAAGTTGTCATTTTCACATTTTCTCGAATATCTGAAATAATTAATGATTTACCTAGTGATGATTTATAAGTGCATCACTGAAAGTTACATGGAAATTTATCGGCAAATGAGTAGTGATGTTGATGTACAATGTTCTCATTTTAGATATAGAAGCTACAACTGCATCTCAGAGCTTTGTGTTGTACCATAGAGATCAGTAAAACAGTCTCACCGTAATGAAAATTGTGACAGTGGAGTAAGTTACGGAAGTGAGGCTGGATGGCGGATGGCAGAATACTTACTGTTGCGGAGGGCCAGGTAGAGACTGGTGAAGGTCAACAGCTGGTGACTGTACAAACTCCAGGCAATGAGCAGCAAGTTATCATGGTTACTTATAACCATGCAGAGGGAACAGGTACAGAGATATGTTCATAACTCTTTACCAAACATCAGAATTTTAGTCTAGTCCAAATTGGAAACATTTGCAGACGACAAAGTAAAGTGTTGGACACAGTATGAAATTTGTGTCTGAAAGGGTAGAAAACAGTGTGGAAAAAGGAGAAAATGCCAGTTACCAGCATTTTCTCCTTTTCCCACAATGTTTTCTACAGGTTTCTTCAGCAGGGTAGTTAAAACTTGGGATTGTGTGGTAAAGGGTTAATCAAAATTTAACTCTTTACGTGTCAAAAAAATTTAGACATGGCCATATTGAAACCATTTGCAGATGACAAGTGTGGCTCAGATGATGAGATTTTTCTTTGAAAAGGTAGAAAAAAATAAGATGTGGAAAAAGGAGGAAATGCTGGTCTAACTTGGTCACCAGGGCCCATATTCACCAACCATTCTTAGGAACTTTCTTAGTCTTATACTCCTGAGTTTTCTAAATTTGAAAGTAGCACAACTTCTGATTGGCTAAATCATTTGGTTTAGCCAATTAGAAGTTGTGTTACTTTCAAATTTAGAAAATCTTGGCGAATAAGACCAAGAATGTTCTTAAGAATGGTTGTTGAATACGGACCCAAGATTTCCCCTTTTCCCACTGTTTCCAGAAGTCTTTTTCTAAAAAGCTGTTAAAACACAGGATCATTGAAACCGTTCGTGTACAGGCTATTTTTGAACAACTCTAAAACTGTTGAAAATGGTACAAAAGACAAAAATTTAATGAAAGAAAAATAGTGCTTTTACTGCTTATAAAATTACCCTTATATAAAGGTTAGGGTTGATCAGCAGTCTTCAAAGCACTTGGTCTGGGTATCAAGTAATTTACTGTGACATTTCTAATTGAGTCATACTCTGGCAAAAGGGGGCCTAATGCATCCCCGTGATCCATGATACCAAGCAAGTCAGCACATAATCATGAATCTATAAAATCTATTTTGTCCAACAACTGACAGAATCATAAGGTACTTTAGTCCTTGAACATACAAAAAACTGACAAACAGCAAAAAGTTTCGGCCCAGGTCAGCTTACGTGGACTGTGCAGGCTGACCTGGGACAATATTTTTTTGAAGATGCATTAAGCCCATTTTTCACAGAGCATGGCTCAATTGTTTCATCAGAAGAGGTTACTTTTTTTTTTTTTTTTTTTAAAACTGGACCTATAAATTGAACTTCATAGAAAATGTAGGGATTTGATTTACCATCCAATCTTTACTCTGTTCTTAATCCTGTATTGTAACCACCTGAAAAAACAAGCTTTTGAAAACACTGTGGGAAAAAGAGAAAATGCTAGTATCGTCCTATTTTCCCACAATGTTTTCTGTGTCTAAGGCATATTCCATCATTTGATTCAGCTTTAGTTTGTTGTCTGCAAATGCTTTCATTTTGGACAAGTCTAAATTTTTGTTGTGCAGTAAGGAGATACACATGTAAAATACCTGTTTTTTTATCTTTGTTTCTTCTAATCTGTTTTTTCTTATAAGTCACAGTAAGATAGATAGACGGTATTTAAAGTCAGTATATATAGTGAAATACATTTTTTATGTATTGAATTTTTAACAAGGAAAATTAAAAGGCTATACATCTCTTGTGGGGTTTCTTATACACTTCGCACAACTCTAAAAGCATACAATTTTATCAAGAGAAGGCAGTGGATGTTTGCTTAGGCCAGAAATTATATGTGGTTCCAGTTGCCAGACCATGTCCAATTTTTACACCCGAGCCTAAACAGTTTTTTGACCAGATGATCGTTTAATATCTTAACACACTGTGATGTACACCGTGATGTCCCTTGCTGACACGCCCCAAGCTTTTTTTGTGACAAAAATAGGCTTAGCAGGTGGCCAATCCATCAATAAAGTAGAAATAAATTGGCTGGAATAAACTTACGGCATTAACATAATCCTAATTACTTAACAAATCGATGTCATTAGCACTTGACTATCTGAATATACATACACTTCCTGGTGCGACATCAGAAGAAAAGAGAGGACCTGAACAACAATTACCATGATATAGTAGATCTACACAAAAGGGATATAAGAAGAAAAGTAAGCCAAACGAAAGTTACGGTAAATAACACCTTAATATCAACTTTTTACACAGGGCAGTATGATAAAAAGAACTACAACATCTGAAAGTAGAACACATGTTTTGCAAAAAATATTTAAAAAAAAAAAATTCCTACCTGCCCACCCTAATTCCCAGAAGTATGTAATCGAAACCACATAGGTAATTTGTTTTGGCCTATGAATTGTGATGGGGACATAACAGATGAAACAGAATAGAAACATGTTGGAATATTGCAATTCTAAGTTTTGGCAGAAAAACTTACTATCTCCCTTTAAAGTTTCAGGGGAACAGATTGCAACACAGATAGCAACACATGCTGGTCCACAGATATTTGTAAATGTTAAAACAGAAGGAGATGATAATGTTATTGCCACAGAAGATATCCTAGAAGATGGGTGCCATCGTAATAGCGCAACACAAACCGAGACCGTGTTTGGATTGCAGGATCTGCCAACAGTGAAGGAGATTGTAAGGAAAACAATTGCTAAAGCAAAGTCAAAAGAATTTGACACAGCTCAGCAGCCTCAACTTAGTTATGGACCAGTGAATGGAATTTACACTTGTAACATTTGTGGAAAGGTAAGCCTTTTTAAATGTCTGAAAGTAAATATTACATTTATGCATAAAGGCCATGGTGGTCCTTCTGTGGAATAATGATTTACATGAGGCTTTCTCCAGCTACAGTTTTCATAGTGTGTGTGAGCTGGCCAGCTAAGATGTTCTAGAGTTTTTACTCGTCAATTAGTCCTTAACCACACAATCTCGAGTTTCAATGACCCTGAAAAAGACATTGTGAAAGAAGAAGACATTTGAAAACATTGTGAGAAAAGGAGAAAATGTTAGTAACCAGCATTTTCTTCTTTTCCCACAATGTTTTCTACCCTATCAAAGACAGATTTCATCATTTGAGCCACATTTAAATTGTCATCTGCAAATGCTTTGAATTTGGACAAGTCTACATTTTTGTCATATCTTAAATCGGCAAGATACAAGCTATTTCTTATACAGTCGAATGTCCATTGCTCGAACGTCTACTCCTCGAAGTTCTCTATACGTCGAAGTAAATTTAAAGTCCGGATTGAATTTCTCTATTTTTCTTTATAAAGTACTATCCGTACGTCGAAGTCCATATCTCGAAGTTTCTCCATACGTCGAACCTAATTTCAGGTCCGAACTTCAATGATCTAGTTAATTTACACATCTTTACTTCAAACACAGTACAGAATTTTCACACATTTTAATAGTCTTCAATTATAAACTAAGGTGTTATATACATAATAAATAGAAATGCCGGATACAGCGACGGTATGTTTTTCGCACATTTTCAATCATTGACTTTTGTCAGCTCGGGTGTTAACGTGCCAGTGATCTTGACTTGCAGATAATTATCGGTAATTGGTTCGATTAGAAATGTTTGGACTTAGATTTTCATACCATACACTGTGATTTTGGCCGTGGCTATATAGAAAGACTGGGCATTTCGTTGTCGACCGAAAATACAAACTTGTTTGCTTAAAGAAATCCGGTAAAGTCTGGGAGATAGCCAGAAACTTCGGCTGACGAAATGCTCTTTTAATTTCACAATTTTCAGTATCGTTCTTACAATCAGAAAAGAAAAACATGTTAATGATAGAAAAGAAACAGTATGCATCCTTTACTCATTAATTTTCAAAACAACGATCGGTTAAATAAATAGGAACAAAATGTACGGCCTGTGAACGAAGTATGCGTCGGTTACCTACTTCCGGTACCTGACACACTCATCTGAAGAATCTCTGCACGTCGAACTTTCTATACCTCGAACTTTTTTCAGTAGTCCCCTGAACTTCGAGGTATGGATATTTGACTGTATATCCTGTTTTACAGCCTTTTCATCAGAATTCTTGGAATCTTACCACATTTTTGTCTGGCCTGTAGTTGTGCATGTTTCAGTCAGTGAAGGCCTTCTTGAATTAAATGGCCTAGAATTATCTAAATATTGCTATTAATTTAGTGCAAGAGAGGAAGAGAAGAAATGTTTCAAAAAGCCATTTTGGGGCTAGTTCAATGTTCCCAGATTTTTTCGTTTCAGATTAGGATGAAGATTAACCCATTCACCAAATGAGCCATTGGAGTTACCATAATGTTGTAGAGAATAAATTTGAAAGAATAAAACTGGCCAGTTATGTTGTCTGATCTTCAGTGTGATATTTTGTGAGATATACCAAGTGAAACAGCCTCTGAGTTACAATATGTGACATTTTCAGCAAGTTTTTATTTCCATTTTTAAGGTACACAGAAATAAAATAACATGGCAGAACCATCTTGTATCACATAATGGACAAGAAGTCTTCATGTGTGGTGTTTGTGGACAACTGTTTAATATCCGACTGAATCTTAAAGCTCACCTCGACATTTACTTACGGGAGGTAGGAATTTTTTTATTAATTTTTTTTAACACAAAGATGCCTTTTTATGTTTTCTGAGCACAAATTGCTCATGAAGAGCCTTCAGGATGGGTCTGTTCAGCATTACTTGTCTTTCATCACCAGTTCTTTAAACATTATCTCCTACACAAAGAAACCAATTTTAATTGAACTTCATGCACATATCTCTGGTTCGTCCTCATGAAAACATATCCAAATAATTTTAATTTTTAAACATAGGTCATAACAGTTAAAAATTCATTTGAAAATAGAAAAGATTAAATATCTACTCTGTGCAAACTGTTTGGTCAGTCATACTAAAGTATCATATGCAACCTCCTTAGCTTATGGTAAAAATGAATTCCTTATATTATTAACCTTTAACTTCACAAATCAGGGTTTCAATGACCCTTAGCAAGAGGGATTTTGAAAACATTGTGGGAGAGGGAGAAAATGCTTGTAATGAGTGATATCTCCTCCCCTCCCCCCTCCCCAATGTTTTCTACCTTATCAATGACAGAAGTCATCTTTTAAGCTACATTTAATTTGTTGTCTGCAACAACTTTCAATTTGGTAAAGTCTGAAATTTTGTTTTGTGGTAAAGAACTAAGGTCATCATAGTAACAGAGCTTCCATAGCCAAAAGTGTTTAAAATAAAACACTTAGAACTAATATTTTGTATGAAGTATCACTCGATGGACCTCTACTGAGGTTGTTTAAATTCAATACATTTGGTTAAAGATTTGAGTTTCATTGGGGTGAGATGTTTCTCCTGTGTTTTGCACCCCTCTTTTGAAAATATTGTGGTTAAAGGAGAAAATGCTGGTAAGAAGCATTTCCTCCTTTTCTCACTATGTTTTTTACTCTATCGTAGACAGAGTAGTGCATTTTGTGTACATTTAAAGATACATCTATACTCGTTTTCAGCCATCTTTTGACCCATTTCAGCTGTATTTTATCAAACTATAATCATTCTTGTATCTTCATGCCAAATGTTGCCCCTGACAGTTGTTAGGTTGTATATATTATGACTGATAGAAAATGCGTTTCATTTTCTGGAGGCCATCAAAGAAATTACTGTTGTGATGTTTCTGGTTTTAAATGGAAGACTGTATATAATCTATTAATGTGTATTTATCCTTACACCATATATATCGGTATTTTATCTGTTTACACCGCTGAGTAAATTCTGGATCACTCTGCAGTCTATCAAATTTTTACAGCATTTTTTGTCTCTGATTGTGAGGATTTGTTGTCTGTGTTTTAGGATAAGAAACTTAAGAAACAGCGAACTTCAATTGGTTCAGCTGAGATGAAGATCGGAGGCGTGTATATGCCTGGTGATGTGGTACCCAGGGACGAGTTACCAGCCATAAGGGCACCAGCACTGACAGATACCAGTGAGCTTGGCGCCACAGAGGAGGTCATGGAAGACAGCCCAGAGACTGAGGCTGACTCGCTTTTAAACCATGACTATGGGAGACCACAAACCAATACAAGCAGTAATAGTAAAACTGAACAAGTGGAACAGGAACCAGAGTCTAATTATATTTATGCCTGTAACATATGTGGTGAACAGTATCCTGTTAAAGAAGATTGTGAAAACCATCTTAGAATTCACACAGGTAGTGAATGTATATTATCTTTTATTATACACCCACACACCCACACCTTTTCACTTGCACAAATGATTGATTGATTTTTTTCAACATTAATTAAGTTATATCACATCGGCCAGTGCACCTGTTCATGCTTTCTTGGAGTTTCTTTTACCAGCACTAAGCACAATTTTCTGTCCCAGCCACTGGCTGCTTTCTCACATAACAATATCGAAAAATGGTCAGTGGGAAAGATGAATATATCCTGTCGCAATGACTATCATCAATCCTGGGAAAGAAATTGGATCGAACCAACAAACCTCCTGTTATCAAGTCCTGTATGCTACTGACTAAGCTACCAGGGCTTGGCTCACACAAATGAAATAAGGTGTGTAAGTATACAGCTAATCTGTCTGGCTGTCCGTTCACAGACATTATGTTTGCCTTTATTTCCTCCTACAGTTTTAACTCTTTATCACCCAGTCCCGAGTTATGACAACCCTGAAGAACAAAGCTTTTGAAAACATCGTGGGAAAAGAAAAAAATGCTGTTTACCAGCATTTTCTTCTTTTCCCACAATGTTTTCAATGATCTGAAAGACAGATATTGTTGTTTGTGCCCCATTTTGTTTGTCATCTGCAATTTGGACTGGTCTAACATTTTGTAGTGTGGTAAAGACTTAAACCAATGTAGCTGAAATGCTACCATTCTTCCTGCCATGGGAATGTATGCACCAGCAGTTTCCATTATCAATTTGTGATTGGTTGACAATAACAAGAGTTTTGGCCCTTTGAATTTTGTTACTGATCCAGTGACAAGGCAACAGATGCAAGCTATTTGTTGCGGGTAGTTCTAGTTTTCAGAGGTCCGTTATTGTACAGGCACACCAGAAAGGAAAGTAAGAAATGCGGTACTTGTTAATAGATAGTATGTGATGGTTAAGAATACAGTATTGTAAAAGTAGAAATTGTCAGGAAAATGCTCTGAAGAAGGTTTGGAACAGCCAATGGTCAGGGAAATGTTAAATGGCCATCTCAGTGAATTTACAAATGGAATTTAAAATGTTGAAATGACTGGAGGAAGGGAGACTTTTGAAAACAGTGAAGAAGGAGAGAATGCTGATAACCAGCATTTTGTCCTTTTCCCATGGTGTTTTCAAAAGTCTTTTTTCCGCAAGGTTGTTAAAACTTGGGACTGTGGTAAAGGGTTAAAGTGCTGAATGAACCTTACAGACATTTTTCAATCTGGAAATAATCCATTATGATAATGCAGTTTCAAGTTTGCTTTTGTAAAGAATTTCTCTGAAAAATGGACAGTTGAGATCAGAAATCAGACTGCATGTTTTTTGCAGTCTGAAGCTGATCTTCACAGGACGCAAATCCAACAGTAATTGCGAAAGACACGATTAAGGTTTACACAGTGCTTATATATTCTCCATGGTGTTACAGAAGGGATAGATATAACCAATGATAAAGAAAAGACAGTGAAACCTACTGGAACTCCCCCTCAGTCTGCTCTTTCCTCTAGCTCAGATGTAAAGGACACTGGTTCAGCCACACCCAAAACTAAATTCAGTGCTTACATATATGCCTGTAATGTCTGTGGTAAGCAGGTGAGTGTCATCTAAATCCCTAGAATACCTTTCAGAAGTACAGTTGCACTTTACAGATAATGTGGATCAAGATTAGATGGGACATATGTGTACCATCTGATCTCTGATCTACATATTTCCCTTTATTGTGATGTTGTAGCAAAAGAAAAAAATAATGAAAGTGCAATATTTGAACTTTTTATGTATGTCTAAGATGAAATTATCCACAATAATTCCCTTCTTTAAACTCATCTTTTTATAAATTACTGTATACACAGACAGACTTGTGCTGCTCTACATTAGAGACAGTAGATGAAAAATACTACACAGTGATAACAATAGTAAATATACTAACAGTGATAAGACTAATAGGGCAATAGTTGAAAGAATATAAAAAAGAAAACACTGGCAAATACAGAAATTGTTATCTAGGAAAAATGAAAAGACGTCAATACCTACAATGCTAAGAGCAGTTTTAGTAAGTTTTTCAGAGAGGCTATAGATCAGTATCACTTAGGTCTGTGAGGTTTTCTTTATTATTTATATATCATTTTTTTTATCATTCAGTACACTAATAAAAGTAACTGCAAACGGCATATGAGAATCCACACTGATGAAGAAAAACTGTATGAATGTGAGTATTGTGGTAAAAGATTTGCTCAGAAGTATGAAGTGAAGATGCATGCTCGTATACATACAGGTAAGACGCTGACCCTTAGAGTGCCGAATAAACCAGAGACATTTTCAGTCCAGTAGTAAGAGCAAAATTTCTCCAATTTCTGGGTCAATTTTGTCCAAAATGTCTTAACTCTTTACCAAACGACAGAATTTTATACCAGTCCCAATTCAGGGCTTTTGCAGACGACATAATAAATGTGACTGAAAAATTGAAATTTGTTTTTGGGAGGGTAGTAAACAATGGGAAAAGGAGAAAATGCTGGTTACCAGCATTTTCTCCATTTCCCACAATGTTTTCAAAAGGCTTCTTTCTTTAGGGTCGTTAAAAGTCGGGATTGTGTGGTAGGAGGTTAACGAAGCCGACAGTGTAGATCAAAGATCAGACTGCACATTTTCTGCAGTCTGATCTTGATCTACACTGGCCACAAAGGCAACTATAGTCATAAAAGGCACTTTAAGGGTTAACACTCTTGACTGACTAGTCTTACAAATGTGACCTTACTTTTAACTAAAGAAGAAAGCATTAGACACAAGAAATTCCTGACAATACATTTGATGTGGCTCAGTCATAGTTTTTGCCAGCATTTTCTACTTTCACCAATGCCTCAGGATCTAGAAAACATTTTTACTTAATAATGTGACATTTAGTTTTAGAGTTTCATGGTCGCTTAATCAGAAACGTATAAAGCTGAAACTCAGATTGATTAAAATGTGTTCAAGGATTGATGGTTGTCATTGAGACAGGATAGCTGAACATTATTTTGATGATGTTAGTGATGAAATAAAGCTGCAGTGTTGTCAGAAATACTTGTAAAAGAAACTGAAGGAAAGCATGGAGGTGCGCTGTAATATGATGGAAATGCTATTTTGAAAACACTAAAACTTTAAACAGATCAAAAATTAAGAACTGTGCTGTGAATAGTAGTTTATAATGAGCTAATTCATAGATTACCAAGGACAGATTTCATTGCTCTGTTGACAATGTTAATCAAGATCAGACAATACCAGACATACATTTTGATCTTCCGTCTACACTTTCAGATATTTGGCAAGATATATGGCCTTTAATAACCCCGATATTGGTACAAATCATTTTTTTTTTTTAATTTTTCCCCTTTTTTGTACTTACTGTGTTTTAAAACAATAACCTTATAGGTTATTTTTAAGCTCAGAAAAATGTATTGCAAATTACACAAGGCCAAATACCGGAAGGAAGGAGAGATGGAAAAAAAAAAAAACATGGAAAAAGAGAAATTTTACTCCAGTGTGTTTTCCGAAGTTGTCAACTACCGGGGGACAAGTCTTATTCATGTAGTAATGGTTCTAAGTAGTATAAAATGAAAAATGGATGTAATTTTGATACCATTTTTGGCCAGAGTCTGTCACAAAATGTTTGACAGAGTAGATCCAAGGTCATCTTGCATGTTTTTTTGCAGTTTCACATTGATCTGCATTGCTAAAATTAACTTCATTTGTAATCAACAGGTGAGAAACCATACAGTTGTGCCGTTTGTGGAAAGACCTTTACAGAGAGAGGAAATTGGAAACGTCATACACAAATACACGTAAGACCCCAGGAGGCTTCCCCGTACAGGTGTGGGATATGTTGTAAAGGCTTCTTCCATGCTGAAAAACTACAGGTATCAAAGTTTTCCACCTTTTTTTTTTTTTTTTTAACTCTTTGCCTTTTGACACAAATTTGCAGCAGAAAACTTGTAAAGCATCTTCGTAGAATAAATGCTTAAATTTTAGGTTTGATATACAAATGAGCCTTGGTCTGTGAAAAGAGAGCTTAATGCATCTGCAAAAAGTATTGACCCAGGTCAGCCTGCGCTAGGCCAAAACTTTTTGCTACTGGTAAATTTTCTGCATGTCCAATGACCAATGCACTTCATGATTCAGTTGGTTGTTAAATGGATTTTATGGATCCATAATGATGTGACAATTTGCTTCATATGATGGATCAAAAAGGTGCATTAAGCCCCCTTTTGCCAGAGCATGGTTCTAATATATTGTGAGGTAGGCTAAAAGCAATGTCTTGGTTTGCCACTTTGAAGATATTAGCTCCAGGCAAAAACTAGTCTGCAGCTATTAATAGGTAAAGGTATGTTCAGTGTAATTTGATCTTCAGTCTGCAGAGACAGCTTAGTTTAACTTGCCAGTCACTCTTAGGAGTTATGGGGATGTCCTCCTTCAGTCTGATTGTAAATTTTTCCTTTTGTGCTGTGCATACCCATGTCTTTCTGTTCGGTTTTCCTTGTTATTGTAGTAAAACTTTATGCTGAAAATAGTAGATGCTCAAGACACAATTTGCAGATTTCTACTTTTAAGCATTGAAGTCATCTCCCCTTGTACTAAGACTTCTTCTTGTCTGAAATGATTGTTATGATTCGGGGTTTAAATGTTCAAAAGAATTGTTTTTAATTATATTTCAGGTACATTTACAAATACATTCTGGTCAAAGACCATTTGTATGTACAGTATGTGGCAGGCGTGTGAAAAAAATTGGAGACATGTACAGACATTTACGAACTCATACTGGTGAAAAACCTTATAAATGTCAGGTTAGTAATAGTATGTGAGATGGTATGTTATTTGGGTGAATTTTAACCTTTTAAAGCATATGTGAAACTTTTTAGCATTGATAGCATTGTGGAAAAAGAAATAAATGAGAAATTAAGAAAGGGTTGTCATTTGTTGTCATATATTTTGTGTAAAGGGAAAGGACTATGGCCCTCCATGGAAAATGTGTAAATCTGCCGTTTGAATGTAAAAAGTCAGTTTGTAATGGAGAAACCTGTTTTTTTAGTTCACCTGAGCACAAAGTGCTCATAGTGAGCTATTGTGATTGTGCTTCGTCCATTGTCAGCTTTTTACCTTGTGTACGCTCTAGAGGCCACATTTTCAGTCCGATCCTCATGAAACTTGGTCAGAATGTTTGTCTTGATAAAATCTCGGACGAGTTTGAAATTGGGTCATGTGGGGTCAAAATGTAGGTCACTAGGTCAAATCTTAGAAAAACCTTGTGTACGCTTTAGAGGCCACATTTTCAGTCCGATCCTCATGAAACTTGGTCAGAATGTTTGTCTTGATAAAATCTCGGACCAGTTCAAAATTGGGTCATGTGGGGTCAAAAACTAGGTCACTAGGCCAAATCTTAGAAAAACATTGTGTGCGCTCTATAGGCGACATTTTCAGTCAGATACTTGTGAAAGTTGGTCAGAATGTTTGTCTTGATAAAGTCTCGGACGAGTTTGAAATTGGGTCATGTGGGGTCAGAAACTAGGTCACTAGGTCAAATCTTAGAAAAACCTTGTGTGCGCCCTATAGGCCACATTTTCAGTCCCATACTAATGAAACTAAGTCAGAATCTTTGTCTTGATGATATCTTGGAAGAGTTTGAAACTGGGTCACCTCAGTTCAAAAACTAGGTCACCAGGTCAAATCTTAGGAATAACCTTGTGTGCGCTCTAGACGATACATTTTCAGTGCGATACTCATGAAACTTGGTCAGAATGTTTGTCTTGATAAAAACTCAGATGAGTTCGAAATTGGGTCATGTGGGGTCAAAAACTAGGTCACTAGGTCAAATTAAAGAAATACCTTATGGGCACTCTAGAAGCCACATTTTTCGCTCAGTTGACTTGAAAATTGACAGAATGTTTGTCTTAATTAAATCTTAGATGACTTTGAAATTGAGTCATCTGGGGTCATAAAGTAGGTCACTAGGTCAAATTAAAGAAATACCTTGTGGGCACTCTGGAGGCCACATTTTTTGCTCAATTGACTTTAAAATTGGTCATAATGTTTGTCTTAATTAAATCTGGGATGAGTTTGAAATTGGGTCACCTGGGGTCATAAACTAGGTCACTAAGTCGAATCAAAGAAATACCATGTTGACATTCTAGAGGTCACATTGTTTGCTCAATTGACTTGAAAATTGGTCAGAATGTTTGTCTTAATTAAATCTCGGACGAGTTGTGGTAATAAACTAGGTCACTAGGTCAAATTAAAGAAATACCTTGTGGGCACTCTAGAGGCCACATTTATTGCTCAATTGACCCGAAAATCGGTCAGAATGTTTGTCTTGATGAAATCTTGGATAACTTCAAAATTGGGTCACCTGGGGACATAATCTAAGTCACTAGGTCAAATTAAAGAAATACCTTGTGGGCAGTCTAGAGGCCACATTTATTGCTCAGTTGTCTTGAAAATTGGTCAGAATCTTGGTCTAAATAAAATCTTGGATGAGTTTGAATTTGGGATACCTTGGGTCATAAACTAGGTCACAGGGTCAAATTAAAGTAACACATTTATTGCAGAATTGACTTAAAAATTGGTCAGAATGTTTTTCTTGATGAAATTTAGGATGAGTTTGAATTTTGGTCACCTTGGGTCATAAACTAGGTCACTAGGTCAACTAAAAAAAATTTTTTGTGGGTGCTCTAGAGGGTACAATTCTTACAATTGACCTGAAAATTGATCAGCACGTTTGTCTTGATAAAATCTTGGATGAGTTCAAAATTGGGTCACATAGGGTCATAAACTAGGCCACTAGGTCAGATTTAAAGAAATAGCTTGTGGGCGCTCTAGTGGCCACAATTGTTGCTCAGTTGCCCTGAAAATTGGTCAGCGTGTTTGTCTTGATAATATCTTGGATGAGTTTGAAATATGGTTACATAGGGTCATAAACTAGGTCACTTGGTCAAATTGAAGAAATACATTTTGGACACTCCGGAGGCCACATTTTCAGCTCAATTGACCTGACAATTGGTCAGAATGTTTGTCTTAATAATATCTCAGATGAGTTTTAAATTGGGTCATTATGACCCTGGAGTGAAATTTCGCCTATTGACTCAGGTGGGCGATCCAGGGCCATCATGTCCCTCTTGTCTGCGATTGGATTTATCAGGTGAGTTTTCAATTAGCCTTTGCATAATTCTAGGGAAAAAGATGTAAATTAATTTAACTAGCTGCATGAGTTAAAAAAACAACTACTTACAACAAGCAATGCTCCTTTTCAAAATCTTACCAAAAGTTATCCAGTGTATTGATTTAAAAAGTCATAATTCATTTTGAATTGAGTTCATGAGGTAATATCTATTTAATGCTTTAATCAGAATATTAACTTTTGCTTTCATTATAATGCTGATTTTAAAATCAGACTGAAAAAAGTGCATTAAAAAAGGATAAAAGTAAGAATGAAAATGAAGGAAAATAAAAAAGAAAGAAATACTGGAGAGATATCTAGACTAATGTTATGTTAATAATTGCTAACATTTTCTCTATACATGTAGGTATGTGGGAAAGGATTTGCTCAGAATGGTAATCTGAAAGATCACATGAAAATGCACACTGGGGAAAAGCCACATGTCTGTGACTTATGTGGCAAAGACTTTGCCAGAAAAGTTCTACTGAAGGAACATGTGAAAAACCATCATAAAGGTAAGACTTCTCTGAGATATAATTTGCATGATGAGATTTCCTTTTGAGCAGTGGGTCCTACAAGGCCTAACAGTCAACTCTTTACCAGAAGATTAAATTGTAGTCTTCCCCAAATTGAGGGTATTTTCAGACTACTAATGAAATGTGAATAAATGGGATTTGTCTCTGAAAGCGGTAGAAAGCAGTGTGGGAAATGGGAGAAAATTCTGCTAAACAGCATTTTCTTCTTTTCCAACAATGTTTCCGAAAACTTTCTTCCCAAGGGTCATAAAACATGTTGTCATTTGTTATAAAGATGAAGCTGAGTGATCCTGAATTCGATTTCTGCTAGAATGGGTCATTACTTACCTCTTTACCACACAACAAAATTTCATTCCTGTGCAAATTAAGAGCATTTGTAGACAACTCTTTTAATGTGGTTCAAATCAAGTTTCTATCTTTGGAAGGGAAAAACATTGCTGGAAAAGGAGACAATGCTGGTTACCAACATTTTCTCTTTTTCTCTCAATGTTTTCCAATGCAATTTTCCTCAGGGTTGTTAAAACGTGGTGTCCTTCTGCAAGGCAATAAGCCCAAGAACAGATAGTCAGCCACGAAGTAAAAAAAGAAATCAAGTTCAATACATGTATTATGGAAACTTTTAACTGTTCTTCAATAGAATTATAATGAAATCATTTGTGAAAATATTGGTATAATAGTATTTTTTGAGTTTTTAACTTATTTTGCAGGAACCACTCTCCAAGATCTAACAGAAGCAGCACTGGAAGAAATAGAGAGACAGGAAGCTGCGATGGAAGCCTTAGATGGAACAGAAGTTGTAGGGGAAGCTGTAGTACAAGAACTTGGCAATGGTAAAATATTTTAGTTAAACTCTGTACCATCAATTCCGACTTTTAACAACCCTGAGGAAGAAGCCTTTTAAAAACGTTGTGGGAAAAGGAGAAAATGCTGATAACCAGCGTTTTCTCCTTTTCCAACAATATTTTCTACCCCATCAAGGACAAATTCCATCATTTGGGCTACCTTTGATTTGTTGCCTGCAAATGCTTTCTATTTGGACAAGTCCAAAATATTGTTGTTTGGTAAAGAGATGAATAGTTACCAACTGGTAGCTAGGCTACATTTCAACAGTCCTTTTTTGCCTGCAAATATGGCCCTAAATGTTTTGCTGTTGATTGATAGATAGATATGACTCATTTCAAGGTCTACAGTTAGAGTTCCACTGCAATTAAAGATGGTTTTTGGTCATACTTTTGCAGCATGTAGTGGATGGTTTAGATCCAGGATCAGATGGCAGTCTGTGCTGTTTAATTTTGATATATGCTGTCTGCAAAAGCTAGTTAAGTCATCATATGCAGTGACAGAGTGTAACTAAGATGCTGCCACAAAAATGGGGGAATAGAGAATATGACTGTCATCCATTTGCTTTGTTAAGTGAGAAATTTCTTAGTTTATTTGTCACAGGTTAATTGATATCAAGTGAAAAGTGAAGAATGCATTTTAAACACTCTCAAATATCACTTAGTACAAGGGCTCATTGTTGCTCATCACTGTATTCATGGAAGGGCATGGCAATTTGCCACCATATGTTCTTATCTATTTGGGCCATGCACTGGTAAATGGGGGCTTAATGCATCTCCGTGATGCATTATACCTTTCAAGCCATCACATAACTGCAAATCCATAATAGTTACTTTTTTAACAACCGACTTAATCATGAGGTAGACTGTTCCCTAGACATAGCAAATTGATCAAGAGCAAAAAGTTAAGGCCCAGGTCAGCCTGCATGAACTGTGCAGGCTGACTTGGATTGATACTTTTCGTAGATGCATTAAGCCCCTTTTTCACAGAGCATGGTGCATTTTATTGTTATCTTTGTCTGTAGATTTTTATTTTCCACCCCTGATGTCCTCAGATTCTTATGTAATTGCTCGGAAATAGTTTTGATTATTTTACAGTCAACGCTCTTCCCCTTTATCCCTTTACCGAAAGACTAAGTTCTAGACTTAGCCAAACTGAAAGCAATTTGCTGGTAACAAATATATGTATAGCTGAAATCATGGTATTTGTAAACAACATTTGTCTTTTCACTATGTTTTTTTTTTTTTTTTTTTAAAGTCTATTTTGTTGTATAAAAACATGAGATTGTTTGATAAAGGATTAAGCTTGGATCATATTCTGCAAATCTGTTTTACTTGTGCAAAGTGTTGGTGTAATTGGATGTAGGTTAAAGCAGAGACAATGTCTTTCTGTTGAAATGCAGGAGGTCTCAGTCTGTTGTCTACATTTGGAGCTGTATCTAGGCAAGATGAGGTGTGCTTTCACTGGGGCCCTTAGTTCATTAAAATATTTTGGGATGTAAATAAAACCTGTTGGACAAGGCATTTATTTCAAATTCTCCTTTCAGGCAATGTTCCAAAGATTTTGTCAGGTTCGAGTCTTCCAAAGACATTAGTGATTGATGGACCTTCCAACCAACCGGCAGATCAACAACAGCTGCTAAATGAAGAGCAAGAATTAGAGATGCAAGATGTACATGTTAGTGTTTATTAACTTACTGACATATATTTGCATTATATAATTGGAAGTGTCCTTGATTAACCCTTTACGAAACAATCTTGGATCTTAACAACACTGGGATAGAAGCTTTTAGTAAAACATTGTGGAGAAAACACAGGAGAAAATGCTGGTGACCAGGATTTTCTCCTTTGCCCACAATGTTTTCTACGCTTCAAAACACAAATACCATCATTTGAGCCACATTGAATTTGTCGTCTGGAAATGCTTTCAGTTTGGGCGAGTTTACAGTTTTGTTGTGTGGTTTAGAGTTGATATGGAAAATGTTATCAATGAATGCTGACAAGCAGATTACTGTATCATTTGTGGCAACAAGGCAGTCAAAAACCATTTGAATTTTTTTTTTCTCCACTAGACTTACCACATATTGTTTGTGTTTGTTTTCCTTCTTAAAAAGCCTTTGATAATGATTTTGCCGCCAACTTTAGACACATGCATAATGTTACTTTTTTATCTTTTACATAAATGTTAGTGTTTACATTGACTTAACTCTTTACCACACAAAAAAATTTAGACCCGGCCAAATTGAAAGCATTTACAGATGACATATTAAGTCTGGCTCAAATTATGGAATTTTTCTATGAAAGGGTAGAAAACATTGTGGGAAAAGGAGAAAATGCTGGTTACCAACATTTTCTCCTTTTCCCATAATGTTTCCAATTGGCTTCTTCCTCAGGGTCGTTAAAATTTGGGATTGTGTGGTAAAGGGTTCAGAGAGATTCCAAGGCTATCAATTGTAGTAAGAGAACTTTCTCATTTATGTTTTTTTTACAGAGGATGTAATTGCCATTTTTCTTAAATGAAGATCTCATCTTTAGAAGGGGATGTCATTGTTTCAAGATAGGATGTTTATAAAAGTATAAAGTCAAATGAAAACTGAAGACTTTGTATGGGTTTAATTTAAATATATTATTTAAATAGCTTTTGCCTTTTTCCTGATCAATTGTTTATAGCCAGCACAACTTGTTTAACTTCCAAATTATGATAATAGCACAAGACAGTCATTTTAATGATTAACACAACCAGTTGTAAAAGAAAACCTATGTTCAACAGTTCAACCTAGCAATTAGCATAGAAACCTAATTGAACAATTAATATAGGTATATTAGATACATGTAATACTGAAATAAAAATGCAATACAGTTAGTTGTAATTAAAGAGCCACATGCTTATTTCCCTGACGGATCCTTTGATTCAGCTTGATATTGAATTATACTGTCTACAAAAGGGGCTAAAGATGTACCTAGTGCTGGTAGAGTTATAAATATGAGTCATACATCTCTGTGATGCATTGAACCAAGCTAGTTAACACATAATTATGGATCCATAAAATCAGTTTCGTCTGACAACCAACTGAACCATGAGATAGAGTGGTCCCTCAACATGCAGAAAATTGATCAAAAGCAAAAAGTTTCAGCCTAGGTCAGACTGCATAGGCTGACCTAGGTCGATACTTTTTGCAGATGCATTAACCCTTTACCACACAATCCTGAGTTTTAACAACCCCGAGGAAGAAGCCCTTTGAAAACATTGTGGGAAAAGGAGCATTTTCTCATTTTCCCCCAATGTTTTCTCGTCTTTTAGTAACAAATTTCACCCGTTGAGCCACATTAAATCTGTCATCTGCAAATGCTTTCAATTTGGACCAGTCAAAAATTTTGTCGTTTGGTAAAGAGTTTACCCTTTACCACACAATGCCGCCTTTTAACGCCCCTGGGAAAGATGCCAATGGAAAACATTGTGGGAAACGGAGAAAATGCTGGTAACCAGCAATTTCTCCTTTTCCCACAATGTTTTCTACCCTATCAAAGAAAAATTGCACAATTTGAGCCACATTGACATTGTCGTCTGCAGATGCTTTCAAATTGGATAAGGCTAAAATTTTGTCATTTGGTAAAGAGTTAAACCCTCTTTTCACAAAACATGGCTCATGTGGTGTTCTTTTTATAGACCACATTGACAGAGAAAGAACTTGAAGCAGCCCATGTATTGACAGTAGTACAAGATGGTGACAACACAGTGTATGCTTATAAAGTAGAACCAGATCAAGTCCAGCAGCAGATAGTGGTGACCTCGGACGGTGCGCAGATATTACAAGTAACAGCCGACACATCATCTGATGGAGAACAACCGTTGACAGTTATGGATCAATCAGAACTAGAAGTGCAAAATTCGTGATATTGTTTGAAATATTTATGTATGATGTGGAATCCTGCATGGCTCACTGGTGAAGACTGGATTTTATAGGAGAGCTTAAGGTTTGATTCTTGCTGGATGGGAATGTCCTTCGACAAGGCACTGTAGAGCTCCAGTCTAACTCTGGTGAAAGCCAGAAGATGCATTTACTGTTAGCCATCAGTGATGTAAATACAATAAATTAGAAGCTATTCAAACACCCATCCATACAAACCTAATTACATAAAGTGAAACAGAGGAGCGGTATTGGAAAGAAAGTATTTTGTCTGAATATGGAAAACAGTAGGGAAAAAAGATTATTTATTTGTAACAAGCACATGCTCCTTTGATCACACCGGAACCAAAAGTTGTCTGCTGCAGGTTGCCAGCACTGTAATTTCACGGGGGCCAGGTTATTATTTAAACATTTCCCAGACAGACCTGAAATTTACCAGCCTTTACAGGGAAGGTTTTGGAAAACATTAAGAGAAAAGGGAAAAAATACTAGCAACTAGTATTTTCTCCTTTTCCCAGAATGTTTTTTATCTTTGACCCTAACAAGGGAGGTTTTCAAAAACATTGTGAGAAAGGGAAAAAATTATGGTAATTAGAGCTTCCTTCCCCCACAATGTTTTCTGCCCTTTTCATAGGCAGATCTTTTCATTAGGGACACATGTAATGTGTCATCTGCAGTCTTTCAATTTTGATATGTCTAAAATGTTATTGTTTTAAGATTACAAGCAAATTTGGGAGAGATGAGATCACCAGTAGTGCTGAAGGAAAAGTTCCTCTCACATGTATGTGCCCATATTAAAAAAAAAAAAAAAAAAATGGAACCATGTTCCACACTGAGAGGATATGACAAATTCAAACTGGTACAATTTGAAAAGAACTGAGAGGATAGAAACATTTGTGTGAAAGATGAGAATGCTGCAGACAAGCCAGCCATTTTATGACCCTGTGGAAGAAAACTTGTTAAAAAGTTTTTGGAAAAGAGAAAAATGGTGGTTGCCAGCATTTTCTCATTTTCACACAATCTTTTATGCTTTCAAAGATCACATCATTTGAGGCATGTCTGGGTACTCTAATTTTGAAAAAGTCTGAAATTTTGATGCATGGTAAAGACTTGAATTGTTAATGAATTATTGTATATAAATACTGTATATTGTCTGTGAATACAGTCAGAGCTCACCCTTTCTCTATACCCTATGCAATTATCATATCAAGTTATTATCACCCCCTCCCATTCCCCACCCTCCTCCTTAAAAGGAATGTATGCCTGTCAGTCTGTTGACATGATCAGAAGTTAATTGGTGTCAAGAACTTCCTCTTAAGTTTTGCTCCCATTTTACAACATTTACCCCAAAACTGTAGAAGTGAAAGTCACAACTTTTGCATGTCTGCTAATTTGTGGAAGAATTATTTCTGAGAGTTAAAAGATTTTAGTGTGTGATGGATAATGGGTTACAATATTTGTTTTCTGTATCAAAGCACTTGGCAGTGGCAGGGGGTATTTACCCTTTACCCAAACAAACCAGTGCTTTAACTATCCTGCGGAAGGACACTTTTGAAAATGTTTTGGGAATAGGAGAAATTGCAGGTTACGATCATTTTCTCCTTTTCCAACAATGTTTACTACCCTTTAATGGACAACTTCGATTTAAGCAACAGTAAATTTGTAATCTGAAAATGCATAGATTCTGGAGGAGTTTAAAATTGTATGGCAAAAGGTGGCATAATGGATGTCTGTGATGCATTCATACCATGCAAGTCATTTCATAGTCTTGGATCCATAAAGCCTGATTTTTTTTTTTTTTTTTTTTTTTTTTTTTTTTCAAAAAATCGACAGAATATTGAGGTAGACTGGTCCTTTGACATGCAGAAATTTTTAAGATAATAAAAAGTTTCGGCCCATGTCTGCCTGTGTGGACTGCACAGGCTGACATGGGTGGATAGTTTTTGCAGATGCATTAAGCCCCCTTTTCATAAAGCGTGTCTCGTATATGTGGTAACGAGTCAAGTTGCCCTGTGTGACAGGACCATTTATCTGCGGTAAGCCCTGACAGTAGGACACAGCTGCTATTGTTTGAATAATTGTAAATGATGCAAACTTTGTACATTCTTTGAGAAATGAACTGGATTGAAAGATTTCAAACTTATTTACGTCTCTCTGTTCAATAAGCCAACTCATTGGCTTTGAACATAAATTAGTGCTCCTCTGTAATCTAGGCGTGTCAGATTTGTCATACACTTGCAAGCATGTAGCCAGAAATGAAAGACAGAAAAAGAGAAAAAAGACAAGTCTTAAAGTTCAATAGCGCATCCACTAGTCTAAACGAGATACCACCAAACGTCAGGGGCAACATGTGGCATGAAGATACAAGAATGATTATAGTTTCATGAAATAAAGAGGGTATGGTAAAAACTGGCTGAAAACGAGTATAAATGTATTTTAAAAGTTTTTAGCTCCACTGGCCCAAGGTCAGGGGGCTTGTGTCCATGCGTGCGTCCGTGTGTGCATGCGTTAACATTTATTTAAAAAATCTTTTTCTCTGAAACTACCCTGCCAATTTTGATTAAACTTCATGGAAGTGATCCTGCCATGGTCCTCTTCAGAATTCTTCAAAGAATTTGATTCCAATAAAAAACCCTGGTTGTTATGGCAACAAAACTGAAAATTATTGATTTTTTTAAAAAAGATATAGGCTATTTTTTTCTATGAAAGTTTATTGCCATACAGACCTGTTATGATCTATGTCTCTGTCAATGCCAATTACGTGCATGGTGCATCTATTTAAAAGGAAGTGAGGGATACAGGGCCATTATGGCCCTCTTGTTTAGTGGTAGACCTGCTCTTCATCCACTTGTGTGTTCGGTACTCCACCCACATATTTTGCACGGGCTTTAACTATACTCATTCCTGGCAACTACCCTAGATGTTTCTAGTTTGAATACCGCAGAAGCTGGTTATGTTGGATTTGTCCTTTCAGCACAGATGTTTTATTGATCTTGGATGGGCCCAGGATCAGTGAATAAATGACAATTGAGCAATGCTCTGTGAAAGGGGGATTAATGCAGTGAAGCGGATGATACAGATCCAAGATCAGATTGCGTGTTCTGACTAGTCTGACCTTGCTCTATGCCATCTGCAAGAGCCTGTGCTGCCCAAAGGGTTCATAAATTTGTTGGGCACATCCTTTCTGTGTGGCATCTGGCAGTAGATATTGGGCAAACGAAAGTAAGATCGATAACAAATAATAATCGATAATTTTGATATCCGTAAATGTCGTCGATGTAACTTGACCCTTTACCACACAATCCCAGATTTTATCGATCCTGAGGGGAAAAAAGGGCACTTGAAAACAATATGAGAATAGGAGAAAATGATGGTAACCAGCATTTTCTCCTTACCCACATTTTCTACCTATCAAAATTCTATCATTTGAGACCAATTTCATTTGTCGTCTGCTTATACTTTTAAATGGGAAATTCGAGAATTGTGTCGTCAGGAAAAGAGTTAATTAACTATTTATCCAGCGGATAAAATTTTACACTTATCCATAGAAAGCATTTGCAGACAACAAATAAAAAATGTTGCTCATAGAATCGACCTCATCTTTGAAAAGATAGGAAACACTGGGAAAACAAAAAAAGCAGATAACCAGCATATTTTCCTTTTCTACGTTTCCATAGTCCCCCCCCCCCCCCCCCCTTTCGGGAGGCCCTGTAGAATACAGGGATCATTTCATAAGTTGATTTACTCTGTACCACTGAATACCGATTTTTACCGAACCTGAGAAAAAATGCTTTTGAAAACATTGTGGGAAAAGGAGAAAATGCTGGTAACCAGCATTTTATCCCTTTCCCACGATGTTTTCAAACCTTTCAGAAACAAATCCTATCATTTGAGCCACATTTAGTTTGTCGTCTTCAAAGGCTTTGAATTTGGGTCCGTCTAAAATTGTCGTTTGGTAAAGAGTTAAGGCATAAGGCATGCTATCTGCAGTGTAATCGTCATGAATTAATAACAGCCAACAGTTATGGGCTGGTAGCCTATGATCGATTTAACCGTTCACCTTACTATCCTGAGTTTTTACGACCCTGAGAAAGAAAGTTTTTGAAAACTTCATGGAAAAAGGAGAAAATGCTTATAACCAGCATTTTTCCTTTTTCCATAATATTTTTTACTCTTTCACAGCAAAATCTCACAATTTCAGCCACATTTTAAGTGTCGTCTGCAAATGCTTTCAGTTTGGACGACTACAGATGTTTGCCGTTTGGTAAATAGTTGATTATAGAATTAGCAGCTAGAGGCTTGAAGAGAATGTTTTCCGTTGCCCTGGTCAAGGAAACTCGTGAAACGCATGAATAGGTGCACTGACCTCTGCGATAAATACAGAAAAAACTGCTAAGCACCAGAAAAAAAAATTGTCTATTTGATTAAAATAACAATAGCTGCCAAAAGTAAACAAACCGGATGTTAAAATGCATTTAAATTTAACCCTTTCCCAAACAAGCCCTGGTTTTCACGTGTCTGCAGTACAAGTCTTTTGAAAACACTGTGGGAAAAGGAGAAATTGCTCGTAACGAGCAATTTCTCCTTTTCCCACAGTGTTTTCAACCCTTTTTGAGAACTTCCTGCCATTTCCATCAAATTTAAAATTGTCGTCTGCAAACTCTTTCAATTTGGACCGGTCCAAAATTTGTCGTTTGGGAGAGGGTTAAATCATACCATTTAGACATATGGAAATTATTATGAAGATGACAGTCTGTTATTGTACGGTCAGTCCAAGTGATAGTCGCTGGCAGTGAAATTAATTTCAAAACTAGGTTAAATGCTGCCAGGTCACTCTATCTTTTGTTTACTTTTTGCATGATTTTGAAATTCATTTTTCTGCCAGCCACTTCCTCTTGGACTGATCACACAATAACAGATTGTGATCGTCACAATATTTTCCATACTTTTAAATGGTATGATTTAGATTTAAATGCATTTTAACACCTGCATTGTTTTTTGGCCGCTATTGGGCCTTTAATAATTGCCCGAAAGGGATTTCGTACATACCTGAACTTTCCCAAACAAGCCCTGGTTTTCACGTGTCTGCAGTACAAGTCTTTTGAAAACACTGTGGGAAAAGGAGAAATTGCTCGTAACGAGCAATTTCTCCTTTTCCCACAGTGTTTTCTACCCTTTTTGATAACTTTCTGCCATTTTCATCAAGTTTAAAATTGTCGTCTGCAAACACTTTCAATTTGGACCAGTCCAAAATTTGTCGTTTGGGAAAGGGTTAATTTATGTGTATAAAGAAACTAAATTTTTGGTATTTACTAAATGTTTAGTATTTACCAGCTGCGCTAATGGGTCATCTGCAGTCCAAATGTCATGTATTAATAATAGCCATCGGTCATTGGTTAGTGGCCTATAATCGATTGAATTAAAGAATAGCTGCCAGAGGATTGAAGTGAATGTTGTGTGTAGCCCTGGTCAAGGAAACTCGAGGAACGCTTGGACAGGTGCACTGGCCTCCGCGATAGATCCAAAATACCTCTAAACACCGGGAAAATGGCATCGTCTGTTTGATTTAGCATTGTCCGAAAAGGATTTCGTTGAATAATGTTATACATAATTTATTTGTATAAAAAGAAACTAATATGAGTTTGGTAAACAAGAGGGTAGTTTTTACCAGCTGTGCTAATGGGACTGCCTAACTCTACCATACGCAAAATTTTAGATTTGTCCAAATTCGAAGCACAGTAGCAGACGACAATATAATTTAAAATGTGTCTTTCATAATGAGATTTTCTGTTTTCCGAATAGAAAACATTGTGGAAAAAGGAGAAAATGTTGGTAATCAGCATTTTCTCATTTTCCCACAATGTTTTAAAAAGCATTGTTTTTCAGGGTCGATAAAACTCGGGATTGTTTAGTAAATGGTAAAGGCCAGTACAATCCATATTTCATAAAGACATAGTTATGTCATTTCCTCCTTCGCTTACATTTATAATTGTGTTTACCTTGCCTTTACAAATGTTTTTTGTTTCACACGTAATCCTTGTTTACCATAAAACATGATATTATTCAGCTTGAGTAGAGGAGAAAAGTGACTTTCGTCTGCATCAGTCCGTCCACAATATCTCTTCGCTTTTCTTCCCTCCCCCCTCTCTGTCTGTCTGTCAGCCTCTCTCTCTCTCTCTCTCTCTCTCTCTATTTTCTCTCTCTGTCTCTCTCTCTGTATCTTTCATTTGGAAACGCATTTTTTTTTTTTTCAATTTTGGTCATTCTAACAGTGACAGTGCCCACAAACACACACCGACGAAAAGTTAGGGATGATTATGGACTTAGGGTGTGCTTTTGTCGTACCAGTTCTGATCACTCGTGCGAGCTACAATGAGCTCTTTCCATGCAGCTTTTGAAAACGTTAAGAACGGAGAAAATACATGTACATTTTTCGTGATTTTTGGGTCAATTCCTAATGTCAAAACTTGCTTTCTTCACTAAATCCAGCTTGTGTATATTTTTTTTTATTCCTTATTCAATATTTATTAACACGTATCTTCTACCTGAAAAAAGGGAAACTTGGAAAATGCGTGTCATTTGTCCTTTGCCAACAATAATTTCACGTATAATCATCAAATAATATACCATATTTCAAAAATGCTGTTTCAAAGTCGTCTGCTGTACTTAAGTAATCAACTGGACTTCATTATTTGTTACTCTCACTTTAGCCATACTCTGGCAAAAGGGGGTTTAGTGCATCCCCGTGAAGCATTATACCAATCAAGCT
This sequence comes from Tridacna gigas, assembly GCA_945859785.2. Classification (NCBI taxonomy): domain Eukaryota; kingdom Metazoa; phylum Mollusca; class Bivalvia; order Cardiida; family Cardiidae; genus Tridacna; species Tridacna gigas. Next base: position 51,488,131 of record OX244034.2, on the reverse strand, counting down.
ACCATATAAGTACCAATCCAGTGTAGCCACTTTTTATAACCGACTGTATCGTCAGGTAGACTGGTCCATGGACATACAAAAATTTTACGAATGGCGAAAAGTATCGACCCAGGTCAGCCTGTGCGGACTGCGCAGGCTGGCCTGGGTCGATACTTTTCGCAGCTGCATGAAACCCCCCCCCCCCTTTTCACAGAGCATGGCTCATTTATAGCTAGTACAAATAACTCGACTCTTACTGCCCAAATATATAAACTCGATCTCTTTTTTACGGCTGAAAGCACGATTCACTGAAATTCAGAAAGATCTAACTTATATACATGACTATATCAGCAGATGGTGTACATAGATCCAATATTGGACTGCACATTGTGTGTAGTCTGATCTTGATCTATGCTGTCTGCAAAAGGCAATCTTTTCGTCTGTGGCGCTAAGAGGGTTAAATCATCTGGTTAATTAATTATTGCTAGAATGATATAACGTCGTGTCATGTTATACCTAACTGTGCTGTTCTTTAGAGATATAAAAGTTAGCCGAAGTTATAGTTTGACCGCTTTTTCTGTTACGCAAACAAATTGTATAGTTCTAAATGGAATTGTTTTGTAGTAATCCATACAGCGTTGGAAAAGGTGGTCGGGCACAATGTAAGTATAAATTTTATATGATTTCGAAAGTGTAGACATGACATGACAAATAAAGTTATTATAAAGGTTAGAGTCTGCAGCAATAATAATTCTGTTTGTCCATACCTAGTTCCATGTCGCATTTATTCACGCTGATTAGAACCCGTCACTACACAATCGCGACCCCGAAAAAGAAAGCATTTGGAATGTTTGTAGGAAAAGGAGAAAATGCTGATAACCAGCATGATTTTTCTCCTTTTCCCACAATTTTTTCCACCATATCAAAAGATTTTATCAATCGAACCACTTTTAACTGTTTAACTAACAAAAAAATTTTACACCAGTCCAAATTAAAAGCATTGGCAGATGACAAAATAAATGCGGCAGAAAAATTGAAATTTGATTTTGGAAAGGTAGAAAACATTGTGGAAAAAGGAGAAAATGCTGGTTACCAGCATTTTCTCCTTTTCCCACAATGTTTTCAAAAGGCTTCTATCTCAGAGTTGTTAAAAGTTGGGATTGTGTGGTAAAGGGTTGATTGGATATCTGCAAATACTTTTAAATTTGCAGAAGTCTAGAATTTTGTCAGCTGGTAAAGAGTTAACCCATATTTTACAAGGACATTTTGAAAGTCGTCTGCAGGAAAGCTGACAAAAGAGTCAATGCGTTAAATCGGCTTTAAACGTCCAATCATTGTTACGATGGCATTATTTAACGTCGTGTCACATTATCTTGACGTAATTATAAGGTACATTGCACACATATCACCCCTTAGGCTGCGGAGCGAGAATCAGTGCGCCTTTTGCGGACAATGGAGATCAAGATCAGACTGCATAGAACGTGCAGTCTGGCCTTTGATCTCCACTGTCTGATGAGATGAGAGTAATTACCGCCCAAAAGAAAACTTTTAAATCGCATGGTGGGTTTTTGCAATTGGTTATTTAGCAGTATAAGGGTAAAATTGTTTAAAATTATAGTTTGAGCACATTTTAATATTGTAGAAACGCAACCAACCATACTTTCATTATGCTTTTGAAAGGATTTTTTTTTTAACTGGAAATAATCAAATGAGCATTAAACACGTGAGCTAAGTAGGATATAAGTATGACTTGGAGTTAATTTACAATACACTTAAACATAAATTATTATTTGATTTGTTGAACATACATGTATAACCATTTCAGCGCCAAAGGTGAAATCAAGTAGTTTTACCAACAGCATAGATCAACATCAGACTGCACTGAACGAACAGTATGATCTTGAATCTACACCCACCACTTTTAGTCAAGCTTATTTGATGAAAACCTATTTGAATTTTTGAGTAGATTGTTTTTTTTTTTCAGCCATCGAGAGTTCGACTGTATACATTTGACGCTGTAAGAGTTGAATTAATTGAAATTACAATCTGACCACATTTAGAGTAAAGTTATAATTTACCGTATACTTGTAAAATGTATTGTTTCCCTGAACTAATAAAATACAGCATCATGAATGTCAGCTTTGTAAAAATTTATGAAAATAAATTCGACTGTATTTCCATAGTTATGTTCGCCGAGCCCCGTAGCTCAGTCGGTAGCGTGCAGGACTTGAGAACAGGAGGTTGCTGGTTCGATCCCCGGCTTGGCCAATTTCTTTCCGAGGATTGATGATAGTCATTGCGACAGGATTCATTCCTCTCACCGCTGACTATTGTGTCGACGATGGTAATATGGGAAAGCAGCCAGTGGCTTGGAAAGAATATTGTGCGGAGTACTGGTAAAATAAACTCCAGGAAAGCATGGATAGGTGCACTGGCCACCGCAATATAACTGAAATAATGTTGAAAACGGCGTTAAACACCATACAATCAATCAATCAATCAACCATAGTTAGGTTACTTTTTGTTGGTTGCCCTAAGAGCACCGAATAAACCCAACAGCAATCTAGAAATAAGACCCAACGAGGCACAATCTACACTGTCCGCAAAAGGTCATTTAGTCGCGCTAAGCAGCCTAAGGGTTGAACGACTTGTCTTTTTTTCAGGGTACGGTCCGAAGTCCAGATGATGGTGTTATGAAGTCCATACTAAAAATGTCTGTATTTAGATCTACATTAATTTTATTACAGCAAGCAAGGCTATGGTTCTTACAAGCCTATAGATGATGATGTACTGATGAAGGAAAAACATTTGCTGTGGTCCAAAATAACATGGGATGTTCAAGTAACAAAACTTGCAAATAGATACATAGCGAATATTTAGGGAGCACTATACAGACATGGTGGGGCGCCACCCAGCTTTACGATGCCTACATCACTGGCCAACAAGGATCTTGTGTGTTACGACTGTGCTGATACAGGCAGTGTCCATAAACTGGTACCTTATGTTAGAAATCTCCTACATCTGGGCTGTAGTTTACTGTGCGGATGCGATTGTTTTTATCCTATTTGTCACTGCCATAGTTTGGTCCACAAATGCTATACACAAAGAAAAGAAACTAGTTGAGCCGGATTTCGATGACGTGCCACACAAACCGTTGACCTACATCACGTGGTTTCTTTATGCTGTGCTCTTGGATATCAAAGTATTTGTGATTTTTACAACTTTTTCAACGGTTTTGGATGAGGTTTACTTTTTTGGTCCGAACACTCTCAAAACGACCATAGCCCTAACTGGTATTGTTTTTGTTTCATTTTTATCCACCCAGCACGACCTTCGACATGGACACCGAAAGGACATGATGGTGGACATAACAAACTCCGTACTGTTTGACATACTGGACGGTGTTGATATTTTAGAAAGCTTGTTTGAAAAAGCTGAAAGAGACGTGTACCCGCCCGGATTAGACGACGCCATCATTGCAGTATTTTGTATTAACCAACTACTTCCGGTCGTTCCTCTCTTCACTCTGTCAAAAACTAAGTTTGGATTACGAAAATTGTCCAAAAATCTAGAATTGCTTCACAAACTTAGTATTGCATATCTGATCAATTTACCCCTCCTCATAATTCGAATGATAGCATGGCACGGCCTTTCACACGGAATATCTATCTTTACTTTGAAAAATATCATAGCTATGGGAGTAGTTACGTTTGAGGTGCTGGAACACCACTATACACAGGATCATGGTAAAGAGGAGATTCCTGAACAGGAAACGGTTAATGTAGGTCAAGGTAAAACTGCTGATAGATCTGCAACAGGCGATACTAAACTATAATCATTTTGATAGGTATAGTAAAGGTCTTTGAACAATTTAGCTGAGCTATGCTCTGGCAAAAGGGGGCTAAATGCATCTCCGTGATGCATGATACCAAGCAAGTCATCACATAATCATGGATCCATACAGTCTATTTTGTATAACAACGGACTGAATTATGCGGTCCACTGGTCCTTTGACATGTAGAAAATTGTCCAATAGCAAAAAGTTTCGAGAGAGGTCAGCGCAAAGTGACCTCGGTCGATACTTTTTGCAGATGCATTAAGGCCCTTTTCACAGTGCATGGTGAGCTATGGATGAGTATACACTAGGAACAGAGGTTGGCTAAAATATAGGTTTGTGTTTTGTTTTAAAGATACTTATCGCACACACTAAAGAAAATTAACTATTGGTGGTCTAAATATTTTTCATGTTTTTCTTACTACTGACAGAATTTCAGTAATCAAGGCTTCTTTGCTTTAGCATGTTTTGCCTGATAGAGACCATGCATGCCCAACCGACGTGTTTTCCCTCTTTGATGAATGGTTTAAAAAGGTTATAGGTGCAGCCTAAAACATTGTCCCCAACAGTATTGTATAGCACTGCTCAAAATTTAGTCAGTAAATTAGTGTCTTCAGATGACGTTAATTTTATAATATTTAGGTCTACATGTATTTGGTATGGTCCTTGAATAATCGTTGCACTGTCATTCCCTTCTTGAATGCCTATCACGGTCCTTTTGTTTGTATTTAAGTTAGAAGACTGTTGCTCGCAGAAAACTATGAAACCTTCGAAGCATCACATGAGTCATGCGCAGTTACGCTGGTAGTATTCATAGAACGGGTCACTGAACCAGAATTCCTCGTGGTCGAACTTCGATACAGTGCTAATGGTGCAATCATTCAGTAAATTGTCAAAGTCGAACGAGATACACACATCGTGGTCAAGGCAGTGTTGTTTACAGGCAGCGACTGTAGTTTCTGAGAATATTTTATAGTTAAAGCCGAATAAATACCGACCATCTGTGGCGTGGAATGTCTCGCCATATCCTTCAGTGCAGTCTGGAAAACAGGATATGACGTAATAAGTTATAAAGTAGCCTACCCCTTTACAAAATGATCCCTTGTATTGAAGACCATTGGGAAGTAGACTTTTGGAAACATTGTGAGAAAGAAGAAAATTACAGGAAGCAGCATTTAATAGTTTTCCCACAGTTTTATGTCATATCCAGCTGACATTATTTGAGCCACCTTTAACTTGTCTGCATATGCTCTCACTATTAGAGATTCTAAAATTTTGTCCTCTGGTACAGCGATACTAGGACGAAAGCCTGAATGCGCCATGCTCCGTGAAAAGAGGGCTTAATGCATCTCCGTGATTCATTCGAGTAATCACATAATTCGTTATCCATTAAATCCGTTTTGTCTGAAAAGCATCTCAATCGTGAGACAGACTGGTCCATGGACATGCAGAAGATTTACAAATAGCAAAAAGTTTCGCCCTGGGTCAGCCTTCGCGGACTGCGAAGGCTGAACTGGGTCGATACTTTTTGTATATTCATTAAGCCCTCTTTTCACGGAGCGTGGCCCAAATGTTATACAGGAAATAGAACTCAGTAATGGTTAAGTACAACTGTGTTGAAATTTAACCCAATGACCCAGTGTTCAAATCGGCGATCTAGAGGGGCAAAAGCTTTTGAAACATTGTTGGTAAAGAAGAAAAATACTGGTGCCAAGCATTTTTTGATTTTCCCGCAAAGGTTGCTACCATTTGGAATATCTCTTTTTTCGAATTCTGTTAAAGGTACTGCAGATCTACTTTCTCGTGTATTTATACGCTTGAAGTTCAAGGAAATTCAAATGTAATAAATATATTACCATTTGCAGACGACATTTTTCATGTTGCTGCATACCACATCTTTGAAATACGCAGCAAAGGAGAAATTGATCGTAACGAGCATTTCTCCTCTTGTTACAGCAGTTTTATGTGTACATGTACATGTATTTATGTACTTAGCCTTAACTCTTTACCAATCGACAAAATTGTCCAAACTGAAAGCATTTGCAGACGACATGTTAAGTATTACTAAACAATGAAATTTTTCTTTCATAGGGTAGAAAACATTGTGGGAAAAGGAGAAAATGCTGGTTACCAGCATTTTCTCCTTTTCCCACAATGTTTTCAGAAGCCTTTCCTTTCAGGGTCGTTAAAACTCTGAATTGTGCAGTAATGGGATTATTCATGCTGATTGTTCCGATATTACAGTGATATTTCCAAATTTATTTAGAAGGTAATCTTATGAGTCGATAAGAATTTTTTAAAACTTACTACTGACACATGATTTGGATGAAGATTCGTAACTATATCCGGCCTCACATTCGCAGATCTCACCATTTCTGCAGTCTGAAAATTCTGCCAGACAGTCCCCATCCGAGTCGCAGTTATAATGTACTTCACCGGGGCTTGGTTCTTGCTCAACAGATTCACCGCCCGTTGTCGTGGTTACTAATGTTCCTGTGGTAGGACCTGCAGTGGTTTGGCTTATTGTTTCTGTGTTAGGAACTGTGGTGGTTTGGCTCCCCGTCTCTGTGCCTGTGGTAGATTGGCTCCCTGTTTCTGTGCCTGTGGTGTATTGGCTCCCCGTTTCTGTGCCTGCGTTGGTTTGGCTCATTGATGATGATGGGCTAGTCGATGCTGTCCACGTCAAAGTGGACTCGTCTGAAACGCCAGAGTAAACATGTTTAACTGATTAATTGGTAAACTAAATCTGCAGCGAATGACTTTTCAAAATATACTTATGAAAATACTCCGGGAATGAATGTGAAACATTGCGGCAGAAGGTGGAATTGATCCCCACTAGTAATTTCTTCTTTGATACGTTGTTTTCAAAGCAATCTGTAAAGACTGAAAAAGCTTCTTTAACAAATAATCTCTTCATACATATGTCTTACTGCCGTACAGATATTTGAGTCATGCTCTATGTGGTAATGTGATACTAAAGCAATAATTGCAGGTCCAGAAACGCAATTCTTTCCTTAGCATGAACTTCAAACAATCTAAAGCGTATCTTTCGTTTCTTGAGATTTTTCGTTGAAATGAGCTTTGAAAGTCTATCTATTTAAAGCATATTGATTTTGCAGTCTAGATTTAACATTTGATACAGAATGTATGAATGTTATATATTGTAAAATATAAGGGCCGATTACCTATTTTACGAAATAAAACAAAATGAATTGTATTATTGTATTGATCATAGAAAACGTTTCGGTCACATTTTTTCAAATGTTCTATCCTAGACCAAAGAAAACCCTTAACGAGACGGTTTCGAGATTTTACGAGCGTGAAGAAAACAGTGGGTACAGGAGAAAATACTGGTAACCAACATTTTCTCATTTCTTCATAATGTTTCATACCATCTTAAAGACAAATTTTAATCTAAGCTATGTCTAAGTTGTCATCTCAAATGGTTTTCCATATGGAACAGTCTAAAACTTTGTGTTCTGAGATAAATGAAATTAACTTACAACATAAGGGTGAACATCGTCCCTGTATAGTGCATTGCTCCAGGTCTCTGTATAAGTCAATTAACTGAAAGTAAATGACCCATGCTTTGTGAAAAGAGGGCTTAATGAATCTGCAAAAAGTATCGATCCAAATCAGCCTGCGCAGTCCGCGCAGGCTGACACGGGTCGAAACTTATTGCTTGTTGTAAATTTTCTGCATGTCAAAGGACCAACCCACCTCACGTTTCAGTTGGTTGTTAGACAAAATGGATTTTATGGGATCCATAATTATGTGATGACTTGCTTAGTATAATACATCATGGATATGCATTAAACTTACGTGATGCATTGAATCCCCCTTTTGCCAGAGCATGGCTCAAATAAACGGGGTGGTTAGTTGGAATGGAGTCTTACACCACGCCTAACAGCATGTATATCAGTAATATCGCCACGACAGCTCCTTCTTACATATGAATTTACTCTGAATTTCACCAGTAGCAGGCCTGGGCCCTGCAGAGCCATGAGCGAGGGCAATCACCACAGTAGTATAGGAGGGTAGACCTCGGACAGTGTCCGAGGTCTACCCTCCCTGAGTGCCATTTTGTCCGAGGTCTACCCTCCCTGAGTGCCATTTTGTCCGAGGTCTACCCTCCCTGGGAGGCAAAAGACCGGTCAAAATGTCAAACCGGAAGTAGATGTCCGCCATCTTTGACGCGGCTGGGGGTCCTTTTTATCCATGGTCTGTGAAAAGGGGTCTTAATGCATCTGCGCGCACGCGCGCACGGATCGTAATGATATGGTTCGGCAGAGACTATCGTTGGACTTAGTCTTTTTTCTTCATCGGAGATAGATGTTCACCATCTTTGACGCGGCAGGGATCCTTTTTTTAACCATGGTCTGTGAAAAGGGGTCTTAATGCATCTGCGCGCACGCGCACGGATCGTAATGATATGGTTCGGCAGAGACTATCGTTGGACTTACTCTCAAAAGACCGGTCAAATTGTCAAAACGGCGGTAGATGTTCACCATTTTTGACGCGGCTGGGATCCTTTTTTAACCATGGTCTGTGAAAAGGGGTCTTAATGCATCTGCGCGCACGCGCGCACGGATCGTAATGATATGGTTCGGCAGAGACTATCGTTGGACTTAGTCTTTTTTCTTCATCGGAGATAGATGTTCACCATCTTTGACGCGGCAGGGATCCTTTTTTTAACCATGGTCTGTGAAAAGGGGACTTAATGCATCTACACACACGTGCGCACGGGTCGTAATGACATGGTTCAGGCAGACACTATCGTTTGACTTAGGCTTTTTTCTCTGTCATCGTTGGACTTAGTCTTTTTTTCCCGTCTTCGTTCGCCTCAATCTTTCTCTATCACCGTTGAACTTAGTCTTTTTTCCACGATATGGACTATATTCCCTACTTACGCTGGGTCAGACAGAGAGTATCGTTGGACTTAGTCTTTTTTCCGTCTTTTGTTCACCTCAGGCTTTCTCTATCACCGTTGAACTTAGTCTTTTTTCCACGATATGGACTATATTCCCTACTTACGCTGGGTCAGAGAGTATCGTTGGACTTAGTCTTTTTTCCGTCTTTTGTTCGCCTCAGCCTTTCTCTATCACCGTTGAACTTAGTCTTTTTTCCGTCTTTTGTTCGTCTCAATCTTTCTCTACAGTTGTTGGACTTAGCCTTTGTCTCTATCACCGTTGGACTTAGTCTTTTTTTCCACGATATGGGTTATTTCACCTCCTCACGCTGGTTCAGGCAGAGAGTATCGTTGGACTTAGTCCTTTTTTCCGACTTTGTCCGCCTCAATCTTTCTCTATCACCATTGGACTTAGTCTTTTTCTTCGGCTCCTAGCTGTATGATCTTTAGATATGTGTCTGACGAACTCAGTCTTTTTTTAAAACTAGCTTTAGGGGATAAAGACCGTATTGTTTTGTAACTTGTCTATAAGATCTGAGAGCTGAGTTTATTTATAGCACTATTTTGTCGATTTGATTGAATTAGTCAGACAAGATTTGACACCTTTATGCTATATGCTATCTTCTGTGTTGGTCAGAGATGGCTTATAGCATAAATCCTTACCATACAAGCATCGTGTTGGGTTAACCTTTTTTTGAGTTAATTCGAATTGGAGTGTATCGTTTGGAATGTAACTCTTGGAATGTAACTCTTGGGATGGTACTCAGTCGTAAAATTGACAAGTCTCGAAGATAGGACTTTCTGGGATGAATGTTAGCTCTGAAAAGAGCTGTTTTTTTACCATTCTCTGGATTGGAATTAAATTAATCATCCGAGTAAGTTAATTCCAAAAATCAGAGAAAGATAGAGGATTCTAAACCTCCTCATCATCAACTCACTGGTTGGTTGATATCACAAACTCCCCAAAGATTGGATCATCAGTTGGCATAACCCAAAGATCGGGGTAGAAATTAGGTGTTGGGTTCTGGGTATAGGGGTTATCCCCTTGTCTTGCAGAGAACTCAGCCGACGTCTTTGTCTTTTGACGTTTTCTCTTCTCCTCGTTCCTTCGACTTTTACCAAATAGTCCACAGCAGAATCTGAACAAACCCATCGTGGAAATGAAATGGTATATAGAGAAATTTCTGGTTTTATAGCTTGGTGGAGGGCTTGACCTACTTTTCGTCTTGGAATTAAGAGTACGAACGTGGGCGAGACCATGTAGATAGAACATAATGTACTATATGATCTATCTACATTTTTTCCAAGACTGATATTTTGTGGAGAAATTATCTTTGTGGAAAAAAGAATGAAAAACACCATTTAAACAGTATAACTTTTATTTGAACAGAACTGAACAATGAACTGAGCAATGAACATATTTACAACAAACACATAGATAAAAGAACTATTATACATTTATATACTATTTGTGGGGAAAAAGTCTCTGAGCTTTATCGAATAGAATTCCATACTGCTGATTGAACCATAACACTACATCTCGATCGTTTCGTCGATGTTCCGTTGAGAGGAATTTCTGTTGAAGATATTTCTGTATGTTGTATCCTCTGGCAGCAGCATCCAATGCGAAGATACAGTAAAATCCGCAAACTTTCCCCTGTGGACTCTGAAGAGTTTGTCGATTGTATCTCCACGAATAAGAATGATTGTCTAAAAAGTTAATGATTTCTGGCTCAAGTGGTGGTAGTCCGTAGGGATCAAAGTATAGTACATCGCCATTATTGTTGAATATTCCAGCTACCCAGTGTTCTCCTGGACCGGTTGATTTCTCTGTGTTCACAATGTAGGCTTTCACATGATCGGGTTTTTGTCGAGGTAACTGATCTTTTGCACAGACTTTTGCCTGTAGATTTTTTATCCATGTTCCGTGATCCAATATGTATTGAATTTCAGAAGTATACATTTTTCTAATCACTTTCTTCCCAGGATTGTTTTACTTTGTCACACCAGTATTGTAACCACGACTCCGTGAATTCAGATAAAATGTTTTGTTTTATATTTCGCCATAATCTGTAGGCTTCCACATAGTCACTTTCATCGAGTTTCATTTCTATGAGTTCAGGATACCATTTTTCCATGATTTCGTATGGATTTAATTCCATCATGGTTTTTTCTATGAACATATCTGTATGTTCTTGTCTATCCTTGAATAAACACAGTTCATGCTGTGTTTGACTGGGATGATCCACTTGACATCCGTAACACTGGTTCGTAACTTCACTGACAATAAGATTTTTTAATTTTTCAGTCATATGTTTTTCGAAGCTGTTGTGAATGTCATTTTTCCGAGTAGAGATGCACTTCGACACGGAATATTTCACTTTTTCTGCTTCTTCTCTAAGTGTTATAGCAAATCTGAGTCCCAACATTGTTTTTTAGTTCTTTAGTCCTGTAGATAGACCTGAAAAGGACTGTTTTTTTCAATAGTTCTGAAAAGGACTGTCGTTCTCAATATTATATTCCTTAGTCCTGAAAAGGACTGTTTTTTGTGAAAGCTATCTTTTGATCAGAGAGTTTCTGTTGATTTTTTAAGGATTAATAATCTGTGATAACTTCTCTCAAACTGTTGATTTCAATCTGATTGTCAAATTCAGCAAAGACAATAACGTTGATAGCTGCTGCCAGAGCTTGAGCAAACTAAAGTTCAATTCGAAGATTTCCAGTTTTTATAGGATGAAGTTGTCCTTCTTCACTGCCTTGATCCGCTGTCAAATCGTATCCCCACAAACAGTATCCACCAACATAGTCTTCTTTACCAATATTAAATGATTTATTGAGTGCTAAAGATGAGTTAGCCTGATACAATGATAGAAAGGATTTCAAATACAATCCTGCTTCAAAGTTAGGTTCAAAGGGTCTGTTATGAATACTGTGACCATTACATGATACATCAACTTTTGACAGATTAAAATGATGAAAGAAAAATGGATTTCTACCATAATCCCCATTATAATCAGTATTTGCTACCATTGCAATGAAAATGCGTTTGGGAAGTTGTCCTTGAAACAAATGATCTTCAACTTTAGACTGAAGGCCTGTAGAAATGGTAAAAGTTTTTACTTCAACCCTACGAATAGGGATTTTCATGTTTTGCTGAGCAATAACATGATTTAGATCATTTGCAACAACAGGTAACAATTCGACATTTCGCACATGAAGACTGACTGTTTCCAGTACAATTTTTGAAGCTGGTGCACCACCGCCTCCTGTGAGACAAAAGTTTAGCGAAGATCTGTTTAATCTAAGTCTGATTTCAATACCATTAGGTAAATATTTTTCTTGTTGAAACAGATCAAGATGCAAGCGTCCAAAAAGTTTGGCAGTTCTACTTTGTGCAATTTCACCCATTCTATCTTTTAACCCTGCATTTTCTCCATCATGGTTGAGTGAATTGAAATGACCAGAGGTGTCTTCGATCCCAAGATCACCAGCTTTCAAATGCGTAGTCTTGCTGTCAGAATTATATGACATAAGATTTTCGATATATGCTCTGTATGGATAGGTGTCTGAATTGCTGGTGATTAGTTTATTATTTAGATACAAATCGACACTGCTAAACAAGCTGTGCAGGAAGTTGTTTACAGAGGCCACATTTGCATTGGCAAGTAAATTGGTACTGTCAGCTTGAACGACTTTGTATTTGACATACAAATACGATTGTGACAAATCTGTCCAATGTTCGGTTTGAGGTGGTATGATGAATTCTATTGGTGCATTGTTTGCCAAAGACGATATTGGAAAATGTTCAATCCATTGACTTTCTTGCATCGTTGTCATTGTAGGTGGTACAGAAAGAACATCGAGTTCTGACTTACTGCATTCACAGGACCCGCTTTGCATCATTTTTATATAATTCAAGTAGATGAATTCAATATATGAATCAATTATATTAATCAAATATATCAAGAGGCCGTCTGTCTCTTTGTCTTATGATCTTACCACTGTGAAGGCGGTAGGGGGAATGACGTGGTTTTCGTGATTTTCTTTTATTTATCCCTGGTATTAGCTTTTCTGCTAGATCATGAATGGCTTGTTTTCCCCGTGAAATTACAACTTTTTTGGGGTTTTCACCACGTAAAAGGATATCTTCTACTACGCCTATTCCTTGTTTGATTCCTTCTTTTTTCACGGCATTAAAACCAGATTTAATCAACGGTTTAAGCAATGGAGTCACTACTTTAATTGCCGATTTAAATAGCGAACCTAACCCATAGCCATACTGATGTTTTACACCACGATAAACTGGTAGCATTTTTTAAATGATTTTCAATGATTGTCAGTTGAACGTTGTCTGAAATGTAACTTCACTATTGTCTTACCAGTAATGAAATGAACCGGTATACCTAAATCCCCTGTTATTTGAATGTGAATATGATCGAAATCGGATTTCGAAACAGAAATATAATGCGGTATTGTAATTTCATGATTGACATGTTGAGAACCACAATCAAATCGGATGTTTTGAAAGGTAGAACACGAAGTATGGGAGCAAGTGTATCACCCACTATAGTGTGTTCAGCAATATCTGAATAAATATACAGATAATTGTAGCCAGCATCAATGTTTGGATTGTATTTAAAGTATTTGAAAATATTTTTACCCTGAAAAATTGTATCATGTTTGAATTCTGGTGATCCACCCAGTTTTAAAAACAGGGATGGATGTAATTTGAGCCCTGATTTTATAATATTATCAAATGTAATTTTCGGACGTTTGGTTGAAGGTGAATAAGTGATGTGCAGACCCGACGAATTCTTACGAAGAGCAGGACCTATAGCGTTTTGAATCACATCATTAATCGTCTCTATAAGATGAGCAGGTGAAGTGTAATTCCAGGATGGAAAGTCAAATCGAATTCCCCATTTTATTATATCACCTCCGCTATTTTGTCTTAATATATTTATTTTCATATTATCTCCTCTTTTGTCTATCTGTGATATTAATTTGACTAAGTCCTTATCCGTTGTTATAAGATCGAACTGTGCTTCTTCTTCACTTATGTTTAAGAACTGAGAGGGAGTAATAAGTTGAACTAGTGCGACTTCCCAAGTTTCCTTGTCAATATGAACTGTCTTTGGTAAATGAACCTTAAAACAACATTGGGTATTGTTCGGATAAAGGTCCATGGAACTATCGCTGGGTAGAGTGAGATAAAACGAATTCATTTTTTACTATCAAGCCACCCTGACTGCTTTTGTTCTGATCTGCTGAATTTTAACCCTGGTGATGGAAGAATATATCCAAGTGAGCTGCTTAACAGGATCAGCCACAATTCACGATCTTGACTTTGAATACTTAAATATACTATTGAGGTTGCAATAATTGCATAAATGACTAAAATCTGTGAAATATAGGTAAACTGATTCTTTGGGACACGATTTCCACAGCAATTGTAGTTCTTACTGATACTACTACTACTACTGCTATCGAAGTTTTCTATTCCGAACTTTTCTTCTATTCCAGACTTTTCTGTTCCACACTCGATGTTTGACTGTGGATTCATTATGAATGTACTGACTTTTATAACTTTTTCTTAAGTTATAAGATTTCTTTTATAAGAAAAGGTGTTTTCAAAACACTAAAATAGGATTACACCGGATAGGATTACACCAAATAGGATTCTGGTATCCAACTTTGAAATTTCTTTGGATAGCCTTTCCAATTGACTTTTATTTCTTTGATTAATTTTTTACCCTTACGTCTTGTGCGTCTATCAAGAACTGAGTCAATCTCATAAATATCATCATCTTTTATTAATTGAAGTTCATATTCATAATAAGTTCCTAAAATCTGTTCTCCCAGCAGATCTTTTACTTTATAGGTAATAGGCGAAAATGTTTTGTTGACATGGCTGATTTCAAATATTTCTTGCGTCCAATTCGGTAAATAGCCCTTATCAAATGTACGTTTTGTTTTATTGATTCGAACATGATCTCCAATTTTGAATTTCGGCTTTTTTGTCATTACATTTGCCGGTAATTGAGGATACAGATTTCTTGAAATCTCTGCCTCATTGGATTTTGTTACCATTACAGGAGATGTTTTTATACTTCTGTGAAAAGTATGATTGTAATTCTTAACTAAAGAATTCAATACGTCAATGTAACGCCTTGTTTTCTTGTACGTAAAGTATTTCCACATTCTCGTTTTCAAAGTTCGTTGAAATCTTTCAACAATACTTGCTTTTGTCTCTGGGTTTTCAGTGGTGAAAAAATGAATCTGATTCTTTTTCAAGTAGTCTTGAAACGATTTGTTTTTAAATTCCGAACCTTTGTCTGTTTGAAGTGCCAAAGGTTTACGTTTTGATTTCTGAACGATAGATTGAAATGCTTTGATCAAAGTTTTACCCGTTTTGTCTGGAATAGGGATAACCCATGAAAATCTCGAAAACACATCAATCACACAAAGTAAATATTTCTTGTTATTATTTTGTTTTGCTAAATGTTGCATGTTAGCCAAATCAGCTTGCCATTGATAATCTATACCACCTACAATAGTTTTTCGTCTTTTGAAACGACGACGAATCGGTTTGTGTAAGGTGTAGGTGGATTCACCCTGTAACCATTCTTGAACATCTTTGTATCTTATTCCTTTCAAAACAGATTTCGCAGCGTGATACAATTGCTTTACTCCACTAAATGCTACAGTACTTTTAGGATCATAAAACAACTTTCTTAACACGTAATCAAGTTTTGACTTTACCATGCCTCCCATGACTGAAGTGTTTTACGGCTCGGAGTCTTTTTTATAGACTTTGGGGGAGTTAGCAGTTCTTTAACATAGAATTGCTTCAATCGTTCTCTTTCTTCAGGTTTCATGTATGGAGATTTTTCTTTTATTCTTTTCATACTTCTTTTTATAGGAGTTAACTTAATACTTTTTCGTACGCTTTTTGGTGTGTGAAATAAGTAATCGGAATCTCCATAGGATTCTGCATGGGAATCTTCATCTTCGCTCAATGATTTACTCGGTGGTTTATCATGGACTTTTTGTATCCATTTCCATCTGTTCAAATTGCCAATAACTTCTTGAGGTATATTACTTTCATGTAATGCTTTTGAAAATGTTTTCCAACCTCTGGGCTCGATACCTTTTCTTTGACGTATCGCATCATTGACAAGATCAATAATATTGGAGCCATGGATGCGTGTACCTTTATATGACACCACCCCTTGTTCGTCCCAAGTTAAATTATCGTTGTCTTTTATCATACTCAAAAGTAACTCAGCTTTTCTTTTCATGGTTTTTGGTACACTTTGCAAAATTCGATCATACAAGGCAACAGATTGCAGGCCAACAGATGCTGATTCCTGTGCACCATCATCGGTTTTTGGAGGAAAATTGATCGAAGTTGGTTTTGTTTTCTGAAGCGAATTTTGTAACTTAATCAAAGTTTCGCCATATCTTTGAGCCTATTCTGTTTCTGACAGGTCGGTACTTTGTAAAATTTGACTCATATCTTGCCGAAGATGTGATGCATCTGCAACTTGTGGATTAGGTGGTAAACGAGGTTTTTGAGCTTGTTCGGCTTTCCATCGTTTCATATTTTCTAAGACCTGGTAAGGTACGATAACCATTTTTCTAACAGACATGATTTTTTATCTATAAGATTTTTTATTACAAGATTTTTATCTATAAGATTTTTTTCATTGAAAATGTTTTCATCTACAAGATTTTTTTATCTACAAGGCTTTTAGAGCTCCTCCTATTCCTCCGATAACGGCTTTTCCTAACAAAGGTAATAATGCAGGTGCAAGCAATGAAAGAAATCCACCTTTTTGATTTAAAATTTGTTTTTTATCTTTTACAGAGACCGATTTTGAAGCTAAACGTCTGAGATGTTGTCGGCTTGAATACAACTTCTTCTTCTGATCTGGTGATAAATGTACATTGCCTTTTAAAACATTATGACAGCATTCCGATATACACCTTATTGCTTCTGAGGGTGAATCTTTGACAAGCTTTTTACGTATTTTTGGTGTAGCCTGTATCATGGCCATAACCATTGAGCCGTGTTTTTTTATCAGAGGTGTTTTCTTCATGTTGACTTTATCACTATTTCACATCAAATGAAAATAAAAGTTCTATGGCACTATCATTTATACCTGATGTTTTTATCATACTGTCTTTTTTTACAAAAGAAAACTTTTTAACATACTGTCTTTTACAGTCAGAATTACTTTTTAAGAAAACTGTGAATAGAGAGCATCAACCAGTGTATCAGCGCTAGCCATGGACGAATCCACGGGAACGGATCTTCCTTTCCCAAGGTCAAGCATCTGATTTTTTTCGTCAAGTTTATATCTTCCTGTGCCGAGGTTATATCGCAGCATATCTTCTATCATCCGTCTATATTTTCTTAATCCTTTTTTATGTTTAGCCAATGTATTTGGAGACCAAGCGACGGATGGAATTCTTTGAAACGCTATTTTTTTGCCTGGTAATATAAATCTTGAATACTTTCTTTGGTAATTCCGCATTCTTTTACCAAGTATTTCCTCTCTAGATTTCGGATAGCGTTGATGTTCTGAAATGCTACTTCCTACAGGCCTTCGTTTTCGGGTAGTAACAAATCTTTCATCAATCATTGGTGGTGGGGTGATAGTTCTTTCATCAATCATAGGTGGTGGGGTGGTAGTTCTTTCATCAATTATAGGTGATGAGGTGGTAGTTCTTGCATCAATTATAGGTGGCGAGGTGATAGTTCTTGCATGCGTTTTCGGGGGATTTCTCTTCTTTGGAGATTTTTTCTTCTTTGGAGATTTTTTCTTCCTTGGAGACTTTTTCTTCTTTGGAGATTTCCTCTTTCGCGGAGCACGTTGTCGAGGTTGTCTTTCATTCCCAAATTTCCTAACGGTTTTTGTTCCATCCCATCTCAGTAAACTTCTGATAATAACACCACCTAGAAATCCACCACCTCCAGGTTTTAAAATAATTCTACGTTTAATTTCCTCATCAATATTCGGATCTGCTAACTGTTCGATATCTGCTCTATGTTTTGTCATATACGTGGTGGTTTGTTTTGGTAATTTGATTTTATCTTCAATGATGTTTTGTGCTGCCAGCGTAAACCATTTTAAAATTTCTTTTAACCCTGCTTTTAACACAGATTCTCTTTCATGTCTATTGGTTTGTTGACTTAAATTTCGCAAAGCAGCTAAAATTGAAGTTGACGTGGCTGGTAAAGCCATGTTTACTCACTGTCGTCTATTGATAGAATGACAATATAAATTAAAATGAAGTCATTTTTATTTTTAAAAAACATTATAACGATTAAGCAGGGGAATAAACGGTTGGGCCTCTTTCGTCTTCTTCATAACGATGAAATATATCTGTTCGCAGTCTTAATTCTTTATTTGTTCGTGAATGGAAATCGATGATAAGATATCCATGATCCACCGATGTACCATCTTCATAAGCAGGTAACAAATGTGGGACTTGCATTTGTTGAGCTAGTGTTTTAATCTGATTCTTATCTCGTTCATTTCGAAATAAAATCATATATCTGGAATTAAGACTAATGGTTCGACTCGATTTCGATTGCTGAAACATATTTTGCGTGATGTAAATCACACTTGCATTACGGTGATGTCCTTTTCTTGTAAACCAAAGTTTAATTTTTTCCTCATCTTTTTCACCCAACATATCATCAAAGACGATTAAATGCGGAACAGATACATCGCTGACAAGCTCGTTTTCATCTTCAGGAATTCCTTCCACGAATTTTATTAATTCAAACTGCGAATTGAATTTCTCCTGCATAAGATTGTAAGCATACTGCCATTCTTTATAACACCAGACAACTCTTTCAGGAACGATATTGAACAAATCTTCGCGATAGTCAATTAATTTATGAACAAAGACTGTCTTTCCACAACCACTCGGACCTGTGATGAAAATATTACAAGGATGTTGAAATAAAATAGCTTGTACATCCACCTCCATGATTTCTTTACTTTTCTCTTTAAGGATTAATAATAAAATGACAACATAAATAACGATGAAAGCATTTTTATTCAATCATTTCTTCAAAAAGATCAGTCTTGGAAATTGTAGATAGATTATAACATTCTATGTGAATGAATTTTTACAGTACGTTATGTTCTATCTACATGCTCACCTACCGTTCGTACTCTTAATTCAAAGACAAAAGCAGGTCAATTCCTCCACTAAGCTATAAAAATCCAGTGAACTTTTCCTATAATCATTCATCTCTCGTTTCTCGAGTAGTGCAAATAAATTATAAAGTATACCAAGACGAGAAAAATCAAATATGGTGCAGCTAATTTTTCAATTTTAAAAAAATCTTGCAGAGAGAAAAAACTTTTTTGGCGATAGAAAAATTTTTTATCGATAGAAAAATTTTTTCAAATAAAAAAATCTTGCAGAGAAAAAATTTTTCAAAAAAATCTTACATAGAAAATTTTAGCAATAGAAAAAACTTTATGCTTAAAAATTTTAAATTAAAAATCATAGAAAAAATTTCGGATAAAAATTTCGGATAAAAATTTTTTTACAATTTAAAAAAGTTTTGCAGATTGAAAAACTAGGGACGAATAAAACTAGGGACGAATAAAATCTAAGATCGGGTAAGTCTAGACGAACTGATTTCCGGGAAATGTCGGAAAAAAAAACCCCACACTCAGATCATATAGTCAGGCAATGTCTAAAGATCATACTGCTAGGAGCCAAAGAAAAGACTAAGTCCAACGGTGATAGAGAAAGATTGAGACGAACAAAAGACGGAGAAAAAAGACTAAGTCCAACGATACTCTCTGCCTGACCCAGCGTAAGTTGGGAATATAGTCCATATCGTGGAAAAAAAGACTAAGTTCAACGGTGATAGAGAAAGATTGAGACGAACAAAAGACGGAAAAAAGACTAAGTCCAACGATACTCTCTGTCTGACCCAGCGTAAGTAGGGAATATAGTCCATATCGTGGAAAAAAGACTAAGTTCAACGGTGATAGAGAAAGGCTGAGGCGAACAAAAGACGGAAAGAAGACTAAGTCCAACGATACTCTCTGTCTGACCCAGCGTAAGTAGGGAATATAGTCCATATCGTGGAAAAAAGACTAAGTTCAACGGTGATAGAGAAAGCCTGAGGCGAACAAAAGACGGAAAGAAGACTAAGTCCAACGATACTCTCTGTCTGACCCAGCGTAAGTAGGGAATATAGTCCATATCGTGGAAAAAAGACTAAGTTCAACGGTGATAGAGAAAGATTGAGGCGAACGAAGACGGGAAAAAAAGACTAAGTCCAACGATGACAGAGAAAAAGCCTAAGTCAAACGATAGTGTCTGCCTGAACCATGTCATTACCACCCGTGCGCACGTGTGTGTAGATGCATTAAGTCCCCTTTTCACAGACCATGGTTAAAAAAGGATCCCAGCCGCGTCAAAAATGGTGAACATCTACCGCCGTTTTGATAGTTTGACCGGTCTTTTGAGAGTAAGTCCAACGATAGTCTCTGCCGAACCATATCATTACGATCCGTGCGCGTGCGCGCAGATGCATTAAGACCCCTTTTCACAGACCATGGTTAAAAAAAAGGATCCCTGCCGCGTCAAAGATGGTGAACATCTATCTCCGATGAAGAAAAAAGACTAAGTCCAACGATAGTCTCTGCCGAACCATATCATTACGATCCGTGCGCGCGTGCGCGCAGATGCATTAAGACCCCTTTTCACAGACCATGGATAAAAAGGACCCCAGCCGCGTCAAAGATGGCAGACATCTACTTCCGGTTTGACATTTTGACCGGTCTTTTGCCTCCTAGGGAGGGTAGACCTCGGACAAAATGGCACTCAGGGAGGGTAGACCTCGGACAAAATGGCACTCAGGGAGGGTAGACCTCGGACACTGTCCGAGGTCTACCCTCCTATACTACTCACCACCACCAGTGCAGACAGAGAGAATGGAAACCAGAACTGGATAACAAATCCATACCCTACCACTGAGCAATAGACGACCACTTAGCCGTTAGAGTCCTGCTGGAACCGACTTAAGTTGTTTATGCAGACAACGTAGATCAAGACAAGACTGCGCAGATGTATCGTCTGATCTTTGATCTACAAAGTCCGCTACCTTGTTACATATTCTGATGGCTACAACCTTGAAAACGGATATATGTAAACATATGAACTGTGTGTTTGTTATCCAACTGAAGATCGTTGTAATTCAGTATTGAGGTATATCGCCAAAGATTACGACAAAGCAAAAGGCGTTCTACTCAAGTCAGACATTCCTCCTATATTGACATAGGTCTTTACTAATAGAAAGACAAGTAACACTGATTCCACCAGAAGGCGCTTGCTAGGATGTCCATGGTGCCTTTGCATTGAGAGACGTTTTGTTATTTACTCTGTACTCTTTACCAGACGACAACATTCTAGAGTTGTCCAACTGGAAAGCATTTGCAGACGATAAATGCTGCTAAAACGATAGTATTTTTTTTAATCCGTGGAAGATTGTGGGAAAAGGAGAAAATGCATGTAACCAGCATTTTTTTTCCCTTTTCCAACAATGTTTTTAACGGCATTCTTCCCCAGGATTCTGAAAACACGGGCGTGTTTGGTGCTTTTAACACCATCGATCCTTGCTGGAAAGTTAGATTTTTCAGCGATGGTGTTTGATGCCTTGTTTTACTTTGAAAGATTATCAACATCCAGTGTGGATTTGATGGGCGAACTCCTGGTAATGCACTACACGTTCATTTTCTAGCTGGCATGGGATAACGGTCTGAATTGTTTGTGGTAACAATTAGTAAAAGTCAACGATAGACAAAATTATGAATACACATTGAAGACAGACGGAAAAAAATCATTTCCGAAATTTGTTGTAAGATTCATTTGTTTCAGACTATGGTTGGGTTGATGTTCGTATGAATAGCGCTTTTTGCAGTTTATCCTCTGCATTAGTAAAATCCATGATTCCACTGATCCATAGAAAGTACTTATTTTTCCAGGTTATTATTATTATTATTATTAACTAGTTGAAACTGATGGGATATAAGAAACTGAAACATAACTTGAATTATATAAGAAAGCAGTGAATAGTCAGACAATAAGCAGCCAAAAGGCTCACAAATATTCAAGCCAATCTCTGTTGAAGGGGTTTTTTAATGCATCTGCAAAAAATATCGACCCATGTTAGCTTGCGCACTCCGCGCAGGCTGGCATGGTTCGAAACTGCTTTTCATAAATTTTCTGTTCAAGGACATTCTACCCCACGAATCAAGTTGTTAGATACAATAGATTTTATGGATCCATAATTATGTGATAACCTGCTTTGTATGATGCATCGCGGAGATGCATTAAACTACCATTTCACAGAGCATGCTCATTTGCAATGTAACGTCTTACCTCTATCATGGATCCATTTAATACATCGTAATGTTTGTATCCAGACCTAAACTCCAAATTTCCGATATCCTGACAAAGGTAAGTATCAAACAGCTCACAAAAACCTGGCCCAAAGTTAAATGATTGGCAGTTCAGGCTAATGCATTCTCTAAAACAGTGTAATTTCGTATCGCTTTGAAATGTTGATATGGGAGAGGCACTCAGGACAATGTCGGCAAACGGCAATGCACTAGCAAAATACACGGTATCGTCTATGACATCCGCTTTAGGCGTCTTGGTTAAAATTTCCAGCACAAGTACTAAACTCTTCCAGAAAGATGACAGCCTGATCAAGTAAAGCTCGCCCATAATTGCCTTCTACGTTTCAAAACTTGTGTAACTTACTGTAATTTCCAGACAGTACATATGAGTCATGCCCTGTGAAAAGGGGGCTTAATGCATCGGCGAAAAGTATCGACCCAGGTCAGCCTGCGCAGTCCGCGCAGGCTGACCTGGCCGAAACTTTACGCTATTGGTCAATTTTCTGTATGTCAAAGAACCAGTCTACCTTGTGATTCAGTTGGTTGTTAGACGAATTAGATTTTTATGGATCCATAATTATATGAAGACTTGCTTGGTATCATGGATCACGGCTATACATTAAACTCCTCTTTCACAGAGCATGGCTCATAGATATAATGTCGATTGGATTTAGTGTAATCTTTCAACCCTTATCCTGCTAAATAAAAGAAATGAAACTTTCAAGCCGATAGTAAAAAGCCAAATTTACCTATTTTAAAGACATTTTTTGAGGAGAGATATCTCCTTATCGGTCAGGTCAGTGTAGATCCAAGATCAGACTGCACGTTCCACTACACTGTCCGCAAAAGGTCAGTGAGTCGCTCTTTGCAGCCTAAGGTTTAAAACTTCTATTGGCCATTCGAGCTGCAAGAATAGCAATTACGTGTGAAAACTTAACACTATACAATCAGTTGCATAAGATAATGTGGCATTCAACTGAAAGCGGAATTTAGAAACCGTCCATTTTTTAACCATTCCTGGTAAATATTTCTATGTATTTTACAAAATAAGACCTCGATACAAGATATCGTTTAACTGGGCGCACAAGCTAATAGTGAGAAACATTTCTCTTTGTAAAACCTTGCTAAATTACCAAATTCACTTGCTTGTAAAATCCGCCATCAAATGCTTTAACCCCCTAGACCTCACTACCTTGTCATTTGTAAAATCGGTATACACAATACACTTCTCATATCATATGTTTTCGAAAGTTACAATCAATTTGGAACATTCCATCCACGTGACCACAGACGAGGGAATGACCACACAGAGAAGAGCTGATAATGTCTATCCCGCTGAGAATGTCAGGTGAATACAGATTTGTTTTGTACAAAGATACCAATATAGTGTCATTGAAATGCTCCATCTGAAGTCAGAATTGCTTATTAATCACTGATGAACACCATGGTTCCTAAAAGAGAAAAGTAATTAACTTTAACGATCGCATGGATTTGTTTGAATGATAAATCTGAAACATGACTAGAGACCGATGTTCTGTTAGCAGATATACGGATTTGGTGAGCACGTAATTCGATATTTTAAATTTCTTGTTGATGAAAGACCTATACATTTAGGTACACTTAATTACAGTACTGAAAACGTTTGATGGGTGCACAAAGCTCATATCAATGGATAAGATAATGATGAATTTCTATCGAGCACCTTGACTGTGTAACGCTTTACCACACATTTCCGTGTTTTAACGACCCTGAAGAAGAAAGCTTTTGAAAACATTGTAGAAAAAGGAGAAAATGCTGCTTACCAGCATTAAAGACATGAAAGGCCATTGACATAGGAAAAACCGTCCTACGGAACCGTAGTAAAGACAAAAACTGAAGGAATAAGTAAGTTTATATATATATGATGGCTAGTATTATACAATTAATGTAGCAAGAGCTGCCAAAATAAATAAAACGGGTTTTAAAGTGCATCTAAAGTTTAAATTTAAATACCATTAAAAAGTATGGGAATTATTGTGAACATGATAATCCGTTATTGTGAGGTTCAAGTGTGACTTGCTGGCAGAGATATGAATTCAAAACTAGGTTAAAAGTTTCCAGGTCTTTTCAAAATTTATTTTGAAATTCATTTTTCTGCCAGGGACTTGCATTTGGACCGACCACACAATAACAGATTGTCATCTTCACAATAGTTTCCATACTTTTGAGTGGTAAGCCTTTAGATTAAAATACATTTTAACATCTGCATTTTTTTTTAAATGCCGTTGAGGCATGCTCTGTGAAAAGGGAGTTTAATGCATTTTAATGCGTTTACAAAAAGTATCGATTCAGGTCAGCTTGTTCAGTCCGCCCAGGCTGATCTTAACTGAAACTTTTTGCTATTTGTCCATTTTCTAATCTACCGCATGATTCAGTTGGTTGTTAAGTAAAATGGATTTTGTGGATACATACATGTAATTACATTGTATACGATGACTTCTTTGGCATTTTGTATTATGTAAATATAAAATTTCAGCACCCGGCCTCATGGGCTTAAATGTCACCCAGGTACTATTCATTTCTTCCAAGGTAGCATAAGTCATTATGCACAAATGTCCTTGGACAGAAGATAAAATGTCGAAAGAGATATTCTCTGAATTAAACACACAGGTTTTCAGAACTGTAAATGTTTCTGCAAAGCCATTGGCCCTGACGGCCCCAAAATATGTTAAGTTTTCGCAAGACGACAAAAATTTGGCTGAAATTATATATACTAAATATGTCTTTTAATGAATAGGTAACATTTTGGGAAATGGAGAAAATGCTGATTACCAGCATGTTCTCCTATTCCCGCAGTGTTTTCAAAAGCCGTCTCACTCAAGGTCATTAAACCCGAAATTGTTTGGCATAGGGTTAACCTTTTGATTGGATCAAAGTTAAGGGATTAGGCATGTATTGTCTATTGACGGTAGGGATGCAAGTGGTAGATTTCGAAAAATTTCCGTTACAATTCAATGCAATTTTTAACGATCATCATTTTGATCCCTTCGAAATAAAATATCTATGAAACCACGATTGATTTCCAATTAGGTTGTATCAGTATTTCAGTATTAACTTTATTGCTGATTAACGATTATTGACAGCGTGAAAGTTAGAAGCATTCGGACATAAAGGTGCTCTTTCTGAAATGGCACTTTTCAACTTTGTTAATAATGTTTTTTTTTTTACAGCTGTTAGGCATAGTTTATGATATGCAAATAAGTTCAACCCACAAAATGCGTTAGACTACTGGAATGTATATATATACATAATCTTGGGCTGACGCATTCTACTCAAATTGATCAGCCCACATAGGTCAAGTGGTGGAGCGAAGGACTTGTAAGCATCAAGTCTTGGGTCACTTTAGGGTGTGGGTTCGAGCCCCACGGCTGGCCATCTAAAAATACTAACAGTCTTTCGGATGAGACGTTAAACCGAGGTCCCGTGTGACGGTGCTATACACTGAGCACAATAAAGAACCAGGCACAACTTAGGATGTGTTTCGTCCTGTATCTTGCACTATCCCCTGTAACAAAATTTAACTGTCTTCAGGGGGGGCGTCGTCCATATGGGCAATCGGTGGCGACGATAAATGATCGCAAATCCAATCAATTATTTCCACTGAAATGTGTTTAATACCGCGGTTTGTTGTACATAAATACTTGACTCGAGCTCGTTTTGATTCTGGTACAAATATGAGCCGGAAAACTGTGAATACTTTCGACCAAAGAGAACGTAGCTAAATCCCAATTCTGAAGTAAACAGTTGACGATTTATTTTTGTCGTTCATTTACTTTATATGATTATTACTGATCAAAAGAGAAATCTTATTTGCTCCACTTTTAGGCAGAAAACAGATAGGTGACAAAAATCTTAAAACAGTAACAATCCATGACCTAAATAATCAAAGTGCTGTAAGCCCCACGGTAATCATAATTGAACTTTGTACACCAATTACGAAAGATTCCCTTTTTTTTTGCCTCGAAGACAAAGCAGAAAGATTATGTATCTCTTAGAAAGCTTTTTCAGGACGAATGTTTTCCCATTTAGAAGAAATAAAGAGTTTAAATTTCGGCCCCATTTAGTGATGGTGTGATAAATTCGCTCAAAGTCAGTATTTTTAGCAGATTCGAATAGCACTTGAAATCGGCTTACTGCGATTGAACTGGCCGGAACCAAATATATCATGCATAAAATTGCATGCACGCCCACTTTCAGTTTTGAATAGCTGATCTGTACTATTTTATTGGTTTGAACTGGACCAAATATACTGACAATACTGTCATACACGCTTTCGCTCTACTCATTCTACTTTCAATTTTAGCTAGTACAACCTGACTTCGTTTTTGTCACTAATGTATGTACAGTGCTACACATGCACATATAGTCCTATAACAGGAGAAAATATTGTCAGATTGATGGGTCAAATTGCTACTCCTTAAAGGCCCAGAAGCGGCTAAAAGTAAGAAGTGCAGGAGAAAAATGCATTTGAATTTAAATCATTCATTTAAAAGTATGGAAATTATTGTGAAGATGACAATCTGTAAACTACATGATCTGTCCAAGTGTTAGTAACTAGCAAAACAACGATTTTTATAATTGGCTCAAAAGTTGACTTTTTGCAATGTTTTAAAATTACTTTTCTACCGGGGACTTGCACTTGCACCGACCACAAAATAACAGATTGTCATCTTCACAATATTTTCCATACTTTTGAATGGTATGATTTAAATCTAAATGCATTTTTCAGCTGTATTGTCTTTTTGGCCACTATTGGGCCTTTAAGACAATTATCAATTCATTGGATTTATGTAGATAGAGTAAAACTGAAACGATTACGATTAACTCCTTACCAAATTAAAAAATTGTGGACTGGATAAAATGGAAAGCATTTGCAGATGACAAATTCTTTGTAGTTATAATGACGTCTGTCCTTGATGGGGTAGAAAACATTGGGGGAAAAGGGAGAAATGCTGGTTACCAGCATTTTCTCCTTTTCCCACAGCTGAACCTCTGTAGCTCAGTCGGTAACCTATGGGACTTGAGAACAGGAGGTTGCTGGTGCAGTCCCAGGCTCACACGATTTCTTTCCGAAGATTGATGATGGTCATTGCTACAGGATTTATTCCTCTCTCACCGCTGACCATTCTTTCAACGATGGTTATGTGGGAAAGCAGCCAGTGGCTTGGAAACAATATTGTGCAGAGTACTGGTGAGAGAAACTCCAGGAAAGCATGAGTAGGTGCACTGGCTGCTGCGATATAACTGAAATAATGTTGAAAACGGCGTTAACCACCATACAATCAATAAATCCTTTTCCCACAATGTTTTCCAAAGCCTCCCTTTTAGGGTTGTTAAACCTCAGAATTATGTGGAAAAGGGTAAACTGAGTATTCAGTAAACCATAATGCTTCCGAGACTATCACTTTTAAGACATAGATCATGCAGACAAACATGCTGCCAAGTGCCCAACAAAAAACTTGGCAGAAAAGAAACTTGGCAAACAGAAAGGCAAGGCCTTGTTACATGGTACCTTTACACCAAAATTTAACGTTAACCCCTTAGACAGCTAAGTAATACTCTAGAAGCTTTTGTGGGCTAATTTATTAATTCATTAATTACTTATATTTCAGGTTCAGGACTAAATCTTGTGAAGGTCAGTTTTTCAAGAATTTTCTTTTTCTAATTTGACATAAGATTAACTCCAAGGCAGTTTATGGATTAGTATATACATTGCAAAAGTTCCAATTCAACACTGCTTTCAGTTCCTTGGCTTTGAAATAAAGAGGTGGACATACGCTTATTTCAAAAGCTTTAATAACCCAGTTGATAAGTAAATGAGCATGGCATATCATAAATATACATGTATTGTCTTTTGAACAGGACTCATAGAAATACAAACAAACGATTTATGCAAATCAACTCATTAACTCTTTACCAAACGACAAAAATTTTAGACTGGTCCAAATTGAAGGAATTTGCACAAGACATATTAAAAGCTGCGTAAATGACAAAATTTGTCCTTGATAGGGTACAAAACAGCACTTTCTTCTTTGCCCACAATGTTTTCAAATGCTTTCTTCCTCATGGTTGTTAAATGTTGGGATTGTGTGGTAAAGGATTAACATGCTTGCTTCTTTTAGATGTATCACAAGGGTTTTTTTGTGATATAGAGAAGAAATATGTGAAGAAAAGGCAACATTTTTGTTTTTTTTAACATGGCATACATTGGAGAAAAGAGACATCTGCTTGTAAAAATTGCTCCTTTTCCAAATATATTCTAAAAAGCTCTCATGCAGGAATGTAAAAACGTGTACACATGTTTTGTATAGAAATGAAAATACATGTATCACAGTCTCTCGCCGTTGTAAAACACTTCTTCCTTATACACATATTTAATTTCACACTTAAATACTACAAAACTCCATGGATAGAGACAAAGACTGATTTGCCCTCTGATCCTTTACCAAATAATCATGTTTTCTATGAACTCATTTTTAACAAGCCGTAGAAAAAAGGTGTTTGAAAATATTGCATGAATACGATGTAACCATTATAAGCAACATAAGCATGACCTCTTTACCAGCCTACAAATTTTAGATTCTTCCAAATTAAATCTACCTGCAGATGACAAATTAAAAGTGGTTCAAAATATAGAATAGCCTTTGACGCTCAGGCATTATTGAGACTATGGGACGCTTTTAAAATATCTTTTTTACTATAGTTATACAACCTGATACTTATTACATTCCTACAGAAAACAGATACATGTATAACAGAAAATGGTGGAAAAGGAGCAATTACCGGTAACTGTTTTTTACAAGCAGTTGCTCCTTTCCATTCACCGTTTCAAAAAAAAACATCCTATAGATGGAAAAAGTTATTGACCTTTTCTTTCATTCAAACATTTCTCACAATTATCGTTCACACAACTTTAAACCTTTACCAAACAGTCGCGTTTTCATGAACCTGATATAGAGGACCTTCCAAAACATTTTGAAAAAAAGAGGAAATGCTGGTAACCAGCATTTCCTCCTTCTTCCAAAATGTTTTCAATTCAGTCTATAACAATTTCCATCATTTGAGTAACATTAAAATTAAATTTGATGTCTTAAAATGATCTCAGTTTTAAAATCTTGTCATTTGGTAAAGATTTATCTATTTGTTTATTTGTATTGGAGTTTACACTGGCTTTCTCAAACCACTACTGACACAACTTTCTTTCCAAGCTAATGACTACTTTTCTCACATGTATCGGAGGTGATAGAAGAAAATTGCCAGAAAGAAAGTATGCCTCAATCAGGTATCAAACTTGCAACCACCGGTCATGAGTCAGATACGCTAATCACTGAGGTACCTGCCTGGGCCTTTTGGTAAAGATTTGAAGTAGGCCTAAAGTTAGCATATTGAGTGGTTATGTGTTTAACTCTTTACCACATGACAAAATTTAGTCTTATCCAAATTGAAAGCATTATGCAGACAACACTAAAAGAGTAGAAAAAATTTTGGAAAAAGGAGAAAATGCTTGTTTCTGCCATTCTCTAATTTCCCCACAATGTTTCCAAAACCCTTCTTTAAAACTAGTTAAAACTGAGGATTGTATGATGAAGTGTTAACCCTTTAACTCGCAATCCTGACTTTTAACAACCCTGAAGAAGACACCTTTTGAAAACATTGTAGGAAAAGGAGAAATTGCTGGTAACCAGCATTTTCTCCTTTTCCTACAATATTTTCTTGCATATCAAAGACAGAAATAATCATTTGAGCTACATTAATTTTGTCATCTGCAAATGCTTTCAATTTGGTCAAACAAAAAATGTTGTCATTTGATAAAGAGCTGAATGCATTATTTGTACACAAGCAAATCATACAACTTCCTTTTAGGAAAAAATAACATTGAATTTCAGAAAAAGCAATAAATATAACAATGCAGTTAATTAACTTCAAAACCCATCATTCCTAAAACAAGAGGGCCATGATGGCCCTCTATCGCTCCACTGGCTTATAAATATAAACCATGAAGAGAAGTCTTCACTATATAAGCCCTTATAAAACTTTGACCCCCAGGGCTACAGTCGGACTAAATGGGGAATATGTGTATTAGAAGAATAACATGCCAAATTTGGGAGTTCTTGGCCTTATGGCTAGTAACAAGACGGTTTCTGAACTTTTCACTCCATAAACCCATGTAAAACTTGTGACCCCTGGTGCAGGGCCAAACTTGATCCCAGGGCTGTAACTTGGGCCCTCTTTGTAGTTGTCCACTAGATAATGCTATAATTATGCAAAATTTGGTAGCCTAAGCCTTATGGCTATGTACACCAAGATTTAAAAGTTTGCCCTATGTAAACCTTTGTAAATCTTGTGAAACCCCACCCCCCCGCCCAGCATGAGGCCAAATTGACCCCAGGACTATAATTTGGGCACTTTTGGTAGACCCCAACTAGATCAAGCTAAATGCAAAATTTGGTAGCTCTAGGCTTTATGGCTAAGTACAGGAAGATTTTTAAAGTTTTCTCTATATAAGCCTATGTAAAACTTGTGACCCTGGGGCAGAGCCAATTTTGACCCCAGGCCTATAATTTCAAGAAACATGATAGAGGTCTACTACATAAAGCTACATGCCAAATTTGGTAGCCCTATGCCTTATGGTTTCAGACAAGAAGATTTTTAAAGTTTTCTCTATATAAGCCTATGTAAAACTTGTGACCCCTGGGGCAGAGCCAATTTTGACCCCAGGGCTATAATTCCAAGAAACATGATAGAGGTCTACTACATAAAGCTACATGCCAAATTTGGTAGCCTTATGCCTTATGGTTTCAGACAAGAAGATTTTTAAAGATTTCCAATATTTTTCAGTTTTGTTGCCATGGCAACCAGAGTTTTTGAAGGAATCAAATTCTTTCAAGAAATTCTGAAGAGGACCATGGCAGGATCATTTCTGTGAAGTTTCATGAAAATTGGATGGGTAGTTTCAGAGAAGAAGATGTTTGAAATAAAAGTTAACGCACGGACGGATGGATGGACACACGCACGCACGCACGGACGGACGCACGACGGACACTGGGCCATGACATAAGCCTGCTGGCCTTCGGCCAGTGGAGCTAAAAATGGAATGTCTTTTTATCAAACCTGAGAAATATTATACAGTGTTTCCTAAATCACATATGAACTTTCTCTATACATGTGTAGATTCTTTACATATAACAAAAGGTCTATACTTTTACTGGCACAATTTTAATAAAGTAGTTAACACTTGCAATCTTTGAGGTACTGAATAAGAAGAACGTGGAAATTTTTGCAATTTCGTGAATTTGAAAAATTCGCAAACTTTCTGTCCTTGTACCACAAGTACACAAACAAAGAACGAGTGTCTTGAATTCGCAAACATTTCCATACCCAGAATTTTTGTAATCGGTAATTTGCAAATTTTTTGACAAGCATATCCAAGTATACAGTATAACCTTTAGAATCCATATCATAGCTGCGTCAACTTTTATCAAGTGTGTAAATTTTAATCAAGATCAGGCTGCACATTCTGTGCAGCCTGATATTGGATCTACATTGGTATTTTTTTTTTGAGATATTCTGACCAAATAATTGGCCAGCCAACACACAACACCTTTAGATTGCCTGTCTTTGGTACAGCTACTTTTACATCAATCAATCAATGGTTTATGAACTCTTATCCACATGAGAAAAATGTAGACTTGTCCAAATTGAAAGCATTTGCAGACGACTCAAATGACTAAATTTGTCTTTGATAGGGCAGAAAACATTGTTGGAAAAGGAGAAAATACTGGTTAGCAGCATTCTCCTATTTCAACAATGTTTTCAAAAGGCTTCTTCCTCAGAGCTGTTAAAAGTCGGCATTGTGTAGTAAAGGGTTAAAGTCTTTAGGCCTAAGGTCCATAAACATTTACATGACAAAAATGAGCCGATCAAAGCATTCTAAGTATCAAAAGCACAGTATCAACACATACAAAAACCACAACTGTACAAAGTTTCACTGAAACCAGTTAACTCTTCACCGAATAACAAAATTTTAGACCTTTCCAAATTGAAAAAATTAACAGAGGACAAAATAAAGGTGACTCCAAATCTGAAATTTGTCATTTGAAGGGAAGAAAACATTGTGGGAAAAGGAGAAAATGATGGTTATCACAATATTTTCAAAAGCCTTCTTCTTTAGAGTTGTTAAAGCTTAGGGCTGTTTGGTAAAATGTTAATTTGACAAAACCCCTTTTTCCAACCCTTTACCAAACAATCCCATGCTTCAACCCTTTATCACACAATCCTGAGTTTTAACAATCCTACCAGAGAAGGCTTTGGAAAATATTGCGGGAAACGGAGAAAATGCTGGTAACCAGCATTTTCTCCTTGTCCCACAATGTTTTCTGCTCTTTCACTCACAAATTCCATCATTTGATCCACATATAATTTTTTGTCTGCAAACCCTTTGGAATTGGACAAATCCAACATTTTGTCGTTTGGTAAATGGTTAATGACCCAGAGGAAAAAGGCTTATGAATACATTGTTGGAAAAGGAAAACATGCTGGTCACCATTTTCCACACAGTTTTCTACCCTTTCATTTGTTGTCTACAAATTCTCACATATAGACAAGTCTGAACTACTGTAATCTGGTAAAGAGTTACTAACATTCAAATAAGAAAAAAAAAAAGCAAAATATAGCCCATTGCAACCAATATACCCACAGCAACACAACATTTTTAGCTTTAAGCTTTTTTTTTTTAAAATAAAAATCAAATACACTTAACCAGACATCAATAACCAATGAAGCAAAACAATTCAATAAATAAAGCCCTCTTATGCACAATATCTTTACAAAAATATTTTTGAGCAAACAACTCTTGACAGTATAAACCTGTTCAAGGATTCATACACTCACCTAGCATGTTAACCCTTCACCAAACAACAAAATTTTAGCCTTGTCCAAATTGAAAGTATTTGCAGATGGCTAATTAAATGTAACTTAAAACACGAAATTTGTAATTTAAGTGCTAAAAAAACATTGTGGGAAAGGAGAAGATGCTGATTAACAGCATTTTCTCCTTTTCCTACAATGTTTTCTAAAGTTTTCTTCCTCAGGATCATTAAAAGTCAAGATTGTGTGGTGAAGACTTGAATAAAATTTAACCCCTTACCAGAAAATCCTGAAGAAGAGGGTTTTCAAAAACATTGTGGGAAAAAGGAGAAAATGCTGGTAACTAACATTCTAGCATTTTCTTCTTTTTCCATAATCTTTTCTACCCTTTAACTCTTTACCACACAATCCTGGCTTTTAACGACCCTGCAATAGAAGCCTTTTAAAAACATTGTGGGAAATTTGGACCAGTCTAAAATTTTGTCGTTTGGTAAAGGGTTAAAAGAGACATCACATCATTTTAGCGACATTCAGTTTGTTGTCTGCAAGCTGTTTCAATTTGGTTAAGTTTCAAACTTTGTCGTCTTGCAGAGAGTAAAACTCATTCTATTTGCCAGACAACTTATTTGTTTTACTTTGAAGAAGCAGAAAACCATTAAAAATATTATGGCAAGTGTCAAAATTGCTTGAACCAAACAGTACTGTTTATACTTTTGTGACAATATTGTCACATAATCATACCTATGTATTGCACATGAAATCTTTACCAAAAAACCAAATTTTAGACCAGTCCAAATTGAAAGCATTTGCAAACGACAAAATATGGTTTATATGATGGGATTTGTCTATGATGGTTCGAATGTTATTTTTAACCCTTTATCAAACGATAAAATTTTGGACTCGACCAAGTTGACAGTATTTGCCGACGATAAATTAAATGTATTTCAATACATGATTTCTCTCTTTTATAGGGTAAAAAAACATTGTGGGAAAAGGAGAAAATGCTGGTTACCAGCATTTTTGATACCAGCATTTTCTCCTTTTCCCACAATGTTGTCAAAAGCCTTCTCTTTTAGGGTTGTTGAAACTCAGAATTGTGTGTTAAAGGGTTAAAAGATTTCTGGTCATAAAATTACTTGAACCATTTGGTAAAGTGCCAAGTCTTATAATATACTGTTTATGTAATCTTTATAGAAAAATGGACCTTCAAATCTGATATGAATGCAGTATCACAGTTAATGCGGTTTTGCAGAAGCCCTCATGAGGAAAACATGGTTCTGTTCCTCCAACATCTTGATGCGACAATGATGAAATAGATACCAAGTCCAGTAAGTATTAGATTAATCATCGGGAGATACTGAAAAAGAAAAAAAATATGAGATTAACACTTCACAAAAAAAATATACATGTACATGTACTTTAAAGATCATTGAAACTATATTTTAACAATGTATTGTAATGTCTCTAGGACATCTGACCTAGTTTAAATATATTCATTTTACACTGATTGAGAAACAAGTTCTTAAAACTTATACTAATGGCTCTCGATTCTGCTTCCTGGGAACTACACCAGTACTTGTGCTGAACAAATCCCAAAGTTGACTCCCGCTCCCTGGTATCGAACTCAGGACCTTATGGTTACAAGGCTGACGCTCTACCTGACAGCCACGAACACCACTTGCACATGGACACACAGACATTTGACTTGTAATCTTTATTGGTGTAAAACAAAATATACAACACAGACATAAAATTTACCCTCACAGGGACTCAAACCAAATTATGAAATACTGTGAAATTTTAAGTCACTGCCTTTAAACTCAAACTCTGGCCAGGTAATTAACCTTTACCAAACAATTCCAAGTTTTAATATCTCTGAGAGAAATACTATGAAATAAATCAAACTAGTTTTTATTATTTTGGCAGTTGCCTTTTTCACGAGTTTTGTCACTAAATCTGACTACACTGATTTGCAAAACAATATGGTATAAGTTATATGTGATTAATGATGTTCTATTCAGATTCAGTGTTTTGAAACTCTCTTTAACCCTTTACCACACAATCCCGAGTTTTAACAACCCTAAAGAAGAAGGCTTTTGAAAACATTGTAGGAAAAGGAGAAAATGCTAGTAACCAGCTTTTTCTCCTTTTTCCACGGTGTTTTCTATGCTATCAAAGACAAAAAATATCATTTGAACTACATTTATTTTGTCGTCTGCAAATGCTTTCAATTTGGTCAAGTCCAAAATTTTGTCATTTGGTAAAGAGTTAAATGGAAATAGCCAAAATATTGAACAACAGAGTCATTTTTAATTTATAGCATTTTATTCAATCCCTGAGGAATTTCCTGAAGGAGATAGCTTTTGAAAGCACTGCATGAAAGGGACAAATTCCTCCTTTTTCCACAATGTTTTCTACCCTGTCACAGAACTTGAACTCTTTTGTATCAGCTTCAATTTAACCCCTACGCTGCTAAGCTTGACTCACTGACCTTTTGCGGATGGTGTAGATCAGATCAGACTGCACATTCTGTGCAGTCTGACCTTGGATCTACACTGTCCAGTAAGGAGATATCTTTCCCCAAAAAATGCCTTTGAAATAGCAAAATTTTGGTTCTTACTGTCCACTTGAAAATTTCATTTCAATCATTTAGCAGGATAAGAGTTACATGATAGCAGCTTTTTGATATTTAACTCTTTACTTAACAAAAAAAATTTAAACTAGTTTAAATTGAATGCATTAAATTTTGCAGACGACAATTTAAAGGTGGCCCAAATGATGAAATTTGCCCTTGACAGTGTTTAAAAAAAAAAATGTTGGGAAAAAGAGGAAATGCTGGTTACCAGCATTTTCTCCTTTTCCCACAATGTCTTCAAAATCATTCTTCCTCAGGGTCATTAAAACTGGGGATTGTGTGGTAAATGGTCAATGGAGGAAAAAATAATACAGAAAAATTAAAAATAAATTGGGGGTGGGGGGAGTTTACCTATTGTCAAGTTCATCCTGATTATTCATATTTTACCAAGTTTTATCTTTTCCAAAATAAACGTCTGTTGCAAAATTGATTTAGTAATTAATTAGTAAAATTGTTACATTACGCTTTTCAGGAGCTCTTAAAGTAAAACCCTTTACCTAATGATCCGATATTTTTATGACCCTTAGAGAGAAGGCTTTTGAAAACATCATGGGAAAATGAGAAAATGGTTACTAGCCTTTTTCTCATTTTCCAATGTTGTCTATCATTTCAGCAAAAGGTACCATCAATTAAGCCATGTTTCATTTGTCATCTAAATACGAGCCATGCTCTGGCAAAGGGGGTTTAATGCATCTTTGTGCCATATGAATTCAAACAAGTCATCACATAATTATTGATTTGTAAAATCCATTTTGTCTAACAACCAACTGAATCATGAGGTAGAATAGTCTTTGGACATGCAGATTGATTGATTTATGGTGTTTAATGCCATTTTCAACTTTATTTCAGTTATATTGTGGCTGCCAGAGCATCTATCCATCTTTCCTGGAGTTTCCTTTACCAGTGCTCCACACAATAATCTTTCCAAGCCACTGGCTGCTTTCCCGCATAACCATCATCGAAACAATGGTCAGCGGTGAGAGAGGAATGAATCCTGTCGCAATGACTATCATCAATCCTCAGAAAGAAATTGGCCAAGCCAGGGATCAAACCAGTGACCGCCTGTTCTCAAGTCCTGTACACTACCAACTGAGCTATGGGGGCTTGGCTTGGACATGCAGAAAATTCACAAGTGTCACAAAGTTTCAACCATTGCTAGCCTTGGGGGACTGCCCAGGCTGATTTGGGTCGACACAAGATGACAAAATTTCTAGGCTTGTTCATACTGAAAAAAAAAGAGAAGATGGTGCTAAACCCAACTTTCTTTCTCAGTGTAATAGAAAGAAAAGATCACTTTGGATAAGGTTACAAAAAA
The DNA here is from genome assembly GCA_945859785.2 of Tridacna gigas. Classification (NCBI taxonomy): domain Eukaryota; kingdom Metazoa; phylum Mollusca; class Bivalvia; order Cardiida; family Cardiidae; genus Tridacna; species Tridacna gigas. Next base: position 51,451,108 of record OX244034.2, on the reverse strand, counting down.
TTATACTTACACTTTGATAGTCTGTGATAAGGGTCAAAGCAACCCTGTTTTTAATGGATCCTTCTACAACCGAATAATCTCCATCCACGTGACTCTCTGTGGCCCTGGGGATAAAGGCCGGGGCCAGAGGTTCATGACCACCCAGTGGTCCATCTGTATACCGTAAACAGTAATCTGGTCCTCCAATATGTCCCGTCGGTAAACCACGGCTGACAAAAGTAATAATAGCATGAAATGTTGTTGGATTAACTCTTTGCCAAATGACAAAACCTTAGAGTTGTCCATATTGAAAGCATTTGCAGATGTCAAATCAAATGTCACTAAAATGATGAAATTTATCTTTGACAAGATAAAAAACATTGTGGGAAAAGGAGAAAATGCTGATGATCAGCCCTCGAGTTTCCAACACCGTTTTCTATCCTTTCAAAGATAAATCTTACCACGTTGTCAAAAGCCCTGTTACTCAGGGTCATTAACATGGGATCACTTGGTAAACTGATTACGACACGAATGCAACTTTTATCATATATCTGTAATTAGGATCTTTTGAAAACACTCTTTACAAAAAGATGCAGTTGTTTGTAATGAACAATTGCTAATTCAGCCACTGTGTTCTCCATGCCATGAAAGAATGTTAGTCACCTTTCCTTCAAATCCATGTCTTATTTGTTATTTTCATGAGTTCTGGAAGGTTCTAAGATATACCTGCACATAAGTTCAAAGTATAGCAATGTCTGGAATAGGCAACTTTAGAGAATTGTGCTATTTTCCTTGAGAAAGCAAACAGTTCAATTTTGTAGGACATTAAAAAACCTGCATAATATGTGTGTTTATACTTTTCACTCAAACTGAAATTGCGAGTAGTTCTCATAATCAAAATTTAGTGCCATAAGTTCTTTACGTATGGACAGATGCTCTACCAATCAAAAACCATCTGCAATACTGCTGAAAAATTTTGTAACACAACACAACAACAACCTGAATATGTACAGATAATTCAAACAGACTTTTTAGTCCCCCTAAAAAAGGTACATGTATAAGAATTTTTTGAGATTTAACTGCAGTTTTTTATTAACCCTTAGAGCACTGAATAAACCCAAGAGACATTGACAGCCTAGAGATAAGACCAAAACAAATGCAATTTCACGGATTCTTTGTCTATAGTGTTTAACTCTTTACCACACAACCCCGACTTTTAACAACCCCATGAAAGAAGCCTTTTGAAAACACTGTGGAAAAGGAGAAAATGCTGGTAACCAGTATTTTCTCCTTTTCCCACAATGTTTTCTACCCTTTTCAGAACAAATTTCAATTTTTCAGCCACATTTATTTTGTCGTCTGCAAATGCTTTCGATTTGGACCAGTCTAAAATTTTGTCGTTTGGTAACGAGATAAGCTGAGCAGACAGTGTAATCAGGGATCAGACTGCATGTTTTGGGCAGTCTGATCTTGATCACCACTGGCTGCAAAGGCAACCATAGCTGTGAAAGGCACTTTAACCATTAAAATACCCCGATAAAAAGGTGGATCAAAAGGGTGGTGATGAGTTACGCAGACAGGATAGAAATCAAAACTAAAACCACTTACAATATCATTCTACACCGTTGTTCTTGAATCCTGCGGGCAGCATTTCCAATATCAGTCTGGCTTTTTGGGCTCCACAGTCTCTCAGCTGGGGCTGAGGAACGTGGCCTAGAATGAAAAACAAGAAATTGAAACTTTGAACTATAAATGGCTACTTTTCCCACACTGACTTTCAGATTTTTTTCAAAATCAATAGGATTCAAGCTATTGATAAGATAAACAAATTGTGCAAGTTTCACAAAAATCTGACCATAAATGCAGACTTTATTGCGTAAACAAGAAAAACAGACGGACGGATGGAAACCATGCCATGACATAAGCTATGCTGGCTTACAGCCAGTGGAGCTAAAAACACATTTTAGTTTAAACATATATATTTTACATCAATTGAGAAACAAGTTCTTATGACTTATACTACTCTCTCTTGATTCTGCTTTCTGGGAACTACATCGGTACTCGCCCCCAAATGTCTGGGCCAATGAACAATCCCAAAGTTGACACCCATCCCCGGGTATCAAACTCAGGTTACTATGGTTACGAGGCAGACCCTCTACCTCACTTTGATCAGTTTCAATGATAGTTATATGGGAGAACCTTGGGAGGAATATTATGACAGTACAGATAAAAGGGACTCCAGGAAAGCACTAATAGATACACTGACTGCTTTGATATAACTTAAAAGAAGTTTAAAGAGGCATGTAACATACTTTTTACTAGACAACAAAATTTTAGACTGGTCCAAATTCAGAGCATTTGCAGACGACAAATCAAATGCGGCTCAAATGATTGGATTTATTTTTTAAAGGTTAGAAAACATTGTGGGAAAAGGAGAGAATGCTGGTTTCCAGCATTTTCTCCTTTTCCCATGATGTTTTCAAAAGTCTGATTTCCCAGAGGCCTTAAAACTTGTCATTGTGTTGTAAAGATCAAGTTAACATGTAACAAACTCAAGAAGCTGCCATTGCATGCCTGCAACTGCTGTGTATCAGATTCCTGTTACAGTTGTGCTAGCAATATGCAACATGAAAAACCTTTGTGTGTCTGGAACTTACAAAGGTTTTAGTTGTTTTTTTCTTTGAATACAAAGTACACATGCACCTCATTTAGGTACTCACCACATAAATGTCATCAATGTGTCAGATGTTATATACTCCGCCCACAAACACGCCTCTCCACCAAGCAGCTTCCCCTTTTCCTCCTCCTCTGAAAAAGTATTTCAATGATACATGTAACTACAAAACATGGAACAGACAACTACCTGACATTTTTTACATTTTGGCCCCTAACTTGGAGCAATTTGGCAATATCTATACCTTGTGGACAATGTAGGTCTAGGTCAAGACCATACTGCATGGAACATGCTATCTAATCTTGCTCTACACCGCTCCTTGTTACAAATGATATTGTAGTTACTGTATATCTTAACACAGCCTATGCGTTTCAAACACCACCCTGGAACCTTTTGGCAATATAATTCTGAGAAATTGATTTTGTACATACTGTTACCAACCCTTTACCAAACAATCCCATGTTTTTAAGGGTCCTGATACAACAAGAATTTTGAAAAAATTGTGGGAAAAGGATAAAATGCTGGTTACCAGCGTTATCTGTTTTTCTCACAATGTTTTCTGCCATCTCAATGATTTTACGCTTTGCAATTTTGCAACGGAGTCAATGTATCGTAACTCTTTACCCAACAACAAAATTTCATACTCATCCAAACTGAAAGCAGACGACAACTTAACTCTACCTAATGACAAAATTTTAGACCAGTCCAAATTGAAAGTTTTTGCAGACGACAAAATAAGTGTGACTCAAAAATCGAAATTTGTGTTGGGACGAGTAGAAAACATTGTGGGAAAAGGAGAAAATGCTGGTAACCAGCATTTTCTCCTTTTCCCACAATGTTTTCAAAAGGCTTCTTCCTCAGGGTCGTTAAAAGTTGGGATTGTGTGGTAAAGGGTTAAATAAGACTCAAATGACGGGAATGTCCTCGGTAAAAGAGAAAGCATTGTTGGAAACTGGAGGAAATGCTGTTCAGCAGCATTTTCTTTGTTTCCCACAATTTTTCAAAAGCCCTCTTACTCAGCGTCCTTAAAACAAAGGACAGTTTGCTAATGGATTAAAAAGTCCTTAATTTTGGTGGTAATAATATCTCAGAAGCTTGGCAAGAGAGATCACTGTGTAATCTTAACAATTAACAGACAATGAAAATTCAGACATTGCCCATAATGAAAGCACTTGCAGACCACAAAATATCTAGATCAAATGATGGGATGGGTCTGTTACTGGGTAGAAACATTGTAGTAAATAAAGAAAATGCTGATTACTAGCATTTACTCTTTTTCCTACAATGTTTCATAATGAGATTAAACTAATATGGTAGAAAACAGTGTTGAAAAAGGACAAAATGCAAATTACCACAATTTTCTCCTTTTTCCACAGTGCTTTTGGAAGCAATCTTTATCAGGATCATAAAACAAGAGGGTATTTGGCCCTAAAGCGCTCACCTGAGTAAGGTCATCTAGGAATGATAAGGCTGAAAAGATCCTGGTCTTGATGATGTAAAATGCATGAGTGTAAGTGATCTACTTTTTGACAGATTTGACCTATTTTTGAATTTTGAATCTGGCTAAAATTGTTGCCTCTGCAGTGTACACAAGGTTTTTGTAAGATTTGGCCTAGTAACCTACTATTAGAACTTGTCAAAGGATTTATCAAGACAAACGTTCTGGCCAAGTTTCATAAGTATCAGGCTGAAAATGTCACTTCTAGAGTGCACACATTTTTCTAAAATCTTTTCCCAGTGACTTACTTTTTGACCTGACTGGCCCAATTTCAAACTTGTCCAAGATTTTATCCAGACAAACATTCTGACCAATTTTCATGAGTATCAAGCTAAAAATGTGGCCTCTAGAATGCACACAAGGTTTTTCTAAAATTTGGCCTAGTGACCTACTTTTTGACCCAACATGACCCAATTTCAAACTTGTCCAAGATGTTTTCCAGACAAAAATTCATAGTTATCAGGCTGAAAATGTGCCTCTACACTGCACACAAGGTTTTTCTGAGATTTGGCCGCATGACCTACTTTTGGACCCAACATGACCCAATTTTGAACTTGTCCAAGATTTTATCAAGACAAATATTCTGACCAAATTTCATAAGTATACGGCAGAAAATATAGCCTTTTGACTACACACATGGTTTTCTAAGATGTGGGCTCCTGACCTATTTTTTTATTTGACATGACCCAATTTTCTACTTGTTTAAGATTTTATCCAGACAAACATTCTGACTAAGTTTCATGAGTACCAGGCTAAAAGTCTGGCCTTTAGAGGGCACATAAGGATTTTCTAATATTTGGCCCCGAGACCTACTTTTTGACCCAACATGACCAAATTTCCAAGATTTTATGTGGACAAAAATTCTGACTAAGTTTCATGAGTATCAGACAGAAATTGAGGCCTCTAGACTGCACACAAGGTTTTTTCTAAGATTTGGCCCAGTGACCTACTTTTTCACCCGATGTGCACCAATTTCAAACTTGTCCTTGATTTTATCCAGACAAACATTCTGAGTAAGTTTCATGAGTTTCTGGCCGAAAATATGGCCTCTAGATGTGCACACAAGATTTTTCTTAGATTTAGCCCAGTGACCTATTGTTTGACCCGACATGACCCAGTTTTGAACTTGTCCGAGACATCATCAAGACAAGTATTCTGACCAAGTTTTATAAGTATTAGACTGAAAATGTTGCCTCTAGAGTGCACACAAGGTTTTTCTAAAATTTGATCTGGTGACCTACTTTTTGACCCGGTATTGTCTGAGATTTCATCAAGACAAATATTCTGATCATGTTTCATGAGTATTGGACCAGAAATGTGGACTCTAGAGCGCCAGTGTTCTGCCAAGGATTTTATAAAGGTGAGACAAATGTCTCACTCACCCTAAAAAGTTGGAGACATTTCTGGAAACATGAGGACAAATATACAAATTATCATGTATGGCATAAAATTAAATAATAAAACTGAATTACCTTACATTTCAGCTTGTTTCTTTTATTGTTGACTATATATAACTTATTTCAAGGCTAGATGTCTTTTTGGACTAACTGTCCTTAGAAAATTAACTTGAGAAACTCAGGAACATGGTTTTACAAAGTGACAAACAATGCAGTCAGTGCTTTTAAACAGTAGGCCTATGTACAGTTCTGGTTAGGATTATAAAAATAATTTGTCAAGAATAACTTATTGACTTGCAGCCTCTCCAGTGTTCCGGGGCTTTTATAAAATCAAAATCTTTAACATCTCAACAGCAGTTTTTGTGGGCGGTATAGTCAACACATTTGGAAGAAGTTTTCAGACTGCCTACATTTGGACAGTTTAAGTGAGACAGCAAATCGAACAGTTTGTCATATTTGTTAAGGGCTATATTCTCTTTTACAATCCAAAATGTAGACTTGAGAGCCACTATCACGGCCGATTCTTTCTCGCTCAATACTTTCCCCGACTGACTTTTTGAAATCAACACGTAGGGATTCGGCCACGAGGGCTGCCTTGCGATCAGAACTTTCGATGTGTCTGTGTAGGGTAGTAGTTCTAAAATTTGTGTTCTGTTCAGTAAATGAGTTATTCTTACGGAGTTTTTTACATAATTTGCAAGTCATAAATTCTTCTTCCCGGTCATATTCCAGCCGAGAAAAATTGGAAAGGCATTTATCCTGAAATTGTCGTACTGGTACTTTTTTCTGTGTTTCGGTGTCCGTAGACGTAGGACGTAGATGGGACGGGATTTGGATCCGGGGTTGAACTGTCATTTGTCACTTGCTGATCGCGTGACTCGGAAAAGAAATTTGATATTGCACTTGACTTTTTCGGCTGTGGCTCAGCCATTTTTGGCATGGAGCAGACGCAAAAGTAAACAAAAGAATGACTTGTTCTTTCTACGACGATTGATTGGCGAGTTTTCTCGCACCTGATTGTGACATCCAATCGGATTTACTTTTTTGTTACGGTGTCGTGAAATTTACTTTCATCATGAAAAATACACGGAACCCCCCCCCCTCTTTCTGCCGACGTATTTACCCTGTAACAAAAATCGCTTCCGACTTAATTTTCTTGCGACATTTTAAATTTTTTGGCGAGAAAATCGCAAAAACCTCGGCAGAACACTGGAGCGCACACAAGATTTAGCTGAATTTTGACCTGGTGACCAACTTTTTGACCCGACATGTCCCAATTTCAAACTTCTCTGATATATTATCATGACAAGCTTTCTGACAAAGTTTCATGAGTATCTTACTGAAAATGTGGCCTCTAGAGTGTGCACAAGGTAATTGTTGACACCTGGACGACGCACTACAGGCACAGCACAATCACAAAAGCTCATTTTGAGCACCTCGGGCTCAGGTGAGCTAAAAACCACATTATTTTGCACAGCTTTATGATCGTATATGAAAAATGCCAATATGACATGATACCAATGCATGATTTATATATTGTGCAGAGCATCTGACTTAACCCTTTATCGCATAATGCCGACTTTTAATGACCTTGAGAAAGAGGCCTTTTAAAAACATTGTGGTAAAGGACATAATGCTGGAACCAGCATTTTCTCCTTTTCCCACAACATTTTCTGTCCTTCCAAAAACAAGTTTCTATTTTGCATTCACATTTAATTTGTGGTTAAGAAATGCTTGCTATTTGGACCAGTCTAAAATTTTTTTGTTTGGTAGAGAGTTAATGATGTAAACTAATCCTGTACGTTAATCTCACGAAATAATCTCGTAAAAATGCATAGTAACATCTGCTAGCTTTGATGTGGAGAGACTTAACTCTGTACCAAACAACAAAATTTTAGACCTGTCCGAACTGAAAGCATGTGCAAATATAATTTAACAACAATATAAAATGTGACTAAAAAATTGAAATTGTTTTGGGAAGGGTAGAAAACATTGCAGGAAAAGAAGAAAATACTGGTTACCAGCATTTCTCCTTTTCCCACAATGTTTTCAAAAGCTGTTTTTCTCAATGTCGTTAATAGTAGGAATTGGGTGGTACAGGGTTAAAACCAGTCAGCAGAAATATTAAGCCGTAACACTGGACCAGATGACAAAATTTTCGATTTGTCTAAATTGGAAGTATTTGCAGATGACATATGTGGCTCAAATGAAAAGCTAGAACACATTACGGGAAAAAATAAAAATGCTGGTTACCAGCATTTACCCCTCTTCCCATATTGTTTTCAAAAATTTTCTTCCCAAAGGATCATTAGAATTTTACCATGCTATAATATTTGAAAATTGCACAAATTACAAAGGTTCATTTTTGACCTACAGAATTAGCTCTTTACCAGACAAGAAAATTTTAGACTTGACTTGTCCAAGTTTAAAGCATCTGCAGATGATAAATTAGATATATGGATCAAATGATTGGATTTATCCTAGGAGGGCAAAAAAACAGAATGGGTATTTTTTTCAAAAACCTTCTTGCACCACACTGTACACGCTGGGGATCATTTGGTAAAGCAGTTAAGGAAAAAATTTTAGACTTGTCCAAATGGAAAGCATTTGCAGACGACAAAATAGATATGGCTCGTATGGTGAGAATTGTATGTAAAAGGGCAGAAAACAATGTGGGAAAAGGAGAAAATGCTGGTAACCAGCATTTTCTTCTTTTCCCACAGTGTTTTCTACCCTATCAAAAACAGAAATCATATTTTTAGCAACATTTGTCGTCTGCAACTGCTTTCAAGTTGGTTCAGTCTAGAATTTTGTCATGTGGTAAAGGTTTAAAGTATAGGGCTTTTTTTTGCTAGACTGAATTTATGTGACAATCCATGTGTTATCCTATAAGAAAATCACTGATGCAAGAGGATTAGCCTTTTGTAATTCAACCATTACCATAATGACTGTTTCAAATATACCATCAACTGGTACAATAGGGAGATAGCAATGGCCAAAACACTTTTGCTTTTGGTTAATTTTCTGCGTGTCTAAGGACCACTGCAACCACTCTATTTGAGAAAATGGTATAATGCATCACATTTTGAATCCTTGAGTTATTCTTTATAATACTCATTTTTATCACCATGACTGCTCAGTTTACTACTCTGTAGGAAGCCATTGTAAACTGCCATTCGCAAATATAGAAAAGAATGATATGAACTTGGACAATAGACTCCATGCTAACACCGTGAGCTGTTGGTGAATAGAGGCCACAATTACTGGTAGGTTAACGCTTTACCAAAAGACAAAAGTGTAGACTTGTTCAAAATGAAAACGTTGGCAGACGACAAATGAAATGTGACTTAAATGATGAAACTTGTCTTTGATAGGGTAGAAAACATGGTTACCAGTATTTCCCCCTTTTCTCACTATGTTTTCAAAAAGCTTCTTAGTTTTTTATTGTGTAAAATATATCCTAACTTTCAATGCATACTGTCATATCCATGTAAGTTCATCTGTCAGTCTTGATAGATGTGATTGTAATATATTCAGAAATATTTAAGCCATGCTCTGTGAAAAGAGGGTTTAGTGCATCAGCAAAAAGTGTCGACCCAGATCAGCTAGCCCAACTTTTTGCTATTGTTCAAGTTTCTGCATGTCAAAGGACCATTTTACCTCATGATTAAGTCAGTTTTAAGGCAAAACAGGTCCCTATATATTATAACATGCATGTGCTTCGTATACTGCATTACGAAGATGCATTAACCCTTTACCACACAATCCCAACTTTTAACGACCCTGAGAAAGAAACCTTTTGAAAACATTGTGGGAAAAGGAGAAAATGCTGGTAACCACATTTTCTCCTTTTCTCACAATGTTTTCTACCTGATCCAACACATATATTAATTTTGGGGTCACATTCATTTTGTCATCTTAAAATACTTTCAGTTTGGACTGGTCTAAAATTTTGTTGTTTGGTAAAGACTTAATTCCCCTTTTCCTAGACCATGGCTCACAAGTCATGTTCTTGCACAGTCTTCATTTGTTTTCATGCGTTAACTCTTTACCACACAACAGAATTGTAAACTAGTCCAAACTGAAGGCACTTGCAGACAACAAAATGTGGCTCAAAAATTGAAATTTGTTTTAGGAAGGGTAGAAAGCATTGTCGGAAAAGAAGAAAATGCTGGTTACCCTTTTTCCAAAATGTTTTCAAAAGGGTTAAAGTATCGGTAGAAGTTGGGTAAAGGGTTAAACCTTACTTAACCCTTTACAATGCAGTCCTAAGTTTTAATGACCCTGAAGGAGAAGACTTTTGAAAACATTGTGGGAAAATGCGAGTAACCAGCATTTTCTCCTTTTCCCACAATGTTTTTCACCCTATCAAAGAACTGCAGTTCATTTGAATCACTTTCGAATTTGTCGTCTGCAAAAGCTTTCAATTTTGAAGAGTCTAGAATTTGTCGTTTGCTAAAAGTTAAATCTAATAATAGCTATTTCACATGGATGTCCCATTCTTCAAATTTATTAACTAAAAACATACTGGTACATATAATTACATGCATGATGAATAAGTGAAAAAGTGAACATGCAAAATCTCCTTTGTTCAATCTGGTTACAGTGTATGAAATGTTAGAATGGTTAACCCTTTACCACACAATGACACCTTTTAACACCCCTGGGAAAGGGGCCTTTTGAAAACACTGTGGGAAAAGGAGAAAATGCTGATAACCAGCATTTTCTCCTTTTCCCACAATGTTTTCTATCCTATCAAATAAAAATTGCACCATTTGAGCCACATTGAAATTGTCATCTGCAAATGCTTTCAATTTGGACAAGACTAAAATTTTGTCGTCTGGTAAAGGGTTAATAGAATATCCAACTAAATAAACAATACTAAATTATGAAATATAGCCAAGTAGAAACTAAGACCAGAAAATTACGTTGAAAACTACATTCATTGTTCATCTGACCTCCACACTGTATTTCACCCTTTACTAAACAATCCTGTTTTCACAACCCTGAGGAAAAGCCGTTAAAAAAAAAAAAAATGTGAAAAAAGGAGAAAACACTGATAACCGGCATTTTTTCCTTTTCCCACTATATTTTCTACCCTTTTGAAGGTCAAAGTTCATCATATGAGTAACTTTCATTTGTTGTCTGCATCTATTTTCATATTAGACAAGTCTAAAATTTTGTCATTTAGTAAAAGGTTAAAAAGGGTTAAAAGATTGATACCAGTGCATGTAAGAGTTAGACTGTTTCCTTACAGGCTGCATAAGTCAAACTGATTATTTTTAAAAGATCAGACTACCAAGAACAACCAATGTGATATTAGATCTACAGTGTATAAAAATGTTTAAGATACTCTGTAACAAACAGCCTTGACACTACCATTTTTTGGCACCGGAACATTGCAGAACTGAGGTGTTTTGCACTGTTTCAACTCTGTTTTAAAATGTGTAAACCATCAGTTTCAGTCATTGTCTTTTGTAAGAGGTGCAAGACTTTCTGAAGCAGGAAAAAGCCATTGTGCTCCCCCAACCTCCGTATTCACCTGACTTTGCCCCTTGTGACTTTTTTTTGGTTCCAAAGCTGAAAAAGTATGGTACCTTTCAGGTCAAAAATTTGCTCAGCGCAAACACCTTGGTTCTGCAATATTCCACTGTCTTCATAGTATACCCAAAAAGACTATGAAAATGCCTTCAAAGATTGGATCCAGAGACTGAAACTTTGTAGCTGAACACTTTGGGCAACAAAATTAAAAATTTCAGTGAAACCTATGAAGAATCAAATTTTAGGTGCTTAGATGCATTCATATTTGAACACTCCTAATACTCCATCAGTGATTTAGAATGGATTGAGTGATTAACTCTCTACCACACAAAAATTCTTTGAATTATCCAAATTGAAAGCATTTGAAGACAACAAATTGAATGTGGGTGAAGTAAATGTATGTTTCTTCAAAGGGGTAGAAAACATGGGAAATGGAGAAAATGCTGGTTACCAGCATTTTCTTCTTTTTCCACAATGTTTTCAAGGGTTGTTGAAACTCAGGACTGTGTGGTTACATGCTAAGGTCACTTCTATGTGTTAGAATGTTCCCTAGTTTAGTTGTTGCCTCTTAATTAACAGTTGTCAGAAGTATTTTAAAAAAAGTCTTTGAAAGGTTGGAAACAATAAAATACTCCACTACAGATTTGAATAAGCCATAAGTGGACAGTCATTTGAGTAAATGATTTGATCCCCTTACAATTAATTGATAAAATCCCATTGATCAATTAACTCTTTACCACACGACAAAAATGTAGACTAGTCCAAATTGAAAGCATTTTCAGACAACAAAATGATTGTGACTGAAAAAATGAAATTTGTTCTGGGAGGGATAGAAAACATTGTGGGAAAAGGAGAAAATGCTGGTTACCAGCATTTTCTCCTTTTTCCACAATGTTTTCAAAAGGCTTCTTTCTCAAGGTCATTAAAAGTCAGGATTGTGTGGTAAAGGGTTAATCAGCCCCATCCCTAGTGAGAATGTATATATAAACATCTAGTATAACTAAAAACAAACCAAACCACTTCTATGTTAGTACTAAACCAATAGCAAGTGTGAGATAAAAGCAGTATGTGCAGATACAAATACCTTTGAAGTATGGGGATGGTTCACACTGATAATATTTGTGCCAGAGAATGCCTTTTTCATATGAATCTAAATACCAACAGTTAGAAAAAAGGGCCCGGTAGCCTTTTCTATTAGCATTCTGGACATTTATCTGTTTTCCATACCACACATGCATAATTGAATCTTTGGGAACCTAGAACAAAGTTTATACATAGAATATACAGCATTTGACACAATAATTATATTTCAAAAAGTACTTAAACTCTATTATCACCCATGTCCAAATAGGGACAGTCATTTATATTAATCTTTCCATAGTTACTGTAGACAGACGTTAGGAAATTTGGCTTAACCCTTTTCCACACAATCGTTTTAACGACCTTGAGGAGGAAGCATTCTGAAAACATTGTGGGAAAAGGAGAAAATGCTGCTAACCAGCATTTTCTCCTTTTCCCACAATGTTTTCTACTCTGTCAAGGACAAATTTTGCCAACTGAGCCACCTTTAATTTGTCATTGACAAATGCTTTCAATTTGAACTAGTCTAACATTTTGTCCCTTGGTAAAGAGTACTCAAGTAGTCATTTTTAACCCTCAGTGTGTGGAATTAACCAATGAAACATTTTATACTTGAAGTAAGAGCCAAATTTTTACAATTTCAGGGTCAGTTTTGTAAAAAAATGGCCAAACAAAGCCGACAGTGTAGATCAGAGATCAGACTGCACATTTTTTGTGCAGTCTGATCTTGATCTACACTGGCCTCAAAGGCAACTTTAGTCGTGAAAGATGCTTTAAAGGTTAATAACCATGCATGTGTTTGGAAAAAAAGGTAGGAAATTCAGATTGTTGTCAACTGTCAAAGGGGTTGCTTGAACAGATTCTCTACTGCTTGAGAAAAAATGCATTCTATTTAATTCTTTACTCTCTGCTTTTACATGCACCTGAAATTCTGCTATGTTCTTTTTTTTTTTTCCAAAATTTTCTTTCACAAGACAGAAAGGGTTAAATCAAAGCAGTTGAAAAGCAGTTAAAAGAAAACCCTATATGGGCATGCAGTTGAAAAGCAGTTAAAAGAAAGCCCTATATGGACATGGTTAATGACAGAGACATTTCAACAACACATGGATGCATTCCATGCGTATTGGAGAAATTCAGTAGCTATAAACACTTCAAACTTGAATCAAATCTGACTCCAGTGACAGCAGTTGTCTTTGAAAGGCTTGAAAAGCTTGTGCAATTATTTATCCCTGTACCTCATAACAACAGTGTCGAAAATCAGACAACTGTAGGGTCCTTGGTGGCCAGAGTAGATCAAGATCAGGCTGTACAAAGTGTGTATTCTGATCTTTGATCTGCACTCTCCAATTTGTTTAGACATTCTTTACAAATACATGCACAGGCTTGACATTACCATTAGATCTAGTCTTATTACTAGAATGAAACAACATGTATCTGCTGTATTTATTTGGTGACCTATGGGTTAAAATAATTGCTGTTTTTACTACATGTAAATGTAGCCACAGAATGATTTCTCTTTTCTTTAGATTACAAAGTTTGGTGTCTACATCACCATATCAGAATTCATGTTTGAAGTGTAAGTTTCAATTCAAGTTGAATGCATGAAAAAACATTCACCAGTTTCAACCAAAGATTTATCTGAGCAACGGCAATGTAAGCTGTTTATAGACTGTCATGCTTATCCACTTATAATTTACCTTTCATGTACGGTGAGGGGTCACAGTTATAATAATCGACCCACATTATCTGGCCCTGGTAGTTGTCCAAGTACCAACAAGATGAAAAAAGGGCCCTGTAGCCCTTTTTGTTTAAAACTTCTACGTTGTATTGTGGTGCAGACCACACTTGTAAAATAGAGTCTTTGGGAACCTAGAAACATGGCAACCGTTTAACCCTTTACCATCCAATCCCAAGTTTTAACAACCCTCAGAAAAAAAGCATTTTAAAACATTGTGGTAAAAAAAGAAAATGCTGGTAACCAGCATTTTTTCCTTTTCCCTCAATGTTTTCTATCCTTCTGAACAGAATTTTCATGTTTTGAATAGCAATTAATTTTTTGTCTGAAAATGCTTTAATTTTAGATAAGGCTATAATTCTGTCGTTTGGTAAAGAGTTAAACACAATTCATTTACTCATCTCCTTCATGATTTTCACCAGTACTAGGCTGAAGCTCTGCATTGCCTTACCAAATGGCACTGTGACGAAAGCAACCAGTAAAAATAAAACCATGCTTTACTGATTGCAAATCTAACACCTTAACCATTTGGCTATTACAGAATCCAAAATAACCCTAGATCTCAGAATCTCGAGTTCTGACGACCCTAAATGCCTTTGAAAATATTGTAAGAAAAGGAGTTAGGGTTAGCATATTTTCAATTTCCCAACATTGTTTTCTACCCTTTTGCAGACTAATCCCATCATTTATTTAAGTCAACTTTGTTGTCTGCAAATGCTTTTAATATGAATGGGTCCAAAATTTTGTTATCTTGTAAAGAGTTAATACAATAAAATCTCTATCATTTAACCCATTACCACACAATCTGATGTTTTGATGACACTAGATGGGAAGGCTTCTGAAAACATTGTAAGAAAAAGAGAAAATGCTGGTCACCAGTATTTTCTCCTTTACCCACATATTTTCTTTCCAGACACAACCACCAGCCAGGCCAGGGTCATTAAATATCAGCATTGTGTAGTAAAGGGTTAACCCTTTCCCAAACAAGCCCTGGTTTTCATGTGTCTGTAGTACAAGTCTTTTGAAAACACTGTGGGAAAAGGAGAAATTGCTCGTAATGAGCAATTTCTCCTTTTCCCACAGTGTTTTCTACCCTTTTGGAGAACTTTGTCATTTTCATCAAATTTAAAATTGTCGTCTGCAAACTCTTTCAATTTGGACCAGTCTAAAATTTATCGTTTGGGAAAGGGTTAAGGAGAAGAAAAATAAAAGAAAGACAAATAATACAACACAAATTAACTCTTTACCACACAATCCAGACTTTTAACGACCCTGAGAAAGAGGCCTTTTGAAAACATTGTGGGAAAAAGAGAAAATGCTGGTAACTAGCATTTTCTCCTTTTCCCACAATGTTTTCTACCCTTCCAAAGACAACTTGCAGTTTTTGAGCCACATTTACTTTGTCGTCTGCAAATGCTTACAATTTGACCAAGTCTAAAGTTTTGTCGTTTGCTAAAGAGTTAAACTGCTCAACTTCTCTGAAAGTCAATTTTCAATTTTATACAAAAATACCTGATATGTGTAAGTTCTAAACAACTTACCTTATCTGTGTTTTTAAGGACATCTTCCCACATAACAAAGCTTGTTTTACGATAATCTTTCTTTGCAGCTGTATCTTTCAGAGTGTCAATGAGCCTAAAGAAGAAATATGGTAATAAAAATCAGTCAGTTTGTTTGAAAGACAGTTTATGACTGTCAATTTGTTTGAAAGACAGCTAGTTTATGCCACTTTCAACAGCATTAACATTACAGTATATCAAAAGCCCACTTTTTCACAGATTGGATGGATGGATGGATGGATGGATGGATGGATGGATGGATATGTGGGTGGGTGGCTGGGTGGGTGGTTGGATGGATGGAGGATGGATGGGTGGCTGTGTGGATGGGTAGCCAATCTAAACCAAATGGTTTAGCCTATCAGAAGTTGTATTACTTTCAAATTTACAAAATCTTTGAGAACAAGCCTAGGAATATTCTTAGGAATGTTGGTGAATATGGGCCCTGACCACCATTTCCATCTGCAAGATACAGATACATACCTTTTAAAGTAATATCCAATAGCCTTATCAACATAGTATCTCCCATTTCTCGCTTCCGATTGTGGTATTCCTGCCTTTTCCTCTAAATGCTTCTTAATGTCAGGATTTGTGGCCCTGAATTAAATACGATATGAACACATTTCCCAATAATCCTGAATTCTAACAACCCTCAGGAAGAGGGTTATTGAAAACATTGTGGGAAAAGGACAAAATGCATTTTGTCCCTTTCCAACAATGCCTTCTACCTTTCCAAAGACAGATCACATCATCTGAGCCATGTTTAAATTGTTGTCTGCAAATCTTTTGAATTTGGACAAGACTTTGATTTTGATGTATTGTAAAGACTTAACACATTTCCTCCTAAAGACAGCTTTTTTTTCTATCTTACAGCTGACTATTTTTGAAAATGATAAAAGGAGAGACTGCAGAGAAAAAAGCTTTTTCCTTTGGTGCCTGCTCAGGTATTCACATAAACGTCTCTTTATGTGGACCATACCTATTTTACAGGGACTGTTTACAAAATTCATTTAAGTTGAGGTAACAGCTCAAACAATGTTACCTTGCAGAAAACAGACACAAAATCTTTTAATTGCGGGCAGAAAATGAACAGATATTTGGGCCATGCTCTGTGAAAATGGGATTTAATGCATCTGTAAAAAGTATCGACCCAGTATCGAAGTGTCAGCCTGTACAGTCCACGCAGGCAACATGGGTTGAAACTTTTTGTTATTTGTAAATTTTATGCATGTCCAAGGACCAGTCTCCCTCTGGGTTCTGTTAATTGTTAGACTACACTGATTTTATAAATCTCTAATTATGTGACGTTCTGCTTGTTACAGCACATCATCGAGATGCATTAAACTCTCTTTCCCAGAGTGCAGCTCATTTCTTATTTCAAAAGCTAAAAAGTAACAATGGTCCTGATCTTTACCTTTGAGGTAAGTTGAAGGTATATTGTCATCTATCCATAGGTGAAGTTTAAAGAAAGTTGTCTATATCCCTCTAAAAAACAATCATGAGCTTTAACAACCCTCAGGAAATGCCTTTTAAATCACTGTTGGAAAAGGAGAAAAGACATTTTCTCCTTTTCCAACAATCTTTTCTACCCTTTCAAAAAACAAATCCTATAATTTGAGCCATATTTAATATGTTGTCTGCAAGTGCTTTCATTTCGGTCTGGTCAAAAATTTTGTTGTATCTTAACCCTTTACCGGACGTTAAGATTTTAGCCTTGTCCAGATTGAAAGCATTTGCAGACAACAATTTCACTGCGACTAAAATGGTGCAATTTTTCTTTGATAGGGTAGAAAACATTGTGGAAAGAGGAGAAAATGCTGGATACCAGCATTTTCTCCTTTTCCCACAAGGTTTTCAAAAGGCTTCTTTCCCAGGAACGTTAATAGGCATTATTGTGCGGTAAAAGATTAAAGAGATATAGTGACTGTATAATAATAGGATATGCATGAAGGCAGAAGATAGATGGAAGAGTGAATGGAAGGATTTACAGTTGAAAAGCAGCCTGTAGTCCCATGAAGCTGGAAATGAACAAAAGAAAGAACAGACTGTCTGACTGTATGGTGTTTAACGCCATTTTCAACATTATTTCAGTTATATCGCGGCTGCCAGTGCATTGTCGAAACAATGGTCAGTGGTAAGAGAGGAATGAATCCTGTCGCAATGACTATCATCAATCCTCGGAAAGAAATTGGCCAAGCCGGGGATCGAACCAGCGACCTCCTGTTCTCAAGTCCTGTATGCTACCAACTGAGCTACGGGGGCTTGGCACAAAAGAAAGAAAAGCAACCCATTAGTAACTGACATTATCACATTAACCGCTGATAAGCATGACTCAATGCTCTTTTGCAGACAGTGTACATTAACTCTTTACCACACAATCCCGACTTTTAACGACCCTGAGCAAAAAGCCTTTTGAAAACATTGTGGGAAAAGGAGAAAATGCTGGTAACCAACATTTTTTCCTTTTCTCACAATGTTTTCTACCCTATCAAAGACAGCTTTCATCATTTGAACCACCTTAAATTTTTCGTCTGCAAATGCTTTCAATTTGGACAAGTCAAAAATTTTGTCGTTTGGTAAAGGGTTAAGATCAGACTGCACAGAAAGTGCAGTCTGATCCTGGATCTATAAGACCAATATGGCCAGCTTTTTTTCTAATGACAAGCACTTTGCTATAGCAATGTTAACTATTGGCTAGAAATCTTCATTCTATTTATTTAGCAGTTTAAGGTTTAACCTTTGCCTTCAAAAAAATTTGAGCCATGTGCTGGCAAAAGAGGGCTTAATGCATCTCCATGATGTCTCATACCAAGCAAGACATGACATAATTATGGATCCATAAGGTCAATTTTGTCTAACAACTGATTGAATCATGAGGTAGACCTGTCCTTTGACACACAGAAAATTGACCAATTGTGAAAAGTTTCAACCCAGGTCAGCCTGCGCGGACTGTGCACGCTGACCTAGGTCGGTATTTTTTGCAGATGCATTAAGCCCCCTTTTCATAGAGCATGGCTCAAGTTTGTCACCTACCAGCAGTCAGTATGCAGCTCATCCCCTCCTAAATGTGAGAACACATCCGGAAACACTTCGTAAATCTCATTGTACAAGTTTGACATAAATGTATAGGATTCATCTTTGGATGGGTCGATTGGGCCCATTGGACCATTAATGGGTTGCCCCCCTTGGTAACATGTGGCTTTCAGACCAGGGTACCCAAGCCAGGAGAACATGTGACCTTAAATGTAAGAAGCATAAGAAAAAAATGTCTCCTACTAGCTTTCTCATTGCCTCCTGAAACAATTTATTAGCAGATGACTTTTAAAAAAATCCTTGCTTAACTCTTAACCAAACAAAATTTTGGAATAGAATACTGAAAGCATTTGCAGACAACAAGTTAAATGTAGCTGAAATGACGATATCTGTCTTTTATAGGGTAGAAAACATTGAGAGAAAAGGAGAAAATGCTGGTTACCAGCATTTTCTTCTTTTCCTGCAATGTTTTCAAAAGGCTTTATCCTAAGGGTTGTTAAAACTCGGCATTGTGTGGTAAGGGGTCAATAGGGATAGCTCACATGGATTAAGATTCAATACAATATTCGAAAGCACTGTGACAAATCTAGAAATTGCTCATAAAAAGGGACTTCTTTTACCCCAATGTTTTCTAAAGTGGTAAATTGCAGGACAAAAGAAGGCTGTCTGCTGGAGATAATGTGTCAAACAAAATATAACAAAAAGCTTAGTCCTTTACAAAAAATTCCATTTAAACAAACCCAAGAAGGGGGCTTTTGAAAAAATATTGTGGATGGAAAAAATACTGGTAACCAGCATTTTATCCATTTTCTGCAATGTTTTCAAACATTTCAAGGATAGAAGCCATCTTTTGAGCTACATTTAATCAGTTGTTTGCAAATCTTTTCAATTTGATTGATTCTAAAACTCTTGTCGATTGGTAAAGAGTTTAAATTTGGTTTGGTTTGGTTTGTATTGGAGTTTAACGCCATTTTAACAGCTTAGGTCATATCATGGCGGTCAGTGACGCACCTATGTGCTTCCAGGCTTTCTCACACCAGTACTGACACAACTTTCTTTCCAAAGCCACTGACTCCTTTTCTCACATGCATCAGAAGTGAAAGGCGAAAGATCGCCGGAAAGAAAGTTTGCCTCAACCGGGTATCAAATTTGCAACCACCAGGTCACGAGTGCGACACGTTAACCACTGAGCTACCCGGGCGGGCTTTTAAAGAGTTTAAGGTGAATGATCAGCTTGTGTTTATTGCTAAATACATGTACGTCAAAAATACCACAAACTTATAGGGCCGAAGACGGTTTAATGATAGGAAATTATACATAATACAGTCATTTTGGTTTAGCAATACAGAATGAACAAGACTGAAAAAAAGAAGTTAACTTAATGTTGTCTTTTTATTAGCTTACCTGGAGTGTCGAATTCAGGTATAACTCTAATACCTCGCAGTCTTGCATACTCTACCAAATCTTTTATATCTTTTAAGGTATATACTTTTGTTGGATGGTAGGCTCCCTAAGATATAAAAATAGTACAACATGTACAAACTTTTACCAAACAATCCCTGGTGTTAACAGCCATAGAAGAAATGTCTTTTGAAAGCACTGTGGGAAAAGGAGAAAATGCTGGTAACCAGTATTTTTCTCCTTTTCCCACAATGTTTTCCACCCTTTCAGAGACAATTCCAATCATTTGAGTCACATTTTCGTCTTCAAATGCTTTCAATTTGGACAAGTTGAAAATTTTGTCGTTTGGTAAAGAGTTAAGCAAGCACCTCAAGAGACACTCAAAGTGTGCTTGCTTAACTCTTTACCAAATGACAAAATTTTAAACTTGTCCAAATTGAAAGCATTTGCAGACGACAAAATTAATGTGACTCAAAAATTGAAATTTATTTTGGGAAGGACAGAAAACATTGTGGGAAAAGGAGAAAATGCTGGTTACCAGCATTTCTCCTTTTCCCACAATGTTTTCAAAAGGCTTCTTTCTCAGGGTCTTGAAAACCCGGGATTGTTTGGTAAAGGGTTAAATCAGGCACTTGATTAGTACACATTTTAACATCTTTGTCTTCCCTGAGAACTGTTTAACGTCACCTTTAACATTAAATCAGCCATATCTCAGAGACAGCTTACTTATTCATCTGTGTCATGAATTTCAACACTATTAGGCCAGGGCTCTGAGGTGTCTTGCCCAAGGACACTCCATAAAAGCTCAGTGCCTTAATTGAAGATTGAACCCTGGGTCTCCAAACTTCCCCATAAAGCTATGCAGGACCCATTCAATACATGGATAAAAACACCAGGAACCCTGGATAGGTGTATTGACTGTTGTGATATAAATGAAAACAGTGTTGAAATGGCTTAACCTTTTCCCAAACAAGCCCTGGTTTTCACGTGTCTGCAGTACAAGTCTTTTGAAAACACTGTGGGAAAAGGAGAAATTGCTCATAACGAGCAATTTCTCCTTTTCCCACAGTGTTTTCTACCCTTTTTGAGACCTCTCTGCCATTTTCATCAAATTTAAAGTTGTTGTCTGAAAACTCTTTCAATTTGGACAAGTCCAAAATTTGTCGTTTGGGAAAGGGTTAAAGAACTGCAAAAAGTAAGTATATTTACCATCTCACTAAGTTTAGGATACACTTCACTTTTATAGGGAAAAGAATTGTCATCAACAATATGCCAGTGTAACACATTCATCTTGTTATAGGACATGGCTTCCTGAAATAAAAATAACACAGCTTAATCTTTGGAATTTAACTCTTAACCCCTTTACCACACAATCCCGAGGTTTTAACACCCTAAGAAAGAAAGCTTTTGAAAACATTGTAGGAAAAGGAGAAAATGCTGGTAACCAGCACTTTCTCCTTTTCCCACAATGTTTTCTACCCCTGTCAACACAAATTCCAATTTTTGGGTAAAATTCATTTTGTCGTCTACAAATGCTTTGAATTTGGACAAGTCTTAAATTTTGTTATTTCGTGAAGAGTTTACAATAAAAAAAAAAGCATTTGCAGAAAACAAAATAAATGTTGCATGAAACATGAAATCTTTCAGTGAAAGGGTAGAAAGAATGGAGGGAAACCTGATTACCAGCATTTTGTTCTTTTCCCACACTGTTTTCAAAAGCCTTCCTCCTCAGGGTTGTTTAACTCTTTACCACATAATCCCAATTTTTAACAACCCTGAGACAGAAGCCTTTTGAAAACATTGTGGGAAAAGGAGAAAATGCTGATAATCAGCATTTTCTCCTTTTCCCGCAATGTTTTCTACCCTATCCAAGACCAATTTCATCGTTTGACCCACATTTAAATTGTTGTCTGCATATGCTTTTAATTTGGACAAGTCTACATTTTTGTTGTGTGGTAAAGAGTTAAACTCTAGATAGTTTGGTAAAGGATTAAAGTTTATGTACAGATGAGCATCTTAGCTCTGTACCAAACATCAAAATTTTGGACTTTTCCAAATCCAAAGCATTTCAGGACGACAATTCAAAATTGGCCCAAGGAATAAGACTTGCCTTTAATTGAGTAGAAAACATTGCAGGAAAAGGAGAAAATGCTAGTTACAAGCATTTTCTTCTATTCCTACGATGTTTTCGGAAGTTTTCTTTCTCTGGGTCATTAAAACTCCGTGAGGTGGGGGACAAACTGTTCACCGCACAATCCCTTGTTTTAACAATCCTGAGAATGAACAAGAGGACCATGATGGTCCTAAATCACTCACCTGAAATGCAACTCAGCTCAACACCATAATGCTACATGCCAAATATGAAAGCTCTAGCCCATATGGTTTGGGACAAGAAGATTTTTAAAGATTTCCTTCTTTATCTCTATGTGAAATCCGAGAACCCACAACATAGGGCCATTTTCAAGACTAGGGCCATAATTTGAAGTATTCTGGTAGAGGGTCACTAGATGATGCTGCATGCCAAATATGAAAGCTCTAGCCCTTAAGGTTTGGGACAAGAAGATTTTTAAAGATTTCCTTCTTTATCTGTATGTGAAATCCGAGAACCCACAACATAGGGCCATTTTCAACACTAGGGCCATTTTCAACACTAGGGCCATAATTTGAAGTATTTTGGAAGAGGGCCACTAGATGATACTACATGCCATATATGAGAGCTCTAGCCCTTATGATTTGGGACAAGAAGATTTTTAAAGATTTCCTTGTTTATCTCTATGTGAAATTTGAGAACCCATAACATAGGACCATTTTCAACACTACGGCCATAATTTGAAGTATTTTGGTAGAGGGTCACTAGATGATGCTACATGCCAAATATGAAAGCTCTAGCCCTTACGGTTTGGAACAAGAAGATTTTTACAGATTTCCTTCTTTATCTCTTTGTGAAATCCGAGAACCCACAACATAGGGCCAATTTCAACGCTAGGGCCATTATTTGAAGTATTTTGGTAGAGGGCCACTAGATGATACTACATGCCATATATGAGAGCTCTAGCCCTTATGGTTTGGGACAAGAAGATTTTTATAGATTTCCTTCTTTATCTCTATGTGAAATCCGAGAACCCACAACATAGGGCCATTTTCAAGACTAGGGCCATAATTTGAAGTATTCTGGTAGAGGGTCATTAGATGATGCTACATGCCAAATATGAAAGCTCTAGCCCTTAAGGTTTGGAACAAGCAGATTTTTAAAGATTTCCTTCTTTATCTCTATGTGAAATCCGAGAACCCACAACATAGGGCCATTTTCAACACTAGGGCCATAATTTGAAGTATTTTGGTAGAGGGCCACTAAATGATGCTACATGCCAAATATGAAAGCTCTAGCCCTTACGGTTTGGGACAAGAAGATTTTTACAGATTTCCTTCTTTATCTCTATGTGAAATTTGAGAACCCACAACATAGGGCCAATTTCCACACTAGGGCCATTATTTGAAGTATTTTAGTAGAGGGCCACTAGATGATACTACATGCCATATATGAATGCTCTAGCCCTTATGATTTGGGACAAGAAGATTTTTAAAGATTTCCTTCTTTATCTCTATGTGAAATTTGAGAACCCACAACATAGGACCATTTTCAAAACTAAGGCCATAATTTGAAGTATTTTGGTAGAGGGCCACTAAATGATACTACATGCCATATATGAGAGCTCTAGCCCTTATGATTTGGGACAAGAAGATTTTTAAAGATTTCCTTCTTTATCTCTATGTGAAATCCGAGAACTCACAACATAGGGCCATTTTCCACACTAGGGACATTATTTGAAGTATTTTCGTAGAGGGCCACTAGATGATACTACATGCCATATATGAGAGCTCTAGCCCTTATGGTTTGGGACAAGAATATTTTTAAAGATTTCCTTCTTTATCTCTATGTGAAATCCGAGAACCCACAACATAGGGCCAATTTCCACACTAGGGCCATTATTTGAAGTATTTTGGTAGAGGGCCACTAGATGATACTACATGCCATATATGAGAGCTCTAGCCCTTATGGTTTGGGACAAGAAGATTTTTAAAGATTTCCTTCTTTATCTCTATGTGAAATCCGAGAACCCACAACATAGGGCCATTTTCAAACTAGGGCCATAATTTGAAATATTTTGGTAGAGGGCCACTAGATGATGCTACATGCCAAATATGAAAGCTCTAGCCCTTACGGTTTGGGACAAGAAGATTTTTACAGATTTCCTTCTTTATCTCTATGTGAAATCTGAGAACCCACAACATAGGGCCAATTTCCACACTAGGGCCATTATTTGAAGTATTTTGGTAGAGGGCCACTAGATGATACTACATGCCATATATGAGAGCTCTAGCCCTATGGTTTGGGACAAGAAGATTTTTAAAGATTTCCTTCTTTATCTCTATGTGAAATCCGCGAACCCACAACATAGGGCCATTTTCAAGACTAGGGCCATTATTAGAAGTATTTTGATAAAGGGTCACTAGATGATGCTACATGCCATATATGAAAGCTCTAGCCCTTAAAGTTTGGGACAAGAAGATTTTTACAGATTTCCTTCTTTATCTCTATGTGAAATCCGAGAACCCACAACATAGGGCCAATTTCCACACTAGGGCTATTATTTGAAGTATTTTGGTAGAGGGCCACTAGATGATACTACATGCCATGTATGAGAGCTCTAGCCCTTATGGCTTGGGACAAGAAGATTTTTAAAGATTTCCTTCTTTATCTCTATGTGAAATCCCAGAACCCACAACATAGGGCCAATTTCAAGACTAGGGCCATTATTTGAAGTATTTTGGTAGAGGGCCACTAAATGATACTACATGCCATATATGAGAGCTCTAGCCCTTATGATTTGGGACAAGAAGATTTTTAAAGATTTCCTTCTTTATCTCTATGTGAAATCTGAGAACCCACAACATAGGGCCAATTTCCACACTAGGGCCATTATTTGAAGTATTTTAATAGAGGGCCACTAGACGATACTACATGCCATATATGAGAGCTCTAGCCCTTATGGTTTGGGACAAGAAGATTTTTAAAGATTTCCTTCTTTATCTCTATGTGAAATCCGAGAACCCACAACATAGGGCCAATTTCCACACTAGGGCCATTATTTGAACTATTTTCGTAGAGGGCCACTAGATGATACTACATGCCATATATGAGAGCTCTAGCCCTTATGGTTTAGGACGAGAATATTTTTAAAGATTTCCTTCTTTATCTCTATGTGAAATCCGAGAACTCACAACATAGGGCCATTTTCCACACTAGGGACATTATTTGAAGTATTTTAGTAGAGGGTCACTAGATGATGCTACATGCCAAATATGAAAGCTATAGCCCTTAAGGTTTGGGACAAGAAGATTTTTACAGCTTTCCTTCTTTATCATTATGTGAAATCCGAGAACCCACAACATAGGGCCATTTTCAACACTAGGGCCATAATTTTAAGTATTTAGGTAGAGGGCCACTAGATGATACTACATGCCATATATGAGAGCTCTAGCCCTTATGATTTGGGACAAGAAGATTTTTAAAGATTTCATTCTTTATCTCTATGTGAAATCCAAGAACCCACAACATAGGGCCATTTTCAACACTAGGGCCATAATTTGAAGTATTCTGGTAGAGGGCCACTAGATGATGCTACATGCCAAATATGAAAGCTCTGGCCCTTACGGTTTGGGACAAGAAGATTTTTAAAGATTTCCTTCTTTATCTCTATGTGAAATCTGAGAACCCACAACATAGGGCCAATTTCCACACTAGGGCCATTATTTGAAGTAATTTGGTAGAGGGCCACTAGATGATACTACATGCCATATATGAGAGCTCTAGCCCTTATGGTTTGGGACAAGAAGATTTTTAAAGATTTCCTTCTTTATCTCTATGTGAAATCTGAGAACCCACAACATAGGGCCATTTTCAAACTAGGGCCGTAATTAGAAGTATTTTGGTAGAGGGCCACTAGATGATGCTACATGCCAAATATGAAAGCTCCGGCCCTTACGGTTTGGGACAAGAATATTTTTAAAGATTTCCTTCTTTATCTCTATGTGAAATCCGAGAACCCACAACATAGGGCCAATTTCAACACTACGGCCATTATTTGAAGTATTTTGGTAGAGGGCCACTAGATGATACTACATGCCATATATGAGAGCTCTAGCCCTTATGGTTTGAGACAAGAAGATTTTTAAATATTTTCTTCTTTATCTCTATGTGAAATCCGAGAACCCACAACATAGGGCCATTTTCAAACTAGGGCCATAATTTGAAGTATTTTGGTAGAGGGCTACTAGATGATGCTACATGCCAAATATGAAAGCTCTAGCCCTTAAGGTTTGGGACAAGAAGATTTTTAAAGATTTCCTTCTTTATCTCTATGTGAAATCCGAGAACCCACAACATAGGGCCAATTTCCACACTAGGGCCATTATTTGAAGTATTCTGGTAGAGGGCCACTAGATGATATTACATGCCATATATGAGAGCTCTAGCCTTTATGGTTTGGGACAAGAAGATTTTTCAAGATTTCCTTCTTTATCTCTATGTGAAATCCGAGAACCCACAACATAGGGTCAACTTTTAAAACCAGGGCCATAATTTAAAGTGTTTTGGTAGAGGGTCACTAGATGATGCTACATGCCATATATGAAAGCTCTAGCCCTTACGGTTTGGGACAAGAAGATTTTTAAAGATTTCCTTCTTTATCTCTATGTGAAATCCGAGAACCCACAACATAGGGCCATTTTCAAACTAGGGCCATAATTTGAAGTCTTTTGGTAGAGGGTCACTAGATGATGCTACATGCCAAATATGAAAGCTCTAGCCCTTAAGGTTTGGGACAAGAAGATTTTTACAGATTTCCTTCTTTATCTCTATGTGAAATCCGAGAACCCACAACATAGGACCATTTTCAACACTAACGCCATAATTTGAAGTATTTTGGTAGAGGGCCACTAGATGATACTACATGCCATATATGAGAGCTCTAGCCCTTATGGTTTGGGACAAGAAGATTTTTAAAGATTTCCTTCTTTATCTCTTTGTGAAATCCGAGAACCCACAACATAGGGCCATTTTCAACACTAGGGCCGTAATTTGAAGTATTTTGGTAGAGGGCCACTAGATGATACTACATGCCATATATGAGAGCTCTAGCCCTTATGGTTTGGGACAAGAAGATTTTTACAGATTTCCTTCTTTATCTCTATGTGAAATCCGAGAACCCACAACATAGGGCCATTTTCAAGACTAGGGCCATAATTTGAAGTATTTTGGTAGAGGGTCACTAGATAATGCTACATGCCAAATATGAATGCTCTAGCCCTTAAGGTTTGGGACAAGAAGATTTTTACAGATTTCCTTCTTTATCTCTATGTGAAATCCAAGAACCCACAACATAGGGCCATTTTCAACACTACGGCCATAATTTGAAGTATTTTGGTAGAGGGCCACTAGATGATACTACATGCCATATATGAGAGCTCTAGCCCTTATGGTTTGGGACAAGAAGATTTTTAAAGATTTCCTTCTTTATCTCTATGTGAAATCCGAGAACCCACAACATAGGGCCAATTTCAACACTAGGGCCGTAATTTGAAGTATTTTGGTAGAGGGCTACAAGATGATGCTACATGCCAAATATGAAAGCTCTAGCCCTTATGGTTTGGGACAAGAAGATTTTTACAGATTTCCTTCTTTATCTCTATGTGAAATCCGAGAACCCACAACATAGGGCCAATTTCCACACTAGGGCCATTATTTGATGTATTTTGGTAGAGGGTCACTAGATGATACTACATGCCATATATGAGAGCTCTAGCCCTTATGGTTTGGGACAAGAAGATTTTTATAGATTTCCTTCTTTATCTCTATGTGAAATCCGAGAACCCACAACATAGGGCCATTTTCAACACTAGGGCCATAATTTGAAATATTTTGATAGAGGGCCACTAGATGATACTACATGCCAAATATGAGAGCTCTAGCCCTTACGGTTTGGGACAAGAAGATTTTTAAAGTTTTTTCTCTCAGTTGCCATGGTAACCAGAGTTCTTCATGGAATTCAAATCTTTGAAGTATTTTGAAAGTGCATCACCTAAGGATCATTTCTGTGAAGTTTCACTGAAATCTGTTGGGCGGTTTCAGAGGAGAAGATTTTTTAAATAATTGTCCACGGACGGACGGACGGACAGACAGATGGACGGACAGATGGACACACGGATGGACGGACGGACGCCGGACAATGATCGATCACAATAGCTCACCCTGAGCACTATGTGCCAAAAAGTTGTTGGAAAAGGACAGAATGCTGGTATCCAGCACTTTTTCTTTGTCCCACCATGCTTTCTACTCTTGCAAGACAAACTTCATAATTTTTTCCATATAATAAGTTGTTGTTTGCAAATGCCTTCAAGTTAGAAAAGTCAGAAAATTTGTCGTCTGGTGAATTGTTAAACGAACCACCATGAATTTTCATTTTATAGATGTGCCGAATATACCTGATAAAAAAAAGAGGGGTTAAGTTACCCACCCCTAATGTCAATATTAACCCTTTACCTGCCGAGCCCAGGTAGCTCAGTCGGTAGCGTAGAGGAATTCAGAACACTAGGTCACTGGCTTGATCCCCAGCTCAGTCAATTTCTCTCCAAAGATTGATGATAGTCATTGTGAGAGGATTCATCCCTCTTCACCACTGACCATTGTTTTGACAATTGTTATGTGGGAAAGCAGCCAGTGGCTTGGAAAGAATATTGGGAGGAGTAGTGGTAAAAGAAACTCAAGGAAAGCTGGCCGCCACGATACAACTGAAATAATGTTGAAAATGGCGTAAAACACTATACAGTCAAACATAACCCTTTACCAAATGTTGAAATTTTGGACTTGCCTAAATTGACAGCATTCCCAGAATTAGAATTAAATGTTACTCACATGACCCAATTTCAAACTTGTCTGAGATTTTATCCAGACTAACATTCTGACCAAGTTTCATGAGTATCAGGCTGAAAATGTAGCCTCGAGAGTACACACAAGGTTTTTCTAAGATCAGGCCCTGTGACCTACTTTTTGACCCCATGTGACCCAATTTCAAACTTGTCCAAGATTTTATCACAACAAACATTCTGACCAAGTTTCATGAGGATCTGGATGAAAATGTGGCCTCTAGAGTGCACACAAGGCAAATGTTGACAACTGCACGACAGACGAAGCACGTTGGACACAGCATGATCACAAAAGCTCACCTTGAGCACTCTGTGCTCAGGTGAGCTAACAAAACAGCCATTGGCCCTAAAGTGCTCACCTGAGTAAAGTCATCTAGAATTGATAAAGCTAAAGAGATCCCAGGTGTGATGATGTAAAACACATGAGTGTTAGTGACATACTTTTTGACCCATATGACCTATTTTTGACATTTTTGAAATTGTTAGATATCATCAGGACAAGCCCTCTAACCATGTTCCATGACTATATCAGACTGAAAATACCGCTTCTAGCATGCACGCAAGGTTTTTCTAAGACCAGTCCCCATGACCTACTTTTTGACCAGACATGACCCAATTTTGAAACTGTCTGATACATCATCCAGACATACATTCTGGCAAATTTTAATGAGTATCAGACTGAAAGTGTGGTCTCTAGAGAACACACAAGGTTTTCATTTGATACCAATGTGTCCAAGTCTAGTCTTCTAGATCCAACATTGACCAAATTTCAAACCTGTTCAAGATGTCATCAAGACCAAGATTCTAAAGAAGTTTCATGACTATCATACTGAAAATGTGGCCTCCAGAGTACACACAAGTTTTTTTTTATGATTTGGCCAAGTTACCTAGATCTACTCTTTGACCGATGTGGACGTGTTTCAAACTGGTCCGCAATATCATCAAGACAAAAATTTTAAAAAAGGTTTATATGAGTATTTGAATGAAAATGTTGCCTCTAGAGTAACGTAATTGTTGACGATCGCACAACAGACACAGCACAATCACAAAAGCTCACCTTGAGCACTTTGTGCTCAGGTGAGCTAAAACAAGAGGGCCATTGGCCCTAAAGTGCTTACCTGAGTAAGGTCATCAAGAATTGATAAGGATAAAGATCTTGGTCATGATGATAAAAAACAGATTAGTATAAGTGATCTACTTTTTGACCGATTTAGCTTGTTGTTAAATTTTTTATCTGGCTCAAAACGTGGCCTCCAGAGTCACACAAGGTTTTTCTAAGATTTTGACCTGTGACCTACTTTTTAAACTGACATGACTGGATATCTTTCTTTTTTGAGATTTCATCAAGACAAGCATTCTGACCAAGTTTCATGAGTGTAAGGCTGAAAATGTGGCTGGTAGAGTGCACACAAGGTTTTTCTAAGATTTGGCCCTGTGACCTACTTTTTGACCAGACATGACCCATTTTCAAATTTGTCCAAGATTTTATCAAGACAAATATTCTGACCAAGTTTCATGAGTATCAGGCTGAAAATATGGACTCTAGAGTGTACACAAGTTCATTCTAAGATTTAGTCCCATGACCTACTTGTAGACTTGACATGACCCAATTTTCTATGTGTCCAAGATTTTATTAAGGAAAACATTCTGACCACATTTCATTAGTATCAGGCTGAAAATGTGGCCTCTAGAGTGTATGCAAGGTTTTTCAAAGATTTGGTTCAGTGACCTACTTTTTGACCCAATGACATCGCATTTCAAATTCGTTGGAGATTTAATCCAGACAATCATTAGGACTAAGTTTCATAAGTAAAAGGCTAAAAATGTGGTCCTTACAGTGCACATAAGGTTTTTCTAAGATTTGGCCCCTTGACCTACTTTTTGACTCGACATGACCCAATTTCAAATTTGTCCAAGGTTATATTTGGACAAACATTCTGACCAAGTTTCATGAGTATCAGGCTCAAAATGTGGCCTCTAGATAGCATAGAGGGTTTTTCTAAGATTTGGCCCCATGGCCTACTTTTTGACCCAACATGACCCAAATTATAAGATGTCTGAGATTTTATCCAGACAAACATTCTGACAAAGTTTCATGAGTATCAGGCTCAAAATGTGGCCTCTAGAGTGCACACAAGCTTTTTATAAGATTTGGCCCTGTGACCTACTTTTTGACTTGACGTAAGCCAATTCCAAACTTGTCTGAGATTTTATCGAAACAAACATTCTGACCAAGTTTCATGAGTATCAGGCTGAAAATTTAGCCTCTAGAGTGCACACAAGGTTTTTCTAAGGTCTGGTCCTGTGACCTACTTTTTGACCCCACGTGACCCAATTTCGAACTTGTCCAAGATTTTATCACGACACACATTCTGAGTTTCATGAGGATCTGGCTGAAATTGTGGCCTCTAGAGTGCACACAAGGTAAATGTTGACAACTCCACGACGGACACAACACGATCACAAATACTCAACTTGAGCACTTCGTGCTCAGGTGAGCTAAAAATATATGAATTCATTACTTCAGTCCATTTAAAACTCAAGAGTAAAGCATGATATCAAAATTCTAGCAAAGAGGTCTTCATGAAACAGCTTTTTAAAAGTGACCATATGTGAACTTAAAGGAACTGACTATCTGTAAATTTTTCAAGCCTACAGTACTTACCAACACATTTTTTATGACAAATTTCTCCATATAATGCCTCGATGTATCTATCATAATCCCTCGATGTGGAAATCTCGGTGCATCTTCAATTTCTGTTTCCTTCGCATATATCTGTCAAAAAAAAAAGTACTGAAAGTACTGATAGAGGGCAATTGTAGACTATCAAATAGGTTTTAACAGTGGACCATTTCATTCTAAATCATTTATATGATGGTTTACAACTTTTTTTAATACGATTATTTAAAAAAAAAAATATTTCATGACTATCATCCATAAAAAATCGTGTATATAAGCGTACATGGCGTTAGGAAAGTGGTTTGGGGTGGAATGACAGTTGATTCGCCGAGTGTTTTTTGAATGGATGCTTTTGTTTTCAGTATTCCACAGCAGGTATCGTGTAATGTACGATCCCTGGCCATAGTGAGCATCGAACACTATAACCAGGTTCTGTAATTTTTCAGTTACCTACAACTGAATTCTATTATAGAAGTGTGGTCTAAAGTGATTTTTTCCCCTTTTTTTTAAGTTAAGGGAGTACCTAATAAAAGCAACATCTTTTGTCAAGATTATTTTTTTTGGACAGTTTAAATGTTCACTTTCTCCGGGAAACACACTGTGATCAGCTTAAGATTTCTATTGTGGGAACCTTACTTCAGCTACATTGATTTCCCTACGGTTTCGCGCTATTTTTCTCTCATTTTCCACCCCATGAAATATCTTAAAGTACTTATGGGCTATCGATTAAAAAGTTATTTACAAACTTAGTCAATCAGTCATTACTGATGCTTTTAAATATGTTTTTACGCATCACCGTGTTAATGCACCGAGACGTTTTTCACACCCAATAAATGGCTTTGGTTTGTTTCTTCCACACGTTTTCAAACATAACATTTTTGTTATTTTGCTCCTTTCATGCTGTTCGTGAAATAATATCTGAAACCACCATATCTTATTTTAGATTGTATAGGGATCAGTCCAAGCTACTGAAAACGGGCAGAATTCCGCCCATCTATTTATAGAATAATGGGAGGTCACTCTTGTTTACATTAAATACAGGGGAGGTCACTGTAGTCCCTAGGTCAGAATGTTTGTCTGGATGAAATGTCAGACAAGCTGACATTGGATAACGTTGGGTCAAAAAGTAGGTCACTGGGCCAAATTTTAGAAAAAAAATTGTGTGCAGTCTAGGAGCCACATTTTCTGCCTGATACTCATGAAACTTAGTCAGAATTTTTATCTCGATAAAATCTTGGACAAATTCGAAATTGGGTCCTGTCGGGTCAAAATGTAGGTCAAGGGGCCACATCATAGAAAAACATGTGCCCTCGTGAGGCCATATTTTCTGTCTGATACTCATGAAACTTGGTCAGAATGTTTGTCTTGAAACAAAACTGGGTCATGTCAGATAAAAAAGGTCATGGGGCCAAATCATAGAAAAACCTTGTATGCAGTCATGAGGCCATATATTCAGCCTGGTACTCATTAAACTTGGTCAAAATGTTTGTCTGGATAAAATCTCGGACAAGTTCAAAATTGGGTCACGTCGGGTTCAAAAGTAGGTCCCATGGCAAAATCTCAGGAAAACCTTGTGTACAGTCTAGAGGCCAAATTTCAAACTGATAGTCATGAAAGTTCAGAAGAATTTTTGTCTGGATAAAATTTTGGACAAGTTTTAAATTGGGTCATTTCGGATCAAAAAGTAGGTCACCAGGCCAAATCTTAGAAAATGTTTGCACTCTAGAGGCTACATTTTTAGCCTGATACTCATGAAACTTAGTCAGAACGTTTATCTTGATAAATTCTCTGGCAAGTTCAAAATTGGGTCACATTGGTTCTAAAAGTAGGTCACTTGGCCAAATCTTAGAAAAACATTACAAGTGTGCACTGCAGAAGTCACATTTTGAGCCGGATTCACAATTCAAAAAAGGTCAAATCGGTCGAAAAGGAGATCACTTGCACTCACATGTTTTACATCATCAAGACCAGGATCTTTGCAGCCTTATCAATCCTAGATGACCTTACTCAGGTGAGCGCTTTAAGGCCAATGGCCCTCTTGTTGAGAGAAAACTATAGAGGGGAAAGTATGAGCCACCAGGGCTCCACAGTTCCCGGCTACAGAAACAATGAGTAAGAAGATGGTAAACAGCTCTTTAAATTGTCAAGATTCATCAAAGATGGCATTAGTATTCTTAAAAAAAAACATGATAAGACTACATGTCTATTTTGTCCTATTTTTGTCCTTCTGTCAGGTAGGCAAAGTTACTGTATGTTTATATTACAGTGCAGTAAAACGTAAGTTATATTACACTTATTTTATAGCTTTGCTGAATGTACTACAGCGACTTGCTCCGATGTTATTTCTTTGATTGTGTGAGCGGGAAAACGATCACAAATTAACATCAAAGGAAGCCTTCACGTCAGACTGAAGGTACTATCACACGGGATATCTAGCCTATGTTTCATGTCTTATCCAAAAGATCTGTTCGTAATTTTAGATGGCCAGCCGTAGGGATCAAACCCACATCTACGAGCGGCCCAATATTATAAGTTTACAAGTCTCATAGAGTAGCCTCTTAAGACCATGCAGAGTGAACTTTTCTTATAAAGACTGGGCCTTGCTTTGATACCGCTCAGATATAAGCCGGAAAACTACGAATATATTCTCTACAAAGGAGAACGTCGTCAAAATAGAAAAGCGTACTCGAATTTCGATAACGATCGCTTTCTCGATAATGTGTCAATTATCCGATCTCAAAACTGCAGAACAACATAGGCAATTCATTCGCCCAACTTGTAGATGAAAATGTCTACACAAAAAATGCGACAAGATCTGTCACATTTGCCGGAGCTCGAAACAGAATCTGTATAAAAAATAAAGGGGCAAAAACGGGACGAAAGTAGCAACATTCTGAAAATAGTAACAAGGAAAATCAAAGTGGTGAAAACACTCTGGTATGTAGGACTGTGCACAAATTCTGTATTGACCCTTCCAGACGGCTATATATGATTAAGGCCCGGGCAGAGCTACAATTTGATCGTTTTGACTTAGGTTTAGACCAATATGCAATCTATTCTGCATTATTAATCTAACCCTTTGCCACACAATCCTAAGTTTTAACGACCCCAAGGAAGAAGGCTTTTGGAACATTTTGGAAAAAGGAGAAAATACCGGTAACCAGCATTTTTTTTCCTTTTTCCACAATGTTTTCAACTCTACAGATCGCTAAACAGACCTGTACTATCCCTGCCTTTACCAAGTGAAGACTATGCTTACTAATCCTGAGTAGCAGAGATACATTTCATTATTCGTCCTGCTTAGTTCAGCTACCTCCTCATACCTACCTCATTCGTTCCGCGTCTACGGAATAAAATCTGGCTAAATGTTTCCAGTCCCCGTAAAGCGCCCCAAACTCGGTTCGCTACCAGTTGTACCACATCTGGTTTAACTGTCAATTTATCTACCAAAGATATAATACACAATTTTTTATAAAAGCTATTGCCGTTAATTACAGTATTTACATTTGTATACAGAAATTTCAGTGAATAAGTCGCATTTTCAACAAATACGAAACATTGGAAAGGTACAATAAATGATGCGCACAATATTCTTTCCAAGCTACTGGCTGCTTTCTCACATAGCCATCGTCGTAACAATGGTCAGCGGTGAGAGAAGAATGAATCCTGTCGCGATGACTATCATTAATCCTCGGAAAGAAATTGGCCAAGCCGGGGATCGAACCGGCGACCTCCTGTTCTCAAGTCCTGTACGCTACCGACTGAGCTACGGGGGCTTGGCCGACAATGATAAAAAAAGTTTTTGAAAACATAATTTCAGTAGGAGGGAGAAGCATGTACTTATTTCACTAGTTTTATACCCTACATGAGACAAATCATTATCTTCCGCTAGGTGGCATTTTTCAAAGAGGCCTATCGAAGAATATGACATGCGCAGACAACGTAGACAAGTGCATTCATTTGATCAAGTGTGAATTTGTCGTCTGCAATGCTCACAATTTGGACAAATCGAAAATAGAAAATCTTGTCGTCTGGTAAAGAGTTAACCATAAAAAAGACGACTACTTTTCGAACTCTGTATGAAACGGAAAAACTGATTTAGCCTGTAACGGTTACAAAAAAATACCTTTTTTTAACCGTTACGCTGCAAACTTTTGCGGACAGTGTAGATCAAGATCAGATTACACATAATGTGCAGTCTGATCTTTGATCTACACTGGCCGATAAGGAGATATCTTTGCCCCCCCCCCCCCCCATTTGAAAAAAAATAATAAAATGGGTTCTTACTATCGGCTTAAAAGTTTCATTTCACTCATTTAGCATGAAAAAGGTTAATTGGTGTAAAATAAAACCCTTAATCACTGTTCTTTGTACTAGTTTTGGGAAGTATATTTATCCGATCCCGGCTTGGCGTACTAATGTGCAGATTGTTTACAGAAACGTGTTGATTATTCGTCCAATGAATTTGACTTACTGTTCCACGTACTTGAAGTTTAATGTATCTATTCAAGTGTTTGACATCATTAGTTTTTTGTAAGTATATGTATCCGATCCCGGCTTGGCGTCCGAACGTGCAGACTGTATGCAGAAACGGGTCAATCATTCGTTCAATGAAATTGACCTGCTGTTCCATGTCCCCGACTTTTGATATATGTATTCAAATGTTTGATATTAATCCCATTCATATTAGTGAATAGAACCCTCGAGCCATAATTCTTATAAATAATAACTTTCGACAGCTGTTTAGCTATGATGACGATATACTTGTACCCGCACAGACATGGCGGTGTATTTGTAGGGCCGAAGGTAATGTCTCTTAACCTTTATCCTGCTAAAAAAGTTAAAACTTTTAAGCCGATGGTATAAATCTGAATAATGTTATTTCAGACATTTTTCGGAGAACTGAATGGCTGAATGGTGTTTTACCCCGCTTTCAACATTATTTCAGTCATATGGCCACAGCTTACAAATTCATGTATTTCCTGGGTTTCACCAGTACTAGGCTGAAGTATCTCGCCCAAGGACACTCCCACGAAAAACCCAATGGATTCAGTGAGGCTCGAACCCGGGGCCTCCAGGTCATGAGTCCTAAATTTTACCACTGAGCCACGCAGGAACCCTGTTTTTGGAGAAAAATATCTCCTTACCGGTCAGTGTAGATCCAAGATCAGACTGCACGTTCTGTGCAGTTTGATCTTGATCTATACTGTCCGCAAAAGGTCAATGAGTCGCGCTTAGCAGCTAAAGGGTTTTGCTCTTCACTAAATCCTTTGCTGTAGATACTTATATGGACTTTCTCATCGAGACAGTTCTTCAGTACCCACAAAATATTTTTAATGAAGATACATGATGGTTTAGGAATGAAATAGCCAATTCTTTATCTGGACCTCTTCCACTCTATGGTATTCGATCCGAAACACTTTGAATGTGTGTAAGAGAGAAAATGCGGTTTAAGAGAGAAAATGCGGGGGATGGGGTGTGTGAGAGAGAGAGAGAGAGAGGGGGGGGGGGCGAAGGTGATTGATCGCTCTTTTTACACGATATCTCTCAATTTAAAAACACCCACCAAGCCCTATATTTATATTATGTGTGTTGTTCTTTATCTTTTTTTGCATCATGAATTAATTATGTATCATCATCGCGGCTAGAAAATAAGCAACATCGCTGCAAGTAGAGCGATTTAGGCCCTAAATGGCCTCTAGTTCTACGGTCATAGTTGAAAAATCACTTGGTTTGAAATTTTGCGGTTGTGCAAATCTTCAAGGTACTCTAAAATCATTATGATTTTCTTTAAACAAGAGGGCCATGGTGGCCCTATATCGCTCCACTGGCTTATAAATATAAACCATAAATACTAAACATTTCAATTCTGAGCCAAATGGTTTCAAAATGAAAACTTACAAAGTTTTCTCTGTAAAAGCCCATGTGAAAGTTGAGACCCGCAAGGCAAAGCCATTTTTGATCCCAGAGCTATAATTACCTGAACCCTGGTAGAGGTCCACAAGATAAGCCACATGCCATAATAATACAAGTCTATGCTGTATGGTTATAAATATGGTGATTTTCAAGTTTTGTCCATATGAAGCCTCTGCAA
This sequence comes from Tridacna gigas, assembly GCA_945859785.2. Classification (NCBI taxonomy): domain Eukaryota; kingdom Metazoa; phylum Mollusca; class Bivalvia; order Cardiida; family Cardiidae; genus Tridacna; species Tridacna gigas. Next base: position 51,413,455 of record OX244034.2, on the reverse strand, counting down.
AACATAAGACCCCTGATGCAAGGCTAATTTCAGGAAAAAAAAATCAAAACAGGAAGATTTCTTAACTTGTCACTATGTAAGCCCATGTAAAACTTGTGACCCCAGCGGCGGGGCCAATTTTGACCCCAGGGCTAAAATTTTGGCCCGCTTGGTAGAGGCCCACTAGATATAGCAACATGCAAAATTTGGTAGCTCTAGGCCTTATGGCTAGGTAGAGGAAGATTTTTAAAGTTTTCTCTATATAAGCCTATGTAAAACTTGTGACCCCTGGGGCAGAGCCAAGTTTGACCCCAGGGCTATAATTTGAAGAAACTTGACAGAGGTCTACTACATAAAGCTACATGCCAAATTTGGTAGCCCTCTGCCTTATGGTTTCAGACAAGAAGATTTTTAAAGATTTCCAATTTTTTTCAGTTTTGTTGCCATGGCAACCAGAGTTTTTGAAGGAATCAAATTCTTTCAAGAAATTCTGAAGAGGACCATGGCAGGATCATTTCTGTGAAGTTTCATGAAAATTGGATGGGTAGTTTCAGAGAAGAAGATGTTTGAAATAAAAGTTAACGCACGGACGGACGGACGCACGGACGGACGGACGGACGCACGGACGCACGGACGCACGACGGACACCGGGCCATGACATAAGCCCGCTGGCCTTCGGCCAGTGGAGCTAAAAATGTTGCCCACACATTTTTTACTGGCTAAACCAAATGAACCATGGTCTGTGAAAAGGGGGTTTGATTAATGGGGGCGGGAGGGAAGCATCGACTCAGGTCAGCCTGCGCAGTCCGCTTGGCTGACCTGGGCCGAAAATTTTTGCTATTGGTCAATTTTCTGCATATCCAAGGACTACTTTACCTCATATTTCAATCGACTGTTAGTCAAAATGGACTTTATGGATCCATAATTATGTGATATTGCTTGGTATCATGCATTACGGAGATGCAGTAAGCCCCCTTTTGCCAAAGCGTGGCTCAAAATTTAATGGTTTAGTCAACTGCCGAAATTTCGCTACTTCTTTAACTTAGAATTAGATTAAGTCTTTCAGCGCGCCAAATTTCAATTCGACTTCTTCGACAGCTGAAAATACAATTCATTAAAAATCAGAAAGGTTTTGACTTCATAGGCATGGCTAAAGGGGCGGACGGTATGGATCCAAGATCAGACTGAACATTGTTTGCAGTCTAATCTTAATCTATGCCATCTGCAAAAGCCCCTGTTTGGTCCTATGGCGCCGGAAGGCTTAATATGACCCCTGAATATATTTCAGCGGACGGATATCGTTTTAGAAGATGAGCGTAAAAATACTGTTAAAGTGGATTTTAAAATGAGTGCTTCCGGGTATCTGACAAAGTCGTTCCTTTTTACATGACGAGTGACAAGTTCTAATGGTTCATATTTGAGCACTGTCCTTTTGTATTTTCAATGTACAACGCTATTGAATTCATAATTATGATTTTTTGAGTCAGTATTTGATCAAAGGCTAGATAGTTTCAGTTGACTTTACATATCGATGCCTTGCCATATTATACCTATACCGGTCCCAGGTCATTTTTCTGTATAGTCAATATAGTACATGACACCGTGTAATAATAATTATATTTCAACCCTTTACCAAATAGTCCCGATTTTAAACGACCCCTTTCGAAGACGGCATTTGAAAACATTGTGGGACAAGGAGAAAATGCTGGTATCATTTTCTCCTTGTCCCACAATGTTTTCTACCATATCAGAGAACTAAAGCACATATCTACTAATTAACTCTTTGCCACACAATCCCGACTTTTAACGACCCTAAAGAAGAGACCTTTTGAAAACATTGTGGGAAAGGAGAAAATGCTGGTAACCAGCATTTTCTCCTTTTCCCACAATGTTTTCTACCATATCAAAGGCAAAATTCTTCATCTGAGTCACATTCAAATTGTCGTCTGCAAATGCTTTCAATTTGGACTGGTCTACATTTTCCTTGTGTGGTAAAGAGTTAAAATTTTGTAGTCTGCAGTTGCTTTCAATTTAGAAGTCTAAATTTGGTCGGTTGGGAAAGAGTTTCGGCGCACTATAAAACAGCACAAATGAGCCCAGGAAAGTGGTGTCCGTGGTTGTAAGGTAGAGCGTTGGCCTCGTAATCAAAAGGTCCTGAGTTCGATACCCGGGAGCGGATGTCAACTTTGGGACTGTTCATTGGCCCATACATTCGGCGCGAGTACTGGTGTAGTTTCCAGGAAGCAGAATCGAGAGATTAGTATATAACTTGTTTCTCAATCGATGTAAAATGAATATGTTTAAACTAACCCAGGAAACCCGTTTTGAGAAAAGGGAATTAACTCTTATCCCGCTAAATAACTGAAATGAAACATTTGAGCCGTTAGTAACAGCCCAAATATTGCTATTTCAAAATTATTTTTCGGGGGAAAAATATCTCCTTATCGGACAATGTAGATCCAAGATCAGACTGCACGTATTGGAGTTTAAGACTGTTTTAACATCACGGCGGTCTTGATCTTGATCTACACTGTCCGCAAGAGGTTCTTGAGTCGTGCTTAGCAGCCTTAGGGTTAACGTGAAAGATTGTACAAAAAGGAACAATTAATTAACTGTAACAAAAAGCTGCTCCTTTTCTAATATGTTTTCTAAAGCTATCAACAGTTATTGCTGTGGTATTAAAAGTCATATGTATGTATCTGATAGAGGTAACGTTAAGGAAAATCCTATGACTATAATTAAGATATGAACTGAATCTAGCCCTTCACATTACGATATTGCCCGCGCGGGTAGCTCAGTGGTTAGCGTATCTAACTCTTGACCTGGTGGTTGCGAGTTCGATACCCGGTTGAGGCAAACTTTCTTTCTGGCGATTTTTCGCCTCTCACTCCTGATGCATGTGAGAAAAGTAGTCAGTGACTTGGAAAGAAAGTCGTGTCAACATCGGTGTGAGGAAACCAGGAAACACATGCGTGGGTGCACTGACCGCCGTGATGTTAAAACAGTCTTAAACTACAATACAAACAAATCAATTAGTTTTAGAACCTAAAAATGTTTCTGAAGAAACAAGACACAGAACCAAGTCGATATGGTCCTTCATTGTTTGGTCGAATTGTGCTTTAGGCAACTTTCAACACTACTTCAGTCATATCACGGCGAAAGCTAATATTCATATTTTTCATTGGTTTCACCAGTGCAATGCTAAGGCTCTGAAATCACAGGCGTTCGTTTTGTGACGAACTTTGCCATCTACATAATGTAATATATTTATATAGATGGCAAAGTTCGTCACAAAACGAACGCCTGTGTCTGAAATGTCTTGCACAAGGACATTCCACTGAAAAACCCAGTGCTTCGAGTGAGGCTCGAACCCGGGGACCCCAGGTTACGAGTTCTACACTTTATCTGAGATGTCCAATTTTTACTGGCTTACAAAGTGTGTCATGTGAAAATTACTAAAATTCTAACAGGGCAAACACACACAGAACACTATTGCAATACAACTTGGCCAGTTACATCTATTTATAGCACAGGAACAGGTTGACACGTACAAGAACAAATCAATATGGACATCGATCAGTCTTGATTGATAAATACCTGTGGAGCGGAAAGGACATGTATCTGAATTATTCATCGAACAGAATAGCGCTTTCAATAACAGCCGAGAGAACTTTTATACGGACCTGTTCAGGCTAAATTAACTCTTTACCAGACGACAAAATTTTAGACTGGCCCAAACTTAAAGTAATTGCAGACGACAAATTAAATATGGCTCAAATGGCGAATTCTGACCTTGATGGGGTAGAAAACATTGTGGGGAAAAGGAGAAAATGCATTTTCTCCTTTTCCCACGATGTTTTATGAGCCTTCTGATCGTTAAAAGTCGGAATTGTGTGGTAAAGAGTTAACTCTTTACGCTAGTATCACGTACTTTCACGACCCCAGAAAAGGTTTTTGAAAATATTACGTGAAAAGGAGAAAATGCTGGTAACCAGTACTATCTCCTTTTCCCCCACAATGTTTTCTTCTCTTCTAAAGAAAAAAAAAATCTTGTCATTTAAGCAACATCTAATGTGTCGACTGCAGTGCTTTCAGTTCGAACGAGACTAAAACATTTGGTAAAAAACTGACTCTTTACTGTACACGCCACAAGGACAAACAGTTGAAGGAAAGAAAATGAGCCATTTCTTTTACAAGCGATGGCTCCTTTTCCAGAAATGCTTTCAAGAGCGGTTGGGGGCGGAGATACTGATCGTTCAAAAACGGGCTAATCCTTTGTGAACAAAGATATCTTGGACGTGACATTTTCAGCGACGAAGAAAAAACGGTACAAAGATATCCCTATTATCAGGATTTAAACTTGTAGTCAGAATTTTTATCAAAGATCGGACAGTTTAGATCAAAGATCAGTCTGCACGTTCTGTCTCCCTTCACTCAGCCAGTTCTACCCCTTTTTATCCAAAACCCAGTAGCTCAAACAGTAACGTGCAGCGCTTGAAACCCAGAAGTCTCTGGTTCTTCTCGGCCAAAATCTATCCTAGGTTTGATTAGTGTCATTCCAACCGCTGAACATTGGCTAGACGATGCTTATGTGGGAAAGCAGCAAGAGGAATATTGTGCTGGTGAGAGAAACACCAGCAGAACTTTATCAACTTCGCTCTCTGTTTATCCAGCACACGTTCATCGAGGCCGACTTCTCTCGGTATTTTCCGTACAATGTCGGCAAAGCTGGTCGTCAATGCCGACGTCTCTCGGAATATTCCGTACAAAGGTCGGCAGTAATGAATATGACAGCAGAGGTTAGGGCGCGACTTCGCAAATATCGCCAATTGACAAACTTTTGGATTTGTCCAAACACAAAGCATTTGCTGATGAGAAATCAGATGAAACTAAAATCGTGAATTTTGTCCTAGGAAGGGAAGAAAACATTGTGGGTAAAGGAGAAAATGATGCTCCCACAAAGTTTCTAAGAGCCATTTTCCTCAAGATCGTTAACCATTTAGCTGCTAACCGCGACTCACTGACCTTTTGCGGACAGTGTAGACAAGATCAGACTGCACAGAACGTTTCAGTCCCACCCCAAAGACGATAACAGGAGCTTCTGCTCACGGCATCGACCAAAATCACAGAAGGTGCAGACTCATCTTGGATCTATACTGTCTGCTTGTTTGGCCAAGCCCACAAGACAATAACCATTCTGAGATTCTGACGATAAGACGAGAGAACTCAGCGAGTAATGAATCATAATGAAACACAACTTACAAGACTCGTCCATGTCTACATGGGGATATTTCTGATCGTCCCCCAGGACTGAGATCTCAAGGTCCTTCATGTCGGAGATCTGTTTGTATTTTTCCCCTTCCTGCTTTATACGATCGTTAATCGTCTTCTGATTATAGTTGAATGGGAAGTTGTAGTGTTCTGGAATCGTGTGGCGGAGAATAATCTCTGTATATCGCTTAATGGCGTCCTCCAGAATGTCACAGGATTTATTTAACACTTTGATCTTAAAATACGCAGAGTTCATCTTTAAAACCCGGTCCTTCATTTGTGAGTATTTCTTGGGCATTGGCCACGGTTCGCCAGTCGACGGGAAAGGGGCCATGCGTATTGGGGGCCTAAAAGGACTGCGATCGTCAATGTGTAGATCAAAATTTCTGCCGTCCCATTTTACATTAGGGTGGGAATGTTTGTCAAGGAATTCGTCCAAGTACGGATTTTTTTGTCCACCCCTACCAAGCTTCTTCAGCGAGTCTGAAAACAAGAAATCGAGTATTAATCCTTACACTGTTAGACGCGAAATTTTACGATCTTTTGCGGAAAGTGTAGATCAAGATTAGACTGCACAGAACGTGCAGTCTGATCTTGGATCTACACTGTCAAATTATGGTAAGGTCTGTAAGTTGAAATAGGCTTTGAAATTGCAATACTTTGGCTTTGACCAGTGGCTTGGAATAACCATTTGATTTATTCTGCGGCTCTAAGAGTTAAGAAATATCAAGTAGACCAATAGATAAAAAGCTGATTAAATATGCTTGTAACCTGCGATTCGTCAGGCTAGACATAATGTTAGCTAATATCGAATTAAAAACAAGAGGGCCATGATGGCCCTGTATCGCTCCACTAGCTTATAAATATAAACCATAAATACTAAACATTTCAATTCCGAGCCAAATGGTTTCAAAATGAAGACTTACAAAGTTTTCTCTGTAAAAGCCCATGTGAAAGTTGAGACCCGCAGGGCAAAGCCATTTTTGATCCCAGAGCTATAATTACTTGAACCCTGATAGAGGTCCACAAGATAAAGCCACATGCCAAAATAATACAAGTCTATGCTGTATGGTTATAAATAAGGTGATTTTCAAGTTTCGTCCATATGAAGCCTCTGTAAAACATAAGACCCCTGATGCAAGGCTAATTTCAAAAAAAAAAAAAAAAAAAAATCAAAAGTGATCCAGATTTGGTAGCCCTTGGGTTTGCGGTTAGGAGCAAAAGGATTTTTTTAATTTTCACCCTATAAGCACATGTTTATGACCAAATTTGGGAGTTCTTGGCCTTATGGCTAGTAACAAGACGGTTTCTGAAGTTTTCACTCCATAAACCCGTGTAAAACTTGTGACCCCTGGTGCAGGGCCAAACTTGATCCTAGGGTTGTAACTTGGGCCCTTTTTGTAGTTGTCCACTAGATAGCGCTATAATTATGCAAAATTTGGTAGCCCTAAGCCTTATGGCTATGTACACCAAGATTTAAAAGTTTTCCCTATATAAGACCATGTAAATCTTGTGAACCTCCCGCCCCCACATCCCCCAGCATGAGGCCAAATTCACCCCAGGACTGTAATTTGGGCACTTTTGGTAGACCCCCACTAGATCAAGCTAAATGCAAAATTTGGTAGCTCTAGGCCTTATGGCTAGGTACTGGAAGATTTCTTAAGTTGTCACTATGTAAGCCCATGTAAAACTTGTGACTCCTGCAGCGGGGCCAATTTTGACCCCAGGGCTAAAATTTTGGCCCGCTTGGTAGAGGCCCACTAGATATACCTACATGCAAAATTTGGTAGCTCTAGGCCTTATGGCTAGGTACAGGAAGATTTTTAAAGTTTTCTCTATATAAGCCTATGTAAAACTTGTGACCCCTGGGGCCGAGCCATATTTTGACCCCAAGGCTATAATTTGAAGAAACATGATAGAGGTCTACTACATAAAGCTACATGCCAAATTTGTTAGCCCTACGCCTTATGGTTTCAGAAAAGAAGATTTTTAAAGATTTCCAATATTTTTCAGTTTTGTTGCCATGGCAACCAGAGTTTTTGAAGGAATTAAATTCTTTCAAAAAATTCTGAAGAGGACCATGGCAGGATCATTTCTGTGAAGTTTCATGAAAATTGGATGGGTAGTTTCAGAGAAGAAGATGTTTGAAATAAAAGTTAACGCACGGACGCACGACGGACACCGGGCCATGTGGAGCTAACAATAAACATTTTTTAACCCTTAGGCTGCTAAGCGCGACTTAAGGACCCTTTGCGGCCAGTGTAAATCAAGATCAGACTGCACAGAATGTGCAGTCTGATCTTGGATCTACACTGTCCGATAAAGAGATATTTCCCCCATCTCCCCATAACTTTGAAATAGCAACATTTCGGTTCTTCCTATCGGCTTGAAAGGTTCATTTAAATCCATTTAGCAGGTTAAATAAGGGTTGAAATAGCAGCGACGTAAGAAATACTCGAAAATGAATATGGGCCATGCTCTGTGAAAAGGGGGCTTAACGCATCCGTGAAAAGTATCGACCAAGGTCAGCCTGCGCAGTCCGCGCAGGCTGACCTGGGCAGAAACTTTTCGCTATTGGTCAATTTTCTGTATGTCCAAGGACCAGTCTACCTCATGATTACGTCGGTTGTTTAAAAAAATGCCTATTATGGGTGCATAATTATGTGATAATTTGCTTGGTAACATGCATCACGGAAATTCATTAGGCCCCCTTATCGGGACATGTTCGGACAGGGAAAATTTTTTTAATAGATATGCATCCTTCATCATCGTTGAAAAAGGAGCAGTTGCTTCGAATAATTTGTCTTTAAATGCATATGAGTCATGCTCCGGCAATAGGGGCTTAATGCATCTCCGTCATCCATGATACCACTCAAGCCATCACACAATTATGGATCCATAATAGCCACTTTTTTTTTTTTTCAAAAAACTGACTAAATCATGAGGTAAAGCTGACCTGGGCCGAAACATTTTGCTATTAGTCAACTTTATGCATGTCAAAGGACCAGTCTGCCTCATGATTTAGTCCGCTATTCGGCAAAGTGGATTTTATGGATCCCTAATTACATGTATGTGATGTCATGCTTGGTAAAATGCATCACGGAGATGCACTAAGCCCCTTTTTGCCACAGCAAGGCTTAACTTACAGGCTAACCGTAAAAGCGTAAGTGTATTGAAAGCTTGATTTACAAAGTTAAGCAGAAAATGACTTACCGAGAACATTCTGGGACAATGTGTTATCCAGCAGTAGGAACAATGTACACAGAGCTGTAAACTTCATTCTCCTACAAAATAAGAAAACCGGTTTAACCCTTCACAAAACGATAAAAGTTTACACTCGTCTAATGAAAAATATTGCATACATTAGGCAAAAGCTGGCTCATATATAATCTAATGAAATTTGTCTGCGAAATAGTGGAAAACATTGAAGCTGTTGCCGTGATATGACTGAACAACGTTGAATAAAACGGCATCAATCGATCGATCGATCGATCGACAAACAATCCATCCATTCATCATCCATCCATCCATCCATCCATACATCCATTCATCAATCAATAAACCAATCAATCTATCATTCAATCCATCCATCCATCAATTAATTAATCAATCAATCAAACAATCCATCAATCATTTAACCTCGAATACAAAGACGTAAAATTTTTAAAGTTGCCTGACGCAAACATATTTCAGGTAATAACAAGTTAACACGGTCTTATTTGATTTTGCGTTTTAGTGACGGCGCTATTACCCGACACAATCATAATAGATAATTAGGCTCTACATCTAAAAGCTTACCGTTAGAGCGCCCTTAATAACTTAAGTTGCGTATGCGGCCAATGCTGATCAAGATCAGACTGAACAAAACGCGCAGCCTGATCTTTGATCTACACTGTCCGCTTTGCTGAGACTATCTAGACAAAAGCAACCGATTGAAATTGAAATCATTTGGGTTATATTTTCTGACTGAAAATGTCTGTTTACTTTATTTGGCTCTGTAAGGATTAAGGTTTAGTGCAAAGTAGCATATTTACAGTGCATTCGTGGTTGTTAAGTCACCTATCAAAGCACTGGCGGCACTGATGGCCAAGATCTGTTTGCATAACATGGTGCAGTTATGTGCGCTAAATTACGTGGCGCAGATGTATTCAGTATTGAAGTCGCTGTAGAGCATCATTAAATCACCAAAACAAGATTCAATGCATAAAAAAAAAATCTTATATGTCGAAAGATCCTGCTCAGCGAGGACGGGTATGATTCGTAACCTGGAGGCCCCGAGTTTAATCCTCACTCGAAGCGCAGGTTTTTTGTGTGGAGGCCCTTAGGAAAGACCTTTCAGACCCCTAGCCTAGTGCTTGGGAAGCCCATGAGAGACATGAATAAGTGAGCTGTCGCTGTGGTATGAAATAATGTCCAAAGCAGCGTAAAACACTGTTCAATCAATCAATCTTATCTAACAATTTATGTTATCATTACGCATGTATAAAAGCGCGAGCAGCACTGAAATTTACAGTGGATTTGCAAAAAAGGCCTAATTCACATGACACAGACCTATTGGGTTATGTAGTCTGACCTACAGCGTTATCGAAATCCAACAAGATAACGTCCAATGCACAAGTAGCTTATCGAACATCGTATCCGTAGCGGGATAAGCCGATGTGTACCAAAACCCTGAAATCCAGAGCCCTTACTGCATACTGGGTCAAAAAAAAAAATAGGCTTTGCACATATTAAGTTAATATTTATTGATCTCTGTTGCAAGTTAAGGGTACTAAATTTTGCATGGACATTTGGCACAACGCTACATTACACGTGGGAATTATGAGAAATGAAATCGGCTATGTAATCTTCATACCCCTAACAGTGCGTTAATCCGTTTGAGCAGTTGCACAGGGTAATCACGGCCATCACCTGGTGATGGTAAAGTAATCTCAAAAATCTAAGGTGTGCAATAAATTATCACTAATAAAATATTTAAAATAGCAGCAGTTTTGAATAATAAAGCACATACACATAATAGGACGAAGAAATCCAGGGACGCATAATCCTGTTCTCAAACCTTTCCGGAGGTCGATATTGAACTCGCGGTTCAAAAGAAGACGGGTGGTTGTTTGAATTGAGAAAAAAGATCGATAATCGCTGACTTCAGTTTATTCAGAGCAATATAAAACTGTCAAGTATTTATCAATTACGTGACAGTTAAACTCTTTGCCACACAATATCAAGTTTTAAAGACTCCGAGAAAAAAGTGTTGAAAACATTGTTGGAAAAGGAGAAAATGCTGGTAACCAGCATTTTGGGAAAAGAAGAAAATGCTGGTAAACAGCATTTTCTTCTTTCTAACAATGTTTTCTACCCTATCAAAAATAGAAATCATCATTCGAGCAATATGTAAATTGTCGTCTGCAAATGCCTTCAATTTGGTCTGGTCCAAAATTTTATCGTTTGAAGCTAAATAACGATAAAGGAATTGACGTATAACCATTGCAAACGACTTTTTTTGTCTTGCAGCATACCACTTACAAAAATATCTTTTTCTTCTGTCATAACATTTTCACAAGTATTCGCGTATTTATAAGCGGTAAAGCTTATTAATTGTTATATGTTGACTTTTCCCTTGTTTACAAGAACATCTGCGGGGAACCTGTTTGAGGTATTGATTTATAGAGGGAAGAAATACATGTAATAGATACTATATAATTTATTTTAAGCATTTGAAAGTATTAAGTGGGAATAAACTGTCCTTTTTTTTCACACAAATTATTTTTTTAGGGACTTGCGTTCCTTTCCTTCTCAATTTTTTTTTTGTGTGTCTCTTGACCTAATATTTGGTTTGTCCACAACGGTATATACAAAAAGGCAGGATCGTTAATGGGTTCCGCGTCAACATTACCCTACATAAAATGAAAACGACAAAATGGGAACCAACTTTTGTTTCTAGAATCAAGCAGTTTATTTGAACTGAATACACAGATGATTTTACTTAAGTTCGAAGAGTGTAGGCCAAGATCAGATATCCGTCTTAGTTTACATCTTTCGCTGACGACATCAAGGGTCCCGAGACATAGATTACTGGATTACAGGTAGATTACTGAATAGCAGATTTGTGCCGATATCCTGAGTCAATATTTTTACATGAGATTTCACGTTAAAGCGCTGAGCAAGAACTTTGTTTCTTTTGGAGACAGTGAAGAGATCAGGTTGAAATTCCTTTGCCGTCTGATCTTTGCTCTACATTGTTGGATATTTTGCGAGATATCACCCCTCCTCCCTCCCGCAAAAAAAAAATAAATAAGCTGTAAATAAATAAAACCTAGTAAACAAATAAAACTTGTTTAAATAAATATATATCGCCAATATCTTCAGTCTTACCAAATTTATTTGCTAGGTGTTTAACACCGTTTTTAATATTATTTCAGTTTTATTGCGACGACCAGCACAGCAATCCATAGTTTTCTGGAGTTTCTTCTACCAGTGCTTTGAACGACATTCCTTCCAAGCCACTGGCTACTTTCCCATCATCAAAATTGTGTAGCAATCTTGTAGCTGTGACAGCGGATTGAATCCTGTCGCATTGATTTCCATCGATCTTCTAACCGAGTAGGACCAAGCCAGGATTCAAACATAATACCCTGAATTACCAGGTCTGTCCGTTACCCTCAGTCGGTAGCATACAGGACTTGAGAACAGGAGGTCGCTGGTTCGATCCCCGGCTTGGCCAATTTCTTTCCGAGGATTGATGATAGTCATTGCAACAGGATTCATTCCTCTCTCACCGCTGACCATTGTTTCGACGATGGTTACGTGGGAAAGCAGCCAGTGGCTTGGAAAGAATAGTGTGCGGAGTACTGGTAAAAGAAACTCCAGGAAAGCATGGATAGGTGCACTGGCCGCCGCGATATAACTGAAATAATGTTGAAAACGGCGTTAAACACCATACAATCAATCAGTCAATCTGTCCGCTACCACTGGGCTAACGAGGCTCGGCTCGATGATCAGTAATCCTTTTACCTACAGTGTCCACGAATATTTTACTATTTTTTCACCCATTACTACACAACAAAATTGCGCTCTCTTCCAAATTGGTAACATCTACAGAGGACAAATCCAGTGTGACTCACATTAGTGAAATTGTAGAAAATAGTAAGGAAAGGCTGTCAATGCTGGTTACGACAATGTTTTCAAAGGGGTTCTTCCTTAGAGGTCGGTAAAACACGGCATTATAATTATAGCGAGGGCTTAAATAAATGAGCCATGCTCTTGTAAAAGGGGGTTTAACGCATCTGCAAAGAGTATCGACCCAGGTCAGCCTGCGCAATCCGCGCAGGCTGACATGGGTCGAAACTTTTTGCTACTGGTCAATTTTTTTGCCTGCCCAAGGACCATTCTACCCCATGATTCAGTCGGTTGTTAGACAAAATGGATTTTATGGATCCATAATTATATGATGACTTGCGTGATATAATACATCATAGAGATGCATCAAACCCCTTTTTCACAGAGCATGACTCTATTGTAATTTCATTTTTTTCTTGATAGATTTTAACAATTCATGTAACAAACACGGGTACGATACAGTTTTTTTTGTCGCTGAATTTTTATTTTTGTTGTATTAGAGAATTGGTGTCATATTCCGTTATTGTTTTCTTTTTTTTTTTTAAAGATGGCGCTGTCAATCATATTTGACTGTGAAGTTGTAAAACTTTCATAAAACTCCTTTTCCAAACACAGTTTTAATAGAAATGGCAGAGCAGCAACTCGAGGGAGAGTGGTTGTCAAAGATATTAATAGGATGAATTTTAAAAGTGTAGGTGGAAAAATAGGTACATGAATACCGAAACTTGTCACGCCGTGATCAGCAATTTTATAGCATATTGCGACGCCTTTATGGGGAAAATGGGTGTGATAATGGTATGGCTATTATAGACATGTATGATTTTCTCATATTGTGTTATATATTCAAGAGTAATATGCAAAGTATATAGATCTAAATATTGTTTTTATATGTATATCAATACAGAACAGAAACAAAAGACCCTTCGGCACACTCTTCGCCCGCTTCCGTTCACACCCGTTTTACGTGGTACTGTCGAGTAGGATAGTGGAAGAAAAGTTTAACTAGGATAGTGGAAGAATAGTTTAACTTCGTCAGTTCGGATGACGGGTCTTACCGAGGCAGGGTAAACAGAATACAGCGATGTCTTAGTTAAATCTTGTTAACGAATAACTTTCATATAGCGTGTTTGATCCAAATACGATTATAAGCGCTGAAAATGGTAACATGTTTGAAGGGAGACCATGTACAACACAGGGTTTTTTCTTTTTGCCGTCTGATAACTTAAAATAATATTGTCTCGGGTGACAAAGCCCTCCACTCAGAATGAAAGTGAAATCAAGTATATACCAACGAAACACGTGTGAACTAAACCAATCTTTATATGGTTGCAGCAAACGACATGAAAAATTGGCGGGTAAAAAAAGATAACAAGTTGGATTTAACCCTTTAGTAAACTATTCCATGTTTTAACCCTTTACCAGACAATAAAACTTTAGACTTGTCCAAATTGAAAGCATTTGCAGACAACTTCAATGTGGCTCAAGTGGTGCATTTTTTCTTTGATAGGATAGAAAACTCTGTGAGAATAGGAAAAAAAAAAAACTGGTAAGCAGCATTTTTTTCCTTTTCCCACAATGTTTTCAAAAGGCTTCTTTCCCAGGGTAGTTAAAAGGCGGCATTGTGCAGTAAAGGGTTAAGACCCTAGGCAGAACGGCTTTTGAAGACATTGTGACAAAATGCTGATAGCCAGTTTTTCGTCCCTTTCCCACAATTTTGGTTACCTTTTAACCCTTTCCCAAACAAGCCCTGGTTTTCACGTGTCTGCGGTACAAGTTTTTTGAAAACACTGTGGGAAAAGGAGAAATTGCTCGTAACAAGCAATTTCTCCTTTTCCCACAGTGTTTTCATCCTTTTTGATAACTTTCTGTCATTTTCATCAAATTTAAAATTGTCGTCTGCAAACTCTTTCAATTTGGACCAGTCCAAAATTTGTCGTTTGGGAAAGGGTTAAGAACAGTTCTATAATATTTGAGCCGTATTACACTTTTCCTCTGCAAATACTTTGACTGTGCAGTCCGCACAGGTTGACATGGGCCGAAACTTTTTGCTAGTTGTAAATTTTCTGTATGTCCAAGAGCATTCTACCTCATGATTCAGTCTGTAGTTAGACAAAACGGATTTTATGGATCCATAATTACACGATGACTTGCTTGGTATAATGCATGTTGTTCACATATATTAGAGCCATGCTCTGTGTAAAGGGGGCTTAAAACTCTTTGCCATACAATCACGGGTTTTAACGACCCTGAACAAAAAGCCTTTTGAAAACGTTGTGGGAAAAGGAGAAAATGCTGGTAACCAGCATTTTCTCCTTTTCCCACAATGTTTTTCCACCCTGCCCCAAACAAATTTAAATTTTTTAGTCACATTCATTTTGTCGTCTGCAACGGCTTTCGATTTGGACCAGTCTAAAATTTTGTCGCATGGTAAAGAGTTAATGCATCTGCAAAAAATATCGACCCAGGCCGAAACGTTTTGCATTTGATCAATCTTCTGAATGTCAAAGGACCAGAGTATCTCACGACCAGTGTGCGAACAAGATTGGCCCATGTCCTATTACTGAGATTTACAGACGACAGAGATCCTGATGGCCGCAAGGATATCGAATTCTAAAAACATTATGCCGTAATTAAAACATAATTGACCCATGCTCTGACAAAAGGGGGCTTAATGCATCTCCGCGATGCTTGATACCAAGCAAGTCATCACACTATCATGGATTCATAAAATCCATTTTGTATAGTAGCCGAGTTAATTATGAGTCACGCTGGTCCCTTGAGATGAAGAAAAGGGACTAGCAGCAAAAAAAAATCGGCTCAGGTCAGCCTGCGCAGACTGCGCAGGCTGACCTGAGTCGATACTTTTAGCGGATGCTTTAAGCCCCCTTTTTCACAGAGCACGACGGTTCAATCATATTGTGGTTAGTCATCATGACGATTCTGGTGAGTAACGTCAACATAGGTTTTAGAATGAACTGAAGAAATACGATTCTTTGAATCCCTTACCTGTACCTCTCTGCTAGATGCATAAAATACTGTAAAGTCGATACCTGTATGCATTAGCGCGCAAATTAACCCTCGAAATACCCATCACAATCACAGTTGCTATGGCAGCCAATGCAGATCACGATCAGACTGCACAGAACATGCAGTCTGATCTTGAATCGACACTGTCGGACAAGGAAATAACTATTTCCCCTAGCCCCACAGCTTTGAAATATCAACATTTTGGTTATTTACCATCGGCTTGAAAGTTTCAGTTATTTAGCAGGATAAGGGTTAATCCTTTACCGTACAGTGTCGATTCTTAACGACCTTGAAGATTGCATTGATTAATTGTATGGTATTTAACGCCGTTTTCAACATTTTTTCAGTTATATCACGGCGGCCAGTGCACCTATCCATGCTTTCCTGGAGTTTCTGTTACCAGTACTCCGCACAATATTTTTTCCAAGCTACTGGCTGCTTTCCCACTTAACCATCGTCGAAAACAATGGTCAGCGGTGAGAGAGGAATGAATCCTGTCGCGATGACTATCATCAATCCTCGGAAAGAAATTGGCCAAGCCGGGGATCGAACCTGCGACCGCCTGTTCTCAAGTCCTGTACGCTACCGACTGAGCTACGGGGGCTTGGCTCGATCTTGAAGAAAAAGGCTTTCGAAAACACTGTGGGAAAAGGAGAAAATGCTGGTAACCAGCATTTTCTCCTTTTCCCACAATGTTTTCTACCCTATGAAAGGCATTTTTTTTATGTTTTGAGTAACATTTGATTTGTCGTCTGCAAATGCGTTTAATTTGGACAAGACTAAAATTTTGTCATCTGGAAAAGAGGTAACGAGGTTGCCCGCTTTTTATGGTGACATGTAAACATCAAGCGAGTGAATTCTTTTCTTGATTTAAAACCAATTTCTGGGTCGTTTCGAAAAGCTTTAACCACCTGAATTAAAGTTGCAACAGACAACTTTTGAAATAATCAGAACGAAACTTTCTTATTAAAATGCACAATCCCCAAAAAGGATCGACCCATGTCAGCCTGCGCTGTCCGCGCAGGCTGACATGAGCCGAAACTTTTTGCGACTTGTAAAATTTTCTGGATGTCAAAGGACGACTCTACCTCCAGATTTAGTTGATTGTCAGACAAAGCGAATTTCATGCATCCATGAAAATGATGACTGGCTTGGTATAATGCATCGTGGGGATGCATTAAGCCCCCTTTTGCCAGAGCACGACTCTAATGTTATGAATCATTTACCGTGTTTTAACGACCCTGTGAAAAATGCATATTGAAAACGTTGCAGGTCAATGAGAAAATACTGGTGACCAGCATTTTCTACTTTTCCGCAATGTTTTCTATCCTTTCAGAGACAAATTTCATCATATGAGCCACACGTGATTTGTCGTCTACAAATGCTTTTGAACAACTTTGATGTGTCAAAAATTTTGTCGTTCGTCGGAATTAAATTGTACGTTGATAAAACAACACAGTCTTACATACCCGTGAAAAAAGAGTGTTTAAAGATACATTCTGACAGTCAGATAGGAAAAAAAACGCTGTTAAAACTGGAAAGTGTGAAGAATGGCTCAGACTTTGATCAGCTGCGTAAACATAGACAGATTACCAATATACATGTATATGGAGTAAGGGACAGAGATACTCAAGAAAGTCCTCATTTAAAACCGGAAACGGCAACAGTGATTTCTTTAAAGGATCCCAAAAAAATGAAATGCATTTTCTATCCGTCGTAATCTGTGCAACCGTGCGACCATCAGGGCCAGCATTTGGCATAAATATACAAGAATCATTACAGTTTCACAAAACAAAGATGAAATGGATTAAAAACTGGTTGACAACGAGTATAGATGTATCTTTAACCCTTAAGCTGCTAAGCTCGACCCACTTACCTTTTGCAGATAGTGTAGATCAAAATTAGTCTGCACAGAACGTGCAGTCTGATCTTGGTTCTACACTGTCCGATAGGGAGATATCTTTGAAATAGTCAAAAATGGGTTTTTACTGTCAGCTTGAAAGTTTCATTCCATTTATTTAGTAGGATAAGGGTTTAACTCTTTACCAAACGACAAAATTTTAGACTTGTCCAAAACTGAAAGCATTTGCAGACGACAAATTGAATGCGACTTAAAAATGGAATTTGTTTTGGGAAGGTTAGAAAACACTGTGGGAGAAGGTGAAAATGCTGGTACCAGCATTTTCTCCTTTTCCCACAATGTTTTCAAAAGGTTTTTTTCTTCAGGGTCCTTAAAACCCGTGATTGTGTAGGAAAGAGTTAATACAACCACCGCTTGTAGACGACTCTTTGCACGCAAGAGACCACGTTTGAAGACACAGTGGCAGAAGAGGAGAAAACAAGCTCTGAATGAGCAGTTGCTCCTTTATTTACAATGTTTACAATTGCTAACATTTATCAAACCTCAATTTATGTCGATTATCCATATTTTGCAGGGAACTTTTGAAGTCGTCTGCGGTAAAATTTGTTTCCGGTGGTAGGGTGTACATGGTTCGTCTGCCTCCCTCAATGACATTTAAGTTATCTATCTAAATACCCTTGGGCGAAATCCCACGTTTTACAACACTTTTATTCAAGTCGACATAAACGACCCGGATATGCTATTTCGGTGTACGCTTTTCACCTACTTTTTGTCTTAGTGTAGAATGATTAATAACCATTTGCGATTGATAAGAATATGGACATGTTTATTCTCCGGCTCTCTGCGCAGGCCTATTTGCACAGCCTCGTTTTTGACACCAACAAGGTTTGCTTCCCTTAATCGATGTTCCCCGGCGCTTACTTAAAGCAAAATGGATATGAAAAGGCATAATCCTTTTCTTGGACTAAATTGTAATTTAATTAAACTGAAATAACTTTAATCAATCCTCTGAGGCTCGGCCCAGCCGAGATTCGAACATTCTGACCCTTGATTACCAGTCCTGTGTGTAACCACCACCGCGGCTCGGCAACCAAGCGGTACAACACAGGATGCCGTTTCATCCACAGGCAAAATATTAGGGGCAAACCACATTCCATATTCAAATCAAAACATTTAATTTGTCGTCTCCAAATGTTTTCAATTTTGACACGTCAAAAAATTTTGTCGTCTAAGCCACAGTCAACAGCCATTTTCAGCGCGCATTGATACATGTCACCCAAGTACACATAACACAAAAGAAAATGCGATCGTCTTTTCCGCTATGACGCTGAAGCTATGAAGTTTAATTCATGTCATCCTGAACCGCGCTCAGGCAAAAGGGGATTAATGCATCTCCGTGATGCATTTTACCAAGCAAGTCATCGTATAATTTTGGACCCATTTTGTCAAACGACCGACTGAATCATGAAGTAGACTGGTCATTTGATACGCAGAAAATTGATCAATAACAAAAACTTTCAACTCAGGTCTGCCTGCGCGGACTGCGCAGACTGACCTGAGTCAATACTTTTTGCAGATGCACTAAACCCCTTTTTCAAAGAGCATGGCTTAAATATTTCTGTTTTATAAATGCATCTATCAAGACTGACACAGATGAACTAACACGGATATTACTGTATGCATTGAAAGCTACGGTATATTTTACACAAGTGAAAAGTAAATAGGCTGTATCCACCGAACATCTCAAATGTTGCTCCTCGTCTAAGTTCAAAGACTAATCACCTGATTGGCTGAGACTGAACGTCGAGACAAGCAGTATCACGTGTATTTTTACATAGGTATAACTCTCTACTTTACTTGAAGGTAAAACTTAAGACTCAAATTCAAAGCATTCGCAGACGACATATTAAATATGACTCAAACATAAACATCGTCATGTGGAGAAAAGGGAGAAGGTATTGATTACCACCATTCTCTCTTCTTTTTCCACAACATATTAGTTACAAGAATTTCGTCCATTTTCCATAATCTTTTTAAAAGTATTCTTATTCTTTTTCAGACTGGTCAAAACATGGCATTGTTCAGTAAACGGTTAAGTCTTAATCATTTTAATGTTGCCTGTAATGCATGTATGTTTTAACGCCCTTACCAGACGACAAAATTTTGGACTTCTCCAACTCCAAATTTTCCGACGACAAATTAGACTTGGCTCAAATGGTTAAAATTGTTTTAGAAAGGGGAGAAAACATTATAGGGAATAGGAGAAAATGCTTGTAACAAACTTTTTTTCCCTTTTCCCACAATGTTTTCAAACGCCTTCTTCCTCAAGGTCGTTAAAAGTCGGGATTGTGTGGTAAAGGATTTAAGTCGTCTACTGTGAATTTGTTTCTGGATTTTCCATTCTGTAAATTTCGGATGTTCCGTTGATGCAAAGTTAGGTGTTATTACGGAATCGACCTAGTTGTGACGAGTGACAACCTCCGAGCAAATATTAAACCAGTCAAAGCTACGTAAAATTGGCGAAAAGGAGCGACAAGTCAACAGAAGGAAGCTGCCTCCCTTGAATGATATGGGAGGCATTGATGGAAATGGAGCGATTGCCTTTCCCAAGTAATTACTCCTTTTCCAACGAATTTATCAGATGCCGTCTCCCGAAAGGGTAATGAAGGTTGTATTTGAGTAGTAATGTTTACACTGTTTATAAGCCAACAAAATTTTAGACTTGACAAAATTGAAGCATTTTTAGACGACAAATTCAACGTAGCGGAAAATGATTTATTCATCACATAACTCCCCTTGTTTTCAATGTAATACATGTACATCCATTACGACTTTTCTTGTCTCGCACACGTTTGAGAAAAGAAAATAGTGCCGTATTTCGTCAACATTCTGTAATTATACACCTCATTTCTAAAACACTGCTGTGTGAAATTAACAATCAAAATTGGTACTCATGGTAAAGTTACGAATTTAATCATTTTTAGATTTTAAAAAGAATCAATATATACAATATAAAAATATAAAGCTATTTTTTGCTCGTAATATACCTGTCAAAGACGCGAATAGGCTTCGTATAAATTTCATTACACATTGTATATGTATGCCTATGTTTTAACTCATCATGGACTACAATTCGTGTTATACAGTTACGTGATAAAAAGAATCTGACATTCGATGGCCTTTGAGGTAAAAATTTATTAAACTCGTCCACGAAAAATGATATTAAGTTCGCCAAAATCTCGCTTTAAAACATATTTTGTACACTCGTTTAATGAAATTTTATGTCGAACGCCAACTCATGCCAGATCCTATATGTCTTTGAAATGATAGAAAAGCTGGTTACCAGTATTTTCTCCTCTCTCTATAATGTTTTCAATTATCTTTTTTTTTTTTCCAGAGTCGTTAAAACGAGGGATCGTGTGGTAACTCTAAAGAATGACTTCTGCAATAGATTTCAGTCAGTCATATTTGGGCTACATAGGGTAACTCTCCGAGTAACATTCGGCAAACCCCAGGTGATCCGATGATCAAATCCCCTGGCTGTACAACGATGGATGATATGCACCTACATGAAACATTTCTTTGCCTGAAATACACCGCTTTACCTTTCATAAAATTGTAAGGCTCAACTTAAAAAAAAAGAAAACACGAGTTACAATTTTCTACGTGCATTTCCGTCGGCATTCATTTAGACGTTTTCACAGATAGAATGAAAAATGTGAATGATTTCATCGTGGTTGTTGATGTCATTGCTAAACGTTTTACATGAGCGCCACCATGTTTAAGATCATGTGACTTTCAGTGCTTCAAAATCGAAACCTCCTTGATACAGAAGAGGTTTGATTTAGTTACAGAATCGGCCGAGTGAGGACGAGTGTCCTAACGATAATTTATTTTACTTGTACGTCTGCATCTGTTTGCTCCTTTTGCAGTTAACCAGCGTTTCTTTCTTTCTCACTCAGTTTCCTGCCATTGAAATTTAATCACCAGATTCACCTTTAATCTGTCGCCTGCCAAAGCTTTCACTTTGATCGAGGTATGAATTATGAATTATTGTCTTGTGATAAACATTTGAACCCAACTAT
The DNA here is from genome assembly GCA_945859785.2 of Tridacna gigas. NCBI lineage: Eukaryota > Metazoa > Mollusca > Bivalvia > Cardiida > Cardiidae > Tridacna > Tridacna gigas. Next base: position 51,392,116 of record OX244034.2, on the reverse strand, counting down.
TTCGATTTCCAAGGTTCTCTTAACGAACAACAACAAAAAAAAAACTCACCACATCGAACGGTGTAGATTTCCATTGAGTCGCGCTAGGAAGCCTACTCTGTATACACAATAACGAAATGCAGTGCCAAAGTAAATTACCTATGCTCTGGCAAGAGGGGGTAATTAATGCATCTCCGTGATGAGCAAGACATCACATAATTAGGGATCTATAAAATCCATTATGTCTAACGACCGACTGTATCATATGGTAGACTTTTCCTTTGACATACGAAAATTGACCAATAGCGAAAAGTTTCGGCCCAGGTCAGCCTGCGTAGTCCGTGCAGGCTGACCTGGGTCGACAGTTTTTGCAGATGCATTAAACCCTTTTTCACAGAGTATGTCTCATTTAAGTAATCAGTTATAGCCGGCGGAAGAAATGTCGACGTATTGCACGTTGAAAGCCAATTTTAATTTTTATGAAAGACAACAAATTCACCACTTAAATGGGTTGACTATCCGATAGACTTTTCACTTGACAGGTGTTTATTATTTCAGTGTCCATTTATTTTTGAAGAAGCGCAAATATGTCCCATGAAAATCCAGCGTCTGGTAGTATCGCTGTTGCTATATTTAGACGCTACAATTGAAGGTTTATTACCATTTCGTCTATTCCAATTTTGTGCATTCCCATTTTGTCCTCTGGATCTATTCCCTTTTCGTCTGCCCCTATTTGTGATTTATTCCCGTTTAGCCAATCCATTCTCATGTATTCAAAATGAAATATATACATATGCATGTATTTTTAATTTTTGTTTTATCTATTAAATAGATAAGTAGACGAAACGGAAGTATGTTGATATTTTCAAGTAGACACAATGGGAAGAAATGCAGAAAGAGTAGACTACATGGAAATAGACAAAATGAGAGTAGACGAAATGGGAGCCTGCCGTATTTAGACGCCAAGTATAAGAGCACATGAAAAGTCTCTCAATAGTTTCAGTACTTTTATTATGGTTGATTGTTTGTAAATAGTAAATGGGACACAGAAGCATGAAGATAATGTGCCGTCTTTGTCTATTTTTTATCGCTATATTTTATCTTGAATACAAATTAACTTGTCATCAGGGCTATTTAAAGGTGTAAATGGTGTAACTACACCCTTGTCTTTGAGTCGTGTTGCCTTGACAGCCCTGCCCCCGAGGTCACCTGTACAGCCAACCACGATTTAACCCTTTACCAGACAACAAAATTTTAGACTTCTCCAAATTGAAAGCATCTGTAGATGAAAAATTAAAAGTAACTCAAAATATGAAAAACCTCTAACATATGGCAGAAAACGTAGTGGGAAAAGGAGAAAATGCTGGTTATCTCTTTTTCCCCACTATGTTTTCAAAAGCCGTCTTCTTCAGTGTCGTTAAAAGTCGTGATTTTGTGATTACGACAAAATTTTAGCTTTGTCCAACATGAAAACATTTGCAGACGACAATTTCGATGTGGTTCAAATGGTGCAATTTTCTCTTGATAGGGTAGAAAACATTGTGGGAAAAGGACAAAATGCTGGTAACCAGCATTTTCTCCTTTTCCCACAATGTTTTCAAAAGGTCGTTAAAAGTCGTGATTATGTGGTAAAGGGTTAAGTGCGATAGCCAGTCTGTCTGCTTGAGGATATGCATGTAGTTTTGGCACGTGAGCTTGTTTACTGCATGTTGAGTGTTACGCAAAATACAGCATATAACTCGTATTCAACTGCAGATGTATTTTTTGTCCTGCATTAGAGAACGTTCAGAAACATTTTGACAAAAAGAGCAATCGATAATAACAATACACGTAATTACCTCCCTATCTCATATGTTTTTTTTTTTAAAGTCCTGTAGCACATTGCACAAATGGACTTTTCGCCGTGATATGGATGAAATAAAGATGCTGAAAGCGATACGAAACACCAAACGCACAAAATTCAGGTACAAACACAACTTACCCCTAAACACAGAAATCATCAAATTTCCCATAAATGCGGTTTATCTCTATCTGATCTGTACTTTCCTGTTGCAGTCTATCTACAAGTTTGTCAAAATCTACAGAGACTAAGAAATTATCTGATAATGTTTATAGTTATATTTCCGTACTTTTATAGCCTGTCTCCCATCGTTCGAACACCCGTAAAATGAATTCTCCCCGTCTGATCTCTGAATGTTTCCGCAACTTTAACCTTACATTGAAGCAACGATGTGGTCTGGTAATGAACTGTGTGCTTTTATATTTTTTACAAATCGTTTTTCACAGGCATCACAATGAGACATTTTTTGTCCTGCATTAGAGAACGTTCAGAAACCTTTTGACAAATAGAGCAATTGATAACAACAATACAGGTAATTATCTCCCTATCTCATTTTTTTTAAGTCCTGTAACGCAGAGCAGAGATGGACATTTCGCCGTGATACGGATGAAATAAAGATGTTGAAAATGATATGAAACACCAAACGCACGAAAATCGGGAACACCCCCCCCCCCCCCCCCTTACACACAAGAAGTTTGTTCGTTGTATGGTGTTAAACGCAGTTTCCAACAATCCAACAATAGTTCAGTTATATCGCTACGGCCAGTGACCTATCCATCCTGTCCTGGAGTTTCTTTTACCAGTTCTTCGCACAATATTAAGCCCAAGCCTCTGGCTGCTTTCCTATATTACGATCGACGACACAATGATTTGCGGTGGGCAAGGGATGGATCCTGTCGCAATGAGTGTCATGAATCCTCTTCATTCGGACCAGCGACCGCCGGCTTTCAAGCCCTCCACTTTACCGACTCCGACATTGGGCTCGTCTACACACAGGAGAAATTACTCTTACCATTGAAAGATCTTTTGAAAATATTGTGGAAAAAGGATAAAATGCTGGTTACCAGCATTATTTTTCCTTTTTCCACATTGTTTTCTACCGCATGTTTATTACCTCATTTCCTTATGCGGACGATTTTCTTGATGAATTGCAGCAGACAACTCTTGAAAACATCGTGGCAAAGGGAGAAATTGTTCTCAATGAGCATGTTTTCCTTTTCGTCACAATGCTTTCGCGTGTATTACATTTTAATTCATTGTGATAATCGGAATTTTACAAGAATATTTACAATGTCGATTGCTGTGGATTTTTCTTCAGGAGGTAAAAAATAGAACTATATTAACCCTTTACCAGACGACAAAATTTTAGCCTCGTCCAAATTGAAAGCATTTGCAGACAACAATTTCAATGTGGCTCAAATGGTGCAATTTTTCTTTGATGGGGTAGAAAACATTGTGGGAAAAGGAGAAAATGCTGGTTACCAGCATTTTCTCCTTTTCCCACAATGTTTTCAAAAGGCTTCTTTCCCAGGGGCGTCAAAAGGCGTCATTGTGTGGTAAAAGGTTAAAACAATCGCGTGTGTTAGCAACCCCCTGGACAGACACTTTCTCCTTTTCTCACAACGCTTTTCATCCTTTCAAAGACTAATTTTAAAGTATCACCAGTATATCCCATTCGTGCTATCAGTGTGGGCGTCCGGCCAGGTAGCTCAGTGGTCAGCGTATCTGACTCGTGACCAGCTGGTTGCGGGTTCGATACCCAGTCGGGACGAATTTTCTTTCCCGCGATTTTTCGCCTCTCACCGCTGATGCATGTGTGAAAAGTAGTCAGTGACCTTGGAAAGACAGTTGCGTCAGTACTGGTATGAGAAAGCCAGGACATACATGCGTAGGTGCACTGACCACCGTGATATGACCTAATCTGTGTTAAATTCCAATACAAACGAGCCATGCTCTGGCAAAAGGGGGCTTAATGCATCTCTATAAAGCATTATAATAAGCAAGTCAGCACATAGTTATGGACCCATAAAAGCCACTTTTTTTTTTTAAATAAACGACTCAATCATGAGGTAAAGTGGTCCTCAGACATACAGAAAGTTGACCAGTAGCGGAAAGTTTCGGCTCAGGTCAGCCTGCGCGGACTGCGCAGGCTGACCTGGGTCGATACTTTTCGCAGATGCAATAAGCCCCCCTTTCACAGAGATCGACTCAAACAATTTTCAATGTGGGCAAATTCAAGTCTTTTGCCATCTTGTACGGAGGTAAGTAAAGTGTTCGACATTAGCATAATTTTCCTAGGGTATTATTTTTCGATGAAAGATAGAGCACAAGCTGTTGTCGACCATCAACCCTTCTGGCAGTAACCACGAACCGAAATTACTTTTTTTGCGGATAGTGCAGATCAAGATCAGACTGCACGGAATGTGCAGTCTGATCGTGAATCTACACTGTCCGATACTTTGTGAAACATTATACGAAAGAGAGCCATGAAATAGCAGGTATTTGGAGGTTTGTTTTTCAATGTGCATTGACAGACCTATCACGAAAGAAATGTGGCTTTTTGCACGAGACAGCTTTTGGAGAAAGAAAAAATAGAAAAGGGATCAATTCCTTTAATGGGTTACACGTGACTGTTTTCCAGCAAGCCTTCAATAAGTGTTGAAAAAGGACTGGGCCTTCTTTTTCTTCCAGTATTTGACGATCGTGCCTCTTTGCAAGAAACAGTTTGTGGTGGGTCCAAAAATAGCCGCCACACAATAACGGATTGTTTAAGGGGTCTGAGGTTGTTTAATTTACCGTTAATTATCGCTTCTGTATTCTTATCACAGCCGATGTTTCAAATTTAACTCTTAACCAAAACGACAACATTTTACACCAGTCCAATTTCAAATGATTTGCAGACGACAAATTAAACGTGGTTAAGAGTAAAATGGCAAAGTTCTCGGATTTACTGGGAATCGAACCAGCGGTTCTGTTTCTAGCGTTAGGCTATCGACTGAGCCATCGGGCTCGGCACTTAGCATTGTAATTTAGTAATGCTCTGTGAAAAGGAGGTTTAACCCTTTCCCAAACGACAAATTTTGGACTGGTCCAAATTGAAAGAGCTTGCAGACGACAATTTTAAATTTGATGAAAATGGCAGAAAGGTCTCAAAAAGGGTAGAAAACACTGTGGTAAAAGGAGAAATTGCTCGTTACGAGCAATTTCTCCTTTTACCACAGTGTTTTCAAAAGACTTGTACTGCAGACACGTGAAAACCAGGGCTTGTTTGGGAAAGGGTTAGTGCATCTGCAAAAAGTATCGTTCCAGGTCAGCCTGCGCAGTCCTGGGTCAAAACTTTTTTGTTATTGGTCAATTTTCTACCTGTCAAAGGAAAGATCTACCTCATGACTCTGTCGGTTGTGAGATTAAACGGACTTAACGGTTCCACAATTATGTGACGACTTGCTTGGTACCGTGCATCACGTTGGTGCATTAAACCCCTCTTTGCCAGAGTATGGCTCAATTATATACCCAAGGGACATGAATTTAACCCGTTCCCAAACAATACCAAGTTTAAATGACACTGAGCGAGACGGCTGTTGAAAGCAGTGAACATGCCAGAGCATGGCTCAATTATAATATATAGACTATATATAAATTTCAGCCTTTACCAAACAATACGAAATTGTAATGACCCTAGCAAGATGGCTTTTGGAAAAATTGTGGGAAAAGGAAAAATGCTGGTAACCAGCATTTTCTCCTTTTCCAACAATGTTTTCTAACCTTCAAAAGACAAATCCTCTCAGCTGACCTAATATAATGAGAACGCGATATTTGGGGGTATTTGTTTACCAATACTTGCTCATTGAAAACATAAACTAGAGGCGCTTGAGCGCCTGTATCGCTCCACAGGCCTGATATTTCTATAATGGCGAAAAAGAAGTTTTTAACAATTACCATTCAATCCTGCATTTTAGCTCACTGAAGAAAAAAGGTATGGAAAAAACTTGTGAGAAAAGAAGAAAAAAATGGTAACCAGCATTTTCTTAGTTTCCCACAATAATTTCTATCCTTTTTTATATATGTCTTACTAATTTGAAGATATGTTGTCTGCAACAGGTCCTTTCACAAACCATTTTGGGTGGGGAAACATCAAAATATAGAAAATATGTCTTTCTCAGGGTCGTTAAAAGTTGTGATTGTGTGGTAAAGGGGTAATCTAAAAGAACAGCTAGGAGGGCAAATGAATGAATGTTATAGCAATATAGATCAACTTACATCAATACACCAGATAGAATGAAATATGCTGGCATACAATGAACACCTAATCCCTAATAATCAACTTTTCACAGTCACAGTTAGAATGTCTTCTGTGGCAAACAACACAAAATGGTCTACAAATGCATTTACATAAATCAAATATCCTGCTCCAGGGCACAGATTAATCCTGGTGTACTGAAGTTGCGGGATCAGTTTGACTGGATAACATTAATGCCTTATCACAAATGTAAAGCCCTGTCCCACTCTGTACCAGGTCACCAGGATTTACACCCCTTCTGTCCACTCTGCATTTACTCATTAGTAGGTCAACAAACCTTTACCAGAACTAATAAAAGTGCAGAGGTTCTCTTGTTCTATGTCAAAAGGACTATAAAGTACCTACAACATGGGGGTTTTGTTATTAAAATACTTTTTCTTTTTTATCTTGGCATGGTTACTCAGGCTTAGTAATAAGGCAAAATTGAAAAGCTCAAGTTGTGAAAGGTGCTCAAGCTTTTATCTTATTTATGGCCAGTGATATTTTATTACTAGTACTAACTAATAGCATATCATTGGAGTAAATTGTGATCTTAATACCAAGGAAAATGTGTGGGCTTAAATAGGACAGCCCTGACTAGGTCAAGTCAATCCAATTTTCTTCCTTTTTCTTTGTTAGTCGATAAAACTAACACAATAAATAGTTTTGGAGAAGAACATTTTTTTTTAAATATAAGCCTTGTCTATATAAAAATGTGTTTTTAGGTGTATCATTTTTTTTTTTAAAGGAATTTGGTATACAACCACCATAGAAACAATTTGGCAGACAACCACCATAGGAACTTACCTGCAAAACAACAATGAAATCCAATGAATAGTTTTAGAGAAGAAATTTTTCAAAGATTTTACTTTATACCATAAAAGGAAAATGAGTCTCCCATGAAAGCCATGTTTTTTGACAGATCATTTTTTTTTTAAAGGAATTCTGTAAACCTGTATCTAAGGAACATTCCTGCAAAATAATAATGCTATCCAAATAGCGGTTTGGGAGGAGAAGATTTTTAAAGGTTTTTTACTTTGGTTGCCATGGCAACCAGAATTCTTCATGGAACACAATTATTTGAAGGAATTTGAAAGAGGACCACCAAAGGAACATTCCTGTGAAATTTGGTAAAAATCCAGTCAATAGTATCTGAGGAGAAGTTTTTTAAAGAAAAAGTTTACGGACGCACGCACGGACGAACGGACGGACGGACGGACGCACGACGGACACAACGCCATGACAATAGCTCGCTGGCCTTTGGCCAGTGGAGCTAAAAAGGCTTTCATTAAGTTGCAGACTAGTTGTTACTTTACAATGCCAGCAGTGACTTTGTTACCGTGGTACAGTGGCCAGGTCATAGGAATGTCTTTGAAGCGATTGATTGATTGATGTTTAACGCCGTTTTCAACATTATTTCACTTAAATCGCGGCGGCCAGTGCATCTATCCATGCTTTCCTGGAGTTTCTTTTTACCAGTACTCCGCACAATATTCTTTCCAAGCCACTGGGTGCTTTTCCACATAACCATCGTCGAAACAATGGTCAGCGGTGAGAGAGGAATGAATCCTGTCGCAATGACTATCATCAATCATCAGTCCTCAGAAAGAAATTGGCCAAGCCGGGGATCGAACCAGCGACCTCCTGTACTCATGTCCTATACGCTACCGGCTGAGCTACGGGGCTTGGCTGAAGCGATTCAAGTTTGATTGATTGACCAGGTGGATGGCACATTTATCGCGTTCGACTTACACATCTTATTTGGCGTATGTAAAGAGTTACTTTTCGAATCGAATATAGATATACCACAAACACTGAACACAGATGTACGTGCACTTGACAAGCCCTAATATCTCAGGTGGTACATTAACCCTTTACCAAACGACAAATTTTAGCCCCTTCCAAATTCAAAGCATCTGCAGACGACAAATTTTAAAGTGGTACAAATGAACTTAAGGTTTTTTGACAGAGTAGAAAACGTTGTGGGAAAAGGAGAAAATGCTGCTTACCAGCATTTTCTCCTTTACCACAATATTTTCAAAAGGCCTCTTCCTTGGGGACGTGAAAACACGGGATGGTTTGGTAAAGGGTTAATCCTAGAACATGAGACTTGTGGACGTCAAATTTCGGGCAACTTGAAGGCGTGGGTTCGATCCCACGGCTGGCATGCAGCAATCGAACTTGGTTCTACAGCACTAAATGTTTCAGTCAGTGAGTCATTCAAGGCCATTGAACGAGTGAAATAAAAATAATTTGTGTTGTAGACTAAAGATCTCGATTTTTGCAGCCCATCATATGCTTTACACACCCGTTTATCGGGGATGTAGCCTAGATGTCAGTCTGATCATTTTTTTGTCCTTTTACATTATTCTGACGTTCTTTGTCAATAATAATAGATGAAAAGATACAAAGTCTATTACCAAAGAACTATACTGACCGTGACGAGGATTGATTGATTGATTGATTGAATTTGCTTTAATTATCGTCGCCACCGGTTGCCCATATGGGCGACGTCCCCTGAAGACTGCTAGTTTTTGTTACGGGGGATAGTGCAAGATACAGGCCGAAACCCATCATGAGTTGCTCCTGGTTCTTTAACGTGCTCGGTGAGTAGCACCGGGACACGGGGCCTCGGTTTATAGTCTCATCCGAAAGACTATCAGTAACTTTAGATGGCCAGCCATGGGGCTCAAACCCACACCCTCAAGTGACCCAAGACTTGATGTTTACAAGTCCTACGCTCTACCACTTGAGCTATGCGGGCTGGTCCCTTGATGAGGAGACCGCGATATGCAGTTATATGTTGCTATGTGGACGGGTCAATTGCTTAACCCTTTACCACATAATACCTAGTTTTAACCACCCTTAGAAAGAAAGCGTTTGAAAACATTATGGGAAAAGGAGAAAATGCTGATAACCAGCATTTTCTCCTTTTCCCACGATGTTTTCTACCCTTCCAAAGACAAATCACGTCTTTTGAATAAAAATGAATTTGTCGTCCGCAAATGCTTTCAATTTGGACAAGTCTAAAATTCTGTCGTTTGGTGAAGAATTGAAATACATTCCTGTCTCATTGTTTATGGTATACATACATATCAAATCAATCCTGAACACTTACACATAAAAAATAGGACATTACATATACACGATCAACACGGGTATTGAAGATATCGAAGCAAGAGACTTTGTAAAGAGATTTCGTTCTACACTGTTTAACATGGGTACATATAATGTATACACGTATATCAAATTACAGATCTTTCCCCCATTTCCCTTTGACCTTCACAATAAAAAAAATAGAATGTACATTGTCAGTCCGAAAGTTTTGCTACATGACTCGATATCATACAATAAATTGTTACTCGACCATACTGAAAATGAGCCATGCTCTGTTAAAAGGGGGCTTAATGCATCTGTGAAAAGTATCGATTCAGGTCAGCCTGCGCAGTCCGCCCAATTCGTGCAGGCTGACTTGGGCCGAAACTTTTCACTATTGGTCAATATTCTGTAGCTCCGTGATGCATTATATTAATCCATCCATCACATAATTATGGATCCTTAATAGCCGCTTTTTTTTTCAAAAGCGACTGAATCATAACGTAAACTGGTCCTTAGACATACAGAAAATTGACCGATAGCGAAAAGTTTCGGTCCAGGTGAACTTGCGCGGACTGCACTGCGCAGGCTGACCTGCATCGATACTTTTCGCATGCTTGATCTTCAAGCCACCTTTTCACAGAGCATGGCTCATATCCATCCATTCCAGCCCAATACCATAAAGTAGGTCATTGACAAACTTAATACAGCTACGCCAAAAAATTAGTCCCAGTAAATCTATTATCTAATCGCTGTTTTGGCCAAAATACTTCAAGATCGGACTGCGCATTCTTTGAATACCGACCGTATTCTATTTTATCCATTTGCCCAGACTTGGAAGGTTTTCAGTGAAAATTGCTCTGGGCTAAATTTGATTTTTGAAAGGATAAAACTAAACCGGAAATAAATAATTTGCCGTTTGCTGAAGGTGCAGTGACCAGGACATGTTGCCAAGAGGAAAAACATTATTTTAACCCTTAGGCATCTAAGCGCGACTTAAGAACCTTTTGCGGACAGTGTAGATTTGGATTAGACTGCACAGAACGTGCAGTCTGATCTTTGGTCCACACTGTCGGATACGGTGAGATTTCTCCGACGAGCAAAATCGTAAATGTGTGGGTTTTCACTATTGGCAAAACATCTTTAGTTTAATTTATTTAGCAAGTTAATGGTTAAAAACTGATCAACATTAAAAGAAAAAAGCCTGGACAACTTCTTTCTGTAAACTATGTACTGTTTGTTTCGTGTTTATTTTCTAAACCCATGGTCTCATGACCATAGAGAAGAAGACCTTTGGGGAAAAAATGTGGAAAAAGGAGTAAAAGCTGGCCACGTTGTTTTCTACCCTTTCACAAAGAACTCTCATAATTTGAGCTGCATTTAAACTGTTCATCTGCAAATGCTTTCAATTTGGACAAAAATTCTAAAATTTTCTTATGTGGGAAAGCAGCAAGTGACTTGGGAAGGACACTGTGCAAAGTACTAGTAAAAGAAACTCTAGGAAAGTACGGATTGGTGCACTGGTTGCCGCGACATAACTGAAGAAGTGTTGAAAATGGCGCGAAAAAAAAAACATTCAAACAAACAAACTAGCTCATGGTTTAGCTGCCAAGCCCCCGTAGCTCAGTCGGTAGCGTTCAGGACTTGAGAACAGGAGGTCGCTGGTTCGATCCCCAGCTTGGTCAATTTCTTTCCGAGGACTGATGATAGTCATTGCGACAGGATTCATTCCTCTCTCACCGCTGATCATTGTTTCGACGATGATTATGTGGGAAAGCAGCCAGTGGCCTTGGAAAGAATATTGTGCGTAGTACTGGTAAAAGAAACTCCAGGAAAGCATGGATAGGTGCGATATAACTGAAATAATGTTGAAAACGGCGTTAAACACCATACAATCAAAATCATGGTTTACCTTTTTCAAAGTCAACTAGAATTGCTGTTTTACCACATAAACAAAGTCGAAAGAATGTTTAGCGGTGACCGAATATGCACCCTGTAGCAATGACTCCTCACCAAACGACAAAAAGTTTAGACATGTCCAAATTTAAAGCATTTGCAGACGGCAATTTGAATGTGTCTCAAACGATGGAATTTGTTTTTGAAAGCAAAGAAAAGATTGTGGAAAAAATGAGAAAATGATGATTACCAGCATTTTCTCCTTTTTCTACAATGCTTTCAGAAGCCTTCTTCGTCGGGTCTTTGAAACACAAAATTATTTTGTGAAAGATTTAGAAATACCTTCTTCAGATCCCCTTCCCCAAAAGTACTGATGAGACCCTGGCAAGACATGGAAAGGTGAACCGGCGCCGTGATGTAATATTGAAATACTGTTGGAAGCAGTGTAAAACGCCAATCTAACAAACATTCATCGATTCTCGGAAAATGTTTTTACACTAAGTGTCTGTGTAGGCCGTCGAATGTAAACAAGAAAGTTTGTATAAATAATATAACACAGTGTATATACACATAGTGACAACAATGTTTGTATTGTAGTTTAACGCCATTTTAACAACTTAAGTAATATCACAGCGGCCAGTGCCCCTAGGCATGTGTTTCCTGGCTTCCTCACACCAGTACTGACACAACTTTCTGTCCATGTCACTGACTACTTTTCTCACATGCATCAGAGGTGAGAGACAACAGGTCACCGGAAAGATTTGCTCAACCGGGTATCGAACCCGCAACCATCAGGTCACGAGTCAGAAAATATAACCACAGAGCTACCCGACCGGGCTAGTGACAACAAGGACGAAATAAAAGCATTTCTTTTATAGACCGATGTAAGTACCTTGCTTTCGTTACACCATAACTGTAATACAAATACAGCTTTTTACGCCCTTGTGGCCAAAGTAACCTCAATCAGAATCCCTTTTTCTTGGTTATTATTATTATTATCATAATTATTACTGCGTTATAATAGAAACTGGAAACATATTCATTTTCAACGACCAGGGTCCGTATTCACCAACCATTCTTAAGAATATTCTTTGTCTTATTCTCCAAGATTTTCTACATTTGACAGTAACACAACTCCTGATTGGCTAAACCAAATGGTTTAGCCAATCAGGAGTTGCGTTACTATCAAATGTAGAAAATTCTGGAGAACAAGACAAAGAACGCTCTTAAGATTGTTGGTGAATACGGACCCAGGGCTGCCTTTCACTTAACTGCACGAAATTTGCGTATGCGATTTTTGGAAGCGAGAATCAAGTCCGAAGACAAGTTTCACTAAACTGCATAATTTTATGATTTTGAGTAAATATTTACATTAACTATATGCCAGCTCATACTTCTGGTGAAGCAGGGATCATATGTGTGATTATATACAATCCAAAATGCTTCGCGTAAAGCTACCTAGTTTAACCCTTTCAGCGCCATAGGCGAAAACAGGGACTTTTGCGGACGGCATAGATCAAGATCAGACTGCACAGAACGTGCAGTCTGATCTTTGATCTATGCCCTCCGCTGGTTTTGTCAAGCCTATATGATAAAAATCTTCCGGAGACTCTGTGGATTGTATTTACAGCCATCAAAAGAGTCCGGATTAGTTTATTTGGCGCCGAAAGAGTTAGTGAAAGGTAGCCCAGTTGGTGCCGAAGAGGGGGATGCGGCAATATTGATTTTGATCCAACAAGCTATAGATTTGAATGAAAACAGAAATCAGGATATTTCTTTTTTTCTCCAAGCTTTCCAAAAGCTAACTGTGCCATTTATGAAGAAATGGGTTCGTGATACGTGCATCCTTTAACACTTTACCACACGACAAAGTGTTAGACTTATCCAAATTGAAACCATTTGCAGTCGAGAATTTCAATATGACTCAAATTTTGAGATTTGTCTTAAGGAGAATAGAAAATATTGTGGAAAAAGAAGAAAATACAGGTTCTCCTTTTTTTTTCACAAAGATTTCAAAGGTTTTTTTTTTTTTCCATCGGGGTCGTTTAAACGCGGATTTGTGTGGTAAAGGGTTTAAGAGTTGTGTGCTATTTTCTTCAATGATAAAACCACTTGATAAACAAGTAATGACATTTTCCGGGTCGAAATATCACCGTAAAGAATTATTTGAGCCATGCTCTGTGAAAATGGGGCTTAACCCTTTCCCAGACGACAAATTTTGGACTGGTCCAAATTGAAAGAGTTTGCAGACGACAATTTTAAATTTGATGAAAATGGCAGAGAGGTCTCAAAAAGGGTGGAAAACACTGTGGGAAAAGGAGAAATTGCTCGTTACGAGCAATTTCTCCTTTTCCCACAGTGTTTTCAAAAGACTTGTACTGCAGACACGTGAAAATCAGGGCTTGTTTGGGAAAGGGTTAATGCATCTCCGTGATGCATGGTACACAGCAAGTTATCGACGTCTTATAAGTCCATTAAGTCCACTTTGTATAAAAAGTCATGAGGTAGACTGGCCTTAGACGTGCAGAATATTGACTGGTAGCAAAAAGTTTTGGCCCAGGTCAGCCTGCGCGGACTGCACAGGCTGACCTTGGTCGATACTATTTGCAAATTCATTAAGCCCCCTTTTCACAGAGAGTGGTTCATATCTACTGGTTTAGTCCAAAATCTGGCATTTGATTGGACAAAACGTTCTGTCTCGACCAATCATAATAGAGCTAGTCTTTGAATAAAGTCAGAAAGGTTGGTGTAAACGGACTTTAGTCGTGTCGCCATCGTCATCGATAAATCTTTTAAACCTTTATCACACAATCCAGAGTTTTAACGACCCTGAAGGAGAAAGCTTTTGAAAAAGTTGAGGGAAAAGGAGAACATGCTGGTAAGTATCCAGCATTTTCTCCTTTTCCCTCAATGTTTTCTCATCTCTATCAGTGAACTTTAGATCATTTATATCTATTTCAAATGCTTTCAGTTTGGAATTTTGGTAAAATTTGTTGTTTTGGAAAGGGTGCTAAGTAAATATGTGCAAGTATATGTAAACAAAATATTTCTGTCAGACATCTCAACATACGAGTCGAAAATCATCTCACCGTGACAAGATTATTGGACAAAGCAGATCGATCGAAGATCAGACTGCACGTAATTCTATATGTGTCATCTGATCTTGGTTCTACACTGTTCGCAAAGCCACCCTTCGCTCTAGTTCAGCATCTAAACGGAGTAGCAATGAATGCCCACATATTTTTTCCCAAAATAACTAAAAGTAATCACATGGTAAATTACGGTGAGTTTTAACTATATAATAGAACCATGCTCTACCAAAAGGGGGCTTAATACATCTCCGTGATGCATCATACCCACTCGTCACAACTCGGCCGATTCCGTACCTACATCTAACCTCGTCTGTATTTGGGAGGCTTCCATTTTGAACTACCAATCACATGATCTTAAACATGGCGGCGCCCCTGTAGATCGCTTAGCAACGACATGAACAACCATTGTGAAGTTATTCACTTCTATCGATCTGTCGATGAAAGCTCCCAACGGAATTGATAAACCACGCTAAAACTTAAATGTACAAACTGTTTGCCGACTCAAATACCCTTAGAAAGATAACGATAGAAAATTTACTCATGTGTTCTTTCTAAAGAGGAGCCTTACAATTTCAATAACGGTAAAGCGGTGTTCTTCCGGAGATGTGCGAAATGTACCGTGTAGGTGCATATCAAGCTACGTGATACAGCCGAGGGATTTGATCACCGGATCACCCGAGGTATGCCGAATGGCATCATACCAAGCAAGTCACCATATTTATGGATGCCTAACATCCGTTTGGTCTGACAACAGATTTAATCATGAGGTAGAATATAGTCCTTTGACATACAGAACATTGACCAATAGAAAAATCTTTCGATCCAGGTCAGCCTGCGCGAACTGCGCAGGCTGAACGGTGCCGATACTTTTTGCGGATACATTAGACTCCCTTTTCACCAAGCATGGCTCTTTATATGTGTACATCTAACAGAACGAAAAAATCTGGTGACTTAGTTTTTTTTACAGATAGACAGACAGACAAAGTGAGGGATATTCATCTGTTACAACGTTTCTCTAATCCAACTGTAATCTTCTGATGATTTTTTTTTTGTAAGCACACTTCTGAGTATATTTTCCCACTATCACAACAATGCAGCAGATGACTTTAAAATCATGTTAATCCTTTCCCACAAATCCGTGTATTAGTGACCTTGAGGAGGAGGCATTCTGAAAACATTGTTGGAAAAGGAGAAAATTCTAGTAACCAGCATTTTCTCCCTTTCAAACCGAATGTTTTCAATCCTTTCAAAGATAATTTCCACCATATGTGTCACATTTCATTGCTCGTCTGCAATTGCTTTTAATTAGTCTATAAATATGTCGTCTTTTAGAGTTTAAAAATAAAATGTGGGTGACCATCATGTATATCATGTATTCCGTTTTAATGAATACATTTAATACATGCAAGCTAAGTAAAAACAAGGGATTCCTTCGGCCACAGCATTCAAAATACTGTTGCAAGACGAAATTTAAGACGTCTGCAGTTTGCTAGTGCGTTAACTTGGTAAAAGTCTATAAAATTGCACGTGATATGCAAATTGCATGTTAAATACGGGCATGTGAATTAATACAAACATAAGCAGTGCATAAAAAATTAAGACAAAAAATATATATATATTTACCTCAATACTTCGAAGCGTACCCGTCTTTCACAGTCAATGAAAATACGACGATATTCCAAAAAAAAAAATCGATAAATCCACTTTTGCACGTTGAAGTATCTTGTAAAAATAACAAACACACAAAACTGACTTTCCAAAAACTACACGGTTTTCAATGCATACGATACCTGTGCATACTCTTTCAGATTTGCCAACAGTATTGTTTATTTCTTTTCCAACTGTCACGAGGTAATATTCTCCCACTATTACTATTAAACTTTATGTGTTAGCAGTTTCCGCATTGTGACTTCCTTTTTCAATATACTAGTCTTAACTCTTTACCACATAGTCCTGAGTTTAACCGACTATGAAGAAGAAAGCTTTTTGAAAACATTGTGGTAAAAGGAGAAAATGCTGGGATTTTCTCCCAATCCCACAATGTTTTCTACTCTTTGAAAGACAGAAACCATCAACTGGGCTACGTTTAATTTTTCGTCTGCAAACGCTTTGAATTGCGTCGTGTCCAAAATGTCGTTTGCCAGAGTGAAATCAAAGCGAAATACTAGATCCCCGCGGCATGTAGGCCTACCTTCCAGTACCTTTGAAAGACAATATAAAACCACGCTTAACCCTTTCAGATAAATGAAATAAAATAAAACAAAATGACCATCTCTGAGCTTCTCGGTTACTTTGCCAAAAAAAAAAAGGGGGGGGGGGGGGACAGTATAGATCCAATATTAGAGCTCGTTGTGCGGGTAGATTTGACCTACAATGTCCGGAGGCAGTTGACATTGTCGTATGGGACCGAACACATATGATACGCTATCTAGAGCAAGGGGGGGGGGGGGGTTATGAATACACTATCCAAAATTGTGTACGCTACACTATCGTAGTGTATTCAAATCTTTCCCAAACAACAAAATCTAGACCAGTCCAAATTGAAAGCATATGCTGACGACAAAATAATTGCGACTCAAAAACTGAAAATTGTCTTGGGAAGTGTAGAAATAATTGTGGGAAAAGGAGAAAATGCTGGTTGAAGAAATTTTATACTTCTCAAAATTGTGAGCATTTGCAGACGACAAATTAGTATGTCTACAATGATGGGAAAAGTAGACAAGAGGACCATGATGGTCCTATATCGCTCACCTGAGTACCAAGCAGTAAAGGTCTACAATGAAGATAAATACCAAATATCGAAGTGCAAGGCCAAAGCTCTAGGTCTTCCTGGTTTAGACAAGAAGATAATCTTTCTTAACCAAACCCGGTTATACAAATATTTGTGAGAAGTTTGAATGATATTTGTCCAATAGTTGTTAAAAAATAGGGAGAACAAGAAATTTCATCAAAGGAAAATAACTCTGTAAAAATTCAATGAACCGTCACCAAAATATAATATGCACATTCTTGCTTGGCACCGAGTCTCTCTAAAGTTTGAATGAAATATGTCCTGTAGTTGTTGAGAACTAGCTCTGACAAGAAAATGCTACAGAAAGACTGATGGATGGATGGATGGATGGATGGATGGATCGACAAGCTGACTCCTATATACCTCCAGAACAGAGCTTTGAGGGAATAATAACAAAGCCCTATGCATTTTGGTGTGTGGCAAAAAGTTCCCTGATTTGAACAAACTTAGTGGAGAATGTTTGCCGATTCAAGACTTTCTATACAAGTTAGTATTATAATGTTGTTAAATACACCAACAACTACAGTGGTTGTCCAGGGACAAGTTCATGGGTAATTGCTTTACACTTGCAATAGTCTTGCACCAACCTTTCAATGCGTCCAGCTTACAAAAATTTGACCTTCAAGTGTGACATTGACCTTGGCCCTACCTGAACAGATCTTTTAAATGGTACTTCAATTCATGGTGGAGTATATGCCCAAAATCTAGGGGGGGGGGGGGTTCATAAACTTATTTATAAATTAAGACAAACACCACAAACTGAAGAACAAAAATTATAATGACTTCTAAGATTTACAAGATAAAATCTGTACTACAGAGTTAAATGAATGAACAAAAATGAACTCAAAATACAGTGAACACAATGTTCAAAGATACATCCTAACAGCCAGAGAGAAAAATGCTGTCAAAGCCTTTAACCCTGTACCACATGGCAAAATTTTAGATCTGTCCAAATTGAAAGCATTTGCAGACAACATTTTCATATTGGCTCAAGTGACACAATATTTCTTTGATAGGGTAGAAAACTTTGTGGGAAAAAGGAGAAAATGCTGGTTACCAGCATTTTTTCCTTTTCCCACAATGTTTTCAAAAGTTTTCACAGAATGTTTCTCATCATGTGACCAAGCGCATACTTTTCAAGGTTCTGCAATTTATCGCTGCATCATGGAAAAAAGGGTCTTCATGTTATATTTCATTTTTCACCAATATCTCTTAAATTACTGGACATATCTCAACACATTCGGATGAAATTTTCACACATCAAGTGACCTAGCGCATATTGTCAGGGTTTTGGAATTTATTGCTGTGTCATGGAAAAAGGGGGCTTCATGTCAAATTTAAACTGCATCCGTCCGTCCTGAATAGATAAAAGGAAAAAAATGATCAGGTGGGAACCAAGGCTAGGGGTACGCAAGACAGGATGTTTTATCAGACAGTGTAGATAAAGATCAGACTGCAGTTGGCTCTCGGATATATATGCCTTATATTCTGCAAGATAGTATTGCCTACAACACAGTCTTGAAATGCATATTACTTGGTCTATCTTTATCTCTTTACCAAACAAAAATTTTAGACTGGTCTATAATTCAAAGCATTTGCAGACAACAAAATGAATTTGTCTCAAAAAATGAACTTAGATTTGGGATGGGTAGAGAACATTGTGGAAAAAGTTTTTAAAAAACCCTGGTTACCTGAGTGCTTGGCCCAACTGAGATTTAAACTTAACATCCCTGCATAGCTAGCCCTGTAGGTAATGAGCTAACAGACTTGGCTCAAATCATTAACAAACAACAAAATTTAATCCTTAAACCCAAAGGCCATTTTCATTCCAGAATGAGTCCAAGATGATAACAACTGCGTGGGTGCCTTTTGTCTGCAGTGTTTCAACAAAGCAGACAGTATAGATCAGTGATCGGACTGCACATTTCGTGAAGTCTGATCTTGATCTACACCAGACACAAAGGCAACTATAGTAGTGAAAGGCGCATAAAGGGTTAAGACTTGTCCAAATTCAAACCATTTGCTGACAACAAAATAAATGTGACTCAAAAATTTAAATTTGATTTTGGTTGGGTGGAAAAAATTGTGGAAAAAGGAAAACATACTGGTTACAAGTATTTCCTCTTTTTCCCACAATATTTTCAACAGCCTTATTTCTCACAGGCGTTAAAACTTGGGACTGTGTGGTAAAGGGTTAAATAGAACAAGACTTTTAAAGTTCATTCTGTATACCTTTATGTCCTGTTTTGACCCAGGGGCATCATTTGAACAAAATTGGTAAAAGTCCACAAGGAAATGCCACATACCAAATATCAAAGCTCTATGCCTTCTAGTTTCAGACAAAAACATTTTTAAAGTTTGCTGTATATACAATTTTGCCCAAAATTGTGACCCCTGGAGTTAAAGGGTTAATTCAATTCTTTTAACAACTTTGGTAGAACTTCACCCAAGGAATATGCCTGTCAAGTTTCAACATGATTGGTTTAGGAGGAGAAGATGTTTAAAGGAATTGTGGAAAGATAGACGCTGGACAACGACGAATCACAATACCTCACCCAGCACTTCGTGCTCAGGTGAGCTAACAAATAGGCCTAACCATTGTCTGTGGCTTGTGATAAGCAACATAAAGATGAAGTTTCATAACATTTTGTCCTGTAATTAAAGAGATATTCATCCATAATGAAAATATATGTGAAGCCCTCTTTTTCCATGACGCGACATTTAATAAAAAAAACTAAACTAATTATTTTGGCGGACTATCATAAGGAACACATGTATGGAGTTTCACAAATTTTTGTCCAGGATTTTGAGTTGAAGATACATGTATATTGATCCTTAACAGAAATATACATGAAACCCCTTTTCCCCATGAGACAGTATTTGATATCAAAAAGGGGGGGAAAAAAAACAATAAATATCAGTGGACATCATTAGGAACACCTGTATGAATTTCTATTAGTTTTTGTCAAGGATTTTAGAAGATATCTGTCCTGAAATATGGACAAACAGATGGTCATTGGTCCATGGCGAAATTAAACATTTAGCCCCCTTTTTTCATGACATGGCGTTTCATGAAATAAAAACAAATAACTATTGTCTGTGGCTTGCAATAAACAATAAAAAGATGAAGTTTCATGACATTTTGTCCTGTAGTTAAAGAGATATTGGTCCACAATGAAAATATACGTCAAGCCCCATTTTACCATGACACAGCAATAACTGGTCCTATTAGACCTACAATCAAACTCATTCGAGATCTTACGGTCATATATATTTTGACCAAGTTTGGTGCTGATTGGTTTAAATTTGTAGATGCTAGAGTGTAAACAAAGTCAAATATAGCAATTTTTTTAATTCAAGGGCAAATAACTCCAGTCGTTCTGGTCCGATTAGACACATAATCGAACTCATCCGAGATCTTATGGTCATATATATTTAGACCAAGTTTAGTGTTGAATTGTTAATATTTGTAGATGCTAGAGTGTAAACAAAGTCAAATATAGCAATTTTTCTAATTCAGAGCAAATAACTCCAGTCGTTCTGGTCCGATTACACCCGTAATCGAACTCATCCGAGATCTTATTGTCATATACATTTTGACCAAGTTTGGTGCTGATTGGTTATTATTTGTAGATGCTAAAGTGTAAACAAAGTCAAATATAGCAATTTTTCTGATTCAAGGGCAAATAACTCCAGTCGTTCTGGTCCGATTACACCCATAATCAAACTCATCCGAGATCTTATGGTCATATACATTTTGACCAAGTTTGGTGCTGATTGGTTAATATTTGTAGATGCTAGAGTGTAAACAAAAAAAAATGTCGACGGACGGACGACGGACGACGGACGGACGGACGGACGGACGTATATATAAAATATACATTTTGACCAAGTTTAGTGCTGATTGGTTAATACTTGTAGATGCTAGAGTGTAAACAAAGTCAAATATAACAATTTTTCTAATTCAAGGGCAAATAACTCCAGTCGTTCTGAGACACATAATCGAATTCATCCGAGATCTTATGGTCATATATATTTAGACCAAGTTTAGTGCTGATTGGTTAATATTTGTAGATGCTAGAGTGTAAACAAAAAATGTCGACGGACGGACGACGGACGGACGGACGGACGACGGACGGTGAGTGATCATCCTGGGCACTTTGTGCTCAGGTGAGCTAAAAATGGTGATAACAGGCATTTTTTGCTTTTCGAACAATGTTTCCAAAAGCTTTTTTCCTCGGGGGTCGTTTACATTGAACCATACTCTGGCAAAAGGGGGCTTAATGCATCTCCGTTATGAGTGATACCTATCAAGCCATCATATGATTCTGGATCCAAAATACCCACTTTTTTAACAACCGACTTAATTATGAGGTAATATGTCCTTTGACATACAGAAAATTGGCCAATAGCGAAATGTTTCGGCCCAGGTCAGCCTGCGCGGACTGCGCAGGCTGACCTGAGTCGATACTTTTCGCAGATGCATCAAGCCGCCTTTTTACAGAGCATGACTCATATGTGATTGTTTGTAAGACTGGCATTACTTTATTGATTTAAACCTTACAATTTCCGTCCAAAATAATGCAATAATAATAAAGTTATATACAGCTGTGTATGTATAGTCTCGCAGAAAGTATTTACCACAAATGCAAATAATGATAATTGTTGTTATAATGATAGATAATAGATCTGCGTTTATGCGGGAAAAAAAAATAACAATGACGTAAAAAGGAAGAGAAGCATAATTATGGTAATTATGAAATTGCTTCACACAGGACTAGTAGAATATTTACTTAATGTTTACATCGCCTGATCAAAGGCGCTTTGTTTTAAATGACAGGCTTCGCCCCTATAATACGAGTTTTGTATGTGTATTTGAGTCTTATCATAGGCCTTTGAAGCTCCATTGATCCATCATGGAACATTAACATTTTCCTTGGTCGATCATCCAACACTGTTACTAAATGGCAAATTGGCGCATCGTCCGTATATAACGGAATACAGAAATTTTCATTATCACCGTTTGGTTCTAAACCACTCGTCACAACTCGGCCGATTCCGTACCTACATCTAACCTCGTCCGTATAAAGAAGGCTTCCATTTTGAACTACCAATCACATGATCTTAAACATGGCGGCACCCCTGTAGATCGCTTAGCAACGACATGAACAACCACGATGAAGTTATTCACTTCTATCGATCTGTCGATGAAAGCTCCCAACGGAATTGATAAACTACGCTAAAAAATGGATGTACAAACTGTTTGCCGACTGAAATATTCTTAGAAAGATAACGATAGAAAATTTACTCATGTTTTCTTTTTAAAGAGGAGCCTTACAATTTTATTAACGGTAAAGCGGTGTGCTTCCGGAGATGTGCGAAATGTACCGTGTAGGTGCATATCAAGCTACGTGAGACAGCCGAGGGATTTGATCACAGGATCACCCGAGGTATACCGAATGGTTCTAAACTAGCACACTGGCAACTTCCTCTATATCGTATAAAATAAGACGTTTCCTTCCAGTCTTACTATATGCCATGTAGAGGTAGCAGGCATTATCTATATACCATGTAGAGGTAGCAGGCATTTATAGTAACGGTGTCTGATGATCGACCTATGAAAATTCCATTCGTCACAACTCGGCCAATTCTGTACCTACATCTAGTTTGATCGACGGATCGGCAGAGGTTCGGCGAATGTGAAAATTCTAAACTGGCTGCCTGTTATAGATTGGACGGTTACGGAAGATACAAGAAGAACCAGTTTATAAAAATTCACGTATCCCATGATAGACCATTGTAGTTTCAGTGGCCTATGATCTTATATATTGGTATACCGATTAGGTTACAGAGGACGTGGTTTGTCAAAATTTTGTTTCTGATCTGTAGTTTACCGGCAAGTTGTACTCGTCACAACCTCATCCGAATCAAGGGGCTTTCCATTTTGAACGGCGAATCACATATCTTAAACATGGAGGCGCCCGATTAGCAACGACATCAACAACCACGGTGAAGTCATCCACAAAGATCAATTTGTCAGTGAAAACTTCCAACGAAATCAATAAACCACGTTAAAAATTGAATGCACAAACTGTTTGTCAACGGAAATGTATTTAGAAAAAATTCGATAGAAAATTGTGACTCGTGTTTTCATTTTTAAGAGGAGCTGTACAACTTTAATAACGGTAAAACGCTGTATTTCCGGCGAAGAAATGTACCGTGTAGGTACATATCAAGCTACGTGATACAGCCAAGGGACTCGATCAACAGATCATCCGAGGTGTGTCGAATGCGGCAATTAATTGACAGGTTTTACACTATTTGGACTTTAGACAGAGCAGGTACAAAACCACGCTTAATAGATCGATATATTACACTCCAAAGTATTTATATACAAATATTCCAGTCCTTAAAAAAAAAAAGAAGACCATTCCAGGTTTTTGCATTGAATCTTTCTCTATATACTTGCAAGTGGTACAATGTCGCTGTTAAACTAGATAATCCAGGCGGCCAAACTTTAGACTTCTCCAACTTGAACGCATTTGCAGACAACAAAATAAACGAAACTCAAAAACTGAAAATTGTCCACGGAAAGGCAGAAAACATTGTGTGAAAAGGAGAAAATGCTGGTTACCAGCATTTTCTCCTTTTTTCCACAATGTTTTGATGAGGCTTCTTCCTCATGGTAGTTAAAAGTCGAGTTTGTGTGGTAAAGGGTTTAAGTACACGAAAAGGGTTTCGCTAAGTAAACCAAACTGAATTTAAAAGGCTAGACTTGAAAGACTGATCCTTTGAATAACAATTCCACACAAAGTTAAGTCGTAAGTTTATTTGTTGTATGTTTTATGTCGGTTCCAACAGAATTTCAGCTATGTAAGGAGCAGGCAAGCCAGTGCGCCAATACATGCGTTGCTGGAGTTTCCATACCCAATTTTTTTTTCAGCACCACTAGCTCCGTTTTCTGTGGTTTTCGTGAACCGTTTAGGCACTACAGAAAACAGTGGCTTTTGCAGACGAAATAGATCAACATCAGACTACACAGATTGTGAAGTCTGAACTTGGATCTATATCTTCAGCTTGTTTTGCCAGGGCCATGCTATAGAAATGAGCCAAGCTCTTTGAAAAGGGGGTTTAATGTATCTGCAAAAAATATTGATCCAAGTCAGCCTGCGCAGTTCGCGCAGGCTGACCTTGGCCGAAAGTAGATTATAAAAGGGGAGTTCATATGACAAATGCATATTTGTCCGATAACCCCCATCACAAAATCACTCGTCCCAAAAATATTTTAACCATAACAAACCAGCAAACCAATCAACCCATGCAAAAATCAACACACTTATGCAATCCCCCACCCTTAACCAATCAACCCATGCAAAAATCAACACACTTATGCAATCCCCCCACCCTTAACCAACAAACCCACGCTTAAGCATATGGCTAACCATTAAACAATATAACAATTTTATGCACATTAACATGCTCATAAAATTATGTAATATAACGCTTATCATACCCATCACATTAAGTTTATAAAACAAATTAACAAATCCTTTTTTATAAACATTTTTTACTTAAATAAATTTTATTTATTTTTTTTTTAATTTTTGATTTAGCTAGCTAGCCAGCTAACCAGCGCATTGGTTAACCAATTACTCATGCATCAGACTTATGTGTTTGTGGGTGGCTTAAGATTTTGTAGAAAAAAAATTTAAAAATTTAAAAAAAAATTTAAAAATTTAAAAAAAATAAAAAATTTATTTAATACACGCATTAATAAAAAAAAATTGAAATTTTCTATGTTAAGTTGTATAAATGTTATGTAAGATGAGTGTATTTAACAAGATTTCTAAACAGGAAAAGAAAAAAATAAATAGATGTTTAAAAGATAGAGTAGTGCAATTTATGAATGATTATAATATTCCTAATGAAAAAATTGTTGTTTTAGGTTTTCATGCTGCTGGGTATTGTAGAAATTTTACAAGAATACTAGCGGCTATAAAGTATTTTATAAGCAAAGAAAAAATTAGAAATGAGAATGATTTTAAAATAGGTGTTAGTTATCACACAGATGTGCTTGCCGTTGGTGAGAAAACAAATATTTTATTTGAATTATCTTCTCATAACAAGTCTTCAAATACTATTTTCCCTCTTCTAATTTTACTAACAGATACAGCTGATAAAAATTTTGCTTTATTGCTTAAATTTAAAGATGGTAGCTTTGAAGAAGATGAACCAAAAAATATTAATAAAGGTAAAACATTTACATCTGATAAATGTGTTATTTGTTTAGAAGAAGAACCAAAGGTTCATTTTGTCGATTGTGGCCATATTTGCTTATGTAAAAACTGTGATGAAAGAGCTGTTTCAGCTGTTTGTCCAATTTGTAAAACAGAAAACAATATTAAGCAAAGATTATAAATATTTAATATTTTTTACTATATTAAATATTTAATATGTTTTTGGTCTTGCTCCTTGTTTTTCATATTTTATTTTTTCTTCTTCAGTTAATTTGTTAATCCTATGATGACCCCAAGCTAAAGTTTCAATACCATCTGGTAAAATATATCTTTTATCATCAGCATAACTTAATGCTTTTTTGTTTATTACTTCAGTGTATATTTCATGTTCCCTACTTCTTAACACCTGCATGGTTCTATAACAATCCTTTTTTGTATCCAAACAATTTTTATAATTTTCTAATTTTATTTTGTTTTCAACAACAGACTTTTTAACCCCTTTACATCTTTTACCTTCATCAACACCTTCCCATATCAATTTTCCATTTTTATCTAAAATTGGTTTTGGTTTTGGATTTTCATCAGTTTTTTCTTCTCTTAATATAGGAAATGTTTCATAAGCATATGTTTTTGCACCCAAACCAGCCATCTCAATCATAATATCTCCATTTAATTCATCTTTAAACATACCTAATACCTTTTTATTTTTTTCACTGTGTAAATCATGCTCTTTAGGGAAACCACTCATATCATACATTGTATCAGCATCATTTGCCATATCCTTATAAAAATCTTCGGTTTCTATTTCAAGAATAAAACTATCAGTATCAGTGTAGCACGTCCTTACTTTTTCACCATACTTTGCTTTAAAGTAATTGTAAAAAGTTTCATACATATGTATCTTACTAATATCTAATATTGTAACGCCCCAGCTCTGGACTATGAACTGACATTTAGCGTAAATAAGTAGAACTGCTGCAGTGAGGCATTTTAAGTTTATTTCTTAGTCCTATCTTGTTGGTACGAAATATAGACGTAGATTGAGAAAGCATTTTTATTGTCGAGTTCCACTAGTCGGTAGTGCACTATTTGTGCAGTAAAATTCAAGGCGGAAAGGATGGATGAAGATCAGCCTGCATATAATGTGCAGTCTGATGTGAATCTTTGGTATTCGCAAAACTTTGGTGCTTGACTACTAGCAGGATAGTTTAGAAATGTTATTTAAAATAGTGACATACTTTTAGTCTTTTCCTGTAAGAGTTGGTTCTTGCGTGATGCATGGGGCAAGTCACCACTCATAGCATATGCAGACAGACACTGTTGAAAAGCCAGTCGGCCTGCATATAAAACAAACAGTGAAATGCCATTTCATTTCCTTATCCATGTCCGCGTAGCCTGCATGAGTTATTCTTGGGTCAGTTTTTTATCTTATTTCTCAGCCTCATGTCTCCGCAAAAATCACTTGTTATTATCCTTAATCCTTTACAAATCACTATTTTGTCTAAGTATGTGTATTTTGTCACAAGTTGGCTCCTTTTTGGCCTAGTATGCGCACGTAATTCCAGTGATGTTGCAGTTTAAATGTTTGTTCACTGTAAACTTTACATTAGATCGGCCATGTTTAAATTGCATTGTGGTATCGATACGCTTGAGTGTATGCAAAGTCACCGTTCCAGATTGTGATTTAAACCCTTCTCATCAGTTTAATACTAGTTAGGTGCGTGTGCTAGTCTGATTCTACTTGTATTTTAACTTTAACTTTAGGCAAGCAAGCCTATTTTGCCATTTTTTAGCGTCGCCATCTTGCATTTTGGTCCGATGGTCTTTCTACCAAGTTTCGGGTATTTCGACCAGAGTCATGTCGGTAGCTACCAGTTTTTGGTAGTGGCCAGGCTACCAAGCGTCGGTAGTCACTACCAGAAAAGGGGTATCTACCATGTTTCTACCAGTTTTTGGTCAGGGTCGCTATATAAGCAGCGCGTTTTTGGTAGTAAGGGATTCGATTTCTGAGAACTGAAAAGAGAAGTCACGGCTATTCGTTTTGTCAAACACATTGTAAGAATGCAAATTTAGATTCTTTTTAAATCGTGTAAACTTCGGAAATAGAAAGAAGTCTCGAGCCGTAGAGTTTTTATTGAAAGTCGGACGGAGTAATTTTTGATACAGCTTTTATCTTTTCTGACGAGTTTTTCGTTCCGCTTTGATTCTATATATAGAAATAAGTATAGGTCGAGGGCAAATTGACCGTTCCAAATAGAAGGGAAGTTTTACTTAGTAGAATGCACGGAGCTCATCTTGTGACGCTGAACGCTTTATTACACTAGGCTGTTTGTAATTTTAAATGGTGTTACAGTAATCTAACCTTATTCATGAATTTTCAACTGATGTATTAAAAGCTGTGTGTTTTTACCAAGCGTTGCTTTCAAATTCTATCCACATTGCGTGGGGCTTACCGGAAGATAGATAGGGATCAGACCCCACTCTACCAAACCCAGTTATAGATCCACACAAGTCTGTCTTTCGTACCAGCTGGACCGTAACACATATTTTTCTTGGTGGCAGAGGTGGGATCTGTTTTTTAAAAAAAAATCAGATCCTGTGATTCGGACCAGAGCTTCGATTTAGTCGGTTAGATCTACCTGGTAAAAGTCTTTGCTTTTGATAGAATCTATTTATAGCAACGTACAACAAGTTTAAGAACAATGTTGCAACCCGTTCAAGTAGATAGCGAGATAAGCTTTAATATCAATGCGCAGTCAAATACATCCCATAGTCGACATAGTATCGACTTAGATCAGACGGACGTAGTTTCAGAATGTGGATCCGATCATGGCAGACGTGTCGACCAGGCTATTAACACATCCTATGGGGTTGAAGAAGGGGCGTTGCACCAGCAAATAACGAACATGGCTAGTTTGTTACAAGACGTCGTGCAAGAGCTAAAGTCTCTTAAATCTAGGGATTGTGACAACTCACACCAGACAGCTCCAAACAACAGTCGTGGCACAGATTCGGAGTTTAGACCCAATCATAGAGAATTCTGGAATGACCGCCGTTCAACAGCAACAGTAGGGGAACAAGAAGGTGATTTTCACCACTTATCTACCCAGACCACGCGGCAAGCCAGTTGCATGGGGAATAGGTATCAAAGTACCGGTAACACCTACGGGGCGGAATATCAGTATCCGGAGCGAAATCTAGGCAAGGTAAGCTTTGATGGAGGCGAATTTGACAGGAACCGGAGTAATAACATGGGGCACAATCAACACGTCCTTTTTGATCATAGAAATATGGCAGTTCATGGCCAACCTCCGCCAGTCAGAAATCAGACGACGTGCCCCTTAATAAAGATGCAACCATTTAATGGTGAAAATGAGTGGTCAACTTGGATCGCCCAGTTTGAAGCGATATCCCGCCGAAAAGATTTGAGTGAAAATGAAATGTTAGATCAATTACTCCCTAGACTGGAGGGACAAGCGGCACAGTTTGTTTTTACGCAGCTTCCCCCTATGGTTTTGGACAGCTACCAAATGCTGAAGGAAGAGATGGATAGTAGATTTAAAACGATAGAAACAGCGCGCTCTTTTGCTTCAAAGTTCAGTCGTAGGTCACAGCGCCAGAATGAGTCCTTGGAAGAATATGCGGCAGATCTGAAAAGATTATATGACAAAGCGCATGGTTATCGTAGCAGAAGGGCCAGGGACGAAGACTTAGTTCGTAGATTTCTTGAGGGACTCTTGGATGACGAGCTTAAGTTTGAGCTTGAATTTAATAAAGAACCTGCAAATATAGACGAGGCGGTCTATTATGCAGTAAATTATATGCAAATTAAAGGGATTGGGAGGAATGATAAAAGAGGTCGTTTTCAAACACGTAGGGCCGCAGATGAGGTCGAATTATGTGGCCTTAAGTTAAATCCAAAATCGCCAGCGCACACACAGAGCTATAGACAGCTGGGGACAGACAAAGACAACGAGAAAAGTTTGCTTCCAGAAATAATAACGAGGATTGGCAAATTAGAGGAAAAGTGTCAACCTAATAAGAAGAAGGACGGAAAAGAGTGCTTCAACTGTCACAAGCTTGGACATTTTGCGAGAAATTGTCCGGAGAAGAATAAGGAACAAGGCAGCTCTCAGAAGGGAGACAAGTCTTTAAACTTGAGCAGACCTTCTCTTGTGGCCAAAGAGAGGTCTCAATAAACGTTGAAGGCCGACCTGGAAAAGTAGTGAAGGAGGCTACCTTGAGTAGGTCTGGTGCAGGGGATCAAGTGAAATTTGGGACAAAACGTAGTTTTACTGACGGGATCTATGTGAAGGGCAGTGTAAACGGACAGCCAGTGGTTTATACTGCGGACACAGGGGCATCTCGTACAATCATATCCACACGAGTTTACTACAAGATACCGGAGGCTAATCGACCCAGTCTTGTTCAATCAACAAATATTGTGGGAGCAGGAGGAGCACCGATCAGGGGCACGGGTAAAGCAGAGTTTGAAATGACTCTGGGGTCACTTCAGTTGCATAGGGAAGTGTATGTAGCGGACATAGAGGATGACGCTCTATTGGGCTACGATATTCTTATGGGAAGTGTCGGAGTGCCAGCTGATATTTTGCTTTCTCAGAATAAGATAGTGTTAGATGGGGTCGAAGTGCCTGTATTTCAGATCGGCAGCAGAGGACAGACACGACGTGTCGTGGTAGCTGACGATGTATTGCTTCCTGGTCAGTCGGAAGTAGTTGTGGACGTTTTTGTCGAGAGATTTGAGGAAGATGATAGATTCCACTTGGACTTCATTATAGAACCAACAGAAAATTTCAGGGAAACTTATCCATTGCAAATGGCGAGTACACTAGTGAGTAACAATGAGAATCCAACCTGTAAAGTACGCCTGCTT
Organism: Tridacna gigas; assembly: GCA_945859785.2. Lineage (NCBI taxonomy): Eukaryota > Metazoa > Mollusca > Bivalvia > Cardiida > Cardiidae > Tridacna > Tridacna gigas. Next base: position 51,362,012 of record OX244034.2, on the reverse strand, counting down.
AACCCTTTTCCGAGTGAATTCATTTTGCGACAAGATGCACATATCGGATCAGCAGAAACGATCGCTAGAGTTGTTAGCACTATTTCAAAAACAGAACATGTAGCCGAGACTGGAAACTTTGCGTATCTACGTAGAATACAAGCGACAGAAGAAGCAACGGCAGCGTTTGAAAGCCTTATGATGTCAGAGTGTGAAGGAAGTGTTCCAGAGCATCTTGTAAATCTATTTCAGAAGTCAGTAGTGGGTCGCTCAAAGGCAGAGAGACAAGCCATAGCTAGTTTACTGATTAGACATAAGGATACCTTTTCCAAATCGGAGTGGGACATTGGCCTTACCGATGTAGCCGAACACAGTATTAACACCGGCGATGCTCAGCCAATTAAACAGCATCAAAGGAGGGTACCATTAGCACATGCAGATGATGAGAAAAGAGCAATTGAAGATCTCTTGCAAAAGGGTGTCATACGAAAAAGCACTTCTCCTTGGGCTTCTCCAATTGTTTTGGTGAAGAAGAAATCGGGCGCCATCAGACCGTGCGTAGATTACCGTAAAGTAAATGCCTTAGTTAAGCCTGACGGGTTTCCTTTGCCTCGTATTCAGGATTGTTTAGACGCGGTTGCTGGTGCTACACTTTTTAGTAGTTTTGATCTTACTAGTGGGTATTTCCAAATTCCCCTTAAGGAAGAAGATATCCAAAAGAGCGCATTCTGTTGCAAATACGGGCATTACGAAATGACAAGAATGCCTTTCGGGTTAAATAACGCAGCAAGTACATTCCAGAGGACAATGGAGCTCGTGTTGCAGGGACTCCAGTGGGAGACCTGTCTAGTGTACATAGACGACATCATTGTATACGGCTCGGATTTCAACCAGCATTTGCACCGAGTAGATCAAGTCCTTAATCGAATCAAGGAAGCTGGGTTGAAGTTAAAGCCTGACAAATGCCATATGCTACAAACCGAAGTAGTGTTTCTAGGCCATGTGGTTTCCAAAAAAGGTGTCCTACCGAATCCCGTGAACACGTCAAAAATTGCTGAATGGCCTCGCCCAGTGAATGCTAAGCAAGTGAAACAGTTTGTGGCTACTGGGTCGTTTTATCGTCGTTTCGTAAAGGATTTCGCAAAGATAGCTCGTCCCCTCATTGACCTGACAAAGAAAGATGCTACCTTTCTTTGGACAGGTGACTGTGAAGAAGCTTTCAATCGTTTGAAGCAAGTTCTAATGAGCCCAGCTATAATGGGATATCCCTTGAATGAAGCGGGCACTTTTTATCTCGATACAGATGCATCTGGGACAGGTATAGGAGCTGTACTTTCTCAGATTCAGGCTGATAGAGAGAGAGTGCTAGCCTATGCAAGTAGAGGAATGAACAGAGCCGAGAAAAACTACTGCATTACAGAGCAAGAGCTGCTTGCTGTCGTATACTTTATACAGTACTTTCGCCAATATCTCCTAGGTCGCCATTTTGTTGTTCGTACTGATCACCAGGCACTAGTTTGGCTATTTAGATTAAAGGAGCCCAGTGGCAAAATAGCTAGATGGCTAGAAATTCTCGCTGCTTACGATTTTGAAATTGAATACCGTCCCGGTAAGAAGATGGCTCATGCCGATGCTTTATCACGCTGCACTACGCCTCGAGATTGTAAATGTAGTGAGGTTGATATGAGTGAACCTTTAAAATGTGGGCCCTGCTCAAAATGCACTCGGAGGGCCATTCTCATGGCATTGCAACAACCCATTCCGGATGGTGAGGAACAGTCTGGGAAAGATGATGAGCAGAAACAGAATGAGCAAGTTCAGGTGCGATCATCTAAAGATCAGCCGACTCCAGGACCCTCCAATTCTGGGAGAAAAAGTGCGGACAAGAGTTGGTGTTTGTCCATCTCACCTGAGGACTTTGCCGCAAAACAGTTGCAAGATCCAGACATAGAACCAATAATTCGTGCAAAGATGGCTGATAACAAGCCAACTCGTGATGCTATGGAGTCAAGAAGTCCAGAATGTAGACACTATTGGATATTATGGGACAATCTTTTTATCAAGGAGGGCGTTTTGTGCAAGTCTTTTTCAAAGAAAAATAAAACAGGGGAGTTCATCCAAATATTGGTTCCTCGGGTGCTTCGTTCTGGGATACTTGCTCAGCTACACGATAACGTTCTGTCAGGTCACCTGGGTGTGCGGAAAACCAAGGAGAAACTTTCCCAGCGTTTTTACTGGTACAACTTAAGGCAAGATGTTAAGTGGTTCATCGGAAAATGTGACGTCTGCGCCGCAGATAAGCCACCAGTAAAGACCCCTAAGGCTCCCATGGGTCACATTAAGAGTGGTGCACCCTGGGACACATTGGCCCTTGATTATCTTGGTCCATTTCCAATAACTCCGCGAGGTAATCGCTACATACTGGTCTTAACTGATACGTTTACAAAATACGTTGAAGTCTTAGCCGTTCCAAATCAAAAAGCCGAAGATTGCGCGAGGCGAATTGTGAACGATTTTGTGTCTCGTTGGGGTACCCCCTTACGTATTCATAGCGACCAGGGGGCAACCTTTGAGAGTAGGGTATTTCAGGAGCTGTGCCAATTACTAGGAGTGAAGAAGACCCGGACTAGTCCAAGAAATGCTCGTTGCAACGGCCAGACTGAAAGATTTAATAGAACCATTTTAAAGATGATCCGCGCCTATCTAACTGGGGAGCAAGGAGACTGGGACCTACATCTAGGGTGTCTGGCAGGAGCCTATCGCGCCACACCGAACGAGTCCACCCATCTCAGTCCAAATTTGTTGAGCTTAGGGAGGGAGATACGTCTACCAACTGATATTGTTTTTGGCCGTTTTGTGAACCCCCACTATCCGGATGCGCACCGTTTTTGTGACTATATCGACTGCATCAGGGATCGAATGCTGCACGCACATGAAGTAGCGCGTAAATACTTAGAGTCAAGTGCAAAGCGGAGCAAAGAAATATACGACACTAGAGTTGTTCTTAATAACTTTGAAGAAGGTGACATGGTATGGTGTCTTCACGAGGCCAGAAAAGTTGGAGTTTGTCCAAAGCTAGAAAAGCGATATGATGGACCCTATGTGGTAAAGAGTAAATTGTCAGACTTGGATTTTGAAGTTCAGCTAGATAAAGATGGGGTAGCCAAGGTGGTCCACCACAACAAGTTGAAACAGTACACTGGAGAAAACCCACCAAATTGGGTCCTTTCTTTATCCAAGCGTCTGAAAAGGAAGGTGTAATTCCGGAATCAGTGCGAATTCAACATCTTCAATATTTTAAACGGAGTGATTTTTTTTTGTTTTCTCTACAAACATTTGTTTTGAAACTGAGTTTAATTTATCTCTGCGCTGTGTTTTAAAAAAGTAATCATTAAAGTGATTTTAGTTTTAGTGGTTTGTTTCCACTTTGTGCAATTCCGAACAGGTGAAAGCCATAATTAGCGTCGACTTACATTATGTATTTGTATTGTGATGCAGCGAACATAAGTCTATCGGTAACAAACGAAATACGCGAATGTATAAGAATAAACTATTAAATTGTGTTTAACTAGGTAAAATCTTAATAAATGGTACGCCTGCGTACAGGGTAAAACAAAAGTCAAAAGTTGTACAAGTTCTAAAATGAAAACATTGCGAAAAACTTAACAGTGTAAAGGAGAGTGGATAGCAAGACATTTAAAGGAGGCTATAAAATATGCATAATCTTGATCTACAATACAGAAATAGGTCCCAACACGTACTAGCGGTGGTCATTGTTCTTTTTCCAGAAACACGATGTCAAAGGCACCAACAACAACCTTCAAGCACAAGCAGTATGGATGTAGGGTATGCCGGAAGGTAGACCGAAAGGCACGGATGGTAGCGCATGTTTTTAAGCATCATGTGCCCATGGACCGGATCCCTTATGTCTGCAGCCTCTGCAACTTCAGATGCCAAGACAAGGCGACTCTGCTGAACCATGTTACACAGTACCAGCGGCACCGGACCGAAGTCTCGAGGTTAGGGATTACTGACCAGTCAACAGTGCTACAGAAGTCACAGAATCCAGTCGACCCTAACACCTTTATGTACGCGTTGGATGGGAACCTGGCCTACCTGGAGACAACTAGTGATGTCCGTTATGATATCTATGAAGAGGACTCTGAAGAACCCACACTTCCAGATTGGTTAGAAGGCACTGGAGTGGTCCAAACCGCTGCTTCTGTTGAGTTAACCCCTGTCTCTTCTATTGTAACCGCTACTCCTACAGTTCCTGGTTCAGCATTTCCTGTTGGGTTTAGTCCACTGATGGCCAGTCCAGCCGTTACAATGGATCACTCTGGGGTGTTTACCAATACTACCCTGCAAGCACAGGTACCTGTTGAGCGTAGCCCACCAATGTCTGCTTCAAAGGGACCAAACAGATTTGCTGCACCAACGTCAATGTCGACCTCACTTTCTAGTCAACGGAGCATTGTGGACCATGGTTTGACAGCATCAGTTTTCAACTCGTCGTTGCCTATTCCACCATTTACTTCCAATAATGGAATCCCTATTGCCACAGCCATCTCTTCTGAAGTGCCACTGCCAACAACCACGACGCTGTCCATGCCAACCATTGAGAGTCTACTAGCCACGCCAAAGGTATCAACAACCTGCCAAATTCCTTCTTTTTCGACGAACAGATTATGTACAAATGTGACACCTGTAAATGCTACCATTGGCTCAACCCTGGACCAGACACCCGTCCAAGACGAAGCAGTTGTTGTATTTGATGGCCGGCTTGATACTAGCATCGATAAGGATCCACTGTACATAGAGGGCTTAAATGCAAACATCAACAGTGCCAAATCCACCATGGAGAGGAAGACCCAAACATCAACAGAGTTAGAGAAGACCTCGAAAGGTGACGAGATTCTAAGGAGCATTTTGAGGGCCATCGAGAATAACGGCAGGGAGCTCAGGAATGTTCAACGGAGCGTGAATTCAGTGGTAGACGAGATTAGATCGGTAAAGAGGACCATTGTCTCCCTGGAAAGATCCATAGCCCGGCAGAGTAAGCCTGCCCCTGCTCCAAGAAGGTCAAGGACTCCACTCTTTAGGTCGCCTCATAACAAGAAAAGTGACCAGCCTAGTGGAAGCCGCAAAGTCAAAAGTGCGGTAAAAAAGGTCTAAATCGCATATGGTCCAGAGGTAACATTTTTATTTATATCTTCATGTTTCTTTCGTCTACTATGATGTGTATAGTAGACCCACTGTGAGCCTGTCAATGGCAGGAGGGCTCATAGTGGGTAGGCTTTGAGGACAACAAAGTTAACCACGGTTTGACGTTGACAACAGTTTGTCTTGAATCACAGTCTGAAGTTACCCAGTTTTTTCATTCAGTGACTATTCCTAATTAGTTTTAAAGGAACCTTTTTTCTGTGTATTTTTGTAATTTCGATTTAAATAGTGTTTCGCACAGTTTTCAGTAGTGTAATATTCTTAATGTGAACTTTAATGACTATGTGGCTACAGGAGTTTAGCCATAAAGCCGAGGGGGTAGTGTAACGCCCCAGCTCTGGACTATGAACTGACATTTAGCGTAAATAAGTAGAACTGCTGCAGTGAGGCATTTTAAGTTTATTTCTTAGTCCTATCTTGTTGGTACGAAATATAGACGTAGATTGAGAAAGCATTTTTATTGTCGAGTTCCACTAGTCGGTAGTGCACTATTTGTGCAGTAAAATTCAAGGCGGAAAGGATGGATGAAGATCAGCCTGCATATAATGTGCAGTCTGATGTGAATCTTTGGTATTCGCAAAACTTTGGTGCTTGACTACTAGCAGGATAGTTTAGAAATGTTATTTAAAATAGTGACATACTTTTAGTCTTTTCCTGTAAGAGTTGGTTCTTGCGTGATGCATGGGGCAAGTCACCACTCATAGCATATGCAGACAGACACTGTTGAAAAGCCAGTCGGCCTGCATATAAAACAAACAGTGAAATGCCATTTCATTTCCTTATCCATGTCCGCGTAGCCTGCATGAGTTATTCTTGGGTCAGTTTTTTATCTTATTTCTCAGCCTCATGTCTCCGCAAAAATCACTTGTTATTATCTTTAATCCTTTACAAATCACTATTTTGTCTAAGTATGTGTATTTTGTCACAAGTTGGCTCCTTTTTGGCCTAGTATGCGCACGTAATTCCAGTGATGTTGCAGTTTAAATGTTTGTTCACTGTAAACTTTACATTAGATCGGCCATGTTTAAATTGCAGTGTGGGATCGATACGCTTGAGTGTATGCAAAGTCACCGTTCCAGATTGTGATTTAAACCCTTCTCATCAGTTTAATACTAGTTAGGTGCGTGTGCTAGTCTGATTCTACTTGTATTTTAACTTTAACTTTAGGCAAGCAAGCCTATTTTGCCATTTTTTAGCGTCGCCATCTTGCATTTTGGTCCGATGGTCTTTCTACCAAGTTTCGGGTATTTCGACCAGAGTCATGTCGGTAGCTACCAGTTTTTGGTAGTGGCCAGGCTACCAAGCGTCGGTAGTCACTACCAGAAAAGGGGTATCTACCATGTTTCTACCAGTTTTTGGTCAGGGTCGCTATATAAGCAGCGCGTTTTTGGTAGTAAGGGATTCGATTTCTGAGAACTGAAAAGAGAAGTCACGGCTATTCGTTTTGTCAAACACATTGTAAGAATGCAAATTTAGATTCTTTTTAAATCGTGTAAACTTCGGAAATAGAAAGAAGTCTCGAGCCGTAGAGTTTTTATTGAAAGTCGGACGGAGTAATTTTTGATACAGCTTTTATCTTTTCTGACGAGTTTTTCGTTCCGCTTTGATTCTATATATAGAAATAAGTATAGGTCGAGGGCAAATTGACCGTTCCAAATAGAAGGGAAGTTTTACTTAGTAGAATGCACGGAGCTCATCTTGTGACGCTGAACGCTTTATTACACTAGGCTGTTTGTAATTTTAAATGGTGTTACAGTAATCTAACCTTATTCATGAATTTTCAACTGATGTATTAAAAGCTGTGTGTTTTTACCAAGCGTTGCTTTCAAATTCTATCCACATTGCGTGGGGCTTACCGGAAGATAGATAGGGATCAGACCCCACTCTACCAAACCCAGTTATAGATCCACACAAGTCTGTCTTTCGTACCAGCTGGACCGTAACAATATACTCATACCTAAATAAACTGGTTTGTTATATTTTATATTTGTTTTCTTCATATGAACAGCAACTAAATTTTCATCAAATATTGTTGTATGGTGATAGTTTGGTTTAGCAACAAGCTTTTTATAACGATAGCTAACCGTATCATTAACTAAATGAATATCAACCCTATTTCTTAAGTTTTCCATGGTCTTACCAAAAAGACTATTCATCATTAATTTAAAAAAATCTTTTTCAAAATTATTTTTTGCATCTTTTCTTAAATCAACATTTTTATTAATATATTCCTTAATACAATATGTTTCTTCAAACATGATGCCACGATGTATCTTTTTAATTTTTAATCCTAATTCTAAATATTTTTTTAGTGTTTCATGATGTATAACATAATTTTCTTTATCGTTTAAGTTAGGAATTAATTTTTCCACTTTTTCTATTTTTAGTTGCTCAGGAGCAAGAGGAAAATCACTATGTAAATCATGCAACTTTTCAGGATACTCAAAAATCAACCTCTAAAAAGCATGGTATTTTTTTCTATTCTTTTAAATCATCTTCATCCATCCATCTAAAACAACTAGTGGGCAGCAGTTTGCTCATAGCCCATGGATAAAGACTGTTTGCATCTATATATATTAAGTATTTTGTTGGTTTATTTGGATTATAAACTTTCATATGCTTGTTATTAGCTTTTGCATATCTTTTACTACACATTGATACTCCACCACGTATTCCTTTTTCAATCATTAAAAGCATATCAGGGTCTGTTAAATACTCAAATTTTGATTTTGTTGTTTTAAGCATAGCATCTAATGCTAATCCTGGAATGGTATAATACCAAAAAGGGTCTAATTCATAATGCTTAAGACAAAGTTCTCTAAAGTTTTCAATTATATCAGCTAAAAGTAAAACATCTATTTCATTGTAAAGCTCTAAATATTCCTTAAACGTTTTCATATTAAAAGTTTTCCAAACATTTTTTGCATGCTCATAATCTTTATCTTCAATATGTTTATCATTTAAGCTTGAATAAAATTTTTCTTTAGGTGGTAGTTGAGTTTCTTCTAATTTTTTAACATTATCTAACCATTCATATGGAAAAAATCCTTTTTTTCTTAATAGTGGTAAATGTTCTTTAGGATGAAATTTTAATAAAATTTTTAACTGTTCATCACTTAAATTTTTTGAAAGCTCATCTAAACTACTATTCAAAAACTTAAGGCTATCTAAAAACCTTATTTTATGTGTTTTATTATTTCCAACCTTAATAAATTTACTAAAGCTAATATATTTTTCTTCATTGTTTGGTATGCAATCAATTTTTCCTTCAGTTTTACCAAGATTTTTTATAAAAATATGACTATCATAACCACTTAAATTATGAAAAAAAAAACAGGTGTAAAGTCAGGAATTTTTGCTTTAAGATTACACTTAGTATGTGCTGCACCACGATACTTACCTGTAAAATGACAATGGGCTTTTACTTTATAATTTTTTTTTGTAAATTTACCATTACATATCCAGCATTTTTTTTCATCCTCATATTTTTTTTCTTCATCTTTAGTTATCTTAATTGGTATTGGTTTTTGATAATATTTTTCATATATTTCTTTAATATCCTCAGTTATCTTATTTACAAAAACCTCTTCAGCATTTTTACCAGTATATTCTTTTATTTCAGGTGGGCAAACTTCATCATCAAAACATTTAATGACATATTTAAAGCTACAGGGAATATGCTTTTGAGTTTTTATAGTATAGCTATTCTCTTCACTTGGCTGACATGTATGTATAGGTTCCAACATACATTCAAAATCAGCATATATAACAAAAGGAACCTTAATTTTTCTATGATGATTTATAAATTCTAATACCTCTCCAGGTTTAGGCATATCTAAGGCAACCGGAGCATGTATATCACAATATTTTTTATGCTTTATCAAAAGGTCTTCTCTTCCAAATGCATTTAAACATCTTTTACAAAAATACTTTTTACCATGATGTTTTGATATTTGACTTGACATTAAGCGGCTAAAAGTTTTTATTAACACATAGTGGCAATTCTCTTCATTTGTTAAGTAAAGTAAATCAACATGATTACTTTTTTCTTCATTAGTAATTCTTAATGGATAAAATTTATTTTTTTTATCTTCATAACTATATTCATAACTATAAACATTAACGCTAATGTTAGAATTTTGTTTTTCAAATTTACTAATATCATGTAATGAAACAGGATATTCAATACCATTCATATTTATGCTATTTTCCTTTAATTTTAAAACAGAATTTATTCTTTCTGGATGGTTATCTGTTGGATTAAATGCTCTTAAGATATACCACTTAAAACATTGATTATCTTCATTTTTTATATTGATACATGCTTTTTTATCAGATATCCATTTTGGAAGAGGAATAAATGATGAAGCTCTTAATGGATTATAAATAGCTGTATGTAAATCTAAATCAACCACACTATGAAAAGAATAACCGCTACCCTTTCTTAAAAAGTTTTCATATTTTTCTAAAATTTCAGAAACCATTGTTTGATACAACTCATCTACATCGGTTCCACTTAAGTTAATTAAATTTTCACCTGATTGAAAATATGCTTCTACTGGCTGGTCAATATCATCAAATCTATACATTAAACATTTAAGTATCATCTTTACTTTAACTTTACGATTATTTCTTAAGATATTTGTTATAGTTTGTTTGCTATCCTCTAAAAAATCAGCAGGAGAATTAACGGGATACCCATTTATTTTATATTGATTTGCCCAACCCCTTAATGAAGAATTACTTAATGTTGCCTCTATATTTTCTGGTCTTCTTCTTGGTATTGTTTCCTCTATATTTCTTACAACTTCATCTATTACCTGTGGAATTTGTTCTGGTTCAACATTACCGGTTAGCCAATTAGTAAAATTTCTTACTCTTCTTCTGACACTCTGAGAAATTACCGCTGAGGCAACCCTTCGAGCACCACTATATAAATTAGATACTAGCCATTGACTACCATCTGTTAATCTGTTGATAAATCTTCGTGAAAAAGAATTCATCGCCATAATTTTTTTAAAACAAATAATTTTTGTTTAACTCAAATTTTTTAATTTATTATTTTTTTTAAAAAATAATAAATTATTGAATGTCAATTCTATATTTACCATTCCATACTCTACCATTCCAATTTTCAATCGTTTGAGAACATCTATCAATAAATTTACTTGCTTTGTAAATTGATGGAAAGGTTGTTGTTTCTCCTGTTTCAACATCCTTTAATATTACCGTTTTAGGATTTTTACCTATATCTTTTAATCTATCATAATTAGGTTCTTTTTTAAGTGGTATAGCTTCTTCAGGATACAATCCATGCTCTTTTAAAACATCAATATATTTTTTCTTGTTCCATTAGGAACAAAACTTAATATTGTTATCTGTTAATATCTTTTTAAAATCAGCAATCTTTAGCATTTTTATATAACATAAAAAATTACTTAATACACTACACTCATCTTGTTTCCATCACTCTGAAAGTTAATTAACCTATCACTAAGTAAAACCGCATATACTTCAGTATTTGCAGGAGGATTTGCAGTAAATGTTGCCTTAATATGAATATCAGTTATAGAATACTTAAGCCTTTCACTCTGCTTTGATAGGTCAAACACAAACAAAGGAAAAAGATGTTTAAAATCTGATGGTGTAATATTTGGATTTGAAACCAATTCATCCATGTTAAAAAACTTTTTTCTAAACAAAGCAGCTTCACTATATATTCTACTAAATTGATTTTGAGCAAAATTTATATCATAATCATATGCTGGATATTTTTTTGAACCTAACATTACATAAATATTTTTAACATTTAAGTTATTAAATACAGCTGGGTTTTGTTCTTGATTACCGCTTTTATCAATTAAGAAACGTGGCACTTCAGGAGATGATTTAGCTGATAACCTCCAAGTAAAACCTGTTGCCTGTGGAACCGAAATAGTGTCGCTTTGTATCATTCTATACCCAACTGGAAATTTTTCTTTTTTCTCGATAAATTTGTAAAGTTCCAACCTATTACCATCTTCCGGCTCCACATGTGGCATAAACCAAGATACCTTCAGTAAATTAACTTTACCAACATCAACAGCCGGGGTACCCACAGTTCCGTCCTCTAATAAAATATCACCTCTTCTAAAAATTGCGTCGTTGTCATCATTTCTTGTTAAGGTTAAAGTTTGTTTCATACCATATAAAACTTTGTTGTAATCTTCACAAAAACCAAATATATGTTTTAATGGTATCCTAAAACTAAATGTTCCAACTGGATTTGAACTAAAAATATACTGTCTTCTTACTGAAAAACCAGAATTAGCAGCAGCATTAGCTAATTCCCCTGTATCTTTATACCATAATTGGTTTAACCCTTGTGATTTAGAAAAGTCATCCGGGTATTTTAACAGCCCGAGCATTGTGCTAGCCTGACCAGGATAATTAATGGATTCTATCTCTTGCCCGCTAAGTTGGTATCTGATATTTTTAAACAGATACATCAGACCATTATTTGTTAAGGTTGCCTCATTAGCTGCTCCATAACGCGTTCCATTATTTTTTACTAATTCGCCTATAATTTGTAAATATGACTCGGAAGGGTGATAAAAAATATCTTGAGTTTCAATATTAATCCTAATATCCCCTCCTGGATTGTTTAGATTGGTTCCTGTAATAGGCTCATACTCATGGTATTCATATTCATCAATACTATCATCTTTTAAAATTGGTGCTTTAATGTTTAAAATATCCATTTTTATAGTTGAGGGAATGATTTGTTTTCATCATTTACAAAAACACCCTTAAGTTTAATATTTTTAAGTTTTTCTGCAGAAAGCTTTTTTCTCATTTTAGGATAAATTCTATTTCCGTAAAGAATGGTTATCTTAGGTATATCATTTTCTTCTAAATATTGATTTACATCTTCTTCAAATTCCTTAATGATATCAGCTTTTTCAGGTGATAATTTTAAAACAACCTTTTTATAATCATAACTTGTATTGCTAACTTCAAGAATTTCACAATCTTCATTGAGTTTAAAATTTGCAAAAAGGATACCAACCCTTTTTGTATTGTATTTTTCATATCCTGTTATTTTAAATTTAAGATTTGACATTCTTTTTTATTTAATGTAATAATTTTTGCTTAACTTAAATTTATTTTTTCATAATACTTTAACTCCGGAACCCTTACTATTTAATTTCTTAACTAAATCTTGAATAGCAATGGCACTACCATCTATTAAGGTGCTAATATTTTGCGTTGCAGGTTGTGTTGTTGTAGTAGACTTTTGAGTATATTTTTCTAAAATCTTTTTAGATTTTGGTGTTAAAGCCTTTTCAACTAACTTTTTACCTGCATCAACCGCGGCACTCTTTCCAACCTCTAACGCTTTCTTTACTCCTTCCTTAGCAACACTCTTACCAACATCAACTGCTGAAGACGCAATTTGTTTAGCTGCGCTGCTTGTAAATAGTCTTGTAAGAAAATTAGCTAAAGTATCAAATATCCCTGCTCCTCCATAAGCATAATTTCTTTTAAATCCTCTCTTTTGTGATGTAATCATTTTATAGTATAGACATTAACTTTTTATAACTCTTTGAATTTAATACACGTTGTCTTTTTAATTCATCACAAATACTTACAAGCTCATTTCTTACACCTGTATTACCAGCTTCTTTACTTGCCATTAAGGGGTCTAATCTTTCTAATAGTGAGTTAGGGTTAGATGGGATAATAGTTATTCCTTCTCCACCAATGGGTCTTTCTAACCAAATTTTGGAAAGAATTTTTTTCCATTTGAATGCTTTACTGCTTTTTGGTAAATGACTATCTTTTTTATTATTTTTATGAAGGGTGCCAGATTTTAACATTATCTCCTTATAATTTTCATAATCCCTATCAGTATATATATCTTTGTCCGGTCTTTTAGCTACAATTAACTCCCACAGGCCAGGTGTGCCTTCATAGGTTTTATTTGCAATTAAAAGATCATCTCCTAAAATTTCTAATTCCTCATCACCGATATGAAATTTACCTTCTTTGTCATATATCCCATACGTTGTATCAGCTTCATCCTTATTGGTAAATCTTCTTAGTTGCTTTGCTGCAAGTGGTCCAATAAGTAATAATGGGTCTTCATCTTCTTCTTCCATCTGTTCCTTAAACCAAAAAATTTCTTCTATTTCTTCATCACTTAATCCCGGTTTTTCATAAGCTTTTATAGAAGGAAAGGCTGGAAATGTAATAGCATTAGGTAAGTCTTTGATACCCTCTTTAATAGGTTTGAGTTCTTCTGTAATTTTTGTTGCTGTTTCCTTTTGTGTTTCTGTAATAGGTTTAAAAAACTTTGAAAGGTCTGTTTGTAATTCAATTTCACCTGTTCTCTCTGCAAGCTGACTATCACGAATTCTTTTCTTTGTTGCAAGATATTCTTTTACAATCAATTCCTTTTTCACAGGGTCTTTTATCTTTAAAAACGACATATTTTTTTAAGTAAAAAAAATTTTTATCTTATTTTTTTAATTAGTATTACCTATCTCACAAGCACAAGAACATTTAAACTTAGGTGGTTTTAGTTTTAGTCTTAATGGGCTCCATTGTTTCTTTCTACTAGTCTGCGGAATTCCTCCCATGCTTCCTGTTTCCCCTTCTCGATTAAGCTGTCCTGTTCCTCCAGCTTGCTTTTTTTCTTTGACTTAGCCCGTATCTCTTCCTTCATCACCTTATATTTTTCAAGTTCATCCATGATTAAAGTAAATTCTGAATGGTCTATTTTGTTGTCTGATATTGCTTTTGATATATGTGTATTAAGAGTATCAAGTTTTGCATCTGCTAACATTTTAATCTGAAGATGTTTTTCTGATTTTGTTCTGGTTCTTCTAACTATAAACTTACCTACTAATGCTGAAAGTCCAACAGCTAAGGCACAACCTTCCAGGGCTATCGTTGCCGGTATCGCTACAACGGTACTTAAAAGTGCTATTCCACCTGCTCCGGCTCCTATTGCTGCTGTGGTTAGTCCAGTTTCAACGTTATCTATTATTTTACTTATCTTTAGATACTTTTTACTTAACTGTTCTCTAATTCTTACTTCATTTTCAAGAAAATCCTGTATCTCTGATATCTTCTTAAGTCTAAAAGACTGACCATTGTCTCCTGCCGATATTACTGGTTCTAATGTTGGTGCATTTGGTATATTTCGTGCTTCTGGTAAGTTTGGATAAATCTTTTCTAGTTCCATTTTATTAATTACAACTATTTTTTTAAATAGAATAGTAAAGACGACACAAAAATTCATTCTCCTCTATTTTTACTAGGTTGCCAGAGTTGTTTGTAATTGTGGTAATCACATTATCATTATCCTCAAGAATAACTTCATTTGTTAAACTAAATTGTTTAATTTTTAGAGCATAAGATAGAGAAATTAAAACGACACCCCTACTCATCATAAAACCAAAATTTGAAATAATTGTTTTAGTTTCTTTTGGTTTTAATACTATAGGTTGTTGAGTATAAATATTCCAAGTAATAGGATTAACTTTTTTAGCTGGATACTTAACTTCTACAGGTTTCCAAAAAATAGTTTTTGGTTGAAACATTTTAGGTTTAACTCCAAATTTATGCACATTCATATTTTTAATTTTATAATATTGCTCCTAATATAGGAATATTTCCAAATGGGCTATTAGGTCCTAAAAGAAGACCTTTTCCATCATAAATTCATTCTACCACCCTTTTTTAAATACAATCCATCACCAACGGCACCTAACCCTTTACCTTTAGCCGGACCAAGATATAAACCTTCACCATCAGTTTCTACTTGACATATACAACCACCTTTTTTAAGGTAAAGACCATTACCCATTGCTTTTTGAACTCCTGAAGAGGCTAACCCAGATAGGGCGCCAACTCCTATAGCTGGTAAAACGGTTCTTGCTAATGTGGGTAGAACTGATGAAGCTAAACCTGCTAACAAAGGTAAAAATCCACCTTCTATTTTCATATTGTGTTTAAGTTGCTTAATTGACATTCTAATTGTGGTTCCCTTACCAGCTTTATAAGCTTTAGTAAGTTTATTTACTTGTGATTTGGTTAATGCTATTACATCATTACCATGCAAATCTTCATAATTTAAACGAATACTTATCGGACAACTAACTTTAACAGCATGATTTAGCTTTTGCTTTTGCCCTTCTGATATATTTACTTTAGCGTTAATGTAGTTTGTCATTTTATATTAACATATTTTTTTATTTATCTTGCTTCTCTTATATGAAATCTGATTGTTAAATTCTCACCTCTAAGATTTAGTAATGTTCCATCTTGGTCTGTAATTGATACATTGGGGTTATGTATTTCATTTAATGTTAATGGTAGATAAACTAAATTTACTGGATTTTCTATTATTTTATACCCTGGTGATACATTTGGAAAAAAGCTGTAAATAGTGTTTTTTTGAGAACCATTAACATAACTACCTGAAATTAAATCAATATTAACTAACAAGCTATTAATACTTAAAATATTTACTACTTTTTCAGATTCGTGAAATCCTTGTAGATATTTTGCTCTATTAAATCCTAATACTTTTCCGATACTCCTACTTTGGTTAAAATCTACCTGATAACCATTTTCTACGATAAGAATTGATTTTAAAGTATTAGTGTTTGCAGAGATATTAATATAATATTCTTCATTAACTGTGTCATAATGACCTTTTTTCCTCATTTCTTGTTGTATTACATCATTAATATCAACTAAATCATAGGAACCTTCAGGTATTTTTAGTTTTACCCATGTTGCACCATTGTCAGGTGAATAAACAAAAGTACCGTTGTTTTTATCAATATTAGGAAATGAATAGTAAGTTTCAAGATTAACCAATGCTATTTCATATTCTTTATCTTTTTCTAATTGAAGTGGTGGAGTAAATCTTGTTTTAAACTCTGTTTTGTTGTTGCTTACTATAATTTGAAATGATGTTTTATGGTCAGTGTTTTTTACAATTTTTTCAAGTAATTCTTCCATTTTATATTTACTAAAAATATATTTTAAAACAAAAATATATTTTTTTATAAAAATTTAATAATAGTTGTTGTAGTTTTTAGGTATATAGAAGTTGTCAAATCCATTTCTATATTTACCGTTGTATTTGTTATTGGTTAAGTCAATTACAACAAAACCATGAGGTCTTTCCCAACAATTTTTACAAAAATTAACAAACTCAGTTTTTGACATATCATCCCCTACATGGTCGCTAAAAATATGATTAAGATTTTTTAAGTCCTGTCTAAACAAGCATATAAAATTTGCGTTTTCTCTAATAGTTTGACGGGGTAATCTAAAATAATTTTGTGATAGATAAAAACAATCAGCATTACTATGTCTTCCACGAACATAATAACTTTCACATTTGTTTTGCCTTTCTAAAAGTAAATCATCAAATGTCATTAAGTTTTTATTTTCCCCATTTAAATCTCTTGGGTCAGGCACATCACAAGCATTTTCAAAAAATTCGCAGTTAATATCAGATTTTTCTTTAATTGTTTTGCTCCATTCTTCAACTAACGCTGTAGGTGAAACATTATAGTTTTGAACATCATTTTTAAGTGAAAACAACCTTAATATATATTCTTTTGGTATTTTTTCTTCGAAAGCTTTTTTAAGTATGCGATATTCTGGTTGAAACAAACTTTTACCAAAAACGCATAAGTTGCTATAATCTAACCAATCAGGTCTTAACAAAAGGTTGAGTAAAAGTGTAGTTTTACCACATCCTGATTTACCTACTATTAAACCTCTAATACTTCTTGGTAAAAGGGGGTGGTTAAATCTTTTTGCTAACGCTTCATTCCATGATAAATTAACAATATCCATTTTATATTAAAAAAAATAATTTAATATAAAAAATGTATTGTGTTAAGTGTAAAAAACAAACTGAAACAACCGATTTTGAATGTGCGGTAAGTAAAAATGGTAGAAATATGAAACGGGGTAAGTGTAAAGAATGTGGAACAACTAAAACTCAATTTACAAAAATAGAGGGTGGTTCATTGTTAAACAAGGTTATCAATAACTTACCTGTTGAAATGCACTTACCTGGTCATAATTTTACTGGTCCTGGCACCAAGTTAAAGAAAAGATTAAATCCTGATTTAACACCTAAAGAATGGTCAAAACCTGTAAATCGTGTTGATAAAGCAGCATATCATCATGATATATGTTATCTTAAACATGATGATACAGCAACAAGAAATTCTGTTTGTGATGTTAATATGCTTAAAGAGTTAAAAGATATCTATAATCCAACAATTAGGGAAAAAATGGAAAGAGGATTGGTTTCCTCATTAATTGGTACTAAAAAAAGATTTGGTATGGGAATTTAAAAAAAAAAATGACCAAAATATAACGCTAGCAGAAGAATTACATAAACCAGTAAAAAGAAAATTTAAGAAAAGGAGAGTTAGAGTAAATGGTATTGATAGGATATGGGCTGCAGATTTAGTAGATATGCAAGCATTTTCTAAATTTAATCGTGGTGTAAAATATCTTCTTGCTGTCATTGACATTTTTTCAAAATACGGCTATCTTATACCATTAAAAGATAAAACAAAATCTGTTTCTATTGCATTGAAGAGTGTTTTTAAGGAAAGAAAACCAGAGAAAATGTGGGTGGATAAAGGTAAAGAGTTTTATAACAAAGAAGTTAAAGATTTGATTGAATTATATTCCACTGAAAACAAGGAAAAATCAAGCGTTGTTGAGAGATGGATTAGAACAATGAAAGAAAAAATGTGGAAGTATTTTTCTGCTCACTCAACAAATGTTTATATTGATGTATTACCAAATCTTATTAAAGAATATAATAACACGAGGCATTCTTCTATTAAGATGACTCCAACTGAAGCAAGTAAGAAGAAGAATGAAAATAAAGTTTGGAGAACATTGTATCCTGATTATAATCAAGTAAAAGAAGACATCAAACCAAAGTTTTCTGTTGGAGACAAAGTAAGGATAAGTAAAAAGAAAAAGACTTTTGAAAAAGGTTATACCACAAGATGGACTGAAGAGGTTTTTACAGTTTCAGAAGTAAAACATACGTCACCTATAACATATAAAATTGAAGATTTAAATGGAGAAGAAATAAAAGGTACCTTTTATGAACCTGAACTACAAAAAACAAGACAAGAGTTGTATAGGATAGAAAAGGTTATTAAAAAGGGAAAAAAGAAATCTCTTGTAAAGTGGAAAGGTTATTCTGATGAGTTTAATTCATGGGTTGATAATAGTGCTATTATAAATATTTAAATATATAAAAAAATGAAAGATATAAAAATTGATAATATAACTTTAAAAAATAAACCTTTAAGTAATTTTGAACTAAATGATGCTGCAAAAAAATTAAAATTAAAAAATTTTAGAGGAACATTTTTAAGAGATACCCTACCAAAAAACAATAAAAAAAAAAATGAATGTGGTATATTAAACCTTGATGACTCCGGCGGTCCAGGTACTCATTGGGTTGCATGGTTTAAAAATGGTAAAAAAAAAATTTATTTTGATAGTTATGGTATTCAACCACCTAATGAAATTATAGATTATTTAAAACATCCTATACACTACAATACTGACCAATTACAACATGCAGGGGAAGTGTTTTGTGGTCATTTATGTTTGTTCATTCTTAAAGAGTTATGTGATGATAATAAATTTCAAGATGTTTTAAATAAACTTTTTTAGCAATATAAAAAAATGCCTGTTGATAAATTTGGAAGAATGGATTATGTTAAAACAAGCGGTGATGGTGTTTCACTTGCTTACATAAATAACAACTTTTTACGTAAAGATGGAACAACCACCGTTAGCGGTTCTATAAATATGAATGGCAACACATTAGCGAGGGTTAGTAATCCAGTAAATCCACAAGACGTTGCGACCAAGGATTGTGTTGATAATACAGCAGGGGGTAGCCATAAAACACCACTATTAAAAGAAAATGGAAATTTTCTTGCTACTGCTCCTATCAATATGGCTTTTAAAAAAGTACATAATCTACATGACCCTGAAGAACCGCATGATGCTGCTACAAGAAGTTATGTGGATAAGGTTAGTAGAGAAAGTGTCATTGTTAAACGTAATGATGGAAGATTTGTTGCTACAGGAAATATAGATATGAGGAATTATGGGTTAATTAACATTCTGGCACCAGCTGAACCTGATGATTAGCAACAAAGGGGTATGTTGATAGTCAATCCACACCGTTTTTGTATAACTCTGCTGATAACTTTTATACTGCAATAGGAGAAATATCTATGGGAAACCGTCGAATTCATTTTGTTGCTTCTCCAATTGAGAATAGCCATGCAGCAAATAAGCTTTACGTAGATAGTGTTTTTGAGATAGCTACCGCAGGTGAAAAGGTTTTAACAAAAATCCAAGATGTGTCTTTTTCAATGGCTGGTAAAATAGATATGGGTGGTAATTCAATTACTGGTTTACCAAATTCAATAAATCTTAACGCTGCTGCTAATAAAAATTACGTTGATAATGGTGGTGCCATTGTAAAAAATCCGGATGGAAGCTTTACAGCAATATCTGATGTAGATTTTCTAGGTTTTTCTATAAAAAACGCTGCGGCACCTGTAGATGAGGGAGATTTAGTAATAAAATCCTACGTGGATGAAAGGGTATCGCTTCCTAAAACAATTATAAGCGTGTGTGCCGAGGAACAAGGTGCTTTATTAGATGGTAATTATGAGTTTTCTTTTGGTAATGGAAGCACCGGAGTAAGCCATGGAAAGGGGGGTTATTGTATGTCTGCTCCTGGTAGAATAATAAGAGGGACTTTAATGGTTGTTAAGGGAACCGGTATTCTAAAAGAAGAGGCAAAAGTTAATATAGTCGTAAATGGAGTTGAACAGATTGATTACTCCATAGTAAAAAAGAAAGGAGAAGGTTGTAGTTGTGTAGTTTTTCCACAACCTTTAGTAATAGACCAATGTGATGTTATAAACTTTATAACAAGGTCAAATAACCCTAATGCTAAAAATGCATATTTGACATTACTGATAGAGTTAGACTTGTAAAAATATTTAACCCAGTAAAGGGTTAGATATTTAAAAAAGGTTTATCGATACACACACCAAGATCACGTGGTATAGTATGTCACAACTTTTTCCAATATTTTGTAATGCACTTTTAGACTGGACTTTTGAGGGAAATAGGTAGTATGTTATGATATTAATAATTTTTTGCTTTGTTTTTTCTAAAAATGAACTGTATATGGTAATTGTATAAAATATGATTTTTATTTAATGATAATAAAGCAGTCTTACTTCCTTGTTGTAAAAAATTTATTACTAATAACACGATAACCTCTGGCGCGGTCTAACAACCCGTAAGTTAATACCATATCACAATGTTGTAAGGCTGCTGTTTAAAAAAACAATATTAAGTATTTTATACAATTATTGTACAAGTTAAACATTTTTTAAAAAAACAGGGTAAAAATGTTTGTTAATATTATAATGTACTACTATTTTGGTGTGTTAAGCAAAAGTTAAAGGGTTGTGCACTAAATAATTTCCTCTTTCGTTTTCCGTTAGGAGGCATGAAAAAATGGTTATATCATGGTAGTTTAACGTTTTTCAACATTAGTTAAGATAGGAATATCAAAGTTTAAGTCTCTCTGTGTTTGGGGTTCACAGAATTTATCCTCGGATAAATACGTCCCCCGATATTCCTGTTAAAGTTCACGTTTGATATCACTTTCAGTTTTGCAAACTGGACATTTGTTTGAATTTTCGTTTAAATTATCACAATTTGCACACAAGCATACATGACCACAAAAGCAAAAAAGTACATTTGGTTTTTCTTCAAGACAAATAACACATTTTTCTTCATAAAAAGTTTTCTTTTTATTAGCTTTTTCAGCAATATTTAGTTTTTTAAGATTTTCAAGAACTTGTCTTAAACGTGCCGCATCTTGTTCATCTTGTCTGTTGTAATCATCAACTATTTCTTGTTCATGTTCAGTTAATTCTCTTGGTTGTTCTTCATCTTCATCTTCTTCCTCTTCTTCATCTTCTTCCTCTTCTTCATCAAATGTTGTTTGTTCATAAACCATAAAACGTATTTTACGATTTATATCTCTATCTTTAAAAGCATTTCCACCATCAGCTAAGGCTTCAACATAATAACGATATCTATCTAAAATATCATTTTTATTTTTATTAAAACAAAATGATTTAAAAGATGTCATATAAATACCTTTTTCTTCATAAAACCAATCAATAAATACACCTAATTTTAACCATTCTGTTTCTCTTTCTTCAATCTCTTTTTTTGATTTACTAAATATGTAATACAATTTTGAACCTAGCTTAGTTAAAACAGTTTCATAATTTAAATCATCTTTTGATTGATATAACTTTTTCTTATACATTAAACCATTTGAATTTAAATAAAAATCATGTTTTTCTTTTATGGTTTCTTTTAACTTTAATTTAAAGTCTCTTGTAAGTTTGTTTAAAACATTCATCTTACATAACATTTATACAACTTAACAAAGAAAAATTCAATTTTTATTTTTAAATAAAATTTTTAAAAAAATTATTTTTTTTAAAAAAATATTTAACCTTTTAATAGGTTAAATATTTATAATTCTCTTTTAATGTTTGATGTTTTTCTACATAGCGGACATTTGTTTGTGTCTCCGATTTTATCACATGTTGAGCAAACACATAAATGACCACAACTACAAAACAATATATTAGGTGTGGTATCATTACATATAACACATTTTTCTTCTTTAAAGGTTTTGTATGTGTTAGATGGTGGTTCTTCTGTTTCATCATCTTCATTTTCATCATCTTCATTTTCATCATCATATTGTATATCATTTCCATGTTCATCTATATCCCAAGTAATTCTTTCTATTTTTTCAATTCCATATCTACTATATATTGTTCTATATCTTCCTCCTCGAAAATGGTTTTGGTTAAGTTTCCAAAATGTAAGAAATTTTTGATAGGAAAAGTCTTCACGTCTATTATAAAAAAATATATCAGCGTTTTGTATAACTCCCATACCTGGCTCTCTTTGCGGTTCTGGTTGTTCTGGAAATAAAGTTTGTGATTGGTTTATTCTTCCTAATATTTTTCGTTTTTCTTCCTTACATAGTTGTTTTAGTTGACTTTGCAATTGGTTTTCTTGCGAATCAAGGTTTTCTATTTGGGTTAGAAGCTGGTTTCTATGTAAATCAAGATGGTTTATTTGACTTTGAAGTTGCTTTATGCTTTCCATTTTATACACGCTTATGATGTATATATTTTTGTTTAAACTTAACAAAAAAATTTTCAATTTTTTTTTATTAATGCGTGTATTAAATAAATTTTTTATTTTTTTTTTAATTTTTTAAATTTTTTTTAAATTTTTAATTTTTTTTTCTACAAAATCTTAAGCCACCCACAAACACATAAGTCTGATGCATGAGTAATTGGTTAACCAATGCGCTGGTTAGCTGGCTAGCTAGCTAAATCAAAAATTAAAAAAAAAAAAAAATTTGTTTAAGTAAAAAATGTTTATAAAAAAGGATTTGTTAATTTGTTTTATAAACTTAATGTGATGGGTATGATAAGCGTTATATTACATAATTTTATGAGCATGTTAATGTGGATAAAATTGTTATATTGTTTAATGGTTAGCCATATGCTTTAGCGTGGGTTTTTGGTTAAGGGTGGGGGGATTGCATAAGTGTGTTGATTTTTGCATGGGTTGATTGGTTAAGGGTGGGGGGATTGCATAAGTGTGTTGATTTTTGCATGGGTTGATTGGTTAAGGGTGGGGGGATTGCATAAGTGTGTTGATTTTTGCATGGGTTGATTGGTTTGCTGGTTTGTTATGGTTAAAATATTTTTGGGACGAGTGATTTTGTGATGGGGGTTATCGGACAAATATGCATTTGTCATATGAACTCCCCTTTTATAATCTACTGCCGAAACTTTTTGCTATTGGTCAATTTTCTGCATGTCTAAGGACCAGTTCATCTCATGATTCAGTCGGTTGCTAGACAAAATAGGTTTTATGGATCCATCATCAGGTGATGACTTGCTTGGTATCATGCATCACAGAGATGCATTAAGCCCCCTTTTGTCAGAGTATGGCTAAAATGTTTCTAAATTTCAATGGCTTGTATTTTTAGCCTTCGAAAGAGGTCGACTTTACAATACAGCATTAGCACTGAAAGAGTTAATCTCGAGATGAAATATACTAAACTACGTGGATTTACGCAAACTTTTGAGATTGAATATTCACAGTATACATACGATCCCTGTTTTACCGAAAGGTATAAGCTGGCGTAAAGTTATGCAAATATTTACTCAGACCGTAAAGTAATGCAGTTTAGTGAAACTTCTTTTAAGACTTTATGCTGGCTTACCTACACTGCGTACGCAAATTTCGTGCGTACGAAGTTTGGTAAAAGGCAGTCCTGGGGTAGCTTTCACTAAACTGCTTATATTTACGTATGGGGGTATATACACGCATACGATCCCTGCTTTACCCAAAGGTATGTGCTGGCGCAAAGGTATGCAACTGTTTACTCTCATTGTAAAAATATGTAGTTTTTCAAAACTTGTTTTCAGACTTAATGCCTGTTTATCTAAACTGCGTACGCAAATTTCGTGCGTACGCACTTTTGTGAAAGATACCCCTGACAGGTCCGTATTCACAAGCCATTCTGAAGAGCCTTTTCTTTTTTATTCTCTTAATATCTAAATTTCAAAGCAACCCAATTTCTGCTTGACTAAACCATTTAGTTTAGCCAATCTGAGGATGTGTTACTTTCAAATTTTCGTTTAGCCAATCAGAAGATGTGTTACTTTCAAATCGAGAAAATCTCGGCGAATAGGACTAAAAACATTCTTAAGAATGATTGGTGAATACAGACCCAGAATGCAACGCGACAACGCCCAGATTTCCAGCCTAGGACTTAAGTCTTTGCCAAACAATAAAATTTTAGACTGGTCCAAACTGAAAGCATCATTCAAATTTAGCTCAACTGGTGGTAGGTATAATTGTCTGTGAAAGTGTAGAAAACCTTGTGGGAAAAAGGAGAAAATGCTTGTTACCAGCATTGTCTCCTTTTCCCACAAGGTCGTCAAAAGGCGAGTTCCTCAGCGTCGTTAAAACTCGGGATTGTGTGGTAAAGTGTTAAAATTCCACTGAGCCACGGCGCTCGGTGAAAAGGGTTATGGATGGAAAGTGTGGTACAGAGAAATGTGTCCATTTGGACAAAGATACTTGTAACTGTTTTCATACAGATGACCCTGTAAAATAAACATTGGCTATTGTGCTGTATTTGTGTCTTTTGTGCCATAATATTGGTGATTTCCGATTTACAACAAGGCCTGAATGTGCTGGCTTCTGACCCACTTTTTGATATTAATAAAAAATGAATAAACAGAAATTTGTGATTGGTCAAAAATGTAGATACAGTGTATGTTTATTTTAAGGACCCCCACCCCCCACCCCCTGCCTATTTGCTGGCAAATTTACGCCGTCTATTTTCTTGAAGATATTTTATACTCAGCCCTTCACCACACAATCCCAACATTTAACTACCAGAGAAAAAAGCCCTTTGAAAACATTGCGGGAAAAGCAGACAATGCTGGTAACCAGCATTTTCTTCTTTTCCCACAATGTTTTTTACCCTTCCAAAAACAAATTTCAGTTTTTGAGTCGCATTTATTTTGTCGTCTGGAAATGCTTTCAATTTGGTCAAGTCTAAAATTTGTCGTTTGGTGAAGAGTTATATGGACATCGCGTGTTTCGTGGCAAGGGTAAGAGCAGTTGCTCTGATAGATCAAGTATGAAATGACGGTTAAAAATTCTTAGAAACGAAATTCTACATTCCAGTGTATTTGTACACAAATACAGTGTTTAGAATTATAATAACACTCAGTCCACTGTTCGTATTATTATAGTGATGTTTGACATAATATCGGCAACTCCCTACCACAATATCGCGAAACACCCATGAAAATCAAAATTATGCGTCAAAAAATATATTTTTTCACGGATTCATTCCCTAATATATCAAATACAATATAGGCGCTGGTAGCTAGCATTTTCTCCCACATCCACGATTTCTTAAGGGTCGTTAAAACACTGAAATGGTTTGGTAAAGGGTTTGGTTAAACTAAACTAGAGGCCCATGAGGGCCTGAATTGCTCTACTGGCATTGATTTTGCTTTTTTTTTTTTTTAGCATACGTTATGAATTCATGATGCAAAGAGGAAAAAGCAAACACACAAAAAAATGGGGGTGGGGTGTCGGTGAAACTGGACGTGAACCCACTGAGACAGTGCAAATAGGCATGGTGAATTAAACAAACAGTGAAAAAAAATTAAGCACAATTTCTTAAAACCAACTGTTTAGAATCCAGCCAAATCTGATAGGGTTTTAGTACTCATTGTTTGAAACAATCCCTGCAAGTTTCAAAGCAATGCGATAAATAATATGGACTGTGCTGAGTAAACAATACTAAGTCATCAAATGCCTGCTTTTCCTAAATTAATTGCTATATTTTCTTCATTCTTAATAGAGTTCAATCCCTCGATGATACAAATAATCTTTGCAAGTTTCAAAAGAATTGAATAAAAAATGCGACTTATTAAACAAGAAATGTAAATTTTCAACTTTAAATGGCTCCTTTTCCCATACTGATGGTCATTTTCTTTTGTTTTTCAAAATCAATAGGGTTCAAGCTATTGATAATATAAGGCAAAGTTCTGTACAAGTTTCACGAAAATTCAACCACAAATGCCGACGTTATCGCCTAAAAAGAAATTGTAAATTTTCAAATTTAATCGGCTACTTTTCCTATGCTAATTTTCGATTTTTTTCAAAATCAATGGGGTTCAAGCTGTTGATGATACAACGAAAATCTGATGAAAAATGCAGACTTTATCGCATTAACGAGACATTCATATTTTGAACTTAAAATGGCTATTTTTCCCACACTGATTGTCTGATTATTTTCAAAATCAATAGGGTTCAAGCTATTGATCAGATAAACAAACTGTGCAAGTTTCACGAAAATCCGACCACAAATGCAGACTTCATCGCGTAAACAAGAAATTGAACTTTAAATGGCTACTTTTCCCACACGGATTGTCAGATTTTGTTCAAAATCATTAATGTTCAAGCTATTAATCAGATAAACAAGAAAATTCAACAACAAATGCAGACTTTATCGCGTAAACAAGAAATTGAAATTTTGAACTTTAAATGGCTACTTTTCCCACACTGATTGTTAGATTTTGTTCAAAATCAATAGGGTACAAGCTATTGATCAGATAAACAAACTGTGCAAGTTTCACGAAAATCCGACCACAAATGCAAGCTTAATTGCGTAAATAGAAATCGTAAATTTTCAAATTTAATCGGCTACTTTTCCTATGCTCATTTCCGAATTCTTTTTTTAAATCAATGGGGTTCAAGCTATTGATGATACAACGAAAATCTGATTAAAAATGCAGGCCTTGTCGAATAAACAAGAAATTAAAATTTTGAAATTTAAATGGCTACTTTTACCACATTGATAGTCAGATTTTTTTCAAAATCAATAGGGTTCAAGCTATTGATCAGATAAACAAACTGTGCAAGTTTCATGAAAATCCGACCACAAATGCAGACTTCATCGCGTAAACAAGAAATTAAAATTTTGAACTTCAAATGGCTACTATTCCCACACTGATTGTCAGATTTTGTTCATAAGCGATAGGATTCAAGCTATTGATGAGATAAACAAACTGTGCAAGTTTCACGACTATCCGACCAAAAATGCAGACTTTATCGCGTAAACAAGAAAAGACTAACGGACGGACGGAAGGACAGACGGACAGACGGACAGACGGACGGACGACGGAACCCACGCCATGACATAAGCTCTGCTGGCTTACAGCCAGTAGAGCTAAAAAACCACTTGCAGATGACTTTTCCGCCAAGCAGCTGAACACTTCTAGAAATATTGTGGCAAAAAAAAAAGATGCTCGTAATTAGAAATTGCCTCTTTGGTCACAATCTTTTCTTTTTTATTAATTACTTATCAGATAATTTTATGTCGACCATTCATTCTTATCCAGGATGTTTTTAACCCAGGGCATACATGAGTATGTGGACTGTCGCCGTGATATGATTGAAATAATGTTAAAAGCGGCCGTGTAAAACATTATTCAATCAATTTATCTCAAATTTCATTCTGTATGAAGGATAAAACGACATTCAAACGATTTGTCGAGGATTTTCACAAATTGTTGACCGTCCAATGCTGTAACCTTTATCGCTGATTAAATCTCTGCCAGACGACATTTTAGAATTTAACAAACATTAAGCCTGGCTTACAATCGATAAAGATAGATGAATCTGCCATTCCGACCCTGAAGTTTGCTTTTTTAGTGCTTAGTGCACGGTTTTCAACAGTTTTTTTTTTTCAGTTATATTACGGCGCCATTCGACTAATCTCGGGTGATCCGTTGATCAAGTCCCTCGCCTGTATCACGTAGTTTGATATGCACCTTTCTTCGCCGGAAATACACCGCTTTACCGCTCTTAAATCGTAATACTCCACTTAGAAAAAGAAAACACTAGTCATTATTTTCTATCAGAATCTTTCTAAATACATTTTCGTTGACAATTTGTACATTTGTTTTCTAACTTGGTTTATTAATTCCGACGGCATTTTCAGCGACAGCTTGCTTATCAGCGTTGCTCTTGTTGCTGTAGCTAATCGATTTACATTGACACCGCCATGTTTAAAATCACGTGACTAGCAGTATTTCAAAATGGAAACCCCCTTGATACAAACGAGGTTAGATGTAGGTACGGAATCGGTCGAGTTGTGGCAAGTGATTATGGCGCATATTGCACCCACATGGATCCCCGGGTTTTTTCCGCTGGAAATTTCGTTTTTGGGTACTAAATGTCTTCACAGCTTCAAAATTCGAAACAATTTCTTACTCAGTGAGAGGAATAAGTCTCGCGTCATTAACTTTAATCGAGCATTAGAAGGGGTACCGGTCGAGCAAGGCCAGTTCACACACCCGAGTTCACCGGCCCTGTGCGTTACCTTTCCGAGCTTTTAACCTTTCCGACACAACCCCTATGTTTTGACGACCAGGATTAACCCCTAGAGCCCCGAATAAACCCAACAGAAATGTTCATCCGAGCAATACGACCCTAATAATTGCAATTCATGTTTGCTTTTGTCTACAGTGTTTCAGCAAAGCGGACGGTGTAGATCAAAGATCAGGCTTCACGTTTTGTGCAGCCTGATCTTGATCTAGACTGACCGCAAAGGCAACTATAGTCGTGAAAGGTGCTGTAAGGATTAAGCAGACACTTCGAAAACAGCAGAAAATGCTGATAACCAAGTCAAATCCAATCATTTGAGCCACATTCAAATTGTGGCTTGCAAATGCTTTCAACTCGGATCGGACAAGCGTACAAATTTGTCGTCTGTTGAAGAACTAAGGGCATGCACGTCCTTGTGAAACGTCAGCTGCACGATAATGCTTTGATGCCCTTGAATTCACTAGCATTGCGCGTTAACATTTAGTTTCTGGATTTGTTCGTGCATGCCCTTTTGAAACGACGGTCATATAATGATGTTAAGCGATGCCCTTAACCTTTTACCACATAAATACAAGTTTTAACGACATTAAAGGTACATCCTTACAGCCAGAGAGAAAAAACTGCTGTTAAACCTTGAAAGTGTGTAGAATGGCTCAGAATTTGGTTAGCTGTGAAAACATAGATAAATTACCAATATATACATGTATGTTGTAATAAAGGATAGAGAAACTCAAGGGTTTCTTTGAAGGTTGCAAGGATATGAAATACATTTTTCATCCGTCGCAATCTGTGCAACGTTGCAGCAATTAGGGGCAACATTTGGCATGAAAATACAAGAATGATTATAGTTTCATAAAATAAAGTTTCAAAATGGATTATATACAGGCTGAAACGAGAATAGATGCATCTTTAAGGAATAGGACCTTTGAAAACATTGTGGGAAAAGAAGAAAATGCCTGTAGCCAGCATTTTCTCCATTTACCACTATGTTTTCTATCTTTTTCCAGCCACAGTTAGACTGTCGTTTGCAAATGTTTTGAATTTGAACGACTCTACATTGTGTCGTTTGATAACGAGTTACAAAGATGAATTGTTTATCTCCCTACTTACATCAAGTGGCGAGATTTCCGTGTAAACTGAGAACACCTCCGAGTAATTAACTTCCTTATTTTTGTTCATTTCCCCATCGGTGCTGCTGGTCACGTGGGGTTCCTTGGGTAAAGCATTAGAGCCCCAGGCTGGCACCGATGACATCGAGGAAAGAGATTGACCCCTTTACTCCTTAATCCTTTACCCGCAAACGACAGAGTTTTAGATTTGTCAAAAATCAAAGCATTTGCAGACGACAAATTACATGTGTCTCAAGCTGAGAATTTAGTAATTGAGAGGGTAGAAAACACTGTGGGAAAAAAGAGAAAATGCTGGTTACCAGCATTTTCTCTTTTTCCCACGATGTTTTCCAAAGCCACTTTCCTCTCAGATGTTAAACGCGTAATTGTTTTGTAAAGGGTTGGTAAATCTACTTTTAGACCTAAAATGAGTTATTGTATAATCTGTGAACGTGCAAAATATGGACAAAGGTTAACCTGTTCAAAAATAAGTGTGACATGCTCTGTGAAAGGGGGCTTAATGCATCTGCGAAAAGCATCGACCAAGGTCAGCTTTCGCAGTCCGCGAAGGCTGACCTGGGCTGAAACCTTTCGCTATTGGCCAATTTTCACTGTATCAAAGGACCATTCTACCTCATGATTAAGTTGGTTGTTAACAAATAATGGCTATTATGGATCCATAATTATGTGATGACTAGCATGGTATCATGCATCACGGAGATGAGTTAAGCCCCCTTTTCACAGAGCATAGCACATTTACTGTATGCAAGGCGTAATTGTAAACGTGTTTTAACCTTACACAAAATGGACCTTTATTTTATATAAAGATAGATAATGTGTTCGTAATAGTGAATATATTTTAAATCATATCTTGTGAGGCACTGTGTCACTATTCTAATTGTGAAAAGTTCGTTGCATGTGTGTGCATAATTATCTGACGTTAGAACCTCCGATGAAATATGAATTATATTCTTGATACTCTCTGCTTCACACTTCTCTTTTGGTGAAACCATAATCTACACAAAAACTATAGACATTTGTGAGAAAGAAGACGTTCATAACACAAACTTTGATCATGCCTGCTGTTCATACACCTCGCAGTGCTTTGATCAGCCTGGGTTCTAGTCCGATCATTTTTTTCCCCCTTTTTATTTATATTCGGACTTTAATTTGTCAAACATGAACGACCTCATATTTTTGTCAATGTAAAGTCCGAATGTAGAAAAGGCGAAAAAATTATCGGACTGGAACCCAGGCTATGCTTTGATCTGTGGAAGCGTCTAACGCGCGAATAACCAAGGGAGCTAACCACGGATAAAAGCAGTAGTCAATAGTGACAGACTTAGTTCCCTTACCACATAATAAACATCGGAACTACTGCGCGCCTCTTTTTCTATCAGTCAAAGATATGCCTTCTATAACACGCCAATCCAACAAAGGTTTCAATTCGTTTGACAATTAACTCTTTACCACACTACAAAATTTTAGACTCATCCAAGTTGAAAGCATTTGCAGATGACAATTTCAATGCAACTCAAAGGATGCAATTTGTCTTTGATAGGGTAGAAAACATTGCGGGAAAAGGAGAAAATACTAGTTACCAGCACTTTCTCCTTTTCCCACAATGTTTTCAAAAGGCTTCAACATCAGGGTCGTTACAAGTCAGGATTGCATGGTAAACAGTTAACACAATTTTCAACACTGTGGCAGTTATATCATAAAATTCAGTGCACCAATCCATGCATTCTAAGAGTTTCTCTTTGCTAGTGCCATCCGGCACAACATTCAGTCCAAACTTGCTTTTCTGCAAGACCTCTTTACCAAACGACAAAATGTTAGACTTATCCAAATAGCAACTGCAGGCTACAAATTAAAACTGGCTCAAATGACGAGATTTGTCTTTGAAATGGTAGAATACATTGTGTGAAATAGAATAGGAGAAAATGTTGGTTACGATTTTTAGGGTCTGGTTAAAAGTCTGACTGATTCCAATATGTTGACTATGAGAAAATTAGTGTTTTTAAACTATAGTCTTAACGGCCAAAATACTGCCTACTCAGCACCATCAGCTGCAACAACAACCACAGATTATCATTTGAGTATGATTATTGAGTGTTTTTAATAGTTCTTTAAGGAAAATAGCCACAGACCATGCCATCATTAATTTAATGCCATCATTTAATGCATTTTTTAACAGAATTTCAGTTATATTGCAGCTGTCAGTGCACCTATTCATGCTTTCCTGGAGTACTTATACCAGTACCAGCACAATATTCTGTCAAAGCCACTGGCGGCTTTTCCACATAACCATCTTCAAAACAATGGTCAGCGCAGATAGAGGAATGAATCCTTTTGCAATGACTATCATCAGTCCTTGGAAAGAAATTGGCCAGGCAGGGGATAAAACCAGTGACCTCTTGTTCTCAAGTCCTGTACGCTACTGACTGAGCTACCGGGACTTGGCCTTGGCCATCAATGCAAGTAAGATACCCATGAAAAGGGAGCCGAACTTTACAATGATGCTGTAAGAAAATAAGAGGACCGTGACTACCCCATATTGCTCACCTTATCAAACTTGCGAACTAGACAGTAAGGTAATACAAAGTGTGTTAGGCAATACTTGTAAGGTGTTGGTAGCTGAGAGAACAGTTTCACCCTTTCCTACAGTATGAAAAGAAGAAAATGCTGGTAACCAGCATTTTCTCCTTTTCCCATATTTTCTATCCTTTCAGAGACAAACTTCATCAAATAAGCCACATTTGATTCGTCGTCCACAAATGCTTTCAATATAGACATGCCCAAAATTTTGTCTTTTGGTAAAGAGTTTAACAATTTTTGCAAAGGAACCACCTAAAGAATGTTCCTGTAAAATTATTTCACAATCTCTCCATCTATTGGACATGCCATTTTTGTGATTTTATGCACAAATATAACAAAATTATTTTGCACTCCTTTATTGCCATATAATGACAGATTCAGACTGATTAAATTTTTTACAGTATGCAATACATGTAGTTTTACATAACATTTTAAATGGAAGGAAAATTTTGGAAGAGAATCTATTCTTAACTCTTAAAGCATCTGTAACAGCTTCTGTTGCCTTTGTAGCCAGTGCAGATCAAGATCAGGTGGCACAATATGTACAGTCTGACCTCTAATCTAGGCTGTCTACTTTGCTGAGACACCCTGGACATAAGCAACCTTGACATTGCATAAATAAGGCTTTTTATTCAAGTCTGAAAATGTTTGAGTTTGTTTGGTGCACTAAGGTTTCATTCAGAAAGAATCTGGAAGAAAAAGTATGGATGCAAAGTACCTGCACAAATAAAATTGCATTTCATCATTTTTTGATCTATTATATGGATTCACGACCAATTATCACCAGGGCACTGTTTTTTAACTTTTAACAGCTAACCAATAGAGCACTGAATTAATGAAATGGACCTTTCCAATTAGGAAAATCAGCCAAAATAATGCTTTATCAAGGTAGTTTTGGCCAGCATTTTCAGGGCAACGTAAATTGCCATTGCACTCGTTGCAGATCTAGTTCATATTGTATAGAATCTTGGATCTACACAAGATATTTAGTAAAGCATAAGGGAGAATCTTGGATCTACACAAGATATTTAGTAAAGCATAAGGGCCTTGAAATTGCCTTATCTGGGGTCATTTTCTCGTGCTGAAAATATCCCAATAAATTTTATTTGGGTGAGGAGGGTACTGCAAGGTCAAAATAAAGTAGGCAGAAAATACTGTAGACTTGTCCATAATGAAATCATTGTCAAACAGCTAAAAAAAAAGAAAAACAGCTGAAAAAATAAGTTGCAAACATGAGATTGGACTATTACCCCTTACCACACAATTGATAGTTTTAAAACCCCTGAAAGAGAATGCTTCTGAAAACATTGTTGGAAGATGAGAAAATACTGGTAACCAGCACTTTCTCTTTTTCCCACAATATTTTCTACCATATCAGAAAACTTGAGCTAAATTTTACCAATATCAAAGCTGTCTGCAGATGTTTTGATTTTGGTAGTCTTAAGTTTTGTCTCTTGGGAAAGGGTTAAAATGGTAGAAAACACTGTGTACAAGTATTTTCTCCTACCATGGTTTCCATGGCCTTATTCTTTCGGATTGTTAAAACATACATCTGTGAGTTAAGATTATGTTGGCATGAGAGGTTTTTTGCGCCCACTTTTAGTAGCAATCAAGTGATATCACAGCCACTGTGAGCTCACTTATTCACTACAGGTAGTTTTAGGCTGGGGCTGTATATGGCCTTGCCTAAAGACACTCCCACATAATCAGCACCTTTAGCAAGTTAATCCATAACCAAAGACAAACAACAAACTAATACAGGTGATAGTAAAGGAGAAAGAGGAACATGAGAGAAAGAAAATTATCTCTGTAGAAACATGGAACAAAAATGAGCAAATGCTGGAAAAATGTAATTGCTCATTTGTCCAAAATATTTTGAAATCCTGAGAGTCAAAAATACTAACTGTATTGGTATGGCAATGGAACAGTCAGTTACCACAAAAATACAACTTTCTCTTTTCTGAAAGAGATTGTGCTTCAAACCATTGAGGGAAAAGAAGCAATTCCTAATTGTAATAAGTACTGTAATTGCTTCTTTCCACTCGGTGGTTTTTTAATTTCATTTCTTTTTTTCTCTCCTTTGAATCGACAGCACTGGTTTTATTATTTTTTTTTTTTTCTTTTTTGTTTTAATCCTTTACCACACAATTCCATGTTTTTATGTTTTAAAGACCTTGACAAAGAAAGCCTTTGAAAACATTGTGGGAAAGGGAGAAAATGTTTTCTATGCTTCAAAAACAATCTTAGTCATTTGGGGCACCTTTAATTTGTTGTCTGCAATTGCTTTCAATTTGGACCAGTCTATAATGTTGTTGTTCGGTACAGAGTTAAAGTTAGGCTAGAGGGATAGGGTCCGTTTTATATGTGAGCCATGCTCTGTGAAAAGGGGCTTACTGCATTTGAAAAAAATACCGACCCAGGTCAGCCTGCAAAGTCCACGCAGGCTGACCAGGGCCAAACCTTTTTGCTTTTGGTCAATTTTCTGCGTGTCAAAGGAAGTGTAGATAATGATAGTTGGTTCTTAAACATAATGTATTTTATGGTTCCCTAATCATGTGATGACTTGTTTGGTATCATGGAACACAGGAATGCATTAAGCCCCCTTTTGCCAGAGTATGCCTCAAATAAATGTTTGTCAACACAAACACACTTTTAATGACAATATCAAAACAACCAAGAGTATGACAGTACAATAACTACATGTATATTCCTCTAATTATATATTTCATGGGTAATGAAAAATACAAAAATAACTAAAGAGTATGTACATCTTAAACCTAACAAAGACATAAATATACATCTAAAGAATATTTTGCCACACCAAATACATATTATATTAACAATGATGAGAATAAACAATTCTAACAAAGAATAAGATCTCGACCCCTGATGATGAATTAACATCCAAGATACACATTAAGGAACAATAAATTTGTTATTTGGAGATGTTTCTTACACTCTTCACCAAATAATCCCCTATTTTAACCCTTTATCACACAATCCCGAGTTTTAACCCTGAGAAAGATACCTATTGAAAGCATTGTGGGAAAAGGAGAGAATGCTGGTTACCTCCTTTTCCCACAATGTTTTTCAATCTTCTATGGACAAATTTCAGTTTTTTTTTGTAGTCACGTTTACGTTGTCATCTGCAAATGCTTTCAGTTTCGACAAGTCCAAAATTTTGTTGTTTGGTAAAGAGTTAACAATCCTGGTGAAAAAAAAAAAACTTTTGAAAAACAGGTGGAAGAAGGAGAAAATGATGAAAAATGCTAGGACCACTCATTTCTGAGATACCCAATTTGTTGTCTGCAAATGCTTCTGATTTGGACCAATCTCAAATTTGTATTCTAGTGGAGAGTTAACCCTTTCCCACACAACCCCGACTTTTAAGAAACCTGAAAGAGAGGCCTTTTGAAAACATTGTGGGAAAAGGAGAAAATGCTGGTAACCAGCATTTTCTCCTTTTCCCACAATGCTTACTACCCTATCAAACACAGAAATCAGCAATTTAGCAACATTCAATTTGTAGTCTGCAAATGCTTTCAATTTGGTCCAGTCCAAAATGTTGTTCTTTGGTACAGAGTTAAATGACCAAAATGAGCAGTAAGATTATTTGAGCCTTTACCACACAATCCAGTGTTTTAAGGACCCTGAGAAAGACAGGTTTTGAAAACATTGTGTGAAAGGAGAAAAAGCAGGTTACTAGATCCAAGTAGATCCCAGTATTTCATAGTTTGGTAAGCCACATAGAATGAGCCATTCTCTGTGAAAAGGGAACATGCCTGCGCAGGCTAACCTGGGTTGAAACTTTTCACTATTGGTCAATTTTCTGTATGTTCAAAAACCAGTGAACCTCATGATTAAGTCCCTTTTTAAAAATGTGGCAATTATGGATCCGTGACTATGTGATGGCTTGCTTGGTATCATGGATCACCGAGATGCATTAAGCCCTCTTTTGCCAGAGCATGGCTCAAATCTATCAGGATGTCAGTACAGCCAGGGCTCCTATTCACCATCAATTCTAAATAACCTTCTTAGTTAAGTTTCTAGGCTTCAAAGAAATGCAATTTCCAATTGCCTGAACCATTGGTCAAGCCAATCAAAAAAAACATGTTACTTTGCTTTACTCTAAATCTCGAGAATCTTCTAGATTTCAAAGTAATGCAATTTCTGATTGGCTAAACCAACAGTTGGTTTAGCCAGAGATTGTGATAACTGACAAATCTAGAATAAGACAAAGAATGCATTCTAGAATATGGACCCTGTTTTTCAAAGATCTTAGCTCTTCACAAAACAGCAAAAATCTAGAATTGTCAAAAAATTATAGGGATTTGCAGACAACAAACTAAATGTGCAAATAATGAAATTTTTTCTTTGAAAGGGTGAAAAACATTGTAGGCAAATGAGAAAATGCTGGTTACAAGCATTTTCTACTTTTCCCAAAATGTTTTCTAAAGCTTTCTTTGGGTTGTTAAAAATTGGGGTTGTGTGGTAACTACATGACTGATAACAAAGATGGCTCTATGAGAAATACTAGCATGTGATAGTTTCAACAATCAGCAAAAAATATGTAAAAATATAAAAGTTTAGCAACTTTTTCTCAGATCCTTTTCAACAGATGATGTTTTTCACCCCTCTGAAGCCTGAATAATGTGAAAAAATTAAACCTTAGCTTTCATGAGGTTCTTCATGATTGATCTACACAGCTGTAAGTTGATGGCATGATCAAAGTAACTCATTATCTCTCGCACACCACTTGTGCATACACTGTGACAAGAGGAAAAATTGCTTTTAATCATCTTTCTCCACTTGCCTATGTGTTTTAACCTGTAGTCGAGTGTTGAAGTCAATCATTCACATTTTACCAGGATGCTTTCAAAGATCGTCTGCGACAAATTGTTTAACACGTCACTGTACAATGCTGACTTTTAACGATCCCGAGAAACAAGGCTTTTAACAACATTGTAGGAAAAGGAGAAAATGCTGGTTACCACCGTTTTCTCCTTTTTCCCCACAATGTTTTCAAAAAGCTTTTTTCTCAGGGTTCTTAAAACATGGGATTAAGTGGTAAAGAGTGGAAAAAGATACATTGATAAAACAGGAATTAATAATAATCACAGATCTCGATCCAATGATAAATTTTCTAAAATGAAAATTCTTATTCTATGTTTTCAGATAAACCAGACTTTGCCTTCACAATACAAAGAACAAACCAATAATTACCAAATGCAGAATTTATTCACCCTGGTGAAAGATTACTCCTGAAAACATTGTGACAAAATGAGAAATTGCTTGTATCCCTTTACCACACAATCCAGTGTTTTAATGACCCTGAGAAAGAAAGATTTTGTAAACACTGTGGAAAAGGAAATGCTGGTAACCAGCAATTTTTCCCCCCTTTTTTTCAATAATACTTTCTACCCTTTCCAAAATAAATGCCATCACTGGAGCCACATTTAACCCTTTGCCAAACAACAAACTTTTAGTTGAAAGCATTTGCAGACAACAAAATAAATGTGACTCAAAAATTGAAATTTGTTGTTGTTAGTATAAAAAACATTGTTGGAAAAGAAGAAAATGCTCTTTCCAGCATTTTCTGCTTGTCCCAAAGTGCTTACAAAAACCTTCATCCTCTGGGTCGTTCAAAGCTGGGATTGTGTGGTAAAAGGTTAATTTGCAGTCTGCAAATGATTTCATATTTGGCAAGTCTGAAATTTTGACATCAGATCTGCTAATGAGTAATCAGAATTCAACACAGGCTTTGGTCTGAACTATGATTGAAACTGTCCATATGTAGATCTATTACACATAGATAATAAACCATGTTGGCATTGAAATAATCTCAGAAAAGTCTATTTTCTTTCCAGCATTCTAACAATGAATTCCAGTATTTAAAAAAAGAAACATATCAACTATACAACTGTACATGGTCATTTTACAAGTACATGTATCTTTATCTCACCAACACAAGTTTTAACAACTTTGAAAAAGAGGTCTTTTCAGAACATTGTTGGAAAAGGAGAAAATGCATTTTCTCCTTTACCAACAATGTTTTCCACCCTCTGAAAGGCAAATCCCATTATTGGACCAGTGTTTAACTTTTTACCACCAATCCCGAGTTTTAACAACCCCGAGAAAGAAGCCTTTTGAAAACATAGTGGGAAAAGGAAAAAATGCTGTTAACCAGCATTTTCTCCTTTTCCCACAATGTTTTCTACCCTATCGAAGACAAGCTATCATTCAAGCCACTTTTAGAATTGTCGTCTGCAAACTCTTTCAATTTGGATGCGTCTACATTTTTGTCATGTGGTAAAGGGTTAATTTGCAAATGCTTTAAAAACAGACAAGTTTGAAATTCAGTTCTCTGATAAGGAGCTGAGTGTGTTACAATCATGTTATTACAGCAAAACAATCATAATTTCAAATAAAGAAAATATCATCAAAATTAAATGCATTCAATACAGACCCAAGCTCTCATATATTGTTGAACACATCAGGATAACAGAGCATGATGTGGGCTTACAGTTAAAATGGGATGTCGGTCTTCTTCATTCACATGCAGATATAAATCTTCTATCTAAATGTAGTCAATTAACACTAAAACCCACACGCACCACTTAAGAGTGCAAATCAAGTGAAATTAGATAAAAAATGTCAGTTGATTCTGGGCTGTTTCAGCCAAGCCATCCTTGACAATGTACACTAAAGATCAGACTGCTGGTTCTATATATGCAGATATTGATAAAACACTGTCTGCAAAAAGAACAATTTGTATTACACACTCTATGAATAAATGTTTAGAAAAAAAATATATATTTGAGCCATACTCTGGCAAAAGGGGGTTTAATGTATCTCCGTAATGCATTATACCAAGCAAGTCATCACATTATTGTGGATCCATAAAACTGATTTTGTGTAACAACCAACTGAATCATGAGGTAGAATGGTCCCTTACCATGTAAAAAATTGACCAAGAGCAAAAAGTTTCGACCCCGGTCAGCCTGCGAAGGCCGACATGGGTTAATACTTTTTGCAGATACATTAATCCCCCTTTCCATACAGCATGGCCCATCTTTTTTTTTTTTTTTTTTGCACTAGAGCAGTCTGAATAATAGTAACAATAATAAATATAATATCAAAACAAAAGTTAACAAGGTACAGTCAAACCTCAGTAGCTCGAACACGGGAATCTTCGAACACTACCGAAAATTCGAACAAGAATCTCAGTCCCGACAGAAAATGCTCTTAATTCAACGAGTTCGACTTCAGAAAACTCGCACACCATGAAACTCGAACTCTCGAACACATTTCATGGTCCCAAACGTAAAATCACTTTACTTTTTACCTGGGAAAGGTCGAACAAAAGGTTGACCGATAAATTAGTTGACAAGTGTTTGTGAATTTCACACATGTAGGTTGTTTATCTGTTTATGACACCTTCCTGTCCACTGACTGAAACGGTGCATAATATTAACCCGTTCCGTGAAAAATAACTAGCTTTCATTAATTAATGCTGATTAATAATGATTGTATTTTTTTCTTGATTGGATGTTTGCTCTGCCTTTAATCAATTTTTCACGCCTTTTGCATCAAACTGTGGTGTTCGACGGTATTTAAGAGGAGAATTCTGAATCCCAGTATCAAAACATACATGTAACATATTAGAAATGTCTCAACCTACGGAAGAAAAGATCTCTGAGCAACTTAGTGAAGGACCCGGTAACGGGGGGATATCTAAGTCAGAGAAAAGAGGAACAAAAAGAATCCGGCGATCTGTGAATGATCTTCGGCTCGGTCGAACTTCCGATAACTCGAACAAATCGGCTGGTCCCCTGGGTGTTCGAGCTACCGAAGTTTGACTGTACATTAACAAATAACATCATATTAGTATTCATCTACATGTACTTTCAATCAATGAACTAAAGCTAGAAACATTATTTCCAGTATTTTTTTAACCCCTAATCAAACAATCCTGTGGTTCAACATCCCAGAAGCAATAGGGTTCCTAAAAACAATGTGGAAAGGGAGAAAGTGCTTGTGGCCAGCATTTTCCCCTTTTTGCATTATTTTTTCTACCCTTTCCTAGATTCTTATATAAATCCTGTTATATCAGCCATGAGTCTGTCCTCTGCAGATGCTTTCAGTTTGAAATCAGTCTAAAATTTTGTTGACTAGTAATAAGCTTACAGAAATTACAAAAAGTGAATAAAAAGAGGATATTAGGGGTTTTTTTGGTGAAAGAATGAAATTTATTTCATCGAGTGAACATCATTGGTAAAAATTTTCACGAGTAGCGCAGCATGTTTACAAAATGTTTACTGCCCTATCCAAGACAAATCTCATCATTCAAAGCACAATTTGTTGTCTGTCAACGCTTTCAATTTGGACAAATCTAATATACTGTCATATGGTAAGCTTATCTTTTACAATGAGCCACACTTTGTGAAAAGGAAGCTTACCACATCTGCAAAAAGTATCAGTCCGCACAGGCTGACTGGGTTGAAACTTTCTGCTTTGGAAAATTTTCTGCATGTCAAAGGACCAGTCTACCTCATGATTCAGTCAGTTGTTAGACAAAATGGACTTTATGGATCCATGATCATGTGATGACTTGCTTGGTATCTTGCATCACAGAGATGCATTAAGCCCCCTTTTTGCCAGAGCAAGGATCAAATAAATTTTACTGTTTTAAAGCTATTTTCAACTTGAAAGCCAAAACACCAGCAATATGAGGTAACAATGTTGGAGGAAAACTGCCTGAAGAAGGAATGTATTTTCTTTGTAATTGCTTGGGGTAGAAAATTGAGTATGTAACATTGGTTTGGTTTATAATTTCCTCTACTCCTACTGTAAACAAAGAACACCACATGCGAGTACAAACGCTCAGTCCCAGCCCCCCACCCCTCCCCACGCTGCTTTTTCAGTGAAAATTCTGAGTTGAAAAAGGGATATGGCTGAGTTTAACCCTTTACCACACAATCCCAAGTTTTAACGCCCCTCATGATGAAGCCTCTTGAAAACATTGTGGGAAAAAGAGAAAATGCTGGTAACCACCGTTTTCTCCTTTTTTTCTACCCTATCAAAGACAAATTCCACCATTTGAGCTGCACTGAAATTGTCGTCTGTAAATTCTTTCAATTCAGACAAGTCTACAATTTTGTCTTGTAGTGTAGAGTTAAGAATATTTGGGAGGGGGCTACCTGCCTACTGGTATGGATTCCCATTTCGATAGAGATCATCTAACTTGATCTTTAGTAATTAAAGATATATCATAAAATGCCAAAATTTTCACATGACCACCATAATAATGCACATGACAGCAGGCTACAACAACAGTCTTGCTAAAATAGTTTGACTCTTTACCATACATGCTGATAAACCACATTATGTTTATATGCCATTTTAAACTCTATCAAATTACATCATGGCAGCAACTCACTTATTTAATCCTGTGCCTGGAAACCCCCAAGGAACCCTTGAAAACATTTGGGACAAAAACTTGCTGGTAAATGGCTTTTTCTCCTTTTCCCACTATGTTTTATACCCTTTTAGAGACAAATTTAATCATTTGAGTCACATTTAATCTGTTGTCTGCCATTGCTTTTAAAATTTGTCATCAGTTAACCATTTATCACACAATCCAGAGATTTAATGACCCTGAAAAAGTCTTTAGAAAACATTGTGGGAAAAGGAGAAAATGCTGGTAACCCCCACTATCTCCTTTTCCCACTTTGTTTTCTGACCTTTCAAAGACAAATCCCAATAAGTGAGCAACAGAAATAGTGCCATCTGCAAATGCTTTCAATTTGGACAAGTCTAAAATTTTACTGACTTGTAAAGAGTTAAAGAGTTCACCTTTGAGCCACAGAGCACCCTCTGCCCAATTTCAGATCTACCAAAAACTTGTACAAATCACAAGAAAGGACTAACATTGCATAAAGTTAAGGTATAGATTCACATGAAACGCTCTACAAAGTAACACTTCAATATGATTATAGCAACAAGACAAAACACCATAAATTGAACACATAGCACCTCTACAGAAGCTACAATGACCTTGACCGCCACTCCGACAACATTAACTCTTTACCAGACAGTCCTGAGTTTTAATCAACCCAACAAAAAAGGCTACTGAAAACATTGCGGGAAAAGGAGAAAATGCTGGTAACCAGCATTTTCTCCATTAGATAAAAATATATACAATAATGAGTTTACAAAATGTTTTCTAGTGATGTTCTAAAGAGGGTATGAAATATAAACCCACAATACACATGGATTTTATCAGTAAATAATTCTACTACTTCATGAGTAATGTAAAAAGCACAAAGAGAAAATAAAGCATTTCAAAGCAAAAAGGACCTTAGAAAGAAAACCCTCCCATAACATTGTACACTCAGCTAAAGAAAATAATTCTGAATTTAATCAGTGTAAAATGGTCTGTGATCTTGAACTAATCAATGAAAAAAAAAAATAAATAAAAAAGTAAAAAAGATCACTATTTGATGAATTTCATTTGTTTTTGGTAAGCACATTGTTTTAGCCTCACCTGTGTTAGTAGCATTTTCAGATTACATATGAAGTTCAGCTGAATTTGTCTTTAATCCTTTACCACACAATCCCAAGTTTTAATGACCCTAAAAAAGAAGGCTTTTGAAAACATAGTGCGAGAAAATGCTGGTAACCAGCATTTTCTCCTTTTTTCTCACAATGTATTCAGAAGCCTTCTCAGCAGGGTCATCAAAACTATAAATATTATGGTGAAAGATCTACCCTTAAAGCGCCCAATAAAACAAACCCAAATTTTCAGCCCAGAAAAATCAATCAAATACGTAATTGCCATTTCAAGATGGCTCTTGGCCAGAATGTAAATGCAGAGTAAACAGTGTGGACCCAAGACCAGACTGCACTTTTGTACAGTCTGATTTTGATGCTTTAGTCCAGATCAAAACTGGACACTTTATGCAAAACTTCTATTTTACAAAATAAAAGCACCACATTGTGATTGATGGAAAAATGTAAGCTGACTTGATCTTATTTTCTTCCAGCAACTCAGATCTACAGCAAGTTCTTTTGGCTCTTTACCCAACGATAAAATTTTAGACATGTCACAAATGAAGGCATTTGCAGACAACAAAGTAATTGTGACTCAGAAGTTGAAATTCCATTTGGGAAGGGTTGAAAAGATTGTGAGACAAGGAAAAAATGTGGTTACCAGCATTTTCTCCTTTTCCAACAATGTTTTCAAAAACTTTCTTTCTTTTTGTGTGGTGAAGGTTAATCTAAGTAAACTGTCCCTTCAATATACATGTATAGGGCTCTCTCCCTCTTTCTGATGTTTCCACTACGTAACACTGTACCATCAGTCTGCAGACAACTTCTTTCATCTTGCAGTTGACTGCTTTTGAAAACATTGTGGCAAAAAGAATAAAATACTTGTAACCAGCATTATTCTCTTTGCCACAACATTTATCCTCTTGATCTCATATAATTTTAAGTCTCTACCACAAAATCCAGATTTTTAACAACCCTGAGAACAGAGGCTCTTAAAAACATCATGAGATGAGCTTGTGCAAGAAGGCTTTTGTATTTTGAAAACATTGTGGATAACAGAGAAAATACTGGAAACCAGCATTTTCCTCTTTTTCTCACTATGTTTTCTATCCTTTAGGATACGATTCCCATCATGTGAAGCACATTCAATTTATCGTCTGCTAGTGCTTTGAATTTGGACCACTCTAAACTTAGGCACTCAGTACTGTTTATCTATATCCTGAAAGGATCCTTTCAAAGTCGTCTGCAGGATTTGGGTATCAGAATGGTAAAGTTCTACAAAACATGCATACAAGAAGTTACATGTATATAAATCATGCAAAATTTGCATCATACAATAATCCTCTTTACCCTTAAAGCTCCTCTCACATCTACAGTTGCCTTTGCGGCCAGTGTAGATCAAGATAAGACAGCACAAAATGTGCAGTCTGTTCTTTGGTCTACACTTTCTAGTAAGCCGAGACATTCTTAACTAAAACAACCATGATAAATGCAACTATTTGGGCCTTTCTCAAGTGAAAATACCCCTGAGATTTGTTTGATGCTCTTCGGGTTAAACAGTTTGCACATAAAACAACATCCCTAAAACAGCAAGTATCTACATTCTAGTAATCTAGGTCAAGGTCATATCTAAGCCATATCTAGATGACTCTTTACCAGAGAACAAAATTTCAGAGTAATCCATATTAAAAGCATCTGCAGACGACGAATGAAATTTAGTTAAAATAACAGAATTTGTCTATGAAAGGACAGAAAACATTGGGGGAAAAGGAGAAAATGCTGGTTACCAGCATTTCCTCCTTTCCCACAATTTTTTTAAGATACAAAAGCCTTCTTGGTAAAGGTTGTAACAGGATAGTTTGGTAAAGAGTTATGACGTGCATGTAACAATGGACTGATTATGTAAGAAAGATGAGGCACATTTCACATGGACTAAGTATTTTATGATTCTCTCCCTTTCTTTCTTATACTCTACTTTATAAGAGTTCCAAATGGGTAATCCCACAGTTTAGATGAAATTCCAAAACCTGAAACAGAAAGAAAACAGAAGGCACCATAAATTGCTTAAGTTTTTGGACAGTAAAAAATAATTAATTTTTTAGATGTCCCAATATTTAGGTTGCTGAAAAATAATTATTTTTCGATGTGTCCCAAAACTTAATGTCAAACAAGACAAGCTGTCAAACTGTTTGTTACTGACCATTTACCAGTCAAATATTAGCGCTATGGTTTCAATAAAACTACAATCACATGCTGGTCTGTCTATTTTTAGGTAAATTGGAATTCCTGTAGTCAATTCGTGCAGTAGGAATTTAAAACTTTGTATTTTTTCCATT
The DNA here is from genome assembly GCA_945859785.2 of Tridacna gigas. NCBI lineage: Eukaryota > Metazoa > Mollusca > Bivalvia > Cardiida > Cardiidae > Tridacna > Tridacna gigas. The sequence goes on along the minus strand of OX244034.2, from coordinate 51,317,092 downwards.
GTTTTCGTTACTGATAAACTAAATGTTTTCAATCATTTTTGTATGTGTCCTGGGAAAGCAATCAGCATTGGTGTTTTACGTTATATAAATATTTTTACAGCATATTTTACGTGTTAACTTGAGGGGAATGAAGATTTGATTTCCGCTCTGAAAAGTACCTTCTCGGCTCGTTCTCAAATTTGATTGGTTCACAATCTTTGATCGATATACCCCAGTTAGAATATAGGATATCTTGATTTCTATTTTCAAACAACCAACCCGATTGACTGTGAAACACACACACACGTCAACTATTTGTCGACTTCGGATGTATGTGTATACATGTACCTTTGCCCTTTGATACAAGTTTATCACACCCTTTTCACCCTTATTTCTTTTTTTTTTTCAATCAGGTTGTTTAATTGTCTGTCAGGGTGATTAGACTTATTTGTCTTGAAATGGGAGATTCCCGGTGATATCGTGAGGGTTTGAAAGTGCTCAATGCTAACGTGCAGAAATGAAACTGCACGAGCAAATGCTTGTTAACAAAGGGTATCAAGCTGATTAAAAGATTTTTTTCGGAGTGAATATTCTCTGTCCCAATTCTTCGGAACCAAAAAATACTGTCTTACTTTGTAATTTTTAGTATGGCCCAAATCTTTGGGTCATGAAAATTTATTATTTTCATGTTTTTTGATGGTGTCCCAATTCTTTGGGTGTCCCAAAATTTAAGCGGCAAAATACAGTAATTGCCCGATTTGAAGAAGAGTTAGTAATTCACTAAGTGAACACCAAAGTTGATATTTTCGTGAGTGGACATAAGTGCATGGATTTCATTCTATGATTCTATATTCATGTTTGTCTGTATGTTGTTTAATGCTGTTTACAAAATTATTTCAGTTAAATCGCAGCAGCCAGTGCACCTATCTATGCTTTCCTGAACTTCTTTTACCAGTATTTTCACAATATTCTTCCCAAGCCACTGGCTGCTTTTCCACATAACAATCATTGAAAGAATGATCAGAGAAACGAGTCCTGTCGCAATGACTATTATCAATTCCCTGAAAAAAAATTGGCCGAACTAGGCATTTGAACCAGAATCCTCCTTGTTTCAAGCCCTATACATAAACCACTGAGCTTACTGGCTTAGCACCATTGTTCATGGATAAAAGATATCAATCAAACATGACAAAACATGTTTTTCCTAATAAGCTCAAAGTTTTGAAATTATGGTTTATTGCTGTTTATTCACACATGTTTTATGTCACTTTCAACGTTGTTTCTGTCAAATCACAGCAACACCTCACTAATTTATGTGAGGTCAAGTTTTCACAAGTGCAAGGCCAGTGCAGTAAGTCCTTGCAACAGGGCATTCCTCTTTTTCCTGCAATGTTACAAAATCAGTCCCCTGCAGAGACAGAGAAAGTTTTACTGACATATTGCACGACAATAAAAATTAGATTAGTCCACTTTGAAAGCATTTGTAGGCTTGAAAGATAGGATTTGCCTTTGAAAGGGCAGAAAACATGTTGACAAAGGAGAAATGTGGTTTTAATACCAGCATTTTAACCTTTCCCCAAAATGTTTACAAAAACCTTCTTCCTGAGGGCTGTAAAAACATAGGATTACTTGGCGACGGGTAAATAAATCAAGTAAAGTACTTCTGCCATCTAAGTTTATCATTGGTCATACCACAGGCCTTTGAAGCTCCATTGGTCTATCACAGAACACGAAAATTTTCCTTTATTAGATAGCACATTGGTGCATCATCTGTATAACATGAAATACTAAAATTTTCATTGACACCATTACTATAAATAGCACAAACACCATTACTATAAATAGCACACTGGCAACTGCCTCTATGTTGTATATAGTAAGACTATGTACGATATAGAGACAGTCGTCAATGTGCTATTTATAGTAACAGTGTCCGATAATGAAAATTCAGGTATCCTGTAAAAGATCACTGGAGTTTCAGTGGCCTACAGTCATACTCACCTCTATAATGATCTTTAAAATGATGTTTTACATGGTAAGTTTTCAGATCTTTAAAGTAGGTCAAGGACGGACTACCATGATGTAGGTAGTAATGAATGAGGTCGTAGCACAAATAACCCATCACCGTGCCCGCAAAAAACACCTGAGCTATAGTGGGTGGGGCTAGCAGACGATACACCTGGTATATTAGAACAGCCAGAAACGTGGCAGGCAATGGTGGAAAGACAAGTCTATGTTTGTCCATTGGAGACTGAAATATGATTAACATTTATATATGTTTGGATAGACCATTACCCCAAATGACGAAAATATAAACATGTCCAAATTGAAAGCATTTGCAGACAACATATTACATGTATCTCAAGTGATGGAATTTGCTTTAGAAAGGGCAGAAAACATTGCTGGAAAGGGAGAAAATGCTGTTTACCAGCAGTTTCTCCTTTTCCCCAAATGTTTTCAAAAGCCTTCTACCTCAGGATGGTTTAAACTCTGGATTGTTTGGTAATGGGCTAAATTACATTAAAATTATATTACAAAAAAAACCCTGTTAACCCTACCACACAACAAAATTTTTGACTGGTCTAAATTAAAAGCATGCAGATGACATAGTACATGTATCTCAAATGATGGAATTTGTTTCAGAAAGGGCAGGAAACATTGTGGGGTTACCAGGTTACCAGCATTTTCCCCTTTTCTGACAATGTTTTCAAAAGCCCTATACCTCTCAGGGTTATTAAAACTTGGGATTGTCCGGTAATAGGTTGAATGAAATCGAAACTATGTTATAAAAAAAAATGTTAAATAATAAAAAACTATTATGTCAAACAAGCAGTGATGTAGAACAGGTATTTCATACCAAATCCAACAGGGCATGAAATTTCTTTGTTATGTAATTGTAACTCTATACATCTCAAAGTGTAAACCTTGAACTTTTAGAGCTTTTCATTCCTGCTTCTTATCAAATTCTTTTCAATCTTATCAAAGTCTAAATTTCAAACCCTTCTGACTGAATCTCCTCTGAAACATTACTACTTCCCAAAACATCAAATGCTAGACTCTTCCAAACTGTAAGCACCTGTCAATGACAATTCCAAACTTAATACAAAAAGAGGTAATACTGTAAAACCAAAATGTCTGCCTCATGGAAATCTTGGCAAGTTTATCGTACTGATGAAAATCGCAAAGCGATCCACCAGTGTAAATTTTAGATACAACTAGAGCTATCACTAAAAGTGATCATACCCCCCACCAGCTCCTTGTCACAAAACAGCTCTTTGTCACAGAATGCAGAACGGTTTCGTAAAAAAATGAGAGTTGAAAAAAGAAGAAATTTCATGAAAGGGCCATAACTCAGTGAAAAATCAATGAACCATAACCAACATTTCATATGCACATCTCTGCTTGATACTGAGTTTACCTGTGAAGTTTGAATAAAATTCGTCCAGTAGTTTATGAGAAATAGAGCGGACAAAAAGCTACAGACCGACCGACCGACCGACCGACGGACCGACCGACCGACAAGCTGACTCCTATATACCCCCCAAACAGAGTTTTGGGGGGTATAATAAGCTTAGTTTTACCTAGACACTGGGTCATGTGGGATTGATTTAACCCTATACCACACAATCCCGACTTTTAACGACCCTAAGAAAGACGCCTTTCGAAAACATTGTGGGAAAAGGAGAAAATGGTGGTAACAAGCATTTTCTCCTTTTCCCACAATGTTTTCTACCCTTCCAAATCATTTTTCAATTTTTCAGTCACATTTATTTTGTTGTCTGCAAATGCTTTCAATTTGGACTAGTCTAAAATTTTGCTGTTTGGTAAAGAGTTAACTGGGACTCTTGTCAACATCAATGAGTGCCTTTTTTAATGAAAGTTGATCAGAATAACAGTCTAGTGGCAGTTAAAAACTTCCAATAAAACATGTTTTATCAAAGTGAAAGCGTTGTGTATTTCATATGCAAGATCGCCTGTTGCGGTTTTTGCGGAAATTAAACCACGCCCCAGTTCACTAGTTGGAGATTCGCCCAATTTTAGACCCACATTAATATACACTTTTACAGTAATTAACTAAAAGGGTAATAAAAATTGTGGAAAAAGTTATCAGCATTTTTTTCTTTCCCCATAATCTTTTCATAAGTCTTCTTGCTGAGGGTTGAAAACTCTTTACCACACAATCCTGAGTTTCTACGGCCCAGAGGAAAAAGCCTTTTGAAAACAATGTCGGAAATGGAGAAAATGCTCTTTTTCCCACAATGTTTTCTACCCTCAGTGTTGCTTCTAGGATTTTCTAAAGTGGGGCCCCCTCACTTCCTAAAAAGGGGCCCTCACTCCCCAAAAAGGGGCCCTCAAATTTATCTTTTCGTCTGTGGCTTGTTTGTCTTCCACCAACAAAGGACTGGCATTGTTTTAGAACCCTTTCAGATGCCTGTTTTTGACATTACTCATTTTGTTAATTTTTGTTGAAGTTTTAAAACCAGTGAGAGAAATGAATTAAAGCAAATACAAAACAACTTTATATCTGTAAATGTCTATACCTCTTCAACACGTGTTCCAGTTCTAGCATTGTAAGACAAGGTGGCCTAATCCCCACCCTACCGCCCCCATCTTATTTGTACTTGTTCACTATTTTCATTTCATAAAATCCACCAAATTTTCTCCTTATAATAAGCAGGATATTTTTAGCGCCCAACTATTGTTTTATACATATATTTGTGAGATTTACTGTTTAAAGTCACTATTAAACCTGAAAAGACAGTCTAAAGAGCCTCCGATCAGACAATGTAAAACTGACATTTTGTTGTGTCATGGGTTTTCATGTTTTTTTCCTGTGGTCCATTTTTCATGCCAGGTAATTTTTGGATAGATATTTGACATAATTTTACATAAATTTGCCAATAATGGTAGCAGGTAACTTCAAAACCTGTCATTTTACTATAGATAAGCAGATTTACATCACTGTAACTTTTTTTATTAATGACAAGCCAGCTCGTTCTGCTGTGATAACAGCGACCCATGCGTTCTTCACACTCGATTCATACTGTTGTATTTCGGAGTTTAGATCTTTGAATAATCAATCATTTATAGGCAACGATACTTCTTTGGCATCCTTTTATTTTATGCGGACACAAATGTTATATAAAAAGAGAGTAGCTAATCTTTTCTGACACGATGATCAATGTTTGATTCATCCGCATTTGCTAGGCGATTACAAGATTCTTGTTTTTTTTTCTTTTTCAGACTCTTTACATTTAATTGAGTAGAGCAGAGAACCATTTTACAGTTCTCGTAAATTCCCTGAAAATTCATAAATAGCCGTCGTAGGAAATTTCAGTGTGATATTACCGCAGTATACGACAAAAAAGATTACTTTATTTGTATATGTGCATGTATAATTTATTCCATTTGCATAACTGACCTTCCACAATTCACATTTTCTAGTTTTTACTCGCATATTGCAAGTAAATATACGGGAAATTCAAACCTGTAACGAAATCAATGAATGTTCGGCTACCAAGCGGAATCTATTTTCTAACCAGTCGCTGCCGTTGATACAGGTCTCGCGGAAACAATGGAGGCTGCACTCCACTAATAAAATTTATCACACTGGGCGCAACAAACAGAAAATTACAGGACTCTCCATAAGTTTGCAGCACACAGGGCGCAGAGGCATGACATTTTTGCGCCCTGACATTAATTTTCGCAGGATTCCCGCAATCCCGCATCCTAGAAGCATCTCTGACCCTATTAAAGCCAAGTTCCATAATCTGAGTCACTTCTCAATTGTTATCCACAAATGTTTTCAATTTGGACAAGTGTCTTTGTCTTCGCATGTCAATATTCTTTGAAGATTTGGCCTGCCTGCTATGATGCATCACAATCCTGTACAGGATAAATATTAATACGCGAAATAGCAAGTGGAAAATGGCTATAAATAATATGTCTGGGGAAAAATCAAGCCAGTATTTCGCTACAAATTTCTTGAAAACATAATGATTTTAAACAGAAAACTAATTTTATAAAATACCATTGTTTACTGCAAATCTCTGTAAATATAGACATGGGGAAAGCCGGGATTTGTGCAATAGACTGGCAACAAAGATACCGTCTGGGCTTATTTTGGGGTCTTTTCTCGAGATTATAGGTGCTATGTTTTAAATGGCTGATGCATTGGTTATAAGACAATAACACAGAATTTCTCAGTTAAAAAAACAAGACATTAAATTATAATTGTATTACTGGAGTGTCATATTTTGTATTACATCAAATTTGGGAAGCAAATAATACTGGCAGCCAAATAAAAATATTGCAGATCATTTTTCAATTTTGTAATGGGTTAGATTTTCAATTCTGTAATGGGTTTGAAATAGGGCAAGTCCTTGTTAACTCCATACCAGACAACAAAATTTTAGACTGGTCCACAGTTAAAGTATTTGCAGACGGCAAATCAAATTTATCTTAAATTATGATTTGTCATAGAAAGTTATAAAACAAAGTGGTTAACACTTTCCAAAATGACAAATTTTTAGACTCTATCCAATACAAAGCACAAGCAGATGACAAATTCAAAAATTGGTACAATTGAGCTGAAGTTTTCTGACAAGGTTGAAAACTGTGGGAAAAGGAGAAAACAAAGAGTAGAAAACATTGGTGGGAAAAGAAGAAACTGCTGGTCACCAATGTTTTCTGAAGCTTTCTGCCACAAGGGTGTTAGAACTTGGGATTGTTTGGTAACTTGTTAAAGGAGAAAAAGCTGGTTACCCAGCATTTTCTCTTTTTTCCACAATGATTTCGTAAGCCTTTTTCATCAGGGTTCCTAAAGTCAGTCCCAGCTTGTTTGGCAAAGGTTCAAATGTTTACCTTGTGATGTTGTCCATGAAAGAGAAAGTGGAGTGTGATGAGAACTTTTGACCAGCTGGGAGGCGTACAGTGGAATAGCCATCTATGTACCACATATTCATCTATCGTCCACAACAAAAACCCAATCCCAAACAACACTGGGTAGAACTGGATGGGAACTTCAACATCTAGAAAACACAACAGTCAGACCTGTATTAATCTGCTACAACACAACCTCAACCCTTATGAGGAAGTCTTTTGAAAACTTTGAGGGAAAAGGAGAAAATGCTGACAACCAACATTTTTTCCTTTTCCAACAATGTTATTTTACCCTTTCAGAGACAAATTCCATGATTGGAGCCAGAGTGAATCTGTCGTCTGCAAATGCTTTCAATTTGGACTAGTCTAAAATTTGGTCACTTGGTAAAGATTTGACTGGTTACCAGTTTTTTTCCTTTTCCCAGAATACTTTGAAATACCTTCTTTTGGAGGGTCATTGCTTGATAGAAAATCAATAGAGGTAAATACCTTCTTGTTTTTCGCAGCTGGAAAATGAAATGTTGGCATCAATAGACAGTGTGATTGCTTAACACTTAAGCTGCTAATTGCGACTCACTGGCCTTTTGTGGACAGTGTAGATCAAAATCAGACTGCACAGAATGTGCAGTCTGATCTTTGATCTACACTGTCCGATACAGTATTTTCTTTCCGGTGAAATCAACTTGGAAAACGTGATGTTTGGGCTTCTACTACTGAGTGGAAACTTTCTTTTCATTAATTCAGCAGCTTAACCCCTTCCCAAACGACAAATTTTGGACTGGTCCAAATTGAAAGAGTTTGCAGACAACAATTTTAAATTTGATGAAAACAGCAGAAAGGTCTCAAAACGGGTAGAAAACACTGTGGGAAAAGGAGAAATTGCTCCTTACGAGCAATTTCTCCTTTTTCCACAGTGTTTTCAAAATACTTGTACTGCAGACACGTGAAAACCAGGGCTTGTTTGGGAAAGGGTTAAGTGTTAATAGAGGTAGTGCTTCAGCACAGGCCTTTGAAGCTCCATTGGTCTATCAAGGAACACTAAAATTTTCTTTAGATGATTATCTAACACTTATTACATAGCACACTGGTGGATCGTCTGTATACCATGGAATACTAAAATTTTCATTAACACCATTACTATAAATAGCACACTGGAAACTGCCTCTATGTTGTACATAGTAACTATATACATGTAGTTACTACATAGGATACGGATGCAGTTGCCAATGTGCTATTTATAGTAGTTAACAGTGTCCGATAATGAAAATTTCGGTATCCCATAAAAGACCAATGGACCTTCAGTGGCCTATGGTTTCAGACAGATGTGATTGTTTGGCAAAAAACTTTTCAGGTACAAAGTAGAGCTATATAATTATTGACAATACATAATTGAGCCACGCCCTGTTAAAAAGGGGCTTAATGCAGATCCACTTGATTGTTAGAGAAAATGGATTTTATGGATCGAAAATTATGTGATGACTTGCAAGGTATAACACATCTTGGAGATGCATTAAGCACCCTTTTGCCAGAGCATGGCTCAAATAGAATCTGACATGAATTGGCATTTGACACAAAATTTCATGAAACAAGTCTTGGGAAAATGTTACAAGGTGAGCCTTTGGCAAGCTGAATAAACATTTTTTTTGTCCACAAGTAAAATAAATTTCTATTTCAAAAGCCAATGAATCTCACATTCTTTTTATCACGCAACTGAATCTCAAGAATTATAGTTCATGATATGTAAAAACTTAGGTCTAGATATGTACATGTGTATTGAAATTTATCCTGTCACCTCTTATAAATTCCATCGTATAACAGGGGGTCATATAAACTTGGTGATATACGGTCACTTGACCATGTGACTTGGTTTATTATGTCATTTGGTCACGTGATCAAGGTTTATTAGGATAGTTGCTCTTGTGACCAGCCGGAACTACTTTTTCAGGGCGCCGGTACACAAAATCAATATTTTACAGTAAAATTATCACTTAAAATTCAACGCCTATGTTGATTTTGCTTATTATCTAAGACGTAATAGAATTCTTCGCCACAACATTCTTCTGAGGGTAAATGTCACGTTTATGACACAATCAATGTCATTCATGATGTCATTATTGCAGCTGCATATCCAAAGCGCTTTACACAGTTTGGCCATTTGTATGTATGTTTGTGTGTGTGTGTGTGTGTTTTCTCATAGTGAGAAAGGTGTCAATAAGTGCCTTAACTTCGAGCGAAATATTCTAGCTAGTCGGATTATGGATTGTAAACAAGAAACTGGATAAATAGAATAGTGTCTTGGACTGGGAAAGTTGAAGAATAGATTGTTAGTGTCTTGGACTAGGAAAGTTTATCGGGCTCGGCTCCGTAATTTTATGGTATCAGTACCATAAAATATTGAATAAAAGGTAGTCTTTATGTCAATGTTTGTTTTTCGTTTTGCTTTGTTCCTTTAAAGTGCATGACTGGATAAATAGAATAGATGGTTGGTGTCTTGGATGGTTTAAGTTTATCTGGCTCAGCTCCAGAATTTATCCGGTTTGCCTTCAGCTCACCAGATAAATTCCTCCGCCTTGCCCGATAAACTTAACCCATCCAAGACACCAACCATCTATTCTCTATTTACATGAACCCTATTTGCTCTCTCCGACAGATGTGTACATCATGGATGAAAATAGTTCTAAAGAAACTTGCATTTCATGATTTTGTTTCAAATCTAAGGATAATAAAATTCACAGCTTTCTCAAAATCATCAAATTTGACAGTAAATTTCACAGAGAAATCTGGGTCAATAACAATTTTTAGAAAATGAGGTGTATGATTACAGGGCTTTGACAAATACAACACCATTTGCTTCTCTGGAACATGTAGGATAGGAAAATTTGTAATGGCTGTATTATAATACACTGAAAATGATGGTAGTTATGAGATAAATATTATTATGGTTGAAAAGACCAGCATTTAGCATAGAAAGTAAACTGATATATTTTTTTATCAGAACACTGAGAGACTAAAACTGCCAAATTGATAAATTTTACAATCTCTTTTTGCCAAAGTATTTTCGGATACCTGTATCAAATATTAATTCTTTAACTCTTTAACAAAGGACAAAAATGTAGACTGGTCCGAATTGAAAGCATTTGCAGACGACAAATGAATTGTGAATCAAATGATGTAAATTGTCTTTGATAGGGTAGAAAACATTGTGTGGAAAAAAGAGAAAATGCTGGTTACCAGCATTTTCTCCTTTTCCCATAATGTTTTCAAAAGGCTTCTTCCTCGGGGTCATTAAAACTCAGGGTTGTGTGGTTAAGGGTTAAATAATCCATATTTTAGTGGTATGTTTTGAAAGACATTTGCAAACAAGATGTCTGTATGTAAAACAGTCATGCCCCCCTACTGCCACATGGATACAGGAAGTGGCACAGTTCATAAACTGACATCAATCGCCGAAAAACATCCACAAAATTTGATCCTTTAATTGCCAATAATCTGTTGACAAGTCCATCTTTAATTGGAGATGGGTCAAAGTACGGACATGTGTCGGCAATAATTGCTAATCAAGTAATTAACATCCTTTAATTGTCTGATTTATAGCCCATTTCAATTGTTAAACGTGTAAATCTGTCAACAGTTCACATAATTATACACACCGCCATGTGTATACATACAAGGTTGTAAACAGTCGCCGATACACAGACTGGGTTATCGATTTTCTTCTCGGCATGCGCGTTCAACTTCCGCTTTTTCCAAGTCGACTTTGATGCTTACTACGTCCCCGATAATACGCGAATAAAATGTTGGAGCCACAAGTTGAGCCACATATGATGATTTTTGAGACACTTTAATTTTTTTTGAGCAAATGGCTCAAGTGGCGAACGGCAGCGTGGGCCCTGAATCATCTGGTGGTCACTGTGACCTTGACCTTTCACGGATTAACCTTAAAATCGATAGGGATCATCTACACTCCGAGACAAATGTCTGTGCCACAATTTGACAAACCTAGGTCAATTCTGTGTCAAGTTATCATCCAGACAAGGTTTGGTCTATATATCAACATGTTGACTGTCACTGTGACCTTAACATTTGACCGATTGAACTCAAAATGAATAGGGATCATCTACACTCCAAGACGAATGTCTGTGCTAAATTTGATGAACTTAGGTCAATTCTGTGTCTAGTTATCATCTGGACAAGGTTTGGTCTATATATCAACATGTTGACGGTCACTGTGACCTTGACATTTGACTGATTGACCTCAAAATCAATAGGGATCATCTACACTCCGAGACGCATGTCTGTGCCAAATCTGAAGAACCTATGTCAATTCTGTGTCTAGTTATCATCTGGACAAGGTTTGGTCTATATATCAACATGTTGACGGTCACTGTGACCTTGACATTTGACCGATTGACCTCAAAATCAATAGGGATCATCTACACTCCGAGATGCATGTCTGTGCCAAATTTGACGAACCTAGGTCAATTCTGTGTCTAGTTATCATCCGGACAAGAAAAGGTCTACCGACCGACCGACATTTGCAAAGCAATATACCCCCCTTCGTTGAAGGGGGGCATAAAAATTTACATCAAAAGCACATAACTAGTCACTACAACAGGAGTGACCTTTTTCCAAAAGGAGAAAATGCTGCTAGTAACCAATATTTTTTCCTTTTTTTTCATGCAATGTTTCCTATCCTTTCAATAACAAATCCCATAAGTTGAGCAATAATTATGTAATTTGTCATCTGCAAATGCTTTCAATTTGGTAGTCTAAAATTTTGTTGTTTGTTAACCCTTTACCATATGACAAAATTTTAGACCAGACCAACTGAAAGCATTTGCAGATGGCAAATTAAATGTAACTTACATGATTATTTCTGTCTTCATTAGGGTAGAAAACATTGTGGGAAAAGGAGAAAATGCTGGTTACCAGCATTTTCTCCTTTTCCCACAATATTTTCAAAAGGCTTTTTCTTCAGGGTCATTAAAACTCGGGATTATGTGGTAAAGGGTTAAAAGGCGGCATTGTGCGGTAAAGGGTTAAGGAGTTAAACTGGATATAAAATTTCATATTTTTGCTACAAAATGTACTAACATATTTCAGCAAAAAAGAAACTCCTTTAAATTGAGATATTCTGTTCTTTTTAGCTCTTTCAGTAAATGGAAAAAGTAAAAAATATGTCAAACAGACTGACAATCATTTGTTTGTAATGTTTCATAAAAATGTGCCTGTTGGGAAATTCTTTAATAGAAATCTAAAGTCAAAGAATTACATCATAAATAAATACATAGTACACAAGAGAGCCATTTCCCCCCTGAAATGACAACAAAACCTTTCTCATATTTCATAAAATCTTATCAAAAAACATCACAAAAACTTACTGCCTAATCCTGGAAGAGCCCAATAAACAGTCTCTGTCTGGAACTTTCTAAATGTATACCAGAGTGCACCACAGGAGATAGGGATCCAGTACAGCAGTACTAACCACCAGTAGGACTTAGACAACTGTTCACTGACCTCGTTCCTAAACAATCTCAGAGGGGTATCAATAGGGGTATGCACCCACTTCATGTACTTGTCCCCTAGAGCCCCAACTTGCCAGAACACAGGTTTGGACCAATCTATCAAATCATCCTGCAAATAAAGTTGTTTGTACTAATTTACCTATTACCCCTCTGCCAGAGAATCATGAGTTTCAATGAACCCAAACAAGAAAGGTTTGAAAACATTGTGGGAAAAGGAGAAAATGCCTATCATTTCAGCCATAACAAGGTTATTGACTGCAAACGCTTTCAATATACAGTCAAATATGTAGTCAAATCTAAAGTTTTGACATTCCGCAAACAGTTAACAAAGAATGCAGCCACTGACTTATAAAACAACCTTGTAAAACAATTAGTCTGAAGTAAGTTACACAATTTCTCCTTTTCCCGCAAAACTCTAGACCATTCCATGTTATAAGTATTTTCAGATAACAATCTAAATATGGCTCAAAATAGACTTTGCCTAGAAATCACCATTTTCTCATTTTGCCAAAATGTTGCTGTTCAAAGGCCACCTTCCTCATTCCTTAGGGTCATATATAGGGATACTAGTTTGGTAAAGGGTTAACCAGCACTGTGCACAAGGCTCATCCTAGGTGACTGGATTCTTTCCCACTTAGAGTAAAACAATGTACCGCTGATGAGTTGGGAATGAATCCTGTAGCAAAGTCTTTCATCGATCCTAAGACAGTTTCTGACAAGCAAGGACCCAAATTTACAACCCCTGGATTACAAGCCATTTGCACTAACACTGTGATAGCAAGGCTTGGCAACAGCATAGAAGACTTTGTGATAATAGGTGCAATACCATATAAAAAGCAAATCCTGCATTTGCCACTATGCTTTCAAAAGCTGTCTGTAGGCTTCAAATTTCAATTGCTTTTTAAGTATAGTATTCTAGAGTGTTTAATAATGTATGGATAAAAAAGCTTACTGAAATACCTGGATCTCTTATACCTTTCCTAAACAACACTGTGTGTTTACAACTTTACAAACGTTTTTCAACACAAGGCAGGGAATGGAGAAAATGCTGTTTACCAGCATGTTTTCTTCAATTTTTATTATCATATGAGTTACAGTATGTCTTACTTTTGTACTTCAAATCCTTTCAATTTGGTTGAGTCCAAGATTTAGTAATTAAGAGGAGTTAAAATACTTACAATTTAACCCTTATAGTGCTTAAAGCTCCATTTCAACTAGGAAACAAGAGGGTCGTGATGGCCCCGAATCACTTACCTGAGCCTGGGTAACTCTGACAGAATAGTAAGAAGTCATTATCAAGATAAACATTCTGACCAACTTTTATGCTTATTGGACTGAAAATATAGCCCCTAGTGCACACACAAGGTTTTTCTATGATTTGTCCCCGTGACCTACTTACTGACCCAACGTCTGTTGTGTTTATTTGGCACTCCAGTGGTTAAGATCCATTTTCATTATTTCTTTGATAGATTGATTAAATTAGAGTTTTATGCCATTTTAACAGCTTAGGTCATAACACCGCAGTCAGCACACCTATGCATACATGTGTTTCCTAGCTTTCTCACATATGTACTGACACAATTTTCTTTCCAAGTCAATGACTACTTTTCTAACATGCCTCAACTGGGTACTGAACTCACAACCACCAGGTCACAAGTCAGATACACTAACCACTGATCTATCTCGTCGAGCTGGTTATTTCTTACTCCACAGAATAAGTTCATTGTTGTATGACAAAAAAATACTCACCACATGACCTTCAGACTGTGTATGTCCATTTGCATGACCATTTGCATGCCCATTTGCATGTCCATTTGCATGACCATTTGCATGTCCATTGGTCTCAGATTTTGTTCTTCTAACCTGCAAAACAGAGAAAATACTTTTTAGTATTATGATGTAATTTTTCAATTGTACCTGCTAATACTGAATGAATTGTAATCTAATGCTTAGAGAACTCTGACCTATCATTGGTTTCACCTGTGCCAGGCCACTGCTCTGCCATTACCTTGCCAAACATATTCCAGGTGTGACTGGCACTTCAAGTAGTATAAAACAGGGATTTCCTTTTTTAAAATCCACTACCTTAACCACACAATCACAAAAGACACCCTGGGGCTGTTAAAACTCAGGATTGTTTGGCAAAGGGTTAATCCATGCTGATAAGCCATAATTTTACAAGGATGATTTGAAATGCTGGAGTGGAAAACTGCAAGAAAAAAAAAATTGCCTGTTTACAAAACTTTGTAAGCCGAGCCCCCGTAGCTCAGTCGGTAGAGTACAGGACTTGAGAAAAAAAAAAAATTGCCTGTTTACAAAACTTTGTAAGCCGAGCCCCTGTAGCTCAGTCGGTAGCGTACAGGACTTGAGAACAGGAGGTCGCTGGTTCGATCCCCGGCTCAGCCAATTTCTTTCCGAGGATTGATGATAGTCATTGCGACAGGATTCATTCCTCTCTCACCGCTGACCATTGTTTCGATGATCGTTATGTGGGAAAGCAGCCAGTGGCTTGGAAAGAATATTGTGCATAGTACTGGTAAAAGAAACTCCAGGAAAGCATGGATAGGAGCACTGGCCGCAGCGATATAACTGAAATAATGTTGAAAACGGCGTTAAACACCATACAACCAACTACAACCAACAAAACTTTGTTATAACATTTGGTATGCCTATGACAATCTACTGCATGTTTATGAGAGATATCATCTTTCAGAGTCATTGATTTATCGCAAAACCAGATAATTGCAAAAGGCTTTTATATTAGACAATGCTTTCAAAATATATTGACCATTTCGGCACTCAAGGTAATTTCATGAGATTTTTTTTGCAGAGAGTGTACATCAAAGATCAGACTGCACAAAATCTGATTGGTCTTCACCAATTTTAAGCTGCTTACCGTTATTTCAATAGTTAAATTTTCAATTGAAAGCATTCAATGCATCAATTCTTTACTGAACAACAAAATTTTGGACATGTCCAAATTGTAAGCATTTGCAAACAACAATTTAAAAGTGCCTCAAATGGTGGAATTTGTCTTTAATGGGGTGGAAAACATTGTGGGATAAGGAGAAAATGCTGGTTACCAGCATCCTCAGGGTCTTTAAAACTCAGGGTCTTTAAAACTCAGGACTGTGTGGTAAAGAGCTAGTTTCTATCTATTTGTTGCTTTCTATATGCCAGATTGAAAATGAATCATGAAACAGGTGCCTGTGGTTGGGGAGTACTACTATTAGGGAGGGAGCGTTAATTAGGTAAAATATGGTAGGTCTCACAATCAATGTAAAATAAGACTAGACTTTCATTTCATATATGTAACACCCTAGCTTATGGAAGGTAACATTAGAAATTTCCAGTAAATCTGACACCTGATGTACTGGTAATTAAATTTCTACAGGAGAAAGGTTAGCAAACAGGAAAATCAATATCATTCCATAAAAGCTTTGTTTTACCTTAACCCTTTGCCACACAATCCTGTATTTTACCAACTCTGAAGAAGGTGCATGCAGCTTTCGAAAATGTTGTGGGAAAAGGAGAAACTGCTTGTATTCAGCATTTTCTCCTTATCATGTTTTCTACCATTTCAATTTTTTTTTTGATAGGGTAGAAAAAATTGTGGGAAACGGAGAAAATGCTGGTTACCAGCATTTTCTCCTTTTTTAACAATGTTTTCAAAAGGCTTCTTTTCCAGGGTCGTTTAAAGGCGGCATTGAGTGCTAAAGGGTTAAGATATGTCTATAGTTTTGTTGTCTGACAAAGAGTTAAAGGCCTTTGCATACTGTAAAGAACAAGATAAATCTGATCAGTCTAAAACAGAACTGTAATTGAACCTCCGATCATATTTCTCCTATTATGCTGGCGATTCTGGCAAAAACACCCTTGAAATAGCATGTTGGTGTCTTTTACCATAAATCTAGAGCTCTATTAACTCTTTTCTATGTAACAAAAGAAAAGGCTTGTTCTAATTGAAAGGGTTTGCAGGTGACAATTTTAATTTTGCTTGAATATGGAATTTGTCTTCGATATTGTAGTTAACATTATGGCAAAAGGTGAAAACTCTTGTTACTAGCATTTTCTTCTTTTCCAACAATGTTTTCAAAGGGTTCTTTTTTCAGGGTCATTAAAACTCAGACTGTGTGGTACAGACTTAAAGAATTTATCATCAGTTGTCATGGTCATGAAACCTAGTGAGTTCTATCTAAGATACTTCTATACTGTTTTCTGTCAGTTTTTATTTACCCCATTTCATATTTATTTCATCAAACTAAGTATAATCATTCTTGTATTTTCATGACAAATGTTGCCCCTGACGGTTGCAAGGTTGCATAGATTACAACCGATAGAAAATGCATTTTGTTTTCTGGAGGGCATCCAAGACATCACTGTTGTGGTAACAAGCATTTTCTCCTTTTCCTACAATGTTTTGTACCCTATCAAAGACAGATCATTTGAGCTACATTTAATCTGTCATCTGCAAATGCTTTCAATTTGTTTCAGTCCAAAATTTTGTTGTTTGTAAAGGGTTACAACTTGGGATTGTGTGGTAAATAAAGAGTCCCTGGGGAGAGTTGCATGCTGGTGGTACATTAAATTTTACCTGGATAATTGTGGAGACATGACTGAGCATTTTTCTACTTTAACTCTTTACCAAATGACAAACTTTTATACTAGTCGAAACTGAAAACATTCCCAGATGACAAAATAAATGTGACTCAAAATTTGAAATTTGTTTTTGAAAGGGTAGAAAACATTGTGGGAAAGGAGAAAATGCTGGTTACGTCTCATTCTACGTGACAAAGTAGATTCAGTGCCAGAGGACACTTTCTGTGCAGTCTGGTCAAGATGCAGTCCACAAAGGTCTGATTGCACTTTAAAGCAGTCTACTGCCTAAATGTTAAATTATGGTATAGATAAGGTGGCATCATTAGTCTTTATACTGATGTGGTAACCTAAATTTTGAACTATTCCTGAAAGTTAACCCTTTCCCAAACGCCAAATTTTGGACACGACTAAATTGAAAACATCTGAGGATGACAAATCAAATGTAGCTAATGGGTAATGGTTTCTGTCTTTCCTTGGGTAGAAAAAACATTGTGGGAAAATGACAAAATGCGGGTTACAGACGGCATTCTCTCCATTTCCATCAATGTTTTTGAAAACCTTCCCTTTCCAGGTTCTTAAAAACTTGGAATTTCACGGAAAAGGGTTTACTTCTTCACCCACAACAAAATTTTTGACCCCATCCAAATTGAAACCATTTGCAGACAACAAATTAAATGTTGCTCAAATGATGAGTGTTTTCTCTGAAAGGGTAGAAAACATTGAGGGAAAAGGAGAAAATGCTGGTTACGAGCATATTCTTTCTCTAAATGTTTTCAAAAGCTTTTTTTCCCCCTGAGGTTCACTATAACTCGGGATTGTGAGGTAATTAGGCTTATCCTTTAGCTATCAATCCCATATTTTCAGGCCCCAATGAGAAAGGTTTTGAAAACAATGAAAAGTAGGAAAGGCTGGCTACTATAACTCTTCTTTTCCCAAAATGTTTTACAAGAGGGCAATGATGGCCCTGGATCGCTCACCTGAGTCAATAGGCAAAATTTCACCCCAGGATCATAATGACCCAATTTAAAACTCATCTAAGATATTACTAAGACAAACATTCTGACCAATGGTCAAGTCAACTGCGCTGAAAATGTGGCCTCTGGAGTCAATCTCCGAGCAGAGTTGTCGTTCGTTACCTCACATACATCTCTGCGATGGGCTAAATGACAAGAATCTTGTCAAACCGAGGAAAACATGTTTTGTTACTGTTTAACTGTTTCATGTGTAACATGATAAAGTAGACAAAGCAAATATGATTCCAGATGCATTATAGGTGCATTTAAATTGATGAATTTACCTGTATACAATGGAACTATTTTTTCGAGTTTCTTCACTGATCAGATTCCTACGCCAATTGTAAACCGAATGGCTGTGCCCACGAATGAAGACAAGTTAAACAAAATTATACAGTCCTGTGACAGTTTCGACAAACCGATGGATCTAAGTTTGTAACATCAAAGAAGAGATTGTTGTCCTTTAAAACACATTTTAGCTTTTCAGAAAACCCCTCTCTTCCACATTTTCTCCCACTAAGTTTGATTGGCCGTATGCTGTTTGAACAGCAAACAAAACAATCGATACATCTTTCTTTCACCGGCGTTTGTGTCGCCATTTGGGGTTATGGTCATGTGACGGAAAATCTCGCGAGAGGACTGACTACTTTCTGAGCCCACTACAGAGGTGAATGTGAATGAACCAGAGTGCAAGAGAGTGCTCTGGAGTGTCCAAAATGTATTTCTTCAATTTGACCTAGTGACCTAGTTTATGATCCTATGTGACCATATTTCGAACTCATCCAAGATATAAAGACAAACTTGTTACCCAAGGTTCAGGTGAATTGGGCAAGAATTGCCGCCTCTAGAGTGCCCACAAGGTATTTCTGTAATTTGACTTAGTGACCTAGATTATGACCCTATGCGACACAATTTCAAATCCATTCAAGATATCATCAGGTCAAACATGCTTACAAATTTTCAAGTCAGTTGAGCAAAAATTGTGGCCTCTAGAATGCCCATAATACGTTTCTTGAATTTGACCTAGTGACCTAGTTTATGACCCTATGAGACCCAATTTCTGATTGATCCGAAATATCATCAAGTAAAGCATGTAAACCAATTTTCAGGTCAATTTAGCTAGAATTGTGGCCTCTAGAGTGCCCATAAGGTATTTCTTCAATGTGACCCAGTGACCTTGTTTTTGATCCTATGTTACCCAATTTTGAACTCATCCGAGATATCACAAAGACAAACAAGCTGACTAATTTTCAGGTAAATTGAGCAAGTATTGTGGCCGCTAGAGCGCCCACAAGATATTTCTTTAAATTTGACCTAGTGACCTAGTTTATGACCCTATGTGACTCAATTTTGACCTCACTGAAGATTTATTCAGACAAACATGCTGATCAATTTTCAAGTAAACTGAGTACAAATTGTAGCCTCTAGAGCACCCAAAAGGAATTTTTGTACGTTGATCTAGTGAGACCTAGTTTATGATCCTAGGTGACCCAAATTCAAACTCATCTGAAATTTCATCAAGACAAACGTTCTGACCAATTTTCAGGTCAACTGAGTAAGAAATGTGGCCTCTAGAGTGTCCACATGGTATTTCTTTAATTTGACCTAGGACCTAGTTTATAACCCAAGGTATCCCAAATTCGAACTCATCCGAGATTTTTTTAAGACAAAGATTCTGACAATTGAGCAAAGAATGTGGCCTCTACAGTGCCTACAAGGTATTGCTTTAATTTGACCTAGTGACCTAGTTTATGACCTAGGTGACCCAAATTCAAACCCATCCGAAATTTCATCAAGACAAACATTCTGACCAATTTTCAGGTCAATTGAGTGAGAAATGTGGCCTCTAGAGTGTCCACAAAGTATTTCTTTGACTTGACCTAGTGACCTAGGGTAACCCAATTTCAGACTCATTCGAGATTTCATCAAGACAAACATTCTGACCAATTTTCAGGTCAACTGAGTACGAAATATGGCCTTTAGATTGCCTTCAACATATTTCTTTAATTTGACCAAGTGACCTAGTTTAGGTCCCCAGGTGACCCAAATTCGAACTCATCCGAGATTCCATCAAGACAAACATTCTCACCAATTTTCTGGTCAATTGTGTAAGAAATGTGGCCTCTAGAGTGTCCACAAGGTATTTCTTTGATTTGACCTAGTGACCTAGTTTATGACCCCAGGTGATCTGATTTCAAACTTATCTGAGATTTAATTAAGACAAACATTCTGACCAATTTTCATGTCATTTGATCTGAAAATCTGACCTCTAGAGTGCCCACAAGGTATTTCTTTAATTTGACCTAGTGACCAAGTTTATGTCCCTAGGTGACCCAAATTCAAACTCATCCAGGATTTCATTAAGGCAAACATTCTGACCCATTTTGAGGTCAATTGAGTAAGAAATGTGGCCTCTAGAGTGTCCACAAGGTATTTCTTTAATGTTACCTAGTGACCTAGTTTATGACCCCTGGTGACCCAATTTCAAACTCATCCAAGATTTAATTAAGACAAACATTCTCAAGTCAATTGAGCAAAAAATGTGGTCTCTAGAGTGCCCACAAGGTATTTCTTTAATTTGACCTAGTGAGCCAGTCTATGACCCCAGGTGACCCGAATTCGAACTTATCTGAGATGTCATCAAGGCAAACATTCTGACCAATTTTCAGGTCAATTGAGTGAGAAATGTGGTCTCTAGAATGCCCGAGAGGTATTTCTTTAATTTGACCTAGTGACCTAGTTTATGACCCCAGGTGACCCAAATTCGAACTCAA
Organism: Tridacna gigas; assembly: GCA_945859785.2. NCBI lineage: Eukaryota > Metazoa > Mollusca > Bivalvia > Cardiida > Cardiidae > Tridacna > Tridacna gigas. Next base: position 51,296,320 of record OX244034.2, on the reverse strand, counting down.
CCGAGATTTCATCAAGGCAAACATTCTCACCAATTTTCAGGTCAATTGAGTATGAAATGTGGCCTTTAGAGTGTCCACAAGGTATTTCTTTAATTTGACCTAGTGACCTAGTTTATGACCCCAGGTGACCCAAATTCAAACTCATATGAGATTTCATCAAGACACACATTCTGACCAATTTTCAGGTCAAATGAGTAAGAAATGTGGCCTCTAGAGCGTCCACAAGGTAAATGTGGACGCCGGACGCTGGACATCGAACAACCACAAAAGCTTACCTTGAGCATGTTGTGCTCAGTTGAGCTAAAAAAACCTTCATCCTCAAGACTGTCAAAACAGGATTATTTGGTACACCTGATTGTTTGCAACTGAATATATCTGAGCCATGCTCTGGCATCTCCGTGATCTATGGTTTCAAGCAGATCATTACATAACCATGGATGTATATAATCTTTTTTATCTAACAGCCGACTAAATCATGAGGTAGAATGGTCCTTTGACATGCAGAAAATTGACCAATTCCAAAGTTTCGGCCCATGTAGGCATCTCTGACTGTGGAGGCTGACCACGGTCGATCCATTTTGCAGATGCATTAAGCCCCTTTTTCACAGAGCATGGCTCATTTAATGATGACCAAAGCAAATAGTTTTTGATATAGAATTCAAAAATTTGACATTAAAATCATTCACTTGAAACCTTATTTTAACCCTTTCCCAAACAAGCCCAGGTTTTCACGTGTCTGCAGTACAAGTCTTTTGAAAACACTGTGGGAAAAGGATAAATTGCTCGTAACAAGCAATTTCTCCTTTTCACACAGTGTTTTCTACCCTTTTTGAGAACTTTCTGCCATTTTCGTCAAATTTAAAATTGTTGTCTGCAAACTCTTTCAATTTGGACCCGTCCAAAATTTGTTGTTTGGGAAAGGGTTAAGAATTTATTACCATATCTCCATGACAACCTCACTCATCAAATTTCAATTTACATGTCACTATCAAAAGAAATGAGCTATGCTGTGTAAAAAGGGAGCTTATTGCAACTTCAAAAAATGTCACCCACATCAACCTGCGCAGTCTGTGCAGGGTGAAATGGGTCGGAACTTTTTGCTATTGTTAAATCCTCTGCTGCTGAAAATTAAAGTTCTGCATATACCCAAGGACCGTTTTACCTCATGATTCACTTGGTGAAAATGAATTTTATGATCCATAATCATGTGATAATTGGCTTGGTATAATGTATCACGCAGATGCACAAAACCCCCTTTTACTAGAGCACAACTCAAATGAACAGTGCAAAAAGAGGTAGGTACTGTATGGTTAGTTTTTCTTAGAAGGATGTCTGCTCCCTTTTACTCTTTATCAAATGACAAAATGGTAGAATTGTCCAAATTGAAAGCATTTACAGATGACAAAATAAATGTGACCCAACATTTTAACCCTTTCCCAAACAAGCCCCGGTTTTCACATGTCTGCAGTACAAGTCTTTTGAAAACACTGTGGGAAAAGGAGAAATGGCTCGTAACGAGCAATTTCTCCTTTTCCCGCAGTGTTTTCTACCCTTTAGGAGAACTTTCTGTCATTTTCACCAAATTTAAAATTGTCGTCTGCAAACTTTCAATTTGGACCAGTCTAAAATTTATTGTTTGGGAAAGGGTTAAATTTATGTCTGGTAACCAGCATTTTCTCCTTTCCCCCACAATGTTTTCAAAAAACTTCTTTCTCAGGGTCATTAAAAGTCGGCATTGTGTGGTAAAGGGTTAACTCTTTACCAAACGACAAAATTTGAAAACACTGTGGGAAAAGGAGAAATGGCTCGTAACGAGCAATTTCTCCTTTTCCCGCAGTGTTTTCTACCCTTTAGGAGAACTTTCTGTCATTTTCATCAAATTTAAAATTGTCGTCTGCAAACTCTTTCAATTTGGACCAGTCTAAAATTTATTGTTTGGGAAAGGGTTAAATTTATGTCTGGTAACCAGCATTTTCTCCTTTCCCCCACAATGTTTTCAAAAAACTTCTTTCTCAGGGTCGTTAAAAGTCAGCTTTGTGTGGTAAAGGGTTAACTCTTTACCAAACGACAAAATGTCAGACTTGTCCAACTTGAATGCATTAGCAGACTGCACATTAAATGCGACCTAAACGTTGATATTTCTCTTGGAAATGGTAGAAAACATTATGGACAAAGGAGAAAATGCTGGTTACCGTTCTTCACCGTTTTATCAAAGTAAAGAAAAAGTTTTGCTTCAGCCACCCTGTGTATCTTGTAGTTAACCCTTTCCCAAACAAGCCCTGGTTTTCACGTGTCTGCAGTACAAGTCTTTTGAAAACACTGTGGAAAAAGGAGAAATTGCTCGTAACGAGCAATTTCTCCTTTTCCCACAGTGTTTTCTACCCTTTTTTATAACTTTCTGCCATTTCCATCAAATTTAAAATTGTCGTCTGCAAACTCTTTCAATTTGGACCAGTCCAAAATTTGTCGTTTGGGAAAGGGTTAACTCCTGTGAAAGAGAGCTTTTTAAAACAATGTTCAAAACCAAGAAAATGCTTGTAACCAGCATTTTCTCCTTTTCTCACATTACTTGCTACCCTTTCAAAACAAATACCACTGCCTGAGCCACACTTACTTTATCATCTACAAATGCTCTTAACCCTTTCCCAAATGACAAATTTTGGATTGGTCAATTTTAAATTTGATGAAAATGGCAGAAAGGTCTCAAAAAGGGTAGAAAATACTGTGGTGAAAGGAGGAATTGCTCGTTACGAGCAATTTCTCCTTTTCCCACAGTGTTTTCTAAAGACTTGTGCTGCAGACACGTGAAAACCAGGGCTTGTTTGGGAAAGGGTTAATTTGAAAATATCAAGGAAAAGGTAATAAATGCCATGCGATTCTAATACATGTAGACCCCACAGACCATACATGTAGTTTGACCTTCATGGGGAAAAAAAACATGACCTTTATTGAATATGCATGAGAACTGTCAAAGACAAATGCTGAGGAACAATTGATCACTGGTAATGCTCAGTTTTCCAATCTAAGTAGAATAATTTATAAACTAGAACACAAGGAACTGAGTTCCTATCATCCCTTTAACAAACAACCTTAACCCTTATCCTGCTAAGTAAGTTAAATAAACCTTTCAAACTGACAAACTCGAACAATGTTATTTCAAACTTACTTTTTGGAGAAAAATATCTTCTTACCCGACAGTGAAGATCCAAGATCAGACTGCACATTCAAGCTTTCCTACACTACAGACAAAACCAACCATAATATTGCAATTACTTAGGTCTTATTTGTAGACATATTAAGTCTGTTGCGTTTATTCGGGGCTCTGAGGGTTCACAATTGTTTTGACCAGGAAAAAAATTTTACCCTTGTAGCGCTAAATAAATAAAACGGAAATTTTTACTAGTATTTAATTCTTTACCAAACAACAAAATTTTAGACTTGTCCAAATTGAAAGCATTTGCAGACGACAAAATAAATGTGACTGAAAAATTGAAATGTGTTTTGCGAAGGGTAGAAAACATTGTGGGAAAAGGAGAAATTGCTGGTTATTTTCCTACAATATTTTCAAAAGGCTTCTTTCTCAGGGTCATTAAAAGTCAGGATTGTGTGGTAAAGGGTTAAGATGTAGACATTGCAATTTCAAATGTTATTTTTGTCAGAATATCTGGCCCAGTAGCATTCAATATAGAACCAAGATCAGACTGCACATTTTGTGTAGTCTGATCTTGATCTACACTGTTCCACATCAGCAATTAAATCCTGGTTCAAAGCGAAGGGTGTTAACTCTTGGAGAAAGTTCACTGCCAATCTAGATCTCTAATAAAAGATGGGGATGAGGTTTTTACCAATAAATCAATACTTACTGATGAGCTTCTTCACTTGATCAGACTCTAAACTTCATGTAAATCATTAACAATTCAGCACTGAAAATCATCTAACTTTTACCATATAATCCCAACTTTTAACGAACCTGAGAAAAAAGCCTCTTGAAAACATTGTGGGAAAAGAAGAAAATGCTGGTAACCAGCATTTCCTTCTTTTCCCACAATGTTTTCTACCCAATCGTAGAGAGATATCATCAGTTGAGCTACATCTATTTTGTTGTCTGCAAGTGCTTTCAATTTGGTGGTGTTAAAAAATTGTCGTTTGGTAAAGAGTTAAGGAACAGACAGATTCAGCTGGTTGCCAACATAAATTCTACCGTATTGTCTCTTTTTAATGCCCCAGGGGGCATTAAATTTTCAAAGAAAAAAAGGGTGGGGGGAACGTCATTTTAGAAACACCCTGTATCTAAATGCAGAATATCAATGTAACTGCCGATTCTTGATTCATTTGGAATTTGAATTGCATTCGGAATTAATATGTGACACAGGTCTTCCATAATTTCACTTTTTTTTAAGGTTTTCTAAGTTAGTAAAAAACTTTGTGTAACCAGAAATTTAAAATGTTGTCCAGGCCTTGGCCGAGTGGGCGACTTGGGCGATAAAGCCGCCTAATTTAAAAAAAACTTCACCCATTTTGCCAGGCAAAGCGAAATCAAAGTCGCCTGAATAAATCGGGAAGTCGCTTTGTATATATTGACCATGCGTTGGGTACTCGATATAATGTTGGAAGCATATTTATTATTTGGATAGTCAGCAGCAGTGGCATCAATTTCTGAAGTTATAAGGATTATGTCAATGCTGCACGTGTATTCTATCTGATTTATTTCAACTTTATCGATGGATTGGCCATCTGGTAAGCCCATTTTCAGTTGGGAAAAAAACTGTAGGAGCTTTAACCCTTTACCACACAATCCAGAGTTTTAACGACTCCAAGGAAGAAGCCTTTCAAAAATCTAGTGGGAAAAGGAGAAAATGCTGGTAACCAGCAGAAAATACTGGTAACCAGCATTTTCTCCTTTTCCCAATATGTTTTCTACCCTATCAAGAGAAGATTGCACCATTTGAGTCACAATGAAATTGTCATCTGCAAATACTTTCAATTTCGACAAGGCCAAAATTTTGTCATCTAGAAGGTTAATTAAAGATGGACCGTCTATAAGGAACATTACTGTAGTCCTTAGATTTTCATTTTTGTAGTGGAGGAGGTCCTGCATGGCTCTGTCGTCAGGTGTCATTACCTGGAACTGTAAACTGAAGGTCCAAGTTTCCAGCCTCATTGGAAGCACTGGGAATTTTGTGGGAGTGTCCTTCCGCAAGACACTTCAGAGAGCCAGCCTAGTACTGGTATAACAGAGGACACAAATGAATATGTGAGCTGTTGCTAAGATATGTTTTAATAATGTTGAAAGCTGCGTTAAAAACCATTCAATCAATCATATCTGAGGGAGAAGTCATCCAAGACAAAAACATCCCAGGCTTACATGCAAGACCACAGATGAGTGGACAGACAGGCTTGCCTGTATACCAACCAAAAAATTTAGTATTAATGGATTTATAACACACTTGGTACAACTACAGTGGCTTGTGTAGACCAAGATCAGACAGTACAGAATGTGGCAAAAGATGTAATAACTGGCTGTAAGCCATTGATTGCTCTTTTTCCTATTATATTTAAAATGGCAGTCTTTAATGATAAAAGGCCAGAGAGAGGAATGAATCCTGCTGTACTGATTATCAGCAATCCTTGTTCAGGAATTGGTCTAGCTAGGAATACATTTTAGCCATCACAGAATAAGGAAAAAATGCTGATAACCACCATTTTCTCCCTTTCCCACAATGTTTTCTACCCTTTAAAAGACAAATACAGTCATTTGTGATGTATTTTATTTGTTGTCTGCAAATGTGTTCAGCTTGGAGAAGTCGAAAACTTGTTCATTTAGTAAAGAGTTTAACCCTTTACCACACAATCCAGAGTTTTAACTACCCTAAGAAAGGACCTTTAGAAAACATTGTGGGAAAAGGAGAAAATGCTGGTAACCAGCATTTTTTCCTTTTCCCAGAATGTTTTCTACCCGTTCAATAGTGAATTTCTATTTCTGAGTCACAATTATTTTGTCATCTGCGAAAGCTTTCCCTTTGGGCAATTCTGAAATTTTGTGGTTTAGTAAAGCATTCAAGGAAACAAACACACATCATGTGATCTCAACTTTCAGTTTCATAATTAGCAGCTTTCATCCCTTCTCAAGCACTTCTTGTCGTTTCACTTTCTATTCTAGGAATGTTTTGCACGTCATCGATGTTTTAACCCTTTACCACACAATCCCGAGTTTTAAAGACCGTGAGAAAGAAGCTTTTTGAAAACATTTACCAGCATTTTCTCCTTTTCCCACAATGCTTTCAGAAGGCTTCTTTCTCAAGGTCGTTGAAAGTCGGGATGATGTGGTAAACAATTAAATGCATCTGCATAAAGTATCATCCCCGGTCAGCCTTGAGTCGACACTAAGGTCTAAACTTTTTACAATTGCTTAATTTTCTGCATGATTCATGATTCATCCAGATTTGAGACAAAATGTATACCTATTATGCAACACTTGCTTGGTATGATGCATTAACTCTTTACCGCAAAATCCCAAGTTTTAACGACCCTGAGGTAGAAGCCTTTTGAAAACATTGGAAAAGAACGAAATGCTGGTCACCAGCATTTTCTCCTTTTCCCCATCATGTTTTCTACCCTACAAAAGACAAGATGCATCATTTGAGCCACATTTAAATTTTCATCTGCAAATGCTTTTAATATGGACAGGTCCATGTTTTTTCTGTGTGGTACAGAGTTAAGATGATTAATTAAACCCCCTTTTCTATATGCACTACTCATTTACATAATTCATGTCCATTAAAGCTGTCCCTAGAGTAAAGCAGATGCAAATAGAGGGAATTGTCAACCCCTAGAGTACTTTACACAACTCTGTTGCTTTCGCGGCTAGCTTATATCAAGATCAGACTGCACAAAGCATGCAGTCTGATCTTTGATCTACACTGTCCACTTTGCTGAGATATTCTGAAAAATTCTACCAGGCTGATTTTACATTTATAACGTGGTCTTATTTCTTGATTGAAAATGTCTGTTGGGTATATCATTGGCTTTAATTGTTTATCGGAGCCATTTGATTATGGCTAATTAAGATGAAGATAGAAGCTTTCTTTTCTGAATTAACCTTTACCACACGATCCCTACTTTTAACGACCCTAAAAAAAGAAGGCTTTGGAAACCATTGTGGGAAGAGGAGAAAATGCTGGTAACCAGCATTTTCTCCTTTTCCCACAATGGTTTCTACCCTATTAAAGACAGAAATCATCAATTCAGCAACATTTCTTTTGTCGTCTGCAAATGCTGTCAGTTAGGTAAAGAGTTAAAGCAATTCAAACACAATGGACAAAGTAAAACTTGGACTGTCCTTTTTTCAAAATATATATATACCCTACATTGAGTCAACACTGTGAGAAATGACTGCATGTCTTATACTGTCTATTATCTACTTCCACGTCATTGTCATAAGCAATTCAATAAATTTTGTGCTTTAACCCTTTACCAAAGAACAAAATTTTAGACTTGTCCAAAGTGAAAGCAATTGCAAACGACAAAATATATGTGACTCAAAAACTGAAATTTGTTTTGGGATGGTTGGAAAACATTGTGGGAAAAGGAGAAAATGCTGATTACCAGCTTTTTCTCCTTTTCCCACAAGGTTTTCAAAAGGATTTTTCTTCGGGGTCGTTCAAACTCGTGACTGTGTGGTAAAGAGTTAATGACAACACTTCATTACACAACAATATTTGAGGCTTATCCAAACTGAAAGCATTTGCATCTAAAACAAATAATCACTCATTCAACTGATGGAATTTGTCTATGACAGGGGTAACAACATTGCGGGAAAAGGAGAAAAATGCTGGTTACCAGCATTTTCTCCTCTTCCAACGATGTTCTCAAAAACTTTCTTCCTCATGGTCGTTATAACATGAGACTGTTTGGAAAAGGGTTAAGTCTTTACCAAACAACAAAATTTTAGACTGGTCGAAAACGAAAGCATTGGCAGACGACAAGTCAACAAATTTTGGACAAATTATGAAATTTGCCTTTGAACAGATAAAAACATTGCTGGAAAAGGTTTACGAGCATTTTCTCCTTTTCCCAAAAGGTTTTCAAAAGTCCTTTTTCCTTGAGTTGTCAAAACTCGGGATTGTTTGGTAAAGGATAAAACAGTTCTATTCTTATCGAAGGCCATGGCTCCGAATTCAGTTATCAGCTTAAAATCCACGCCCATCTTCTCAGTTATAACAATCTCCCTGAAAGCTTCCCTCTGCCATAAGTTAAATTGCCATCTTAAATACCAATCAAAAATACAGTAGTTAGTGTATGTCAAGATCAAACTGCGCAGTACCTTAACCCTTTACCCTACAATGCCGCCTTTTAATGCCCCTGGGAAAGAAGGCTTTTGAAAACATTGTGAGAAAAGGAGAAAATGCTGGTAACCAGCATTTTCTCCTTTTCCCACAATGTTTTCTACCCTATCAAAGCAAAATCGCACCATTTGAGCCACACTGAAATTGTCGTCTGCATGCGCTTTCAATTTGAACAAGGCTAAAATTTTGTCGTCTGGTAATGGGTTAACATGTGTCTCAATACCAACGACTCCTGGATTTTGTTGTAACCCTTTACACAATCCACAATCCAGACTTTTAATGAAACTAGAGAAGAAGACTTTTGAAAACTGTGTGGGAATAGGAGAAAATGCTGGTTACCAGCATTTTCTCCATTTCCCACAAGGTTTTCTACCCTATCAAAAACAGGCATTTGCATTCGCGTTACATTGATTTTGTCGTCTGCAAATGCTTTCAATTTGGTCAAGTCCAAATTTGTCATTTGGTAAAGAGTTAATGCTGTCAGTACAAATGAGTGAAGGATTTTGTTATCTGCTCAAAGCAAGGGCTGTGATTTTATCAACTTAATGCATGTTTTCAGTTTTCACGTATGCACTACCTTTTTATCAAAGGAATAACCACTTGTTTTTGTTAAGTTCCTGGTAAAGTCAATTAATTTTAAAAGCTATCAATAATTTTTATCCTGCGTTTTGTGAGATTACTTTCATTACCTTGTTACAGGCAAAAATACCTCTTTTCCTTTAACTCTTTACCAAACGACAAAATTTTGAAATGCCGCCAAACTGAAAGCATTTGCATATGACAAATTAAATATTGCTAAAATGATAATCTCTGTCTGTAACAGGGTAGAAAAAATTGTGGGAAAAGGTAACCAGCATTTTCTCCTTCTTTCTCAAAGTCGTTAAAAGTCGGAAATGTGTGGTAGAGGGTTAAAAGACAAATACATACTGAATTATTACAGGGCTAGGCAGAACTCTAATAGATTTTGCAGTCAATGCACATCAAGATCAGACTTCTTTTAGTGAACAGTTTAGATCAAGATCAGACTGCACAGAATGTGATGCATGATCTGCTAGAGTGTGAAAATACTTTGGCTTAAGGTAAGACCTGTGTAATGGAAAACAGCTATTTCCACTAAAATATCATCCTGCAAAATTAGCTATAATCAAAAATGAGTATTATTGAACTACTTTCACCTTTTCATTTTTTCCATTTTTTCCTTTTTTGAATTATCATTTATAAATTTAAAACCGCTATATTCTCAATTGAAAAAGAGATAATAATTACCTCCCTTTTTAGAAAACAAACAAAAGTATCAAAAAAAGTTTCAAGATAGACATAAACGGAATTTCTGATCCATTAGAAATGTGCAAAAATATTATTTCGGCATAAATCCTTATTTATCCTTATTTAACTACCAATTAGAATTTTTGCCCAATGTTCACCGGAAGTGCATTACACAGGTCTTACCTTAAGTTCAAACACTAAAGTTTACTGACTCCAGTCTGTGTCAATGTTTGCCATTTTTTAGCGACAACCAGCACTAAAGGAAGCTACTCAGATTTTTGTAATCTCACCAAACTTCAAATATTATTCATTACTGATTTAACCAGAACTGTCCCAAAGCAGACAAACACACACACACACACACACACACACCCACCAGCACACCAGCACACTGTCACTGAAGCAGCACAATCAGAGACCGGAAAATGATTTTCAAAACAAAAATCACCTGTGACCTCAACCTCTGACCCATGTGTCATAAAAACAATAGGACACCTCCTTGGATCATGGGCAACACTCACATAAATTTTCATGATACTAGATCAAACAATTATTGAGTTTGAGCATGGAAATGATTTTCAAACAAAGTTGACCTGTGACCTTGACTTTTGACCCATGTGACCCAAAAACAATAGGGCACCTTCTTGGGTCATGAGCACCACTTGTATGAAGTTTCAGGGTCCTACATGTAGGTCAAAACTTTGTAGGGGGGGGGGGGGGGTATATATGAAGAATTTTTGAATTCTTCGCAAAAATCTTATAAGACCCCTAGTACTCTTTACTAAAACAATCCAGCTTTGTAATAACCCTGAGGTAGAAGGCTTTTGACAAAATTCTTGGAATACAAGAAATACTGGTAACCAGCATTTTCATTCTTTTCTCACAATGTTTTCTAACTTTCCAAATGCAGATTTCAATTTTTGAGTAACATTCATTTTATCATCAGCAAATTAACTCTTTACCACACAATCCCAACCTTTAACTACCCTGAAAAAGAAGCCTTTTGAAAACATTGTGGGAAAGGGAGAAAATGCTGGTAACCAGCATTTTCTCCATTTCCCACAATGTTTTCTAACCTTCCCGAAACAAATTTCAGTTTTTGAGCTACATTTATTTTGTCGTCTGCAAATGCTTTCAATTTGGACTAGTCTAAAAATTTGTCGTTTGGTAAAGAGTTAATGCTTTCAATGGTACAAAGTCAAGCCCAAGACTCTTTACTATAAATAATCTAACTCTTTCCCAAGTGACAAAATTTGAAACTAGTCCACATTGAAAGCATTTGCAGGTCACAAAACAAATGTGACTGAAAAATTGAAACTTGTTTTGGGAAGGGTAGAAAACATTGTGGGAAAAGGAGAAAATGCTGGTTACCAGCATTTTCTCCTTTTCCCACAATGTTTTCTAAAGGCTCCTTTTTTAGGGTCGTTAAAAGTTGGGATTGTGTGGTAAAGGGTTAAGACTCATGATAATCATTTTGTCTTTTTATATTGACAACATTAAAATTTTAAAGATTTTAAAACTGAATATGCCTCAAATGATTAATCTTGTTTCTGGATGGGTAGAGACCATGGTGGGAAAAGGAGGGAGTGCTGGTAACTAGCATTTTCCCCTCTTCCGACATTATTTTTTGCCCTTTCAAAGACAAATCCCCTCATTTTTTTCAATCTGGACAAGTCCAAAATTTTGTTGTTAGGTACAGAGTTAACCAACACCAAACCAAACCCATAATCTTCTAAAATTCTGTAATACTACCACACGTGCCGATACCCAATCATTCAAAATCAACGTCAGCAAGTCTGATCTGATTTCCCTGCATTAGAGAAATATATTGCTGGAAGAAAATTCTAGAATTTCACCACAGTTCGTAACTGTAGGAGTGAAAACAAATAATGACTTGCCCTTTTTCAATCCTTCATGATGGTGGGCAGTTGGGAAGAGCCATTGCCCAAGGCCAAGGAAGTCATACGATCAAGCCTTTGAATGGTCACATACAAGTAAGCCGTGCTCAGTAAAAAGGGGGCTTAATGCATCTATTAAAAAATATTGACCCAGGTCAGCCTGCACAGTTATTCAACAAATCTAATCATTTTAACCACATTTGACTTGTTGTCTGCAAATGCTTACAATCTTTGTCTAAAATTTTGTTCTCTGGTTCAGCGTTACAGAGAAAAGGGGAGCACAAGTATGTAGACCTAGATCACACAGGGCGAGGCTGATCTTAATCTACATTCTACTCTAAATTGATTCAAAGTAAAATGTGGCAGGTAAAGAATGCTGATCCAACATGCATCCCTCGTCTATTGTAACAGGTAGTCTATTTTTCTTACACATTCTAACATTTCCCCAAGGCATCATCACTAGCAGATATTTAACTCTTTACTCAACTACAAAACCTTAGATTCGTTCACATTAAAAGCATTTGCAGACGCAAATTAAAAATAGATAAACTGACTGGATTTTTCTATGACATGTTAGTAAACATTTTGGGAAAATGAGAAAATGCTGGTTACCAGCATTTTCTCCTTTACCCACAATGTTTTCAAGAGCTCTTTTGCAGGGTTGTTAAAAATGTGGATTGTGTAGAAAAGGGTTAATGAACGCTGTAACCCTAACCCTTCCTGTTCAACCTGTAGAGTTAAAAAAGCTGTTACCCTTTTCTTCACATTTGGTTCCTTTGCATCCCCTGCACACTTTTAACTCTTTACCAAATGATGAAATTTTAGACTAGTCCAAATCAAAAGCATTGCAGATGACAAAATAAATGTTACTTAAAAATATATAGTTGTGCTTGGAAGGATAGAAAACATTGTGGGTAAAGAAGGAAATGATGGTTAGCATTTTCTTCTTTTTCTACAATGTTTTCAAAGGCCTTAATATTTTCCTCAGGGTCGTTAAAACTCAAAATTGTGTGGTAAAAGGTTAAACTTCATTTCATCTTTTTTTTTTTAACCAAAACTGTCCTTTTCCAAAGACAACAAACTAAAGACTGTTTCAAACTGAAAGCATCATTCTGCAGACAATAAATGAAATGGTGGAAATGAGTTTATTTTTTTAGATAATGGTAGGTTCAAAAAAGATATGCAGAGTCCCGCAGACAGACAGAGATAATCATTTTAGCTGCATTTAACTCTTTACCAAACGACTAAACTTTAGGGCTGACAAAATTGAAAGCATTTGCAGAAGACAAATGTCGTTAAAATGAGGATTTTTTTCTTTGATAGGGTAGAAAACATTGTGGGAAAAGGAAAAAATGCTGGTTACCAGCATTTTAAAATGCTGGTTACCAGCATTTTCTCAATTTCCCACACTGTTTTCAAAAGCCTTCTTTTGTAAGGTCGTTAAAAGTCGGGACTGTAGTAAAGAGTTAATTTATCATATGCAAATGCTTTCAGTTTGGTCCAGTCCAAAGTTTTGTGGTTTGGTAAAGACTTAGTGTGCTGGGTGAAGCTTAAACTGCTTCTACAGACAGTGCATATTGAAATCAGGCTGCACTGAATATAGTATTACAGTCTAATCTTTGATCTATACTGTCCACTACTTTTGTCACATTTTCTTGCCACAACAATAGTAGTATTTTGGCCTGTTTTCCAAAATGAAAAAGTCCATTTACATTTTCATTGGACTGGTGTGCTATGGGTTACTCCTAGAGCACCTTTAGCTCTTTACCAGACCATAAAATTTTTTGCTTAACCCTTTACCACGCAATCCCGAGTTTTAACGACCCTGAGTAAGAAGTGTTTTGAAAGCATTGTGGGAAAAGAAGAATATACTGGTTACCAGCATTTCTCCTTTTCCCACAATGTTTTCTACCCTACCAAGGGCAAATTCCATCATTTGAACCACATCTAAATTGCTGACTGCAAATGCTTTCAATTTGGACAAGTCTAAAATTTTGTAGTTTCGTACAGAACTAAAAAACATAGCTCAAATGTTGTAATTTTCTTTTAAAGGGTAAAATACACTGTGCGAAAAAGAGAAAATGCTGGTTTCAAAATCCTTCTTTCTCAGGGGCGTTAAAACTAGGGGTTGTGTGGCAAAGGGTTAACAACTACAATTGCTCTTGTGGCCAGTGTAAAGCAAGATCAGGCTGCACAAAACTGTGTTAACTCTACAGGCTTAGACATTAATCCCTGGAGCATAAAATAAACTATTTATCTTTACAAAACGACAAAATTTTAGACCGCTCCAACATACAAGCATTTGCAGACGACAAATTGAATGTCACTCAAATGGTATTTTCTGTCTTTGATAGGGGTAGAAAAAGTTGTTGGAAAAAGGAGGAACTGCTTGTTACCGGCATTTTCTCCTTTTCTCACAATGCTTTCAAAAGCCTTCTTCTTCAGAGTTGTTAAAACCCGGGATTGTGTGGTAAAGGGTTAATACACATTTTCAGTCTAGAAATAAGAATGATTGATTAAGTGGTGTTTTACGCTGCTTTTAACATTATTTCAGTCATATCACGGTGGCAGCTCACATTCTCATGTATTCCCAGGGTTTCACCAGTATTAGGCTAGGGCTCTGAAGTATCTTGCCCAAGGATACTCCCACGAAAAACACAATGGATCCAGTGAGGCTGGAACCTGGGGCCTCCAGGTCACGAGTCCTACACTTAACCACTGGGCCATGCAGTCTAGAAATAAGACCCAACAAGTAAGAACCTCAAAGTTGCTCTTTTCCAGAGTGTCTCAGCAAAGCAGACAGTGTAGATCAAAGACTAACATTTCCTGAGCTGGTCTTGATCTACACTGCAATGCCAGTTTTATAAATGTTGTGGAAGGCTCTCTAAGGGTTGAAGCCTGTTTCATTGCATCCTACATGATAACCTTGACATAATCAGCAAATCAGACTGCATCATGAGGCGAGTCTGTTTAGGTATCATGATATTTACATTATGTGTGTCTACACCCTTCTTTTAACCCTTTCCCAAACGACAAATTTTGGACTGGTCCAAATTGAAAGAGTTTGCAGACGACAATTTTAAATTTGATGAAAATGGCAGAATGTTCTTAAAAAGGGTAGAAAACACTGTGGGAAAAGGAGAAATTGCTCGTTACGAGCAATTTCTCCTTTTCCCACAGTGTTTTCAAAAGACTTGTACTGCAGACACATGAAAACCAGGGCTTGTTTGGGAAAGGGTTAAATGAGAGAGTAGGCTCTTTCACTGAATTGTTATCTATCAAAGCCTTCATCATGAATTTATTCATATAACTGTTTTGTAGCGGGTTTTGTCAGTATAAGGCAAGCACTCTGCAGCACCTTGGCAATGTACATCACCCCTTGTGACCAGCCCAGCAAGAAGGATGTTCACAGGAAATCTACATACATACAAGAGCCGGCTTCCAATGATGATAAACTATACACTACAGTCATGATCAGAAATGAAATTTAAATTTTCTAGTGAAAAATAAGAAGCTCTTGAGATATACTCCAATTTAATGGCTGCAGACCAATGCATACAAGTTAATCCTTTACCATATAATCCCCTATTTCAATTTTTGAAAACATTGCAGAAAAAGGAGAAAATGGTGGTGGCCAGCATTTTCTCCATTCCCAACAATGTCTTCTATTCTTCCCAAGACAAATTTCAACTTTTGAGTCGCATTTATTTTGTTGTCTGCAGATGCTATCATTTGGCCAAGTCCAATATTTTGTCGTTTTGCACAGATCTTAAAAAGTTTACAATTACTGGTAAAAAACCTCAAAGTAATTAATTCACCTTAAACCCTTTACTACACAATCCAAACTTGTAACAACCTCAACAACAGACGCTTTTCAAAAAAGAAAAAGTGCTGGTAAACAACATTTATTCACCATGTTTTCTACCCTATGGAGGCCAAATTTCATGTTTCAAGTTTCATTTGATTTTTTTGTCTGCATATACTTTCAATCTGGGCAAGCTCTGGCTCAAGTTTTGTAGCCTGGTAGAGTTAACTCTCAAACCTTGGTTTTAACAACACTGGGAAAGATGAGAAAGGCAATCAACTCTTTACCAAACAACAATATCTTGGACTGGTCCAAATCGCTAACATTTGCAGAATGACAAATCAAATGATGGAATTTGTCTCTGAAGGGCAAAACATTGTGGGAAAAGGGTAAAATGCTGGTAATCCTTTTCCCACTATGTTTTCAAATGCTTCTTCTTACAGGTCGTTAAAACTCAGGATTGTTTGGTACAGGTTTAAGACCATTGAGGAAAGAGGAAAATGACAAATAGAATCTTTTCCAAGTTTCATAATTAGACTTCTTGTCTGTTGCAATGTTTTCACAATAGCAATCTCATAATTAACCAATTATCAGACAGTTCCAGGTTTTAACAATCCTGACAAGGTGGGTATAGGACATTGCGGGAAAAGGAGAAAATACCAGCAAGATGACCTTCATTTTCTCATATTTCCACAATGTTTCCAAAAGCTTTCTTTCTCAAAGTCAGGAAAATGTCCGTAATCAATGGCATAGAAAACATATTGTAAGTATAGAGCAAGAGTAACTAAGTAACAACTACATCAGTAACTAAGTAACAACTACATGTACCATATTTCACCTTATTAATATGCCAGGTCCCCATATAAGTGCCAACAGGGCGCTCTTATTTCATAGACAATTTCCAGAGGAGCCGTTATATAGTAGAGTAAGCACGGTATTTTGATCCGAGTTTTAGTCAGTGCTGACTGCGAATCATTCGCCATTGGAAAAACCTGCTGTATTAATGCAGAATATTGACTTTAACGTCAATCATGATTCATTTGGAGATTAATTAGCATTCACAATTAATATTGTACACAGGTCTTCAATACTTTGCTGAGCCCCAGTAGCTCAGTCGGTAGCCTACAGGACTTGAGAACAGGGGGTTGCTGGTTTGATTCCCGGCTCGGCCAATTTCTTTCCGAGGATTAATGATAGTCATTGCGACAGGATTCATTCCTCTCTCACCGATGACCACTGTTTCGACGAGGGTTATGTGGGAAAGCATATGGCTTTCCAATGGCTTGGAAAGAATATTGTGCGTAGTACTGGTGTACGAAACTCCAGGAAAGCATGGATAGGTGACTGGTCGCCACAATATGACTGAAATAATGTTGAAAACGGTGTTAAACACTATACAATCATTCAATACTTCACTTTCTTAAATTTTGGTGTTACCGGAAGTTTATCTGGACTGCATGTATATTTGGATTGTCAGGTGTTAATGACATCGATTTGTGAAGTAATTAGGATCGTGTCCATGCCGTACCGGTGAGTTTATTAGTAAAATATCGGTCATCAATAATTTTCGTCAATCTACGTTTGAAAAGTTTAAGTGAAGTTTTCTTGTGTTTGAAAGTTTGTCACTCCAACTGTCAGTATAAAGCTAAGGTCTGGTGTTGGTGTGGATTGTGCGGAGGCCTCTTGAGTAAGTAATTGGAATGGAGCATTAATTAGGTGAAATATGGTATATACTTGCTCTTTTATACCCATTGTGTTCACACATTGCTGACAGCAGGATTGACTGATTCTTGTTTTCAGGACCATTCAGAATTATCTCAGTCATTTCACTTTGACAGCTCACTTATTCATGTGTGTCCAGGGTTTAACAAATACTTGGCTAGGGCTCTGAAGTGTCTTACCAAAGGAACCTCTGCACCAGCCCCTTCAATGAGGATCAAACTTTGGGCCTCCTAGTTTTAAAATCTACACCTTTACCACTGAGCTATTTAGGAATGCCATCGACTGCAGGAGTTTGTATGGTATGCAAATAATCCGCATTATATGCCATTGTTATCATTCTCTACACTTTGACTGCTCAATCTATGACATGCACACCTGCAGTTTGTTACTTGTAGATCTACAATATCATATATCTCACTATCAAATGATTTTGGCTGCAATATTGCATGAAAAATCAACAGCATACATAGATTCAAGACCAGACTGCATCTTTTGTGCCCTCAGATCTTTATCTTAACTATCCATTACAGCAGGCAGCACTGATATAAAGAGTTTAAGTCCTTACCACACGACAAAATTTTAACCTGGCCCAAATTGAAAGCATTTGCAGACGACAAAGTAAATGTTACTCAAAACATAAAATTTGTCTTTCATAAGGCAGAAAACATTATGGGAAAAAGGAGAAAATGCTGGTAACCAGCATTTTCTCCTTTTCCCACAATGTTTTCAAAAGCCTTTTTGTACAGGGTCGAGTCGGCATTGCACGGTAAAGGGTTAAATATTATGTTACAGAGAGTGACCCAGTTTACGTCAGAAAATTATTGTATGACAGTCTTATTATAAAATAGTACAAAATGTTAGCAACAAAACCACTTCAATACCAACTTTCCGTTTAGCATGCTCTTCTTAAATGGTGATTGTGAATGTAGTTTTAGGCCACTCTCAACAATATTTCAGTCATATTAGTATGTTAGCCTCCTTATTTCTCAGGTGTTTCCACTTTCACTGGAGTTCTATGGTGCGTGTGAATCCCACTGTTTATAGTCTTTGAACTATATGCCTTTTCAACTATCTACCAAAGGACCATAGATATATTTCAAGTCTATTCCACACTTTTATACTTGACCAAATTGAAAGCACCTTGAGATAACAAATGTGCCTCAAATGATTATCCTTGAAAGGCAGAAAACATGGTGGGAAAAGGAGAAAATGCTGGTAACCAGCATTTTTTCCTTTTCCAACAATGTTTTCAAAACCCTTCTTCCTCAAGGTTGTTGAAACAAGGGATTTTTTCATCAATTCAGTGCCCTAAGAGTTAGGAATACAGGTATAGGCAACAATATAATAAAATTTAAGTACAACCTTTTCCAAACCATTTGCAGATATCAATGACATATGTGACCAAGGATAGTGAGATTGATCTTTGAAAGGGAAAAAAACATGGGCCAAAGAATAAAAATGCTGGTTACAATTATTTCTCTCAATTTCCCTCAATGTTTTCAAAACATCTCTTCCTCTGGACTGTTAAAATGCCAAAACTATTGGTAAGGGTAACTGTACTATTGTTGTAATTAGCAAAAACTGCATGGCAGAAACTTGTGCCAACTTTTAGTATACCAGCAAATATTTAGGAATAATCTTCATTATTTTGTGGACATTGTAGACCAAAATCAGACACAGTCTTATAGAATCAGACAGTCTTACCTTGAATGTAACCTAAGTGATGTTTAGTGATAATTATGTTGTGGCAATCAGTATTTTGCAAATTGTTTTGGCATGAGAATCTTAGCTTTTGTAACAAATTGGTTATTCTCACTGTCTGAAAAAGTTGTTATGCAGCAGTGCAAGAAGGTTACCCCTTCATATAACCATTCAGGTTTTTTTCATGACCCACTAATGAGATGGTTTTTGAAGATATTGTGAAGGAGGTAACCAACATTTTCTCCTTTTCCAACAATGTATTCTTCCCTCTCAAGGGAAAATCACAAATTTAGGCAACATCATTTCTGATAAAATCCAATTTGTCCTCTACAAAGCAGTCTAAAATTCTGTTATCTGGAAAAGAATTAGACTTGTGTTTCATTCTCTACCAGACAAAGATATTTTACTGTCTTCCAAGTTGAAACTATTTACAGACAACAAAATTAAATATGACTCAAATAGTTGGATTTGTCTTAGAAACTTAAGAAAACATTATGGGAAAAGGAGAAAAAGCTGTATACCAACATTTTCCCCATTTCCAACATTTTTTTTTAAATAGCTTTCATTCTCAGGGTCTTTAAACCTTGGGATGGTATGGTAAAGGGCAAATTGATTACCACTTGTGCAGATTCATCTTGCATCAGACCTCTTTTTAAAGGATAGTGGTATATGACCTTTTGCTATCAACCGTTTACTACCCTGAGCGAGAAGACTTTTGTTAAAAATGTGGGAAAAGGAGAAAAATGCTGATTACCCTTTTAAAACAAAAATAAAATCAGTTTTTTAGCCTTATTATCCCTTCATCAAACAATCTTGATTATTAACTACCCTAAAGAAAATTACTTTTAAAGACATTATGGGAAAAGGAGAAAATGCTGGTTACCAGCATTTGCTCCTTTTTCCACAATGTTTGTTACTATTCCAAAAACAAATTTCAATGTTTGAGTCACATTTCTCTTGTTGTCTGCAAATGCTTTCAATTTGGAGTCTAAAATTTTTTGTTGTAAAGATTGAATTTGGTTGTGTGCAAATACTTTGAATAACATCAAATCTAAAGTGAGATAACTGAAATACTGTAGAAAACAGTGAAAAACACCACTCCAGCGATCAATCTTATTTGTCAAGAACCTTGCTTATAATCTGGGGAATTTAAAAATAAAACTTGGTACCCCTTGAAAGATTTAATCAGAAAATTCTCCTCAACTTGGCAGCGAAATGTGACGGAATGTGTTTCCCTGAAAAACAGCTCCTGGCATCTTACGATCTAGCAATCTTACTAACCTTTACACATTTAACCCTTTGTAAACAATCTCAAGTTTTAACAATCCTGAAGAAGTTTTCTGAGAGCACTGCAGTAAAAGGAGAAAATGCTGGTAACCAGCATTTTTTCACAATGCTTTCAAAAAAGTGCCTAAAATCATAGGAATTTTTTAGCTACACTTGTAAAACAAATGTGGCTCAAATTACAGAATTTTTTTGAGGTTTGAAAGGGTAGAAAAGACAGAAAGGGCAGAAAACGAGGAGAAAATGCTAGTCGCCGATATTTTCTCCATTTTCTACAATATTTTCAAAAGCTGCCTTCTCCAGGTTGGTAAAATCAATTGGATCTTTTGGTAACAGGGTTTCCTTATCTCCTTTATTCCTTTACAGACGACAAAATTGTAGCCTTGCCCAAATTGAAAGCATTTGCAGATGACAAAAACTAGGTCACAAATTCCGATATTTGCCACCTTTAATTAATGGAATTGTCTCTGAAAGGTAATAAAACATTGTGGGGAAAGGAGAAAATACTGGTTTCTAGAGTGCACATAAGGTTTTTCTAAGATTAATACAAGTGTCCCAGTTTTTGACCCAAAGTGACCTATTTCCATCATGTCCCAGATATCATCAAAAGAAAGATTCTGACCAAGTTTTATGAGTGTTGGACTGAAAATGTGGCCTCTGGAGGGTACACAAAGTTTTTCTAAGATTTGTTCCGAAGACCTACTTTCTGATCTGACATACCGGTAACCCAATTTCAAATGTGTCTGTGACATTATCAAGAGAGACATTGTAAGTTTCATTAGTATCAGACTGAAAATGTGGCCTCTAGAGTGCACACATGGTACATGTAATTATTGACACCCACATGACACACAACAGATAGTGCACAACAAAGCATGACCACAAAAGCTCACCTTGAGCTTAAAAAGGACAAAAAAAAATTCTCCCTTTCCCACAATGCCTTCAAAAGGTTCCTTTCTCAAGGTCATTATAACTCAAGATTATATGTTGAAGGGTTTTACTCTTCTGCTCTGGCTACCAGTATTTTCTCCTTTTTTCACAATGCTTTCAAAAACCTTCTTTTTATAGGTTGTTAAAACTTGGGGATTGTGGTCAAGAGTTGAAATAAAACTGTTAACATTTACGAAAAGGACAAAATGCTGTAGGAGAAGAGACCACTAACTTGTGTCTACCAGGGATCATATATACACAAAAAGTCACATATATATAATTATGATCCCTGTGTCTACAGATGGGATTAATTGATTGAATAGTGTTGTACATGGCTTTCAACATTATTTGCGGATTTTCATCCGTATCACAGAAACAGCTGGCATATTCATGTGTGTCCTGGGTTTCACCAGTACTTGGGTACAGCCAAAGAACACTCTCACATAAAACCTAGCATTTCCAGTGAGGCTCCCACCAGGGCCTCCATATTACGAGTACACTTTACTACTGAGCCAACCAGGACCCTCACTCGTCACAATTGACGGCCGATTCCGCACCTACATCTAACCTTGTCTGTATAAAGGCGGCTTCCATTTTGAACTACCAATCATATGATCTTAACCATGGCAGCGCCCCTGTAAATCGCTTAGCAACAACATGAACAACCATGATGAAGTTATTCACATCTATCGATCTGTCAATGAAAGCTCCCAACTGAATTGATAAACCATGCTAAAAATTTAATGTACAAACTGTTTGCCGACTGAAATATTCTTAGAAGATAACGATGGAAAATTGACTCATGATTTCTTTTTTAAAGAGGAGCCTTAAAATTTCAATAACGGTAAAACAGCATGCTTCCGGAGCATGCGAAATGTACCGTGAAGGTGCATATCAAGCTACATGATACAGCCGAGGGATTTGATCAACGGATTACCCGAGATATGCCGAATACCAGGACCCCATGTATAGGAGGGCCAAAAGATGGACAACTTGATTCCAGTTTACCCCTGAACTTCGTTATAATATATCGTATGATTACCAAACACTTACTACAAAATCCCCATCATTTATCAGGCTCCCTGGCCTGTTTTGTATTAATAGCACTTTATTACTGCCAGCCAATAACCATCTCACATTGGGGGCTCACACCATGACACTGATAGCCCATTACAATAATTATTATGCTCTAAATAACAATTTCCAATTACCTTAACCCTCTACTGCACAATGCCACCTTTTAACGACCCGGGGAAAGAAGCCTTTAGAAAAAATTGTGGGGAAAGGAGAAAATACTGGTAACCAGCATTTACTCTTTTTCCCACAACGTTTTCTACCCTATCACAGGAAAATTACACCATTTGAGCCACACTGAAACTGTCCTCTGCAAATGCTTTCGATTTGGACAAGGCTAAAATTTTTTTGTCTGGTGAAGGGTTAACTTGTTACCAGACAACAAAATTTTAGACTTGTCCTAAATGAAAGCATGTAGATCTACAGACAACATGTAAAATATGGCATAAAAGATGAAACTTTTTTTTCTGAGAGCCAAGAAATGCTGTGGGGATAGGAGATAATACTAGCTACCAGCAATTTCTCCTTTTCCCATTATATCTTCAAAAGATTTCTCTTATATCATCCTTAACTTGTACAGGTTAAAGACGTGGTAGAGGCTTATGTGCCTCTGTCCTCAAATATAAGGAAAACATGTCCTCTACATTCTTCTGTTTTCAACTCTAATTACTACACAACAAAAATTTAGACTTGCCCAAATTGAAAACATTTGCAAATGACTAATCAAACTTGGCCCAGATGACCAAATTTGTCCTTGTTGGGGTAGAATACATTGTGGGAAAAGGAGAAAATGCTAGTTACCAGCATTTTCTCCTTTTCCCACAATGTTTTCTACCCTTCCCAACACAAATTTCAAGTTTTGAGTCAGGTTCACTTAGTCATCTGTAAACACTTTCAACTTGGACAAGTCTGAAATTTTGTCATTACTAACTTAGGTAAAGAGATAATAAACATTTTACGCTATATTTGGTATTAAAGCATGAACATGAATAAATCATGTATGGTGCTTTTGGTGGAATAAAAAAGTTCATCCTTTGCTTCAGTATCACAACAAAAGTTAGAAGCTGATTGAAAAGTTAACACAAAAGGTGTCATCTAAGTATTGGCCTGTAGTAGTTTCAGTCTGACTAACTTTTTACTACACAACCGTGACGTTTAACTACCCTGTGAAACCACCCTTTTGAAAACATTGTGGGAAAAGGAGAAAATGCTGGTAACCAGCATTTTCTCCTTTTCCCACAATGTTTTCTACCCTATCAAAAACTTACTCCATCATTTGCGCTAAATTTAAATTGTAGTCTGCAAATGCTATGCTTTCAATTTGGTCTAGTCTACATTTTTGTCCTGTGGTTAAGAGTTAAAAGATACCAACTGAGGAACAACCTCAAAATTACAGGAAAAAATGGGAATTAGTTTGAAGTGCTGAACTTTGGCCTGTAGCTCTTTGCAAAACGACAAAAATTTGGTCTGGATCAAATCGAAAGTATTTACAGATGACAATTTAAAAGTTGCTAAACTGATGATTTCTGTTTTAGATAGGGTAAAAAGCAGTGTAGTAAAAGGAGAAAAATTAATGTTGGTTACAAAATATTTTCAAGAGTCGTCTTCTTCAGGTTTGTGAAAATGTGGGTTTGTTTAGCAAAGCGTTAAAAGGACAGCGACTGTGGAACAACCTCAGAAGTACAGGATTCATGAAAAAACAGGAACTACTGGTAATTGAAAATGTTGAACTTTGGCCTTTGACTTATTTTAACTAGGCTTGCATCTGTGGTTTCAAAAAAAGATCATGAAACAAGGCAAAGCTTCTCTTATTCTCCTGATGTGCAACTCTAAAATTATGACAATCAAGTTGTTAGTACTTGTGACCCCAAATTTTCAGCTATTGGGACACAACAACCCTCTTTTTTTGTGGTTAAAGGAAATTTAACTCCAACAAAGTTAACCCTTTACCAACTTTTAACCACACTAAGGAAGAAGGCCTTTGAAAACTTTAAAGGAAAAGGAAACCAGCATTTTCTCCTTTTCCAGCAATGTTTTCTATCCTATCAAAGAGTGAAAACATCAATTCAGCAACATTTAATCTGTCATCTGCAAATGCTTTGGTCTGACAAGCCCTGAATTTTTTTGTTTGGTAAAGAGGTAAAGTTTGTTTGTATACTATGACGTTTAACACCATAGTCAACATTATTTCGGTTACATGTCTATGGCGGTGGCCAGTGAACCTAGCCATGCTTTCCTGGATGTTCTTTTACCAGCACTTCGCACAATATTCTTGCCAAGCCACTGGCTGCTTTCAAACATGACCATCATGGAAACAATGATGAGCAGTGAGAGAGGAATGACTCCTGTAGCAATGACTATCATCTATTCTCAGAAAGTAATTGACAAAGCTGAGAATTAACCCTTTACCACACAATCCTGAGATTTAACAACCCTGAGGAAGAACGCTTTTGAAACATTATGGGAAAAGGAGAAAATGCTGGTAAACTACCTTTTCTCCTTTTTACACAATGTTTTCATATCCTATCAAAGACAGAAATAAACAATTGAGCTACATTCAAGCTGGTGTCTGCAAATGCTTTCAATTTGGTCAAGCACAATTAAAATATTGTCATTTGGTAAAGTTAAAACCAGCAACGCCTGGTCTAAAGACCTGTACACTACCAACCGCGCAAATGGGCTTGGCTCAACAAATTCAAAATGGATTCACTTGTAAATCATCATCACTGAAGTGGCCAGGAGGCTATGTTAACCCTTTACCACACAACCCCAACTTTTAACTACCCTTAGAAAGAGGCCTTTTGAAAAGATTGAGGGAAAAGGAGGAAATACATTTTCTCCTTTTCCCACAATGTTTTCCACCCTTCTTCCAAGTTTCAGTTTTTCAGTCACATTTATTCTGCCATCTGCAATTGTTTTTAATTTGGACAAGTCTAAAAATTTGTCGTTTGGTAAAGAGTTAAGGCAATATTGCACAAATAATTTTGTCCAAATACTTCACTATATAGCAGATAATGCAGTTAAGGCTCACTGCACAAAACCTGTCCATAAATCAACCACAGTAAACCTTTACCATACAATCCCAAGTTTCAACGAAAGCTTTTGAACAAAGTTTGGGAAAAGGAGAAAATGCTGGTAACCAGCATTTTCTCCTTTTTCCCCACAATATTTTCTACCCCATCAAAAACAGTGATCGTCATTTGAGGCAAATATAGTTTGTCGTCTGCAAATGCCTTCAATACAGTCTAGTCCAAATTTTTATCGTTTGGTGAACAGTTTACCAAATGACAAAAGTTCAGACTGGTCCAAATTGACAGCAATTGCAGAAAACAAGTTAAAAGTGACCCAAATGACAAAATTTGTCCTTGAGAGGTTAGAAAACTTTGTTGGAGCATGGTTACCAGCATTTTCTCCTTTTCCAGCAATGTTTTCAAAAGCCTTCACCATCAGGGTTGTAAAAAGTTGGGATTGTGTGGTAAATGTTTAATAGAGGTATAAACAATGATATTACAATGGTTGAACAGTTGCTTCAGGACCTTTCAGCTATAACATACATAATTTAAAGGTCACATGATCACATAAAATTTCTAAATACACTTACTTAGAAAAAGGAAAATAAGAAAATTTATTTGTATCATCCTTTACCAAATTAACGTGCTTTCCTAATGCCCGAAGAGCCTAATAACACTGTTGGCAAAGGAACAATTGCTTGATAACTCTTTTACCACACAACACAATCAAATTTTTCCATTTATCCCAGTTGAAACTGACAATGTAGATCAAAGACAAGACTGCACATTTGTGCAACAGTCTCATCTTGATCTATCTCTACAAGGGCTGCAAAGGCAACTAAAGTTTGGAGGGTAATATCAGATTTAATATTATAAAAAGACCAAGTTGTTTGCTAACTTCCCCATGAAGTTTTGTATGATATGGCCAGAGCTCGTACATCATGTGTATGCACAGCTTTGTAACACTGATACGAGATCGACCGTTCCCAAGAGTGTAGTATGATCTACATGTAGATATAAATTGGTTTTAATTTCGTTTACTTGGTGTTAAATGCCATTTTCGACATTTTTCTTATTGTTTTAATGTGGCTGACCACTTTCGTAAGCCCAGAAACAAAAGGAGAGATTGCTAGTACCATTTTTTTCTAATACAATCATTTCACCAGACCTTCGTTAGCTCTTAAACCTTTACCACACAATCATGACTTCTAACGACCCGGGGAAGAAGCCTTTTGAAAACATTGTGGGAAAAGGAGAAAATGCTGGTAACCATTTTCTCCCTTTCTCACAATGTTTTCTGACCTTTTAAATATAAATTTCAATTTTTTAGCAATGTTTATTTTGTTGTCTGCAAAAGCTGTCAATTTGGGCAAGTCTAAAATTTTGTCGTATTGTAAAGAGTTAACCATTTAAAGACAAAGTTCCATATTCATCCAAATTCAATGCTGTTGCAGACAACAAATTAAATTTGGGTCAACTGATGAATTTTGTCTCTGACAGGATAGAAAACACTGTGGGAGAAAATGCTGGTTGCCAGCATTTCTCCTTTTCCTACAATATTTTCAAAAGCCTTCTTTCTTAGGGTTGTTAAAATTGGATTGTGTGCTAAAGGGTAAGACCTGGTCATCCAACTCTTGCAGAGATATTTTCAAAGTCGACTGCTGCAAATTTTCATGGCAGGTTAACCCCTTACCTAAGGACAATATTTGATACTGGTCCAAATTCAAAGCATTTGGAGAAAACAAATAAATGTGAATGAAGAGATTTGTCTTGTGAAAAATAAGAAAACACTGTGGGAAAAGGGAAAATCTGGTTTCCCTCATTACTTAAATAATGGCTGTGTGAAAATAGTCTTAAAATGTAGAGAGCATTAATTTTGTGTTTAATTTCTTGATAAAGGCATAAGCCAAAATATTGAAAATAGAGTAAACATTTTTAAATTGTGTATTTTTTATTCCGTTAGGAATATTAAGTGGATTCACCAGCTTATAGTTTTATGATATATGCTTCATCAGACTGCTCGTGAAGCAATCACAATAAACTCTTTCAGAAACTGCAAAATTTTAGACTATCCCAAATTGATACAAAAAATGTGACAAAGAAAAATACAAGCAGAAATTATGGGATTTGTACCTGAAAGGAGTTACAATGGCCTTCTCCTTTTTCTGTTTTGTAAAGCCTCCTTCAGGGTCACTACAGCACAGAACTGTTTGGTAGAAGGGTTCAGATTAACAACCTAATGCTGGTTTAATAAATTGCCATGGCAACATTACTTTCTCTGCTGGTATATATAATTTCCTCACCTTATTTTCAAACTATCCCTTCCAATAACATGTTTGTAATTAGGGTTAAAACTTGCTTTTTCATGTACGTTAATTACACTATACATTACACTGTATTGTTGGTTGCATATTTCACAAAATCCATTCACTTTAGTGCTAGTACACGTAAAGCCCAAAGCGCTAATTGATCTCATTAATTAAGGTAACTAAGACTCCATTACTACCTTCCCATATTGTGTTGGTCTACAAAGCATATAAAAGAGACTTACCACTCCATTTGTCTGCTGTATGTCACCGATGTAGTACTTGTCTAAAATCTTAAAAGCAGCCGGAGAATGTACGTGAGTTTCATGAGATTTCATAACTTGCGTAACGTCCTGTCCAACATGTTTTTCGAGTAATTCCCGACCCCCGGGATGCCTGTCCGCGAAATCAGTGACATCATAGGCTTTACCTGAATTAATAACACACAGTCTATCTCCACTTAACTGGCATCGAAACGACGCCTCCGTGAGTGTCACCATTTTATCCAGTTATGTACGGCCTGACCAGCGCCGTTTACTATGTCGTGAATGACTATGCAGGGTTAAAGGCGATTGCCTCGTTTTCGATGTTATTACAGACGGGTTTAATATTATTTTGTGTAAATACCGGTTTACTAGCCCTTTCTTTGTAAACCCGCCTCAGGTGTTCATTATAAATTGGTAGATCAAGTTTATTTATAGCATGGGCTGAGTTTCCTTACAAATAACTTATCACAATCGCATGACTATGTTGAAATTTCTTCGTTTTGTTTTTTTTCTTTTGTAAACAATAGTACATATACTTAGAGTCAAGGCCCTTAGCTGTCACGTGTTAAAACAAGACGACCGTCGCAAATTCATTGATTCATCTCGATTAATTTGATCACATGAGACTGTCTTTAACCACGCGCTCTATTAATTAAGCGTTTCTTCCATTACCTCATAATAGAGGAAAAATGCATATCCCTTTGCAGTAAAATATAATGTAGTCTAAACCGAACCTAAATTTGTTTTAACCGGACAGAGTGACTAGTAAAGTTCGCTCTCTTATAAAAACCTTTGATTGTAAGATGGACAGGTAATGATTCAGATCAGACCAGAGATCGTTATATTATTTATTTACGAACCCGGCCTTATCTAATATGTAGGCAGCGTCTGTTCCAGTGAAAACCTGTTAAAAGTCACGTAAGCCTCATCAATACCACTTGCGCCTAGCATGAACAATGTAGGCTACTACACATGTCTTCAAAAAGCCCACCTTTTATCACTTCACTCAGACGACCAGGTTTGCCTTGCAGCAGGCCACTTAACAAAATATTGTGGCAAATTGATAAAAAAAAAAAATTTCGTAACAAGAATTTTCTATATTTGACACAGTGTTTTTTTACTTTGTACAAGATTATTTTCAAACTTGTCTGCTGCAATTTACATGGGGTGCGGTAGAACCCCTCCCCCCAAGGCCTTAGAACTGAGAAACCTTGACTAGTTATAAGTGATTCCTCATATGCGTCAAAAATGTTTTCCAGTAAGCAACATTTAACCCTGTACCATACAATCTCGAGTTTTAACGGTCCTGAGGGAGAAGGTATTGGAAAACATTGTGGGAAAATGAGAAAATGCTGGAAACCAGCATTTTCTCCTTTTCCAACAAAGTTTTCTGTCCTTACACTCACAAGTTCCATCACTTGAGCCACACTTAATTCGTCGTTTGCAAACGCTCTCAAATTGGGCAGGATCACAATTTTGTCCTTTGGTAAAGGGTTAAACAATATCATCCTTCTTTAAAATGTCTACCCCTTCGTGCCATTTGTTATAGAATTTGCAAATTCTGTAATCAAACCAGTATCGCAGAGGGTAGCACTTCACCAAACTATCTTTTGTTTAAACCGCGACCCTTATAGGAAAAGAAAAGATAGATTTTGAAAACATTGAAGAAAAAAAAAAGGAGAAAATAATGTTGACCAGCATTTTTTTCTCTTTTGTCATATTGTTGATTCTACCCGTGCCGAGCCAAATTTAAAAATTTTAGTACCATCGTCTGCAGATGCTTTGAATTTGGACAAGTCTTTTAAGTTTTGTCGTCTGTTAAAGGATTAAAGGACCATATCGCGATTGAAGCGTTTACTCATGCTGAGAAAAATCCCAATGGGGCATACCGGTACTATCTCTTTCGAGGTCAACACTTAAAATGCTGGGAAGAGACTCGTTTGATTTTGCGTATAATGTAGACAAGACTGGCCTGCACAGATAGCGCAGTCTGATCTTGGATCTACACTATCAGGTCTTGTGTAAACATATGATACAGCCTCATCCACTATCATTCTACTCTTCAATATGGATGATTAATTAATATCACCACCATTAAGTATATGTAGTCAAGCCTGCATCACCGCTTAAAGTCACAATCGCGGCCATAAATAAACAATGGGGTGTTATCTATGCATCTAAATTTAATTCATAACATTTAAAAGTATGGAAATTATTATGAAGATGACAATCTGTTATAGTATGGTCGGTCCAAGTGTAAGTCGCTGGCAGATAATTAAATTTCAAAACCAGGTAAAAAGTAAACAAAGAATAGAGCGACCTGGCAACTTTTGCCCTAGTTTTAAAATTCATTTTTCTGACCGCAACTAACACTTGGACCGACCGTACAATAACAGATTGCCATTTTCACAATAGTTACCAAAATTTAAAATTGTATTTAAATTCAAATACATTTTACTAACTCTTTGTTTATTTTTTGCTGGTACTGGGCCTTTAACCAAGGGACAAAATTTTAGACGCGACCAAATTAAAATCATTTCCAGACGGCAAGTTAAACTGCATAGCGCATAAGATGATTTCTGCCTTTAAATGATGGAAAGCATAGGTAAAGGAGAAATTGACCGTTTCGCTTCTCTCCTGCCTTTTCTCCTTTGCCCATCATGTTTTCAATAGCCTCTTTCCTTGAGGGTCGTTATATCAAGGAAGCATTTGGTACATGGTTAACCCCTTTAGCTGCTAAGCGCGACTCACCGACCTTTTGCGGACTGTGTAGATCAAGATCAGACTGCACAGAACATGCAGTCTGATCTTGGATCTGCACTTTCCGATAATAAGATATCTTTTTCCCTAAAAAACATCTGAAATGACAAGATTTAGGTTTTTACTATCAGCTTGAAAGTTTCATTTCACTTATTTAGCAGGATAAGGATTAAGCAAGCACGTAGGAGTTCAATCATTAAAAACCCTATAATTATTTTGCCATATCAAGACGTTCTGCTGTGCAGTCTGATCTTCGTCTGCCCGTCAACAAAAGCGAAAAAAGTTGTCATAGGTAATCTGTTGTTCAAATACAGATGTCAGACGACGCCGAGCCCCGGTAGTTCAGTCGGTAGCGCATGGGACTTGAGAACAGGGAATCGCTGGTTCGATCCCCGGCTCGGTAAATTTCTTTCCGAGGATTGATGATAGTCATTGTGACAGGATTCATTCACATTTGACCGCTGTTTCGATGATGTCTATGTGGGATAGCAGCCAGTTGCTTGGAAAGAAAATTATGCGTAGTACTGGTAAAAGAAACTCCAGGAGAGCATGGATACCGGTAGGTGCAATGGCCGCCGCGATATAACAGAAATAATGTTGAAAACGAAGTTAAATATCATACACTTAAACAATTATTACCAGTAAACAAAACTTTAGCCTCGTCCATATTGAAAACATCTGCAGACGACAACCTTGCTGTGGCTAAAATGACGGATAATGGCTTTAAATATGGTAGTCACCATTATCGTGAAATGTCCTACAATGTTTTTAACCCCTAGGCAGCCAAGCGCGACTCACTGACCTTTTGCGGACAATGTAGATCAAGATCAGACTGCACAGAACGTGCAGTCTGGTCTTGAATCTACACTGTCCGATAAGGAGATATTTTCCTCCCCCCCCCCCAAAAAAAAATAAGTTTGAAGTAGCATTATTCGGATTTTCACTATCGGCTTGAAAAGTTTTACCTTTTTAGCAGGATAAGAGTTAACAGAACAGAACAGAACAGAATTTTAACCCTTAGGCAGCCAAGCGCGACTCGGGAAGCTTTTGCGGACAATGTCGATCAAGATCAGACTGCACGTTCTTTGATCTACATTGTCCGATAAGGAGGCATGTTTTCCCTAAAAGTACTTTCGAAACAGCAGAATTTGGCCTTTTCTATTGGCTTGAAAGTTTCATTTCAGTTATTTAGCAGGATAGCAGTTAAAAGCCGATGCCCTCAGGATCGTGAAAACTTGGGGTTGTTCAGTAAAAGGTTAACTCCTTACCAAACGACAAAATTTTAGACTTGCCCAAACTGAAAGCATTTGCAGACGACAAAATAAATTTGACTAAAAAATTGAAGTTTGTTTTTGGGAGGGTAGAAAAACATTGTAGGTAAAGGAGAAAATGCTGGTTACCAGCATTTTCTCCTTTTCCACAATGTTTTCAAAAGGCTTCTTACTCAGGGTCGTTAAAACTCGAGGTTGTTTGGTAAAAAGGTTAAAGGGACCACGGAGAATGTATGATGACGATAGGGATGACAGGCGGTATGGAGATGAACTATGATTAATATGCATACAGTATGCGTGTGAATACATGTACAACTTTTTACCAGACGATAAAATTTAAGCCTTGTCCAAATTGAAAGCATTTGCAGAAAACAATTTCAATGTGGCTCAAACGGTGCAATTTTTCTTAAACAGGGTGGAAAACATTGCGGGGAAAGGAGAAAATGCTGGTTACCAGCATTTTCTCCTTTTCCCACAATGTTTTCAATAGGCTTCTTTCCCAGGGTCGTTAGCCTTGTCCAAATTGAAAGCATTTGCAGACGACAATTTCAATGTGGCTCAAACGGTGCAATTTTTCTTAAACAGGGTGGAAAACATTGTGGGAAAAGGAGAAAATGCTGGTTACCAGCATTTTCTCCTTTTCCCATAATGTTTTCAAAACACTTCTTTTCCAGGTTCGTTTAAAGGCGGCATTATGCGTTAAAGGGTTAAAATATAAATACATGTACTGTACGTGCATCTTGAAGCGCATGCTTGGCAATGAGGTAAGGCACAAAAGTCTCGTTGTCTGATCTTTAACCCTTTCCCAAACGACAAATTTTGGACTGGTCCAAATTGAAAGAGTTTGCAGACGACAATTTTGAATTTGATGAAAATGACAGAAAGTTCTCAAAGAGGGTAGAAAACACTGTGGGAAAAGGAGAAATTGCTCGTTACGAGCAATTTCTCCTTTTCCCACAGTGTTTTCAAAAGACTTGTACTGCAGACACGTGAAAACCAGGGCTTGTTTGGGAAAGGGTTAAACCAGGATTGATCTCTATATCCATCCCTGTTTTGTATTTGGAGGGCGCGTTACCGTTAACAAACTGATGTAATACTGCGATAAAAAATAGTTCAGTCCTGTCATTCGTGGAATTAATAAAAAAATTAATTCTAGTTATGTATAAAGCAATGACCTTATACATGTATATTGAATCGTTTAAAATTGTTCATTTTTTTTTTAAAGAAATTTTTCATCTGAAAAAGAAAAGAGGATGCACACATTCAGCAGAACTTTGTTATCGAAAAGAAATGACATTGAGCCATGGGTGTATTTGCTGGTAATTTTATTCATTTTCTAAGTTGACTCATTTTGTTCGTCGGGATTTATTGTTTTTTAGATGTGATCCCCATAGGATAAAGGATCACAAAAATGTCTGGGGTATTATGACAATAAATGGTGTACTTCCAACTATGCCCAGCCCCGGATGCTCAGTGGGTGGTGTACAGCACTTGAGAACCGGGGGTCGCTGATTTCATCCCCGGCTCGGCCAATGTCTTTGAGGTTTGATGATAGTCATTGTGACAGGATTCATTCCTCTCTCACCGCTGACCATTGTTTCGACGATGATTATGTGGGAAAGCAGCCAGTGGCTTGGAAAGAATATTGTGCATAGTACTGGTAAAAGAAACTACAGGAAAGCATAGATAGGTACACTGGCCGCCGCGATATAACTGAAATGACATTAAAAACGGCGTTAAACACCACACAATCAATAAATCAAAGTGATGAAATCTTAGTCACCGACTGATGACAAAGCGAAACACCCATTTCCGTGCACAGACTATCTTTCCCCCCCCCCCCCCCCCCCAAAATAACCAAGGTTGTTGTGCTTTTGAAAAAAAAAGGTTGTTAGAAAAAATAAGATCAGCTGCGGGAAACAAGCAATTGTTTCTTTCCTAACGATGTCTTTAATGTTGTCGTGAAAAAAATCACTTTCGTTGAAATATTTTTAAAAAGGTCTTATGTCTACTAATGCCCTTTATTGTAATGATCTAACACTATCGGAAAAGGGGGTTTAATGCATCGCTGTTATGCATGATACAAAGCAGGTTATCACATAATTATGGATCCATAAAATCGACTTTGTCTAAAATCCAGCTGATTCATGAGGTAGAAAGGTAGAATAGTCCCCTGACATAAAGAAAGTTTAAGAACAGCAAAAAGTTTCGACCCATGTTAGCCTGCGCGGACTGCGCAGGCTGACATAGGTCGATACTGTTTGCAGAAACTTTAAACCCCCTTTTCACGCAGCATGACTTTCAATTTTGCACTTTTTGGGTCTTCCTTTTTATCAAAGCTGAAAGATCCGTTTAACCTTTCACGTCTAAAGTTGCGTTTGCGGACAGTGCAGATCAAGATTACACCAAGTCTGATCTTAGATCGACACTGCCAGCTATGTTGAACTACTTTGGTTAAAAACAAGGTCCCGACATTGTAACATTTTTGTCCCATTTTCTCTACAGGAAAAAAAAGTTCAGTTCGTTTATTTGGCGGGATAAGGGCTGATTACCGATTAAAGTAACAATAGCTGCTAATTGTAAACGAAGCAGTTATTAAAAGGCATCAAAATTTAAATCATGTGATTTAAAAGTATAGAAATTATTGTGAGGAAGACAATCTGTTATGGCACGGTAGGTCCAAGTGTTAGCTGCTGGCAAGGAAATTAATTTTAAAACTAAGTTAAAAGCTGCCAGGTCACTCTATCTTTTGTTTACTTTTTGCCTGATTTTAAAATTTATTTTTCTGCCCTCGACTAACACTTGGACCGACCACACAATAACAGATTGCCATCTTAACAATGTTTTCCATACCTTTAAATGGTATGATTTAAATTCAAATGCATTTTAGCACCCGCATTATCTTTTTGGCCGCTACTGGGCCTTTAACAGAAAAAATTTAGACTGGTTCAAATTCGAAACAATTGCAGAGGTCACATTTGATATGTCACAAATGATGGGATTCGTCTATGAAAGGGGTAGAAAGCATTGTGGGTAGTGGAGAAAATGCCCATTAACAGAATTTCTCATTTACCAACAATATTTTCGAAATCTCTTTCCCCCCGGGGTAACTAAAACACGGTATTGCTTGATAAAACCAGTCTAGTGGTACGCATCATTTTTGATGCGCAATCCGCACAGGCTGACATGGGCAAAAACTGTTCGCTATTGGTCAATTTTTTGTATGTCCAAAGACCAGTCTACCACATGATTCAGTCTGTTTAAAAAAGTGACTATTATGGATCTATAAGTATGTGATGGCTTGATTGATTTAATGCATCACAGAAATACATTAAGTCCCCCACTGCAAGAGCATGGCTCAGATGCTTTTATTGTCATATTGTGACTTCGCCTATCCTCATATCCTTGGTCAGGAACTACACTACTATGGCCAGATACAGCGAGGCTCAAACTCCGGCACAAAAAGAAACATACTTACTGAACAATCGCCCATGAAATAAATAGAGGATCTTACATGAGTGTTTATGTAGGCTATTATCATTTTTATCAAACGAGTTGACAAAAAATGTATGACGCGAGCCTTGGCGAGTGTCAAATACATTTTAGTCAACGAGTTTGATAAAAATGATAATACATAAACACAAATGTGAGATTCTATTTATCACATAAAACGAATGACAGACAAACAAGTATCCTGCATCATTACCTTCAGCATACATACTGTTTACGGGTTCATGTTTACAAATGTAGTTCGGTTTGGATTGTGCACATACTGTACATAAGAAGATAAATCTGACATGTACACCGAAAATTGAATGAAACATCTATATAGAGAGAGTAAATCGGAAGATTTCCACAATTTAGTGGATTTAGATACCTTTCTCTGCATTTTCTGTTGTTATTAAAAATGAAAATCATAAAGCTTTTCACGCGTATATGCCTTAGCAACAATGACGTCATTTTCCCACGAAATGGCAAAGTGGTAAAAATTCCGGCACGTGCTGAGGTTGGTTTCACTGGCTTCAAGCGCTCATATCTACAGATTTTACAGAACCGGAACCCAAAAAACGATAATACACTAGTGTATTATCGAAAATAAGTCATGGGTTTAATACACTGCTGGAGGTGGTTTTATGTGATAAAAGACTTTTTAAAATATTGTAGAAAGAAGAGAAAATGCAGGTAACTAGTATTTTTTCCTTTCCAACCATGTCTTGTAAGCTTTCAAAGACAAATCACATTATACAAGCTACGCTTAACCCTTATCCGGCAAAATAACTTAACCATAAGGTCCCAAGTTTGATACCCAGGAGCGGATGTCAACTTTGGGAATCTTCATTGGCCCACACATTCGGCGCGAGTACTGGTGTAGTTCCCAGGAAGCAGAACCAAGAGAGATTAGCATAAGTTGTAAGAACTTGTTTCTCAATTGATGTCAACTAAATGTTTAAAACTAAATACATGTAACTTAAATAAAACTTTCAAGACGATAATAAAAACCTAAATAATGTTATTTCAAACTTACTTTTTTGGAGAACAACATCTCCTTAATGGACAATGTACATCCAAGATCAGACTGTACCTTCTGTGCAGTCTAATCTTGACCTACACTGACCACAAAATGTCTGTGAGTTGTGCTTTGCAGCCTAAGGGTTAATTTGTCATTTGAAAATGACCGATTTGGACTAGTCTAATACTTTATCATTCCAGGAAATGTTAAGTACATGTACAAAAAAAACTAGAAGGCCCTGAAGGGCCTGAATATGCTCTACTGGCAGGGAATTAAATCTTGCTTTTATGCTAGCATACATTATGAATTCATGATGCAAAAAGACAAATTTTCAACAAAAAAAAATGGCTACTTTTCCCACATTGTTTCTTGGATTTTTTTTCAAAATCAATAGGATTCAAGCTGTTGATGAGACAAAACAACTGGGTGAATTTCACAAAAATCTGATTACAAATGCAGACTTTATCATGTAAACAAGAATTGGAAATTTTCAACATGAAATGGCTACTTTTCCCACATTGTTTCTTCGATTTTTTTTTCAAAATCAATAGGGTTGAAGCTACTGATGAGATAAACAAACTGTGTGATTTTCATGAAAATCTGACCAGAAATACAGACTTTATTGCGTAAACAAGAACAGAAAATTTAAATTTTCAACTTTAAATGGCTACTTTTCCCATACTATTTGTTGGATTTTTTTCAAAGTCGATAGGGTTGAAGCTATTGATGAAATAAACAAACTGTGCAAGTTTCACGAAAATCTGAAGTTATTTGCAGACTTTATCGCGTAAACAAGAACTGGAAATTTTCAACTTGAAATGGCTACTTTTCCCATACTGTTTGTTGGATTTTTTTCAAATTCAATAGGGTTGAAGCTATTGATGAGATAAACAAACTGTGCAAGTTTCATGAAAATCCGGCAACAAATGCAGACTTTATCGCGTAAACAAGAAAAAGACTAATGGACGGACAGACGGACAGACAGACGGACGGACGGACGACGGAAACCCCGCCATGACATAAGCTCTGCTGGCTTTCAGCCAGTAGAGCTAAAAAAACCCCACTACAGTAGCCATGCTCTAGCAAAAGGGGGTTTAAGGCATCTCTGTGATGCATTATATCAAGCAAGTCATCATAATATGGATCCATCT
Organism: Tridacna gigas; assembly: GCA_945859785.2. Lineage (NCBI taxonomy): Eukaryota > Metazoa > Mollusca > Bivalvia > Cardiida > Cardiidae > Tridacna > Tridacna gigas. Next base: position 51,259,020 of record OX244034.2, on the reverse strand, counting down.
AATCCGTTTTGTCTAACAAGCAACAGAATGCTGGGATAGAATGGTCCTATGGCATAAACAAAATTGACCAATAGCAAAAGTTTTGACCTGGCACAGTCAGGCTGTGCAGCCTGACCCGAGTCAAAACATTTTGCAGATACATTAAACCCCTTTTCACAGATCATGGTTCATATTGTGTTTTTAGCGAAAGTGGGATTTAAGTAGGGGTACTTGTAAACAGCTGTATATTATATCCTGTTTGGTTATCATTTGACGGCATTGTTGTTCAGATTTAACCCTGTCCGGCACTAGATGGCAATAAATTAGACTTGTCAAAACTGAAAGCATAAATTTGCAGATGACAAATTACACGGGCAAGAATAATTATCATATATCCTTGAAAAAGTAGAAAACATTTAGCGGAAAAGAGAAAATGTTGGTTACCAGCATTTTCTCCTTTTCCCACAATGTTTTCAACAGGCTTTTTTCTTAGGGTCGTTAAAACTCGGGATTGTATGGTAAAGACTTAACCCTTTACCAAACTATTTCAAGATTTGTCTATGATAGGATAGAAAAATTTTGGGAAAAGAAGAAAATGCTGGTTACCAGCATTTTCTCCTTTTCCCACAATGTTTTCAAAAGTCATCTTGCTTAGGGTTATTAAAACTCAGAATTGTGTGGTAAAGGATTAAAGACATTGTAAAAAGTAGAAAATGCTAATAATTAACAATTTCTCAATTTGCTACAATCTCTTCTCATTTTTTCAAATATATATCTAAACCTCAATTCTCATTGATCATCCATATGTTACATACAGGCTTTCAAAGCTGCAATTCGTCATGGATAAAGATTGACTTTTGTCATTTGAAAATCAAGAAATCTAGTTACATTTCCATGGCAACTAGGAAACAGAATTAGAAAAAGATCAAATAATCAACAGTCTTCATTAACCCTTTACCGCACAATCCCGACTTTTAACGACCCTGAGGAAGAAACCTTTTGAAAAAACATTGTGGGAAATGGAGAAAATGCTGGTAACCAGCATTTTCTCCTTTTCCCACAATGTTTTCCAACTTTTCAGAAACAATTCCAATCATATGAACCACATTTGTCGTCTGCTAATGCTTTGAATTTGAACTAGTCTGAAATACTGTCGTGTGGTAGGGTTAAACAGGTTTCTTGACTTATGTTTCATGCCATTTTTACACCCAGCATTTATACTTATTGTTATCGACCAGGAATGCCTTATTTTGTGTAATATCTCTACTCTTTACCAAATGACAAAATTTTGCAGATGAAAATTCAATTATGGCTAAAATAATTCCATCTTTCTTCAAAAGGATAGAAAACATTGTGGAGAAAGGAGAAAATGCTGGTCACCAGCATTTTCTTCTTTTCCTGCAATTTCTTTCAAAAAGCTTTCTTCGTCAGGGTTGTTGAAACACTGGTTTGTTTGGTAGAGGGTTTACCTACAAAATATTTACTTTACTCCAAAGGATGGCTGGTTCAAACCCCCAGCTTGACATATTCTTTCTTAAGATTATGCAAGATCCATTCCTCTCTCTCTCCTCATCACTGTTTCAATGAAGGCTGCATGGGAAAGCAGCCAGTAGCTTGGGAAGAAAATAGTGTAAAATACTGGATAACAGCTCCAGAAAAGCGTGGACAGGTGCATTGGCGATAAAATTGAAATTATCTTGAAAACGGCATACAAACAAGCAAACATGAATGGTTTTTTGTAGACATAAAATTTGCCTAAATAGGCGAGAGTTAAATCACAGTGAAAAGTAATTTCAGTCTCCAGTTACAGTAACATATTACCCTTATCATGCCAGGTTCAGCAACATTTCTGACATTTCGTCGAAAACCATGTTCATGGAAAACAACCCTAGCCCTGACCCTTACCCTATCCCAGATGAATTGTGGCTAAAATCTTCCTCCCAGACAGAGCTTTTCATGAAATAAATCTAGGAATTTGGAAATTGGTATTTTAAAACATACATTGAGAAACGCCCTTTCGACGAAATGTCGTGCACCGATCATGCCATATACATGTACATGTATTACCATGCAGAGCTCCAGATAAGAGGGAGTGATGGTATTCTAAATCCATTATTTCTCTTCCAAACCCGATGTTGTGGGTACTCATTAGAATCATCTCAATGAGACGATTCTAATGAGTACCCGTAACATTGGGTTTAGTGGAGTATAATCAATATTTTCAATTTTGAAATCAAAATCACTCCCTCTATCTGGAGCTCTGACCATGGATAAATTTAAGCAGCAAATTTGTTTGTTTTTATTGGAGTTTAATGCCGTTTTAAGAGCTTAGTTCATACCATGGTGGACAGTGCACCTGCTCATGTGTTTGCTGGCTTTCTCACACCAGTACTGACACAACTTTCTTTCCAAGTCACTGACTACTTTTCCCACATGAATCAGAGGCAAGAGGTGAAAAATTGCTGGAAAGAAAGTTTGCCTAAACTGGTTATCCAACTCACAACCACCAAGTGAGGAGTCAGATATGCCAACCACTGAGCTACCCATGGGGGGCCTTAAGCTGCAGAAAATGTAGACAAAATTCAGTCATTGTGTGCACTCTGATTTCAATCATTATTGCTCATTTATCTATTAACTTCTTAATCAAACAACAAAATTTAAGACATCTAAATTGAATGCATTTTCAGACAACATATCAAATATACTTTCAAAGATAGGATTTGCCCTTGAAAGGGTAGAAAACATTTTGGGAAAAGGAGGAAAATGCTAGTTACCAGCATTTTCTTTTTTTTCCACAATGTTTTCAAACAGCCTTCCTCCCTGGATTGTTAAGAATCAGATTGTCTGTTACAGGGTTAATCCATTTAACCTTTACCACACAATTCCGACTTTAAACGACCCTGAGGAAAAAGCCTCTTGAAAACATTATGGGGAAAAAGGAGAAAATGCTGGTAACCAGCATTTTCTCCTTTTCCGACAATGTTTTCTACCCTTCCCAGGACAAAAAATAATTTTTGCGTTGGGTTTATTTTGTCGTCTGCAAATGCTTTGAATTTAGACTAGTCTAAAATTTCGTCGTTTGGTAATGAGTTAATCCTTTTAGAAAAGTGGTAAATTTATCAAATGATTTTTGTGACAGTAAGTGATATCAAGTGGGCATGAAAGAGGATGAAATGCAAAATGGTTCCGCTTTTCTATACACCTGTGACACTATTATTAGAAACTGTTTACTGTTGGAGGAAGGATCAAGGGAAGTAACTTCATTTTTCTTTTAACATCTTTATTTTTCTATCTAAGTTACCATTTCAATGTTAACAAAAAGTCAAACATAGTGTTTCAGCTACTCTACAAAATAAAATGTAATAAATTAAAGGTGCTAAGGCTTTATATATATATAAAATATGTAAAAACATCACAGCTAGGAATTCACAAATGGTGCGCACTTGTAAAACAATCTGTACAAGACAGAACACACGTTTACACAATATTTCCCGAATACATTTGGGAACTAAGATTGTGGTAAACAACATTTAATCCTTTACCAGACGACAAAATTTCAGAGTTGCCAAATTTGAAAGCTTTTGCAGATGACAAAGTAATGGTGGCTTAAAAAAAGAAAGTCATCATTGGAAGGGTAGAAAACATTGTGGGAAAAGGTGAAAATGCTGGTTACCAGCATGTTTTCCTTTTCTGATGTTTTCAAAGGCGTTCTTTGTCAGGGTCATTAAAACTCGGGATTGTTTAGTAAAGGTTTAAAACATCTTTACAGTAGGTGGATGACCAAAATGAATTTGTGAACCCTTTACCAAACAATACAGTGTTTTAACAACCCTGAAGACGAAAGCTTTTGAAAATAATCTGGGAAAAGGAGAAAATGCTGGTAACCAATATTTTCTTCTTTTTTCCACAATGTTTTCTACCATTTCAGCAAAAGAAAGCAATACTTGGCCTACATTTGTAGCTTGCAAATGCTTTCATCTTGGACAAGTCTAAAGTTTTTTTGTTAAGCAGTTAAACCATTACCAGATGAATTGCTGTGGAAACATTGTAGCAAGAAAAGGAAATGTCTTGATGAGCAAGTTATATCTTTTCCACAATACTTTCAAAAGTAGTTTGCTAGCATGATGAAAAAAAAGTTGTCTATAGATTGAATGTTGTTTAGAAAGTCTAGGCATACAAACCATCAAGTTTTGTCACACAACAATATAGATCTACCATTCAAAATTTACACTATGGAAAATCATCGTCTGATTGTTTCAATTCATCAGTTTGATACTATTTAAATTTTTGTCAAACGGTTCATAATCCCCCCCCCCCCCCCAAAAAAAAAATACAAGCCATGCTCTGTGGAAAAGGGGCGTAATGCATCTGCAAAAAATCAGACTTTGCAGGCTGACACAAGTCAAAACCTTTTGCTATTTGTAAATTCTATGAATATCCATTGACCATTCTAACCCTATATCCAGTCAATTGTCAGACTAAATGGATTTTCATGGATCCATAATTATGTAATGTCTTGCTTAGTATCATGCATCATGGAAATGCTTTAAACCCCCTTTTGCCAGAGCATGGCTCATATATTTTGGAGCCTTTAAAATTTAAACAATCCACAGAAGAAACTCAAAATTGGCACTAACGAACTGAAGTTCTCTTAGACGGTAGAAGACATTGTGGAAAATGGTTAAATCCAGTCTATAGCATTTTCTCCTTTTATCACAATGATTTCAAAAGGCTTCTTTCTCAGGTTTGTTAAAATGCAGTATTGTTTGGTAAAGGGTTTAACAGAACTTGGAGTACAAACTTAAACTTGCCTTACCGAGACAGATTCAATAAAGAGGAATACTATACAGGACGGAAGAAAATATTCAAATTATTTACATTACAAATCGACATTCCCTAACAAAAAAAAGTACAAAATATGTAACTTTAAACTATCTTTTATCAATTCAAAATATTTATACAAATCTCTACTTTGTACCATCAATATCTTTTTTTTCTCCTTACTACAAATACTGCGACAGGCTTTCCCTCTGTTATATCAATTTTAATGAGGGAGAAAATAAAAGTTTTTTTTTGCAAATTTCATCATTATACAGTTCCTATTAGATTTTCTTACTCAAAATACTACGGCAGACCTCTCCTCTGTTATATCATTTGAATGAGGGGGGGAAATGAAAGGCTTTTTTCGCAAATTTTATCATATACAGTTCCTATCAGATTTTTCTCTCACTCTTCTACATATGATTAACCCTTAACCCTTTACCACACGACAAAATTATAGCCTTGTCCAAATTGAAAGCATTTGCAGACGACAATTTCAATGTGGCTCAAATGGTACAACTTTTCGTTGATAGGGTAGAAAACATTGTGGGAAAAGGAAAATATGCTGGTTACCAGCATTTTCTCCTTTTCCCACAATGTTTTCAAAAGGCCTCTTTCCCAGGGGCGTCAAAAGGCGTCGTTGTGCAGTAAAGGGTTAAAGCGCCTTTCACAACTATAGTTGCCCTTTGCGGCCAGTGTAGATGAAGATCAGACTGCACAAAACGTGCAATCTGATCTTTGATCTACACTGTCCACTCTACTAAAACTTTATATACAAAAGCAACCATGAAAATGTAATTAATAGGATCTTATTTTGTGAATGATAATGTCTTTTGTGTTTCTTCTGTGCTCTAAGGGTTAAAATCAGATCTGTCTGCAGATCTCACTTGATCAGAATATCATGTTTCTCACACACATCTCAGGTTGATGTGTCACAATATAACACAATGTCTTACTTATAAATATATGTCATACATACATGTATTACAGCCATGTTGAAGGTTACATTTTTCCAGTATCACAGATAAAGTTTTCAAACATATACATAGATCTATGTAGGTTCTACAAATTTACTCATAGAGCTTTGAATAAAATGGATCTTTTCAAATAAGAAACACAGCAAAAATACTGGAATTTCTGGCATGTTTTGGCCAGAATGTGTGACAAAGTAGCAGACCAAGTGGATCCAAGATCAGACTGCACCTTCTGTGCAGTCTGATCTTGATCTACACAGTTAACAAAAGCAAAATATGTTCTACTAAGCACTCTTGGGGTAAACAGTTCAGCTGCATATGCTACACTAACTATATGAGGTCTGGCACACTACTGAACAAATCTGGACAGTTATTTTGCTAAAATACCTACATGCAATGTTGCAAAAAAATGAAAATGTGCACCTTTTCCTACACAGTCCAGCTTGTGCTTAAAACAGCCTCTCGTGGGAAAAGAAACTGTTAATCCCTTAACCGTACCCAGTCGAAATTGAAAGCATTTGCAGACAACAAAATAAATATGACTTGAAAATTGAAATTAGTTTTCAGGCAGGTACAAAACACTCTGGGAAAAGGAGAAAATGCTGGTTACCAGCATTTTCTCCTTTTCCCACAATGTTTTTTTTTAAACAGCGTAAATAGTACAAACTTATCGCTATTTTCCTTTCAGCATATCAAAAGGGGCATTTCTTATACATGCAGTTCTTTAACTCACTACACCATGTAACAAATCTGCAACAGATGACTTAAAAAACCATTTTGGTAAAATACAGATAATCAACATGAACTACTGTGTAATACATAATTACAAAGAGAGAAAAGTGTGGCAGAGGGAGAAAATGCTTGTTTTTAGCAAGTCCTCACATTGCCATCATGTTTTGAAAATTGGTCTGCTGCAGAAAAAAAAAAAGCAAGAGCATGCTGGTGCAAACCCTCGGCTACAGGTACTTGATTTTCAGTGAGAATTCCAAGTCAAAAAACAACCATAACTTTGTCAAAAATACTTTGACAATTATCTGCCCCTGTTGTATGGGTTCCACTTTTGATAGCGAACAAATTGTCTGAGTCTGAGGTAAATATCTTCAGTAATAACCCTTTCCCAAACAAGCCCTGGTTTTCACGTGTCTGCAGTACAAGTCTTTGGAAAACACTGTGGGAAAAGGAGAAATTGCTCAGAACGAGCAATTTCTCCTTTTCCCACAGTGTTTTCTACCTTTTTTGAGAACTTTCTGCTATTTTCATCAAATTTAAAATTGTCGTCTGCAAACTCTTTCAATTTGGACCAGTTCAAAATTTGTCATTTGGGAAAGGGATAACAGAGATATCATAAAGTGTCAAAGGTTTTGCATGACCACAACAATAACGCCAGGGCTACAACAGTAACTGGATTTTTTCTTCCAAAACAGCCAAGCTAAAAAGGTAGTTTTTGGGGGTAACATGTTAATCCACTTATATCTGACTGTTCCAACACCAACATCCAAACATCCAACATTGTGCATTTGTAAGATTCAGACAAATATAGTTTACATGGAAAATGGCAGTAACTGATATGTATAAATAAATACAGTAAAACCTTAAATATTCGAACATATGCTCATGTGAATTTATCTGTTACCTTCATAGACGAGTCATGCTCTGTGAAAAGGGGGTGTAATGCATCTGCAAAAATTGTTGAATCACTTCAGTCTGTGCAGTCCATGTAGGCTGACCTCGGTCAAAACCTTTTGCTATCTGTAAATTTCCTGCATGCCCAAGGACCATTCTACCTCATGATTCAGACAGTTATTAGACAAAATGGAGTCCATGGATCCATAATTATGTAATGACTTGCTTGGTATTATGCATCACAGTAATACATTAAATCTCATCTTGCCAGAGCATGGCTCAGATGTTTCCTGAGACAGCCAGGCTTTATCACCCCGAGAGCACCAAATGAACCTAATAGCCATTTTGCAGTCTGGAAATAAAACCCAAATATATGCCATTTCATAGGTGGTTTTGTCCAGAATGTCTCATTAAAGCTGAGAGTTAGGATCAAAGATCAGACATCACATTTTGTACAGTTTGATCTTGATCTACACTAGCCACAGAGGCAACTGTGGTCATGAAAGGTGCTTCAAGGGTTACACAATAGCAAAACCTTGTGGCAGCAGTCCGATGTGGTTATACAAGCAACAAGAACTACTACTGAAATATTTCCTATAGAGTATTTTTTTCCCTTCAAATATAAGCAACCACAAATATTTTATGGTATCAATGATTTGAGCACTTTTTCAACAATCAAAGTACATTCAAACAAATTATTCCAACCAATTTCTTCCCCTTCCAGACATGTTCCAATTCTGAAGGTTTTACTGTATGTGTTAGAATCAGAAAGACAGCGTTGTGTCCCTCTTTGCTATCGCCTAGGGCTTGCTGTTCTGGATCTAGATAGATTCAACTGTTGTGAGAGCTCCCTAACTTTATCTGACCAGTATTCACTACTCTGCTGTAACTGTATGGATAACTGAAAATACAGGAAATAAAAAATCATTGTAGATGTTATCTCTTTAGTAAACCACAAAATGCTGGACATGCCCAAAGTGAAAGTGTTTGCAGATGACTATGTAGATGTGATTCAAACACTGAAATAAGTTCTTGGAAAGGCAGAAAACCTTGTTAGTAGCATTTTCCCCTTTTTCCCCAGTGTTTTTAAACATATTCTTTTAATTTGGTAACTGGTTAAAAGTGAATAAATCAAAACTCTGTTTGCTCATTCAATAACCCATTACCGCAAAATCTTCTGTTTTGATGATCCTGAGGAAGAGGCCTTCTGAAAACATTGTGGGAAAAGAGGAAAATGCTAGTAACAAGCATCTTCCTCTTTTCCCCAAAATGTTTTCTGTCCCTTCTAAAACAAATACCTACTTTTGATTCATACTAAATTTGACATCTGCAGGTGTTCTAATACAAGTATCTGACCCTTTACCACATAATCCGGACTTTTAATAACCTTGAGAAAGAAAGCTTTTGCAAAAATTGTTGGGAAAAGGAGAAAAAACTGGTAACCACTCGATTTTTGAATCACTTTTATTTTGTCATCTGCAAATGCTTTCACTGTGGACTAATCTAAGATTTTGTCATTTGGTGAAGAGTTAAAATTTTGTCGTCTGGTAAAGAGCTAAGCACAAAGTCAGTTGAAATAACGATTTACGATATATTCTGTACAGATAAAACACAAAATTGATCTAGAGCAAGCAACACAAATTAGGGATGTTGCAGAAATAGCAATAAATGAGTAATTGTTCCTTTTGTCAAAATGTCTCATATGTATGTCTGTAATTGTTAAATCTTATTTCATGCCAGTTATCCATATTTAACAAGTCTTTTGCAAGTAATTTGCTACAGGAGTACGGGAATTAGTCCTTTCCTGCACAATCCCTAGTTTTACAACCCTGAGCAACGGGATCTGTGGGAAAAGGAGAAGATACCGTAAACAGCATTTTCTCCTTTCCCCACAACCCAATCTCCATTTTCAAGTGCGAATTCTATCATTTCAGCAGCATTTAATTTGTCGTCTGCCAAATGCTTTGAGTTTGGACAAGTCTAAAAGTTGGTCATCTGGTAAAGAATTATTTTTTTTCCATACTACAAATTTAAGCTAAAGCATTTGCAGACGTCTAATTAGAGGTGGCTCATATGATGCAAATTGCCTTTAACTCTTTACCAAACAATCCCAGCTTTTAATGACCTTGAAAATGAAAACTTTGGAAAACATTGTGGGAAAAGGAGAAAATGGTGGTAACCAGCATTTTCTCTATTTCCTATAATGTTTTCTACCGTTCCAAAAACAAATTTCAATCTTTGTTGTCTGCAAATACTTCCAATTTGGCCTGGTCTAAAATTTTGTTGTTTGGTGAGTTAATAAGAGTAGAAAACATTGTGCAACAATGGGGAAATGCTGGTTACTAGCATTTTCTCATTTTCCAACAATGTTTTCCAAAGCTTTCTGGCTCAGGATCTTTAAAATTTGGGATTGTATGGTAAAGGGTTGATACACCTTAACTCTTTACTAGATAAGAAAGTTTTAGACTTGTCCACATTAACTCTTTACCACACTGTCCCAAGTTTTAACGACCATGAGGAGAAGAAGCCTTTTGAAAACATCACTTGAGCAACGTTTAAGTTGTCGTCTGTAAATGCTTTGAATTTGGACAAGTCTACATTTTTGTCATGTGGTAAAGACTTAAAAGCCACTGGATATATCAAATCAAACATGGTTAACATAATGAGATCCTCTACTAAAGCACAGAAAAAATTGTCCGAAAAGGAGATAATATGGACCACCAGCATTTTTTCGCTTTTCCCATGTTGTTTTGAAAGCGTTCTTCTTCAGAGTTATTCAAAATCAGATTGTTTGGTAAAGGGTCAAGTTATTCTTAAGGAATAAATTGCCTAATTGAGAAACAAGAAGGCCACTGGCCCTAAAGCGCTCACCTAAGTAAGGTCATCTAGGACTGATAAAGCTAAAAAAAATCCTGGTCCTGATGTAAATCATGTGAGTGTAAGTGACTTACTTTTTGACCGACCTATTTTTTAATTTCGAATCTGGCTGAAAATGTGGCCCCTAGAGTTTTTTAAGATTTGCCCCAGTGACCTACCTTTAGACCAGATATGACTCAATGTCAAACAGTGCACACAAGGTAAATGACCACAGCCATGATGCATAAGACACAACATGATCACAAAAGCTCACCTTGAGCACTTTGTGCTCAGCTGAGCTAGAAAATGTTCAGTTAGAGTCAAGTTATTCTTAAGAGGGGGATTGCCTTACTGGGGAAAAAAAAAAACAGAAGGGGATTTTCAGTAAGTATTGGTGGGGATTGGGAAGATATACCTAGATTTTCTAAAAGTTGACCAGTACAGTATATTGTCATCAGATACTGGAATCTACTGACAGAAACTAATATCTACGATACGGAAATCTATCTGGGTGACCAGTGTTTATATCTGACTACAATTCAAGTTGCCTGAATAGAGTCTGATACTTTGAAAACACCCATTATTACCATACAGACTAGTTACTGGTATACCATCTACTGCTAATTAACCAAACGACAGACGGTAGATCGCTCCTCCCACTGATGTCACGTGACCCGCGAATCTAAAAACCTGGACAAACATTACCCAGACATGAGGGCTGAGCTAGGAGACATATGCAAGTTACCAGAAGATATTTTGACACAAACTAATTGTTCAAGCAAAAAAAAGCATGGGAACAATTTGAGAAAGGTAGTTACATCTTTTGAATTTAGGTTTTTCAAAGTTTTAGTGGTGAAAATTGAAATAGAGGCTGTTTATTTCGAAGTCAGTTGACTTACACCTCTTACACCACTTACATTTGATAATGTAGGTATAATACGTGGACATGTAACTCGTGCTCCCTAAATATTTCTTAAAGTCATTAGTCTTCTAATACAATTCATCTTTTACCTGGACAAAAATAAGCTTCTTTCAAAGTTCAGACTTCAATTACAGAGATTTTTCCATTGCTTAGTCTGTAATATATGCTTCAATAATTTCACCACAATTGCAAGACTTTTACATTACCAAACAAAATATACATGATTTTAACAGTGTAATATGATTACCAGATGTTTGAATCGAAATTAGAAGATACATAAACAAATGATGGGTTACCAAATTGATTTTTTCAAGTTTGAGGGAAAAACCTGAGGAGAAGAATGAAAAGAATAAAGACATGAATATATTTCTAACCATTCGCTTACTATTCTGTAAAAGTAGTAGAAAAATAAATTGACTTACACATTGAACATGTATAATCCAAATTTCAATCGCTAATAATCGTTGAAAGGGGTTATAGACGGTCACAAAGTGTCAGACTGATATGACATGTGCGTGTAATTTTGCAAGCAGGGCAGTACCGGACGCTTTTGGGGTGGTATACCGCTATCAAAGAAACAGCGCATTTATATAAACCCTTACTCCCTGTTTTGCGTGTACAACATGTACAACAAATTGAACGAAAACGGCTTTGATTTTCGATATATAAATAATAGTTTGGGGGAGATTAAAAGTCTGAAAATAAAGGGAGGGGGAAGATGGTAATATATAGGGTGGCATGTCGTCTTTAATTAAACAGGCTTTAAGTTTGCATTCATAAATGTGTTAAAATATAGAGACCAATGAGATCAACGTTTTTAATGGTTTACTTATAAAGTGTGCCTACATTGCATTTTATTTTAAAAGCGGGGTGGGGTTGGCGGGCACGTTGTGTTGTGTTTAGGCTTGACTTCCATGAAGACTATATGAAAAACATTTTCGAGGAAATTAACTACTTCTACGCGAATTTTGTTGATTAAAATTTTATTTAAGGATAATTTGCGAGAAAAAAAATCAACAAAAGAGATAACCAGCATTCAAAACAACAAGTCAACTCGGTTTGGTAAGAAAATGAATTATAGAGTATATATTTAAATGAAAAATAAGGTAAAGGAAATAAATAACTGAACATGATAAAATCCAATCAGCTGTCTAAAATATTTTCTATACATTTCTTTTTGTAAAGAAACAGGTATCTGATGCTAAGATTGAAATTCTGGAAAACTTATGACAATATAACAGCATATTTACGAGAAGTATTCATTTACTTTTCTCCTTTTCAATCTGAATTTGTCTTCTGCATCAATAATTTTACCTGATACAACCCTGCATCTTGAAATTGCAGTCCTAACGATCAATAATGGATATCAAGTTTAAAGTTATTCATCAGTTTTTTCTCATAAATATACTATACATTTATATATAGTTATAACTTCTAATGATTCAGAATGTCTAGGTTTTGTAATGGTGAGATGGCTTCCACTCTGAATGGAAAAAATGCTGATCACTGATTGGCTTATTGATTTTTTTGATTGACAGCTGTCATTTGGTCAATTTACATGGGCTATTTACCAACATAGCATTTGCCAGTAAAAGTGTCATAAATTTGAAGGAAAGTTCTTACTGAACAAATTTTATCTTTTTATGTCCCTACAGAGAACAGCTTTTAACAACATTCTTGGAAGAGAAGCAATTGTTGTAAGAAACAATTGCTCATTTCCGACTTTTTTCACATTGAAAAACCATCTTTACCTTTCCTTGAAACGTTTGTCCTGTGATTTGCAACAGTTTGATGGATCTTGAATTAGCCAGGACAGTAATGGGTTAGATGTTTGGTTATTCACAACAACAGTTTAATAATGCAAAAACAAAACAAATGGCACATGAGGGCCTGAATGGCTCTACTGGTAATTACTGACCAATATTATGTCTTATTGGACATAAGACATTTACAGTTTAGGATTTCATGTACATAAAAGTATAAAAAACTTGACAGATATCCTTGCTTTTACAAAACATGTAATTGGAAAAGTGGAGTTAAAGCAAATTCTTTTCAATAAAATTCTAGGAAATTTTAGTTACCAGTATTTTCTAACATTTTTCATGAACTTTTGGCAAAAAAGGAGACACAGAAACAAAACCCATGCTTGAACCCTCCCCAGTCAGGGTGATAGCATTAAGACAGCACAATAAATATGTAAGCTGAATTGAACTATTAGGAAAACAGATGAAGTGCAATTTCTACAAACCTTTTTTTTGGGAATCAAGTCAAATTTAATTCAACATTAATACTTACGAAAATAACTAAAACATGCAAGTTTCAAAGAAATGGGATCAGTAACTTGGAATTTATAATGGATACTAGAATGAATCATCAAACAGCTCCTTTTCTCAAACTGATGGCTTGACTTTTTTATTTTCAAAAGGCTTCACCCCAATGATGATACAAATGACCTGTGCAAGTTTCCAAAGAATCGGATGAAAATTTGTGGACTTTGTGACAAACCACAAGTGCAAGTTTTCAACTTTAAATGGCAAGTTTCTCCTAATTGATTGTTGGAGTTTCATAAAAATCAATAGGGTTGTAATGTAACATAAACAAGCTATGAAAGTTTTAGGAATCAAAAAATGCAGACTGTAATGGGTAAACAAGAAAAAGACAAAAGAATGGACTGAGGATGGACGACAGAAACCATGCCACGACATAAGCTCTTCCTGCTTTTGGCCAGTAGAGGGAAAAATCATAATGGACTTGCATGTTCAGAGATGCAGACAAAATAAAGTAAGAAAACAAATACAAAACAACAACACATAGTCCAAAATTTAAATATTCATAAGGACAGGCAAGTCACTCTGCAACCTTGGTTTTAATTGGATAAATGTTTAATCACAGCTGTTGCAAGTCATGCTGAATAATTTCCTCCATTTATGGTCACAGTTTGTAAGATTACGGCATATGAAGATATTTTGTGCATCACATATAACGAGTCTGATATTTGAAACAAAACTTTTGTAATGAATGATATGCCCCCTTACCCCTTTAAACTCTTTACCACACAATCCCGACTTTTAACGACCCTGTGAAAGACCCCTTTTGAAAACCTTGTGGGAAAAGGAGAAAATGCTGGTTACCATCATTTTCTCCTTTTCCCACCATGTTTTCTACTCTTCCTAAAACAAATTTCAATTTTTGAGTCACTTTTTATTTGTCGTCTGCAAAAGCCTTCAATTCAGACTGGTCTAAAATTTTGTCGTTTGGTAAAGAGTTAACTACCTTGTCAATAAATACTGTATTGTGATATGCCTTGTGGTAGCCTTAAGATATCAACCTCAAATTCAGGAGACCATCTATACTTTGAGGTTCATATCTGTACAAAGTCTGACAGACCTAGCTCAATCCTGTTGTTTTGTGAAGTCATGGTTTAGCATGTCAGAGGTCGCTGTGACCTTAATCTTTGACCTACTGATCTCAAATCAATTGCAATCATCTACATTTCAAGGTTAATATCTCTGCCAAATTTGAAGAACCAATGTCAAACTACTAACTACTTGTCCAGACAAGGTGAAGTATATTGAAAGTCATTGTGAACTTTGACTTACTACCTTCAAAATCAAAAGGGGTTTGTGACACCCAAATTTGGGAGACAATGGTGTAGGGGTACAGCAAAGGCCTCTCCAATCAAAGGTTCTGGATTCTAACCCAGTGTCAGGCATGGTCAACCTTTTGAACCACCCCTATCATGGTGTGTGTACTGTTAACCCATAGGCTGCTAAGCGTGACCCAAGGACCTTTTGTGGATCAAGATCAGACTGCACAGAACATGCAGTCTGATCTTGGATCTACACTGTCTGATAAGGAGATATCTTTTCCAAAAATATACCTTTGAAATAGCGAAGTCTTGGCTTGAAAGTATCGGCTTGAAAGTTGGATTTCACTTATTTAGCAGGATAAGGGTAAAAGTTTTCGAAGGCAATCATCCAGAGTGATTAAATTCTGTTGTAAGAACTTGCTTCACAGTCATTGTAAAATAAGTAGGATTAAACTAAATTAGTAAGCAAGTTAAAAGAATTAAATTTTACACTATAAAGCAGACCTCATTAATTAGAACGGAATTTGACATTATAACCGTGACCTTAGAAGAGCTGACCTCAAAATGTTAAGCAAGCATAAACACTTCATGGCAAATATATGTAACAAATTTGAAGTACATAGGTCACAGTAGTGTCTACGTATTGATAAAATAGGGTTTTGTACGTTAGTGACCACTGTGACCTTGACCTACAAACCTTCAGTCATTAGGAATGATCTACACTTCTAGATGAACACCTGTATCAAATTTGGAGAACCTAGGTCAAACAAGTTGTTGTCTGGACATTTGTTTGGTAAATAGAAAAATGGACAGACTGAATGACAGATTGACAACTTCAAAGAAACTTACCCCCTCTTCTTCCAAAAGGGAGGCGGGTAAATCCAAGAATTGTAATGAAATCAAAAGTGCATCGCTAAGGTATTACCAGGAATGTTTTAATGTATCTTTTCACTTATAGAATATAGCTTGAAAGTATGTAATTAAGCAAAAATAGATAAGTTGTCTGATTCACTGTGACAGGTTGTCTTTTTCAATTACCCTAATGATCTTGAAACTTAGATTTACTGGGATATTGAGAAAAAAAAAAGTCAAAGTACAAAAATTAAGCATTTTTACTGCATAACAATGTCTATTTTCCATTAGTGCTTGAAACAACATAGACTACTTTCAAAATATCCATGTATAAACCCTTAGGCTGCTAAGCACAACTCAATGGCCTTTTGCATACAGAATGTGCAGTCTGATCTCTAATCTACACTGTCCAATTAGGAGATAATTCCCCCCCCCCCCAACACACACACAAAAAAAATTGAAATAGCCACATTCAGGTTTTCACTATCAGCATAAAAGTTTATTCTATGTTATTTAGCAGGTCAAGAGTTAAAATTTGATACACTGATGCATGTAAAAACATAGCTGAACTTTTCTCCTTAAATCACAATATTTTCTAGAGTATTTAGTCATGAGACAAAAACATCATGTACAGATGATCATAGGTTTATGATATAGAAATGCGTGTTGGGAAGGGTAGAAAACATTGTGGGAAAAGGAGAAAATGCTGGTTACCAGCACTGTCTCCTTTTTCCACAATGTTTTCAAAAGCCCTCTCTTTCAGGGTTGTTAAACCACATGATTGTTTGGTAAAGGGTTAAGTATATTCAAAGTGTATAAGATTGATGTTTACTGTTGTGTTCACCAGTGTTTCAATTACATTAATGAGGGCAGTGCACCTACTAAAGTATTCCTAAAGTTTATTTATCAGCACAATGCAACAAACCTCTATTTAAGCTACTGCAGCTTTTCCTTATAGACACAAAGGAGTCAATGTTCAATCAAGAGAGGTTACTCCAATCGAAACTAGAACTGTCGCAAAGGGGACAAATACCCCCCACCAGCACCTTGTCACTGAAGCAGCACAATCAGAGAACAGAAATCAAAACAAAGTTTAGCCATGACCCTGACCTTTAACCAATGTGGCCCAAAAACTATAGGGCACCTCCTTGGGTCATATGCAACATTTGTATTACGTTTCAGGGTCCTACATCAAACAGCTTTTGAGTTACAGCATGGAAATGAAAACAAGGACAGATTGAGGTACTGATGGACTGACAGACAGATGGATGGACACACTAACAGACATGCTGAAACCAGTATACCCCCCTCTACTTCATAGGTGGGGGATATAATGAATGTCATCAATTCTCAAGCTTGGGCTTGAACTTGCAACCTTTGAATTATCAGCACTTCAAGTTAGCAGCACTTTGTATTACAAGAGCTACTGCACCTCGGCATGAACATGTCAAAGTAACAAAGGTTAAAAACCTAAGGATTGTTAACAGCAGAAACTAAAACAGGTCTAGTAACAATAATAAAGTTATATCTAATGTGAAGAAAGCAGAAATAAAATGATTATATAAAGCAGAAAAACTAAAACTGTACTGGTGACAACATACTTAACATAGATGGAATTTCTGGCTTAAAGCTGTGGAAGAACAACCAAACAATACAGAGATAGCATGCTCTTAACACCCCCTTTATCAAACAATCCTATATTTCAACGACCCTGAAAAAGAATGCTTTGAAAACATTGTGGGATAAGGCGAAAATGCTGGTAACCAACATTTTCTCTTTCCTCACAATGTTTTCTATACTTTTGAAGTATTTAAGACACATCTAATGTATCATTTGCAAACACTTCACATGACTAAATGAGAGATTAACCTTAAAACTATAGATCTACAGGCTATATTCAGACTTCCCACTATTGCAAGTTACAAATGCCAATGGCACATAAAAGAGTGGTTTAAAAGAAAGAAAAACTTCTTTTCACTGATCATACTGAAAACATCTAGGTAAGCAGGAATCAAATATCATAAGCAATTATTCTTTTCCTTCAATATTTTTCCAAACCTACATAATTATATTGGGAAAAAACAAGACCGTTTTTGTATGGCAACAGCTAAAGCCAAGATATGAGGCAGAATATCTATAAATATAATCACACCCATGCAAAAACTCTAAGAAGATCACAATCATCAAGGGAAAGACGAAACATTAAATATTTTCTAACTCTTTGTCAGACAACATAATTTTAGGCTAGTCAAATTTAAAAGCATTTGCAGATGACAAATTAAATTTAACTCAGATTATGGAATTTGCAAGGACAAAAAACATTGTGGGAAAGGCACAATATACTAGCTACCAGAATGTTTTTCTTTTCCCACAATGCTTCCAAAAGCCTTTTGCCCCAGAGTTGTTAAAACTTGGATTTGTTTGGCAAAGAGTTACACAGTAGACCCCAGGTGCGAAGAAGAACATGAGCAACTTTAGCCAGTAGTGGAGGTCAAGATTAGACCACACAGAATGATGCAGCCTGGTCTCTGTCTACACTGTCTGATACTTTTTTGGGACATTCTGACCAAGACAGCCAATAATTTGCAATACCTGGATTTCTGGGGTTGTTTAACAGACTTAAAGTATCTATTTTGCATGTGCAGTACTCACAGTATATGCAGCTAAAGTCTTCATCTATCCCATTGACTTACAGACTTTTAAAGGACATAATATGTAAAGAATATCCAGAAATAAAAAAAAAAAATGGCCTGAAATTATTAGACAAAGAAAAGGAATACAATTGGATGAAGAGGAAAACACTGTGGGAAATAAGTGATTCCTCAAGAGAGAGACTGCTCCTATTCCCTTGATATTTTTTAAAGCTGTCTACCAAAGAGGTATCAAAACACAGGAATGTTTAAAAAAAAAAAGTGGAAAAAAAATAATAGTCCGTTTCAAGCAATTGCCCCTTTTCCCACAAGACCTTACATCAAAAAGAAAAGAGCACCACATGCGAGTGCAAATGCTTGGCTGTGCATGCTTGATTTTCTGTGAAAGTTGTAAGTTGAAAAAGGGGCATAACTCTGTCAAAAATACTTTGATGGTTACCTGCTTTTGTTGTATAGGTTCCCCTTTGGATTATTAATAGCTTGTCCAAGTTTGAAGCAAATATCTCCATTAAAAATAGAGATATTATAAAATGTCAAAGCTCTAGCACAAGGACATAGACGCCACCGATGCCATGGCTACGACATATCTCAATGTTTTCTTCAAACAGCTGAGCTAAAAAGACATTTTAATTTATTTCAGATGCTTCCCTTTTGCATTATATTGAGGAGTATCTATAAATAGCCTGTAGAGCAGCAGGTTAGGCCAATTTTCCATTGGCCCTCCTGACCTACCTCTCCTACACGCTGAATCCAGTAATTTTTGTCCATTGCTGCAGGGTCTGACACACCATTGTCTTCCATGGCTTTCTTGTAGGCAGCACGTGTCTGGAGAAAAAAACAGGATAAAAATATTTAGTATTATAGAACTCTTTCAGCATTAAATATGAACCATGCTCTGGTAAAAGGGGGCTTACTGCATATCCATAATGCATTGTACCATGCAAGACATCACATAATCATGGATCCATAAAATCCACTTTGTCTAACAACCCCCTGAATCATGAGGTAGTATGGTCCTTTGACCTGCAGAAAATTGACCAAAAGCGAAAGAATTTCAGCCCAGGTCAGCCTGTGTGGACTGAGCAGGCTGACCTGGGTCGATACTTTTTCCAATGCATTAACTCTTTCATTACTAACTCCGGAAATTCCACTTTTTTTCCCGAGCTCTAAAAATAGATTTCCACTTCTATTGAAAACAACTTTGGTCATAGTTTAAAAATAGAGTAGCGGACAGTGTAGATCAAGATCAGACTGCATGTTCTGTGCAGTCTGATCTTGATCTACGCTATCCGCAAAAGGTAATCAAGTCGTCATTGGTAGTGAAAGAGTTAAGCTCCCTTTTCAGAGCATGACTCATATAAAATAGATCTATTTTAACTGCTGAAAATACAGTCTATATAATTGGACAGTATAGATCAAAGATTATACAGCATGTTCCATGCATTCTGATCATGATCTCTGCAATCAGCAAAACCCTGATTTTGCCAATGGCAATGAAAAGGTTCACCCTTTCCTACACAACAAAATTTTACACATATCCAAACTGAAGACAGTAAATTTTGCAGACAAGAATTTAAATGTGGCTCAAATGGGGAGGCTTTCTGTAAAAGGTTAGAAAAGATTGTGTGAAAAGGAGAAAATGCTTGTTACCAGCATTTTCTCCTTCTCACACAATGTTTTCCAAAGCTTTCCTTGTCAAGGTGGTTAAAACATGGGATCATGCTTTAAGGGGATTAAAGATGGTGTCCACTCCTTTTCCTACTATGTTTTCAAAAGCCTTTAACCCAAGAGTCTTTAAAACACAGTATTGTTTGTAAAGGGTTAAGATCGATACCTAACATCATTATGACACATAAATTTGTTTTACATGCAAAACATTTTATGAGAAGGACACAAATATTTAAAAAAACGTTTCAGAAAAAGATAATAATTGTTGAAGTATCCAATTTGTTCAAATGATTGGTATACATGAGTATCAATAATCATGCTGATCTTCCCATCAAGACTACAACACCTACAAAAAGCTTGCTAAAAAGCATGATGAGTTATCTCCCCTGTATCAAGTTGAAAAGTACATGACTGTATTCAAAGCAATGGTAATCTTATCAGTACATTTATTTACTGTCATACTGTAAAGTAGATTTATCTATGTCTTCTGAGTCATCTGCAATTACATGCACGCTGTCAAGTAAAAAATGAATTGTTTAAAGACAGTCCCACAATGTCAGGGTCCAGTTAGACAGATAAGTCATTTTATTATGCCTTACATGAAGTATCATGACAAAAACTCCACATACACACACCATCAGGTGAAAGAATTTATAAGAAACGATAAAAACGAAGGAATTCAGTTAACCTGTAAGATACCAAGCAAAACTAATTGTTATGTGTACAGTGTAGGTTAAGATCTGATTGAACAGAACCTACCATCTGATCGTAAACCTATACCATCTAATCATCTCTGAGGTATTCTGAGCAACATAGCCTGACAATTGCATTATGGTGGTATCTGCTCTTACAAGGTATCTTAAAATGTCAATCTAATACTAACCAGCATTTTCTCCTTTTCCCACAATGATTTTCTACACTGTCAAAAAACTTTAAGTTCATTTGTACCACTTTCAAATTTGTTGTCTGCAGATGTTTTCAATTTGAAAGAGCCCAAAATTTGTCCTGGGAAAGGGTTAAAAGGTAACAGATACATTAATAAATACATAAATGGTTAGGACACCAACACTACAGGGAATTCTTGTCTATACACTACAGATTTAGTAAACTATCCACCCTCCTAATAATTTCTGGTGGTCACTTATTCACCTTTTGAAAAACTTCTGGTTAAGTAATTGTTGCAAATAAAACAGCATCCTGATTAACCCTTTACCACACAATCCCAAGTTTTAACAAGCTTGAGGAAGAAATCTTTTGAAAACATTGTGGGAAAAAGAGAAAATGCTGACAACCAGCATTTCTCCTTTTTCGGCAATCTTTTCTACCCTCTCCAAGCCAAATTTCATCATTTGAGCCACACTTAGATTGTCGTCTGCAAATGCTTTCAGTCTGGACAAGTCTAGAATTTTGTCACTTATTAATAACAATGTAACTCTAAAGAGAATGAAAATTTAGACTTGTCCAAATTGAAAGCATTTGCATATGACAAATATGGCTAAAATGTTGAAATCTATAATAGAAAGGGTAGTAAACATTGTGGGATTTTCTCCTTCCTCTACAATCTCTCTCTTCATCTGGATTGTTAAAACACTGTAAAGAGCTAACTCTTTACTAACCATCACACATTTTTACCATCCTGAGGACAACAAGACTTTGAAAACACAGTGGGAAAAGAAAAATGTGCCTGTAAACTAGCATTTTCCCCTTTTCCCACCATGTTTCTACCTATCAAAAACATCTTCATCATGTGAACCACTTTCAACATTTTTTCTACAAACTCCTTTCATTTGGGCAAGTCTAAAATTTGGTCATAATAATTATCATAGACAGATGAGTTTTACGTTTTGTTGAGTAATACTGAAAAAATAAAGACTTCCTGCTGACTTGCAGATGACTGAACACACTCTTGAAACATTATTGCCAAGAATTATGATACAAAACAGAAATTAATATGAAAATGCAAGGACAAACCGAAAAATGCTTTTATAGGCAATTTTTCTTTTTGTAACACAATGTTTCCAAAAATTGTTTTTTGCAAGACTAACAGAGTTATTTGCTGTTGGTAATGTTTTAACTGTATAAGAAATTTAAGTCTTTACCAAATAACAAAATTTTAGTCTCGTCTGATATGAACACATTTGCAGACAATGAGTCAAAAAGTGAGGAAATTTTCCTTTGAAAGGGTAGAAGATGCTGTAAAAAAAAAAAGGAGGAAATTGCTGATAACCAGCCTTTTCTCCTTTCCTCACAACATTTTCAACATCCATCATCTTCAGGGTCGCTGATACGCAGGATTGTGTGGTATAGGGTTAAGGCCTAACTAATCAGAGAGTTTCCTATCAAAATTCAACATACATCCAACAATGTAGGATTAACCCTTTCCCAGACGATGAATTTTAAACTGGTCCAAATTGAAAGAGTTTGCAGACGACAATTTTAAATTTGATGAAAATGACAGAAAGTTCTCCTAAAGGGTAGAAAACACTGTGGGAAAAGGAGAAATTGCTCGTTACGAGCAATTTCTCCTTTTCCCACAGTGTTTTCAAAAGACATGTACTGCAGACACGTGAAAACCAGGGCTTGTTTGGGAAAGGGTTAATCACAATCTATCCTATCACCCACACTTGTTAACCTTCTGAGAGCTCAGTACAAACATTAGTTCCTTTTGTAGACAGTGTACACTCAGATCAGACTGCACTGGCTGTCCAG
Organism: Tridacna gigas; assembly: GCA_945859785.2. NCBI lineage: Eukaryota > Metazoa > Mollusca > Bivalvia > Cardiida > Cardiidae > Tridacna > Tridacna gigas. The sequence continues at coordinate 51,236,376 of OX244034.2, read as the reverse complement.
TCTGATCTTGGATCTACAGTATGTAACATTTTAGCCAATAAAGCCTTGAAACTGCAATTTTTAGGTCTATTTTCTTGATTGAAAATGTCCATTTCATTCATTGAGCTCTCTCAAGTTTAAAACCCTTCACCAAACAACAAAATTTTCGACTGAACCAAAATGAAAGATGTTGCAGACAACAAAATAAATGTAGCTTAACTGGTGATTTCTATGATAGGGTTGAAAACATTGTGGGAAAAGGAGAAAATGCTGGTTACCAGCATTTTCTCCTTTTCCCACAATGTTTTCAAAGGCCGTGTTCTTCAGGTTTGTTACAATTTGGGACTGTGTGGAAAAGGGTTAAAACCCTTTACCAAACAATCCGGTGTTGTTATGACACTGAAGAAGACAGCAGAAGGCTTTTGAAAAAATTCAGGGGAAAGCTGGAAATGCTGCTTATCAGCATTTTCTCCTTTTCCCATAAAATTCTCTGCCTTTTCAACAACTTATTCCATCATTTGAGTCACATTTGACTTGTGCAAGCGCTTTTAACATGGGGAAGTCTAAACCTTTGGTGTTTGGTATAAGAGTTATAAACATTCAATCTATTTCACTGTTACCTGATCATTTTCAAGGAGTTTTCTAGGGTCTATAAAACCATTCTTCTTATGCTGCTATACCAAACAATTGAACAATGTGATTATGGTAAAACTACAGTGTAGTCAAAATATCCCCAGATATTTTCATGCCTTATAATAACAAGGTAAGTGTAACATTATGACCTTAGTTGATGCATACATATTTCAAAACTGCAATTCAAACTTGATCATTTTCTGGCAACTGCATTGAAATTAGACCTTATTACCTTGACCAAAACAGGCACTGAAAATGGCCATAAGTGACTTGCCATTGTAGTAATAAAAAAAAAAAAAATTCAACTGTTCTTAAAACAATACTTTTTCACTTACAACCTTGTTATTCTAAGACTTATCAAAGTTATTGGTGATACACTTGTGTTAGTCGAGTCAAATGTGAAAAGATGAATTAAAATCTCATTTTACTGTTTGTTTGAGTATGGCTTTATGCCACTTGTGTCAGTATTACAGCCATATCCCCATGAATGCTTAATTAATGTTTCTGGGTTTCATGAGCACTAGGCTGGGACTTTGTAGTAACTTGTCCAGTCACATTCTCATGTAACCAGCATCCTAAGCAAGAGGTATAACAAGATTCTTTAATTACAAGTCCAGCCCATGACAACTGAACCTTCAAGGCTTGGTGCTTATGAGCTTGATTTCTGCAAAATTGCATATTTGATGTGTTGTTTATAAATGATTTGAAATGTTAGAAATACAATGACAATTTGGCTACATATGAATACAAAGATGTATATATACACATGTATATGCTAAAACATGGTGGAAACTAGGTTTATGGAATGAATACTGAGATATTAACCGTGACCACAACCCTCTCATCTGATACCTACCCCTGCATCCCCCTGGTAAAAATGTCAAAGTCTCACTTTATACAATTTTTTTTAGTACCATTAACCCTTTACCAGACGACAAAATTTTGGACTGGACCAAATTCAAAGAGTTTGCAGACGACAATTTTAAATTTGATGAAAATGGCAGAAAGGTCTAAAAAAGGTTAGAAAACACTGTGAGAAAAGGAGAAATTGCTCGTTACGAGCAATTTCTCCTTTTCCCACAGTGTTTTCAAAAAGACTTGTACTGCAGACACGTGAAAACCAGGGCTTGTTTGGGAATGGGTTAATATACAATATATTACAAATTGTTTTACATAATCTTTTTCTTGACTGATCCTTTCAGGTGAGATATCTGATGAAGGGAAAATACTATTTCCCAAAGAAAATACAAATCTTGACTGGAAAATAACAAGATTTTCTGACACAATAAATTCCTCCCTTTTCCTAAATGTTTTGAAAATATGTATATGACAGGGTTATAACAAGTACCTGTTACCACTTAAAGACCCTGAGGAAGAAGCAGACCCTGAGGAAGAAACCTTCTGAAAACATTGTGGGAAAAGTAGAAAATGCTGGTAACAAGCATTTTCTCCTTTTCCCAAATTGTTTTCTAACGTATAAAGGACAAATATCTCCATTTGAAAAATATTTAATACGCCGTCTGAAAATGCTTTCGATCTGAACCAGCTTAAAATAATGTTGTTCGGTAAAGAGTTAAGGAGGTAATGAACATGTCCTGCTCTAGTTCCAGCTGACTTATACTTAGTCATTGCTTCATCAATATAAATAAAGCTTTAACTCTTTACAATACAACAAAAATGTAGAGACTAGTCCAAATTGAAAGCATCTGCAGATGACAATTTAAATCTCTCTCAACTGATGGAATTTCTCTTTGGCATGGTCCAATGCCTAGAAAGTAGAACTCTCTTTTCATTAAATAATGCAACTTAATGTATTATAACAAGAAATTTTTGTATTTGTCACATTTTTTTTTTTGATGTTTTGTATACATTGATATAAGTATCAAAACTTTAGTGACATTTTTTTCAAAAGGTATCCTTTGTCAACAATTTTTTACACTGATGAGTGGCTTCAACCCTTAAAAGCCTGTAACACACTGCATATCTTGCACAGTCTGGTCTACATCTAAACCATTTGCACTAGCAACTTAATTGTGTCTGGCAATCTAAAGTTGATAAAAAAAGGTTACCTCTTTACCAAATGACAAAATTTAGAATTCTACCAAATTGAAAACATTAATTGCAGAAGACAAACTGATGTAGTGCAATTGATGATTTCTGTCTTTAAAAGGGTAGAACACATTTTGGGAAAACGAGACAATGCTGGTTACCAGCATTTTCTCCTTTTCCCACAATGTTTTCATAAGCCTTTCTGTTCAGGGTCATTTAAAGTTGGGACTGTGTGGTAAAGGGATAATTAGAAGAATCATAGAAAGTATAAATTGATTGTTACACATCGTTGAATCTACTTACAGCTCTTTCAGGATCTTTTAGAGGTGAACTGTGTTCTATAAGAAGATGTTTCTTGGCCTCTAGCTGAGTTTTAAGACTGTTCAAGGTCTGTTCTTTACTTTCTAACTGCAGTTCAAGTGTTTGTCTTGTCCCTATTTCACGTTCCAGATCTGCCTTCAATCTCTGATTATCTTTCTGAAGCTGACTTAACTGCAATCAGAACAGATCGTAAAATACAGATTTACACTATAGTCATGGTAATTTAAAAATATATACAGATCCGAGATTCATTTCCAACTATCAAAATGACCATGTTTATCCATTATCATTTAACAGTGTTGGTTCTTTAGAAAACATATTACCCTATTTCAATAACTTTTCAATTGCTGTTATAGTTAATTACTAGATGGTGGGCAAAAGGTGTACATCTGATATCAGACTGCATATCTTTGCAGTCTGATCTGGACCAACACCATTTGCAAAAGCTACTTTTGTTGCACATAAAAGTGATGGAGTTAAAAAAGCCTCACTTACTGCTTATAGCTATTTATGTAGCCCATGGCCATGAAAAACTGAAAACTTCTCACTTATCTCTAAAATGGAACAAAATTTAATGTAAGGCACTCACCTGACTATTTAACTGTTGTATATTGTCTATATTCATTTTCAATCTACTATGAAGATCTTCTATTGTGGCCATTTTACTGGACATCTCTTGGTCCTGTTCCAGTCTGAAATACCAAAAAAGAACATTCACTTTTTTTTTGTCTCATTGTCTCAATATCTCCCACACAAAACTTTTTTGACATGTAGCTTACAATCAATTTCTCTGTTTGTTATAATGTTTTGATAAAAAAAAAAAAAAAAAAACACTCTGACATACTAAAATTATTATCCATATTCCAATAGGGTGTTTTCAAAGTCATTTATTGCAAATTTCCCTCATTAGACAACAAGTTCAGTCATAAATTACTTCACTACATACAGTCACATTCTGATTTGCATTCAGCTTTTTTAACTTTACCATACCACATTGTAGACTTGTCCAAACTGAAAGCATTTGCAGACCACAATTTCAGTCTTGCTCAATTTTTGATATGATAGAAAGCATCGTGGAAAAAGAAGAAAATTCTGGTTATCAGCATTTTCTCCTTTTCCCACAATATTTTCAAAAGGCTTCTTCATAAGAGTTGTTAAAAGTTAGCATTGTGTGGTAAAGGGTTTAGACTGAGTGATTTATTTGAAGAGATTTCTCTTTTTGTCTAGTGCTCTCTATGCTAATTCCTTCTCTATTTTTTTTTTTCCTATGAAGCTTTCTCTATGTTGTTCCTTCGTCCATTTTCTTCCTACTTTGAGGTATTCAAAGTTTGCTTAGGATTTATCAGCTAAAATATCACAGGTTTTTATCATATCATAGATGTAGAGGTTTGTTGTCATGCCTACATGTAGCATAAATCATTACAAATTAACCCTTTACCACATAACAAAATTCCAGACATATCCAAATTGAAAGCATTTGTAGCTAAGAATTGGATGTTGCTCAAATATTTGAATTTGCTTTTGACAGAGAAGAAAACATTTTGGAAAAAATGAGAAAATGCTGATAACCAGCATTTTCTCCCTTTTCCCAAAATATTTTCAAAAGCCTTCTTCCTTATGGTCGTTAAAAAACTCAGGATTGTGTGGTAAAGAGTTAAAGGAAAAATATTCATGTAAATACCTACATCTGTTGTGTGATATATTTTTGAATCATGAAAATCAATGCTTCTGAATAAATGCTTTTTCATGAAAAATATCAGCCAGATGTCATGTAATCAAGCAAGCTTTATCTTAATTGAATGAAAAATGGCAAGTCACTATTCTGTTAACTCATTTACACACACTCTAGAATTATGACAAACCTGAAAGAGTCTTTTATAAACACTAGGAAAATGAGAAAATGTGTGTAACCAGCATTTTCTCGTTTTCCTAAAATGTTTTCAACCATTTTAAAAGACAGAAGTCTTCTTTTGATCCAAATTTCAATTGTTGTTTTCAAATGTTTCCATCTTGGTGGAGTCCACTATTTCGTTGCAAAATTTTAGACTTTCGTCAAAGTTGAAAGCATTTGCAGACGACAAATTAAATACAACTCAAAAATCGAAATTTGTTTTTGGAAGGGTAAAAAACATTGTGGGAAAAGGAGAAAACGCATGTTACCAGCATTTTCTCCTTTTCCACATAGTGTTTTCAAAAGCTTTCTTTCTCAGGTTCGTTAAAACTCCAGAATGTTTGGTAAAGGGTTAACAAGGCCATTAGTAGCTATTTGCTCATCATATTTTCTTATGAAATTTTGTTCATTCTGATGCCAAGAAAGGTACTTACTCATGTTCCTCTAACCTAGACCGGAGCTGGTTTAATAATACTTGTTGGTGTGAGCTGTGGTTTTGTAGAGCCTTAAATCTCTCAGCCTCGTTTCTTCTCTCATCAAGCTCTATTTTCATTTTGTTACTCTGTTTCTGGTACTTTGTTATCTGTTCTAACATTTGTCTGAAAAGAACAAAAACAACAGCTTTTTCCTTACAAGCTTTCTTGCCATTTTTTTCCCATAAATTATAATGATGTATATAGGTTTTGATGCTAGATTCTTAATATTCATGACCTAACACTAATGAAATTGTGAAGATGATGTAATTCCCCCCCCCCTCCCCACCACACACACACACACACACACATGTATACACGTGCAACTTTGCATTGGTTACAAAGAGAAATTATCCCTATCTGTTTAACCCCATTTTGTGCAGTCTGATCTTGATCTACACTGGCTGCAAAGGCAACTTTAGTTGCAAAAGGTACTTTTAAAGCTAGAAAAAGTACATGTACAGTGAAATACTTACTCTTTCTCTGCAGTTAACTGCATGATAGCCTTACTTTGCTCTCTTATTTTATTTCCCAGTTTTTCATTTGCTGCCCTGTAATTGGAAAGAGAAACATGTGTGACACAAAAACCTTGATCTGACATTTTTTTGTGTGATATCTAATACCACTATCAGCATTGTTTTCAGCAAAGGCATACTTATTCAGTATTTCCTGGGTTTTATCAGTACTAGGATTGAGCTCTTTGGTGTTCTGTGCAGGAGCATTCCCCATTTTTACTTCTTTACCAAACAACAAATATTTAGATTCATCCAAATTGAAAGCATTTGCAGACAACAAATTAATTGTTGCCAGAAAGTTGGAATTTGTCTAAGAAAGGTAGGAAATATTGTGGGAAAAGGAGGAAATGCTGGTTACCAGCATTTTCTCCTTTTCCCACAATGTTTTTTTAAAAGCCTTTTTTACTGGGATCGTTAAAATTCAAGATTGTTTGATAATGGTTAACCAAAAATGGGAATAAAGCCAAGCTACTCTGGGTGTTCAAATCCATGGTTGTAATCTCTGAACTACAGAGGACAGTGGTCTTTTGCAGCAAGCTGTCTTCTGTCCAGCTAGATTTCTTTGCTTTTCAAAACATTTATAGACTTAACCAAAGCATCATTCGATTTTGTGAACAGCTTACATCCAAGATTAACCAGCACAGAAAATGTATTCTGATCTTGAGGCCAATTATATATACATGTAATGAGATAACTTGGCTAACACAGCACTGCAGTTTCAATATACATGTATGAATCTCCTTTCTTGTATACAAATATGCTAATTTGTAAGTACAGTTCAAATGAACACAACAGAGTTGGGATACCTACTTTTGTTCCTGTACCCATGTGTTGACGTTCTGTACAACGAGTTCACTTTCCTTGTGAAGTCTGTCCCCATTACTTCTTGACTCTTCAAGAGCCATGCGGAGACCTTTAATTTCCTCACTGGCACTTCTGTAGTTTTGTCTCATAAGTTCAAGTTCTGACATCAACTTCTCTGACTGATGAGTAAATGACAAACATTTAAACATTAAATTTGTCATAAACTGATTATAAAAATGACTGACACATAATCATTGCAAAATATAACATAAAACTTGAAGGGTGATCAATCACAATCAATCACAATAATAACCTGGTACTATTTACCTCATTAAGGTTAGCCTTGTATTTTTCCTGTAGGGCACTTAATTCTACTTTAACTACCACTAGTTCCTCCTCCTTGGCAGAGAGCTCCTGTAGACTCTGACGGTTTCTATCCTGGGACTGAATAGCTTCCTGTTGTAAGTCATTATATTTTACATCGAAACTGTGGAGCTGCAAAACACACACAAAAAGTTAATATGGAAATATATCTGCAATGAAATTTTCTGATGATAAAATGTTTCTTCAGTCTTTCCTCACTTTGTAACATTTCTTGATACAGAACCTTAAATAAATATATATAGTACCTTTAAGCTTTGTCTCACCCTTTCCTTTTCACAATAAAAATACAATAATCAAGACTAGGATTGACAATAGTTATTCCCCTCTATTCCTAAATAAATTTAAGCCATGCTCAGTGAAAAGTGGGCTCAATGCATCTGCAAAAAGTATTGACCCGGGTCAGCCTGTGCACTCCGCACAGGCTGATCTAAGCTGAAACTTTTTGCTTTTGGTCAATTTTCTGCATGTCAAAGGACCAGTGTACCTCATGATTCAGTAGGTTGTTATACAAAACAGATATCAGGAATGTATAATTCTGTGATGACTTGCTTGGTATGATGTGGCATAGAGATGCATTAAGCCCCCTTTTGCCACAGCATGGTTTATTTGTATTAAACTATCCCCCCCCTCCATAAGTATTTTATTTGATTTTCATAATAACCTTTGTACTACTTGGAAGCATTTAACATTGAATTTTGTCAGACTGTTAATCCATCCCAAGCTAGACATTTCAAAGGTGATTGTGCAACAAACCTCTCACTTTAACCCTTTCCCAAACGACAAATTTTGGACTGGTCCAAATTGAAAGAGTTTGCAGACGACAATTTTAAATTTGATGAAAATGGCAGAAAGTTATCAAAAAGGGTAAAAAACACTGTGGGAAAAGGAGAAATTGCTCGTTACTGCTGACACGTGAAAACCAGGGCTTGTTTGGGAAAGGGTTAACTCTTTCATAGCCAATAGATAAAATCTGAACTCTTTTTGTCCACTAAAAATACCGGTACAAAACCATTCTAGATGAAGAGAAATTTTGATTATTGTTAAAGATGAGCTAGCAGAAAGTGTACAGTCTGAATTTCATCTATACCTTTCACAAAAGCTGAATATGTTGCCAACAGCTGTGAAAGAGCTGGCAATAAGTAGTCTGATCCACAAGTCTGCAACAGCATCTGAAATTGTACCTAGCAAAGGTTATAAGATATCTTACCTCTTGCTCTGAGGCTCTGTTCACATCCTGCATCTTTTTTAACTCCTGTTTTAGCTGCCTCATCTTCTGTTCATACTGGTTCAGCTAAAACATAAAATTTGGATGTTATGTTGTACCATAATCATGGCATTTTGTTCTTAGAGAGACAACAGTTTCTTTCCAATTAATCTTATGTTCTTTTTAACTTCTTATTGTGTTTTTAACTCTTTACCATACTGCAAAAATATAGACTGGTTCAAACTGAAAGCATCGTGTGGTGTCCATGGTTGTGAGGTAGAACGTCAGCCTTGTTGGCATACGGTCTCAAGTTCGAAACCCGGGAGCAGGTGTCAACTTTGGGATTGTTCATTGGCCCACACATTTGTCGCGAGTACTGGTGGAGTTCCCAGGAAGCAGAATCGAGAGAAATTAGTATAATTTGTAAGAACTTGTTTCTCTAACGATGTAAAATACTTATGTTTAAAGTAAACTGCAGGTGACAAATTAGATGTAATAACTGGATTTGTTAATTAAAGGTAGAAAACATTGTGGCAAAAGGAGAAAATTCTGGTTACCATCATTTTCTCCTTTCCCACAATCCTTTTAAAACATGTAACATAAAGAATGAACTTACTTCATCAGCCATAGCCTGGTTCTGTTGCTGCATTCTGGATAGTTCTGTTCTCAACATGGCCACCTGTTGGGATTTCTCTCCCAGCTGTTCCATGGACTCTTTGTGATTACCCTGGACTGTGGTCAGTTGAACCTTGAGGTCATGAACTCTCTGTTCATTCTCCATCAGCTGAAATGAGAAAACAAGATTTATAAGTTACCAGGATGAATGTTCTTTGAATTTTTTATCCATTTCCTAGAGGGCCTTTGATAAATTTCTAAAATTGGAAATTTGACCAGAAAAATGCCCAAGTAACACCGTCCCCGCCCTCCCCCGCAAAAAAAAAAAAAAAAAAAAAAAACCACAAGAGGGCCATGATGGCCCTGGATCGCTCACCTGATTCATCAGGCAAAATTTCACTCCAGGGTCATAATGACCCAATTTAAAACTCATCTGAGGTATTATTAACCCTTTACCACACAATCATGAGTTTTAACAACCCTGTAGAAGAAGCCTTTTGAAAACACTGTGGGACAAGGAGAAAATGCTGGTAGCCAGCATTTTCTCCTTTTCCCACAATGTTTTCTTCCCTATTCATAACAAATTCAAATTTTCAGTCCCATTTATGTTGTCTTCTGCAAATGCTTTCAATTTGGACCAGTCTAAAAGTTTGTCGTTTGGTAAAGAGTTAAGACAACATTCTGACCAACTGTCAGGTCAATTGAGGTGAAAATGTGGCCTCTGGAGTGTCCAAAATGTATTTCTTCAAATTGACCTAGTGACCTAGTTTATGAACCTGTGTGACCATACTTCAAACTCATCCAAGATATCAAGACAAACTTGATAACCGAGGTTCAAGTGAATTGGGCATATATTGCAGCCTCTAGAGTGCCCACAAGGTATTTTTTGTAATTTGACCTAGTGACCTAGATTATGACCCGATGTGACCCAATTTCGAACCCATTCAAGATATCATCAAGTCAAACATGCTGACAAATTTTCAGGTCAGTTGAGCAAGAATTGTGGCCTCTAGAACGCCCACAATACATTTCTTTAATTTGACCTAGTGACCTAGTTTATGACCCTATGAGACCCAATTTCTGACTGATCAGAGATATCATCAAGTCATACATGTAAACCAATTTTCAGGTCAATTTAGCTAGAATTGTGGGCTGGAGTGCCTACAAGGTATTTCTTCAATGTGACCCAGTGAACTTGTTTATGTGACCCAATTTTGATCTCATCCGAGATATCATCAAGACAAACACGCTGACCACTTTTCAGGTCGATTGAGCAAGAATTGTGGCCCCTAGAGCGCCCATGAGATATTTCTTTAAATTTGATCTGGTGACCTAGTTTATGACCTTATGTGACCCAATTTTCAACTCATCCAAGATTTTATCATGACAAACATGCTGATCAATTATCAAGTCAATTGAGTAAGAATTGTAGCCTCTAGAGCGCTCACAAAGAATTTTTGTAAGTTGATCTAGTGAGATCTAGTTTATGACCCTAGGTGACCCAAATTCAAACTCATCCAAAATTTCATCAAGACAAACATTCTGACCAATTTCCAGGTCAACTGAGAAAGAAATGTGACCTCTAGAGTGTCCACAAGGTATTTCTTTCTTTTGACTTACGACCTAGTTTATGACCCCAGGTGACCCAATATCAAACTCATCCGAGGTTTAATTAAGACAAACATTCTGACCAATTTTCAAGTCAACTGAGCAAAAAATGTGGCCTCTAAAGTGCCCACAAGGTATTTCTTTAATTTGACCTACTGGCCTAGTTTATGACCCTAGGTGACCCATATTCAAACTCATCCGAGATTTCATCAAGACAAACATTCTGACCCATTTTCAGGTCAATTGTGTATGAAATGTGGCCTCTAGAATACCCCCAATGTATTTCTTTAATTTGACCTTGTGACTTTGTTTATGATCCTAAGTGACTTAAATTCGAACTCATCCGAGATTTCATCAGGACAAACATTATGATCAATTTTCATGTCAAACGAGTAAGAAATGTGGCCCCTATAGTGCCCACAAAGTACTTTTTTAATTTGACCTGGTGACCTAGTTTATGAATCCAGGTGACCCAATTTCAAACTCATCTGAGATTTCATCAAGACAAACATCCTGACAGATTTCCAAGTCAATAGAGTAAGAAATGTGGCCTCTAGAGTGCCCACAAGGTATTTCTTTTATTTGACCTGGTGACCTAGTTTATGACCCAGGTGACCCAATTTCAAACTTATTTGAGACTTAATTAAGACAAATGTTCTGACCCATATTCAAGTCAATTTAGCAAAAAATGAGGCCTCTAGAGTGCCCACATGGCATTTCTTTTAATTTGACCTAGTGAACTAGTTTATGACCCTAGCTGACACAAATTCGAACTGAACTGATCCGAGATTTCATCAAGACAAACATTCTGACCAATTTTTAGGTAAGTTGAGTAAGAAATGTGGCCTCTAGAGTGCCCACAAGCTATTTCTTTAAATTTGACCTGGTGACCTAGTTTATGACCCAAGGTGATCCGAATTCAAACTCATCCGAGATTTCCTGAAGAAAAACATTCTGACCAATTTCCAGGTCAATTGAGTTAAGAAATGTGGCCTCTAGAGTGTCCACAAGGTATTTCTTTTATTTGACCTAATGACCTAGTCTATGACCCAGGTGACCCAATTTCATCCGAGATTTAATTAACTCTTTACCACACAATCCCGACTTTCAAGGACCCTGAGGAAGAAACTTTTCAAAAACATTGTGAGGAAAGGAGAAAATGCTGGTAACCAGCATTTTCTCCTTTTCCCACAATGTTTTCTACAATATCAAAGGCAAAATTTCTCATTTGAGTCATATCTGAATTGTTGTCTGCAAATGCTTTGAATTTGGACAGGTCTACATTTTTCTTGTGTGGTAAAGAGTTAGGACAAACATTCTGACCCATTTTCAGGTCAATTGAGTAAGAAATGTGGCCTCTAGAGTGTCCACTAGGTAATTTCTTTAATTTGAAGTAGTTACCTAGTTTATGACCCCAGGTGACCCAAATTCAAACTCATCTGAGATTTCATCAAGACAAACATACTGACATATTTTCAAGTCAATTGAGTACAAAATGTGGCTTCTAGAGTGTCCACAAGGTATTTCTTTAATTTGACCTAGTGACCTAGTTTATGACCCCAGGTGACCCAAATTTGAATGCATCCGAGATTTTATCAAGACAAACATTCTGACCAATTTTCAGGTCAGCTGAGTAAGAAATGTGGCCTCTAGAGTGTCCACAAGGTATTTTTTTAATTTCACCTAGTGACCTAGTTTATGACCCCCAAGTGACCCAATTTCAAACTCATGTGAGATTTAATCAAGACAAACATTCTGACCAATTTTCAGGTCAATTGAGCAAAAAATGTGGCCTCTAGAATGCCCACAAGGTATTTCTTTAATTTGACCTTGTGACCTAGTTTATGACCCCAGGTGACCCAAATTCGAACTCATCCGAGATTTTATCAAGACAAACATTCTGACCCATTTTCAGGTCAATTGAGCAAAAAACGTGGCCTCTAGAGTGTCCACAAGGTAAATGTTGACGACAGATGACGCACGACTGACGACGGACATTGGACGACCACAAAAGCTCACCTTGAGCATGTTGTGCTCAGCTAAGCTAAAAACTGTATTTAAAATTCTGGCACAAATACAGTACAAAAAACAGGGTTTTTTTTACATAACAAAAGATAGGCTTGTTTAAATGTTTATGTCTTACTATTCTTGATAAATAGTGAATATGGATATATGGATTGGACCCTTGATCATATACTAGTAACTATGACTTCTTATGGGAAAAAGACACAACTGCTTGCTACATGCAATAACATACAAAATTTCCTACAGTGTTTCTCCTTTGTGTCACTTGAACCCGCTGAATATTCTAATTTAACCTGCATGATATTGGGTTTAACCCTTTACCTTACAGTTCCAAGTTTTAACGACCTTGATTAAAGGCAAATTTCATCATTTCAGCCATCCTTGATTTGTTGTCTGCATATGGTTTCAATTTGGACAAGTCTAAAATTTTGTTGTGTGGTGTAGGGTTCAAGAATGCATAAGTTGAAAATACAAGCACATAATTTTCACCTGAGCATGAGCTTTTCTATAGTTATCCTGTGTTTTTTCAAGATCAGCTTGGATCTGTTGAAGTGTTTCCTCATACCTTGAGATCTAAAAGCAAATAACATATTTCCACATAAGCATTTTGCAGGTTCTTGTAAATTTAAAATGAATCTTAAAGTTGCAATAACACCTGGCTTTTGTTCTATCATGATTTTTTATCAACTGCTTGGTTCTAATAGGAAAACATGATAAGTGTAATAAAAATATAACACTGATGTCCTTTGCTTAACTCTTTACCAAATGACAAAATTTTAGACTAGTCTAAATTCAAAGCATTTGCATACAACAAAATAAACATAACTCAAAAATTAAAATTTGTTTTGGAAAGAGAAGAAAGCATTGCAGGAAACAAATACAGGCTGGTTACCAGCATTTTCTCCTTTTTCCCACGATGCTTTCAAAAGTCTTCCTCCTTAGGTTTGTTAAAGCTCAGGATTGTGTGGTAAAGAGTTAATGGAAAAAAAAGCAATTATTCTGTCACAATTATTCTGCTTCTTTTCCAAAAATGGTTTCCAAATCATGAAAAACTAAACAATTCCTTCAAAATGTCTGTTTGTTGAAGCTTTTGGTTGACCTGAAATCTTCAAAAGCAGCAATTCTAACACACAGAATTACATATTGACAGGCTGAAAATGGTGTTTACCTCTTGTTGATGCAGGACACCTTGTTTCTGTTGAGCTTGAAGGTTCATTTTGGCCACATGTAACTGTCCGTCCCTCTCCGCTAATTCTTCCTTCAGATCCTGTACCCGCTTGTTTTGGCTTTCCACGTCATCTCTTAACTTCTTTATCAGTTCTTCTTTTTCAAGTAACTATGGAAACAAAGCATTAAGTTAACATAGTTAGGGTTACATAAAATACTTTTACATACAGTGTAGATAAGATTAGGATCAGGCTGGAGAAAACATGGAATTTGTTTTGGGCGACATTCAGATAAGTACACTCTTGTCATTGCTAGGGGTGGTTTGATTGATTGATTGTATGGTGTTTAATGCTATTTTCAACATTATTTCAGTTATATCACAGCGGCCAGTGCACCTATCCATGCTTTCCTGGAGTTTCTTTTACCAGTACTCTGCACAATATTCTTTCCAAGCCACTGGCTACTTTCCCACAACCATCGACGAAACAACGGTCAGCAGTGAGAGAGGAATGAATCCTGTCGCGATAACTATCATCAATCCTCAGAAAGACATTGGCCAAGCCGGGGATTGAACCAACGATCTCCTATTCTCAAGTCCTTACGCTACCAAATGAGCTAACGGGGCTTGGCGTTTGCTAGAGGTGGAATTTGAGAAGATACCACAAAATGTATGTTTCAACAAAACAAATAATTATCTTCTATGAAACTAACTTAACCTAAAATATATAGTGCAACATTCTTAACTCTTAATGAAACAATCTAGTCTTTTTATGACCATGAGAGAGTAGGCTTTAAAAACATTGTCAGAACAGGATAAAATGCTCAGACCAGCAATTTGCCTCAACATTTTACTCCTTTCAAAGACAAATCCTATTATTTGGGCAAGATTTTATTTGTCCTTTGCAAACAATTTCAATTTGGACTGGTCTAACATTTGTTATAGAATTAACTCTGTAACAAATGACAAAATTTTAGAGTGGTCCAAAATGACAGTAATTGCAGACGACAAATTAAATATAGCTCAAATGAGAAAGTCTGTCCTTGATAGGGTAGAAAACACTGTGGAAAAAGGAGAAAATGCTGGTTACCAGCATTTTCTCCTTTTCCCACAATGTTTTCAAAACCCTGCTGCCTCAGGGTCGTTAAAAGTAGGGATTGTGTGGTAAAGGGTTAAAGGTTATGAGTAATTGCCATTACCTTATTCGAGAGATCTTTGATATCTTTCTGGTTTACATCTAGCTGATCTTCAAGCTCTGCATTGGTCCTCCTAGCATCTTGTAGATGTTTACCTGTGTCCTCATGCCTATTTCTCTCTGCCCTCAATTCATTCTGTAGTTGTGTAAGGATGGAATCCTGCTGTTCTACCTGTTTATAATAAATGAAATAAATTAACTCTTCACAATACAATCTATACTTTTTTACCTTCAATAGGAAGGTTTTAAAAAACAATGTGGAAAATGGAGAAAATGTTAGTAATTTCTCCTTTTCCCACATTGTTTTCAACCCTTTCAAAGATAAAGTCCATCGCATGAGCCACATGTAAATTTACATCTGCAAATGCTTTCAATATGACTGGGGCTAAAGAGCAAACCCATCATAATGCAAGCTCATTTTTACACGTATCAAAAACTAGCGCAAGAGAAAAATATGATCATGATGGAATGGAAAATATGAGCCATGCTCTTGCAAACATGGGTTAAATGCACCTCCGTGATACCTTATACCAAGCAAGTAATCACATAATTATGGATCAATAAATCCAACAACTGGCTGAGTCCTGAGGTAGATTGGTCCTTGGACATGAGGAAAATTTACCAAAAGCATAAAGTTTTGACACAGGTCAGCTCGCACAGACTGCGCAGGCCTGACATGGGTCAATACTTTTTACAGATACATTAAACCCCCTTTTCACACAGAATAACTATATTTATCTGTGGTTTTAACCCTTTACTTTGTAGACTAAATTAAGACCTGCCACAACTATTTAAGATTATATGATGAACAAAAATTTAAAGGAAAGGAACAATTGTATATTACAAAAAAAAATACTCCTCTTTCTCACATTTTGAAAACTATCAACTGCAAAGGCACTAAAACATCAACATTATTTGCAATTGCAAATAGTTTAGATGAAGATCATACACCTCAGAAAATATTTATTGATATTTTTGTGTGTATACCACTTGCAAACTGCGGTGGCTTGCCAAAGAATACTTTAATTAGAGAATAAACCCAGGATTTCCTGAATTACAATCTAGCCCCATAAACATTGAGCCAAAGAGGGTGTTATGATTATGGGCTGGTTTATATTGTTAACCCATTACCCCCTTTTTGTCACAACCCTAGAGGAAACAGGGCTTTTGAAAACATTGTGGGAAAAAGAGAAAATGTTGGTAACCAGCATTTTCTCCTTTTCCAACAATATGTTTTTTACCTTTACAAAGATAAATCACATCATTTGAGCCACATGAATGTTATCTTCTGCAAATACTTTCTATTTGGACAGATGTAAAATTTTGTTGCATCATAAGGACTTAACCCTTTACCAAACCACCAAATTTTAGACTTGTCCAAATTGAAAGCATATGCAGACGACAAAATAAATGTGTCTGAAAAACTGGAATTTGTTTTGGAAAGGGAAGAAAACATTGTGGAAAAAGGAGAAAATGCTAGTAACCTGCATTTTATCCTTTTCTCACAATGTTTTCAAAAGGTTTCTTTCTCAGGGTCATTTAAAGTCAGGATTGTGTGGTTAAGGGTTAACCAATCATCAATCTTTTACCAAAAGTCCCAACCCACCTGTTCAGTAAGCATTTTCTCCTGTTCCCTAGCCCCTTCTAATTCCACATCTAGTTTATGAGCCTGCTGCTTGTATGCCAGCCCTTCCTGCACAGCAGCATGGTGTTCTTCCTTGACTCTCATCATATCTTTTCTAAGTTTATCTATCACACTCTTCTGTTCATCTATCTCCTCTTCAGCATTAATGTTGCGTTCTTTCAGTGTCTTCAGCTCCATATCGAGCTTCCTGTTGACCTGTTCATGTCGTACGACCTCTGTGACCCTCTGACTCAGCTGTTCCTGCGTGCTGGATAGACTTTGTTCCATCAACATTAACTTTTCCTCATGATGGGCAAGCTGAAAATATAGAATATTACTTTCGTCAGAGACCTATATTTTGACATGACTTGACCCTGATTGGAACTATTTTGAGATATCATCAAGACACATGTTCCAGCCTCTTCATATGAGTATTGGACAGAAAATGTGGCCCCTACAGTGTATGCAAGGTTTTCCTAAAATTTGTCCTAGAGACCTACTTATTTACCTGGTGTGACCAATTTTCAAAGTCCTCCAAAATATTGTAAAAAATAAACATTATGACCAAGTTTCATGAGTATCATACTGAAAATGTGGCCTCTAAGACTGTACACAAGGTATTTCTAAGATTTGTCAAAGTGACATACTTATTTATCTGTGGTGACCCATTTTTTAAGTATTTTTATGATATCATCAAGAAGAACATTCTGACAAAGTTTCTTGAGTATTGGACTGAAAATATGCCTCTAGAGTGCACAAAAATCAAAGATTTTATCCAGTGCCCTACTTTTTGACCCTACATGACCTACTGCACACTTGTCCTAAAAATCATTAAGACAAATACTCTGACCAAGTGTCATGAGATTTGTACTGAAAATGTGGTCTCTAGAGCAGACACAAGGTAAACATTGGTGATGCAGCACAATCATAAAAGCTCACCTTGAGCACTTCATGCTTAGGTCATCTAAATATAATGGCTCACATTCCCTTTAAAATCTTACAGTTTCTCATTTATCTAACACTGATGAAACTTTTTATTTCGATAATGTGATTGTACTAATTGGAATATTTTCATAGCGAAAAACTGAACAAACCAGCTTTGGTTTGAAGACAATCAAATCTGCAGACAATGGATTACAACTGTAACGCTTCACAAAATGACAAAATTTTAGACTAGTCCAAATTGAAAGCATTTGTAGACAAGAAAATACACGTAAATAAGACTCAAAAAAATGAAATTCGAGTTGGGAAGGGTAGAAAATATTGTGGGAAAGGGAGAAAATGCTGGTTACTAGTGGTGAAACGGTTTACCGATTAACCGATTAACCGCGGTCTATTCAAAGAAAAAACCGAAACCGGTTCGAATTTTACCGTATCGGTATTTCTGCAATATGTCAACTTCTCTTAATTGCATCAGAAAGTCCGGTTTTCCCAAAAATTCTGTCAGAAATCGATCGTTTTTCAACTTACAGTTCTAAAGATTTCCGAAAGCGAAAGTTGTTTATTTTTTTCCACAGGCGGTGTCACCGGTGTTTAGGTAAAACTATGACCACATAAAATTCACGACACGAACTCCAAATAAACGTCGAGCTTTAATGCTTTTGGATCAATGGAGTTTGTATGTTATTCATTTCTTATAACTTTGCTCACACTTATTTTTGCGTTTTCCAGTAGTTAAGCGGCAAAGTATTAGTGTTAGTGCAGTAAGCAACTGAGTAAGTTAGTGCATCGCACTGTCTACTCTGTTGAGCCATGTCCCGAAGTTCGGTATAGTAGCGCTGGTTTTTATATAAACAAGTACGCTCTTGAAGAAAAAAAAAATGGCAGACGAAAATCGTCAAGATAGCGAGTGTTAAAGACTAGTCAATTTCAGTTTGTTTTTATTTGTTCATGCGAAACAATTGCTTTTTGGTTCATTATCTTGAAAGAATGGAAGAGTTCCAAGCACATGTACTAGTTTTCTTTATCACCTTTTGAGCATATGCTACCCTAACAGTGACTACAAGTGGTCAGATATGCTAAATGTCAGCATATACAGCATATTGCAATACGTATTGCAATACGGGTCAGCCGTATTGCAATATATTGCAATACGCTTTTTACCGTATTGTTTCACCTCTACTGGTTACCAGCATTTTCTCTTTTTCCCGCAATGTTTTCAAAAGCTTTCTCTCTCAGTGTACTTAAAAGTTGGGATTGCGTGATAAAGATTTAATCTTGGAGTGGTACGAGCAAAAGACTTTGTTTCTGTTGACAGTGTCCATCAAGACATTACAGCATATTCTTTGTTATCTGATCTTGAAAATACAGTCTGACCATTAGAAAGTGCAATTTCTAAGCATTTTTTGATGATTTTATTTTTTTTTGCCAAACAATCCTGACTTTTAACAACCCTGTGGGAGAGGGCTTTTGAGAACATTGTGGTAACCAGCCATTTTCTCCTTTTCCCCCATTATTTTCTACCCTATCAGAGATTTTTAATCTCATAACTTTCAATTTTTGATTTTGTCATCTGCAGATGTTTGAATTTGGAAGAATCTAAGATTTGTTGTTTGGGAAAGGGTTAAGTCAATCACAACAGTTACTGTTGCTACAATATGTTTTCTGGCGGTTTGTGAGTTCCTCCATTATAATAAGGTCTCAAATGCTTTTGACCTCATACTTCTCACTGTTTAGGGATGAATCAGTACTAACCTCTTGTGCACAGTCTTTATATTGGGCTCTAGCTTCAGCCAGGTCACTCTTGAAGTGATCAGACTCACTTTGTAGCTCAGATATCTGTAACATAAAAAAAGGATAGTCTGAGACATATCATTTATAAACTAGAAATGTCAAAGGTTACAAATACCCCCACTAGTTACCTTGTCATTGGATCAGGGGAAAAAACATTAAAGGGACATTAACTCCTAGATAGGTCAATCATAATGAAAATTGCAGGCACACAACACAAAGTATTAAAAAAATTCAGATAAAAGAGGGTTAACTCTTTACCAAACGACAAAATTTTAGAATGGTCCAAATTGAAAGCATTTGCAAAAGAAAAAATAAATGGGACTGAAAAATTAAAATTTGTTATGATTAGGATAGAAAACATTGTGGGAAATAAAGAAAATGCTGGTTACCAGCATTTTCTTCTTTTCCCACAATGTTTTCAAAAGGCTTCTTTTACAGGGTCGTTAAAAGTCGGGATTGTGTGGTAAAGGGTTAAAGGTCATTTGAAAGAACAGGACTTAGCATGATAGAGGACATTCCATATTTTAGAATTTTTCTCCAATTGATATCAAAATTGTATTCCAAATGTATTTCTGAAGTGCTTCCTTCCTTCCTTCAGATTGACACACATTTGATGAATCACAGAGACTAGAGTGTGCATGGATAGTTGGTAATTTATTTAAGTATCATCAAATGTTCTTAGTCTATGACATTTTAAGTATCGTTAAAAAAAAAAAAAGGGGGGGGGGGGTTCATTCAAATCTACGAGTAGCTTTTTGAAGCGTTATTTTGCAACATTATTATTCTATGTACATTGCAAAACTTCGGACACAGATTGAGATAATTGGTCATAATGTCATCCTCACATCTATATCAGGGGTAGAACACAGGTATGTGATGACAGTTTGATCTGGCTGATATTGGAGGAATGTATTCATACTCCCGGCACCTTTTGTACTCTAATCAAACAGAGTACGACACATTAATTGTCTCCTTGTTTTATTGACTGTATTTTACTTCTTAAATACAAAACATTGAATGATTCCTGCTTTAACAATGAAATCAAACTACAATGAGCTGAATGGCAAAATGTTATCTTGAACCAAACTTTATCTAGCCATTGGAAATATTTTTTCAAAGGGTTGTGATCTGATCTTTTAACAGATATTTGAGTAAAACAAAATCATAAGTATCAGATATCTTGTTACCACATTAAAAATATCTAACCCATTACCAAACAATCCTGAGAAAGAAGGCTTATAAAACCAATGTGGTAAAACAAGAAACGATGATTACCAGCTTTTCCTTCTTTACCTAAACTGTTTTGTATTTTTTCAAAGACAAATCCCATAATTTGAGCTACATCTGTCTATGATTTCAAATGCTTTCAAATTGACCAGTCTTTGTCTTCTGGTGAAGAGGTAAGACCCTTTACTGGGCTACTTTTAAGTAAAATTGTTGGAAAAAGGAGACTTTCTTGTTAAAAAGCAACATTTTTTTAGAATCTATTCACAGAAACTTGAGAAATAAAAAAAAAAAAAGCATAATTCATTTTCAGTTTCAAAAGTCTTTACCTCCTCAAATAAATTTGTCACGAAAGAAGACTGTAAAATCATCCTTTTAAAATATGGAATACCAACAGAATTACATTTCAATTCATGAATCCATCTGAAAATATTCTAGCAAAGGAGGAATTGCTTGCAACATTTGCTAGATGAGACAGTCCTAGTGAGTGCCAACAAATAATGTATCCTTGAATAACATAATTTACCGTTATTGTATTCTTTGAAATCCAAAATAACCATTTTTCTACCTCTGTGCTATCCCTTTATCACACACCTGTATTTTAACGAGACCCAAGGAAAAGGACTTTTGAAAACATTATGGGAAAAGGAGAAAATGCTGGTAACCAGCATTTTCTCCTTTTCCCACAATGTTTTCTACCCTGTCAAAGATAGGTTTCATATGTGCAATATTTGTCATCTGCAAACTCTTTGAATTTGGACTAGTCCAAAATTTTGTCGCCTGGTAAAGACCTATGAGGAAAATCTATACGAAAAAAACCTATGAAGAAAACCCATACTACCAAAATCTACGCTAAAACCTGCCTATTGAAGGCTGGATTTAGTCTTACGGCTTTGTGCCAAGATGAATAGCAAGTAAAAATTGGGCTGTCATTTTATTGAACCTTTTCATTCCATAATCACAGAGTGAAAGTCGGATATTGAAATGGTCTTTGTAAATGTCAAAAATCTATAGCAGTCAATCATGTCATTTTTATGAGACTCCTTTTAACACATAGCCCCTTGCACATAATTTTTTTTTTCCTGGCAGCAAACTAGTTTTAACCCTTAGAGCGCCAAATAAACCTATCAGACATTTTCACCACAGAAATATGACCCAAATAATTGCAATTGAATGGTTGCTTTTGTCTATTGCAATTCAGCAAAGCGGACAGTGTAGATCAAAGATCAGGCTGCACGTTTTGTGCAGCCTGATCTTGGTCTACACTGGCCGCAAACACAACTATAGTAGTGAAAGGCGCTTTAAGGGTTAACTAATAGCTGCAAAAAGAGAACTTACTCCTAAACCTTTACCAGACGAGAGTTTTAGACTAGTCCAGTTTGAAAGCATTTGCCGAAAACAAATCAAATATGGTTCAAAAGAACAGTCTTTGAAAGAGCACAACAGTTGAAAATATTGTGGGAAAAGGAGAAAATGATGGTTATCAGCATTTCCTCCCTTTCCCACATTGTTAACTACTCTTTCTGATAGAATTTCCATCATTTTTGCCTCTTTTGTCATCTGCAAATGCTTTCAATTAGGATAAGTCCAAATTTTTGTTGTATGTGATAAAGAGTCAAAAATCCATATTTTACATGGGTGTTTTCAAAATCTTCTGCTGCAAAGTCTTTTCAAATGTACCAATAAATGATTTAATTAATTCAAGATAAACATGTAAAAACGGGGAATGAAAAATTGTATCAAGTTCAAAACCTAAAACATAATATTGACAGAAAGATAGCTCTACGGTAATGTTAAGTAAACAAAACCTAAACAAATGAGCCATGCTCTGTGGAAAAGGGGTTAATGCATCTGCAAAGACTATTGACCCAGGTCAGCCTGCACAGACTGACCTGTGTTGTTGTAACCTTTTGCTTTTGGTAGATTTCTGCATGTCCAAGGACCCTTGTAGCTTTTGATTCAGTTGGTTGTAAGACAAAATGGATTCTATGGATCCAAAATTATCTGATGACTTGCTTGGTATCATCACAGAGATGCATTTAATCCCCTTTTGCCAGAGCAGGCCTCAAATATAGGTCTGCCATTCACTCCTGCTTCCTTTTCATAGATTGCAAATTTTTTAGTACAGTCATTTCTAAAACTTTCTTGTCTAGTACAGGATTTATCAAAACTTTTCAAAATTTGAAACTTTTCAAAATTTCTATATGACAAAGAAGAAGACACTACATACCCTCATTTCACATTGCTTCTTTGAGGCTGTGAGACTGTTCACCTCCATTTTCAAACATTTTATGCTTGCTTCCAGCTTCTCAATCTGTAATAAAGCATTTTCATACTTCTTCAGTAACCAGTCATCTTGTTTAGGTTTATTTACACCAACAGCACTAGAAATGTCAGCAGTATCTGCTGTAGAGTTGTCAGATTTACTCCTGTTATGATTTTTAGCATTTGGACGTTTTAATTTGTGTGACATTCGTTCTCTATATCTATTACTTAATTCGTCGATCCTTGCTTCACTGACTTGATCTCTTACCTTGCCATTAAGATTACATATTTTTTCTAGTCCAACACCTTTGTAAGGTTTTGATATCACAGGTTCATCAATTTCAGTTCTAATATCAGTTATAATAGGTCCATAATATGGCTGCGTATGAATTTCATCCTGGATTGGTCCCCGGTAGGGACTATAAGTTTTTTGTGATAGAACAGGAGGAGGGGTGGCAGCATGGTCATTCAAGTGTGATACTGAGGTATTACCAAGGTATGTATCATGCACAGTTCCTAGATCAGAATATCTATCTGCTGGAACTTTAACTCCTGTCTCATCAAGTGCTACACTTCCGAGTCCATCCATACTTCTATTGCTCGAGTATTGAGCCCCTGTTGGGGCTGATGGAAGGCCAAAAGGTTCCACTATATCCTCCACAACTATAGGGTAGGACCTATTTGCTATTTCCTCATAACGGTCCTGCCAAGACTTTGATGGCAAGCACAAATAATCTTCACTGTTTTTAACTGAATCTGTCATTTTCAATCAGTATCATTAGAGTTATCCATATCCAATTCTTTAAAACACACAAATTAATGTTTTTTTAAGTCTTCAAACTGTTTCTCTAGTCACTGCAATCTTTTAATATCAAATTTTGAGTTTTAAATTTTTACCAAACACCAAAATTGTAGACTGGTCCATAGTTAAAGCATTTGCAGATGACAAAATAAATGTGACTCAAAAATTAAAATTTGTTTTTGAAAAGGTAGAAAACACTGTGGGAAAAGGAGAAAATGCTGGTAACCAGCATTTTCTTCTTTTCCCACAATGTTTTCAAAAGTTTTCTTTCTGAAGGTCTTTAAAACTCAGGATTGTGTGCAGAAGGGTTAAATTCTAAATCACTGTTGAACAGGAAAAAAAAAAAGCACTTCCACAGCCCATTTATTCTTTGTAAATTAACAACATCTGCTAGAATATCTTACTTAATCTGGACATTTTCTGCCAAGTGAAACAGACTCAAATGCAGATTTTGACAGATTCTTCAACCAAATAGCAGGCACTGTAGATTGAAACAAATGTGCAATCTCATCTCAGTCTATACTGCAAAACAGTCTGATCTTGAGCTTCACTGTCTACAAAAACTTCTGTAGTTATGCTTAGCACTTCACAAAGATTAACAAACATTTCCTCTCCCCCGCAGTCTACAAAATTTACAACTTGAGTGCTTTGAAGGCACAGGATACCCCTTTATCACACAATCCCAACTTTTAACAACCTGAGAAAGAAACCTTTTGAAAACATTGTGGGAAAAGGAGAAAATGCTGGTAACCAGCATTTTTCTTATTTTCCCACAATGTTTTCTACCCTTCCAAAAGCATATTTCAATTTTTAAGCCACATTTATTTTTGTTGTCTGCAAATGCTTTCAATCTGGACTAGTCTAAATTTTTTCGTTTGGTAAAGAGATATCCTTTCATATAGAGTGGAAGACCTCTAAAAGTTATAACAATCAAAGTGCACAAAGTCAACATCAGTCTATCATCCATTCTAGATTTTGTTTGAACTACCTGCCAGTTAAGATCAAAAGTGGGTATTGTATTTTTTCCATTGTGAAAAAATAAAATCAATCAACATTGAAAATACCCCACAATGAAACTATCAGTATCTGTCCCATCCCATGTTCTGTTCAATTCTTTGTAAAAAAACTAGCACTCCAGATGGCTGATATATTTTTGTCTTATCCGATAGTTAGTCTCAGAAAAAAAGAATACATGTTATTATGGTTGTTAAAATCCTACAAGAGACACATACCCCATTTACTCTTTACCAAATGACAAAATTTTAGACAAGTCTAAATTCAAAGCATTTGCAGACGACAAAATAAACCAGATGCAAAAATTATTTTCTGTTTTTGGATGGGTAGAAAACATTGTGGGAAAAGGAGAAAATGCTGGTTACCAACATTTTCTCTTTTTCCCACAATGTTTTCAATAGGCTTTTTCCCGAGGGTTGTTAAATGTCTGGATTGTGTTGGAAAGGGTTAACTATCAATGTCAATTTTGATGTCTTTCACAGTTTTTAAAACTCTGGTAGTAAGGGTGACAGTTAGGCCTTCATTTAAGACTTGCCACCTTGTTCTATCTATACCAGAGGCTGTATTCACATCCATATCTAATTCAGATTAATTCTTAATTCCAAGACTTGTCATCTGATTGGCTGGGATAGAAGTCTCAGCCAATCAGATGGCTGTTATTGAAATTTACACTTGATCTTAGTAACAGTGTCTGCATACAACAAAAAACTTTCAAAATGTAATCCAAATAAGGAAATCACAGTAAATAATCTCATGTGCAGTGTTGTATTTCACCAGTTTCTGCCATACAAAAGTTAAAACCTCAACATGCAGTCTTTTTTTTTGTCAACCTTCACAGCTTAATCAGAGAGATCATTACTTACACATAGTACAAGGAACATCACTTAACAGTACACGGTCGCTAGGCAGAAACATGCCATCAACAAATACTTCTATGGATGATGAGGACATAAACCTCATTGAATTCAAACAAAGCCATTGTTATACAATACTGCACAAACAGCAATAAATCTCCATGTTACATGCTGTAGCCAAGGTATTATGTTGAATGCATCAATTTACAACCTGAGCAATTCGATTTTCCAGCAGACTTTCAAACAAATCCAAATGAAGTTCTAGCAATATCAAACTTAGCCATGTGACTGTATCGTTTTTCAGGTTTGAATGGCATTTAATGCTTCTTTGAACATTCTTTCAGTCATATCATGGCAGCAACTCAATTGTTCATGTTTTCCCTGGGTTTCATCAGTACAAAATACGGGCCGTTACTGAAATGCATTACAACAGAACGTTCTTAGTATGTGATGTGAGGGCCACCTTTCAGTGTCAAGAGTTATGCACTTTTGTACTATTTCAGATTTGTAAAAGATATATTTATCCAACATTTGCCTTTTATTAGAGAATCAATGCAAAAAAAAGTTTTATGGAAGTCATTAGACTGAAATTTACACAAGAATTTTTGAAACTGTATCAAATACATGTAGATGAAGGGGAAAACCGGGTAAATTCGGACAAACGTATAAATGCCGACTGTTCTCTAAAATCCATGTCTTTTTACGAAAAGCAGAACCAGTTCCTTAAACCATCACCTCTTTGAAATGGGCTTTCTGTCCTATTTAAGGAACTCCATAAAGTAATTACTTCACGAAGATGGTGACTTAGTTTGAGTTTCTTAAAATCATGCACCAGCGCGTTCTTTTTGATAGTTGATTTCAACACGAGGCCCTGTTCTCGAGGCAATAAAAGGTAGAGTATGCAGGAAAATAATTATAGAAGTGATGTCTGTTGACATCTGAAGTAATAAGAAACAGGATTATAACAATTTTGACTATTTGTGGACAAAGAAAAATGAGAAAATGAGGAGATTTTAAGTCGTCCGAATTTCCCCACTATTTTTCAGATGTGGTATAAATTCGGACTGGCAGAAATCAACATATAAATTGGTATGAACTGATAGCTAATGCTAGGGTTTATTTCGATCGGTCCTTCCAAAAACCCTGTTGCTGTAAATATAACAAATCTCATTGTCTGGAAAAGGGTGGATAAAGGTTCATTGTAATATTGATAAGTTGTTAGAAAAAATCCTTGGAATAACAAACAAGTGGATTTAATAATTATTTAACAATAATTCTTATAAATACATTCTAAGTCAGTGATGAGCTGATAAGAAAAGAATATTATGCATATTGATGAATTTCATCTCCTAAAATCTTTAATTGATGATTTAGTTTTTAAAATAAAAGTTCAAGCTGTCCGAATTTTACCCTTTGATAACCGACTTGTCCGGGTTTCCCCTCTTTTGTGTCTGTATTTATCCTATCGTGTCCAAATTTACCCGTTTTGCAGTTGGTTCAAAAAACGCGCTTTCTCAACATCTTTGCTCATATTTCACTAGACATTTTAAGAATAAAATGCAAGTAAAATGATAGCCCGAATGATTAATAGTGGACTTGAGTCCGAGTTTCACCACCATACTGCATAATTAAACCTCCGCAAAGGTGCTGCGAAAATTGTCCGAATTTACCTGGTTTTCCCCTAACGCATGTTTTAATGTAGGAAAAGCCCTAATTGCTACTATTTCTTGACTGTTTTGGCCAACATATTTCACAAAAGTGTAATTCTGAGATCATATTGATCATTTTGTGCAGTCTGATCTTGATCTATAGTCTTGAAAAGCAATAAAAGTAGACCATGCCGCTAAGAGAGTAAACCCATTACCAGTACTGTACAGGCAACTAATTTTACTGACTAGAAACTTGTATGTGACAAAAAGAAGAAACTTTGCAAGGAATAAAAATGTCTTTTATCTACTTATATGGAAAACACTGTATGGGATAAAGAACAACTGCTTGTTACAAGCAACTCTCTTTTTCCACAATGTTTTTGAAAATGGTCTACTACAGGGACACAGAGTTGTAATAGGTGGTAATAAGTGAAATTTAATTTGAGTCAGTTCTTTTTTACCCCTTGTAACAATGATATATTGTTCAATATTTGGACTGTATACAACACTTTCAAATTGAAACAAATTACTGTATTGTATGATAAGTTTTACTACCGGCTGAGTGTTTGTATTTCTATGTAACAAACATGGTCTAACATTCACATCATGGCCAATAAAATGTGTTAAACACAAAGGATTTGTCTTGTATATAACCCACAATGACACTTTTCATATTTTCTTAAGGCATTAAAATGACTTCAGTTAATAAACTACTTTTACTTTCTTAACTCTTTACCAAATGACAAAATTTTAGACTGGTTGAAATCGAAAGCACTTGCAGACAACAAAATAAATGCGACTTTAAAACTGAAATTTGTTTTGGGAAGGGTAGAAAACATTGTGGGAAAAGGAGAAAATGCTTGTTACCAGCATTTTCCCCTTTTCCCACGATGTTCTCCAAAGGCTTCTTTCTTAGGGTCATTAAAAGTTGGGACTGTGTGGTAAAGGGTTAAGTTTTATTGCAATTGATAAACTAGAACTTTGAACTGATTTGAATTAGTTCTACCTCAACAGATTGCTTTGATAGCGAAAGCGAAAGTTTAAAAATGTTACATTTTATGCACAAAAATAAGTCTTTAAAGCTTAAGAGCAGGCATCTAAAATGGGTCTTGGACGTCAACAATTTCTAGTGAAAAGCTGTACACTGTTTCAATTGTTTCAATACAAAGAAAACAAGTTGGACCGATGAAGGAATTTGCAACACAAGCATACCTATTTGCATGTCCACGTCTGTGGGGCAGAAAGGGGGCAAGTGCTGAAACCTACTAATGTTACATGATTGTGAGACACAAATTCTATAATTTACATAAATCTTTCTCCATAATTGCTGCCTGGAAACCTTGACCACTGTGATGCGGGTAGGTCCAAAAGGGTGAATTTGCTCATGATGGAATCAGAACAAACTGTATCCCGATTCAAATCCTCTCAATTACTTATTGATCAAATATCACAGATTGTTACATACAACACAATTAGTCAATCGTTCAAAATACATTTCCTGTGATTCAGTTCAATAAACCATTAAGCTAAAATTGTTCTATCATTACTTAACTCTTTACCACACAATCCCGACTTTTAACGACTCTGAGAAAGAAGCCTTTTGAAAACATTGTGGGAAAAGGAGAAAATGCTGGTAACCAGCATTTTCTCCTTTTCCCACAATGTTTTCTACCTTTCCCAAAACAAATTTCAATTTTTGGGTCACATTAATTTTGTCGTCTGCAAATGCTTTCAATTTGGACCAGTCTAAAATTTTGTTGTTTGGTAAAGAGTTAAAGTATCATACATTGTAAACTCTTTACCAGATGACAAAATTTTACACTGGTCCAAATTGAAACCATTTGCAGACAACAAAATAATTGCAGTTCAAATGATAATTTCTATCGCTGATAGGGTAGAAAACATTGTGGGAAAAGGAGAAAATGCTGGTCACCAGCATTTTCTCATTTTCCCACAATGTTTTCAAAAGTCCTTTTCAGGGTCGTTAAAACTCAGGATTGAATGGTAAAGGGTTAAGACTTGTCCAAATTGAAAGTATCTGCAGACAAAAAATAAGCAGTTCAAATGATGGGAATTGCCTCTTAACCCACTAACATACAATCCCATGTTTTAACAACCTCAAGGAAAAAGGCTCTTGAAACCATTGTGGAAAAAAGGAGAAACCAGCATTTTCTTCTTTTCCACAATGTTTTCTACCCCTACAAAGTCAAGTTTCAATTCCTGAGTCATTCTTAACTCTTTCCCAAACGACAAATTTTGGACTGGTCCAAATTGAAAGAGTTTGCAGACGACAATTTTAAAATTTGATGAAAATGGCAGAAAGTTCTCAAAAAAGGGTAGAAAACACTGTGGGAAAAGGAGAAATTGCTCGTTACGAGCAATTTCTCCTTTTCCCACAGTGTTTTCAAAAGACTTGTACTGCAGACACGTGAAAACCAGGGCTTGTTTGGGAAAGGGTTAATTTGTCATTTGCAGTTTGGGCTAGTCTAAAATTTTGTCATTTGGTGAAGGCTAATGTATAGAAAACACTATGGGAATATCACAATGTTCCACAAAGGGTCCTTAGTATGTTGATGAGTAAAGGTAAAAATTCAGAAAACACCCTCTACTTCTACAAAATGCCTGATACAATACAAATTTCAATAAGTGCCTTGAACAAGATAGTATCCATTCATAATCATGCAAGAGAAAGTTAAAATTTAATTAGACCCTCTTTCAGGATAAATCTCGAGCCCTTACTCAGATCTTTTTGAGTGGGTGTAACTATAATCTTTTTTCCTTTTTGATTCAAAGCTCTCTCTGCTCAAAATTTTATCTAACTTCAATGCAGCAATTTTATTCAGGGCTATAATTTGAAGAAACTTGATTGAGGTCTACTACATAAAGCTACATGCCAAATTTGGTAGCCCTATGCCTTATGGTTTCAGACAAGAAGATTTTTAAAGATTTCCAATATTTTTCAGTTTTGTTGCCATGGCAACCAGAGTTTTTGAAGGAATCAAATTCTTTCAAGAAATTCAGAAGAGGACCATGGCAGGATCATTTCTGTGAAGTTTCATGAAAATTGGATGGGCAGTTTCAGAGATGTTTGAAATAAGAGTTAATGCACGGACGGACGGACAGACGCACAGATGGACGCATGGACGCACTGACGCTCGGACGCACGACGGACACCGGGCCATGACATAAGCCCGCTGGCCTTTGGCCAGTGGAGCTAAAAACTGACATTTTCAGTCAGTGAAAAAAAAAAATCTAGTAATGAAAATTTCAAGGCTGAATGATTTGACTGACGCAAAAGATATCAGACAGTGTAGAGACAAAATTTGATTTCACAATCTATGCCCACTGATCTTGATCTGATCTGTCAAGAAAGGCACTTAAGTTTTGAATGGCATTTAACCCTTTACCACACAACAAAATTTTAGACTGGTCAAAATTCAAAGCATTTGCAGACAACAAATGGAAAGTTGTTTTGGAAAGGATAGAAAACATTGTGGGAAATGGAGAAAATGCTGGTTACCAGCATTTTCTCCTTTTCCCACAATGTTTTCACAAGGCTTCTTTCTCAGGGTTGTTAAAAGTCGGGACTGTGTGGTAAAGGGTTAAACCAGTAACTTTAGCACAAAGTCTCAGATAAGCAATAAATTACCACAAGCTAAATCCTATACATGCCAGAAAGTAGAAGCCTCATCACAGAGGAGCAGAACAAAACATGTATATGCCCATTTTCTGCATCAGACCATTCCCCCCCCAAACTAAAACAGTAAAACTATCACTAATACTTTACCCATTGTATTGCTAAAGTAAATGAGATGGATGGTTTCAGTCAGTAATAAAGAAGCAGAAATTGCACTTTCAAAGCTATTTTTACAAAAAAAAAAAAATATCTGACAAACAAGGGAAGAGTGCAGATCCAAGATCAAGCTGCATATTCTATGCAGGCTGATCTAGATCTACACTATCTGCATCAGCAATTTAATTTAGGTTCAGGGTTATAACATTCAGAGTTCAAAAAACATGCATATAAGAAATCAAAACTGCAACAGTTGCACTAGAATTGCATCCCAGTGTGAAGTATAGGATCTAGTAAGTATGTGCACTAATCCTATGACCTCATAACAATGTTTACAATGGCTTTCTGATAATCCAAAAATACACTAATAATTCCAGCAAATTTCCTGTTCCTGCTTTAATCCAAATGAACTCTCAACGAAATTCTAGGCTCTTCCATATCGGAACCATATTAACCCTTTCCCAATCAAGCCCTGGTTTTCACGTGTCTGCAGTACAAGTCTTTTGAAAACACTGTGGGAAAAGGAGAAATTGCTCATAATGAGCAATTTCTCCTTTTCCCACAGTGTTTTCTACCCTCTTTCAAAACTTTCTGCCATTTTCATCAAATTTAAAATTGTCATCTGCAAACTCTTTCAATTTGGACCAGTCCAAAATTTGTCGTTTGGGAAAGGGTTAAGCAGACAATAAATCAAATGAGAATCTTTCAGTAGAATATGAATTTGAAAGGATAGAAAACATTGTAGTAGAATAGGAGAAAATGCTGGTTACCAACATTTTCCCCTTCTCTCACAATGTTTAAAAAATCTCCTTCCTCACAAGTATTTAAATCTAGGATTGCTTAGTAAAGGGTTGAAGATTTTTTTTTTCCACATGTATTTCCAAACTCTGTATAGATTCCTTATGAGTCTAGTTGTAACTCATCTATATATAAGATCCCCAGCATGAACACTTGGATTCAATAGGGTGCTATTTACAACTGAATGATCATATTCAAAACCTAACTATGAAATATTGACGATGCACCGTTTACAGACTGTGTGAATTTGCTGATACAAGACATTGATAGGCAAAGATTACAGATAGTTGGATGGTTTTGTGCATTTTGCCCTTTACCACACAATCCTGAGTTGTAATGACCCTTGGGAGGAAAGCTTCTGAAAACATTATGGGGAAAAGAAGAAAATGCTGGAAACAAGCATTTTCTTCTTTACCCAAAATGTTTTCTCTATCATTAGAAACATTCCCCATCATTTTACCTGCATTTAATTTGCCTGCAAAATTTTATGCTTGTAATTTGGATAAGTTTAAAATTTTGTCATCTGGTAGTCAGTATCCTTATCATTCAGGTTATTCTTTGACATTCAATTCTCTGATAAAAGGGACAATATTTGGAAAAAATGAAAAATTATCTTACTGAATGACATGATAAAAATTGTTAAGAAAAGGGCAATCCACTGTCCTTTTTGTTTATAACCAATGAGTCGCTATTTTGTCTTTAATTGTAATAGCCAAAGTTTTTAAAAAAGCCGTTTTCAAAAAGCCTTTTTCTGCAAAGCTTTAAAAAGTATTATTTGTACAGTGGTATCTATGCACTGAGAGTCCAACCTGGGGAATTCACTCAAAAACAGTTTCTGATGCACAGTGATTTTACCTGTAATAAGTTCAATTTTTTCAATCTTAACCCTTTCCCAAACAACAAATTATAGACTATCGAATTCAAAACATCTGGCGATGACAAATTCAAAATTTGTCGCAAATGAGCCAAAGCTTTCTGATAGGACAGAAAACATTATGGGACAAGGAGAAAATGCTGGTTAACAGCATTTTCTTCTTTTCCCACAATGTTTTCAAAAGCCTTCTTTCCCAGGATTGTGAAAGCCTGGGATTGTTTGGTGGGTTAACTCTTTATCAAAAGAACAAAATAGTAGATATGTCCGGATAATGTCCATACTAAAAGCATTTGCAGATGGAGAAGTCAATACATCTATATCTGAAATGATGAAATTTTTGTCATAAAAAGAATAGAAAACAGATTGAGAAAAGGACAACATGCTGGTGCCCAATATTTTTTCTTATTCCCACAATGTTTTCGTGAGACTTCTTCCTCAAAGGTTGTTAAAACTTTGAATGAATGATACATGGTTATGCAACTTAATACAAATGCAGTTGAGGTTTTCAGTCTGTATGAACAAATCAAATATTCAAATGACAGACTGTTTTGGCAAAACCATCACGCACAATATTGGACAGCACAGACCAAAGATCAGACTACATTTTCTGTGCAACCTGATCTTGATCAGCATTATCAGCAAAAAGACCTGCAACTTTTTTAGATTTCATGGATTCGTGTCTCTTCTAGAAATGTTCTCCATTGTAGTCTCCAAGCCAATAATTGACATTAAAATGTTTAATATTTGATTTTCACTCACAGTCTGTCAATTAGTAACTTCACAAGGAAAAACAAAACAGGGGGAAAAAATGCAAAAGTTCATCCGTTTTCCACATATATGAAATAAATCTGCCTCTTTGTTGCAAGATTTTCAAAAGAACTTCAAATATAATCAATTTACTTCCTTTCCCATACTATTTTCAACACAACCACTGAATGATATTGAAATAAATCCTAATATGAAGAGAAAGAGTGAGAATTTTTTATTTTTACATAATTTTCAGATAATTCTGCTATCAAAAGTTATCAAGGGTACGAAAGTTGAATCTTGAATAATGATATTTGTAATATTTGAAATTTTATCTGTTTCTAAAATATATTTTCTAAAATACAGCATATCACTTGCATTCCATTTTGTTCACACTTAAATCCCCATTTCCATAACGTTCTACTCCAGTTAATTCCTCACTTCACACAACTCTACAAGTCTTTATTTAAAAATTCACCGATCTCTCTAGGTGTTCGATAATTATCAATTGATCAGTTGAACTACAAATAGCTTGCCCGTCTCTTATCTCTTCTCTTTTTACAAAATTTTATAGTGTTTGTAAACCCGGTGGAATGGTCAATATTTGTCCACAAATACTTGGTACTACCAAATCTGTCCACAATGACCTGTCCACCGGGGTACTAAATACCTGTTTAATTCCACACAAATATACAAATGATAAGTAAGAGTGATTTTCGACCCCTTATCTCCAACATAATATTCCTTTCTTTATGTCAAAGATGATTGTTCAGTGTTTAACATAATTTTTCATAATATTTCTTTCCATTGTGTCACTGCACATGTAGTTCCTCCACCCGAACTATGTATTTCCTACATACAGTGTCAATATATTAATGTTCAGCTGCGAGAGATAGACATTTTCTGTTGAAATGACTATCATCAATACTCTAGAAGAATATTAGCCAAGTATTCCTTTAACCCTTTCCCAAACGACAAATTTTGGACTGGTCCAAATTGAAAGAGTTTGCAGACGACAATTTTAAATTTGATGAAAATGGCAGAAGGGTCTCAAAAAGGGTAGAAAACACTGTGGGAAAAGGAGAAATTGCTCGTTACGAGCAATTTCTCCTTTTCCCACAGTGTTTTCAACAGACTTGTACTGCAGAAAGTGAAAACCAGAGCTTGTTTGGGAAAGGGTTAAGTGGTACATAATAAACTCTTTACCAAATGGCAAAAAGTTTGGACTAGTGCAAATCAAAAGCGTTTTGCAGACAACCATTTTAACTCTTCACAAGACAACAAAATTCTGACTTGTCCAAATTGAAAGCATTTGCAGACAAATCAAATGCAACTCAAAAAATGAAATTAATTTTTGGAATGGAAGAAAACTTTGTGGGAAAAGATTCTTCTTTTTTCCCCACAGTGTTTTCAAAAGCTTTCTCTCTCAGGATTGTTAAAATGTTTAGATTGTGTGGTAAGGAGTTAAAAGCCCTGTGATTTACTGACTGAGCAACCTAGGCTGTGCTTCAACAGAAGAAAAAAGAAAACAGCACAGATGGATTAACCTTTTACTAGACCACAAAATTTAAGACTTATCCAAATTGCAAGTCCTACTATTTGCTGACAACAAAATCCATTCGTCTTAAATAATGTGCAGGGAAAGAAGGAAATGCTAGCAACTAGTGCACCTATCCATGCTTTCCTAGAGTTTCTTTTACCGGTACTTCGCACAAGATTCTTCCCACGCCAGTGGCTGCTTTTCCACATAACCATTGTTGAAACAATGATCAGCGGTGAGAGGAATGAATCCTGTTGCAATGATTATCATCAATCCTCCGAAAATAATTGGACAAGCTGAGGATTCAAACCAGCAACCCCCTGATCTCTAGTCTTGTATGCTAACAGTTCCGCTACAGGGGTCCTCCCTTGGGGACAAAAAAGGAAGAAAGTGTTAAGTAAATAATAACAATGATAATAATCAGAGAAGGATAAATCCCTGCCTTTGCTTACTGTGGTAAAACTAAAGCTATTATAATTCAGCAGGTTGACCGTTTTCCTTAATCGCCACTGGATTAGGATAATCCAGTTCAGAAATCAAATCATTAGATGTAGCTCAGGGGTACTAACAGTTTACAGCCAGACTTTGGTTTTAACATTTTACTAAACAATAACCATTTCCTGACAAACCTGGGAAAGAAGGATTTAAAAAACAAGGTGGGGAAAAGAAGAAGATGCTGGTAACATGCAGGGAATTTAGCAGACAACAAAAGTGTGGCTCAAATGAAAAGATCTCTATAAAGTGACTAGCATGTTCTCCTTTTCCCACAATACTTTCAAAAGCCGCCTTCCTCAGGGTCGTTAAAACATTGAATTATTTGGCAAAAGATTAAAGGAAAGTCCCACTCAATGCTAGTTCAATGTTGCTGAGT
The DNA here is from genome assembly GCA_945859785.2 of Tridacna gigas. Classification (NCBI taxonomy): domain Eukaryota; kingdom Metazoa; phylum Mollusca; class Bivalvia; order Cardiida; family Cardiidae; genus Tridacna; species Tridacna gigas. The sequence continues at coordinate 51,200,727 of OX244034.2, read as the reverse complement.
ACAGTCCAGAAAATCTCATTAAATATTGCAGTTTTAAGATACCAAACAGTGCCACGTTTTAATGACTGTTACCCATCATTTTCTCCTTTCCCTACAATATTTCTATCTTTTGGAAGTCAACTTCCATCATAATGAGATCCCAAATTTGGCCAATTTATTTCCGAGGATTGATGAAAGTCTTTACAACAGGATTCATTCCTCTCCCACCACTGATCATTGTTTTGACAATGGTTGCAAGGGAAAGTAGCCAGCGGCTTTGAAAGAATAGTGCAAAGTGCAGGTAAAAAAAAATTTAAGAAAGTATGGGTGGGTGCATTGGCCGCCATTTTTTAACCCTTTACCACACAATCCTGACTTTTAATGACCCTAAGGAAGAAGCCTTTTGAAAACATTGAAGGAAAAGGAGAAAATGCTGGTAATGACAATTTCCATCATTTGAGTCACATTTAAATTGTTGTCTGCAAATGCTTTCAATTTGGACAAGTCTAAAATTTTGTTGTGTGGTAAAGAGTTAAGCCATAATAAATGTGCTGCCTGAAAATGCTTTGAATTTGGAAAAGCTGAAACTCTCGTAGTTAGGTAAACCATTATTAATGTCTCTAATATTCTGAAAATTCATAATTTCATAGCATATCTCTGTAAAACAACAATCATTGACATTTGAAAGACCATCATCCACTGTATTGGTATTTCAAATTTATCTATTTTTCATAAAACACTTCAAGACTCATTGTTTTCTTAGTTTATCAGTTCCCTGTGGTATCTAAATTGCCCAATCAATAAAGGGTAAACCCATTTCTGAAGATACAAATTACTTAACACTTCACACGACAAAATTTCAGACTGGTCCAAATCGAAAACATTCACAGATGACAAATGTTGTTAAAATGATAGAATTTGTTCCGAAAGAAGAGAAAAAATGTGAGAAAATGACGAGATGCTGTTTACCAGCATTTTCTCCTTTTCCCACAATGTTTTCAAAAGCCATCTTTCCCATGATTATTACAACTTGGGATTGTGTGGTAATTGGTTAACAGGATCTACAGGAAATGTCAAATTTTCAGATGTAATGCATATTTTCTTCTTTTTCCACAGTGTTTTCAAAAGCATTCTTTCCATTTAGGTCATTTAAACTTGGGACTGTGTGGTAATGGGTTAAGAGAATCTAGAGGAAAAATCAAATATTCAGAAGTAATGCATAGAAATGCAAGACATTGTGAAGAATAAAGGAATTGCTTGTTTTGAGCAATTTCTTCATTTGTTATGATGTTTTTTACTGGCTGTGGGTGCATGAATTTAAAAAAAAAAGAGATAAGAGTACTGAACAAATAGAGGAGAGGTATTGAAAATTTTACTACTTTACCCTTCATGTTACAGCCTTGACTTAGTTATCAATTTGAATATGGAGAAAAACACCTTAAAAAATTGCAATTACAATACTTGTTCTGAAGGGGGAGTTATGCATATCTTACAAAATATCAGACATGGTAAATCCAAGATCAGACGGTATGTTTTGTGCAGTCTGATCTTGGTCTGAAGTGCCTACATAGGAAATAATGTTTAACCTTTCACCAAAGATTAGAGCTCAGGTCAAACACCTACAGACAAATCTAAATAGTATACATGTTTCTACATGCTTAAGGTTTGGAGGGTTTCAACTAATTTCAATTCTTTTCCAAACGACAAAATTTAAGACTTAACCAAACTGAAAGCATTTGCATATGCAATGCTTGGATTTGTCTTTGAAAGGGTACAAAACATTGTGGGAAGAGGAGAAAATGCTGGTAACCAGCACTTTCTCCTTTTCCCACAATATTTTTACAGCTTTCTTTTTCAGGGTCGTTAAAACTTGGGACTGTGTGATAAAGGGTTAATTACTGCCTGAAACAAATTTTCTTTTATTCATTCATTCAGACAAAAGATTTTTAAACTTGCAACATAACAAATGATCAAGAAAAATGAAAAGAATCTTCAACCCTTTCCCAAACAAGCCCTGGTTTTCATGTGTCTGCAGTACAAGTCTTTAGAAAACACCGTGGGAAAAGGAGAAATTGCTCGAAACGAGCAATTTCTCCTTTTCCCACAGTGTTTTCTACCCTTTTTGAGAACTTTCTACCATTTTCATCTGCAGACGACATAGTAAATGCTGCAAATATCGTAAGATTTGTCTTTGAAAGGGTAGAAAACATCATGGGAAATGGAGAAAATGCTTATTACCAGCATTTTCTCTTTTTCCACAATATTTTCAAAAGCCTTAATCTTCAGGGAAATTGTGTGGCAAAGGGTTATGGGCCATTTTGGCTAGAAGATCTAGAAAATATTAGTGTAGATCCCACTGATCAGACCATCTTCCAGGCATTCTGATCTTGATCTACTATGTTTATAATATCAAGTATGGTTATGCCTGATGCTTGGATGGCTCAAACTAAGAGATTTACACTAAAATGAATGTTGTGGGTACACATTAGAATCATCTTGCTGAGGCAATTCTCAGCAGCACCAACGACACAGGTTTAAGTAATGAACAAAAAAGATTTTAAACTTGTTTAACTTTAAAGAATTTTAAGTCAATACATATTAAATGTGACTTAAATAAAGGGATTTACCTATGAAAGGTAAAAAATCATTGTGGAAAAAGGAGATCAAAAATGCTGTAATTACCATTTTCTCCTTCATCCACAATATTTTCAAAAGTCTTCTTGGTCAGTGTTGTTCAAACGTAGGATTGTGCAGTTCAGGGTTAAACCCTTGTCTGTGCCTCAGGACTGGTTACATAAATATTTAACAAATGTTTTCCTTTGAGGTACAACAATGTGACAGTCACAGTTGCATGTTCCAAGGTGTTCAACCCTGAGAATCCCACGGTCTTCTGACTTTTTACCAAATGACAAATTTTTTAACTCAACCAAATTGAAAGCAGTTGCAATAGACAAATGTAGCTCGAGTGATGATTTCTGTCTTTGGTAGGGTAGAAACATTGGTTGAAAAAGGAGAAAATGCTGGTTACCAGCATTTTCTCCTTTTCCCACGATGTTTTTATCAGCTCTCTTCTTCAAGGTCGTTAAAACTTGGGATTGTGTGGTTAAACGTTAAATCTCTAACCGACCGCCACATTGAAACCATTTGCAGATGACAATTTTAATGTAATGCAGATGGTTAGATTTGTGTTGAAAAGGATAGAAATCATTGTTAGAAGAGGAAAAACATGTAAATAAAAGTAAATGTAGCAAGAGTGACAATTTCTGTCTTTGGTAGGGTAGAAAATGTTGTGGGAAAAGAAGACAATGCTGGTTACCAGCATTTTCTCCTTTTACCCACAATGTTTTTTAAAAGCTCTCTTAAGGTCGTTAAAACTCAGGATTGTGTGGTAAGAGTTAAATCTCTACCGGACTGCCATATTAAAACCATTTGCAGACAACAAGTTGCAGACAACAATTTTAATGTGATGCAAATGGTTGGATTTGTCTTTAAAAGGACAGAGAACATTGTGAGAAGAGGTGAATATACAAATAAATGTAAGTAAACTGATAATATGGCTAAGTTCAACTCTTCACCACACAACAATAGTTTAGGCTCCTCAAAAGCATTTGCAGATGACTATCTAAAGGTTGCTCAAATAATAAAAATTGTATCAGAAAGGGTACAAAAAATTGTAGGCGAAGGAGAAATTGCTGTTTAACCCTTTACTAAATGACAATAATTTAGACTGGTCCAAATTCAAAGCAGTTGCAGATGACAAATTAAAGTTGGCTCAAATGACAAAATTTGTCCTTGATAGAGTAGAAAACATTGCAGGAAATGGAGAAAATACTGGCTACCAGCATTTTCTCCTTTTTCCACAAAAGGCTGTTTTCAAAAGGCTTCTTCCTCAGGGTCATTAAAAGTCAGGATTGTGTGGTAAAGGGTTAACAGCATTTTCTGCTTTGCCCACAATGCTTTCAATTGCTTTCTTCATCAGGGTCATTAAAACTCCTGATCATTCTATGAAGCAAATTACAACAATAACAGAAAAAATATTTCAGAGTCATCTTGTCTGATCTTAGCACTGATAGTTTTATTCTTCATTGTTTTTCTTCTCTACAGTGTAAACAATTATCATTGGCAAGGAACAATCATGAAGTCTTCATAAACAAAAGGTCGACCCTGTAGTGATATTAAGCTGAGATAAAATCTTTAAATACTGTGTTAAACTATCCAATGGCTTGAATGAAAGATATAAAGGGCTTTTTAACAAAGATTGACAGATTTTCTATCATGATTTACTAACATTTTACAGTGTATCAACTTTGAAACAACCATAAAGGCATAAACAATCTTTGTATAGCTCTCTGTATCCTGGTTTTGATACATGATCCTTTTCAAAATGAATGACACATGCCTGCCATCAAAATATAGCATTTGTGATACTTCTAAATACTATATTTTAACATGTTTTTTTTTATTTTAGAGATGTCTGAACATATTTTACCACTGAAATAAGAGAATCATCATTAGGAAAAATCTGACACAAAATTTGATTGGCCAAATTGGTCACATGATCTTCATGTCTAAATATAGGCACTTAAAAGGAGAAGCGCATTTTGCCATAGATGTACATTATTATTATATCTATGTTGAGATTGCTCACTAGGGCTATTAATGACAAATTTAGCTGATAAATCCTTCTCAAAGTACATAAATCCATTGTTACAAACAAATTTGATGTGGCCAGAGGCTGGTATCAAGCCTCTGCTTGGTTCAGTGACTCACTGCTCAAGAGAGTAATACTAGTTCAAAGAATGATCAATGAAAATGTCAAATAGTTACAAACAAATCTGATGTTGCCAGAGGCTGGTCTCAAGCCTTTGCATGATTTAGTGACTTACTGCTTAGAGAGTAATACTGGTGCAATAGATTACCAATGAAAATATGACAAATAGAGAAAATGGATTACTCTTTACCAAATGTGCTAGTTTTCATATTGTTTGTGAAAGATTTTTTTCTCCCAAATTCATTGTGGCATAATGATTTCCACAATATTTCTACCCTATGAAAGAAATTTTCCATCGCAGTTAATGTTATCTGCAAATGATGCTTTCAATAAAAGCAACTTCAAGTTTTCCAACCCGGTCAGGTCTGAACAGGTAAATTTCTCCTAAGCTGAGTCAAGACAACTTATATTTGAGCTATGCTCTGGCAAAAGGGAGCTTAGTATACATCCCTGATGCATGGTACCATGAAGATCATCACATAAGAATGGATCCATACAACTCATTTTGTCTAAAAATCAGCCGAATCATGAGGTAGACCGATCCTTTGCCATGCAGAAAATTGACCAGTAGAAAATCTGTGCAGGCTGATCTTGGTCAATAATTTTTTGGAGATGCATTTAGCCCCCTTTTCACAGAGTATGGCTCATTTCTATTCAGTCCCAGTCTGCTTTATCTTTATCTGATTGCAGTTTATCCTATCTCAAACAACAAATTGTTGACTCTCCCAAACTGACAGTAACTACAGATGACAACCTTAAAACTGGTACAAATGAACAGTAGGTATCCAACAGGGTAGAAAACATTGTGTGAAAAGGAGAAAATGCTGGTTACCACAATTTCCCACAATGTTTTCATAAGTCTTTTTCCTCAAATTTCTTAGAACTCAGGATTGTGTGGTAGAAGAGAAATGTACGTTGACTTGAAGATAACCACAAAAAGATATGGAGTATCAAGATAAAGTCAAAATGCATATTAACTCTCTAAGGATGTATCCTATTGACTTTGTTCAACATTAAAAACCAAAAATAAAATATATTATGTGAAAAGAGTAAACAGTCTTTTATTTGTTGATTGGATGATAACAAGCCAATAAAATATATTCTTTCTTTGCTTTGGTCTATCAGCCTTGTCAGAAGTCAAATATTCAATATTTTACAGCACAAACGTTACTTTTTTACCGAGTTTTCTCTGGACTTTCTCATTATGTGGGTCATTTGATCCCCTTTAAATGAAGAAAAGAAGGCAACCTTGCGAATTAAGGGGGTCATTTACAAAATTTGGGGCTCCCAAGTCAAAGAAAGAGAGAGAGTCAGGGAAAACCCTGTTCTGTGTCCTAGTTTTAGACAGCTGTAAAGCACTGTGGTAAAAAGGAACAATCGTTGTAATGCTGAAAAGCTGCCTGACTTACAGGGACAAAAATGTCCCATTTTTTATAGCAAGGAGGTAACCAAGGCAAGGCAAACAATGTTCTTATACAATGAAATTAAAAGGAAGTTCAAACAGCACATCAATACATTTCTAACATTATTTTCGGAAGATCTGTATCTAATATTCAGATTACAAAATTACTTGTATTCATACTGATAATTATGTTTGTTTTAGTCCTCTGTCTCATTCTTTGATATTCCTTTTACCCTTACAGCTGCTTTAAACAAGAGTTTGTCTCTCCCAATTCATTTTAGGCAAAACTGTATATTTAGTGTAATAAAATCATTTTGACTTGCCTTGACCTGATGCAATGATTTAAACTTAAGACTTAAAAACAAAAGTTGGTGACTGCAAGCTAAACTGTCTGTACAACAGATACTTACTATGGAGTGTTTGAAATGTATTCAAACATATGCTTATTATTTTCGTAAAGCCTTTGGCCTCACATGTATACACTAGCATGTCGTTCTGGACGATCGCGCTCTTTAAAAAACCGTGATTTATACTACACCTGAGAGAGACCGGAAGTTGATAACACCATGTGGCTCATAGTTGTTCTGGCGTTCGCCGTGAGAACATCGGTAAGAACTAAGGACGAAGTCCTAGTTTATTTATTAAAATTTTGCACCACGGACGCAGTCCTGGTTTGTCTTTTGTATTATCGTATTTTTACGATAACATTCATTCAAGCCTTACATTTTCCCACCTTTCCAATTGGTAGGGAAAGTTATGGATAAAATATTATCAGATAAGGTTGATATTGCTCTACTGATTTTTCCCTTGTGGAAATCACAACCCTGGTTTCCTTTGGTACTATCTAATATTGTCTCTTTTCCCGTTAGATTGCCAAGGCACCGAGATTTGTTCAGCCTTGCCCACAACTATCAACATCATCCACTATGCAAGTCCCTGCGTTTGATCGCTGTCTGTGTATCAGGGAGTCCTTCAAGAATTCACCAATTCCATCTGAAGCTACAGAACTCATCATCAAGTCTTGGCGTGAAGGAACAAGAAAACAGTACAATGCTGCATGGAAACAGTGGTACCTTTGGTGTGTTAAACAAAATTGTAGTCCCTTTTATTCCACTCAAGAAAAGGTAATAGCTTACATGCATAGTTTATTCCAAGATGGGAAATCTCACTCAGTGCTTAATACCCATAAATCCATGTTGTTGCAGACACTTCCCTTTTTTGGTAATTCTTGGTGTCATCGTGATACAAGTGTTATTTCTCGCTATATGAAAGGTGTCTTTAATTCATTATTACCAAAGCCAAGGTATGGTTTTACGTGGGATATTTCTACTGTTTTGAAATACTTGAAGACTTTGTATCCGTTAAATAGTTTGTGTTTGAAACTGTTAACTTTTAAGACTGTTGCACTTGTTGCTCTTTCTACTGCTCCTAGGGCACAGACATTAGTGTCTTTAGACTTAGATTTGATGAAAAAAGAGAAAAACCAACTGTTTTTTCTTTTCCCAGTCTTACTGAAGACTAGTTCCTGCAAAAAGAAAAGCTCTGTTTTCAAAATAAAACATTTCCAAGATGAAAGGCTTTGTGCTATGCATACGGTTTTGTTTTATATTGAGAAAACTAGATCCATAAGGAAAAGTAATAAACTTTTTGTCTCTTATGTTACTTTTGATAAAGTTACAACTAGTACTATTGCTAGATGGTTAACGCTAGTCCTGCAGGCAGCAGGAATTGACACTAGTGTTTTCAAAGCTCATTCCTTTAGAGGTGCAGCTGCCTCTGCAGCTTTTTCTTCAGGATGTACTCTTAAAAGTATCCTTCAAACTGGAGACTGGTCGTCAGATAAAAACTTCTATAACTTCTATTACAGAGATGTTGTTAGTAGTGAACAGACTAATTTCGTGAAGTCAATCTTTTCTTAGTTACATAGTGCTGTTTTGCGTTCTTGCATATATTGTTCTTCCTTTTGTTGCCTTACTTTAAAGATGCTAGTGTATACATGTGAGGCCAAAGGCTTTATGAAAATAATGGTCCCTCATCCAAGCTTTAGTGCAGGATGAGGGTCATTATTGGAGTGAAGCCGGAGGCTGAGCATGTATACACTCCCCCCTTGGTTCTGTTGTTTGGAGTGATTCAGTGCTTCATGGGGTGATTTGATGTACATGTACTTAATAATTACATATGTTCTTTACATAATCCTCCCTCCCATTGCAAGTGGTTTCGGCAACAAAAGCTTTAAATTATGAGCCACATGGTGTTATCAACTTCCGGTCTCTCTCAGGTGTAGTATAAATCACGGTTTTTTAAAGAGCGCGATCGTCCAGAACGACATGCTAGTGTATACATGCTCAGCCTCCGGCTTCACTCCAATAATGACCCTCATCCTGCACTAAAGCTTGGATGAGGGACCATTTTATGTGATAAATGCTACCCCTGTCATTAACAGGGTTTAAAATTTCACAGAAAATATTGAAAAATAGGACAGTATCCTTCATTTGTACATAGTGTTCTCCTTCAATTTCTTACTTATAAGGTTATCTGAGCTGGGAAATATACTGATCAGTTCTGGTAATTTTTTTCTCATAAAACTTGGAAAAATGAAACGTAGTTGTAAATTCAAAATTCATGCAACTTCCTATAACAGAAAGTCACTATCAGTCCAAAGGTTTCATAATTTATCTCTGCCTAGAGTTGTGCTTAGACCTCTAGTGGCCAGTTAAACTCTTTCAAAAACAACCCAGAGTTTTCATGACCTTGAAGAAAACAGCTATTGAAAACATTGTGGAGAAAGGAGCTAATGCTGGTAACCAGCAATTTTTTTTTTTGTCTGGTAAAAGGGCTATATGTTGATGTATGTACCCTACTTTTGAAGATTCCTTTCATTCTAGTGTGGGAGATTATAGAGTAGAATCAATATGCCAAAATCAACAATTTATAATTCAATATCAGCAGTATTTACCTTTTTACCCCATGTATAATTCAAGTGCTTTGACAGACAATGTATATCAAAATCAGACTGCAGAGAACATGTAGTCTGACCATAAATGCCATTTACAATACTAAGGTCCTTTTCATGCTGATTTAAACTGATCTTTTAAGTTAGAGTGATTTCTCAATATGCCACAATGTTTTCGAAATCTTTTTCTCACCAGATCTCAGCTTCCAAATTTGTCTTTTGAATTAAACCAACACCTGTTGCAGATGACTTTAATCATCTTGCTTGAGACCAATTTTGAAAAGATTGTTGTACAGGGAGAAATACCTAGGTGCAAGCAATTTTTTTCCCAAAACATTTGAATTCATGTTGAAATCATAGTTTTACAAGGATATTTTCAAAGATGCTTGCTACTTTTTTTTTTTTTTTAAACCCCTTACCACACACACCCATGTTTTAACGACCTTGAGAAATGAGCCTTTTGAAAATATTGTGGGAAAAGGAGAAAATGCTTGTAACCAGCATTTTCTCCTTTTCCCATAATGTTTTCTTCCCAATCAAAGACATTTTCCACCATTTGACACACATCCAATTTGTTGTCTGCAAATGCTTTCCATTTGGACAAGTCTAACATTTTGTCATGTGGTAAAAGGTTAAAGAAGGCAATAAGTTAACACATTTGAAAACATTGTAGTATCCAGCATTTTCTCCTTTTCTGACAATGTTTTCTACTCTTTCATAGGCATATCTACTCATTTAAGCCACGTTTAATTTGTCATTTTCAAATGCTTTCCACTCAGACAAGCCTAAAACTTTGTCCTTTGTTGAAGAGTTAAGAGTCATAAACCCAAGTCACATATTTCAACTTGCCATTTCAGAAATTCATTCATCATGCCACTTCTAAAGATGACTGTAAAATTGTGGCAATACCAATAAAGTCATGTTAGGTCATGCCAAAACAGGCCTCCCAGGTTTGTAATAATCTGTTTCATACCATATATGGTAAAATGACACTTACACATTGATCCACAATAATCCTTGAGGGATTACCTCCCTTCACTGAACAGTAAAGTTTACAGTGATACACGTAGTTTCGTTTTGGCATAAATTCTTATGTAAACCCTTTACCAAACCATTCTAAGGTTTCACCATTTGGGGGAGGAAGGCTTCTGAAAATATTGTGGAAACAGGAGAAAATGCTGTAACCAGTATTTTCTCCTTTTTGCACAATGTTTTCCAACCTTTCACAGACAATTTGCACCAATTGAACCACATTTAGTTTGTCTGATAATGCTTTAGATTTGGACAAAATCTAACTAATACAGCGCCAATAACAACCATGTTTGCTTTGGTGGACATCATAAATTATGAACTGACCACAAGGTCTGATCTAAGACAGCAACCATCTGATAAATATATCAGCTATTTTGGTAAAAACTGCCAGTGTAGGCATTCAAAATGCAATTCTCAAGTCTTTGAACCTGACTGAAAATGTGCATTCTATTCACGTCACATTGTCAACCATATGGCAGATTTTTCCTAAAGCTATGATTTGTAACATTTCTGAAAAGTTCATGGTAGAAGTCCAAAGTAATGACATACACACTTCTTAAAAGGTAACAAAATTGCAAAGTTTTTAACTCTTTACCACACAACAAAAATGTAGACTTGTCCATATTGAAAGCATTTGCAGACAACAATTCAAATATGGTTTAAATGATGGGACTTGAATCTGACAGGGTAGAAAACATTCTGGGAAAAGAAGAAATGCTGGTTACCAAGTCATTAAAACTCATGATATGTACTGTACAGGGTTAAACCCTAGTCCCATAAAAATGGATACCAAAGGAGAAATGGGACAAAATTCCAGCTCTTGCTAAGCCAAGGCTCTCTGAGCTCATGTGAATATCTAACTTTTGGACAGTGTTACTTAATTCTTTTCAAAAACAATTCCCTACTTTTTAGACCTGAACAAGACAGGTAATGAAAACAAAACAGGAACAGGAGAAAAATCCAAGAACCCAGAATTTTCTTCTTTTCCAAAAATGTTTTTGCAGTATTTCACAGACAAATCTCATCATTCAAGCTACATTTCAAATATAGAGGCGCCCAAAATTTTGTTGTCAGGTGAAGGGCTACAATTGTCCAAAGAATACCTTATGGCGTAGAAACTTCTGTGGTAACACTTTGCTCTTAGAGTCACATTTTGATACATTTTTGTTTAGTGTTTTACTCAATGACAAGATCATATCAATAAAATACAATTGCCTTATTACATGACTTAATATAATGCCCTTTGGTGTTATTTGCCATGTAATAAAGCAATTGCATTTTATTTCTCGAAGGCAACACACAAACAGGCATTCAGCCCTTAACTCTTTACCAAACAACAAAATTTTAGACTGGTCCAAATTGAAAGCATTTGCAGATGGCAAAATAAATGTGAGTGAAAAATTGAAATTTGTTTTGGGAAGGGTAGAAAACATTGTGGGAAAAGGAGAAAATGCTGGTTACCAGCATTTTCTCTTTTTCCCACAATGTTTTCAAAAGGCTTCTTTCACAGGGTCGTTAAAAGTCGGGATTGTGTGATAAAGGGTTAAACAATTTTATTACGATCCCGTCTAAACCTTTGCAATCTAGCAGAGAATTAACCAGTTACCACACAAATCTGAGTTTTAACAACCCTGAAGAAGAGGGCTTTTGAAAACTTTGTTGAAAAAGGAGAATATGCTGGTTACCAGTATTTTCTCCTTTTCTCACAATGTTTTCTAACTTTTCCGAAACAAACCCAATCATTTCAGCCACAGATAACTACTTGCTTGCAAATGCTTTTAATTTTGCCCGGTCTATTTTATATTCTTATATGGTGCAATCCTGTGTTTGAACGACCCTAAGGAAAAAAGCCTTTTGAATACCTTGTGGGAAAAGGAGATAATGCACTGACAATTATCATAATTTAAGCTAAATTTTATATGTCGTCTGCAAATGCTCTCAATTTGGAGCAGTCTAAAATACTGTGAGGTAAAGAGGTAAGAGGTACAGCTAATGCTCTGCATTATCTTTCACAACGGTATCTGCAGTATAATCCTGGGAGTAAATCTGACAATTCTCTTATCAAAAACAAGTATGTAACAGAGGAAAATATAAAAAGCAACCCTGAAATATGAGTGAAATATGAGTGTATATACTTTTGAATATACTTTTCACACAATAAAAACTGAAAGTCATTTAACTATATAACTCTTTATCAAACGACAAAACTTTTGACTAGTCCGAATTCAAAACATTTGCAGATGACAAAATAAACTTGACTCAAAAATTTAAACTTGTTTTGGGAAGGATAGAAAACATTGTGGGAAAAGGAGAAAATGCTGGTTATCAGCATTTTCTCCTTTTCCAACAATGTTTTCTAAAGGCATTTTCCACAGGGTCGTTAAAAGTCAGGATTGTGTGGTAAAGGGTTAACTCTTTACTAAACAATCCTGTCCTTGAAGACCCTGAGGAGGAAAGCTTTTGAAAACACTGAGGAAAAAGTAAGAAAAAAAATGCTACTAACCTGCATTTTTCCCTTTTCCCACGATGTTTTCTATCACAAACAGAAATCATCATTTCAGCTACATATAACAATTTACCACACAATCCCAAGTTTTAACCACACTGAAAGAAAAGACTTTTGAAATCATTGTGAGAAAAGGAGAAAATGCTGCTAACCAGCATTTTCTCCTTTTCCCACAATGTTTTCTTCCATTTCAAAGATAGAAATCATCGTTTTAGCTACAACGAATGTGTCGTCTTCAAATGCTTTTAATTTGAACAGGTCTAAAATTTTGTTGTGCGGTAAAGAATTGTCTTCTGTAAATGCTTTCCCATTGAACCAGTCCAAGAAACTGCCATTTGGTAAAGAGTTATCCTTTTACCACACAATCCCGACTTTTAACTCTTTCGGCACCAAATAAACAAACTTGGCCTCTTTTGATGGCTGTAAATACAATCCACTGAGTCTCCGGAAGATTTTAATCATATAGGCTTGACCAAACAAGCGGAAGGTATAGATCACAGATCAGACTGCATGTTCTGTGCAGTCTGATCTTGATCTATGCCGTCCACAAAAGTCCCTCTTTTCGCCTATGGCGCTGAAAGGGTTAACGACTCTGAGGAAGAAGCCTTTTGAAAACATTTTGGGAAAAAGAGAAAAAGCTGGTAACCAGCATTTTCTCCTTTTTCGACAATGTTTTCTACTCTATGAAGGCCAAATTTCATCATTTAAGCCACCTTTAATATGTTGTCTGCAAATGGTTTCAATTTGGACCAGTCTAAACTATAGTCGTTTGGTAGAGTTATGTGACTCACCTCCTCATTTTTGTTGGCAACATCTTGTCTGAGTGCTTTAATCTCATCTTCATTCCTCTTGATTTGACTCTCTTTTCTGGCAATCTCTTGTTCCAAGGCTGTACCCCTAGCCTGAGCCTGTCTATGGTTGTTGTCTAGCTTAGTTATGTGTTCTTCTAACTGGCGTATTTCATCCTTGTGTCTTTGTTGAGCCTGGGCTAGATTGAGCTGCAGCTGGCCACAATTCTGCTCCAGTCGATCAATCTAAAAGAACGATTGAACAAGTTTGTTTAATATACAGTGTGCAAATTTTAGCCAACTATGTTAGACCCAGCGTTTCAGAAAGTCCACGTTTTTTGACACGCAAAATGAAAGCCTGGCGCAACAAAATTTTTGCATCGCGTCTTCCTTGACGCAACATAAATCAGAATGAAAAAGGAACATAAAGTATTGATTCATTGAATACATCTAATCTTACAAAATCATCAAATTAATCTCTGCAAAATCATATCAAACCCGCTTTCTAACACTGAATTATTTGTTTCTGGTTTACACTGAATCGGTCTAAAACGCGATATTATTCTGTGTAACATCGCTGTTGTCTCGTCCATATTACTGTATGGAATCTGTACATAAAATTTTTGTCTGCATTTTAAATCCTGATCGGTAATGGTCACTGACTTGCTGGAGTAATCGGGATGACAGATGACAGTTTTTACGAGGTCATTGTTTTCTACTTTTACCGTTGATACCAGACTATCATTTAAAACTTTCAGCATTATGCTACATCTACAAACTGACAAAGGTAAACAACACATGGAAAAAAAAAAAACAGGTTAAAGACCATGATGCGTAAAATTTCTGAATGACCCCCGAAATTTCAAACAGCGAGTCACAGATGACCCCCAAAATTTATGAGCTGGCAGAAACACTGAATAGACCACATTTTGTGTCTTGCAATGGATTATTCTGTAACAAAAATGTTGAAAAAGAAGAAGTGCTTCTGCTTGCTATAAGAATATTTTCTCATTTTTCCAGCATGTTTTCATGTGTATTTACGCACTAACTTTTTACCAGGTGACAAAAGAATGGTTAAGTCGACACACACTAAATGTAACTCAAATAATAGAATTTTTTTATTAACCCTCTTCCACACAATCCTAAGTTTTGACGACCCTGAGAAAGAGGCCTTTTGAAAACATTGTGGGAAAAGGAGAAAATGCTGGTAACCAGCATTTTCTCTGTTTCCCTTAATGTTTTCTATCCTTCCCAAAACAAATTTTAATTCTTGGGTCAAATTTATTTTGTCGTCTGCAAATGCTTTCAATTTGGACTGATCTAAAATTGTCATTTGGTAAAGAGTAAAGGGGTAGAAAACATTGTGGTTATAGTGGAAAACACTGGTTACAGGCATTTTCTTTTTTTTCCACAAACTTTTCAAAGGTTTCTCCCTAGGGGTTAAAACCATGGGGTTGTATATTAAAGATAACTGATGTTGATTATCCATGTTTCGCAAGGATGTCTATAAAGTTGTCTGCTGCAGATTTTTGAGGCAGAAAAATGAATTTTGAAACAAGGTAAAAAGTAAATAGTAAACAAAAGATAGAGCGACTTTGTAACTTTTTACTTTGTTTTAAAATTCCCTATTTCTGCTGGCAACAAACACTTGGATAGACTGTACAATAGCAGTTTGTCATCTTCATAATAATTTCCATACATGTACTTGTAAATGGTATGATTTAAATTTAAATGCATTTAAACACCTGCATTTTTTATATTGGCTGCCACTGGGCCTTTAACAACTAGTCAAGGTTTGAATTATAAATCTACAATAATAAAATCAACAAAAGAAAATTTTAAAGTCTTACACCACAGTTAAGACAATGTAAGCACAGACAATAGGGCTATGACAATACCCCCGAATTGTCTTCAAAAGCAGTCGAACTAAAAATCACCAGACATTAAACTATTACCTCTTTGAGAGCACTGTTTTTCTGCTCTCTGACCCCAGCAAATTCTATCTTCAGATCATTTAGCTGATCTTGATGGTCGGAGAGAACTCTAAGTTTATTATGAAGTTCATTCTGAGTTTCATCTAGTGTATACTCTAGCTGTGTGATCCGCTCTTCCTTCTCTATAAACTCCTGGTCACTGTGGTTGTGGTCCCCCTGATAGGAAAATAGTTCATTCTCCAGCCTCTTGGATTTCTCTTCAAACTTCAGGGACTGGTAATATGAAGAAAATGAGAGATTACTGTAATGCCAATAAAAGGGCGGTCATAAATAAATGAGCCATGCTGTGGCATAAGGGGGTTTAATGCATCTCCATGATGTCATTTCATCATTATGGATCTATAAAATCCATTTTGTGTAATAACTGTCTGAATTCTGAGGTAGAATGGTCTTTTGACATGCAAAAATTTGACAAATAGCAACAGGTTTCGACCCATGTCAGCCTTAGTGGACTGTGCAGGCTGACATGGTTCAATACTGTTGGCAGATGCATCAACCCTCTATTCACATAGCACGGCTCAAATGATCTGACACTGTTCCACAATTCATTACCTCTGGCTGGCAAATTTTTTAGTTTTTGTAGTGGACCACTTTGACAACACTGTGTCAAAAGCAAAAATTCCTCTTTACAAAGATGTCAAAGTTGCCTGTTTCATGACACGATGTGTGGACATATTTAGCTAGAACAACAGAGAAATAAAAACTTTTGGTCAATGAAAAGATATCTCTCTCAGGTAAAAAAGGACACAGGGTATAGTTTTACTTCCATCAATATTTTAGTCATGGTGACAGCACACAAGTTCATGACTTTCTAGTTATTTACCAGCACTAGGCTGTGGCTCTGCAGTAAGTTGTCCAAGGGTAATCCTAAGTCACAAGGGATTTTCTGGTAACAAGAAGAACTTCAAATTTAACAGAAATATGACAAAACTTAGGCAAACAATCTTACCTCTGCTTGCAGGTCCTGATTCCTATCTTTCAAATTCTTTATATTCTCATCACATTCTTGTATACGGTTCTGTGCCAGTGATAATTCCTCCTGAGACGTGTTCAGCTCTTGTGTTAATTGTTCAATCACATCCTCACATTTCTCTACTTCATGTTTCGATTCTGTATACATTTTATTCAAATTGTCAAACTCGTTTCTCAAGGAGTCCAAAGCTTGGTCCTTGTCCACTTCACGATTTCTGGATTCTGCCAATTTTTCCTGGAGATTCTTTACTGTTTCATCAAGATGAGCAACCTGATTTTGGCTCTGAGAATATTTCTGTTTATAATTACTGAGGGTGTTGTCTAAGATCTGAAGCTCCTCTTGTGCCTTTCTCAGTTGGTCCTCCAGGACGTGAATCTGCTGTTTGCAGTCAGATATGGTTGTATCCTGGTGTCGTATGTTGTCTAAATGGCGTTGCACCTTAAAATGAGATATGGGCATGTGTATTTTAAGACAAAAATATACATTTTTAATCTTTCAACTTTTTCTGATCTTCCAGGACCAATTTTCACCAACCATTATTAATTTCATTCTTAGTATTATTCTATATTTAGAAAGTATCACAACATCTGATTGGTTAAAACATTTGGTATAGCTTATCAGAATGAATGATCAGAAAATTCTTGAGAACAAGTCAGTGTTCAATACTGTTGGACAAGAAGAAAATAATAGGTAAAACAAAAGGTAATCGGTATTTTCTTCTTTTCCAATAATGTTTTCTAACCTTTCAAAAACACATTCCATCATTTGAGACACTTCTTACTAGTATTTGTCATCTGCTGGTGCTTTGAACTTAGACATGTCCAAAATTTTGTTGTTGGGTAAACAGTTAATATTCTTACCTCAATAGCTGTCTCCTCTTGCATCTGTCTCAGTCTGTCAATTTCATCATTGAGAGATTTATTACTAGCTGACATCTCCATGTTGAGTGACTGTGACTCTTCTAATTCTGATTTACAGACGCTCAACTCGCTCCTCATGTCATCTAGATCGGACTGGAACCTCTTCACTTCTTGGGCATGTGTTCCCTTCATTACTTGTAAATCTGTTTTCATTTGTTCTATTGTCCGTAGATGGTTTTTGATCTGGTAATGTAAGAAAACAATCTTAATCATATTTCTGCTTGATGTACATTATCTGCAGCTGACCACTGTAAGTCAAGATGTATGTTTATTGTCCTTTCTACAGGTTGTGGTCACTTTATTTACATTGATGTTGTACCACCTACCCCAATCCTATTCACATGTATATGAGAAAGGGCTATAAAATCATTGCTTCTCCATCGTTCAATGTTTAAAATGTAATACTGAAGCCTTAATAAAGAACCATGTAGAATACAGTTTGAACAAAAATAATTCAATAATTATTTTCTAATGGCACATAAAGTCTGTCACTTAACATGATGAGTTGAAAGAATTTAGAAGATGAAAAAAATCTAAAATAGGACCATAAAGTTTACCAAATGATACCCTGTTTACCGATCAGGGGATGAAGGTTTTTTTTTAAAACATTAAAATTTAATGAAAAGAAGAAAATGATGGTAACCAGTATTTTTTTTTTCTACATAGTGTTTTATACTTTTGAAATAAAAACCCATCATTTGAGCTATTTTCAGTTTGTTATCTGCAAATATCTAAACTCTTTAATTTTGTTGTCTGGTATAAAATCCAAGTTTGTATCAAGAGGTATTACCACATGACAACATTTTTGACTCGTCCAAATTCAAAACATTTGCAGATGAAAAATCAAAGGCTTTTAAATGCTGAATATTGCCTTTAATATTAGAGCAGAAAACATTGTAGGAAAAGGAGAAAATGCTGGTTACCAGGATTGTATGGTGAAGGGTTAACTCTTTCAGCACCAAGTATATATGAGCTGTGCTCTGTGAATTGGGAGCTTAATGCATCTGCGAAAAGTATCGGCCCAGGTCAGCCTGTGCAATCTGCGCAGGCTGACCTGGGCCGAAACTTTTCGCTACTGGTCAATTTTCTGTATGTCCAAGGACCAATCTACCTCATGATTAACTTGGTGGTTAAGAAAATGTGGGTACTTTTGATCCATAATTATGTGACGGCTTAATTGGTATTATGCATCACGGAGATGCATTAGGCCCCCTTTTGCCAAAGCATGTCTCATATACATGTACCTGAATTCTTTCCATGGCTTAAAAATACAATCCACTGAATCTCAGCAAGATTTACATCTTAGAGACTTGAGTAAAACAAGAGGATGGTAATAGATCCAAGATTAGATTGTTCTGTGCAGTCTGATCTTGAGCTATGCCATCCACAGAAGGCCCTGTTTTGCTTGGTGCACTAAAAGGGTCAAGGCAATATACCACACTGAATTTCAGAATTCAAAGTAAATACTATTAACAGGATTGAAATGACCAAAATCAAACACTTCAACAATACTTCGAATATTTACAGTGTGAATGGTATGGCCTTTATTTGTTCTATGGCTTTTTAATCCACTTTCAATCATATTTCAGTCATGACAACAGCTCCTCTGTTATGTCCTTCCATGAAATTGGCAGTACCACACTAGGGATCTGCAGTGCCTTGCCCAAGGACATCCCAATGTAACTATCAAAATTCATTTTCTCATAAATAATCAGCTGCAACTTTGTTACAGGTGATGTCAAAAGTACCCATGTGTTCTTTTGTTAAATATATCTAGTTGACTATACAAGATTATTGTAAAGGACTATCGTAAGTAAAATGTAAACAAAACAGACAAGGAGAAGTAATAACTGAAAAAGTGTTCCAGTTACATCCATATGACCAATGCTATGTGAAAAGGGGGTATAATGCATATGTAATTTGTATTGAGCCAGGTCAGCCGATGCAGTCTATACAGGCTGACCTAGGTCAAAACCTTTTGCTACTGGTAAATTTTCTGCATGTCAAAGGACCAGTCTACCTCATGATTCAATGGATTTTTATGGATCCATAATTATATGATGACTTGGTTAGTATAATGCATCATGGAGATGCATGAACCCTTTACAACACAATGCTGAGTTTTAATGACGCAAAGGAAGAAGGCTTTTTAAAAAACTGGGGGAACTGGAGAAAATGGTGGTAACCAGCATTTTCTCCCTTTTTCCATCATCAAAAAGACCTTGCATGAGCCCTTGTCTGCAAATGCCTTCAATATGGAAGAGTCTAAAATTGTTTCGTGTGGTAAAGAGTTAAACCAGGTTTGGCCAGAGCACAGCTTAGTATTATTATGTATCCAGAATGTCTTGTACTAGCAGACATTCTGACTACAAAACTCAAAAGCTTTTCTTAACGATTTCTGTTTCCATTTGCTACATAAATGACAGTGGAAAGAATAACGAATTGGCCATCACCATCCCAAATAAAACTGTTTATCACTTTACCAAACAATGAAATTCTGGACTTGTCCATATTAAGATTTTTTGCAGATTACAAAATAAATTTATCTCTTAAAGGGTGGATCTAGAAAAGATAGTGGGAAAATGAGAACATGCTGGAAACCAGTCTTTCCTCAAACTCCAAGAAAAGTCTGAATAACCTAACAGGAAAGAATTTTTGTAGCAAAGATTATTCAATATAAACTAAAATGTGGATGGGACTTCTCTTTCTAGAATATTCCGATAAATCTCTATCTTACATTTCTACAAATTCTTTTTCTGTAAAAAAAGATGAAGGATCTCTATGGAGAAAATAATCCATAACCAACTAAAAGACAGGGGAAATAACTACTGCCCGTCCCCATCTGTAAATAAATCCGACATTTCTACAAAATTTTATTCCTGTTCTTTAAAACGATAAGATAACACTAATTTCATTGTGAAGGCAAAAGCAGGGATGTTACAAATTGCTTATTGTATATATTGCTTATTAAATTATAATAAACTGCACTGGATATATGAGGAGCATTTTCTCCTTTTCCCACCATGTTTTCAAAAACTTTCTTCCTCAGGGTACTTGAATCGTATGAAAAATATAAATCACATGACTGTTAAGAAAAAGGCCCTAGAAATTCCCCATATCATCTTTTTTTTCTTTAAAGCCCTGCCTTCACAGTTTAAAATACAGTACAAAGACAAGACAAGACAATCACAATTTACACATACAGTACACGGGTTTAACGCAAAACGGTTGTAACTCACTTTTTCAATATTTTACAGGAGAAGGAAAAAACTGATTATTTTTTCAGTGGAAGATAGTATTGTTTGAAAACAGTCCTTTTTAAATTCCTTTTATCTTTACATTAAATGTACTATTAATATAATTGGGAAAAGAATTTTCTAAAATGAGATATTTGCAAAAGATTGAGTTACAACCCTTTTGCAGTTAAAAATTTGGAAAAGTGAAGAAAAAACTTTATGCAAAACAGTTGTAACTCACTTGAAAAAAACTCAATTTTGCTTTGAAAGGCATCATTTTTATGGAAAATATGTATCTGCCAATAATGTAAGTTTTTAAAGTTTAATTCTCTATTTTAAATGATAAAATATACATGACAGAGAGCCATCATTGCCCTGAAATAGTGTAAAACATCAGGGTCTGATGTTTATTTTTGCAAGTGTATGAAAAGATCAATTTTTTTTACCCCAGAAACTGTAACTATACACTTAAAACAGGTTTTAACTCACTTCAAGAAGATTTTACTGGATGACTTTGTATATACTTAATATCAAACCTCTATGTCTGTATGTTTGGAAGAAGAAGATTTTTTATATTTTTCACTTTGACATATTAAAACACAATCAACTATCTGATTTTCAAGGATTGGCTATCTTTAACTTCAGGCGAGGTATCTGAAATACTTAAAAAGAAGTCTTTTAGGTCAAAAAACATAAAAATACAGCTCTAAGCCTTGCATTTTGAGACAAAAATGTCTATGATATATAGCTCTATGTGAAGCATGTGACCCCCAAATGAAGACTTGGTAGCTTTTAAAGCCCAGAACTAAAATGTCAAAATCCTTGGTATAGGTTACTAATGTTTCATAATACTGATTTCCATATATCAGGGCTTTTAGGCATATAGTTTTCCTTCAGCAACAGTATACATGTAAAATATCTGACCCAATGGACAATGCTACAGAGTAACGATAAAGGCATGTGCAAAGATCTGTAAAGTAATAAAACATTGCAAATATCATTGTCTCTAGGGGTAAAGATCACAAACCAGAATATCATTTTTTTTTTTCACATAATAACGCTATGTAAAAGTCAGTGAATGATCCCTGGCTGTGGCCACCACTGAAGGGACATTGTTTGCTTAAATAAGATGGACTACAGCTAGGCAATGCCCTATAATCACCTAAGTCTTTCGATTTCAAACAAAGTCTACTGAATTTTTCTTGTAAAACATAATGGAACACAGAAGCCAAGGTTTGACCTATTAAAACATAGGTAACATTACAGCCCAATGTCATCATTTTCAAGAACAACTTTTGTAGCACTACTTACACTAATCATTCATGCCAAGTTTCAGTGCTAGCTTTCTGTTTGGGAAACTTTTTGATCTCCTTTTTTTTCCTTTCTCTGTTTGACAATGGTTACCATATTCACAGGTCACACAGTCTAAATGATCCTGCATTTTTTTTTCCATGAGACTAGGAACTCTGCACATGTACTCATGATCATGTAGTTTGAGTACAAGTTGCCCTTCCATTTTTGCAAAGGTCTATGAAAATTTCAATTTTTGAATCTATTATTTACTTCCTGTGACATATTTCTGCTAGAGCTCAGCACTATTTGAATAAATTTGGAAAAAGGACCAAATATGTGTAAGGTTTGATTGAAAACAGCCCAAAAGTGTTGGAGGAAATGAGGTCTTTAGTACTTGTTGACAACAGGTAATGGACATTGTATTGATGGATGTTGCATGACTAAGCATGACCCACTGCAAAAGTCTTCCCATGAATGTTTTTATTGCTTCATTTCTGCATTACCATAAAACAGCATTTTGCACCCTTGCAGAAGTTAAAGTGATAACTTCCACCTTCGACACATTCGATTTTTGTCAAACTTGGCAAAAGTGGCCCTTTGGATAAGGCTTTTTCAAAGATGTTCACTGTCACAGAATCAATTGTGTGTAGATTTTTGTTACTGCTCAAGAAAAGAAGGACAATGGAAGATTTTTAAAGATCTTTATTTGTTACACCATTAGACCTAGGTCTGCTAAATTTAAAAGTTTTCCTGTTAACATCATTAATTACATGCCCATATATATATTTTGGCTATTGGAAATTTGTTAATGAACTTCTCATAGAGATGACTGAAACATAAGCTTTGGACGAAAAGTTTTGTTTCTCCTTAATAACGTTGATATTTTGTTAGGAAAAATCATAATAACATAACTGTTTACTCTTAGTCTGGGTAAAAACCCATCAGAGTACCACAACAATGTATTGCCATAGCTGGGGTTTGGACTTGCAACCATCAAACCCATAATTGAGCTACATCTATCAACAGAGCCATCCATTCAATTAACTACATGTATTAAACATGATTGGATAGTATTTTATCTTTTGTTCCATAATAACGTGCCAAATGAAATAAGGAATTGTGCAGAAAAAATATAAAACACTGGGACATTCTTTGTGTTTTGTACATGACTCTATTTCTGTTGATATATTAGTCCAAATTCCACCTTTAGAAGTGAATAAATTTTTTTTTTTTTTGTGAAAAATTTTGTCAGAATTGTGTGAAACAAAATCTGGTTGCATGCAATTGTAATACTGATAATATTTCACTGTTAATGAAGGTAAATAAATATATAGCTAAACCTTTACCTGTACCAATTAGCACATGAATGACTGACTATTAAAACTAGAATACCAGGGCATCATCATGGTATGATTTAGATTTTCACAAAAAATAACTGCCATAATTTTTTAAAAATTTTTTCTCTTTTACATACCCCTCATCACATCTTTTGCTGAGCCCCAGTAGCTCAGTCTGTAGCGTGCAGGACTTAAGAACAGGGGGCCGCTGGTTTGATCCCCTATTCGGCCAACTTCTTTCCAAGGACTGATGACCATTGTTTCAACTATGGTTATGTGGAAAGGAGCCAGTGGCTTGGAAAGAATATTGTGCATAGTACTGGTATAAGAAACTCCGGGGAAAGCATTTCCCCCGCTTCTCTATCATGATTATTTTTGAATGTTAAAAAAATCTGGAGATTATTTTTCAAGCTTCAATATCTTTTTAGGAATTCTTCTCCATTTCAATATTACAGTTACACTTCTTGATTTGACCTACTAGTGTTTAAATGTTAAGAAAGTATCTTATGGTCACAACATTTACTTTATAAGGCTGTTTGTGACAAGCTCTTGTAATAATGATCTGTTGATTTTGTTGGATATAATGTCTAGATGCATTTTTTGCAGAGGCTGCATGAACTGCATCCTGTCCTATCTTTGTATGTCTTTTCTACATGAAAAGCAGTTCTTGAACAACTGAAGTGCTATCCAAAGCTGTGACTTGAACATCCACAGTTTGCGGTCTATATTTTTTATATGTGTGTGTTGTTTCAATGTAATGAAAGCAACACTAAAATTGTGCAAAAAATGTGTATGTTCATTCAAACACATGGGCAGATAAATTGACAGACATGCTCCAGTATACCATCAAAAACATTTTTTTTTGTTAAAGTATTACTAGTAACCTGTAGAGGATGCCATATTCTATGTGGTAAAGTTAATAAAATTTAATTCTTATGGAGTTACAACCATTTTGCACAAAGACAATTGTGAACGTAAGAAGATCTAATAAAATGTCCCAAGGGTCTACATGTCTTTTAGCCCCTTCCTACCAGCTTTTGTACACATCAGAAAATCAATAATGATGTTTCATCTTTGTCATGATACTGACTTGATGTTATCAGTGACATCATAATATAGGAGGTAACTCATTACAACTTGCTTACTATTTTCAGATTTTCTTCTGGCAAAATGGTTGTAACTCAGTTACAACCGTTTTGCATGAAGAAAATTTGTGGATTTGAGATACAACCTTTTGACACAATTAGATTTTCTCTGTCAATAGTTGGAATTTGTGGAAAATATTTTTAGGGATTATGTATTGGAAGATTTACATTACAAAAATGTAAAAAAGTCATTTTTGGTAAAAAACGGAGTTACAACCGTTTTGCGTTAAACCCGCGAGTAGTTACTACAACAAATATTTTGTGGGTCTCATTAAATCTGTATAAACCATCCTTTAACTATTTACCAAACGACAAAAATTTATACTAGACCAAACTGAAAGCAGTTGCAAATGACAAAATATGTGTGCTACTGAAAAATTAAATTTTGTTTTGGGAAGGGTAGAAAACATTGTGAGAAAAGGAGAAAATGCTGGTTACCAGCATTTTCTCCTTTTCCCATAATGTTTTCAAAAGGCATCTTTCTCAGGGTCGTTAAAAGTCCGGATTGTGTGGTAAGAGTTAAATAATGCATTTCCAATCAGTATAATACATGTATCAGGCAATACTGTTCATTCTATTTCTTTGGGCTATACTGTTTATTTATCTAATTTTGTATTTGAAACATTTTCTGACACATATCAATGTGTAAAATCTTCGTTCTTGTTGATTACTCATATTTAACTCTTTTACCACACAATCCCGAGTTTTAACAACCCTGACGAAATAGCCTTTTGAAAACCTTGTGGGAAAAGGAGAAAATGCTGTTATCCAGCATTTTCTCCTTTTCCCACAAGGTTTTCTACACTTTCACTGACAGTTACCACCATTTCAGCTAAATCTAATTTGCCATCTGCAAATGCTTTCAATTTAGACCAGTCTAAAATTTTGTCATTTGGTAGAGTTAAAAGATATTTTCAAAGCCAACTTATGTGTCTTCTTTTTCAGGAAGCAATGAAATTAGTGAAAAATACTTAAAACCATATCAACAAAAGTGTTGTTTATGAAAAAAAAATATGTCCAAGACCAGTAAAACTTTACTGATCTTTTTTTCACAAGCTTCCTTTCAGGTTCATAAATACATGGAATTGTTTTGTAACTTTTTCTTTGTTCCTTCTGGTGACTGCCTAAACCTTAAGTGCCAAATAAATCTTACCAATATTTCCATTCCAGGAAAAAGAGCCTAGTAATAAGAGCAATGACAAGGCTGCTGTTGTCCAGAATATCCAAGCAGAGTGGACAGTGCAGATCAAAGATCAGACTGCACATTTTGTGCAGTCTGATCTTGATCTACACTGGCCGCAAAGGCAATAATAGTATTGAAAGGCATTTTAAAAGTTAAAATAAGTTTGAAAATATATGTATCAAGTTTTCCTAAGAAAATTCTTTGATGCATGATTCTGTTATAAAAGTATTGTCCATCAAGATGATGTGGGAATAAAACATACTACATTGGGATCGAAGACATTTCACCAAGAAAGATATGACACATAACAGGAGTTATTTTCAAGCTTGCATGTCACATATAACTGATCAATTTCAGAATGCATTTTGTAGTAGTGAGTAACATTAATTCCAAACAACATATAAAACAATTATTTTTAGTTTGATTAAACTTTAGGCCAGAAGCGTTGTGAGTGAGCTCAAGTGAGTAAATCCTACAATTGGTTAGTACATATTTCTTTCCACAACCATTAGATTTGACTCTGAATAAGATATGAAGTGAATACTTCATAGTGATATGCTGACAGTATGATACAGTGAACAGTGTTCCTTAAATCTTGATCAGCAAACAAAATTGTAGACTTGTATAAATTGAAAGCATTTAAATACATGTATGGCTCAAAATCATAGGGTTTACCTCTTCAAGGGTAGAAAACATTGTGGGAAAAGGAGGAAATGCTGGTTACCAGCATTTCCTCCATTCCTCACACTGTTTTCAAAAGTATTTCTCAGGATTGTTAAAACTTCCAAGTGTATGGTAAAGGATTAATCTTTTTGATAGGTGCTTTAAAACTCTTTTCAGCAACCTTTTAAAAGTATCATTATAACAGATTATTTTTTCATGTCTACTGTATATTTCAGAAAAACTAGGCTGCCATTTATACTTTTGTTGCATGTGTCAAGAATATCATGTATAAACTTAACACTTCACAATACGGCAAAAATTTACACTTATTCATAATGAAAATCTTTGCAGTCAACCTATTAAATGTGTCTGATATAATGTAATTTATTTTTGAAAGGATAAAAACATTATGGAAAAAGGAGACAATGCTGGTAACCAGCATTGTCTCCTTTTCCCGCAATGCTTTCAGAAGTCTCCAACCTCAGAGGTCGTCAAAATATGGGGTTGTTTGGTTGAAAGTCAAGGAAATCCGATGGTTAAGCTGATTTGACAAGGTGACCAGCTAAGAGCTATGGAATATGACTTAATTATAAATCAGTTATATATTAGCGAAAAAAAAAAAAAGATACAACATATTTATGAATTAGAGGTAAACTTGAGCTGTTAGTATGTATCAATATTTACAACTTTAGTAACATTGAACAAGCAGTTCTTTGTATTTGCTATGTGACATACAAACTTCAAACATACATGAATAGTTACACAGAGATAGAACATTTATTTCCGATACAAAATCTACAAATTAATTCAAAGTTTTAAAAAATCCCAAGCATTAATGTTCCCATAACAACTATTACCTGGTGCTGGTTCTACATAAAAGTGAACATAAAAGATAAAAATAAATCTAAATAAATCTAATTAGTTAGACATCTGCAAGCCAAAGTATATGAGCTTAGTTAAAAATCCATTTTGTTGAATTTGATAAAAGTCAGTCGTATGTGTGATCACTACATGCTTTCTTTTCAACCCTCTTCTTTACAAGTTTACCATATTCTCAAATAAAGCTAAACCAGTAAAGATAACAGGAATATATGATAACAGAATCATTCAACCCTTTACTGAACAAGCCCGAGTTTAACCCTTTCCCAAACGACAAATTTTGGACTGGTCCAAATTGAAAGAGTTTGCAGACGACAATTTTAGAATTGATGAAAATGGCTAAAAGGTCTCAAAAAGGGTAGAAAACACCGTGGGAAAAGGAGAAATTGCTCATTACGAGCAATTTCTCCTTTTCCCACAGTGTTTTCCAAAGTCTTGTACTGCAGACACCTGAAAACCAGGGCTTGTTTGGGAAAGGGTTAAACATCCCCTGGGGTAGAAGGCTTTTGAAAACACTGTAGGAAAAGGAGAAAATGCTGGTAACCAGCATTTTCTCCTTTTCCCACAATGTTTTCTACTCTTTCAAAAAGACAAATTCTATCATTTGATCAACATCTAATTAATGGTCCGCAAATGCTTTCAATTTAGACCATCTGAAATTTTGTCATCTGGTAAAGGGTTAAAGAAACAGAAATAATGCTTCTTTACTAATACAGAAACAATTGTAGTAATGGCAGCAGTGGCATGCAACAAGCCAGTAACTCCTTTTGTAACATGGTTTTCAAAAGCTTCCTGCTGCGGGGCATTTCAAAGCAGTACAATGACTCTTTCCTTGGACAGACCTGCTCATACAGATTAGCTTTAAAAATAAAAGTAAACAACAACCATGGAAAACCATCACACAAAGCCTACACTGGAATAAATGTAAATAAAGAAAAACAACAATTTTTTTTTTTCCTTTTACATGTATTATCGTATGGGGACAGTGAATCATGTCAGGAATACACAACTTTACCCATGCATGAGGTAGTGTATGTATGATATTTACCATGCCATCACCTTTTGAGTGTGTGACAGGAATACAGGGAGATAATGCATTTAACATGAGTGATGGAATGCTTGTAAGAGTTAGCTCCCTTTACCTGAATGACTTCCAACACTTTTCAGAATAGAATAACACAGAGTAAATTTATCAATTTCAATGCTGCATGTTTGTACATAGTGCAAGGATTGGTCTAAAACAATCTGTTCTTTATGCTAAAATTATTACTTTCGCATTTTGAAAGTATGAACCGAAGTTTTTCATTCAAATAATAATTACAGCAATCAGTAATAACTTGCACATTGCTGATACATGTACTTAAAAATCATACCTCATGCTACATTCATACCCAAAGGTTTATCATTTCAAAACAATCACTCTAAAACAAGGCAAGCCAAAAATCATCAATGTGTGCTTTGAAAAAATATACATAACCATACATCTGGTTCTATGATCAAAGTAAAGTCATTCCTTCACAAACACTTTGTTTCCATTTTCTTGACTACAACCATGACCCTTATATGACCATATCTGTTTGTCCAGATGGGTAGGGGTGTTACTTTTTCATCATCAACAAAACCCATGCTGTTAACACTCATTATAAATTCTCAAACCAGTTCATGAGTACCAACAACAGAGGCTTTGATAAACGAGGAAAATATAATTGTCTCCTGTATCTATAATGCTTCCTTTGACTGCAGTCTTGCTGGTATATGCTTCAAAATGTTTTAAAACATTGTGACAAAATACAGAAAATTTGCAGATGACTCAACTTAAGATGGATGAATGACAACCAAAAATAAATGGTATGTTTGCACTAGGAATGCTTACAATGATTATCTGATGAAAAATAACCACTCTTGAATGACAGCTTCATGCCTAAAACTTGATGGTACAGTATAACCATGCCTTGTTGAACATCAGCACAGTACATTTACCTGTATTTGATTTGCTGTTATCCCTTAACTGACCCAAACATTAACTGCATGTTTTCTTTTTTTTAAAGTAAATAAAGATTCTTTTTCCAAAACATGATCAAGAAAGTCAAAAACTTGGTTAAACATTTTCAATTTGGTTCACATTTTCATTTTACAAGGCGCTATATCAATGTCGAGAAGGAAAAAACTAATTTTTTGTAATGCAATACTATCAAAGCATTCATTTGACAGAAAAGGCTGAACTTTTAACCACACAATCATGAGTTTTAACAACCCTGAAGAAAAAGCCTTTTCAAAACATTATGGGAAAAGGAGAAAATGCTGGTAACCAGCATTTTCTCCTTTTCCCACAAAGCTTTCTACCCTATCAAATTTTCAATTTTTGAGTCACATTTATTTTTTTGTCTGCGAATGCTTTGACATTGGACTGGTCTAAAATTCTGTTGTTTGGTAACGAGTTAAAAAACAAAAGCAGTCAGCTAGAGAGTAGTATCTTGATTTACAGAAACCCTCAAGATTACACAAATTCCATTTTTATATTTGTGTATAAACACATGTAGTTTCTCTTTCCTGAACAACTTTTACGTACCCATACCTACATGAATTTCAATAACACCCCCTTCCTCATAGAAAAGCAGTGGCAGTGCCAGTGTTAGACAAACATAAAAGACGGTGATTTACCCCAAAAAAAGGGAATGATCTTATTTCAGTTAACATTATCTACACAAAATTTGGAAACTAAAATAAACAACAACAAAAAAAAATTAGTTGCCATTCAATGTATTGGGTCAGTTAGGACTACCGCACAGTTAAGGTGGCCTCAAACTTAATCTTGAAAACAAAGTAATATAAATTATCAATCAGTAAATTCTTAAATCATTTTTCTTTGGGTAAGAAATGTTCTCTTTGCCAGTTTTAACAGTATTTCAGTTGTATCATAGTGGCAGTTGACTTACTTGCATGTTTCTGGGTTTACCCAGTAAAGGCTTCAGCCCTTTACCACACAATTCCAAATTTTAGCGACCCTGACAGATTGAATGAAATTATACGTCGCTTTCAACAATTTTCAGTCTATCACAGCAACAGCTCACATATTCATGTATATCCTGGGTTTCACCAGTACTATGCTAGGGCTCTTAAGTATCTTGCCCAAGGACACTACAAAGCAAAACCCAGTGGATCTAGAGAGGCTTGAACCCGGGGCCTCCAGGTCATGAGTCCTACACTTCACCACTGAGCCTCAACCCTATCACAGAAGGTCTTTGTGAATATTGGGGGAAAAGGAGAACATGCTGGTAACCAGCATTTTCACCTTTTTCCACAATGTTTTCAACCCTCTCATAGAACCAATACTCAGTTGTGCCTATTTTGAATTTTGTCGTCTGCAGACGTCTCCAATTCGGAAGAGTAAAAAATTTGTTGTTTGGGAAAGGGCTAAGGTACCTTGATGAAGGACTCTTACATGCCACCTGCATTGCCGTCGCTACCAAACATACAGTCTGATCTTGGCTCTACACTGTCCGAAAATGAGATTTTTTTCCAAAAAAATACATTTGAGATAGTAAAATTTGGGTTTATACCATCAGACTGAAAGTTTCACTTTATTCGTTTCGCAGCTTAAGGGTTAATCCAAACGGATGGGGATAATTCAGAGCAAAAAAGAAACTTTTAAAAAATTCATTATACACATGTATTCACTGTACTGTTATTTTTCTTTCAGTGCAACACTAAACATTAGCGTCTACTAAAGCATCTACCTGAACATAACCTCACAAAGACCCAAACATTTACATCTGTCCAATCCCATTTATGCTTAATCATTTACAACACAATCCTATATTTCAACAACTTGTTAGAAGACAGCTTTCGAAAAAATTGTGGGAAATGGAGAAAATGCTGGTAAGCAGCATTTAGTCCATTTCCCACAATGTTTTCTACCCTGTCAGAGAATTTAAGCTCTTTACATCAAGTTTGAAATCTTTGTCTGAAGACTTTAGAAGATTCTAAAATTTTATCATTTTATAGAGGACCGTTCCAAGACTGCCTATCACATGCTCTGGCAAGAGGGGGCTTAATGCATCTCTGTGATGCATTATACCAAGCTAGTCATTAGATTAAATTACATTTTGTCTAACAACTCACTGAATCATGAGGTACACTAGTCCTTTGAAATGCAGAAAAATTTACCGAGAGCAAAAAGTTTTGACCCAGGTCAGCCTGCACAGATGTGCAGGTTGACCTGTGTCGATACTTTTTGTAGATGCATTAAGCCCCCTTTTCACAGAGCATGGCTCATATAAGTCAAGACTGTGAATAATTCAATGCCTTGATAACTGAGCAATAGAGTTCCTCTAGCTTTTTTTAAAAACAAGAGCACTTCATGTGGGTGCCAATGCTCAGCTGCAGTTGCTTGATTTTCTGTAAGAAGTTGGGAAAGAGGCATGACTGTGTCAAAAATACTTTGATTGTTATCTATCCTTCTAGTATAGATGCCCCTTTCAGCAGTTTAAAACTTGTCCAAGTCTGAAGTAAATATGTTGATATAAATAATGTCAAAAACAATGCAGATGACAACAACAGTGTTATAACAATACGTTCGAC
Source organism: Tridacna gigas (assembly GCA_945859785.2). Taxonomy (NCBI): domain Eukaryota; kingdom Metazoa; phylum Mollusca; class Bivalvia; order Cardiida; family Cardiidae; genus Tridacna; species Tridacna gigas. Next base: position 51,169,092 of record OX244034.2, on the reverse strand, counting down.
AGTTTCTTCCATAAACAGCTGGGCTAAAAATGTTGATGAATTTGCATTTTTTTTTAACATTGCTCATTTTCTAACAATTTTCTCCATACACCTAAAATGAGGTTTTTCCATAAAAACTTTATCTTTTGTGTTACTTGAACCAGAACATGGTTGATCAACCATGGGCAATCCTTCCCTGTCAAACATCCAGTCCCTTCACCACTCATGAAAAGGGCACTGTGGCTGGGAAAAAAAATCTCAAAAAAAAAAAAACCCTATCAACCCTTGCCTACCAAATACAAGAACTAAAACAAACCATTTAACCTACAACTGTGCAACCCAAATAAAAATCACAGACTATAGGAGAAAAAATGGCAACCTTACCTCTTGTAGCGTTATTTCTTGATCATGTTGTAACTGTTGAATGGTCTTCTGATCTCTTGCACTCTGTAAACACAGAAATTGTAAGTTTTATTGGTTCACCACAATTCTAACTCTTTACCACACAGTCCCGAGTTTAAATGACCCTGAAGAGGGGGCCTTTTGAAAACATCGCGGGAAAAGAAGAAAATGCTGGTAACCAGCATTTTCTTCTATTCCCACAATGTTTTCTAACCTTTAACATACAAATTTTATGTTCTGAATAACATTTAACTCTTTCCCAAACAACAAATTTTAGACTCTTTCAAATTCAAAACATCTGCAGATGACAAATTCAAAATTGGTACATATGAGCTTAAGCTCTCTGATAGGGTAGAAAACGTGGGAAAAGGAGAAAATGCTGGTTACCAGCATTTTCTCCTCTTCCCACAATGTTTTCAAAAGTCTTCTTTCCCGGGGTCATGAAAACCAGGGATTGTGTGGTAAAGGGTTAATAAGTTGTCAGCAAATGCTTTCAATATGGACAATGCTAAAACTTTGTCGTGTGGTAAAGAGTTAAATGAAAAACTTACAAGACAATAGCAATTTCAAGATATCTGACAGAATCTGCATCATGTCACTTCAACAGCTCAATCATTTATATCCTGTTTGGGTTCCATTACAAGGCTTGTGCTCCTTGCCAAAGGACACTTTGACATGACCAGCACCACAAGGGGGAAATAAGTCTGTGTAGTCGTAATATAAATCCACATGTGAAACCGCCTGTCATGAGCAATTTCTGCTTTATTTTATTATTTAAGGAGGCATTTGACAATCGTTACCAGCATTTTCTCCTTTTTCCATAATATTTGCTTACAAATTAACTGTGGCTATTATGGATCGATAATGATGCGACAGCTTGATTGGTACTATGGATCACGGAGATGCATTAAGCCCCTTATTGCCAGAGGGTGGCTCATTTTCCTTAACCAAATGACAGTAATACAGCCTTGTCCATCCATATTGCAAGGCAACCATTTGCAAATGACAAATTAATCTGCTAAATAATTTAAATGAAATTTTCAAGGCGATAGTAAAAACCTGAATTTGGTTATTTCGAAGTAATTTTTTGGGGAAAAATATCTCCTTATTGGACAGTGTAGATCCAGAATCAAGCATGTTCTGTGTTGTCCAATCTTGATCTACACTGTCTGCACAAGGCTGTTAAGCTGCTCTTTGCAGCCTTAGGAAGAATAAGGTTCAGATAAAGAGTTATGTCTTTAAAAGGTTAGATAACGTTAGCTTGAAAAGGTGAAAATGATGGTCACATGCATTTTCCCCTTTCTCCACCAATGTTTTTAGAAGCCTTCTTTCTAAAGGCCATAAATACACAGGGTCTTTGGCAAAGGGCTAACATTTCTAAATCATGATCAGAATATATGAAGGTGACTTGCACTATTTACTTACTATCTGATCTTTGTCTTCAATCTCAGCATTCAGATTGCGGATTTCTTGTTGAAGTTGTTTCACTTTGCCGTTTAGTCTTTGTACTTCATCATCTCTAAGGTTACACTGAAAACATTGTAAATTCTTGATAAACATAAACATGTAGAAAAATACTAATTTAATAGAATTCATAAAACATTTTGTCATAAATCTTCAATGACAACATTATCCGTTTAAAGCTAGCTAAATTTTTACATAAAAAATGAGGAGAAACTCCATATTTTGATATTTAGTAAGATGTTCTCATTTAAATAAAACCATTCACTTTGATGTGTAAGAAAAAAAAAGGATCCGTTACACAGACTCCAACCTGTGTCTTCACAATAAAGGGTATTGGTTTTTACTACTATTTGCTGTTAATATCTTAGTTTAAGAGGCATCTTTGCAACCAAATTTAGATCTTTATCCTGTCATTTGCAATTATTTTGACCTGAAAACAGCATGCTGTATATTTTTTTGTTATCCATCAGTTTGTCATGTGATCCTAGAAGCGCACAACTGCCAACTGGAACTACTTAAATAAGCATTTAACCCTTTACCAAACAATCGCGTGTTTTCACGTCCCTGAGGAAGAGGCCTTTTGAAAACATTGTGGGAAAAGGAGAAAATGCTGGTAACCGCATTTTCTCCTTTTCCCACAGTGTTTTCTACCCTGTCAAAAAACCTTAAGTTCAATTGTACCATTTTCAAATTTGTTGTCTGAAGATGCTTTCATTTTGGGAGGGGCTAAAATTTGTCATTTGGGAAAGGGTTAAACAGTTAAATGAAAGTACCAGGGACAAAGTTGTCCCTCATTGTTAATATCAGGTAATATTTCAACATGTAATTCTGTTTTGGTGTTTTCTTACATGTTAAGCACTAAAAACTGAGAACTATTTGTCTTCCCTTCTCCTTTTCCCACAATGTTTTCGAAATCCTTTCTCCACTGACATGTTAACCCTTTATCACAAAGTACCAAATTTTAAGGATCTTGAGGAAGAAGGCTTTTGAAAACTTTGAGGTAAAAGTAGAAAAAACAATTTTCTGGTAACCAGCATTTTCTCCTTTTCCCACTACGTTTTCCTCCCTTCCATGGGTAACTATCAGTTTCTGAATCATGTTTATTTTGTCGTCCACAAGTGTTTTCATTTTGGTCCAGTCTAATATGTTGTTTTTTGGTAAAGAGTCAACATCAGATTGTCTGTTAAAGAGCTGTACATCAAGTAGTCTAGACAGGTAGAAATTCAAATTTATCAAACATGGCTTACCTCATCAGTTGCCCCTGTATATTTTTCCTGTGTAGTATCTAGTTCTGTTTGGAGTTTTAAAATAGCTTGGTCTCTGTTGGCAACCTGGTGAGAAAGTAAAACTTATCAAATAGTATCATAAATTCAACAACATTTCTCTTATATCCCACAGGCTAGTGCATCTATGCATTCTAGGAGTTCACCTTAACTCTTAACCAAACGACAAAATTTTAGACTCATCCAAATTAAAAGCACTGACAGACAACCAAATAACAGTTATTCAACAGTTGAAATTTGCTTTTGGAAGGGTAGAAAACATTGTGGGAAAAGGAGAAAATGCTGGCTACCAGCATTTTCTCCTTTTCCCACATTGTTTTCAAAAGCCTCCTTTTGCAGGGTCGTTAAAAGTGGGGATTGTGTAGTAAGGGGTTAATCTGAAATTCACAAAAGTCTTTCCAGGCCTTTCTCCTAATTATCTGAACAGGGTAAGAAGAGATGTCAGAGGGATGAATATTGTCAGTAAGACTTTCATTGATCTGATGGAAAAAATTATGGCTCATCTGGGATTTCAAGTCACAGCCTGTATATTATCAGCCCTGTATATTGTCACAGAGCTAACCTATGCTGGTTTTTATCACAATAACCTTTTAACATAACAATTAAATTTTCATTCTTTAAATTATCTTCATATATTTATAAGGACCTAGTGTCAGAGATAGATAAGTTTTTTTTTTTCTTACACAGAATGCTTTTTCTGTTTTTTTTTTCCTCAGGTCACTGGTAAATTAACAATACTGCCTACATTCAATATACAGTCTAAATTTTATTCAAAATTCAAAAATTCACCTTTGAGGCATTGTGTAAGAAAAATGTTTATGATTCAAATTAAGAAAAACATTTAACCATATATCAAAACGACAAAATTTTAGACTGGTCCAAATCAAAAGCATTTGCAGATGACAGATTAAATTTTGTTCCAATCATGGAATTTGTGTTAAAGAGTAGAAAACATTGTGGGAAAAGGAGAAAATGCTGGTAACCAGCATTTTCTCTTTTTATCACAATGTTACAAGTTTTACTCTTCAGGGTTGTTAAAACTTGGAATTGTGTGATAGAGGGTTAAAATAGTTTTATAGTTTCGCGTGTCTCATAAACTGTGAGAAGAACCTCATACCTCTTTCTGACATGTTCTATGTTTTTCCTGTGATATAGTCAAGTCAAGTTCCAGCTGGTGAAGCTGTTCCTGTAACTGGGATACTTCCTCAGAGCTAGATATTCCAACTTTGTTCAGCTTAGAGTTCTCTGTTTTCAGCTTCTCTATTTCGTCTTCAGCTTTCATAAACTGTGAAGAAATCGACAAAAAGTAAGAGGCAATGCACAGCTCAGTATGCAATATACAATACAAAGTCTACAGTGTCAGTTCATTTGTTTGGTATTTAACTCTTTACCAAATGACAAAATTCAAGACTTGTCCAAATTGAAAGCATGTGCAGACGACAATTGAATAGTGGCTTAAATGACAAAATTTGACCTTGGTAGGATAGAAAACATGGTGGGAAATGGAAAAAATGCTGGTTACTAGCATTTTCTCCTTTTCCAACAATGTTTTCACAAGTCCTTTTCTTAGGTGTTGTTACTGAATTGATTGAATGGTGTTTTACGCTGCTTTCAACATTATTTCTGTCATATCACCGTGACAAAGTGTCGTTAAAACTCAAAACTGTGTGGTTATGGGTTAAATAATGTGCCCAGCATGAAGAAGTAGTTTATTTTCTGGGGAAAAAAAAAAAAAAAAAAGGGCAAGAAACATTCTAACAGCTATCTGTAAACCCTGATAAGTAAACAATCACTGAATAGGCTAATTTCAGACCTAACCAAAATCTATCAAAATTTTCACAAAGTACAAATACTTGCAGTAAAGGAGTGTAACACTCTGTCACCCAAACAATTTGGAAAACATTGCTGAAATAGGAACACATGCTCATTAGAAGCTACTGCTCCTTTGTCCACAATGTTCTCCAAAGCCATAAACTTTAAGGGCATAAAAATCAGATTTGTACAGCTAAAAACAAGTTATTAAAAAAAACACTCTCAAAAAATCAATTCTGATATTCAACTACTTACATCATTGTAACATTTACTGTATTGTGATTGTGACTCTAACAGATCTTCCTGTAGGTGTTTTACTTGATCTTCATGCCGATTTTTCTGAAATAGAACATATAAGTATAAAATCAATACAATGTAGAATTAGGTTTAATTTTATAAGTAACCAAATACAGTGCTTAGTAACCAAAGGACATAGGACAAACTTTCAGACAAAGACAGGGCAACAAAGGCATAAGCAGACATAAAATGCAATTACATGGTGTGATTAATGAAATATGGAAGTGGAGAAAAATACCCTGATCCCCTCCCATGCTTAAGCAAAATACATTGTTTCTGAGTAGATCCTGCTCAGCTGTGCTTTAATTTTCAAATTTCAAGGGGAAGACATAAGGAAGATTAAACAATTTCACTTACATCATCTTCTGCCTTCTTTCTAGTCTCATCCAGATCATAATGACATTGGGTCAGAGCATCTTGCAGTTTTTTAATGGTTTCTGATTGTCTTGTGGTCTCCTGTAGCTTTTCATGATGTTTCGCCTTCAACCTTCCAATGTCTGCATTCAGCTTCTGAATAGTGTCATCCCGTACAACAACCTGAAATATTTAATGTTTTGGAGGGTATAACTTTTTCAGTATCATTTTGCGCATGGACAAAGTCATATCGGATGACTATGAAATCATGTCCATAATAGGGCAGTCAATACAAGATAGGGTTTGATACATAAATGAATGTAAAAATGTGGCAAATGAAGGAATTTTCATTGCGAGCAATTTGTTTTCCTGCCACAAAGTTTCCAATAGCCAATGTGCTGCAATACAAAAACAGTGCTTTCAAGATGTAAAGAGTTAAATTGAAACAGGTTAACTTGAACTCTTTCAAACTCCATGTATTAATTCTTTATCGCACAATCCCAAGTTTTAACGACCTTGAGGAAGAAGTCTTTTGAAAACATTGTGGGGAAAGGAGAAATTGCTGATAACCAGCATTTTCTTATTTTCCAACTATGTTTTCAGTCCTACCAAAGACAAATTCCATCATTTGAGCCACATTTTATTTGTTGCCTGCATATGCTTTCAATTTAGAAAAGTTTAAAATTTTATTGTGGGGTACAAAGTTAATTAACAAACCTTTTCTGTCACATCTTTCTGTTGTCTTTGTAGGGAGGCTAGATCTGTTTTGAGCTGCTGAATAAAGTCTTCTTTGTTGTTACACTGAAAAAAGTAGTTTAAAACTGTATTAAAGACTTTGTTACAGTGAAATACAGCATACTGATATTGTGGAAAAGAAGGCATTTGACAATCAGTACCAGCATTTTCTCCTTTTTCCATAATGTTTGCTTTCATTTCCAAGATATTTATTTTCTTCAAATGCTTCCAAAATAAAAGGATCCAAAATTTCATCATATGGAAAAGACTTAAAGCAATCTGTATGAAAAAAAAAAAAAACCTGTGATTTCATTCTCTGAAAAAAGAACTATTCTAGAACAAACACTTACATTAAGTTGCAGATTATCAATTTTTGACTGCATGGATGTTTGTTCTATATTAGAGTTACGTAACAGATCTTCTAGTCTATTGATCTCTTCCAGCTGGTTTGAGCTTCTCTTTTTGACATCCTCCAGTTGGGTCTCCAAGGTTGCAATGCTTGCTTTCTTCGAGTCAACCTGAGTTTAAATAGAAGTTACTTTCTTACAATTATTGTTACAATTAATCCTTTACTCATTACCTCATGAACAAATTTGGAGCACACAATGTTGTAAACTCCGTTAACAAACTCTGTTGAATCTTTACCACATGACAAAAATGTAGACATGGCCAAATTGAAAGCAGATGCAGACAAAAAGTTAAATTTGACTATGCAATGGAATTTGTTTTTGGTAGGGCAGAAAGCATAGTGGGAAAAGGAGAAAATGCAGGTTACCAGCATTTCCTCATTTTCCCTCCATGTTTTCAAAAAGCTTCTTCTTCAGGGTTGTTAAAACTTGGGATTGTGTGGCTGAGGGTTAAAAGTATTGATAATAAGCATGAGTTCAGGTTTAGTGTGACAGCACTGTGTCAAAAAGGTTTATTACTTGTTACCAACAATTTCTAATTTTGCCACATTTTTTTTTCATAACTGTCAGTTTGCAAGACACATAAAGTTGTCTTTCCTCTTCAACAGCTTTACATATAAATTTGGTTCAGTTCACTGGCAACACTTATTCAACCTATTACCCACACTGTAACCAGTAAGACAAAAACTTTCTCCTCAAAATTTAACATTTCCTATTCTCCCATTTATGTTATACTTTGACTGACTGACTGACTCTCTCTCTCTCTTTCTGACTGACTCTCTCTCTCTCTCTTTCTCTCTCTCTCCCACCCACACACACACACCTGTTCATCTTGTTCACAAACTGATGAAAAATAATTATGCACACAGTTTGGGCAATACATTTTTTTTCTACAACTAAAAAAATTTACTTTGGTGCCTAAACTTACCTCTGTGTTTGCTGTGCGGTTTTGTGTTTTAAGCTGCTCTATTTCTCGTTCTAGTTGGTTAATCTGCAGTTAGGATATATATACAGCATAATGTACAAAGCAGTTAATTAGAAGCAGATATATTGTAGTAATTTTTCTATACTAACTTAAAATATCACATTAATTACTATTCAATCATGGACACGTGACATTGTACAAAGCAGTAGCTACTGCTTGTTGAGAGCAATTTCTTTTGCCACAACGTTTTCAAATGGTATCTGCAGAAGCACGATAAAAGTGGTCTGCAGGTGGTAATGTGTAGACTAAGTGCAGTTCTACAAATCTTCACCTATCTACTCATTTCACAAGAACACTTACAGTTAAAAGGTAATTCAGCTATAAAACAAGAAAACATATATATTTGATGTGCTGTCAAACAGTTCAATAAGTCTTTTTTTCTTACAGCACAGCTGTTTGAGACAATACTACATGTTTATTTCAGTCTTGAACGTTCAGTTTGCCAAAATAAATGAAAGGTAACTTTTCATTTTGGGAAATACATGTAAATCAGGGTCCTTATTCATCAACCATTCTTAAGAATATTCTTAGTCTTATGCTGAAGAATTTTCTGGATTTGAAAATAATACACCATTTGGTTTAGCCAATAAACCAATCAGATTTCAAATCTAGAAATTTCCAGAGAATTAGATAAAGAATATTCTTTGGAATGGTTGGTGACCCAGCAGTGTGATTAATGAAAAGGAGTCTAATTGAAAAATTGGCATTTATATCCCTTTACCAACACTCCCAAATTTTAATAATCCTGTGGGAAAATGCTTTTGAAAACATTGTGGAAAAGGGGGATAATGCTCATAACCAATTTTTTTTTTTCCTTCTCAAACCAACATTTTTTCTAGCCATTCTAAACCTAATTCAACTATTTGAGAAACAAATAATTTGTCGTCTGCAAATGCTTCCAATTTGAAAAGTCTATGATTTTGTCATTTAGTAAATGGTTAAGGCTATTTTGGAAAGATTATCTCTCAACATATCAGACAGTGTAGATCCAAGATCAGACTGCAAGATTTGTGGTGTCAAACCTTAGTCTATATGCCTGACGAACAGTCTTATACAAAAGTTATCAGAATGCTCAGTCTGTAATTAGACTTTTTGTTATGCACTGTGCTCCACTTCACTTCAAAACAATAATTCAGTGTGTTAGGTTCTAGGAGGAAATTACAAAATCTAAACCTTCTAACACAGAGGCTTAACTCTTTACCAAACGACAAAATTTTGGATCAGACCAAATTGAAAGCAATTGCAGATGACATATCCAATGTAGCTCAAATGGTGATTTCTATCTTTGATAGGGTAGAAAACATTGTGGGAAAAGGAAAAAATGCTGGTTACCAGCATTTTCTTCTTTTCCCACAATGTTTTCAAAAGTTTTTTTTTTTTCAGGGTCGTTAAAACTCGGGACTGTGTGATAAAGAGTTAAACTAACACTTATGAAAATTTATGTCTGTAAAATAATTCCATGATGTAATGATTTTAATAGTTTTTGGCCAGAACTATTGGACAGTCTCAGCTTGAAAAACACTTTCTAAACAGTCTGATCCTAACATACACTTTCTGCAAAAGCAACTTAAGTTGTGGTAGTTACTTGAAAGGTTCAATGATGTACCAAAATTGTATACATGTATCACTTCAAGAAACTTTGTGATAGATATATTTGCCACAATGTCTGCCGATTCAAATTTTGTGTATCTGTATTTTCTACTCTTTTTCATTCATACAAATCACAGTGACCTTTACAACTCTTTTTTTCAAGGTCAGATGCTAGAAATCTCAAATACCATTACTCTTAAAAGTATGTTTGCCATGAAATTTCACTGAATTGGCGGAAATCGTGAAAAACTTGCTTTATTGAGTAAAAATCTGCGACATAAGAAAATCCAACATGCAAGATGTTTAGGGTGGCTAATAGAAGTGGAACACAGAGGCAGAGGCCACAAAAAGTCTACTTACAGTCTGATCTATACTGATTAAATGATTCACACTTTCTGTCAACTATAGAAACATAACAACTTAACCCTTTCCCAAACAAGCCCTGGTTTTCACATGTCTGCAGTACAAGTCTTTTGAAAACACTGTGGGAAAAGGAGAAATTGCTCATAATGAGCAATTTCTCCTTTTCCCACAGTGTTTTCTACCCTTTTTGACAACTTTCTGCCATTTTCATCAAATTTGAAATTGTCGTCTGCAAACTCTTTGAATTTGGACCAGTCCAAAATTTGTCGTTTGGGAAAGGGTTAAGGAATACTAAAGCTATGCTCAGTATGTTTAATTGAAATACTAGTACAAGTAAATACCACTTACAAAGCTGCAGTTGTAGAAACAAGACCTAGCTCTATCTTTTATCAATGTCAACATGCATTAGTGATTCTTAGAGGATAAAACCTCGAGACTTTTTCAATATTTTCGAAAAAGGCGAAAAAGCTGGTAACTAGTACTTTCTCCTTTTCCTCCAATGTGTTTTTACTCTTTTTACGACAAAGTCCATAAATTTGAGCAACAGTAATATCCATTTGTCATCTGCAAATGCTTTCAAATTGGACGTCTCTAAAATTCTGTTGTACAACAAAGAATTCAGAGACTGAATGCTATTAACTTTGATCACAATCCATTCAAAGACCCAAGCTATCATCTTCATAAAAACTCACCTCAATGCTGAAATCTGTCCGTGCTTGATAAAATTCTAAGAAGTGGAAAGGACATGTCATAGTCAAAAGCCCTGTGTGACTGAGGCTCTCACTGACTAATTTCTGGTCATACTAAGTTTTGTTTTTCCTCTAAATACTAGAATATACGAGCCATGCTCTGGCAAAAGCTGATTTAACTCTTTCCCAAACAAGCCCTGGTTTTCACGTGTCTGCAGTACAAGTCTTTTGAAAACACTGTGGGAAAAGGAGAAATTGCTCGTAACGAGCAATTTCTCCTTTTCCCACAGTGTTTTCTACCCTTTTTGAGACCTTTCTGCCATTTTCATCAAATTTAAAATTGTCGTCTGCAAACTCTTTCAATTTGGACCAGTCCAAAATTTGTTGTTTGGGAAAGGGTTAATACATCTTTGTGACACATTATACCATGCAAGTCATCACATAATCATGGATCCATAAAATTCATTGTGTCTAACAACAAGCTGAATCATGACAGAGAACGGTCATTGGACTTGCAGAAAATTTAACAATAGCAAAAAGTTTCAGCCCAGGTCAGCCCAGGTCAGCCTGCGCGAACTGCACATAATTTCTGCAGATGCATTAAACCCCCTTTTTACAGAGCATTGCTTACATATATGTAATATCAGTGCTCTAGGAAAAGGAGGTTCAAAGAATCTCTGCATTGCAGTATACCAAGCAAGCTGCTGAATAATATTGATCACTTTTGTCTGAAAAAACTACTTCAGTCATTACTCTTTTGACATGCACAAAATTTAACAATTGCAAAAAGTATCAACTGCAGACTACACAGGCTGATATGGGTCAATAGCTTTTGCAGATGCATCAGACCCCTTTTTCAAAGAGCCTGAATCATATATATGAGCCATGCTCTGGCAAAAGGGGGCTTAATGCATCTCGGTGATGCACGATACGAAGCAAGTCGTCACATGATTATGGATCCATAAAACTCATTTTGTATAACAAATGACTAAATCCTGGGGTAGAATGATCCATTGACATGCAGAAAATTGACCAGTAACATAAAGCTTTGACCAAGGTTAGCCTGCGCGGACTGCGCAGGCTGACCTGAGTCAATATTGTTTGCAGATGGATTTTAGCCCCTTTTTTACAGAGCATGGCTCATACATAACATAATGACTCACTAAACTGATTTACATGTACTTTCATTGTATTAGGTTGTTTACCTTTTCTTCCCGTTTATTATTTATTTCTTGCAAGTTAACATAGTCCATCTTCAGTCTCTTAATAGCATCTTCCCGCCTCTTCACCTGAAAGTATTGACAAAAACATTTTTTAAGTACTTGTGAATATCTTAAAATTGCACAAATAAGACTTATACAAATTTGTTTTCAAGCATTTGACACAATTCAGAATATATAAAAATGTTCTACTATGAATTTAATGCCATAAACAACAGAACAATCAATTGATGAAGACAAGAACTTTCATCTAAAATCTTTGGGACAAGGAAGGCCTCAGCTTCTCAATAAATTTTTCATTATCTACATGATCTAATTGTATCAAGAGGGACATTTCAAGCATGAGAACAGTGTAGCTAAAAACTAGCAGAGCATTGGAAACCAGAACAGACAAAAGCTGTGGAATATGTCAACTTGGTGTAACTGAGTTACAAAAGCTGACTGCTTTGGACTGCTGGAAACTGAGTATTACATATTTTCAACATCAATTTGGTATAACAGCTAGGTTGCCCTCAAGACCCAGACAGCATAGCATGATAATGTCTCAAGCCAAATAAGTGCAGATCACAAATGCCAGAAGACATTGGAGTAGTTTAAAAGATATTGGGGAATCACAGATTTTGATAGGAAATACTAATGCTCAATCAATTGGGCCAAAATCTGTTTTAACCCTTTACCATACAATGCCACCTTTTAACGACCCTGGGAAAGAAGCCTTTTGAAAACATTGTGGGAAAAGGAGAAAATGCTGGTAACCAGCATTTTCTCCTTTTCCCACGTTTTCTGCCCTATCAAAGAAAAATTGCCCCATTTGAGCCAAACAGAAATTGTCATCTGCAAACGCATTAATTTGGACAAGGCTATAATTTTGTCTTCTGGTAAAGGGTTAAGTAAGCTCCTGTTCCAAAGCTAATGCCCAAAATTTATGTACTTAGGACATGTATCATAACCAATTCTATGCAATTTCTTCCTCTGCCTCCAGGTTTCGTAAAAATGTCCGATGCAAGACAAAAAAAAGTTGTATGCAAGTGGTGATGCATTTAAAGACAAGTCTCTGACCTCTAATTCCATCAAATTCATCTTTGGCTTTGACATCTTGTTCAAAAATCCACATAGAATTACAGCATGAAACTAAAATATGGACAACAATGGTGCACAAGACAGCAGTTTCAAGAATTCACCAAAGCAGTTTACATCCATACTGAACAAGAAACTTGAATCTTAATAATAAACCACCTCTACAAACAATTGAGCTTACAACAATAGAAACATCAAAATGACACATACCTGTTTGAAATATCAAATGATTATTTGAAAAACTCCATTATTTCTCTGTTAACTCTTTCTTTAACCACAAAATTTAGACTAAGAATATTTAAAAACAACCAAAAAAATCTGAACCAAAGAGTAAGAATTTTCTTTGAAAAAGTAGAAAACATTGTGGGAAAATGAGAAAATGCTGGTAACCAGCATTTTCTTATTTTCCCACAATGTTTCCAAAAGCTCTCTACCTCTGTGTTGTTTAAACATGGGACTGTGTGGTGAAGAGTCAATCTGATGGGTTTTTGTATTTATCAAAATTGAGTTGTTCAGAGAGGCCATGAGTTTGGTTATTGTGTGAAGACATGGTATTGTTTATGTGCAATGAATGACAAACAAATTGGAGGTCTGAAGTTGAACCCTTATCAATAACAGCTTATAACCTCTTACATTTATTTTTTTTTCGTTTTTAGCTTTTGAGGACAATTCCAGTCCACAAGAAAACCTCAGTGCCACAATTTCAAGGCTGACTCACTCCTATATTAGACAATGTTGATCTAACGACAGGCTCCAGCCTGCAAGCTCTGTGCAGTCCGATATAAATCTACATTGCCTAAAAAGGCAGATGATATCATTACATCCAAAACAAAATTTTCAGCAGACATCTTTAAAAATAACTTTTGAGAAACTGACAGTGTGAAATGAAAATTAATAAATCTAATGTTCCCAGTTTTGCTTAGCATGTTAACTCTTTGCCAAATGGAACAACTTGGTAGATAGCATTTTCTCCTTTTCCAACAATGTTTTCAAAATACTTCTTTTCTCAGGTTCGTTAAAAGTTGCAACTGTGTTCTAAAGAGTTAAGGTAAAGTCTCACAGCTATCTGTAACAAACAAGAGTTTACTGATCTTGTCATAACATTGTACAAGTACTCAAACCCAAAATGAAGCAGAAGTCTGCTATCTATGAAAATCACTTCTTCTTTTATAATCTCCCAAGATTTTCATCTGCATGCTTTTTTTTGCAAAATTAGTATTGATTTGAGTACAGGGGCATATGAATATCTTTCACATAGGTTTTAGAAGTTTTTTTCAGAATTCAAATCGATCAACATATCTAGACCTGTGAATTGTACATTAATGGGTTAAGAAAACCAACAAAGACAAACAAAATCAGCAAAGGCACAACTCTTCATTGTTGGCAAGCAGTCAAACCATGACCAACTCCATGGCAATAGAACAATGAAATCTAGTCAATAATATATAAAGGAAAAATATTCAATTTTAACAAAAAGTGAAATCTTTCAGAAAAGACTGATCAACTTTACTGAAGTGTGAAAAACAAAACATAGAAATAAGAACTCTGTTGCAGGCACATGTATGTACAAACACCTTTTCTCCAACATGTAAAAACAGCTCCTTGCAAACTTGTAATTTAATTGATGGTGTTAAACACAACATTGCATATAGATGACATTTTTATTTCTATTTTGCAATAGAAAAACTTTTGGAACCAATATAGTACAAAGAGACATTGCTTGCACACACTTTTTTCACATTTATTTTTCAGAAGTTTCTCCATTCCCCAAAATGTTTTCTTCCACTTTTCCTCTTTATCAAACAACAGAATTTTAGACTGGTCCAAATTGAAAGCATTTTGTAGACTACAAATTAAATGTTACTCAAAACATGAAGTCTGTCTAAGAAAAGATAGAAAACATTGTGGGAAAAGAAGAAAATGCTGGCTACCAGCATTTTCTTCTTTTTCCCACACAGTTTTCAAAAGCCTTCTTCCTCAGAATCATTACAAGTTGGGACTGTCTGACAGAAGCTTATAAAACACTCATTATTTCAGCCACAGTTTCACTTTGTTTTGTAAATGCTTTTATAATGGATCAGTCCAAAGTTTTGTCGTCCAGAAAGACAGTGCTAAACTGAACAAAATATTTACCCTCACAAGAAGTTGTATTTGCTTAAAATAAGATATACATGTAATACAATTGAAAATGTACAGAAAACACCAAATGTGTCAAAAATTCTTGGGTCATAATGAGGTTACAAGCAACATAATATTGATCATGGTTTACACATAAATATATGTGAAAATATTGTGGCAAAAGTAGAAACTAACTGTTGCATGCTATTTCTCAATTTGTCTGAAAGTTCTTTTAAAAAGTTATTTCTTTCAAGATGAGAAGAGTAATCTGCAGGTTATCTGGAGAAGTTAATCAGTCCTTGCCCGAAGTTCCTTAATTTCCAAGAGAATGCATAACAGTGATGCTGTCAAGCTCCGAAGGGTGTTTCTTATTAACTCTTTACCCAACAACAAAATTCTTTAATTGTCTGTATTCAACATGCCAGCAGGCAATATATTTAATCTGGCTCAAAATATGGGATTTGTTTGTAAAAGGGAAGAAAACCTTGTGAGAAAAGGGGAAAATGCTGGTCACTGGCATTTTCTCCTTTCCCTCAAAGGTTTCAAAAGCGTTCTCTATCAGGGTTATTGTAATTCGGGTTTGTCTGATATAGAGGTTAACTCAACAACATTTAAGACTTGATTACCAGTATACTGAATGTGTCTTCATTGCCTTGTCAAAGGAGCCATCCTCATGGACCGCCAAGTAAGCAGGAATTGAACCATGTTCTTTATATAAAAAAGTTCAATGCCTCAACCCTTTACTTAACTCTTTACCACACAATCCCAAGTTTTAACGACCTGAGAAAGAAGGCTTTTGGAAACATTGTGGGAAAAGGAGAAAATGCTAGTAACCAGCATTTTCTCCTTTTCCCACAATGTTTTCTAACCTTTCCTAAACAAACTTTAATTTTTCAGTCACATTTACTTTGCTGTCTGCAAATGTTTTCAATTTGGACAAGTCTAATTTTTTGTCGTTTGGTAAAGAGTTAACAATCCTGCATTTTAATAGCCCTGAGGAAAGAGCCTTTTGAAAATACCGTGGGAAAAGGAGGAACTGCTGGTAGCCAGCATTTTCTCCTTTTCTAACAATGTTTTCCACCTTTACAAAGACAAATCCAGTCATCTCAGCTATATTCAGTTGGTCAACTGCAAAGGCTCTCATTGTGGACAAGTCTTAATAATTATATCATTTAGTGAAAAAAATTTTCAACCCAGACATTACTTTATGACAAATACATTGACTCTTTACCATACTGGTAAAGATCTGACCACTAAGCAATAGGCTACCCTTTGTAATTGAGAAGACAAAAACAAAAGATTGATAACGATCAAACTCTCACCTCTGAATTCAGGACATCCTGCTCACTTTGTGCATTTATGGCAAAGGCCTGGATTCGAGCCTCCAACCGACCATTCTCCTCCACAGACTCTCTGTACTGTGTTTTCACCTGTGCCAGTTCATGTTCCAACTGCTGGATTGTTATTTCCCTTCTTGACAGCTATTTATACAGACAAAAAAAATACTTAGCTCTTTATTTGTAGTAGATGACCCTTTTTTATGTCAGTAGACCTCTTTGAAAACATTGTGGCAAAAAGAGAAATTATTTGTAAAAAGGAATTTCTCCTTTCATCTAAAAGCTTCTGCATGACTGTTGTATTCATTATAAGAACATAATTCAAATTGGTGGCCCCCATGTGATCAAAGGAGAAAACAGAACATCAATTATGTTTTCAAAACGTATTCATGTTCATATCAGAGGCCATCTCTACAAGCAAATATATATAATCAATGTGCAGCTTTTCCTTTTACAGTTGCCAAAACAAAACCTAGTTTTAAGTCCTTTTAGCTCTTTATCACACAATCCAAAGTTTTAATGATCTTGTGGGAAAAGCCTTTAGAAAACATTACAGGAAAATGAGAAAATGCTGGAAACCAGCATTTTCTCCTTTTCCCACAATGTTTTCTATCGTTTACGGGACAAATTTCACAATCTAAGCCACAAATAATTTGTCGTCTGCAAGAGCTTCTAATTTCGAGCCTAAAATTTTTTTCCCGCGGTAAAGAGTTAACATAAGGTCTCACTACTCACATTATCATCGGTTTTCCGTCTCTGTTCCTCTAAGTTACCCATATCCATCTCGAATTTCTGTATAACAGAATCCTTTTTGGACAATTCATCTTGCATATCTCTCACACTGGATTGTAATCGCCCAATCTGTTCCTCACGGGATAGCACCTGATTATACAAAAAATAAATGAGTGGCACTCTGGCAAAAAGCAGTTTAATGTATCTCATTATTGAGGCATTCTACCAAGCAAGTATTCATATAACTATGGATTTATAAAATCCATTTTAACTGACAATGGACTGAATCATGAGGTAGATGACTTCTCTGACACGCAGAAAATTGATCAACGGCAAAAATTTTCAACCCAGACATTACTTTTTGACAAATACATTGACTCTTTACCATACAATGACACGTTTTAATGCCTCTGGGAAATCAGACTCTTGAAAACAATGCTTTGAATTCAGGCCAGTCTAAAATTAATATGTCATGTGGTAAAGAGTTAAACCCAGATTTCATAGACTATGGCTCAAATAAAGTCAAATATGGTTCTGTACTATTTAATAAAGGACGGGGAAATTACAATTTTTCTTACTTGTACAGACATCAATCTATTTCCCAAAGTTTTTGTAGAAAAGACAATTGTACCAAGTTCTACTTACATATTCATTTCACCATATTGAACTTTTTACCAAACAACAAAATTGTGGACTGGACCAAATTGAATACATTTTGAGGCAACAGCATAACTGTAGCTACATTGATTATTTCTGTCTGTAATAGGGTAGAAAACATTGTGGGAAAAGGAGAAAATGCTGATTACCAGCATTTTCTCCTTTTCTCACAATGTTTTCAAAAGGCTGATTCCTCAGGGTCGTTGAAACCCTGGATTGCATGGTAAAGGGTTAACCCTTTCCCAAACGACAAATTTTGGACTGGTCCAAACTGAAAGAGTTTGCAGACGACAATTTTAAATTTGATGAAAATGGCAGAAGGTCTCAAAAAGGGTAGAAAACACTGTGGAAAAAGGAGAAATTGCTCGTTACGAGCAATTTCTCCTTTTCCCACAGTGTTTTCAAAAGACTTGTACTGCAGACACGTGATAACCAGGGCTTGTTTGGGAAAGGTTAAGGTATAAAATGATAAATACATAGCTGCACAGGCAGAGCTTAACCCATATCCCGCTAAATAACATATATAAACTTTCAAGCCGATAGTAAAATCCAGAATATAGTTTTGTTGAACTTGTTTTTTGGAGACATATTACTTCTTAGCGGACAATGTAGATCAAAAATCAGACTGCATGTTCTGTGCAGTCTGATCTTGATCTACACTGTCTGCAAAAGGTCAGTTAGTCGCGCTTAATTTACTGAGAAAACATGGGCTCTTGCCCCTGTATAAATGGATTATCAACATCTTTTAGCTTAGGGACTGCTTTTTTTATTTCTTGTTTTAGATTTTTCACAAAACTTGCTATAATCTAATTTGTTTCCTTTTTTTTTCCCAGGTATCAATGTCACATTCTGATGGTAAATACTGTTACGCAAATCTTTATTATGGTTTATCATTTAGTCAACAATCCTGAGTTGTAACGACCCTGGGGAAGGAGCCGTTTAAAAACATTGTGAGAAAAGGTGAAAATGCTGGTGACCAGCATTTTCTCCTTTACCAACAATGTTTTCTACCCTTTTAAAGTCAGGTTTCATCAAGTGAGCCACATTAAATTTGTCCTCTGCAACAGCTTTGAATTTGGACAAGTTTAAAATCCTTGTCTGGTAATCGTTGTTTACCAAATGTTGTTTGGTAAAGAGTTAAGCCAACCTGAACCATTGAAAAACAGTGAATTCATATATTGTCCATTTCAAGGGTGAGGGCTAACCTGAGATGATGATTGTGTCAGTTTTTCATGAAGAATGTTTATTTCAGCTTTCAATCTTGCCGTCTCTTCCTCCTTGTCACTAATCTTAGTTTTAAACATCGTCTCTGACTGACTAGTAACAATATCCTTTTCTTGCACTGAGGCTTGGAGACGATTCATTTCTCTTGAGGTTGCAGCATATCGACCATGAATTTGTTGCAATTCCTTCTCCATTTGTTCAATACGATGTTCTGCATCATGGGTCTTTCCGTCTGCGGCTTTGACTTCCTCTCGTAGCTGCTTTATAACGTCTCCTCTATGCTGGGCAGTGTTCAGAGCTTCCCTGAGTTTTTCTTCAATTTCTCTGTTCTCATTCCTCATTTTGACAACAGTATCATGACGCTCAGCAACCTAGTAAAGGTAAAGTTATCTCACTTTATTACATGCCAATGAAAAGAAATAACCTCTTCAGAAAAAGAAGAAATACAACTGAAATGAACATCTTTGGGCTAAAAAAATGATCATACTTCAGCAATCTCAAATGCATGTTAGTTTTTGCAAGACTTTCTGAGGAAAAAATATTAAGACAGGGTAGAATATCAAGATAAGGCCACACATTCTTTGCAGCCTGATCTTACTCTACGTTGTCTGCAAAAGAACCAAAGTGATACATCATGCCCTAAAGGTTTAGAGACTTCCTTTGTGGAAATGAATCTATTTCATAAATGTGTTTGTAATTTGAAAAAAAATCCTTTTGTCTCATACTGAGCAGCATACCTTTTTTTTTTTTAAAATCTTAGATTACTAAACAGTAACAGAATTAAGAATGAGTCTATACTTCAGGGGTTAATACTGCTATCTTCTGCAGTCTTTTATTTCAATGTCAGCCTTTCAAAGTTGTTTAATGTTTTACCAAACAATCCTAAGTTTTAACAATTTTAAAAGAACAGCTTTTGAAAAACATGGTAGGAAAAGGAGATATCGCTGGTAACCAGCATTTTCTCTGTTTCCCACAATGTTTTCTATCCTTTTAAAGATAAAATCATTTGAATTTTACTTCAATTGTATTCTACAAATGCTTTCAACCTAGACCAGAGGGTTAAACTCTTTGAAAACTTTAAGGGAAAAGGAGAAAATGTCCCTATTTCCACAAGTTTCCTTTACTCTTTAAAAGACGAATCTCCCCATTTGGGCCACATAAATTATGTCAAATGCAAATGCTTTGAATTTTGACAAGTATAAAGTTTTGTCATCTGGTAAAGCATTATATCAAGAAATGGCAACCAATTAAATCTCTACAAAATCACTGAAGAATTGGATTCCCTATCAATGAAATTATCACACTGTCTCTTGTTATAAGAATGCAACAAAAGCAATACATGTAATTGTAACCTATGAATGTCTGCAAAGCATGTATTGCTGAAGAAATAATGTGTATTAATCACTTCTAGCTCAAGATACTGGGGATTAATTTGAACAGACCTTAATCTGTAAGAAAAGACAAGGAATATTATAGGTTAGGAGCTCTTATATATATGGGATTTCAAACCACTGGCACTTTGGTGATACATAATGAAGTAGCGTGAACATGTAAGCAAAAGAAATCTCATATCTCATCCTCTGATGTTATTTGAACAACTAATATAATATACCAGCCACTTCCAAGACATACTAGTAAGTATTGCAAAATGCCGAGTTTCAAGATCAAGAAGCCAGGATGCTTAAAAACTCACATCCAAACTGCTAACAAACATACTTGTACTTTGTCATAAAAAGCAGAGCATAAAGCAATCAAGTCCAAAAGAACTAAAAAAAGAAGAAAGTAAATTTCTACTTTTAAGACAATTATGGCCTGAAACAAATTTGCTGCTGCATTAAAAAACAGACATTCAACATTGCCTGATGTTTAAGCCATAAATATATACATGCATACATGAAAAAAGATTTGCAAAAGGGAAAATTGCCTATTATTAGCATTTTGTCATTTTCCTATAATATTTTCAAAAGTGGTCTTTGCACACCAAGAAAAGTTGTATAAAAGTGGTATTGTGTTTAGCCAAATGTGACTATCAAGAAGATAAGACCATACAGAGTGAGCATTGAAGATAAAGAGCAAGAGATTGAAAAAGCAGTCTATAATGCAATAATGACCTTTGCCTCAGCCAATAAGATAGCTAGTCATGGAATTTGAATAAGATTGATATCTAGTATGGTTTGTGAATATATCCAAGAACACCTAAAATTCTCAGCTTTGTATTTC
Organism: Tridacna gigas; assembly: GCA_945859785.2. Lineage (NCBI taxonomy): Eukaryota > Metazoa > Mollusca > Bivalvia > Cardiida > Cardiidae > Tridacna > Tridacna gigas. The sequence goes on along the minus strand of OX244034.2, from coordinate 51,148,147 downwards.
TTAATAGTCTGATCTTGGATTCATATTGTTTGATATTGCTCGAGAAATTTTTGCCAAAAATAGCCTTGAAATGAAAAAAAAGAAAGGAGACTTTTCAAATGAGTGAAAATGACCATTTTACTTTGTTACATCCTGAGTTTTAAGGCTTACTTTAAACTTTCACCAGCCAATTAGAATTTTTTTAATTCATGTACAAATGTCCATGACAAGTCTGATCATAAAACCTGTCAGACTATAGAAGACTTTCAATACTCTATCTCTTATTAATAATTCTAATTTTCTAATATCTTTTTTCAACTGCCCATCATAGGAAGCTACTTCAGGATATAAGAGGCCCTGTACCAAGTCTTACCCCTTTAATAAATGCCAAATATGGAGACATGCAGATTTGCAGATGACAAATTAGGTGTGCCCAAAATGACTGGATCTGTCTTTGAAAGGGTCAAAAGATTGTAAGGAAGAAGAAAATGCTGGTAACCAGAACTTTATTCTTTTCCTATTATGTTTTGAAATACAATCTTCTCAGGCTTGACAAGACATGGAACTGTTTGACAAAGGGATAAGCTTTCGCAAGCAAGGAAATTTGCAGCAAGTAAGTAACCAATGGAGCTGATACACTAGAAAAAAGTTATGAAAGCATGATTATTTTTTACTTGACAAAAATACAGACTACTTTTGCAAAAATTACACATAATTCCAATTAACCTATTTTCAAGTTACCAACTGAGCTACAAACTTGGTATGCTCTCAGGACAATCCAAGAGCACTCATCTAACTCTTTTCCAAAAGACAAAATTCAAAACTTCTCCAAATTCAAAACTATTGCAGATTTAGGATTCAATGAAGCTCATAATAATTATGATAAAATTTATCTCTGAGAGGGTAAAAAATATTGTAGGTACAGGAGAAAATGCTGGTTACCAGCATTTTCTCCTTTATCTACAATGTATTCAAAAGGCTTCTTCATCTTTCATCAAGCTTGTTAAGCACAGTAATGTTTGGTAAAGGGTTAAGTATTTAAGTTTGAAGTGAGTTACCAGATATCATACATATCATCAATCCAAGTTCAAATACAAGAATTTTTTTTTTTTCCAAATTTCAAGAAAGCTGTCTATATTTTTGTCACATAAATAATACAAAGGTAACAGAAGGGACATGTTACTGAGTACAAAATAAAGACAACAGAACAGAATAAAACAGTACAGGCTAATGAACCTACTTCTGCTTTCTCACGCTTTAGCTTCTCCACCTGTTTTTGAAATATGGAACATTGTTATCCTTCTTTTTACCAATAATTTTCTTTCCATGATCTCAGAATGAATATCATACAAAAACAAATGAGCAGCAATCTGGGAAAAGAGGTTTTTAATTCCTTTACAGAATGCAATATACCGCACCAAGCATGTTGTCATAAAATATCATTAGATCTTGTTAAAAAGCCGCAGCATCATGAAATAGAATAGCCCTTTGAAATGCAGAAAATTTGCTGATGGTAGAAGGTTTCGACCCCTGTCAGTCTGCATGAACTGTATAGGCAGATATGGCCCGATACTTTTTGCAGATGCACTACACCACCTTTTCACAGAACCTGACTCAAATGCACTGTAGACATTCTGAAATCAATGTGGGAAGCCAGAAATTACTTGCTTTCTTCCCATCAACCTCTTCCATGATTATTTACTTATTACATCATGAAAAACATTTATAAGAGACCACTTTGAAAATGTGCCTGAAGGCGTTTGATGGCTTATGCCATGACCATATAAATTATAATGCAAAACAATCTTGCAGAAATTGTTTCAAGGAACTACTCGTAAACATCAGAACAAGAGGGCCATGATGGCCCTGTATCGCTCCACTGGCTTATAAATATAAACCATAAATACTAAACATTTCAATTCTGAGCCAAATGGTTTCAAAATGAAGACTTACAAAGTTTTCTTTGTAAAAGCCCATGTTAAAGTTGAGACCCGCAGGGAAAAGCCATTTTTGATCCCAGAGCGATAATCACTTGAACCCTGGTAGAGGTCCACAAGATAAAGCCACATGCCAAAATAATACAGGTCTATGCTGTATGGTTATAAATACGGTGATTTTCAAGTTCCGTCCATATGAAGCCTCTGTAAAACATAAGACCCCTAATGCAAGGCTAATTTCAAAAAAAAAATCAAAAGTGCTCCAGATTTGCCCTTGGGTTTGCGGTTAGGAGCAAAAGGATTTTTTGAATTTTCACCCTATAAGCACATGTTTATGACCAAATTTGAGAGTTCTTGCCTTATGGCTAGTAACAAGACGGTTTCTGAAGTTTTCACTCCATAAACCCATGTAAAACTTGTGACCCCTGGTGCAGGGCCAAACTTGATCCTAGGGTTGTAACTTGGGCCCTCTTTGTAGTTGTCCACTAGACAGAGCTATAATTATGCAAAATTTGGTAGCCCTAAGCCTTATGGCTACGTACACCAAGATTTAAAAGTTTTCCCTATATAAGCCCATGTTAATCTTGTGCACCTTCGCCCCCCCCCCCCCCCACCCCCCAGCATGAGGCCAAATTGACCCCAGGACTGTAATTTGGGCACTTTTGGTAGACCCCCACCAGATCAAGCTAAATGCAAAATTTGGTGGCTTTAGGCCTTATGGCTAGGTACTGGAAGATTTCTTAAGTTGTCTCACTATGTACGCCCATGTAAAACTTGTTACCCCTGCAGCGGGGCCAATTTTGACCCCAGGGCTAAAATTTTGGCCTGCTTGGTAGAGGCCCACTAGATATAGTTACATGCAAAATTTGGTAGCTCTAGGCCTTATGGCTTGGTACAGGAAGATTTTTAAAGTTTTCTCTATATAAGCCTATGTAAAACTTGTGACCCCTGGGGCAGAGCCAATTTTGACCCCAGGGCTATAATTTGAAGAAACTTGATAGAGGTCTACTACATAAAGCTACATGCCAAATTTGGTAGCCCTACGCCTTATGGTTTCAGACAAGAAGATTTTTAAAGATTTCCAATATTTTTCAGTTTTGTTGCCATGGCAACCAGAGTTTTTGAAGGAATCAAATTCTTTCAAGAAATTCTGAAGAGGACCATGGCAGGATCATTTCTGTGAAGTTTCATGAAAATTGGATGGGTAGTTTCAGAGAAGAAGATGTTTGAAATAAAAGTTAACGCACGGACGGACGGACGGACGCACGACGGACACCGGGCCATGACATAAGCCCGCTGGCCTTCGGCCAGTGGAGCTAAAAAACAAATACCCCCTACAGCACCTTGTCATTGAATCAGCACAATCAGAGAGTGGATATGATTTTCAAAACAAAGTTCAGCTGTAAAATTGACCTTTGACCCATATGACAATAGGGTACCTCCTTGGGTCATGAGCAACACTTATATAGGTCAAACAGCTTTTGAGTTTTGAGTTAGAGCACGAAAACAATTTTCAAACAAAGTCCCCATGATTTTGACTCATGTGACCCAAAAACAATAGGGCACCTCCCTGGGTCATGAGCAGCACTTCTAGAAAGTTTCAGGGTCCTTGGTCAAATGGCTATGAGTTAAAGTTTGGAAACAAAAAACATGGTCAGACTGACAGACAGTTTAACAGACATGGTGAAATCAGTATATCCCCCCTCTACTTCATAGGTTGGGGGGGGGCTATAAAAAGTTATGAATTTAAATAGTCATGACTTTTTCCATCCCAAGGATTTTAAAAGTTCATTTTGTCATATACAGAATAATTTGATTATTGTATTTAGCTGATTAATATACTGGAAGCAATTAGCTCTTAGCCAAACATAGCCTACTGGAAAGCAGGCACAGATGATCTTGGCCCTTTGAAAATGGATACCTATGAAATGGAATCACATACCAATACAATATCAGGTAAATGAAACAGTTTACAAAGATTATATGAAAAGGGACAGGGGGACAAGATTGCAAATCTAATGGGAATACTGGTAGTCTGTTAACTGATCGTTGCATCTACTACAGGAAACATACAAATCAGCCAGGCAGAATTCTGCCCAGTACTAGAGTTGGATAGACAGCGGTAGAGGATGCAAAATTGGAAAATTTAAAATGTTGCATTACTTTCATGTAGAGATATTTTCTTTCTTATCAGGTTAAACTGTTGTATGTAAATGATATCAATTACGGTCAGAATTATATTGGTCTTTAATAAACATTTTACCCAATTAAAGGTTAGCCTGCCTTTTTCTAACATAATTTAACCCTTAAAAGCCTGGAACCCTTAAAACCCTGGAACCCACTTAAGTCGTTTTTGCAGACAGTGTAGGTCAAGATAAGACAGCACAGAACATGCAGTCTGATCTTGATCTACAGTGTCTGCTACTGTGTTACATATTCTACAGCAACAACTTTGAAATAGCAATATTTTGGGCTGTTTTTCCTTATCAAAAAGGTCCAAGTCATTAATTTGGCACTTTAAGGTTTAACATACATTATAACATACATTATAATGTACATTATAACACTGTCTGATTACAGCCTTTGGCACCCAAAAGCTCCCATACATTGGTTAGGTTGGTCTGTCATCCACTGGATAATTACAGGAGATGCAAAGAGCAACAGTTTAATCTAAAAGGTATCAAACAAATCTATTCCAACTGATAATGGGAAATACCAAACAGGCTTGTCCCAGACCAGGGTCACAACACAATACCAAAACTGAAAGGGGAGGTCAATACCACATCCATGCACTACAGGGAGGTAATTATGGACTTACTTCTAGTGTTAGAGCATCTCTGGTGTCCTTAGAGGAACTCTGTAACTTCTGTAAACTGTTTGTAAGCATAGTTATCTGAAAGTAAGTTTACAAAAACAATATATATCTCAGAATATTTACTGTGTACATAATGGAAAGTATTTGTCAGTAAAAATCAGGGTATATAAATCCAGATGTCATTCAAAAAGATGTTCCATTCTTTATGAGAAGAGAAAAATGCCCAACAAAACAGTCATGTCTGACCCTGTTTTATTGAATAACTACTAAACCTTATAAGATCAATAATTTGATGACCAAACAACTTACAGATAAAATTCAAAAGTATACACTAACATACACATATTATAAAAGTTCCATTACAATACAATGGTTCAGATGAATCCTTTAACAATTATAGCTTTGTTTCTTACTACAGTAACTTCTTGATGTACAGTTATGAAAATACATATGTCTTTAATAATGCCATTGAAACAGTATTTTGTACTGTCTTTGATGTAAATTCTCTTCCAATTAGGTAGGTATATCTTGAATACTAACAGTAAATGTATTAACCCTTTATGAGCACAATAAAAAAATTACAAGGCTGGGATGATAAAAGCTCTTTCTTATATAAATATAGTCATAAGCCATGCAGTATTGCCTTCTTGTATCTTGTATTTTAGTGTTCTGACAAGTTTGGACAAAGGAACAAATATGCAGATATGGTATCATGACAAATTAAAGCCCAGGACAAAAAAAAAAAATCCATGCAATATGAGCATAACATTCATAGATCACTTGTTTTTTGAGGTATCAAGGAAACTATCTGAGCATCTTGAAAGCAGGAAGAAAGTAGAGGCAGACATCAATGAAGCACTTCTTTTCGATATTGTTAAATATTTCTATGCATCTGAAAAGTAAGCCCCAACCTTATGATGATTCAATGCATATGAAAAGTGAACATCAAACTTTGAATATCTAAACCAACCTTAGGGTAACTGCTCTCTACCATTGTATGCAAGACATAACAATGTAATTTTTCAAAGATAAAACCTTATTTATATCACAGTTACAACATTTAGTAATTATTTACTTGAATGAAACAGGCATTGGTTCAGTTTAGGAGATATTGAGTCATTTTTCTATTAAAAGATCTTTTCATGAACTAAATACATTCAGTGCAGTAAGATAGTGCAAAACTTTTCTAGTCCAACCAGAATTTTAATATCAACACCTAGAATAACCTTTACCAAATGACAAAATTCTAACCCTGTCCAAACTGAAAGCATTTGCAGACGACAATTTCAATGTGGCTGAAACGGTGCAATTTTTCTTTGATAGGGTAGAAAACATTGTGGGAAAATGAGAAAATGCTGGTTACCAGCATTTTCTCCTTTTCCCACAATGTCTCAAAAGGCTTCTTTCTCAGGGTTGTTAAAAGTCGGGATTGTGTGGTAAAGTGATAACAAAGTAAACTAAGAAATCCACTAAGTTAACAAGTAAAGTTCTACTCTAATGATTAAAATCACATGTTTTCAACTGGGTTACAAAAATCCACATTCTGCTAGTTAACCGAAATAATAATTTATTTCAGTCATTTACATGTATGTAAAAAGAAACCTAAATCTCTATTTTGCACTATTTAAATTGCAGCAGTAGGGGTGATTGTCATGCAAAAGATACAATGTTGCATATATCAAAGAAATGGTTTGAATTTCACTTCTATTTTTACATAAAAGACAAGTATCATTGATGTAAAAAAATGTCTGCAAGAAAAAACTTTATTAAAAAAAAAGCCAAAACCATTTTAATGCCCATTTCTCATTAAAGCCTTGATAAACAGCCACTTCTCTTTCATTGCTACCTCGAGTTTCCCATTCCCTTTCCATTACCAACAAAAAAAGCCGTGAAATTCTACAGTAATTTAAATTACCCTTTTTAACTCCTTACCAGCCTAAACAAATTTGCAGTAGACAGCTCTGTAACAGCTTAAGTTTACAGTTTTGAACAACATCAATTAAAAAATGTAGAAACATTGTCACAAAAGGCAAAATTGCCTGTTATAGGCAGTTTCTCCTTCTACCACAATATTTTCAAAACTGGTCATCCATATGATGATGAAAAAGTAGTCTGCAGGAGGTAATGTGCAAATGCAGGGTTTTTTTTAAAGAAAATCTATGAATGAAAGATCATGTAAACACATAAGTATAGATATCACCATGCAAAGTACATTGTGGAAGTAACAGAAATGCAAGAAGTTATCATGTGTTGTGATTTGTCTTTGAAACAGTAGAAAACATTGTGGAGAAACGGAGAAATACTGATTTCCAGCATTTTCACCTTTTCCAACCAGGTTTTCAGAAGCCTTCTTCAGATATAATAACAAATGAATGTTTGGTAAAAAGTTAAACTGTTGCAGTAGGACCAATCTGAACATATCTGACTCGTATGGCAGACAGATTATGTACTTCTTTTGATTTCTGGCATCAAATCAATTTATATAAAGTACAAATTATGACCTCCTAACAGGAAATCTGAGGATAGCTGCACCTTTCTTTGCATTTTTGTGACAGAAAATGGAATTTCTAACACTGCTTGTTTCAGCTCAGCCATTCAAAAAAAAGTGTTTCAATTTCAAAAGTTACTTTGCTCATTTTTCAAAAGGAAGACCAATATTGTGCAAATAAAATGAGCTATGCCCTAGCAAAAGTAGGTTTAATGCATCTCCATGATGCATGGTACCTAAATAGTCATCAGATAAATTATGTATTCATGAAATTCATTTTGTATAATAACTGACTGAATCATGAGGTAAACTGGTCCCTTTGACTTACAGAAAACTGACCAATACCAAAGAGAATCAACCTAGGTCAGCCTGTGCTGACTACAGTTGAGATGTTCGCAGATGCATCAAGCCCCCTTTTCACAGAGCATAGCTAAATTATTTTAAGTCCCTGCATATCTTAACCCTTTACCAGACGACAAAATTTTAGCCTTGTCCAAATTAAAAGCATCTGCAGACGACAATTTCAATGTGGCTCAAATGGTGCAATTTTTCTTTGATTGGGTAGAAAACATTGTGAGAAAAGGAGAAAATGCTGGTTACCAGCATTTTCTCCTTTTCCCACAATGTTTTCAAAAGGCTTCTTTTCCCAGGGGCGTCAAAACGCGTCATTGTGCAGTAAAGGGTTAAAGCTGAAAGCTGGATTATGGTAGAACGGGAGAAAGGTCAACAGAAGATAACTCTCCATAGGTTGTCCTCAGATTAACACAGGAAACTAATCTTAAAGGCATTTGCTTCAAACCTAACAGACAATGATAACTGTTCAAAATTCTTCCACAATGTACAGGGAAGTATAAAACAAAATGCTGAACCACATAGAGAGATAACACATTGCATGCACACACATGTGTACAATACTACCTGTTCACACGCCTCGGAATGTTGAAACTGAATTGATTGCAATTCTCCCTCATAACGCACCAATTTTGATGCATTTGAATTTGCCTGAGTGATCAAATATGAATATAAGAGTTATGAGAAAAAATTTTCTAACATCTGGGATAAATATTTAAAATAAAAAAAGTTTTAACTAAACACATGTAAGAATTATGACAATATACTTGGAAGCTAAAGGGAAAATACATTTTTAATTAACATACTAGGGAGCTAAAAGGAAAATGAATGGTTCCCAAACATTCTATTCCAAACAACAAGAAACTCTTCAAAATGGAAATGATAATGACAAAACCTTAATTGAAATGATAATGACAAAACCTGAATTGAAATTACTATCATCAAATTCAAGTATTTTCTGTTGGTACCCTTTGTTTTAAAAAACTTGCAAAAAAAAAAAAGACATTTATTCAATGAAAAAAAAAAAAAGTTTCATTTAGTAATCTTATGAGATCTTTTTCAACTATTTAGCACATTAAAGGTAATATAAGTGCTTTTGTGTGCAGCATAGACCAAGATCAGATGTACAAGATGAGACATCTGACCTTGAAATTTTCCTATCCTATACTTTTCAAGCTATTCACACAAAGATAAGGAATTAGCAATGTTTCTTCTATTATTTCAGCCAACCAATGGCTATTGGCTGATCTGACATTTCGACAGCAGTCTTTTGGTTACATACTGGTATGTCTTTGTAAAAATCTCAAGGAATGGCTGCTTCCCAATGTTTTCATAGTTGATAAAGAGCTGATAATGAATACAAATTATAACTTATTCTGTCTTTTCAAATGTATGTATATTAAAACATTTTTAGACTCCATGGACAGTCATTTCTACTGTCCTGAAACATCTCAAACACAACGTCAAACCATGGTAAGTGACTGCTTACTGGTGAAAAAAACAATTCTAAAAGATATATCCAAAGAGATAATTCAACAGATTCATAGTTACTAAAAACAATGATTGAAAGGTTGCCATTTTTAAATGGGAATACGCTAAGCAAAACTTATACATGTAATGATACCATAGTCATCATGCAGTTGATTGGCTAAGGGGATATGTAATTTTGTCATTATATGTAACCCAAAAGTTGACCGAAAAACTACTTTTCTACAGATTGGAGCAGGTTGAAAATTCAAAAACATAGGCGAATAAAAATTTAATGCTGTCTGTTTTTAAACCAAATTACCATACAGAATGTATTATGACTTACCAGACTAGTTCTTGTATGTCAGTCACCAGAAAAATATTTGTAAAAAAAAACCGTACCGTTATGTCTTTTTTGAATTACATAGAGACATTAATATGTGCCAGAGGCCAAACTACTCTGATAAACTTTTTCAATTGCAATTGTTATTTTTCTTGGAAAAAAGAGAACCTGCTTCTTGCAAGCAATGGATCTTTTTCTCAGGAGAATCAAGAGGGCCATTAGCATGGTAAATGGTTAAATCAGACGATGAGAATGGCAATAAAGTACATGTACTAGCATGATAAGAAAAAAAAACATACATGTATTTGAAAGTAAAGGACTACATCTGTCTTGATCAATCAATGTAGCATGTCAATTCTTGTTAAAATTCATTAGCATTTTTTCAGTACTTTATTGCCATTGACCCATTTTACCAGGAAATTAATCCTGTATTAATTACATACTTCTGCTTTGGCTTCCTCTGCCTGCTTCTTTGAGCTGGAGAGCTCCTCTTCAAGGGATTTAACTCTTGTTTCTACTCTATGGAGCTACAATAGCATTCAATAAAACATAGTAGCAAAAAGTGAAAAGCCATTCTATGAGAATCTATAATAGCTCAGTCAACCACACACAATGTTATAGATTAACCATTTCCTTCATATAAATTAGATATTCCTACGATTTTGTGATTTACTGAAAATACCCAGCCAAAACTTCTGTTTTCCCACAATGTTCACATAGCCATTGGCATGGTAGGTAAACAGGCTGTCTTGAATCTAATTTTGATGATGAAGTGAATTCTGAAAGTGAAATTTCATATGAAGAAATGGTTAAATCTAATGTTACAGTTATTATTTGTGAAATTATTTTGAAATTATTACTGAAGTAGATTTCAGAAAATTAACTGAGGATCATTTTCTGTAATATGTACTGCATTAGTAATGATTATTATATGCATGTACTATATTAAATTGAACTAATAATTTTATGGTTATCAATTAAAAGAGTATATCCGATAACTGATTGTAATTCCTGTATACTGAATCAATTAAAATTGTGAATAGCTAAGTAGCAAAGAAAATTCAACAATTGTTAAGACATTTTGCCAAACTTCAAATTCAAGTAATTCAATGCAAATATACTGATTCTATAATCTGCAACCGCAACACTAGCAAAATTTAAATACAATGATATATAAGTACAGTATTTCAAGTCATAGCTTTCCTTCATTTTTAGGTGAGGCTTATGATCCTTTCATTAAGCTGATCTCAATTTAAGCACATTGATTTTGAATTGCTAAATAACAATATCTTATTCCAATTTATGCTAACTCTGGAAAACATATAATGAATATGATAAAGCTCCACATAACTTGACAGTTTGATTTAGACAATCTGAAATATTTTTCTTAACCCTACTCCATACAATCCTGGGTTTTAACCATCTTGATGAAGACGGCATTAACAACATTTCAGGAAAAGGAGAAAATGCTGATGACCAGCACTTTCTCCTTTTCCAACAATGCTTGCCCCCTTTCAGAAACAGATTTCAATTTTTGAGTCACATTCATGTTGTCATCAGCAAATGCTTTCAATTTGGACTAGTCAAAATTGTTGCCATTTTCAAATATCTTGAAATATCAGAAATATCTACGCTAACAATGTACTGCGAGGCCAGAAACCACCAAAACTTGAATACACAAAAACATAATAGTATAATGATAAATACATGTACTACAGAAAGTGTGCAAAAAGTTTTGAAAGTGATGGTGCCCAGGTGAGAAACAAACAGGTTGTGTGTGACAGTGACTGAAGGTTTGTGTGTTGATGAAGTGGGTTTAATGAAATTTAATTATAAATGATTTTATATAAAACAACTTTGGAATCACTTTCTTGTTTCTACTTAACCAATATTTTATGGCACATCAACAGCTGCAGTCATTCAATGCCCTTGTCCAACAGTTAATTCCAAACTTAATTTGACCTGTCTTATGTCCAACTTTTGAACCTTTTAATAAAACTGTAAACTTTCTGAATGTTCAAATACCATATTTTAGATTTAAAATATGCGACAGCCTTGTTAGAGACCAATTCCTTCCGTTAATAGACAGAACACAAACTTTTCTTCTTGGAACACAAGAATTACAGTCAGTATTACACTATTTATGAATTCACTGTTAGTATTTTACTGGGAATAAAGATGGGGGAGTAAGTCTACATTTTTACAATAGACAAATGTTAGTTAAACATTTTCAAATTTAGAAATCAATGTTCTTCGTACAAACGTTTTACAGAGTTCTGTACCCAGTATACTATAATTCCTGCTCAGAAATGTTCCCATGCAGCAAAGCGAAACTTAACAAGCATTCTGATAGTATTGCATAGCAATACACAGTCCCCTACTGGCCGTATGTATCGCTGGCATGTCAGTGAAATTTTTTAAGTCCAAGGCCCGTAAATGCGTCAAAAAGCAGTGGAGCGGGACGACATTCTAACTTGATGTGTAAGTCATGGTGATTGATGTACACACCAAAAATCAGCTATATGTGTAGCAGTGTTTAGAAAAAAAGTGCGGAAAAATTTTTATCAGTGAAATTTTGTAAGTCCAAGGCCCGTAAATGCGTCAAAGAGCAGTGGACCAGGACGAAACTCGAACTTGATGTGTAAGTTATGGTGGTTGATGTACACACCAAAAATCAGCTCTATATGTAGCAGCGTTTAGAAAAAAAGTGCGGAAAATTGTTTTATCAGTGAAATTTTTTAAGTCCAAGGCCCGTAAATGCGTGAAAAAGCAGTGGAGCAGGACGAAACTCGAACTTGATCTGTAAGTCATGGTGGCTGACTTACACAGCAAAAGTCAGGTGAATACCTACCAGCATTTAGAAAAAAAAGTCCGGAAAACTGATTTATCAGTGAAATTTTGTAAGTCCAAAGCCCGTAAATCCGTGAAAAACCAGTGGACCGGAACGAAAGTCGAACTTGATCTGTAAGTGATGGTGGGTGACTTACACACCAAAACTCAGCTCAATATGTACCAGCGTTTAGAAAAAAAGTCTGGAAAACTGAATTGCCGGACTGACGGACAGACGGACGGAGTGCAAACCTAAAGTCCCCTTTGGCTTCGGCGGTAGGGGACTAATAAAATTATGGTACAGTTCAAAGTAGGTATTTAGATCTTTTTGTCAAAATATAATGTTCATATTGTTCAATGTCAAGTAAACCTTTAGATTCAAGAAGACAATTATAGGTCAATAGGCAGATTTTTATCAGACTGCACAGATTCTGAAGTCTGATCTAGGGTCTATATCCCTTGTAGTGCCACAGGCCAAAACAGGGGTTTTTGCAACTGGCATAGATCAAGATCAGACTGGGACTGCTATTTTCCCTAAATGTTTTCAAAACTGTCCAATGCAGAGACACAGAAAAAAGTAGCTGTGCTAGGGCTGCAAGAGATTAAGCCTAACTGGATGGGACAAATTCTGTCACATAACAATATTAGGATCTACAAATGAGTACATGTATGTTCCATTCACCATTGATTTCTGTTGAATGTTACCATGGTATAACAAATGTATTCATTTAGCACACTACCTCTGTTAGACAACTTTTTTGTCTTGCAGCAAACTACTGTTGAAAACATTACAGCAAAAAGAAAAATTGCTTGTAACATTCTTCTTCTGCCACACTCTTTTATTACATATTCTTGCATTAAACCTTTATCACACAATTTTGACTTTTAAAGACCCCAAGTAAAAAAGCATTTGAAAACATTGTAGGAAGAGGAAAATTGCTGGTAACCAGGATTTTCTCCTTTTCCTTACTATTGTTTTTTAACATTTCAGAGACAAATCCAATCATTTGAACCACATTTAAGCCATTGTCTGAAAATGCTCTCAATTTGGACAAGTTGTCTGGTAAAGAATTAAACCTTAATCCATGTTGATTATCCCTATTCTGTAACACTGTTTGCAAAACTGTCTGATGAAATGTCTTTCAGAAGGTAATGAGCTAAGTGCAAGTATTGGGAAGGAACACAGCAAAGTAATGTTGCTAACTATATCTTCACAACATTTTAGACAACAAACTAAATATAACCTAAATAATAGTTGTTCTCAAATGTGGAAAACAAGTGGGAAAGGAAGAAAAAAGTTTGCTGACAGCATTTTCTTCTTGTCTAAGAATGTTTTCAAGAGCCCCCACATCAGGATCATTAAATCATGGCACAATTCAATAAAGGTTGAAGCAGTTTTCTTGACTTACACAAATTGCCTTGCTGAAACTAATTCTTTGAAAGCATATACAAGTTTGTTCACATTTTATTTTCATTTTTCATTTTTTTTGTTTATGAAACTGTGAACTTTACTTTGCTGAGAAATTTTCAATCAACAGTTTATCCCTATGGCTACCAAGCACAAAATTTAATGTACCGGCTATTTGCTTAAATTAACACTGCAGACAAAGATCAGGGTGCATAGAACATGCAGTCAAATCTCAGAACTACACTGTCAATTATGAGATATCCTTTCAAAATCAGCCTTGACACCAAAATATTTGGATATTTTTTTCTGACTAGAAATAAACTGTGCTTAGCATTCTTAGTCAGTGAAAGTACAGTGTGGAAGCCTCAACCTATAACAAAAGAAAAAGTGTGCTAGTTTAATACAGTGCATGTAGAGTGCAAAGGGAGATAACCAGAACCACACCAAGGGAAAGTTTTCTATGAGTTACCTCCTCTTGTTGATGTTTGACCTTATCCTCACCAATATTATAATTTTTTGTCATCTGATCCAACTAGAAACAAGCATTTATATTATGCAGTTTATGTATATATACGTGTATATCATATAAATGTATATAGTTTCTCACATGAATAGATATAGTCATTTTTTATTGCCTTTTATCTAGCAAGTCATTTTAAAGATGATAAAAAATGAGGCATTGGCAACTTTTGTTGTAATTTTATTTTAAAGCACTGATGGAATTTGAGGATAATGTTTGTCAGGCAAAAAAATGACAGATCAATACTCAACTACCTCTGTTAACAAAAGTAGGTCTCATACTGCCTGGCACTAATCAATACTTTTCTGAATTCTAATGATCAGGGGCCCGTTTTACTAAGGTAGTTATGCACAAAATTTTCGTAAGTTTTTACGTAACTCTAAAGAAAATGCGTAAGTGCGTTTAACTAAAAAAGTTCGTAACTGATTCAAGCGTAAGTTTTTGCGTAACTTTACGAACAAAAAAAACCTGCCTTAACTTTTACGTAAGTGTTGCCGAATATCAGCGGGGTTCGAACTAGTTAGAATAATTAAGTGAGAAACAATTGGAATAAAAATATGGATTGGCAAAGTACACAGTTCGGTTGAATTAGACCATCCTGGATGACATCTCAATCTAAATAAGGCGATTGCTGCAGTTTGTGAAAACAATTTTCTCAATGTTGCATGAAGGTCACGGCACACTTTTGCGATTGTTTCATGTGTTTCGCCAGCACTAAGTTAAAGCCCAACAATGCCTTGCGTAAGTAAAAATTTCATGTTAACGGTGATTCCACTGAAGATCGAACCCAGGATTTCTTAATTAAAAAAGGAATCCAACAATACATGAGCACCGAGCCTCGGACGACCCCTGCAGATGTTGGTATTCAACAATTTTATCATTTTAAGAGATAACAAATAACATTTTTACGTTACATCTGTACTCTATTGCTGTATATCACTAATTAGATACAACCAAGTGAGCCTTGAGTTAACCTTTAGGCTGTAAGCGCGGCTCAAGGACATTTTGCGTACAGTCTAGATCAAGATTAGACCTCACAGAACGTGCAGTCTGATCGGGATCTACATTGTCCGATAAGGAAATATCTTCCTAAGTTACTATGAAAATAACAACGTTTCGGTTCTTACAATCAGCCTTAAAGTTTCACTACAGTTATTTAGCAGGATAAGGGTTAAAGAAAGGACTAGCGATACAGATGGTCATTCGTATTCCGGAATTATACATATTTACAGGAGATACATGTATATCGCTAGAAGTATACAGAACACACTTTGACTGACTGACTGACTGACTGAATGACTGGCTGGCTGGCTGGCTGATTGATTGATTGATTGAACGGTGTTGTACAGCGCTTCAACATTATTTCAGTCATATCATACCCACGTATGTCCAGGGTTTCACCGGTACTAGGCTAGGGCTCTGAAATGTCTTGCCCAAGGATACTCCCTCGAAAGACACAGTGTTTCGAGTGAGGATCGAACTCGGAAATTCCAGGCCACGAGCTCTACAGTCCACCACCTAGTCACGCAGCCAAGGACCATAGCGTATTTGGAGTACTCCATAAAATAACGCCTTCTCTCCCATCCATTTCTTCAGGATATATATGATTGCACTGTCTATTGTAACCTGTGTTCCATACCGACAAGTGAAATATATATTTACACTATCAAACAATGTCAGTACACTATCATGATCACCTATAGCCTTCGACTGGTAATTGAGTACGTGCAGTCTGATCTTTGATCAACTCTGTCCGACATTGCAAGATTTCTTCGTCGGGAAAACCTTTATAACGTAACATTGGGACATTTAAGCTCGCAATAGTCTGGTTTTTGCTGCTTGATTTAAAAAAAAATATTTAGTATATCGCGCAGTCTAATGGTAAAATTCGGTAACATCTGTTTTTATTTTCTTCGCAAGCTATGTAGTTAGGCACAAATTGGAAACGTCGTTCATTAATCAGACCTGAATGTAGACTTTATACTTTAACCGACAAATTTTAGGCTCTTTCAAATTGAAAGCATCTGCAGGTGACAAATCTGGAAGTGGAACAAATGAACCGACGTTATTTGCCAGGGTAGAAAACATTGTGGAAAAAGTAGATAATGTTGATTACCAGCCTTTTCTACTTTTCCCACAATGTTTTCAAAAGACCTCTATCTCAGGGTCGTTAAAACTCAGGGTTGTGTCGTAAAGGGGTTAAGACTGAGTGTCTATTTGAAATTGGTCGATGGACCTAAATCAAAATATAACCCTGTTATTGAAGTGTCAGTTTTCATACTGATCTGTATTGGAATCGTATCCTGTATTGTCTGTGTCGTATTTATGTGTGTGTTTAAAATCTTTCTCAAATTGCGGTTACTTGTGCAATAGTATTTACTATCTTGGAACAAAATTCATAATTCTACAGTCATTACATGGTAGCTATTTGACTGATGTGTTTACACGTCATAACAAAAGAGCGAAAAATCCCCGGACGAAAAGTGATGTGAGAGGGCCAGGCAAGCGACGGGAAAACGGGTTCTCTTTACAGTATTTCCATACATGCATCTATATCGCTACTGAAATAAAGACATTGATATTCCATTATCAAGTCATTTCACGCGCTGTATCTTCAGCTTTTGATAAAATTTCATTCCTAGCGAGAACTCAGATTGTCTGATTTATATACCTCCAACTGGAGAGTTACGAAAAGTTTACAAAAATACCTACGCAAGCTTTGTAAAACGCACGTAAGAATTTCGTAACTTTTGCGTAAGTGAAAACTTACGAAAAAACTTACATAAATGTTAGTAAAACAGGGCCCAGGTGAATACAAAGTTGAAAAGGCAATTGAAAGAACATGAAAAATTCATTTAATCCTTTACCAAACATTTTCCAGCTTTAAAGACCCCCATAGAACAAACCTTTTGCAAACAATGTAGGAAATGGAGAAAATGCTGTAACCAGCATTTTCTCCTTTTCCTATAATGTTTGCCACCCCTTCCATGACAAAAACTATCAGTTCTGTCACATTTGATGTTGCAAATGCTTTCAATTTGGACAAGACTACAATTCTGTCCGCTGGTAAAGAGTTAAAGGACAATAGAAATACATGTATTCTTTCAACCCTTACTGCACTACATACATTATAATAGACAGTTTTAGTTCTTGAAAAATGAGCTTCATATTGAATGTTTAAGAAAATTTTTATCAAACAATTAGGCAAAATGATGGAGTGGGGCAAAGTTCAGACTGCACAATATCAGAATGACTCAAATCTCTATGTTTGTCAACACTTACGAGAAGCTTGTTAATATAAAACCTTTTTTTTGTTTTCTTCAGGTCGCAATCTTTCAACTAGCAAATGAGCCTATCTTTGCATGAAAAATCATTCATCATACATCTGATTCACAGCAAATATGGTGCTAATGTAACAAGTAAACTACAGATGCTATAAGTTAGCCAATGTTCACAATTCTGTATAGATGTGTCATCATACTCATACATGCAATTACATCTTCAGTTTTAACTGGTTAGGGCGATACAAAGTGCATTTGAGCATAGAGTAGATCAAGATCAGACTGTGTACATTTTGTGTAGCCTAAACTTGATCCAATCTTGATGCTAAGTATGGAAAGTTGTCATTGTCATTGTATGGGCTAATGTCTGAATTCGCCAGTAACCCTTTACTAAACAATCCCTTGTTTTGAGGATTGTGTGGAGGAAAAAAAAGGCTTTTGAAAATACTGATAAGTAGTATTTACTCCATTGCCCATAAAATTTTTTTCCCCTACAAAGACACAACCCATTGTTTTAACCAAATTGTTGTCCTAAAATACTTTAAATATGGACAAGTCTAAAACTTTGTTGTCTGGTAAACAGTTAAAATATTACAGTCTACAATACATCTGGCTTTACAACCTGTTTTTCTTTGTCATAAATAATCACCTCAGAAACAGCAGCATCCCGTTTTTCTTGCAGACTAAGTACATCCCGTCTGAGTTTCTGGATTGTTTCATCACGTCGAGCCAGTTCCGATTTCAAGACAGAGTGATGGTCCTTTACTGATACTTGTCCATCTCGGAGTCTGTCCTGCAGCTGACCAATCTGATTAAGAAAATGGAGAATTTCTAATTCTGTATATATAATAATGTAATATTTCTGTATATAATAATCTTTTCACATATAGGGTTCAAACACTGGTGGCTACAATGGTCAAATGGAAGTGTCCTTTGACAATAAAATGCAGAACCCCAGCAATGTACTGACGAAACCATGGAAAGCCATGAATAATTGAGCTGCGTTGTTGCAGGGATAAATCACTCATTGTTGAAAGTAGCAGATACGATGCAACAACATATCAATAAGAAAAATTTGACCATGTTACTAGTTATGAACCAAGATTTTAACATCATCATTATGGGCATCTTCAATTTTTAACTATACAAAAAAAAAAAGTACAGAATTTTTCTGTACATGTAAAAACCAATTACTGCTCATAATTCTGGGCACATGCCTTTTTGAGCCAATGCAATTGACCACTCTGGAAATCATTGTTGGAAAAGAAGCAATTTATTTGTAACAAGCAATTGCTCCTTTTCCCAGAATGTTTTCCATACTGTTTGACAATATTCTTCTTTCCTTAAAATGCTTGTGCTTTGTGTATTTTGTTATACTATATAGGAGACAAAAAAGTAGCGAGCAGTATTAGGTAGAGAATGTCATATATTTCCAAAGCAGAGTTACCTCCTCCAAAGCCCTTTTTCTTTGTTCTTTAGAATCCCTGAGCTCTTCTTCCAGGGTTCGAATCCTTCTTTCATAATGGGAGACCTGGAAATATATGATATGAAATATAGAGTTTAAACATCTAGGTCTACAATGAAATATAAATTATCACATGACTTATTTTTGTCTTGCAGTGGGCTACTTTTGAAAATGTGGCATAAGGATTAATTACTCATAACAAGCAATCTACTTACCTCAGTAAATGTGTGTTAGTGACATAAACCATACTTGACCATACTTTGCAAGGGTGATTTGTAACAAGCTTCTTTCAGCTGGTTATGATATTTATACACAAACTGGCTGCTAAATTATGATTTTTTCTTTTTGTTTGTACATTATCTTTTTACCAAACAACAAAATGTTATAAATCATTATCATTTTATCCCATTATGATAGAGAGAGAAACTAAAAAGACAAATGATAGAAAAACTTTCATTTCACATAAATTTTTAGAGAATTAACCCGCAGGTGGTCTCATACTTTTAACCCTTAAGCTGCTAAATAAATTAAAGTAAAAATTTTCAGCAAATATAGAAAAACCCATACTTTACAATTTAAAAATTTTGCTCCCCTGAGAAATCTCACCTTATTGGAAAGTGAAGATCCAAGATCAGACTGCACATTCTGTGCAGTCTGATCTTGATCTACACTGTCCGCCAAAGGTCTTTAAGTCATTCTTAGCAGTCTAAGGGTTAACAAATTTCAACTGCATGTTACTAGTATTACCTTCTGAAACAAATTTGTGACACACAGCTTGAAAGACATCTATGCAAAATAGAGGGGTATTCCACAAAAATCAAGGTTTAACATGCCATATAAAAACATTGTTGCAAAAAGACAAAATTGAAAATTATGAAAAATGTCTCCTTTTACCAAAATATTATGAGAAACAGATCAAGTCTTCTGCACAATAAAAATGACAACTACAGGAAGTAGTATCAAAATGTTAATATGAATCAAGAAAGATATTATACAAGGTCAAAAGGATTAGGATCAAGAAATAAGAAAATGATAGAATCTACAGCAATTAGATCTATATCAGTTTTACATTTTTCAGGAAAAAAAAAACTTCTTACCCAAAACAGAGACTTTTCTGGAATTGGGTATGGGTTAGCCATTCCAAAGCACTTCCAGTCTAACCTTATGCTTTCAATCCACTTTTAAATCATAGTGAATCAATTCTTTGGCAGGTAATAACAGTGAAGTTACCTTTATCTTGTCATATTATCTCATAATACACATGCATAAAATATCAGTCACAACAGGATCAATATAAGCTCTTAAATTCTAAAATTACTTCTGTGTCAACACTTTACCAGAAAACAAAAATTGTCCAATATGGAAGCAGTTGCACAAAATAAATTAAGTGTAACTTAAATGATTAGAGTTGTCTTTGATAAGTTAGAAAAGATTATGGGAAAAAGAGGAA
This sequence comes from Tridacna gigas, assembly GCA_945859785.2. Lineage (NCBI taxonomy): Eukaryota > Metazoa > Mollusca > Bivalvia > Cardiida > Cardiidae > Tridacna > Tridacna gigas. The sequence continues at coordinate 51,127,814 of OX244034.2, read as the reverse complement.
ATGGGATTACATGTTAAAGGACTGAATTGCACTTTAGAATTGACAAAACATTTACAAAAATGTAGACTTGTCCAAATTGAAAGCTTTTGCAGACGACAATTTCAATGTGGCTCAAATGATGTGATTTTTCTCTGATGGGGTAGAAAACATTGTAAGAAAGGGAGAAAATGCTGGTTACCAGCCTTTTCTCCTTTTCCCACAATGTTTTCAAAAATCTTCTTCCTGAGGGTCGTTAAAAGTCAGGATTGTGTGGTAAAGGGTTAAAATACTTTATCTTTTTATGTTTGAGCGTACTACTTTCACAAAAACACTTTACAGTCTTATTTTCAGCAAATAATTAACAAAATATGTTTGGCTTATCTTTACATGCTATATTAAATTACTTTGGTTTGTGATTGTATGGTGTTTAACGCTGTTCAACATTATTTCAGTTATATCACGGTGGCCAGTGCACCTATCCATGCTTTCCTGGAGTTTCCTTAACCCTTTCCCAAACGACAAATTTTGGACTGTGTCCAAATTGAAGGAGTTTGCAGACGACAATTTTAAATTTGATGAAAATGGCAGAAAGGTCTCAAAACGGGTGGAAAACACTGTGGGAAAAGGAGAAATTGCTCGTTACGAGCAATTTCTCCTTTTCCCACAGTGTTTTCAAAAGACTTGTACGGCAGACACGTGAAAACCAGGGCTTGTTTGGGAAAAGGTTAACCAGTACTCCACACAATATTCTTTCCAAGCCACTGGCTGCTTTCCCACATAACCATCGTCAAAACAATGGTCAGCGGTGAGAGAGAAATGAATCCTGTCGCAATGACTATCATCAATCCTCGGAAAGAAATTGGCCAAATCGGGGATCAAATCCTCGACCTCCTGTTCCCAAGTCCTGAAAGCTACTGACTGAGCTACGGGGGCTTGGCATATGCTAGATTTGGACTAATCAATTCAGTTAGCTGCTCTAATTATAAGGTATACATTGCATTCGAACTCTTATCCAGTCTTAACAGTAACACATTGACTTTGATTTTTACCAGTTCCACTCTGTACTGTGAAACTAAAAGCACAACGTGTATTTCTTTCCTTCAAGTATTTGTTCAGCATGCCACAAGCATTATTGTGTAAATTAATCCTTTACCACACAATCCTGATTTTTAATGCCTCTGAGAAAGAACCCTTTTGAAAACATTGTGGGAAAGGCAGAAAATACTGGTAACTAGTGTTTTCTCAATTCCCACAATGTTTTTTTACCATCTTTACCATTCCCAAGACAGGTTTGATCAATAGAGTAGTATCAAATTTGTCATCTGCAAATGCTTTTCAATTTGGGCATGTCCAAAATTTTGTCCTTTGGTAAGGCAATAAGCCTAAAAGGTAGCCTGAAAGTGATTTTTCACCTGTATCACTTGTTTGGTCTTGCAGCAGACCATAACAAAACATTGTTATAAACGAAGAAATTGCTCATTATCAAGCTTTACCATTTTTTCACTTGCATTCATTCATTAACTCTTAACTAGACAACAAAACTTTACACATGTCAAAGTTGCAGCATTTGCAGACAATAAATTCTATGTGGCTGAAATAATGGAATTTGTCTCTGAACCGGTACAAAACATTGTAGGAAAAGGAGAAAATGCTGTTTACAAGCATTTTCTTCTTTTCCAACAATTCTTTCAAAAACCTCACGCCTCAGGGTCCATCAGATTTGTGGGGGATTGCTTTGTGCCAATTTACTAAAACTTTTTACATAAACATTTGGATCATGCTCTGTGAAAAGGGGGCTTAATGCATCTGCGAAAAGTATTGACCCAGGTCAGCCTGCGCAGTCTGCGCAGGCTGACCTGGGCCGAAACTTTTTGCTTTCGGTCAATTTTCTGTGTGTCAAAGGACCAGTCTGCTTTATGATACAGTTGGTTGTTAGACAAAATGGATTTTATGGATCCATAATTATGAGATATCCTGCTTGGTATAATGTATTAAGGAGATGCATTAAGCCCTTTTTAGCCAGAGCATGGCTCATTTCTCTTTTGTCTGCTACAAAACTGTCTTAGCAGGTAACAAATAAATAGCTTAACTCTCACAAAAGAACACATTCCACTGTTCTATTCCTAGGAATACCACACTTGCATACAAAGTTTAATTGCAATTAATGTAGGTGATCATCTAATCCCAATATAAACATTGGATATGACCAATATAAACTAATCAATAGCAGGCTCTTGACCCCTTAAATTACACTGTCCATGGATAATTTCATGGTTTAAAGAGACCTCTATACTTGTTTTCAGCCTGTTTTTAACCCATTTCATCTTTATTTTCAGGCAGTTTTAACCCATTTCATCTTTATTATATGAAACTATAATCATTCTTGTATCTGCATGCCAAATGTTGCCCCTAATGGATGCAAGGTTGCACAGATTACCACAGATGAAAAATGCATTTCATTTTTTGGCAGCCCTCAAAGAAATCACTGTTGTCATTTCTGGTTTTAAATGCGGACAAATCCCTTGCACCATATAGATTGGTAATTTATCTATGTTTATACAGCTGACCAAATTCTAAGCCATTCTACACACTTTCAAGTTTTAACAAAGTTTTTTTTGCTCTCTGGCAGTAAGGATCTATCTTTAACTCTTTACCAACTGACAAAAATTTTGACTTGTCCAAAATTGAAATGGTTTGCAGATGACAAATTAAATGTGACTCAGAAGATGAAATTTGTCTTAAAAATGGTAGAAAACATTGTGGGAAAAGGAGAAAATGCTGGTTACCAGCATTTTCTCCTTTACCCACAATGTTTTCAAAGGCCTCTTTTCTCAGGGCCGTTAAAACTAGGGACTGTTTGGTAGAAGTTGGTAGAAGGTTAAGCGCTCAGTTTATAAATGCTTTCTTGTTTGCAAACAAGGACTCGGTTCTCCAGTGCCATGCTTCAGAAGATTGCCATATCAAAACCAGGGATCAAATTCACACCTCTGAATTACAAATGGGACTCAAACCTCTGTGGTAAAAGCACAAATTTTGCTATTATTAGCACTTTCTGGTGAAATTGCAATGGTTTCACATATATTCATGTGTTAAACTTTAGTCTTTGTTTATAATCCAAATTTTACTAGTAATCCGGTGTCAGGAGAAACTAAATTAAGCAAAATCTTTCCTTTCCCACGATATTTCTAAAAGTGTTATGCTGCAAGGTGGAAAAAGCTGCCAAAAATATTTTACTAACCTTGCTCATCTTTATAATCTCTACCTTAATTCCATAATTTAATAAAAGGCACCATCATAATTCAAACTACTGTAAGATCACAAAGAAAACTGTACACCTACAAAATTTTAATCACACTCAGTTAATATGCATTATTTATTCTAGGTTTGAGACTTAAAGGAGCTCTATCTACAGAACCCTTCTCCCAATAAATCTAATTGATTATCCAGAGTGATCTTAATTTTGGACCACAGCTTCTAAATCCACACTTATGATTTTGAGCAAAAAAGTTGCAATTGTATGGTAAAATTACTGATATGCCCCCTCTCCTAACATCCATATCTACTGGATGTTTCAATGAGCTCACTTTCTTAGTAATGGTAGATGCCGCTTTGACTGAACATTTAGAAAGGACAAAAGTCTAAATCCAAACAACATTTCAGTCAAGGAAAAATTTAAATATTGCAAATTCTTGTTATTTTTGGTAAGAATATCTAGTAACATTTTCAACAGAGAAGAACTAAGATCAGATTGCATGTTATATGCAGATTGATCTTGATCCACACTGTCAACAAACACAACTAAAATTCTACTAAGTGTTTGCAATTTAAGGTAAATGGTCCTTACTACTTGGGAGAAGGGATAAATGAATACCACACACACCAAATAAAGTCATACTCTGCTTATGATCAATTAACCTTTTACCACACAATCCCGAGTTTTAATGACCCTGACAGAAAAGGCTTTTGAAAACATTATGGGAAAAGGAGAAAATGCTGGCAACCAGCATTTTCTCCTTTTCCCACAATGTTTTCTACCCTATCAAAGACATCTTCCATAGTTTTATCCACAATTAATTTGGCATCTGCATATGCTCTGGGTTTGGAAATGTTTAGAATTTTGTCATGTGGTAAAGGGTTAACCCATTACAATATACATTTAGACCAAATTTAGAAGACCATTAAGCAAGGCAGACATTTTCAACCTGGGTAAAAGACCCTGAAAGTGTACTTTGAGGACCCTTTTTGATATAATTTCTCAGCATAGCAGGCAGTTTAAGTCCAAGAGCAGATATTATGTTTTATACAGTCTGATTTTGATCCAAATTGCGTGGAAATGTAACTGTATTTGTGAAGATCACTAAAAGGCTTAACTTGTACAATTCATTACATAGAGAATATTTTGAAGGCAATGAAAATGCCTTTCTTCAATCATATTGAAGAGAAGAATGTGGGAAAAAAGCATGATCATCCAGTACAATTTGCAAGCAATTATTTCTTGTTCCAAAAACATTTTAAAAGGCTGTAAATATCATGTTTATGTGGTAATGGAATAAAGTTGAAACCCTTTATGGCATGTAAAATTTTGGAAATTATCATTAATGACAGACATCAGATGCAAAAAAGCATACAGGCAACTAAAACTGGCCACAGGAGATTGATAAATTGGATGTTGCTCTATCTGAAAACCCTCTTTGTCAACCTTTGTTAAATAGCTTTTAATGACAGATGGACCAAAAAGTATCTCTCAAGGAAAAAGGATTAATTTGGTCAGGGCAATATCTATAGTATTGCTGTTTTTTATGATACAGAGTCATATGAAAATGTTGTGAGAGCTGTTTTATAAAACTTACATCTGCTTTACCCTATACCAAATGACAAAATGCAAAGTGCAAATTGAAAGCATTTGCAGACGACAAAATAAATGTGACCCAAAAATTGAGATGTTTTGGGAAGGGTGGAAAACATTGTGGGAAAAGGAGAAAATGCTGGTTTCCAACATTTTCTCCTTTTCCCACAATGTTTTCAAAAGGCTTCTTTGTCAGGGTCGTTAAAACTCGGGATTGTGTGGTAAAGTATTAAAGCTGAATAAGGCAATCATTTCCCTATTAATTCCTTGAGTCAAACACCAGGCCTACAAAAGGACACTTTTAAGAATTCAAACATTTATAATTAAAACTGTTACAGACCAACAGATAACCCTCTCAATAAGTAATAGCCTTGTCTCTGGATCAGGAAAAAAATCAAAGGGCCCATAACTCTTGTCAAAATTGACCAATCATAATGAAAATTGCAGGTGCACAAGTTTCCATAGTTGGAAGGCTTCCTGTACACTTTTGTCCAATTTGGTTAAAAACTTTTAGACAAATAGGACACAAAATAGCTCTATGGTCAGGAAGATGATACATAACACCTCCCCTAAACTTCATGTGGGAAAGTGAGGGTGGGGGGTTATAATATGTTATTTCAATTTTAAGTAATACCTCAGGTTTGGTCACAATAATTTTGGAAAAGTTTAAAATCCACAATGATAAGCATCAAACCTGTTGGTATGAGACACATTTTTCAAGTGTTTCAAAGTACCTGTTTATCACAACAAAATTTTCTGTATCGAGGAAACCTATCTATCTCTCTTAGCAATGCATATCTTACATAAAAGCAAAAAGTCTATTTTCTTTAATAATATATGGATTTAAATGCCTAAAAAGGAGACGTTTCTTTTTTTCCCCACACTATTTTTAGAACTACTTTATTGCAGATGATTCAAAAGTACTACAATATTTGTAAAGAAAACATACAAAAAAAATTTGCCCCTTCATACCATGCCACAGTAACTTCATTATTGTAATCCTACCTTGATCATTTTGATAAAAGGGACAATTTGGATTCCTGTTTTGTTCAACACTATGTATCGGCCCTAACCCTTTTCCAGACGACAAATTTAAGGCTCTTCCAAACTGAAAGCATCTGCAGAGGACAATTCTATATTAGTTCAAATTAGCTGAAGATCTCTGATAGGGCAGAAAACATTGTTGGAAGAGTAAAAAATGCTGTTATCAGCATTTTCTCCTTTTCCCACAGTGTTTTCAGTTACCATCTTCCTGAAGGTTACTAAAACACAGGACTGTTTTGTGAAAAGTAAATCCCAAACCACAACTCTGTTCAAACAAAAACATAAATGATAACAGAAAACATATGCAGCACAACAGCCACAATTTTCCAGCAAGGTTGCACATTCCTTGCTTTCCATATGGCACTGTCTGTGTTTTAAATAGTTTTTTTAGTGTTTAATATCTTTTTCTACAATATTTCAGTTATGTAAGCTGCTTTTCTTTTCCCACAGTCTTTTCCATCCTTTCTGTAACAAACCCCATCATAAAAGTCATTTCTCTTTCCCCTTTCCACCAATACTCTTCCTCCTCACTCTCATCAGGTTTTGTATATATTTAGAATAATAAATCATTGTACTTGCCATTGTTAAAAAAGAATTATTGAAATTGTCTTGTAGGGGAAGGACTGATTAAGTTGACAGAACTTGTGATCCAACCCCATTTTAGTTCATGTGAAATGAAATAAGTTTGAACTATAAGAGTCACGTTTAACCCTTTACCACACAATCCCGAGTTTTAACGACCCTGGAAAAGAGGCCTTTTGAAAACATCGTGGGAAAAGGAGAAAATGCTGGTAACCAGCATTTTCTCTTTTTCCCACAATGTTTTTTACCCCACCCAATACAAATTTCAATTTCTGAGTCGCATTTATCTTGTTGTCTGCAAATGCTTTCAATTTGGACAAGTCTAAAATATTGCCGTTTGGTAAAGAGTTAATTGTTGTCTGCAAATGCTTCCAATATAGATGAGTGTACCAATGTCCTCTAGTAAAGAGTTCACTCATTATCAAACAGCAAAATTTTGGACTTGTCCAAAATCAAAGCATTTGCAGACAATAAAGTATGTGTGACTCAAAAATTGGAATTGGTCCTGGAATGGGAAGAAAACATTGTTAAAAAAGGAGGAAGTTCTGGTTACCAGCGTTTTCTTCTTTACCCACAGTGTACTTGAAAGTCTTCTTGCTGAGGGTTGTTAAAACACTGGATTACCTGGTTGAGACTTAATCTAAAGGATCAATAAGGACTTTACTAAATGCGCTAGTAAGTATTCTCTACCCCATTTATTACTTGTTTTGTCTCTTTAGAAGACTATTTTCAACTCCTCCTCTATTGAACACCAAAACAAAATAGGGGTAGACTATAATGGGGCCCTTTGTTGAATGAGTTGTAAGTGAGACTAAAGTGAATTTTGTCCAGAGATTTATACCTTACCATCTACAGATATCTTTTATGTTCTTGCAGTAGAACACTTGAAAAGCTGTGGGAATTGCAGCTACTGCTTATGACAAGTAATTCCTTTACTCACAATGTTTTCATACATATTAATATTGAATATTTACATTTTACAAGCATGTATTGTATCCTGGAACTTTTTCAGTTACCTCATGCAATATACATGAAAATTCAGTCTTGAAAAAGTTTAAGAGAAATACTTGTTTTTCTTTAATTTTTTTTACTGAACATCAGCTGCCTTCTGACTGACATACCAGATAAAATGACATCTAAAATTTCTAGAGATTATGTTTTCACTCTTCCTCAAAATCCTTCAAACTGTCCTAGAGACTAGTTACATGCTGTTATCACAAACTTTTGAAACTGTTGTATTATTGTATCAAAAAACATGAAAGATATGAACTAAAAATTTGAGATAGTCATTGGCTTGAAATAGCTAACTACTTTTCATTTGAAGCACAGCAAAAGAGTTTGATGTCAATTTGTGTAAAGAACTTTATTTGGTACGGGCAATGTAGTAGTTTACAAAAGGGAGAAAACTCTACTTTCAATAATTGATGACTAAATACACAGAGATTTTAACAAGACAGAACATGTCCAAAGTTTTGTCTAAACCTTTTATCTCTATCAGTTCCATTTTTTATACATTTCAAACTTAACCCTTTCAGTACCATAGGCAATAACAGGAGCTTTTGCAAACTGCACAGATCAAGATCAGAATGCACACAACACGCCGTCTGACCCCTGATCTATGCTGTCCACTTGAATTGCCTATTTTCAGTGGATTGTGTTCTCAGCACTTGAAAAGGGGTTCTTTGAGGTCAGGTTTATATATTCGGTGTGGAGAGAGTTACCCCTTTACCAAACAATCCCAAGTTTTAACAACTCTGAAATAGGAGGCCAATGAAAACATTTTGGAAAAATGATAGAATGCTAGTAACCAGCATTTTCTCCTTTTGCCACAATGTTTCCTACCCTTCCACAAACAAATATCAATGTTTGAGATACAGTTAACTTGTCATCTGCAAATGCTTTCAGTCTGAGCACGTCCAAAGTTTTGTCATTTGGTAAAGAGTTAAACACAGATGTAATTTAATGCTCAAAAAATTGCAATATATTGAGAAAAAGCGATTTTTTCCTTCAAACATTGTAGTACAGATGTAATTTAATTATTCAAACTCCAGGCCTATTTGTTCTTTCTTTTTTGTAAATTTATCACTGCTCTCTTGTAAAATGAGATTTTCCAATAGGAAAGAGCTCAAGTGTACACAAACTCTACAAATATTTTGTAATTTATCAAACTCCAATAAATACATCTGTCAATATGTACCCTTAACCATTAGGCTGCTAAGCAGCTCTCTGACCTTTTGTGGACAGAGTAAGTCAAAATCAATGTGCAGTATGATCTTGGATCTACACTGTCTGATAAGAAGATATTTTTTCTTAAAAAACATAAGTTTGAAATAGCATTATTCTGGTTTTTACTATTGGCTTGAAAGTTTCATCTAACTTATTTAGCAGGATAAGGCTTAATCATTAGCCAAAAGACAAAATTTTGGACTAGACCAGTCACATTTTTTTTTTTTTTGGTTGTCTGCAAAAGCTTTCAATTTGGAGTAGTCTACATATTTGTCGCTTGGTAAGGTTAAAATCTGTGAAACCTGTCTGTGCAACAGGCAACCTCAGTATCTGTTGTGGACGATCAAGATCAGGCAATACAGAAAGCATAGTTTGATCTTGGATCTACACTAGCTGCTCTTCTTTATTCTACTCTATGACCAAAGAGTCAATTCATATGCGGAAAAGAAAGGCTGACCCCACTTAATATTATAAAATTCCAACCAGGAAACCTTTGATTGGAGAGGTTGATGATATCTGTGTCTTCACTATTATCTAGAATAGCATTATTCTGGTTTTTACTATTGGCTTGAAAGTTTCATCTAACTTATTTAGCAGGATAAGGCTTAATCATTAGCCAAAAGACAAAATTTTGGACTAGACCAGTCACATTTTTTTTTTTTTGGTTGTCTGCAAAAGCTTTCAATTTGGAGTAGTCTACATATTTGTCGCTTGGTAAGGTTAAAATCTGTGAAACCTGTCTGTGCAACAGGCAACCTCAGTATCTGTTGTGGACGATCAAGATCAGGCAATACAGAAAGCATAGTTTGATCTTGGATCTACACTAGCTGCTCTTCTTTATTCTACTCTATGACCAAAGAGTCAATTCATATGCTATGGGGTTTTATTTTTAGTTTAAACCTATCTACTGGTATTTTACTTTGATTGTTCTAACTCTCCCTGATAGCTTTCAGCAAACTTTTGCCTGTATTTACACAGCAACATGAGTACTTCCAGCGGAAAAGAAAGGCTGACCCCACTTAATATTATAAAATTCCAACCAGGAAACCTTTGATTGGAGAGGTTGATGATATCTGTGTCTTCACTATTATCTCTACCACTACCCCCCCCCCCCATTACTTTCTTCTCAACAAACACTTGTGTAAAGTACTGACTATTATACAGAAATCTAAGGAGTGATATGTTTTCCTTAAATAACATTAACAAACAAAATAGGATATATCTGTAAATATTAACTTTTGATGAAATACACACTCGCTTACTTAGCACCTAAGTGCATCCCTAGACAATATTTTTGACTCGTCAAAACTGACAGCACTTGTGGAAGAAAATGTAAACATTCTCAACTCATAGGACTTATTTTTGAAAGGGCAGAAAACATTGTAGGAAAAGGAGAAAATGCTGGTTACCAGCATTTTCTCCATTTCCCAAAACATTTTCAAAAGCCTTTCTAATCTGGGTTATTAAAACACTGGATATTTTGGTAAAGGGTAAAGGGTTATATGAAATTTATAATGGTTATTCAGTGTGTAAAATGACCACATGCATTGAAAAATACAAATGACTGCTGTCAATCAAACTAAGCATTATTACAAGCTGTAACGTTGAAATCTGCCATTTCATGGACACTCCAAAATACCCGCATGCGAACATGCCAGCATTCAATTATGAATATACCCAGAGAAGAGTTGCCTGACCTCAGCAGGCGTTATCTTTGTTTGGTCAATATCAAGGCAGCTCTTGTCATAGTAATTTGCACAATTTCATCAGAGAGTCTGCATCTGAGATCATATTTTTGGATTTTTGCCTGACCAAGATATTTCCAGATAACTTTTCAAACAAAGAGCATTTTGCAAATCCTAAAAAATCGTTCTGAGCAATATTATTTAAAGTATAAACCATGTTCACAATTTAATGAATGTTTTGACCCATTTCTTTACAGGTTAGGTTTTAAGTGATTGAAGTTAAGTATAAATGTTGCAATGGGGAAACATTTACGGGAAGTAAAAATGCCTTTTGTCATAATCATGCCAAAAGTTGTAGAAAAGGGAGCAACTGCAAGTTAGCAATTCTGTTTTCAAAACACTTTTCAAACACTGTTATTTGTAGGGGCATAGTAAGTTGCATTTGTGGAGTGATCAGCAATGCAATATTGTTTAGTTTGCTTAAGAAATACTGCAAAACTAGGGGTAAATGTTTCTGTAATATCTATTTCTAGTAAGCTGCTACCACTGCAAAAACTACAAAATAGTGACACTATCAAAGGGAGGTAACTACTTACATCATGTACTGATCTTGAATGCTGTTCTTTAATGCTAGCCAGCTCTTCTCTGAGCTGCCTTATGATCTCATCTGACTTAGAAATCTGAAATACAAATGTTACAATGAACAAAAACTGTATCAAAAGATTGTAATATTAACTTTCAATTAGGTACTTCATTCTTCTGAAACAGCATATTTCATACTTACATATTCAAAGGTAAATAACATACCAACTTGCGAATAAAGTGTGTTCCATCTTTTGAGAAATGTGTCATTCCTTCAGTGAAGATATACACGTTAGAGAATGTAAAATAATCATATGCAAGATGGTTTAAAATATATTGTAACAGATCTTGATGTTCTATACATATGGAATTAAACCCTTTCTAACACATAAGTGCAACATTACATATTTACACACTATGTTTTTTAAATTTCACATTTTTATCAAAACTTACAATTGTTATATAAATGAGACCGATGTTGATAGTCAGTAACTTCAGCAAGGTATTGTCATGTCTATGCTGTTTCCACAAGGAAATCTTAAAAAATGTCAAACATGGTCGATAATAGATCAGACAGCACAGACCAAGCAATCTGGGCCTGTATTCACTGACCATTTAGTTTCATTTTTAGTCTTATTCTAGATTAAGAAAGTAACACAACTTCTGATTGGCTAAACCATTTGGTTTAGCCAATCAGAAGTTGCGTTACTTTCAAATTTAGAAAATTCTTGAGGATAAGACAAAGAATGTTCTCAAGAATGGTTGGTGAATGCTGACCCTGATCTTGAATCAAAGTTTCTGCAAAAAGCATCTGAATTTCTCTCAGGCATCCTAAACAATTTTCATAGGCATGCACTTGTCATTACCTCAACCTGATGTTGCCACTGCTTATCTTGCAGCATTTTTAAGTTCTGTTTATACGTTCCGCTTTCACCATCCCTGCGGGACATGTCGGCATGTAAATCTGAGATCTGGGTTTGCAAGTTTGCAACTTTCCTCTGATAGCTAGTGACCTGTTAGTAGAGGAGACACAGTGAAGAATATATGCTGTGCTAATCCCATACAGCGTTTAACCCTTCACCACACAATCCCGATTTTTAACGACCCTGAGGAAAAAGCCTTTTAAAAACAATGTTGGAAAAAGAGAAAATGCTGGTAAGTATCATTTTCTCCTTTTCTCACAATGTTTTCTGCCCTATCAAAGACAAGTTTCATCATTTAAGCAACATTAAACTTTTTGTCTGCAAATGCTTTTATTTTCGACAAGTCTATATCTTTGTTGTGTGGTAAAAAGTTAACCCTTCACCAAACAAAACCAAGTTTTAACAACTCTACGAAACATGGATTTTGATAGCATTATGGGAAAAGGAGAAAATGCTGTTTACCAGCATTTTCTCTTTCTGCAACAATGTTTTCTATCCTTTCAAAGACTAGTATTGTCATTTGAGCCACATCAAATTTGTCGTCTGCAAATACTTTCAGTTCAGACAAGTCTGAAGTGAGCTGTCTAGTTTTGAATTAAAAGCAAATCAGATGGAAGATTTGAAAAAGAGTGGGATTTCTGGTCAGAACAGCCAAGAAGAAAAAAAAAACACACACACACACACACAAACACCAACAAAACAGACAAACCTGTGCAAAACTGCATGAATGGACTCATGTGCAATACCTTTCAACTTTGAGTGGAGATCGATATTTTACTACCTGTATTATGCTTTTTCCTTTTTTCAACTGAGCACTTATAAAAACATTAATTTTAGCAAATAATAAAACAGTTCTTAACCTGCAATTTCTTCCTCTGGCTCAATGTTTTGACATCAAAACCTCAATGCATTTTGCCAATGAAAATGAACAAGGATGTCTTAAAAGTCATCTTCTACATTGTTTTAGTGGTAATGAGAAAATAGATACAAGCAAGATAAAAGCCAATGGCGTTTCCCCCCAAACTCTTCATACATATAAGCATAGTGAAATGTATGATAACTTGACAATAACTAAATTTTGATTTTTTTTCAATTTGCTCGTGTTATTTTTTTCATTTTAGATTTAGATGTTCATTTTGTATATCTATTTCACCCCTTAACTCTTTACCAAATGACAAAAATGTAGACTTGTCCAAATTGAAAGCATTTTCAGACACCATTTTAAATGCAGCTCAAAACATAACATTTGTCTCTTAAAAGGTAGAAAATATTGTGGAAAAAGAAGAAAATGCTGGTTTACAGTATTTTCTTCTTTTCCCACAATGTTTTCAAAAGGCTTCTTTCTTGGGGTCGTTAAAAGTCGGGATTGTGTGGTAAGGGGATAACTCTTTGAAAGTTACCCAACATGTTGAGAGAGTTTGATTCTTCATCTCTAATTTTACTATGGACCCTACATAAAAACTTTTTAACCCTTTACCAAACAATCCCATGTTTTCATGACCCCCAAGAATGAAGCCTTTCTAAAATCAATGTGGGAAAAGGAGAAAATACTGGTAACCATTATAATATTATTCTCCTTTCCCCCACAGCAGTGTCTACCCTTTTAGAGAAAAACGAATTGGACTAGATCTAGATTTAGTTTGTCGTCTGCAAATGCTTTCAATTTGGACAAGTCTAAAATTTTGTTGTCTGATAAACAGTTAACACTTAGAGTGCTGAATAAACCCAACAGACATTTTCAGCTGAAAAATAAAGCCCAAATAGTTGTGATCTCATTGTTGCTTTCCTCTATAAACATGAAATTTAGCAAAGCAGACAGAGAAGATCAAAGATCAGACTGCACGTTTTGTGCAGTCTGATCTTGATCTACAATGGCCGCAAAGGCAATTATAGTCGTGAAAAGCGCTTTAAAGGTTAAGGCATGTTGAGCATGTCAATCTGAATGCAATAAAGTTATGTCAATAAAGCTTTGAGTAAATACTGAAAACAGTATGATTTATCTTTTCAAGAAGTTTCTGAGTGTTAACAAGGGTTTACTTTGTAACATCTACTTAGTTCTTTACTTTTACAGCAGAAGTAGTTACAGCATCTATCATTCTGTAATATTTTCTATCTTTTCTTTAACCCTTTACCACATAATCCCAACTTTTAACAACACTGAGGAAGAGGACTGTTCAAAAAATTTTAGGAAAAGTAGAGAAAATGCTGGTGACCAGCATTATCTCCTTTTCCCACAATGTTTTTCTATCCCATCAAAGACAAATTTCATGATCTGAGTCTGATATGAATCGTCTAAAAATGCTTTCAATTTGGGTAAGTCTACAGTTTTCTCATGTGGGAAAGAATTAACCTTTTCCCAAACAACAAATTTTAGATTCCTCTAAATTCAAATCACCTGCAGATGACAAACTAGAAAGTGGCACAAATGAAATCAAGTTCTTTGACACGGTAGAAAACGTTGTGGGAAAAGAAAATGCTGGTTACCAGTATTTTTCTCCTCTTCCCACTATGTTTTCCAAAGTATTTCCCCCCAGTCGTTAAAACTCCTGGTTGTTTGGTAAATGCAATATGCATGTTTGAACATTGCTGTACATGTATGACAATTATGTCTAATAACAGAACAGTTTTGTTTTCAAAGCCCCCTTCTGTTTCATGTTCCGTATCAACCCTTAGAGTGCTATGCCAAAAGTATGTTGCTTTTTTGGACAGTATAGATCAAGATCAGACTGCATATTCTGTGCAGTCTGATCTTGGATCTACACTGTCCCCTACTTTGTAACACATTCTGACCAAAACAATCTTAAAATTGCAAAATTGCAATAATTTGGCTCCCCCCCCCCCCCCCCCCCCCCCAAAAAAAAAAATCAGCACTGTAAAGATTGATTACCCCTACCTAATCCAAACCAAATCATTGAGTACATCACTCCAGTGACTAACACCATGATATTACTGATCAACCAATCAACGTTCCCTGTCCTCAAATATCATGACAGAAATGGGCGAGTATATGGGACTGTTTCATTACCTTACAATGATACAATTAGAGAGGTGCACACCAGAAAGCTTCACAACATTTTGTATAAAACACTTCTAGCATAACGTTACCTCCATGTTCAGGTCTTCAACCCGTTGTTCTGAACGACGGAGATCTGTTCTCACTTTTATCATTTCCTGACTGGAGGCAGGGGATTCTGCTGACCTCTGAAGATTTTAGATTTGATAGATAAATTATGTGTGACAGGTACTTCTGGTATTAGTTTACTTGTTTTAAAAAACAACATGTGTATGAGCCATGCTCTGGCAAAAGGGGCATTTAACGCATCTCCTTGATGCATTAACCCTTTCCCAAACAAGCCCTGGTTTTCATGTGTCTGCAGTACAAGTCTTTTGAAAACACTGTGGGAAAAGGAGAAATTGCTCGTAACGAGCAATTTCTCCTTTTCCCACAGTGTTTTCTACCCTTTTTGATAACCTTCTGCCATTTTCATCAAATTTAAAATTGTCATCTGTAAACTCTTTCAATTTGGACCAGTCCAAAATTTGTTGTTTGGGAAAGGGTTAAACCATGCAAGTCATCACTATGGATCCATAAAATCCATTTTGTCTAATAACAGGCCAAAGTCTGGGGTAGTTTAGTCCTTGGACATGCAAAGAATTGATTAAAAGAAAAAAGTTTTGACAAAGGTCAGCAAGTGCAAACTACACAGGCTGACCTGGGTCAAAATCTTTTGCAGATGCATCAAACCCCTTTTGCCTGAGCATGGTTCATATAAATATTGAAAAAATGTGAACAAAGCCTACTATTATATTATCTGTATCAAACATTCCATAAATGTTATTGTCAAGTTAACTTTTTAAAGAGATGCTTTACTCCGCTGCTATGGTAAGTCTTTTATGACCGATTATGCAAAGGTTATTCATATTCATGATCTTTAGAGCCCATAGTATTATATATCATGTAAATTCATATATGTAATATGAACTATATATCATATAATTTGGATATCCTAGGTCTGTCCTCAATTATAACACTACTCCGAGTCAAAATCTTTTTTTTTCATTTTGTACCCCGAGTTACTGTACTTTGTGAAAAAGAAAATTTCTGGTCTTTTTTTTTTTTCCATATTTAGAATGATTTTATCCAAGTATTAACTCTTTATGAAACTACAAAGTCTTAGATTCATCCAGATCGAAAGCACTTGAAGACTAAGTTAAATATGGGTCAACTGATAGGATTTGTGCTTGAAAGAGTAGAAAACATTATGGGAAAATGAGAGTCATTAAAACTGGGGACTATGTGGTGATGGATTAACTCTATACCAAACATGCTTTCACAACCCATAGGAAGAATGCTTCTGAAAACATTGGTGGGAAAAGCATTTTCGTGTATTTGCCTAAATTAATGTTTTCTACCCTTTCAAAGACAAGTCCTATCTTTGAACTACATTTAATTTGCTGCCTACACATGTCTCAGTAAGAACAAGTCTACAAAATTTGTTGTCTGTTAACCCTTTACAGATGGCAAAATTTTAGCCTTGTCCAAATTGAAAGCAATCGCAGACGACAATTTCATTGTGGCTCAAATGGTACAATTTTTTGACAGGATATAAAACATTGTGGGGAAAGGAATAAATGCTGATTACCAGCATTTTCTCCTTTTCCCACAATGTTTTCAGGAGGCTTCTTTCCCAGGGTCGTTAAAAGGTGGCACTGTGCGGAAAAGGGTTAAACAGATGAATTTTGTCACACACTCACTTGTTCCCCAGATAGTCTCTGCCTCTTTGCATATTCTAAATCTGCTTGGAGGCGGTTTATGGCATCATCTTTCTTCTTAATTTGTTCCTTCAGGTCTCTTAACTCTCGTGAAGAATCATCTGACATTCGTGTGGGTGACAGGTGCTCATGTAATGATCCGAACACTTGTTCAGGTGTGAGCTCTCGAAATCGAACACTTTCAATCTGAAAAGTGATTAAAGTGATGTTCCTATTTTAGATATACTGATCTTGTTCCTTTGAAATTTTAAGTAAGATACAATTGATAAATGCTTAATCCAAAAGTGTTTTTTTTTTCCAAAGATCCATTGAATATCCTGTCTTGTTTTTGTGAAACTTCAGAAAAACTCTGGTGTGACAAAAGTCTAAGGCAATCTAAGACAGACAACTCTCATACAGCATCTATTCAAACACAATTTCATACTAAAGAGTCAAATTTGTCCATTTTTCATTAAAGCTCAACTTTTCTAATGGTGAATAAAAGAGGATTTCAGTATCAAAACTTGCCAAAAAGTTTGCTATTATGTTTTTGTGCCTTTTGCATTTGCAAGTCTGTAATACATACACATATGCACATGAAAAGGTTTAGTTCTCCTATACTTAGCACACAAAAGTCGTAATATGGTTGAAAATCTCAAAGAATTTGGTGTTTACAATAAAATGTTGTACTATGTAATAATACCAGGAAAAAATAAGATTCTCACAGATACATCAAGATCTTAACTCTTTACAAAGGACAAAAATTTAGACTGGTTCAAATCAAATGCATTTGCAGATGATATATTAACCCTCAAAACGCCTTTTAAGACTGTAGTTGCCTTTGCTGCCAGTGTAGATCTAGATCAGGTGGCACAAAACATGCAGCCTGATCTTTGATCAACACTTTCCACTTTGCAGAAACACCATAGACAAAATATCCCACAATGTCTTCTAAAGCTTTCTTTCTAAGGGTCATTAAAACTCAGGTTTGTGTTGCAGAGGGTTAACTCTTCGAGCTGTGAGACAAACTTGCTTTTGCATGAGGTTCTCAGAAGAAGTAGCTTTTGCTTGAGGCTCTTAAGAGGATCTAGCTTTTGCAGAAAGCATAAATCAAGATCGGACAGCACAGTATGAGCAATAAATTCTTGGGTCTGCACTGCCCACTACTTTGTTACTCATTTTGACCAAAACAGCTGTGAAATTATTGTATTAACCTTTTATCATACAATGCTGACCCTGAATAAGAAAGCTTTTTGAAATTATTTTGGGAAAAGAATAAAAATGCTGGTAACCAGCATTTTCTCCTATACCCACTAAGTTTTCTACCCTTTCAGAGAGTAATTCCATCATTTCAGCCACCATCAATTTGTTTTCTATGAATCCTTTCCATTTGGAACAAGTCTATAATTTGGCTGTTTGGTAAAGATTCTTTACCAGATGATAAAATCTCAGACCTGTCCAAATTTAAAGTATATGCAGAGGACATACATGTATTTCATATAGCTCAAATGGTAAGTCTTGCCTTTAAAGGGGTAGGAACAATCGCTGGAAAAGGAGAAATTCTGTTTGACACCATTTTTTTTTACCTTTTCCAACATTGTTTTCAGAAGTTTTCTTTCTCAGATTCATTACAACAGTGTATTATTCGGTAAATGGTTAGGCCTTTTTCTTTAACTCTTTACCAAACAACAAAATTTTTAACAGGTCCAAATTGAAAGCATTTGAAGACGACAAAATAAATGTGATTCAAAAATTGAAATCTGTTTTGGAAAGGGTAGAAAACATTGTGGGAAAAGGAGAAAATGCTGGTTACCAGCATTTTCTCCTTTTCCGACAAGGTTTTCAAAAGGCTTCTTTCACAGGGTCGTTAAAAGTCGGGATTGTGTGGTAAAGATTTAATCTTGAAATGTTGATTCATCTTGTACTCTAAGAATGAACAATAGAAGCAACCCTCACCTCCCATCTGCCAGTTGTTCTAGCTGAACTGATGACATTGATGAGCTGGTTGAGATCATGGTTGAGGTTAGAGTTCTCACTGCGAACTCGACTTAGGTTCTCCTCCTGTCTGTCCACTCGTACTTGTAGATCTTCGTTCAAAGCTTCTGCTCTTGCTTTTTCGATGGTAAGAGCACGCAACTCACGCTCGAGATCTCGTGCCTTTGCCATGTATTCCTGTAACAGAGAAATTCATAAATTCTTAACAGATCAAAACAGCTGAACTTCCCCTCTAGAACTTTCATCCAAGACCAAATCTTTCAGAAATTACAGTAATGGTCAATTGTTTTCTGGACAGAAGAACCAACCATCTGTCAACATTTGGAAAAACCGAAGGAAAAACAGCAACATTACTGTTTTGCTGTGAGCAATTGCTTCTTTTTCCACATGGTTTCCAAAAGAAGTCTACATTAGGGGCATTTAAAGTCTATCATTTTTAGCACAACTTAGGTGCCTTGGCAGACAGTGAGAATCAAAATCAAACTGTACAACACATGCAGTCTTATCTTCTTATGCACTTTACTCTGTTCTATTAATTTTGGTGGTAATACTAACCTGATGATATGGCCAGCAACATGCAAAATGAGACGTTCCGACATTTGTGTAAAGTGTCGTCCCGGATTAGCCTGCATAGTCCACACAGGCTAATTTGGGATGGCACTTTACGACTATGCAAGATTTTTTTCATACAGTAGACTCATGAAACAGAAAATTGCACAAAAACGGGAAGCGTCATCTCGGATTAGCCACAGACTGCACAGGCTGATCTGGGATGATATACTATTACGAATATGTCTGAAGGCCCCCTTTCATGTGCTGCATGCCATATTGGAGTTGTTCAGTCTTTATACTGACTGAAAAATGTATGAGTGGTGCCCTGGTAAAAGGTTATTTAATGCATCTCCATGATGCATTTTATGAAGCCAGTCATCACATAATTACAGATCTATGAAATCCATTTTCTCATACAGCTGACTGAGTCATGAGGTAGAATGGTCTTAGGACATCCAAAATATTTACAGAAAGCAAGCAGGTTTCCACCCATGTCAGCCTGCACAGACCGGTAGATGCTTGTTGTAGATTAAATAACCCCCTTTTCACAGAGCATGGCTCATCTTACTTTATTCACTGACTCTGTGCCAGACAACAAAATTTTACAATTTTATCATATTTAAAAGCGTTTGTAGATAACATAAATGTGGCTCAAATGATGGAACAAGATTATGAAAGAGTAGAAACCTTGAAGGGGAAAAAGAGAATATACTAGTTAGTGTTACCAGCATTTTTTTCCTTTTCCAACATTGTTTTCAAAAGCTTTCTTTGATATGGTCTAAAAGACACCTTTTAACTCTTTACCACACAATCCCGACTTTTAATGACCCGGTGAAAGAAGCCTTTTGAAAACATTGTGGGAAAAGGAGAAAATGCTGGTAACCAGCATTTTCTCCTTTTCCCTTAATGTTTTCTACCCTTCCCAAAACAAATTTCAATTCTTCAATTACATTTATATTGTCTTCTGCAAATATTTTCATTTTGGACCAGTCTAAAATTTTGTCATTTGGTAAAGAGTTAAAGGGTTAGACACTATAAAGGGTATAATCATACCATATCCAAACAAGGTGTTTTGCACCAAAGGAGTCCTGAATAAAAGAAAATGTCGAATGCAGTTCAAACCCATTTCTTGCATCACAGAACACAAATGCAATCAAAGGATTCCAATCTGACATTATCTTTTTACGTCATGAAGTAAAGGCTAGATAATTTAAACATGGAATAATTCTAATACATCTATTAACAAATCTACCATGCAATCCTGTATTTATAATGGCCTTTGGAGAAGGCTTTTTAAAATGTTGCTGGAAAAGGAGAAAATACTGGCAACCAGCATTTTCTCATTTTTCCCACAATGTTTCCCATTCCTTCAAAGACAAATTCCATTATTAGACACTTGTTTGTTATTATGGTCTGCATATGCTTTTGTTTTTGACTGGTCACAGGTTTTGTTGGTTGGTACATGAGATGAACATAATTCCACCATCAGATAACTTTTTATTGCCTTGCAGCTTTCTGCTTGCAGAAAGATAAGAGCACTAAATGTGGGTGTCAACGCTTGGCTGCAGTTGCTTGATTTTCAGTGAAAATTCTAAATTGAAAAAGGGGGATAACTTTGTCAAAAATACTTTTATAGTTATCTGTACCTCTTACATTGGTTACCCTTTTAATAGTGAACAACGTGTTCAAGTTTGATGTAAATATCTTCAGTAATAACAGAGATATAAAGTGTCAAAGGTTTTGCAAAACAAAGCAGACGATGACTCAGACATCAAAGCCAGGGCTATAACAGTAACTCAATGTTTTCTTCAAGCTAAAAATTATGGAAGGAGAAAATGCTCCTGAGGAGTATTTTTTTTAAATGTACTCATGTACTAGCTAAAATTTGCAATGATTATCACTATTTTAAAAGTATTTTATAAGATTTCTGTGGGAAAATCATTTCAGAGATGTCCACAGAGAAGAGCAAAAGTAATTTACGAAAATCTATTTTACCCTTTACCAGACAACAAAATTCTAGCCTTGTCCGAAATGAAAGCATTGGTAGGTGATAAATGTTACTTACAACACAAAATTCATCTTTTAAAAGGTAGAAAACACTGTGGGAAATGGAGAAAATGCTGGTTACCAGCATTTTCTCCTTTTCCCTCAATGTTTTCCAAAAGCATCTTCTTCAAAGCTGTTAAACATCAGAATTGTGTGGTAAAGAGTTTGAAAAAAAAAAAAGAAAGTATTTCAGTCTGTATTTCAAGTGGTTTTCTTACGTCAGTGTAATGCCTGTTATATCTTGTCCCACCATACATTCTACAGTGGTCCTGCTGTTATAAATCCCAAAGTTAACACATCTCAACTACATCTACCAGTAAAAGAAACACCAAATTCCATATCAGTATTTACAACACCCCTGATCACTGGAATAAATTTATCACAAAGTCTTAAAGACAGTTCAAACCAATATCATAATCTTATGGACATCAAACTCTGTTTAGGGATTTAAAATTTCACTTGCCGGGCTAATCTTAGGGCCTAGCAACTGGTCACAATGCTGAACTCCATAACTGGAGGATAGAATTTTCCAAACATCCATACTGAGAGTATTTGTCAAAAATAAATGCAATTAAAATGGAAGGATTTGTCTTTGAAACAGTTAAAAAACATGGGAAAGGTAGAAAGTGCCCTTTGAGAGCATTTTTTTTTTTTCTTCTTTTTTCCTTGATGTTTTAAAACATTCTCTTCTCAAGGGTCCTACAGATACTGGGTCCTTTGGTAAAGGGTTATATAAATGCCCCAAAACTCTAGATAACTGGGTGAAACTTGTCCTTATCTGTCAGCTCATACCTACCAATACTTTAGGAGCAACCACATAAAAAGTGATTGTGTCAGTACATGAATTAATGCACCGTTTCAGCAACTGCACATGGCTGATTACAATTTTTGCCTTCACAGAAACAGTTAATGCTTACATTTTTTGTTTTTTTATCCAAGGAGAGTAAGATTTGTAAAAGAGGCTTTTTCAGTCATAAAATAATATCCGAATAGTGCTGTGCCAAGGATGATCTGGTAAGGATGTATGGAACAATAGATGTAGATCCAAAATATGTGCAGTCTGGTCTTGATCTACATTGAACATAAACATCTGAAATTTTGACAAGTACTCCAAAGCTTGATTATAAGTATGTTCAGAGTCCCAAACTTTATCAGGAGGCCTGAGGCTCTATGACAACCCACTCAGAGAATGTTTCCACTTTATCACTGTTCACACACCATGGTTGATAAACAAGCCCTTTCATTCTGCCAGGCCATCAAACAGAGTTTATAAAATTTGCTTTGGTCAACATAAACTCTCATAAAATAAAGGCAAGTGCACTTCAAGATTCAAGTTTTATGACTATTTTGGCCGTAGAAATAATTTTAGACAAACCTTGATTAACCCTTAACAATTTTATACTAACCAATCATTGATTTTCTAACACAATCTTGCAGCATGCCATGTCAAAATATCACTTTCCTTCATACATCACTGCTTTCTGCAAAGTATTTTCTTTATCAAGAAGAAAAAGGTTTCAGAGGACAACAGGAATGTCAGTGCAGAACTTGATTTTTTAAATGTTTGACATTTCATAGTTCCTATAGAAATGTTAACTCTATACTACACAAAAAAATTTTGGGCCAGTCTGCATTTGTAGACAACAAGATAAATGTGACTCAAAAATAGAATTTTTGAATTTTGTGTTTGGAAGGGTAGAAAACATGGTATAAGGAGAAAATACTGGTTACCAGCATTTTCTCCTTTTACCACAATGTTTTCAAAAGTTTTTTTTCCCTCAGGGTAGTTAAAACTCAGGGTTATGTGGTAAAAGGTTAACAAAAACTTAATGAGTGTGTGTACTGGTAATTAAAATTCCTTTAACACTGGTACATACATGCAATGACACAGAGCAAAAATATTTCAACGAAAGATAGACATCCTTGAAAAAAAAATGAAGCAAACAGCTTTAACAAGCTATTAAATTTTGTAATTTGTCAAAAAAAAAAATCATTCTGTGACAGTAATGTGTTAGTTATGTCCAAATGTCTCAAAGTTCATTGAAAATTAAACACATGCTTTTTACTTCATTTGGCACAACAAAACATACACAGGTGGGCCAGATGAATGCAAAAGCATGCAATCTTGTGCAGTATTCATAAATTATCTGCCACATTGACTACCACTTAGATTTCAGATGTTAATGTTATGTAAAAATTTCGATACTGAGTTGTAAATAAATAAGGATGAATTACTAACTCATATAAGATTTTTTATCAATTGCTCAGATTGACAGATCATTGATAATTGGTTTCTTAAAATGTCTGAAAAAGTCTAAAAATGTGAACAATCTCAGTACATCAACCTTTTTATTTTCACTAAAATCTGTTACAGCCCATGTTATGGGTACTCATTAGCATAATAATAATGCATCCTGATGAAATAATGCTAAAGAATACCCACAAATTAGTTTTTTGTGAAGAAATAAAGACAAATTACTCTGTGAGCCATAGAAAAATTTCAAGGGTAATAATGCTAGATACCATCATTTCAGTTGCAGTTATGAATGGACTCTCGTACTATGATTAGATAGGTCAAACTTGGACACTAAATAAAAAAAAATTATGACATGTAATGCATCGGTGATTTGGTTTGTCCACCACAATGATTCGGTCAATCATACCTCTTTGATAACTGATAAGTTTATCTACCAAACATAAGTACATGTATTCAATTTCAATATCAACTGTCCTGGCATGGAGAAGACATGACATCAAGGAATTCAAATCTCAACTCACACTAACGTTTTCCCAATGCTTGACTGTACCAAGTAGCACTGTTGCAATTTGATCCAACCTTTATTTACTGCTAAAAATGGACTATGCTTATGCAAAGGATATTCAGTGGCTTGTAAAGGAAATAATTTGTACCTTGATTTTCAGTTTTTCCAAGGAATTGTTTTCAAAATCTTCTGCAAATTTGTTGCAGTAGTGAATGAGTTAATTTCATTTGCAGGAGCAGAGCCTTCAGTCTTTCAGTTGGTTGAAGTTGTACAGAACTGACTGACTGAATGGTGTTTATGCTGCTTTCAAAATTATTTCAGTCCTATCATGGCAATAGCTTAGCTGACTTAATCAAGTATCACTTGAAGGTTTCACAAGCAATAGTCCAGGGTCTGAAGCGTCTTGCCCAAGAACACTCCCATGAAACACCCTGTGCTTAGAGGAACAAACCCAAGGATCCTACAACTTTGCCTCAAAGCCACGAAGGACCCGACAGTACAGAAAAGAAGCAAAACCTAAGCAGCATACAAATTTTCCACTATGCTATTAAATCAGGGCTAATGACTTGAAGACAAAGCCAACAGTCATTGTGTATGAAGGCTCTGACACAAGTCTATACATCTGAGTTTATCTGCAGATTTAATTAAGGACAATAGATAGATCAGTATTGATTCAAACTTCAGATATCTCCACAGATCCTAAATACTTCAAACAGATAACACATTTAACCCTAACAGCACCTTTCAGAACTATAGTTGTCTTTGTATACAATGTAGATCAAGATCACACAGCATAAAAAATGCATCTGATTACCACAGTATTCTTTGGTGAGACATTCTGGACAAGAGCAACTTTGAATTGCAATTATGTGAGTCTTATTTTTAGACTCAAAATGTCTGTTATGTTCACACCACATTCTAAGGATTAAAAATCCTTCAACCATATTTGCCCAGCTCTTTCAGCTCAGTAGTAACAATCATGACGAGGAACCCAGGGATTGTCAGTTTGAATTCCTGCCAGGAGAAAACTATTTCCAATAGAAGGAAGAAAGTCAATGAAATAGGATTCATTTCTCTCTCACTCTGAATATAGTTCCTACTCAGTTCATGTGCAAAAGCAGCCAGTTGCTTGAAGTTGTGCATAATTAAACTTTGTTTAATTCTTTTAATGTCTAGCGGCGTTTTAAACATCAGTCATAACCAGCCAGTGCACCTATCATGCATGTTTTTTCTGGCTTTTTCTAACAGTGCCTGGCACAATGTTCTTTCCAAGCCACTGGCTACTTTCCCACAGTATTTTCTCCTTCTTTTTGAAACATTTTTAACTTTTTCTTACACAAATTCAAGCACTTCAGCCATATCTACCATGATAGTGGAACTTTTTCCTTCTGAAAAAGATAACCAGTTTCATTTCTTCTTCAAATAACTGATGCTGGCAGAGAAATAAACAAATAAGGAACACAGATCCTCTACTTGCCTTTATAGTTGCTATCACTTTATGTGGAAAATATCCTTTTTATGGTCCTCCAGGAAGAAATAAAAGGCAAAAAAAACTATAAAACTTGATACTCCTTCACTTTATATGCTACTGATACCTATATATTCAATGTTGTCTGCAAAAGTCCCAACCAGTTAACCCTTTACCAGATGACAAAATTTTAGCCTTGTCCAAACTGAAAGCATTTGCAGATAATAATTTCAGTGTGGCTCAAATGGTGCAAGTTTTCTTTGATAGGGTAGAAAACATTGTGGGAAAAGGAGAAAATGCTGGTTACCAGCATTTTCTCCTTTTCCCACAATGTTTTCAAAAGGTGTCTTTCCTAGGGTCGTTAAAAGTCAGCATTGTGTGGTAAAGGGTTAACTTTTACCGCATGATCCTAAATTTTAACTATCACGAGGAAACCGGCTTTCGAAAACATTGTGATAAAAGGAAAAAGTGCTGGTGACCAGCATTTTCCCCTTTTCCCACATTGTCTTCCATCCTCACAAAGACAAGTCCAACAATTAGTGCCATATGTAATTTATCATCTGCAAATGCTTTGGATTTGGAAAAGTCCAAGCTTTTGTTGCTTGGTCAAAAAGTTAACCCATAGTGCAACTTAACCCTTTCCCAAACAAGCCCTGGTTTTCCGTGTCTGCAGTACAAGTCTTTTGAAAACACTGTGGGAAAAGGAGAAATTGCTCGTAACGAGCAATTTCTCCTTTTCCCACAGTGTTTTCTACCCTTTTTGAGACCTTACTGCCATTTTCATCAAATTTAAAATTGTCGTCTGCAAACTCTTTCAATTTGGACCAGTCCAAAATTTGTCGTGTGGGAAAGGGTTAACTTGCATCTACTAACAAATTTGATCAAGATAAGACTACAGTATGATGTGTGATTGCACAGGGCATGCTGTCTGATCTTGGATATCTACTTCCTGCTGCATTGTGACAGATCCTGGTAAAAACTGCCTTGAAACTGAAATAATTAATTCTTTTTTCACTGAAAATGTCCTTTTGATTTAAACCATGCTCTAGGAATTCAAGAAAAAGTTTGTTTCCCAAAGACTCACATAGTTTCAGCAAAAAATATACACTAGTAATTATTTTAATATCCTTCAATTTTATATGTATGTATGTCACCAATAATGACTTTTAAATCTATGTACATGTATGTCTACATGTATGAATATGTATGAGAAGGAAGAAAAAAAATCTGTGAAAGATTAAGAGCCGTGTCTGAACTTGAAAGTAAAAGTTAATCCCCTTACAAATTTTCAACATATGACTTCAACATAAATGTAGCTTAATCCATATAATCCTATTTTGTATGTACATATTAACCAAACTGTTATTAATGAGAGGCTTATGCATTCAGACTGTGTATGTTAAAGAAAATATTTTTTGTTCAATTTTTTCAAGCGTCAAAGGTTTCCATACCATAAAAAACATTTCCACTAGTATCATTCAAAGGCAGATTTCCTATTTGCACTAAGAAAAGGAGAAGAACATTGTAACACATGACTACCGGTACTCCCTGCATAAGACTTGCAACCATTTTCACCCTTGTAAAACGTGGTTAACTCTTTACCAAACAACAAAATTTTAGACTGGTCCAAATTGAAAGCATTTGCAGATGACAAAATGAATGTGATTGAAAAATTAAAATTTGTTTTTGGAAGGGTAGAAAACATCGTGGGAAAAGGAGAAAATGCTGGTTACCAGCATTTTCTCCTTTTCCCTTAATGTTTTCAAAAGACTTCTTTCACAGGGTTGTTAAAAGTCAGGATTGTGTAGTAAAGGGTTAATCAACATGAATGGATATTGAGAACCTTCCCAAATGCCACAGTTTTAGACTGGTCAAAGCTGAAAGCATCTGCATACAACAAATTCAGTAAGTCAGAAATGATTGGATATGTGTCAGCCAGGGTAAAAAACATTGTGGGAAAAGGAGAAAATAGTTACCAGCATTTTCTCCTTTTCCTACAATGTTTTCAAAAGCCTTTCTCTTCAGAGGTTGTTGAAACACAGGATTGTTTGGTAAAGGATTAATACAAAATTACATGTGAAAACATAGTGGCAAAAGGAGTATTTACTCTCAGCAAGCAATTTCTCCTGTCATTGTAAACCATGCATTTTCAAAAAGGTCTGCTGCATGACCAGAAAAGCTGTCTGTGCGTGTTTAATAAAAAGTTACATGTACGAAAACAATGATGCCCTTCAACACCCACAGTGAACATCTTTGGAAAACAGTCTATAGGAAACATTTGCAGCTTGTGAATTGCACTAAAGATTAATTGATTATTAGCTCTAAAACCAAACAAAGAAATTTTAGACTGGTCCAAACTGAAAGCGTTTGCAGACGACAAATCAAATGTGGCTCAAAACTTCAAATTTGTTTTGTGAAGGGTAGATGACAATGTGGGAAAAGAAAAAAATGCTGGTTACCAGCATTTTCTCCTCTTCCGAAAAAGGTTTTCAAAAGGGTTTTTTCCGGGGTTGTTAAAATGCTGGATTGTGTGATAAAGGGTTAATTGGTGTTTTCTACCTTTTCAGTAGATGATTGTTTTCTACTGTTTTAAAGATAATTCTAATCATGTCAACCACATTTAATGTGCAGTCTGCAAATTCTTTCAATTTGGACACGTCTAAAATTTTGTCATTTGGTTAAGAGTTCACTCTATACAAGATGACAAAATATAAGATTTATCCATATTGACATCATTAACTTTGCAGATGAGAATTTAGTAATGTGGCTAAAACGATTAGTGGAAGTAACATGACATCTTTTATTTTCTGCACAAATTAGATTAGGATCCATTCTTGAGAATGTTTTCTAAATTTGAAAGTAACACACCTTCTGATTGGCTAAACCAAATGGTTTAGCCAATCAGAAGTTGTGTTAAGTTCAAATTTAGAAAATTCTGGAGAATAAGACTGAGAATGTTCTTATCAAGAATGGTTGGTGAACACGGGCGCAGGATTTTTGAATTCATGTCAGGTACACCTATCTATAGATGCTTGATCATTCTATCAAATAATACTTCATGAACAGAACTATAGAGCTGCTATGATCTTAACTCTTGACCAGGCCACAAAATTTTAGACTTCTCTTTATAGAAAGTAATTGCAGAGTACAACTTAAACATGGCTTAATTTATAGGTCTTTGGAAAGACAGAAAATATAGTGGGAGAGGAGATTTAATGCTGGTTCTCCTTTTTCCACAATGTTTTCTACCCTATCAAAGTAAAATTTCATCCTTCAAGTCACATTTAAATTGTCGTCTGCAAATGCTTTCAATTTGGACAAGTCTACATTTTTCTCATGTTAATACATTGGGTTGTTCATCTGAAGATTACAAATTGTGTGCAGGTCAAATGTTGCGATATGTCTCAGACAATATGAAAAATGTTTTTGGTAAAAGGAGAAAATGATCATTACTAGTATTTTCACTTTTTCTCTAGAAATTTTCAAAAGTCTTTTGCCCAAGGGTCATCACATGCGGGCTTGTTTAGTAACTGAATACCATATTCACTCTTTTCACACTACCTCTAACAGACTGAATTTCATTAACTTCATAAATGAGACATGTTTGGACATACAAACAGATAAGATTTTTTGCTAGCTAATGTCACTCGACATCAAATAAGTGAAAACAGAGAATGTTTCAGAAAAACCTTCAATGGATTTATGTTGGAACTATTTTCCAACCAGGCGATTGCTGTGTCCCATTGCAAGTTAGAATCAATATCTGTTGCAGTCTGCAAATACAACTGAATAACCTGGGATTCCTGCTGAGCTAGCATAACTCTTTACTAAAAGACAAAAATTAAAACTTGCCTCAATTGGAAGCATTTGCACACAACAAATTAAACCTTGCTGAAATGATGGAATTTGTCACTGAACGAGTAGAAAACATTGTGGGATGAGAAAATGCTAGCATTTTCTCTTTTCCCACGAAAGTCTTTTTTTCCTTCATGGTTATTCAAATGTGGGATTCTTTCGTTAACGGTTTAGCTGAGATGACACTGTGATATAATACATGTACTAGAGAAAGAAATTTCAAGAAAAGTTGATAAATCCTCTTCTGTCACACTGTTTCTATGAGCATGACATGAAAAATACTGTCTCTCTCATTGATGAATAAATTTCTGAAAGGGGTATACATGTCCTTGTTAAAAATGTTCTGAAGATGAATTTGAAATACTTCAATATATCAGTCTGTAAAACTAAACTTTTTACCAAATGACAAAATTTTAGACTGGTCATAATTGAAAGCATCTGCAGACATAATTATTAAAAGTGGCCCAAATGATGAAATATTCCCTTTAAAGGTTTGAGAACATTGCTGGAAAAGGAGAAAACGTTAGTTACCAGCATTTTCTCCTTTTCCACAATGTTTTTAAAAGCCTCTTTCCTCAGGGGAGTTAAAGTCAGGACTCAGAGTGGTAAAGGATTCATTCAGAGATAAAAAAAAAAAGACACCTACTGATTGCTCAATGGGCTCTTTCCATGTTACTTTCTTGTTTGGGTTTGGGCTTCCTGCAAAGCCCCTATCTCCATCCATACTCCTTTTCAACAACAACCACTGGAGAACTTTACTCCTACTCCATGATTTTACAAACTCAAGAAATATCCAAACTACGTAATTTGTATTCCTTTATGGAAAACATTTCAAACAATCAACAACTTTAACAAATGACAAAATCTTTGAACACTGTCAAAATCTTTGAACTTTTTCTCCAGACTAATATTCCAAATACAATTGAAACAAATTAATTTGTCTTTTTTTTTAAACAGTGGCTGTATTCCAAGTGCAAATTAATTAACCCAATTCAGCACAAATACGACTTTTCAGACCCTTACACTTAACAAATTTTGAAAACATTGTAGAAAAAAGGACCATCAGCTTGGTACAAGCAACTGCTCCTTTTCCAACAATAGTTTTCATATTACATAAAAAACATAATCAATTATTTCTAACATTTCTCATTTTTGTCTCTTCCATTTCCACAGGTTTGAAAAAATAAACCTGAATTGTATTAAGTTGGATAACTATTAAAATTTCTGTTCACTAGTCCCTTGACAGATAACATCACCTTCTAAAATCACACGTATAATTATTAACACACAGGAAAATCGTAAAAAGTCAACCTCTAATTACTATACCCTCAGTTATTTTTGTCAACAAACAGTCCTTTTTGATGGCGATGATTTCACATGGTTATTGAACTTAATCCCATGACTTTTACCCCCTTTTGTGTGTGCTTCCTATTCAAACTAACGGAAAAATCAGACCGTTTACCTACACTTGATTAGAGGCTTAACCCTTTATCAAATTTTAACAACCCTAGCTGAGAGAAAACACTTTTGAAATCATTGTAGGCAATAAAATGCTGGTTACCAGGATTTTCTCCTTTTCCCACAATATTTTCTAACCGTTTTAAAACAAATCCAATCATTTGAATCTTATTTAACTCTTTACCAAACGACAAAAATTTAGGTTAGTCCAAATTGAAAGTGTTTGCAGACGACAAAATAATTGCCACCGAAATATTGAAATTTGTTTTGGGATGGGTAGAAAACATTGTGGGAAAAGGAGAAAATGCTGGTTACCAGCATTTTCTCCTTTTCCCACAATGTTTTCAAAAGGCCTCTTCCTCAGGGTCATTGAACGTCAGGATTGTGTGGTAAAGGGTTAATTTGTTATCTGTAAATGCTCTCAATTTGGACAACTCCAAACTTTTATTGTCTAAGTTAAACACATAACTACCTGGAGGCAAATTTTTTGTCTTGCAGCAGACCACTTTTGAAAAGATGGTGAAAAAATGATAAATTGCACATAAAGTTTTCACATGTTTCCATGTATTTAATCTTAGTTCACATCAATAACCAATATTTTACAAGGATATTTTAACTCTTTACCAATCAACAAAATTGTAGGCCCGCCCAAACTGAAAGCATTTTGTAGACAACAAAATAAACATGACTCAAGAACTGAATTTTGTTTTAGGAAGGGTAGAAAACATTGTGGGAAAAGGAGAAAATGCTGGCTACCAGCATTTTTCTACTTTTCCCACAATGTTTTCACAAGGCTTTTTCCACAGGATCGTTAAAATTCGGGACACTGCGGTAAAGGGTTAAAACTTGTCTGCTACAAAATATGTATTGGGTAAAGCGTAAGTCCAGGTATAGCTTTTATCCCCCTTATCTTTTATGTCGCGGGAAGTAAAGGCAGTTCCGTAAAGCGTGCTGTTACATGCACCTATATGCAACCGCTACTCCAGAGAGAAAACTACATTTGTAAACAGTTGACAGATATAAATCTACCTGGATTTACTGCTTTCCTTTTATTTCATTTAACTATAGAAGGTTTTTTGTCTTCTGATAAGATTATACAAAAACAACAGTCTAATGCAAGAGAACACTGCAATAGTTTTAAGTTCATGAAACTGTTTATCATCGTCATCATCATCATCATTCATTTGTCACAATGTTTACAAGTAATCTGTAAAGCCCAAGGCTTTTTGGTTTAACAGTACTTCAGTTTTAGTATTGACCAAACAATTCAATGTTTTCATGGCCCTAAGGAAGGACTTTCCAAAACATCTGTGGAAAAAGATTTGTTTGCATTGGAATTTAACATGTTTTCAACAGCTTAGGTCAAATCACAGTCGTCAGTGCACCTATATATGTGTTTCCTGGCTTTCTCATACCAGTACTGACACAACTTTCTTTCCAAGCCACTGACTACTTTTCTCGCATGCATCAGAGGTGAGCGGCGAAAAATCACCGGAAAGAAAGTTTGCCTCAACCGGGTATCAAACCTGCAACCACCAAGTCACGAGTCAGACATGCTAACCACTGAGCTACCTGGCCGGGCTCTGTGGAAAAGGAAGTAATGTTGGTAACCATGCATTTTCTACATTTCTCAATGTTATCAAACCTTTCAAAGAGAAATCCAATCGTCAGAGCCACATTTCATACCTTCAAAAATCTTTCAATTTAGGGACAAGTCCAAAATTTTGTTGTCCTGTAAAGTATTGTTACAGCATATTTGAGCAGCCAGTGCAGCTACACGTTCAATGTTGATGTTTTTTTACCAGAAATTGTACCAGAATGTCTGCTTCTATTATGAACTAAAGCATTTACCCCAAAAAGTGCTAAGATCTGTATTTCAGAAAGAGTAGATTACAGTCGAACTCCACCAAATCTGCAGTCTGTTTTGAATCTATGCTGTCTGTAAGACATTCTGACAAAAGTAAATTACAATATCAAGGTTCCCCCCCCCCCCCCCCAACTGAAGATGTATTTAAGCCATGCTCTAGCAAAAGGGGGTTTAATGCATATCCATAATGCATTATACTAAGCAAATCATCACATAATTATGGATCCATAGATTAATTTTGCACAACAACCAACTAATCATGAGGTACATGTAGGCCGGTCCTTTGATATGCAGAAAATTTACCCATGGCAAAAGGTTTCCACCCAGGTCAGCCTGCCCAGATTCCGCAGGCTGACCTGGGTCAACAGTTTTGCAGACGCATTAACCCTTTACCAGACAATCCCGACTTTTAACGACCCTGAGAAAGAACCCTTTCGAAAACATTGTCGGAAAAGGAGAAAATGCTGGTAACCAGCATTTTCTCCTTTTCCCACAATGTTTTCTAACCTTTCAGAAACAAATGCAATCATTTTTGCCACATTTAATTTGTTGTCTGCAAATGCTTTCAATTTGGACCCGTCCAAAATATTGTCGTTTGGTAAAGAGTTAAACCCTCTTTTCACTGAGCATGGTTCCTTTGTTTCATCAATTTAGCCCACAAAGGGTAATGAATATCTATCTATACATGTACTGCATGGGTTAAAGGTTGGCAGCAAATATTTGGTATCTAGACAATCTGAAAATTCAATCGTAAAATAATTAATATCTATTGATCCCTATCAGTGGTTACTTTATAAAATATGCATCTACACGGCCTTTGTTTGAAAATCAATATAAGTTTAATCTCAACACAAATTAAACCATTGATTCAAATAAAGACCTACAAATACAAAAAATCCACCCTTACTTGAGTATACTACAGGTGCAATATAAATTAGCTTAACACTTTACCAAACGATCCAGAGTTTTAACGACCCCGAGATAGAGGCCTTTTGAAAACATTGTGGGACAAAGTAGGAAATCTTGGTAACCAGCATTTTCTACTTTTCCCACAATACTTTCTACCTTATCAAAGACCTTCAGCTTATAGTACCACTTTCAGATTTGTTGTTTGGACATGCTTTCAATTTGAAGAGTCTAAAAATTAGTTGTTTGGTTGAGTTAACCCCTTAGAGTAATGAATGATTTTTTTTTTGGGGGGGGGGGGGGCTCTATGAAAGACTTATATGTTTAGATTATACAGCTGTAGTGGCCTGAATTATCTAACAAAATATGTTCTGAGTTGAAAATATCAGTATTTTCCCATCATAGGAAACTTTACTTTCAACTCAAGTTTGTGTTATATAGGACTTTTTTTATATCTTTCATCTTCATCTAGATACAAATTCCTTTCTAGGAAATAGATCAAAAACCATTCAAATTGCTTGTGAAAACAATCAGAACTGTTGCTGCTCTCATTTCTACAGGCATGCATTGTCCACTACAGCCAAATACAAGTTATTACTTGCGTGGTCAAACCTGAACGGGACTGGTGTTTTATCTTTATTCTGGTTTGTTTTCATTGTGATTTCCAGGAAAGGGTAGGTCATAATGATTTAATAGACATCAAAAGCAAATTGCCTGACCCCTTAAGATGTCATATTCTTGCAAGCAAAGGCATTTGGGGCCAAAGTATATATAATGCTGTTTCTTTGCATTTTTTTTTTCAAGCTCTGACAAGTCAGTCTTTACCGAGGGTAATTATTCGAAGGGACACAACTCAAAACAAAGATTTGATACAGCTATACAATGCAAATGCAGTGGCCTCCCTTCTTAGTAATTTGGCACACTTATCTGTGTATGATTCAGTTGAATCTTTTAAGAAAATCAAACTAAGCAATTTCAGTTCGTTAACTCTTTACCAAACTGTTCACAATTTTTATGACTCAGAGGAAAAGTGCTTTTGAAAACATTTTGGGAAATGGAGAAAATGCTGGTAACCAGCATTTTCTCCTTATTCCACACAGTTTTCTCTCCTTTAGGCAAATCCCATCATTCAGCAACATTCAATTTGTTGTCTGCAGATGTTTTCAATTTGAACAGTTTAACAACATCATTGTTTGGTAACAGGTTAAAAAAAATAGTAAAAGAATCTCAAAAAACTCTCTCCGCTAGAGAAGAAGATAAATTTAAATTTGTCACCTATTCTGGCAATGCTTAGTACATCATAAAAGCTCAAAAAAAAAAATAAAAATCTGTAAAATCTCACAAGGCATCCTGTCATATTCTGAAACAGTTAGCTTTTTACTGAAACAAATTCGCAGCAGACGGCTTTCAAGCATCCTTATTAAATACAGACATTTTGCACGAGTCATTAACTCTTTACCAAACTGCAAATTTTTGGACTGGACCAAATTCAAAGCATTTGCAGAACAACAAATAAAATGTTGCTAAAATGATTATTTCTGTCTTTGACAGGGTTGAAAACATTGTGGGAAAAGGAGAAAATGCTGGTTACCAGCATTTTCAACTTTTCCCACAATGTTTTCAAAAGCCTTGTCATTCCGGGTTGCTACAAGTCGTGATTGTGTGGTAAAGGGTTAAGAAATGGATACAAGTAAAACATTGTGGCAAAAGCGGTCAGCTGCAAGACTGAAACAGTGGTCTGCAGATGTTAATGTACTCAAAAAGGTTAAAAGTTTTGATTACAAAAGATGTGTGTGCTTCCTTTGTCTGTTTTTCTTTCTGTCCACATACCTTTTTAACCCTTAAGCTGCTAAGCAAGACTTAATGGCCTTTTGCAGACTGTAGATCCAAGATCAGACTGCACAGAATGTGCAGTCTGATCTTGGATCTACACTGTCCTATAAGGAGATATTTTTTTCACCAAAAATAACTTTGAAATAGCAAGGTTCAGGTTTTTACCATCAGCTTGAAAGATTCTTTTGACATATTCTGCAGTATAAAGGTTAAAAGAGGGTAATATATACAATAGTAACTGTTAATTCAAATTTATTAGTTACATTTCTAGCCTGTCATTATAGTTAACTCTTTACCACATGACAAAATTTTAGACTGGTCCAAATTGAAAGCATTTGCAGACGACAAAATAAATGTGACTGAAAAATTGAAATTTGTTTGAGGAAGGGTAGAAATCTTTGTGGGAAAAGGAGAAAATGCTGGTTACCAGCATTTTCTCCTTTTCCCACAATGTTTTCAAAAGGCTTCTTGCTCAGGGTCGTTAGAAGTCGGGCTTGTGTAGTGAAAGGTGAAAGAAAAACCAGTAAAAACCATTAAACTCTCCTCTTCTACCTCCACTCCTCCATCTGAACTCTTTAGTGAAGTAAAATTTTAGACAGGTTCAAACTGAGACCATTTACAGACAAGAAAATATAATAATTATTTTCCCACTGAAAACTGAAATTTGTTGTTTGGGTAGAAAATATTGTGGGAAAAGCAGAAAGTGTTGGTTACTAGCATTTTCTCCTTTTTCCACAATGTTTTCCAAAGTCTTCTTTTTTGGGATTGTTATAACTCATGATTGTTTGGTAAGGGTTAATTTAGAAAGAAATACCAAGAGCAACATCCCTATTGGCCTCGAAATTCTAAAAATTGAAGGTAATCAAAATTGCAACATTGAAATTTAAGAAAACAAAATCTATTTTTAACACATAACGTCCCTTGTTTTCAATGCAATATACCCGGTACCTATTACAAAGTTTCTTATCTTATGTTTGAGATAAGCATTTTGTGACATTGTCTTATCTTCTTTCTAAGGAAGTGAATCCACTTTTTTTTTTTCAAGGAAATTATCACCTGTTCAAGTTTGGTTTTGAATACTTTGATCTATTTTTGGCAAGATATTCTTATGTAATACAAAAAATGTTACATTTGTTGGCTTTTTAGATAAAATTTTATTAAATTCATAAACAAAAGTGTTATAAGGCTTGCCCAATACTTTTCTACATGACTACATGAAGTTCAATAAAATTTCATACCAAATTAGAGCAGCCTGTAATGTCAGATCCTACATAACTGCATGGTTAACAAAAAATACTGAAACCATATTTATCAACAGTTCTGAATGTTTTTCCAATTCTAATTCCAAAGAATTAAACATCTGTTTAACTCATTACCAAATGACAAAATTTAGAACTGGACAAAGTTGAAAACATTTGCAGACAACAAATCAAATGTAGCTCAAATGATGGTTTCTGTCTTTGATAAGGTAGAAAACATTGTGGGAAAAGGAGAAAATGCTGATTACCAGCGTTTTCTCCTTTTCACACAATGTTTTCCAAAGCCTTCTCTTTCTGGGCTGTTAAAACTTGGGATTGTTTGGGAAAGGGTTAATCCATTTACAGCGGATTACAAAATTTGAGACTTGTGCATTTGGACTGTAATAACCGAAAACAAATAAAGTTCAAATCAAACTAATTGTCTTTATAAGGGCAGAAAAAATTGTGAGAAAAGAAGGAAATGCTGTTTATGAGCATTTTCTCCTATACCAGGGTTTTCCCTGGACTTTTTGGTGCGGGTCACCGAGGACATTTTATCCCCTTTGAATGAATAAAAGAAGACATGCATATAAATTTTGGGGGTCATTTAGAAAATTTGGGGTCCAAATTCAAAGAAACAGGGGGTCAGGGAAAAATCCCTGTTTACCCACAGTGTTTTCATTCTAAGAGTAGCATAGGGTATTTGCCTCCGAAATCAAAGGCTCAAGGTTTCAATCCTTTGCTGAGTACTAGCTATTAATCTTGCAAGCTATCATAGCGACTGACTGATATAGATGTGAAAATTTATTTCACAAATGCTGTAAAATAGAATAGGTTTAAATTAAAACATTGGGTTGTTTGGTAATACCCCTGTCACACCGAACTCATTCTCACTATGTTTTGAAAATTGTTGCCAAACGGACTCAAACTGTGTTCGAACGTAGCGGACGTAGTAGCAACCTTTTACGATCTGTTTACGAACTTCATGGATGGGCTAGGACAGGAAGGGTGCTCCAGAACTTTGAGCCTGCTCAAAATTTTTTGCCGTCCATCCCGTCCTGTAATTAGACGGAGTGACAACGTACTTAAAATGAGATGGACGTACTACAAACGGAACTGCTGTACTTTGATCCTATTAGGGACGTGTTACAACGTAGTGCAATATTGGCATTATTAAGCCAAAATTACACGTTCTACCCCGACCGCAACCCATTTTACGATTTTGTTAGGACTGGGTAAGACTTTCTAAGAACTAGTTTGGTGTGACGGAGGCATTAGGCATTATTAAGCCAAAATTACACGTTCTACCCCGACTGCAACCCATTTTACGATTTTGTTAGGATGGGGTAAGACGTTCTAAGAACTAGTTTGGTGTGACAGGGGCATAACAGGTTAAATTAACAAGGTGCCTAGTCTTGAAATTGAGCTTTGAAATCTAATCCAGAAAGACAGAATCAAATCCAGAATAATTTATAATTATGATGATTATGGGCTGAAGCCAAGAAGTAGAATTTCACTCCAAGATACAGAAAATTACATCGTATTATAAAATAAATCTAGCCAGCATTAGCATTAACTCACTCCGTCCTCAAACAGATTAGCAGCAGACAACATCAAAAACATCCATGAACACAAGGGAAAATCAGCATAAATTAAGGTTTTTGATACACAATTACACATAAAAACGTTCTGGAAATGGGAAAAATTGCTTGTTACAAACAATTTCTCCATTAGATACAATGTTTGCAATAACTGTCTGAAGCAAGACTTTGTAAGACAAAAAGCTCTTTGCTAGAGGTAATGAGTAACAATTAACCTTTACCAGAAGACAAAATCATAGACTTGTCCGAAATGAAAGCATTTGCCTGCGACAAATTAAATGGTGGCTCAAAGATGTTAATTTGTTTCAGAAAAGGTAGAAAACATCTTGGCAGAAGGAGAAAATGCTGGTTACCAGCATTTTCTCCTTTTACCATGATGTTTTCAAAAGCATATTTCCTCTGGGTCATTAAAACTCAAGATTGTTTGGTAAAGGTAAAAAGGCACAATTAAGGACTAGCAGTCTACAAAGTTACCTTTTCTGGGGGGCTTCCAATCTGAAACTGTACTCTTATTGTTAAATAACCTTGAAAGTGAAATACAGGTCTTTGTCCAACATTGGAAATGGTTCTTAGTCAACACCAAAGAGAATAATATCACACTGTCGTTCAAATGTAATCTTTTTTGGAAAAAGTACATATACATTTCACTAAAACATTATCTCATCCTAATGCACTACCACTAAGGATGAGTTTTCTGCACAGCTGTTAATCGCTTCTAAATTTTTTTTGGCAGAAAAAGAAAATGTACTCATTGTCCGTTAACGGTACTCCAACTTTGGCCAGGATGTTATCACTTAAATTTGTCTTACAAACAAATGCCTGTTCTCTCACAATGTTTTCCTACGCTGTCAAATTCCGGAATCCAAAATGTCATCATTATACAGTTTTTTATTAAACAAGAACACTGCATGCGAGTGCCAAAGCTCAGCTGCAGATGCTTAATTTTCAGTGAAAATTCTAAATTGGAAAAGGGGCATAACTGTATCGAGATATACTGATGGTTAACCCTTTACCACACAATCCCAACTTTTAATGACCCTGAGAAAGAAGCCTTTTGAAAACATTGTGGGAAAAGGAGAAAATGCTGGTAACCAGCATTTTCTCCTTTTCCCACAATGTTTTCTACCCTTCCCAAAACAAATTATAATTTTTCAGTCACATTTAATTTGTCGTCTGCAAATGCTTTCAATTTCGACTAGGCTTAGATTTTGTCATTTGGTAAAGAGTTAACTGCCCATGTTGTACAAGTTCCCCTTTTGATAATTGACATCTTGCCCAAATTTGAAGCAAATACCTTCAGTAATAATAGAGATATCATAAAATATCTGAGTTTTCGCAGGACTGCACAAACATCAACGCCAGGGCTAGGACAATACCTTGAGGTTTTCTTCGAAAACAGCCGAGCTTACTAGAATATTTACCTTGTGTGTAGAGGAAGTCTTGTGCAGCTTAGATTCGAGCATTTCAACACGCTCATTGGCCTCTTTTTCTAGTTCTTCCACAGTCTGCACCAGTACTTCATTCTGTTCACTCAGGTCATTGACATAGGCTTGTAGTACCCTTACCCGAGCCTGAAAAGAGTCAAAATATAGTCATGTAGTGCATTAACCTGTGGAAGAAGGCTTTTGAAAACATTGTGGGAAAAGCAGAAAATGCTGGTAACCAACATTTTTCTCCCTTTCCCACTATGTTTTCTACCCCACCCTACTGGAGAACTGCAGCTCATTTGTTCCAGTTTCGTATTTGTCTTCTGCATTTACTTTCAAATTGGAAGACTCATCAATTGTTCTTTGGGAAGGGTTAAACCTCTGTAATATATAAAACATTGTCATAGCTTGAATACCAACATGAACAAAGACAAATCAAAACATGGGATACCTTTTTGAATGGGTTAAAAAACACCACAGAAAACAGTTACCATCATTTCTATTTTTGCCACAAATTTTCAAAAATCATCTTACTTTGGTCCATAAAAACTAGGGATTGTTTGATTAACATGTTAAAGTCAGACCTCGATAAAATGTGCCTTGCACATTTACACTCACTAGTTTACAGTTCCTGGTTAGTTAATGCGCAATGTCTCAATACAATGACACTAAAACTGTAATACTGTAAATTTTTCGGCATAGCAGAATGCACTGGCTTTGGACCTCCTTTTTGGTATTGATAATGAATAAATGGCAATTTGCGACTGGTCAAAAATGTGTGCATGTTTATTTGGCTGGTCCCTGCTGGCATATTTGCTCACACATTTATGAAACCACTGTTAACAACAGTTACTGTTGCTACTGTTAATTGATACCCAGGGCCTTGATTCATACCATAGCAAAATAATGTAGAGAAGAGAATGATTCTTTTCTTGTGCTATTTGGAAATTGAAGTGAATATTTTCATAAGCATTACCAATATCACTTTGCATACCAATATCACTTTGCAACAAAGAGAGACGAAAAAGCGGCTATTGCTTGTGAAGTTACTTTTTATTATTTCACTTTACATTGAGCTACAAAAGAGTTTCAATATTCACATTCCATCATCTCTTTCAACATCCGTCTGTTTTAATTTTAAAGATATTTCTTGTTATTCATTTAACAGAATCTTTTTAGAAAGTCAAGGGCAAATAAGAGCTGTTACACTGAACATGAGAGAGGCAAATAGTTGTTCATCAATTATTCATGAGTAATTATTGGCATAGAAAATCAGAATTGCCATGAACAGTTAATGTAGACAGGTAATCAATATGGGGCACTTCTCGGTCACTTTGAAACAAGTACTAAACTTCCCAGTTACTTTGAAATAAACAAACATCTGAGTATAGAGCTGAATCAGTTACCAAAGGGGTTTAATAAATTTGATAAGAAAATTTTCAAAACTTGGAAAACAAACAATCTTGCCTCCTGACTTATAAACCCTTAATTAAGCTGCTAAGCGTGACTCAGTGACCTTTTGCAGACAGTGTAGATCAAGATCAGACTGCACAGAACATTCAGGCTGATCTTGGATCTACACTTTCCGATAAGCAGATATTTTTCTAAAAAAAAAAAAGGTTTGAAATAACATTATTGGGGTTTTTACCATTGACTTGAAATTTTCATTTAACTCTTTACCACACAATCCCGACTTTTAACAACCCTGAGGAAGAAGGCTTTTGAAAGCATTGTGGGAAAAAGCATTTTCTCCCTTTCCCATATTTTCTACTCTTCCAAAAACAAATTTCAATTTTTGATTCACATTTATTTTGTCGTCTGCAAAAGCTTTCAATTTGGACTAGTCTAAAATTTTGTCGTTTGGTAAAGAGTTAACTTAATTAGCAGGATAACGGTTAAGATACATGTATTTCTTTACCAAATTACTTTCAGTTTGGACCAGACTACATTTTAGTCGTTTAGCAAAGAGTTAAGCCTACTCATAAAATACCTCCAGACAATCATTTTATTTGTGATTAGTTAAAAAAAAAACTATCCACATACAGTTATATAATTATATACACAAATGGTAAAAAATAAAATCATAAAATCATGTTTTTTTTTTAATTTCTAAACTTTTTCTCCCCATTCAAAGCTTTAAGTAGCTTATAATCCCTGGTAAGAGAATGGTTTAATCTTGAGACTAACAAAATAATGGAGGTCAAATGTGTTGAAAGATTTGTCTTTTTTATCATATCATACACATCAACATAAATCTCAGTATTTCATGCCCCACATTTAACCCTTTACCATATGACAAAAATGTAGACTTGAAAGCATTTACAGCCGACAAAATGATTGTGACTGAAAAAATGAAATTTGTTCTGGGAAGGATAGAAAACATTGTGGGAAAAGGAGAAAATGCTGGTTACCAGCATTTTCTCCTTTTCCCACGATGTTTTCAAAAGGCTTCTTTCTCAAGGTTGTTAAAAGTCAGGACTGTGTGGTAAAGAGTTAATCAATATCCGTAAACACTGCCAAATAAATTAATGCAATGTCATTAATGAAAATATTGATACAATGTATCAAAATCAAAGTCACATTCAATGATCATTCTCACACAGTTTCTCATGATCTACAGGTATATGTTTTTCATGACTATGATGAATAACAATTGACGACAGCGCTTTCCTAAAGTTAACCCCTATTTCATTGAATTTGAACCTCCTGATTTTCAAAACTGCACCCTGTATTGAAATGTTTGCCTTCTTTCACTTATTTGCATGTATGAGAAAGTGCTGGAAAAAACTCCGAGACATTTCATTCAAATGTGAAGCCACTCCTTGCAAAATATTTTCTTCTTCCTGTGGGTTTTCTGAATTGAGTGCTGATCTCCCCAAAATATACTTTGAAGAATAATACAAAACATATGGTTGAAACATAACTTTAAAATGAATGATAAACATATTAAATCTTGGATTAACTCTTTACCAAATGACAAAATTTTGGACTCAACTAAATTGAAAGCACTTGCAGGTGACAAATTAAATGTAGTTCAAATGATGATTTGCGTATCTGATAGGGTAGAAAACATTGTGGGGAAAAGGAGAAAATGTTGATGACCAGCATTTTCTCCCTTTCTCACAATGTTTTTGAAAGGTTTCTATAACTCAGGATAGTGTGGTAAAGGGTTAATACATAAAACATTGTGACAAAAGGATTAACTCTTTACCAAACCACAAAACTTTGGACATGTTCA
Organism: Tridacna gigas; assembly: GCA_945859785.2. Classification (NCBI taxonomy): domain Eukaryota; kingdom Metazoa; phylum Mollusca; class Bivalvia; order Cardiida; family Cardiidae; genus Tridacna; species Tridacna gigas. The sequence goes on along the minus strand of OX244034.2, from coordinate 51,084,949 downwards.
AACGCAGAGAATTTGCAGATGATAAATACGGTTCAAATTGTTGGATTTTCAAATTGTTACCAGCATTTTCTCCTTCTGTCACCATGTTTTCAAAAGTCTATTCTGTCAGGGTACTTAAAACTCAAGATTGTGATGTAAAGGGTTAAAGGAAAAATAGATCATAATTTTTTTCTCATCATGATTTGAAATGTAGTCAAATGCAAGGCAAACACATTCATCTGAAGACCTCTGTAAATGTGTTATTTTTGTCTTCTGATGTATCAATTCATATTCAAAGAATCTGTTTAACACTTTACCTAACAATGCAGAGTTTTAATGACCCTTTTAAAGGCCTTGAAAAAATCATGGGATACGGAGAAAATGCTAATAACCAGCATTTTCTCCTTTACCTATAATGTTTTCTTCCCTTTCAATGACAAAGCTGGTTATTTGGGTCAGATTTGTAGTATGCAAATGCTTTCAATTATGACGAACATATTGCAAAGCACCTTTAAGGTCTAGCCTCAATAACGAGACGTTTACGATGCTTCTTTTCATAATTAGACTTTCATTATGCACCATAGCATCAAAGTCTGTCATAAATTTTTCGGCAAGAACCTACAGCACTGTACTGTCTTTTTTGTCGGTTTAATCTGTATTGCAGAGATATGCAACTGAATTGATTTTTAGTGACACACATGACCAAGAACAAATTATTAAATATTTTATTACCTAAAGGGCTTTTAAAAGTCATTTATAACATGTAAATCTTGAAAAAACGAATGAAATATTTGGCAACCATTTCATGTCAATTTTGGGAAACTGTTTTCCTCGGTCCATAGAAATACTGAAACGCAGGAAACGCTGAAACGCAAAGTAATTACCGAAACGCACTAACAATATTGGTTTTTTATTGATTACTTTCACCTGTAGGCAAATGCCGAAACGCAGTTATGGAATTGGGTTTCTATTCAAATTCAAACATTGTTTTATTTCTGTATATTATTGAATTAAGCAATACTATTTTTATTCTATACACACGTTTTTGTTGTACTTGTGGAAAAAAGGAAAAATACTTGAATCTGGTGCAGCAACTAGGTAACATATTAACCCATTACCAGACGACAAAATTTTAAACTTGTCCAAACTGAATGAAGTTGCAGACGACAGGGTAGAAAACGTAGTAGGAAAAGCATTTTTTTCGTTTTCCACAATGTTTCCTTCAATATAAAATCCTGGGGTCGTAAAAAGTCGGGACTGTGTGGGAAACGGTTAAACACGGAAAACACGATCTTATGCTAAACAAGAAATGAAATTAGATACTGAAACGCAATTAGTTGTGTTTAACAAAATACAATTAACCGAAACGCACTGTAATTAAAGCCTATTACAAATCGAGCTAGTGGAGATGTGTATAATGACCGACAAAATCCCGGCATGGCAAACAGGTGGACGGAACATATACTTTATACTTTATTAGACGGATTTCATGATTTATAGATTTAAATACCGAAACGCAACCGTACTTGCCCAAGAAAGAAATGAAATCAATTACTGAAACGCACAACAATTGGTGTCTATCGGTCTTACTTATATATCTGTTCAGTCCAGGATCGAAAAATTCCGCTTTTAGCAATTTTTACTAAAATCGGACGTTCAGAAATAATTTCTTACATATTGAATACAATACAATACAAAACACTTTATTCTCTTCCAGGTATGCAAAAGTCATACAGCATGGAATTTACATAGCAACAAACTAGATATGGTCAAAAACGAGCGGACTTCAAAGAAATAATATGAAAAGAAATAGAAAAAGAAACTACCACAAAATACACGCAAACAGGCATATACACAGACATACAGACAATATCTAAGAACACCAGACCATGTAATGGACGAAGCGGGCGACCTCCTCCGCCAAAAAAAACCTAAAATGGTGTATGAAGAATTAAAAGAAAAGTATGATGAGGTCGAAAGACCTGCTAGTCTTCAACAGCTCCGCGATAAGAAAAAATATGAAAGAAATAAGGGGAAGCCCGAGCATTTTAGGTCAACCAATGTTGCCGACAACATTCAAACCTTAGACAATATGGTCACCCGCAACCACCCCTTTGTGAGGTCGACAATTCGCACGAACAATAAATCACCCGGCGTTATTCTTTATACTGACCAACAAATCGAAGACATAAAAAACAATTGCTGTTCTGGAAAAACTATTCTAGGCGTTGACAAAACGTTCAACTTGTGCGAAATGCACGTCACCGTAACATGTTTCAAACAGCTTTCCGTAGTCCGCCGGGATTCAAATGAACATCCAATCTTCATAGGTCCAATATTCTTACATGACAATAGTGACTTTGAAACTTATTGTCATTTTTTTCATCATTTAAAAGTCAAACTTGTCGACACGGACCTCAGAAAACTTGTAATTGGGTCTGATGAAGAACGCGCTTTAATGAAGGCTATAACAACGGCTTTTCCGGAGGCAACACATACTCTCTGCACTCGCCACCTCTGGAAAAATGCTAATCAAAAACTGCAAGATGATGCAGTAAATAAACAAAATAGGGACATATTGTTAGGCATGATTTTTGGAAAAGATGGTATCATAAATGCTGATGATACTATCTGCTATGAGCAAAAATGCGAAGAATTTAAAACATATTGCCAAGGTGTAACTGAAACCTTTCTTTCTTATTTTGAAAAGAAAATGAGGGAACCGCTTAAAGTTAAAGTGAATGAACCTTTTAGAAAGAATTTGATTTCTGCAGAATGGACAAACAACAACTGTGAATCCATAAACCACGTGTTAAAGTTAGCAGTTGATTGGAAATCAAAATCTTTACTCGAGTTAACTGTTACACTTGAACAGTTAGTAAATGGGCAATACAGTGACATGCGTGGCGCTCTATTAGATACCGGAGAATTTCGATTAGCTCAAACACACAGACAATTTCAAATGACCAAGACAGAGTGGGTAGAGAAAACAAAAGATCAGAGGCAGAAAATATTTAAAAAATTCAGAAATTTCATCCCAACTGACGAAGGGATTTTAACATCGACTGACGGCCAGACTGACATCTTAGCGCCACGCACGCATGGACGTAAACCCGGACAAAGAAAAAGGGGCATAAACGAAAGGACCAAAACAAACAAGAAGACAAAATTTAGTTAACAAATTTTCTCTCACTTTAGGGTAATAAGTATGTAAGTATGTAACAGTCAAGCGACGATCCGTCTAATGACGTTTCGTCCGTCCCAGTGTAGGGAGGGCTGCTGCATGTATATGACATGTTTAACGTTCAGTGTTGAATTAAAATCTTACAACTCCCTTGGTGTATCCACTCTCTTACAGTCTAATTAGATTTTGAAATGAATAAAACTTAACCTTAATGTAAAATACATGTGTAACAGTCAAGCATCGATCCGTCTAATGACGTTTCGTCCGTCCCGTTGATTTAAAATCTTAAGGGCAAGAGAGCAAGTATGGGGACAATTCCTTTGGTGCATCCACTCTCTTTTGATACTTCTGATGTATATGTATATATTAAAAATAAAAATTAGATTTTGAAATAAATAAATAAAATAAAATAGGACTCTGGGTAGAACCACGTCCGCGTCGTTGGGTCTGGTAACATTTTTAAAATGGCTGAGAGTTCTACATTATTTCTTAAAATTAAACGATTGGTCTTTCGTTCTAGTTGTAAATCGATAAGTTGACATAAAACGATAAATGCCGATTCCTGTAACAATTTTTCAAATCCTATCATTATCATGGCATACGTTAAATTGCCACTAATGCAATTCCTGACCAATCTATAATTCTATCTCCTTTAGTTTCGATAATCTTCCAAGTTTCCAGCTTAAAATAAGCGATTTTCAACTATTCTTTGTTTTCTTTCTAAAAAAACATATTTATACAATTTAGACGTCTTAATAATTTGCAACGATTATTGCATACATCTACACAATATGTAATCGCTTTGCATTTAATGTATTTGTGCTATTTTACTTTTAATCCCAATATCCCTTATACATGTGTACAATTGTTGACTATATTATGTTATATTTGAAAAGTTAACATTTACATTTTGATGGATAAATGAATAAATAATAATGATGATAATAATTTTCGTATATCTACACAATTTGTTATCCTTTTTATTTGTTATCCTTTTTATTTGAAATAATTGTGATATTTTATTTTTAAAATTACTATGATTTCATGTACATGTTTCAATTGATGGAATATATTATGTCATATGTGACAATGTTTACAATTTGTGTTATCCTTTTGTATTAAATGTATCTGTGATATTCTACTTTTAAAATTACTAAGATTTGATATACATGTGTTCAATATTGTTCGAATATATTATGTTATATGTTATGTGAAATTTTTAAATAGATGATAAATAATTATACTGAGCTTCTTTCTTTCGCCATTTATCCTTCATCATATTGTCAGTTGTGATTTCTTACTCTTCGAATCGTTCTGGGGAGTTTCAGAAGTAGATCTGCTTTTTCAGTTATCTGTGCGGTTTAACCCTTTCCCACACAGTACCAACTTTTCAGGACTCGGAGATATTATATTGAGGAAAACATTGTGGAAAAAGCAGAAATTGCTTGTGACAAGCAATTTCTTCTTTTCCCACATTGTTTTCTTCCCTATATGATACTTATTTTTTGAATAAATCAAACTTTGAAATTTTCCCTGCAACTTTGGACCAGTCAACGATTTTGTCGTTTGGAAATGGGTTAATAAAAGCATGCAACCTTCAATAATCTATATAAAAAAAAACAGAAAATATTGCGATTTAGAAAGCTTATCTTATGCGATGGTTCTTAAAAGTCGTAACAGTCGGTAACTGTTTGTGCGTTTCAGTCTTCAATATCACCGTGCGATTCAGTTTTCGGAGGTTTAATACGTGTATCAACGTGCGTTTCAGTTTTTGGTAAAAGTCAGTAACTGTTTGTGCGTGCGTTTCAGTATTCAATATCACTGTGCGTTTCGGTTTTCGGGTGTTTAACCCTTTCCCAAACGGCAAATTTTGAACCAGGCCAAATTGAAAGCATTTTGCAGGTGACAAATTAACAGTTGCTAAAAAGATGATTTTTCTATATGACAGGGTAGAAAACATTGTGGGAATAGGAGAAAATGCCGGTTACCAGCATTTTCTCCTTTTCCCACAATGTTTTCAAAAGGCTTCTATTCCCGACCCGTAAAAACCAGGGATTGTTTGGGAAAGGGTTAATACATGTATCGATGTGCGTTTCAGTTTTTGGTAAAAGTAACTGTTTGTTCGTGCGTTTCAGTAATCAATATCACCGTGCGTTTCGGTTTTTGGGTGTTTAATACATGTATCAACGTGCGTTTTAGTTTTTTGTAAAAGTCAGTATCACCGTGCGTTTCGGTTTTCGTGTGTTTAAGTATTCAATATCACCGCGCGGTTCGATTTTCGGGTGTTTAATACATGTATCAACGTGCGTTTTAGTTTTTTGTAAAAGTCAGTATCACCGTGCGTTTCGGTTTTCATGGGTTTAATACATGCAATTTCTCCTTTTCCCACACTGTTATCAAAAGACTTTTACTGCACACACGTAAAAACCACGCTGATCACAAAAAAACGCTGATCACAAAAATATATTAATAATTAAAAACTTAAACATTCATATTGAATGGTCACGAAAGGTTCGAATCTTTGTCGCTTTTGCCAAGATTATCCTTTATTTAACCCATTACCACGTGTACTATCCCTTGTTTTGAGCCGCTGAACAATATTATTACATAGAACATTAACAAGCAATTTATTCCTTTTTCACAATATTTTCTTTACCATTAGATACGTGTTTTTCTTGTTAAAGGCACTTTCAAATGTCGTCTGCAACTTCTTTCAATTTGAACCTATCTAATATTTCAAAGTCGTCTGGTAAGTGGTTCATGGTTGGTCATCCGAACATAACAACAACAACAATGGTGAAAAAGAACATATGATACAGATCATAACATTTAATTACAGTTAGATCAAAATACACAAGCTATTACTGCATTTATACGGTATACTATTAACTGATTACTTTTTGCGTGCGTTTCGGTAATTACTTTGCGTTTCAGCGTTTCCTGCGTTTCGGTATTTCTATGGACCCTGTTTTCCTTATGTTTAGCATTTAAATTAAAAAAAAAAATGTATTTGAAATGAAGGATTATTGAATACACAAGCAACAGGTATGTTAAAATTCTAGTTTTGCTGTCAAATTATGAAAATTTAAAAGTTTACATGACCGTTGACTGTGTGGAAATTCCACCTATTTTCCCATTGATCATCTCTGTATGGTGCATCAAAAACTAAACCCAAGGAGTTATCTACTACTAAAGGGCTCATTTTCCCCTCTTTCATTTCATTTGCAAAATATTTAGGTTTGAAATCAGATTTTTTTAGATACACCATCGGCCAACAGAAGCAGACACAATTGAATGACAGCATACAAATGCTGTAAAAAAACATATTTACCCTGAAAGTTCACTCAAAACTTCAGCTTCATTTCAGAAAATTTATCCTCAGCTCTGGGTGGGCCTTACCTTCAGTCTGAAGGTGTCTGCTCCGATGCTAATTTTGTGACTGTTCTTCGCATACACCTTCAGACCAACCTTCATTTTAAGGTATCTGGAAAAAATACGATTTTACCCGCATCTTTTCGAACGGCTCTATGCGACATAATTTCCAATGACAACTGATAAAATGGGCATGGATCGATAGATAAATGATTAATCTTTACAAAAAAACTGATGTTAGTTAAAATCTAAATCTTACCTTCGTGCAAATCTGTACTTTTCAACGTAAATAACCGTTGACCTACTTCTCCTGAAATCAAAACATGGCGATATCATCAATGCGCATGTCTCGGCAGGGTTCGGTGGAAATCGCAATATCTCTGACACGCTACAGGACGGTTCATTTGAGAATTCCAGTGTGGACAAAGGCACCTTGTACGTAAAACGGTCTTTTATGCTAACTTAGTTTTTATAGGGGGGAACAAAATAATGTAGAAGATTTAGGTACTTTTATGTAAGGGAAATAATGTATTCTGATTGTTTCTTGAAGCAAATTTTAAATGCTTATTCACAACAGAAATGGCTATTTATGTTTATCCAGCTGGTAGAATATTGAAAATATTGTAGACAAAACGTACGACAAAATGTTACATTGGTGTAAATATATTTTGAATGGATTTTAAGAAGACAAATAGATTACATTTTAAATCACAAAACAAACAACTGTGAACTAGAAAACGTTGATTAAAAAAAAAATAAATAAATAAATAAAACTGACATACAGTATCTGCTGTGATCATAACATTTTCTGAACGTCTTTATCGTATCAATACAGTGTACATATACATGCCATGCTCTGGCAAAAGTGGGACTTAATGCATGCACAATGGCAGGCAAGTCATGCACGTGTGGATCCACTGTAGCCATCTTTTAAAGAATGGACTAAATTATGCGGTAGACTATGCCTTGGACAAACAGAGAATTGACCGATAGCGAAAAGCTTCGATCCAAATCAGCCTAGACGGGCTGACCTTGGTCAATAGTTTTAGTAGAAGCATTAAGCCCCCTTTTGCCAGAGTATTACTGAAATCAGACTTCTTTGTCTTGACCGTACCCCCAAATGCAAGTGAAGTAGTGAATCTCGCTTTTAGTGCCATCATACAACCTCTTTTCTATTTGCCAGATGATAGAAGTAATTGGCTGTAAAATATTTCTGATACATATATATATAACAGCATAAACAAATTACCTTTAATCACGAAAAAAACAAACAAACAAAAGCCAAATACTGCATATTCCATGCAGGCGTAAGTATTTTAGGAATTCAAAATTTCGACAGTCAAGTTGTTTCTTTAAAAAAAAATGCTGTAAGTGCAGTGAATCGATGGATTTGGCTTCGTAAATCGCAACAGCAGACGATATATCTAGCATTGCATTTATTTTAAACCATAAAATGTACACATCAGGTATGCTGAGCACTTAAAAATTTTCACTGACGGAAGTAAAAACGAAAATCTAGCAGTTTCCGCGGCAATGGTTATACCAGCCCTTAAGGTTAAAACATCAAAAAGACTCAGCGACAGGTTATCTATATATGCCGCGGAACTGACAGCTATAAATTATGCATTAGACTGGATATTGGTCAACAAACCACACAAAGTTGCTATTCTATCTGATTCTGTTTCGGCCCTCCAATCTTTATCTTTAAGGAATAGCAACTCCCGGCCTGATCTTTTAGAAAATATTCTGTCCATTTATGATCAGTGCCAGCTGAATAACTCAGAGGTTACCTTTGTGTGGTGTCCAGCCCATGTCGGTTTTGTTGGGAATGAGGTAGCGGACGATGCGGCGAGGCGCGCTCTGAAGGGACCCGTTGGAGATAAAATACCCCTGGCAACCACTGAAGTATACTCCATTTTGAAAACTTCAGTTAAAAAAAAGTGGTCAAAGGGGCTGGCGAACAGACTTAAGAGCCACCCCTTTTATGGAAATGGAGTGAGTTTCAGACCGCCACACAGGTATTCAACCAATAAAAGGGTGGATAAATGTGTGACGCGTCTGAGGCTGGGCTATAATTTATTGCCAGGGAGCCTAGGGCACCACATATTTGGGGGTTCGTCCATTTGCCCCACATGTGGTGTCCGAAACTCCACGGAGCACTTTCTGCTGGACTGTGGCGTCCATCTGGTTGCGAGGCAGAAACTCTCAAGTGCGATTTTTCGGGAGGACGTAGACTTCAATATCCAAAACATTTTATTTCCATCCAAAGCTCTACGGTCCTCCACTTTCAAAGCACTTGAGACATATTTATTGGACTGTCAGATGACGGACAAGATTTAAGTCCCAAGCCCATTCAAACCGGAGCACGAAAATCGAAATTCTCAGGCATTTTTTTTTTTTATATATATACTTTTATTTCATAACAAGGCGCTCCCCAACAAATCCGCCCCAGTTCAGTTCCCAATTTTTTGACTGAGATTTCAGAGAGCTCTCATGACCGTACTTTTTCCTTTTCTTTCTCAATATACCAATTTTTCATATTGGTATGGTTTCTTTTATATGCATTTTTTAAATTTGTATAGCCCCTTGTGTTCATTCATAAACTAAATCTTGTATTATAAAACACAGGGACTCCTTTTATAATTATATATTATACCCCCATATACTAAGTATTTGGGGGGATTTACAGGTCACCAAGCCAAGCATGGGTGTTCCCCTATTTACAAGGGAATTTTACTTTTTCTTCCTCCTTGCTCAACCCATGCAGGTTTTTGTTTCTGTTTTTGGTGACTAGGTATAGAAATTTTCTTTTATTTCTTTTTTTTTTTTTTTTTTTTTAAATCCTTTGATTTATATCTCTAACTGTTAAGTGATCGTCAGTCAGTTCGCCACGGATCTGATCCGTGTCGATAATTGATCTTTTAAGCTATTTTTTATTGACACGGGGGCTTTTATATATGTCCGCTCTGAGCCCCCGTAGTCCTACCTTTTAGGGTTGTATTTTTGGTGAAAGTTTACTTTTTCTTTTTATGGCAGTTTTTACTCCTTGTGGGACCTGCTGTGGATAGGGCGGCAGGGAAAGAACTAGCACCCCAGTAGTCTTGGCTTTATGCCCCTACTGAGTGGTGTCGTCCTGATCGCCCTGCACAGCAGGCAGGACTGACGGTCGCTCCACAGTTTTTACGTGTATATATTTTTGTCTTGTATAATTTCTTTTCTTTTTTGAGAGAGAGCTCTCTGAAAAATCTTGGCCTCGACACAATACGAATTTAAACTATTTAGTTTAAATTTAATTTTTTGTCATTATCAAAAATTATGGGAAAAGCATATTATTTATCTATCATAAAATAGTACAACACAATGACCTTTTTACACGACAATTATGAAGCGCCAACACTGTAGAATCCAACACTTTCGCGAAAAAGAAAATAGACAAGTTTAAAATGTAGTGATAAAACGAGACCGGCAACGCTCCACGAGTTGTACATCTTGTAAATATGTGTGTATATATATATATTTTTTTTAAATTAATATTTTAAAAGTGGTCCTGAAAGGGTTCGTTGCGGCTAGCCCGGTGTTACCTTTTACTTGTTTTTCTTATTTGCGTCTTTTTAAACCGTGGAGCGTTGCCGTTTGAACAAAATCTAACTTAACTCAAAAAGTATTTATAGTCTCGCAATAATACGGAGAAAAAAACCAATAGCTGCTCGCCACATGGCTTTATGCCGCATGGCGAGGGTAAATAAGCCCCCTCCCCCATAGCTGAGCAACCCGGCGAAGGACCCTGGTCGTCAGGGGGGGATAGCCGGGTCAGCAACCAGGGGGAGGGGGGAAACGAACGAACGAACACATCACGTAGTGGATAGTGTCTATTCAGGATCAACGGGCATGTCCTGTACAATTTGATCATTATATTCAATACTCGTAACAGGCAGTCTAATCTAGATCTAAATCATATACCAGATCATCTTGATTAAACACATGCACAATATAAACACAAGGTAAAGAGTTACGGCACATTTCAGCCTGCACAGAATGCGCGGGCCGACATGTGTCGGTGTTTTTTTGTATTTGCCCTTTCTTCTCAGAGCATGGCTCATATATTGAACACTTGGATCAAGGATCCCGGAGAGTTGGGTTGTCATTGATTTTAGTTCGACGAAGTCCGCTTTTTGCCGGAAAAATCCGATGTTAAAAGAACCAAGATGGACTTTATCGAAAAGGACTCCTTTCCTTCTAATTTCACATACAATTATTGGCAGCATTTACCAAACGTCAAGTTAGCTTGAAAAACGGTAATAGTGTTTAAAAGGGTAGAACATATGGTGGGAAAAGGATAAAATGTCGGTCATCTACATATTTTCTTTTCCCACTATTTCATCAGGGTTGCCTAACAAAAGATTGTTTGGTTATTTTCTTTTCGTGATTGTTTTACCTAACCCTTCACACAGTATCCCGGATTTGCACTATCCTGTGGAAGAAAGCTTTTGAAGACACTGTGTTGCTGGTAGCCAGAAATTTCTCCTTTTCCAACATTTTCTTTACCCTCATAGAAATAAATTCCATTATTTATATTGTCGTCCGCAAACGCTTCAAATCTGGCATTTCCTAATTTTTGTTGTGTGATAAAGGATTAGAACTAGGGTTATGTTATTTACTCCTTTCATTTCCCAATTCACCTGTTATTACCATATTGAAAATACAGAAAATCTTGAATATTTAACATGGACTCAAATTTATGGTTAAAAATGATCGATCTAGATACAGATCTAATGAATATAAAAGTTTAATTTGCTTTTTTCACCCGTTAGCAAATTAAAGTGAACAAAAGAACGAAACATCCAGGCTTCTTAACGGTTACCCATTCTTGGTCTTATTGAATGATTTTAACTATTTCTAAACAAAAACTCGGCATTTCCAACTGTATTTCATATCGAAGTTCGTAAACTGAATGAGTTCAGGGCTAGAAATTGAACTAGATATTTTCGTGTAAATACGTGGAATGCTTATTGTGAACCTGACTGTACAAAATTCAAATTCCTTTCAGTGCGCATGTCTGTTCAACGGAAGTCGCCATGTAAGTTGTTTACAAATGATACTGGATTTATTTACGTTGGGAAAAAGGTAAATTTCCATCGATTTTATTGGTATTTTGTAGCACAGTTTGTGTGATGTTAAAGATTAATCATTTATCTAACGATCCATGCCCATTTTATTAGCTGTCATTGGAAATTATGTCGCATAGAGCCGTTCGAAAAGATGCAGGTAAAATCGTATTTTTTCCAGATACCTTAAATGAAGGTTGGTCTGAAGGTGTATGCGAAGAACAGTCACAAAATTCGCATCGGAGCAGACACCTTCAGACTGAAGGTAGGTGGGCCTATATATGGTTACAATGCAAACTATATGATATTGTTTGTTTGTGCTTGGATAATGAGTTAATAATTACCCTTGTTGTGTCTTCTCCTTTCTTCTCTGCCTCTTCAAGACGCTTCAGCCTCCCCTCATACAATCCTTTAAATTCCCCAAGCAGATTTTGCATTTGTCCACTCTCGCCTGCTGCCCCTGGAATAAGTTTTCGTCTGGCTTTCAGGCGACTTTCTGGACTTAACCTCTCTGTCATGATGGCAGAACAACACAACACTTATAAAATGTGATTATTAGGTTACAACATGAGCATAATAGTTTTTTATCTAGTCCTAAATCTCCGAAATCTGGTCAGCAAAACAAACAAAACTAGCCAGGCTCAGCGGAAGAACCTCACAACCGACACTTTCTGAAAGACTACATCCGATTCGCTGAAAGAAATTCATCGTCAGTATTTAATCCAATCAACAACCTCGTACTTTCGCCAATTTTTGTTTTCATTGGATTCACATGTACATTGTAATGCAGCGTCTGGATATTTTGTTGACGGCACTGATAATGTCAACATTAACAGTAAAATGAAAATCACAAATGAGAGAAAGCAAACGTTTGTAATATACTGGATAAAATTTTCGTTTAATCCGAAGGTTAGGTTTTATATGAGCTATCCTAACAGACCGCGAAAACGAGATAAAACATGTCTGAAATCGAAAGTAAAGTGATCGGTATCCATTGCAAGGGAGGCCACCGCGTAATACGTCGTATTTGTTTCCCTTAGAAAACTTTGCCTCTGCTTTGTTTTCACCAGATGCTGTATCATAAAGTAGACCTATATTTCATGCCTTTAGAGAAATCACTCATACCCCTCAATGTAAAGTGTGAACGTTGAAGAAAAATCACATCTGATTTTTTTTTTTTCACTTTCTGTTCACTTTCCTTGATTGAAATAAAACGGCCTAAGGGAGACAAATCGTTTAACCTATTTTCTGAAATAGATCGCGTTCTCTCCCTTGTTGACAGTTTGCGTGTTATTCGAAGACATCATTGAAGATTTGTCGGATTGAAATATTTTTTTTCCAAAAGATCCCGCATTATCAAAACGGGCGCGAAGAAATAAGATTTCAAAAACGTTGTAGGACGATAACAAGATTTTTTATCATTTCAGTCAATGTTACCCGCCCAAAGTCCAAGGAAAAATCCCGTCTGCAAATGCTCTCAATATGGCAAAGTGTAAGATTTTGTCGCATGGTTTTCTAAATATTTAAACATCACCAAAAAAAAAAAGAAAAAAAAAAAAAAATTCAGATCACTTTAGAAAATTCTGGAACCAACACCTTCGGCAGCAAAATCATGTGTATTTAAGTATTAGCCCTTTACCAAACAATCTCGACATATAACGATCATGGTGAAGAGACTTTAGAAAACATTGTGGGAAAGGAGAAAATGATGGTAATCAGTATTTTCTCCTTTTCCGACAATGTTTTCTACCTATTTAGAAAAAAAAGAAAAAAATATATATAAATAAATTAAAAAAAAAAAAAATTAAAAAAAAAAAAAAAAACGATGTTTCGAATAACATTTGAATTGTCGTCTGAAAATGCTTTCAGTTTTGGCAGGGCCAAACTTTTGTCCTTTGGGAAAGAGTTAAACCTCGGTTTAATAGATCATTTTATAAACACGGTTTCAAAGTCGTGTGTCGCAAAATTTGTTTCTGGAGAGAGTTCTAGTCTAATGGTGTAAACGACTATTTTGTTATGATTTCATTTTGAATCAGACGATGAAATTTCAGACTAATTCATTCTGGAATCATTTGCAGACGACAGATTAAATGTGTCTAAAATGAGAGGACCTCTCTGTAATTTAAAAGGGCAGAAAACATTGTGATCGAAAATGCCGGTTACCATTAAGCCTGGGTTCAGGCGGTGGTAATTCCTTATCATGCTCTCCTTAGAATAGTGGTCTGCTATCGATCTTTGATAGCTATCTGTATATGGTTTTTGACAAAGTAACGTCATAATGATAGAAAAGGGGGAAAAATGAATGGACTGGAACCCAGGTAAGTTACCATCATGGTATCCCGTTTTCTTACAATGTTTTCAAAGGCATTTTCCCTAGGATCCTTAAAACCCGGAATTGTTTATTGAAGGATTAGACATTTGAAATTTTAAAGGGCACGCTAGAAAAGCGGGACCTTTCTTTTTTTAAAGTTTTATTAACCCTTATCCTGCTAAATAAGTAAAATGAAATTTTCAAATTGGTATAAAAAACCCAAATAATGCTATTTCAAACTTTTTTTTAGGGAAAGAATATCTCCTTATCGGATAGTGTAGATCCAAGATCAGACTGCACGTTCTGTGCAGTCTGATCTTGATCTACACTGTCCGCATAAGGTCAGTGAGTCGCGCTCAGCAGCCTAAGGGTTAAAATGTCAAGTGAATAGGTGCATTGTTCCAGTCAACTGCCAGACAATAATGATTGTATTTCGCAATAAAATCTTTGGTTTTAATCTTTAGCACTTGGCAGATCTAATTTTTCTCTAACTCTTTACCACACAAATCCGTTTTAATGACCCCGAAAAAGAAACATTGTAGTAAAAGAAGAAAATGCGGGTAACCAGCATTTACTCCTTTTCTCCCATTGTATCTTATTCCTAGTAGAGACAAATCCCGTCTTTTATGCCTCATTAAATTTGTCGTCTGCAAATTCTTTCAACTTAGGCAAGTCAACAATTTATGTCGTTTGACAAGAATTTTTTAAGACAAGGTAGACCAGGATTAGAACGCCTTTTGTTGACAGTGTTGATTAAGCTCAGACTGCACAAGATGTGTTGTTTGTACTTTGATCTACACTGGCCATTGTTTTGTAAAATATACTGACCAAAACACCCTTGAAATTAAAATGCTTTGGCTTGATTTCCTGATAAAAAGTCCCTATTATTTATTTTGCAATTTAATCCCTTGAGTGTCATGAGGGAAGGCATGGACTTTTGCGGACGGAATAGATCAAGATCAGACTGCACAGATCGTGCAGTCTGATCTTGGATCTATATCGCCCGCTTGTTCAGTCATGCCAAAAATATCTTCCTTAGTTTTAGTGGATTGTATTTTCAGCTGTCGAAAAAGGTTGAGTTTGTATAAGATTGGAAAAGTTCAGGACTGGGCTAAGGAGGAAAATATGTACATAATATATATATTGTATTGCTGTCAATTTCATTCATTTTTTTTTTTTTTTTTTTGTCAAAGGCTAAAACGGAATTCAACAGCAACCACACAGATTATCTAGTCATATTAACCTGCTTTAGAATCTAGATAGCGCACTGTGTAGATCCAAGATCAGACTGCATACTTTATGCAGTTTGATCTTGATCTACGTCGTCTCAAAACGATACTGACATCACCAACGGATGTGAAACTTTTAACAAAATCTGATACATGTATTTTGTCAGGATAGGTTTTTTTTTTTGGACTACAGCGTTTTTCCCCGGAAACTGTATTGTACGTGAGCCTCACCAAACCTGTTCATTTCGCTTAGTTTTTTTTTTTCTAGCTTTACAGCGCATCTATTTTTTTCTAAGTGTTTCTCGTTGTGGTTTTTGAGTAAACATTTCTCCAAAAACACTATATAACCATGTGTTTTGGATGCTGCAAGAAGATATCAGAGCTTTGTAACGAGACGCCGGCACATCACAAATCTCACTGTGCAAAAGAATTTGATACCAAGAATTTTGGGCTCTACCACGACCGTCATGAGACCTTCATCACACCACAAGTGAGTTAAATATTCAATTAACTTGTTCGTTTGAATTATTTTGTCGTTGCTTTCAATAGTATTTCTGTAAGCCAAGGGCGACAAGTAACCTATGCGTGTTTTCTTCTTGGTCTAAGCAGTACTATAGTGGTCGTATCTTTATATCAAGTGACCACCGTCGTCAACCGAATGAAATTGAAATTGGTTTCGTAAAAACGGTGCAGGCTGATATAGGATAGAGGAAAACATTGTATTCTTTAGCTGTCATACATGAAATATCTTTCGATTCGAAAACCAAGCAGCAGCAGTTCTGATTGCCTGTAGGAACGACCGGGGTCCGTATTCACCAACCATTCTTAAGAATATTCTCAGTCTTATTCTTCTGAATTTTCTAAATTTGAAAGTAACACAACTTCTGACTGGCTAAACCAAATGGTTTAGCCAATCAGAAGTTGTGCTACTTTCAAGTTAAGAAAATATTGGAGAATAAGACTAAGAATTATCTTAAGAATGGTTGGTGAATACGGACCCAGGTTTTATGCTGCACTAAAGGTGTGTCCATTCAAATGAATATGTGGAACAGACCCGAATTGTCTCATTAATAAACGACAAATACACGTATTTACACTTGTCCAAACTGAGAGGATTTACAGACGACAAACTAAATGTGGCCAAAATGTTGATAGAAAGTCTTAGAAAACATTTTGGGAAAAGAAGATAATGTTGGTTTCCCACAATTTTAACAAAAAATTCTTTCCTGTGGTTGTCAAAACTCTGGACTGGTGGTGAAGGGTTAATTTGGATTAATGCATGTTCGAATACTCGAGATTTCAATTCATGTATGTAAAGTGTTTGTTTCTTGAAGTTTTACTCAAAATGTTGTTCTTCTCTCTCTCTCTCTCTCTCTTACATGTCGAGATGCACTCAAAAACTGTATTTGCTCATTTATTAAGTAAAGTTCACTCTGCACGACTTTATTATTTATTTATTTATTTTTGTTTGATGTACAGTTCTAGTAATATTAAAAAGCCATTAATGTATATAACCGGAACAACATTAACACGAGGAAAAGTCTTGAAATCAACCAGGCCTGAAACGAGTAGCAACCTTTTAATATTATATCAAGTGGCCAAAACGGCAAATGACAGGGTGAGTTACCAGCTTGCTGCACGCAAACCACATATTTTAAACAGTATTTCTATGATAAAACAACGTCAGTTCACCTATCCATGGAAGTGTTGTAGGCGTTTCACCGATACAACAAGCTATGGCTCTGCAGTGGCTCTGCAGTGAAGAATATAACATGACGATGTAACTCACAAAATTAAACACCCTTGCATTTATTTTTGAAACACTATTTTTCCACAGTGTGGACCAGCCAAGATATATCCAGCGTGGACCATCATTGCGGTAGTGTACCATGTAATAGCGTTATTCTATGATACGTACAAGACACGTGATGCAGCCGGGAAAGCGAGCGCCAACTACTTCCTGTATTTACACAATTGGAGTTACCTGCTCTTGGTTGTGTACGCCATTGTGGACTGCGTGATTACGCTGTATGTTCACTGTCATCGCAAACACCTTCTGAAAAGACACCAAGGTATATCAAACCCTTTCCTGATATAGAAAAAAATCTGCAGCGTGTTTTTAACTCCGGACGACAAAATTGCTTTCCAAACGGAAGAGTCTAAATTTTGTCGTATTGTAAAGAAAACTCTAGTATGTTACAAACGAAATTTGAGCAATCACTCCTGTCAGCTTACAATCTGTATTGTGCTGCCTACTATTTTCCTTTTCTAAAGAATGTACTAGACTTCGACAGAATTCACACATAATTATTTTGGATAGAATAGCTTACAGTGTAGATTAAATATCGGGCAGCACGTTTTGTGCAGTCCTATTTTGATACATTTCTGTCCACAAAACAGCTAAATTTGATATAGCTGTCCAAAGGGGAAAACGGCCTAGTGCACCAGAAAGTTGGTTTACCTCACGCTATTTTCTCTCAGAGATCTATGAAAACATTGTGCTCAGTCTGTGTTATGGTCAAGGTATGTGCTAGCGGTGGTATTCGAAGCTATTCTTAAAGAGCAAGAAAGCATATGAAAATAGCAGAATTTTACCAAAAAAATCTCGACTGGAAGGAACCGTAGGGTTAGACTTCAGTGGTTTACCCGAACTTTGAAGTATCGGAAAATCTTTTTTGTAATAGCTAGGAAAAATTGTTGTATTGTCTGTTACTTACAGTGAACGATAATGAAATCGGGGTTGTAATGAGAGACAAAGAGGTGAAATTCTCCTACAAAACAATAGGTGAGTAAATATTTTAAAAAAAATAAATTTCGTACCCATTGCACCAGTGATCAACAACCGAAAAAAAAAAGAACGCATTACGAATTCAAGAAAACATTCATCAAGTTATAGCACTGACACCAGAAAAGACCAAGTATATCCAAACAGAGGAAGTCGAAGCGAGTGGTCTCACTTGATCAGTCTGACATTATACATACACAGAAGATAGGAGAGTTTCTCGTAAAATAGTTCGAAAACGCAATTTACTTTAGTCAGAATATAAACTCTTGTTATGGACAAGGATCAAGCGGAAGTGCAGACCGCATCACCGCCAAGAAAATATTATGCCGCGGTGAAAAGTAAATCTCGTACGCTATTCGCGCATTTCAATAATTTTCACCTCTAATTTGTGCAGAGAGACCTAATTTCTTACATCTGCCTTGGCTCAACTATTACCTCCTGAAAACATTTTGCAGAACCTAACGATTTAGAAAACATTCGTGTAAATTAAGGTTAATCAACGCCTCATCCAATCGGGTGGTTAATACTTGTTTTTGAGTATCAATCATGACTTAAACCTTAGGCTGCTAAGCGCGACTTACAGACGTTTTGCGGACAGTGTAGATCAAGATCGGACTAATCTTGGATCTACACTGTCCGATAAGGAGATTTTTTCCCAAAAATTACTTAGAAATAGCCAAATTCGGCTTGAAAGTTTCGTTTAAGTTATTTAGCAGGTTAATGGACTTAACTCTTTTAGCGCAAAATATACAAACTCGACCGCTTTCGACGGCTGAAAATAAAAACCTATTAAAACTCAGTAAGATTTTGATCTCTTAGGCTAAACAAGCGAACACTATAGATCCAAGGTCAGACGGCACCTTCTGTGCCGTCTGGTCTTTAGCTATGCCGTCCACAAAAGTAACTGTTTTCGCCTATGGCAATGAAAGGGTTAAAATATATGAGCCACGCTCTGTGAAAAGGAGGCTTAATGCATCTGCCAAAAGTATGGACTCAGGTCAGCCTGCGCAATCCGCGCAGACTGACCTGTATCGAAACTTTTTTGATTTTGATAAATTTTCTGCATGTCCAAGGACCATTCAACCTCATAGTTCAGTTGGTTGTTAAAAGAAAAAATGGATTTCGTGGATCGATAATTATATAATGACTTGCTTGGTATAATGTATCCACAGAGATGCATTAAACCTTCATTTGCCAGAGCATGGCTCACATAAACTTGTCATGTGTGTGTACGTTCTGCTATTCCAGGAGAGATATACCGTATACAGTGGTACATGAAGGTCGACTGGGTCCTCTTTACAACGGCCTCTGTTATCGGGTTGACGGTGACCGTTATTTACTGGACTCTGTATATTGTAGGTATGGAACTTCTACGGTTAAAGCGCTGAATTAATACAATGGACCATTTTAAATTGAGAAAAACAGCCGGATATATTGTTATTTCAAGCATGTTTTGACAGAATATCTTAAAAAGGATCGGACAGTATAGATCAAGATCAGACTGCTTGAACTTGATCTAAATTGTTCACAAAAGCAACTTAAGCCGAGTCCAGGGCTGCCTTTCACAAGGGATCTTATATAACGTGTATATGTGATGTAATTCCTGCTTTCATTAAACTGCGTAGATTTACGCAATTTTAGGTGGACTGTGTATACGATCCATGTTTTACCCAAAGGTATGAGCTGGCATAAAGTTATGCAAATATTTGCTCAACCCGAAAAGTTACACAGTCTAGTAAGCTTGTTTTCAGACTAGATGCTTGCTTACCTAAACTGCGTACGCAAATTTCGTGCACACGCAGCTTAGTGAAAGGCAGCCCTGAGCTTTAAGAGTTAAAAAGCGGTTCTAGCCATGTTTTAAGAATGCAGTGAAAAACTAACATGTTTTCACAGAAATCTATTTTCGGAAAATATGAGCGTTTGCGCTTCCAGGCCTGGGTCCAGGCGATAATATCACTCCTTTATCACTCCTTATCGCTACCTCCTAATCACGGTCTGTATAATTCTGTGGCAATAAACTGTTAGTCTGTTTGTTCCTTAACACTTAAGCTGCTGAATAAATGAAACGCAAATTCCTACTCAATACTAAAAACCCAAACATTGCGGTTTCAAAGTTGATTTCACCGGAAAGAAAATACCGTATCGGACAGTGTAGATCAAAGATCAGACTGCACGTTATGTGCAGTCTGATCTTGATGTAAACTGTCCGCAAAAGGTCAGCGAGTCGCGATAAGCAGCCAGCTTGAGGGTTAATTATGTCATTTTTGACAAAGTAACGCCAGTTTGATATAAAAGGAGAAAATGATCAGATTGGAACCCAGGCTGGCGCTTCCCGACTGCATATACCTATGTATAAACAATCACTGTATGAATTCCTCAGGAAATGAATGGGACACTATTACGTACATCACTCCATTGTTCAAATTTTCGGCTATTGCCTTTTCAAAGCGTTTTGAAACTCTTGAAAATGCAATAGCCGAAATATTGAACGATGGTGATTTATTTAATAATGCATACATATACTATAGAAATTCAAATAACACTGCCCGTGATGTCTGTAATTTTTGTCAATGTTTAATATAGAACTTTAGCGCTTTTCCTAAAGAAGAAAAACGTTTCTGGCATAATCGAGAGGTTTTAAGTCACACGAGATCACATTTTGCAAATACCGAATAATTGTTCTTCATCTTTTCAGACATTTTACCAGATTTCAAGGCAGTTCTTTTACACGAAAAAGGTAAGACACTATTGAGCATATGCGTGGTTGCATACGAGAAGGTACGCGGATTTACCCATGTGATTCTGACAAAAAAAGAAAACTCCATATTTTTGTTCGATATTTTGGCTCTATTCCAGAGATAGACTATGCCGAGTAGAGGGTATATTTGTTACTTAATGCACAAGATTGCCACCACTGCATTCAAAGTATCCCAGGGAGAGACAACCCACCGTACCCTGCTAGCCCAACTATGAATCCACATGAACAAAGAGCGAGCTATGCCTCTGGAAAATGCAAGAAATATAATTATGTTTCTCTAACGACAGTATTCAAAGAGTCTTTGTTAGTTTCTTTTGTAGTATTAAGTTTGATGATCTTTCTCTCGCCCCGTCTCTTCATCCATCATAGCAACGAAGTTCTAACCGCGCACACATTTTCAGTCAAGAAATCAGACTAAATAATTTACAATTTCGAGTTTATCATTGTTCAGAATGTCCTAGCAACTGGAACATTGTATCGACCAACGATCAGCATGATTGCACGGTTTGTATTGTCTGATCATGATCTACACTGCACGCGAAAACAACAAAAGACGTATAGTGGCTTTAAACTTTAAAGGTTCACGATAGTTCTTATTCCCTTTCTCTGTTGTAGTGTTCGAATATGACAGTCTAGCTTTCTATGCCATCAACTCCTGTATGATACTACTGCACGTCCTGATCAGCGCCAAGCCATTCCGACTTCTCCATTTCTACATGCCAGAACTGTTTATGACCGTGTATATACTATTTACTGCTATACATTACGGGGCTTCTGGAAAGTACATCTACTCTGTGTTTGATTGGGAGGACACTTATATAACCGCGGCTAAAACTGTTTTAGTACTTTACTTCTTGGTACCCATAATGCACCTGTGTATATACCTCATTGTACAGCTGCGGACCAGAATCGGAAGATGGTGCCATTTGAAATATTCCGTGTCAAGGTGGAAAAAAGTTAACAAAGTACAAGCCATGCAAAATGCGGCCTTTTGACATTACTTTTGTTACTTCTACATACGATATTAACGGACCAATTAACCCTTTACCCCTATACCGCACAGTCCCAAGTTTTAACGACCCTGAGAAAGAAGGTTTTTGAAAACATAGTGAGAAAAAGGAGAAAATGCTGGTAACCATCATCTTCTGCTTTTCCCACAATGTTTTCTAACTTTTTAAAGACAAATTCCATTATTTGAGCCACATCTAGATTGTCGTCTGCAAATGCTTTCAGTTGGGACAAGTCTTCATTTTTCTCCTGTTGTATAGAGTTAAGATACTTTTTTTTTTAAAGTTTACTTATCCGTCACTTGCAACCACAAATTCGAAGCAGATAATTCGAAGCAGATAACTTCGTAAGCAATTTGTTAGATATGACTTATCAACACTTATTGAGCTTAACCTAAGCCTGGCAAAGGACCTTTTGCTAAGGACCTTTTGTGGACAGTGTAGATCAAGATCAGGCTGCATAGAAGGCGCAGTCTGATTTTGGATCTACACTGTCCGATAAAGAGATACTTTCCCCGAAAAATTACATTTGAAATAGCAAAGTTTGAATTATTTTATTATCGGCTTGAAAGTTTCATTTCATTTATATAGCAGTATAAGGGTTAAGTTTACTTATTCATCACCTCCAACCACAAATTTGTAGCAGACAACTTTGACTTTATAGGCAGTTTGTTAGATAAGGCTAATCAACATTAACTGAGCTTAATACTAGAATACAGGCGAAGACACAGTGCTAAAAGCAAAACTAGCTCATGACTTGTATGTTGTCAACAGCAAGACCAATTAAAAATTGTTCGCGCTAGGTATTCAACAGCAAGACCAAAAAATAAAAATAAAAAAAATGTTCGCGCTAGGTATTCAACAGCAAGACCAAAAAAAAATTGTTCGTTATTGTGGTAAACCGTAAAAAAAAATTCTTTGAATTAACTCCTTACCAAACGACAAAATTTTTAGACTAGTCCAAACTGAAAGCATTTGCAGATGACAAACTAAATTTTTCACAAATTAGGAAATTTATTGAAAGGATAGAAAACAGTGTGGGAAAAGGAGAAAATGCTGGTTACCAGCATTTTCTCCTTTCCCCACAATGTTTTCAAAAGACCGTTTCCAATGAGTCACTAAAACTCGGGATAATGTGACAAAAGGTTAATTTCAAGTTCATGGAAAAGCACATTTTTCAATTGATCGCCAGTTACTATTTACCAAGAGTACTAAATATTCATGGCTCTTGTAGTGAATTAGAAGGCTAACCATCTTATTGGCTTAGACGTTTTGTCTCAGCTAATGAGTTGGCTAGACTTGGAATATGGAATCAGAATTAAATTGAGAATGGTTGGTAAATTCGGCCCCATGGTCTTGTAGATTTTTAGTTCAAGCTGAACCGGTGAAACATTTAGACGTCTTTTTACCCTAGGCAAGGAGGCAGCTTTTGAATCATTAATCGGAATGTTTCGATCTAGATTGTAATTTTTTGTTGTATTTTTGTCAAATTGTATGAACAAATAAAACAATTATTAGGAAGCATTCAATTGTATGTTGATCAATTAGTAACGTTGATTGATTTTATTACTTAGCCCATGTTTCATTTAAAAATCAAACAACCCTAAAACTGTTCAAAAGCGTCCAGTTTTACAACACAGACGTCACGTGATTTCCGCCCACGAAAAAGTAATGACGTCATATAACGTTGTCATCATAGCGACGTTGCTATAGCCATATACCGTGAAGGCATATGAATTAACGCTGATACTTTTCTCACAATATTGTAAGATAATATTCAACCATGCTTAGTAAATCACAAGGAGTACATGCAAAATGTCGGGAATAGATGAAATCATCATCGGGTATGTTTGGAATATTTTGTCTATAATTTATTTTTGTAGCTCAGAGAAAATTGCCATTATAGACTGTTTTCAGACTGTTTTATGTATAGGAATATGTGATGGGTACATATATTTCTAATTGATAAAGAGTTTTACTGCATTGTACTGTGATTTTTTTGTTTTCTTTTCAATGATTAACGGCGTTAAAAATTAAAGCTATAATAATTTTAAAGAGGAACGGTGCGGCCGATACGGACTCGAACCCGTGGCCCTGGCTTACAGGGCGTGTGCTCTACCTCTGAGCTACCCAAACCGTTCGACATCCACTCTATCGATGACCACCACAATTATATCCAATCTCTTTGGCAAATTTGGATATAATACAAAAACTAGAGTAACGTATAATTAAGACGAACAACGTTTTCATTTGTTACCATCTTACACCCATATGTTGAAATAGATATGCGAGTCTGTTGGAAAGTCTAGGCTGTGTACATCAAATGCAATACTAGGAAAAATCTAACTAAGAAAATAAATCTGAATCTAGGCTATTTCTTTTCTACTTTGCCGTTTTTGAACCTCTGTCGTATCGAAAATGTGGCAATTATTTTAGTATGTTCTCTCAATTTTCAGGGCATGCCTTCAAGAGAAACAACCCGCATCTCTGCCCTGGATCGCAGAAAAAACAGAGACTGTCTCTGTTGTTAGGGTTGTAGACATACAAGCTAGGAAAGCTATGGAAGTCGGGAAGACGAGCTGTGTCCAGCATTACGGTAGAAGAGATGATGAACTAATCTCAAAAAATAGAGATGATGAAAGTAATTTTCAAGAGGCGAGGATTACAGATGACAGATTTATCGTCAGTACTGACGGTGTTTCTGGAAAAGAATTGACGGATTTTGAAATAACAGGAAGATTAACTTTGCAGAAAAAAGCTATGGGAGTCTCCTGTAGATATCAACCCATGGAGAAAGTAGAAAGTGCACATGATAGTTACACAAAGTCCATGTATAATCCTGCTGAACGATTCATAAATGATTCAGATGGAAAAGAAAAGAAAGAGCATGCTGCAAAAGAATTATTTGAGGATACAGATGTATTGGAGCAACGACATGTACCGTTGTTCGGTAAAGATGAAACCTTCATGGCTTATTATCCCCTTGTGAGTCCACATAGTGGCAATGCGAATACTTCTGGTCGTGCGTATTGGAAAGGAGATAAAAGAACCGCACAACCTAGAGCAACTGACATACCCGACAAAGATAGATATTCTCCAGAGAAAAGAAACCTAGGGAAAAGTGTTAAATGTACACAAAAAGTTACTCGAAGTATGGTAGAAGAATCAAGGACAGGAATCACTAATGAACCAGTGACTTTTAATAAACCAGACATTATCAAGGACGAAACTGCCAAGGGTTTCGATATTTCATTTGATAATGAAAACCAGCTTAAAGAATTCACAGCTATTACTGAAGGGCATGTCAAAGACCTTATGAAGGGAAATATGAAAAGAGTTAGTGAAGGAGAAGTAAATGGAATAGCCAAACAGGAACTGGATAGAACAAGTAAAGGAGAAATGATGGCTTCAAACAAGAGCACTAGCTTTAAGAACTACTCAAAGCAAACCGCTCAGCAAAACAGTGTAGAGAGCAGCAAAAAGGCAAGGAATGAAACAGCTGTGGATATAGACGCACAGCTTAACCAGTTGTTGAATATCACAGCAGATGTTTGTCCTTCTGGACAAAGTGTGAACGAGATTGGGATAGGACCTAATGATATTGAATTTGATATGGCTCGAAAGCCCAGCCAATATTTTGTTGGCGAAAGTGATGTTGAATGGATTGATGACCGAGTTTTTACACCAGTAACTACGACTGATGATGAGTCTTATCGTGGATTAGCGAGACGTGACAAAGATAGCGAGAGGGGCAGAAGTAGAAAAAGGGATACAAGAAAACATAGAAGTAGACGTCAGAGTAGTGAGGACCAGGCTAGTGCGGAAAGCCAGTGCGAAACACGGGAAACTCAACAGAGAAAAAATAACAATACTGGTGAAGACATTGACGAGATAATTAAATTCACGACTGAAATGATGGGTATTAAACAGCCTAAACTTACCGGCAAGGGGCGTGGACTTAAATCAAAACTTCAGTGTGGAGAAAAAAGGGGTAATGGAAGTGGGAATAATGAAAAATGTAGGACAATCACGGAAGAAGAAATAGAGGAATTAAACAGAAAA
Organism: Tridacna gigas; assembly: GCA_945859785.2. Taxonomy (NCBI): domain Eukaryota; kingdom Metazoa; phylum Mollusca; class Bivalvia; order Cardiida; family Cardiidae; genus Tridacna; species Tridacna gigas. The sequence goes on along the minus strand of OX244034.2, from coordinate 51,059,157 downwards.
AGCGAAGCAGTTTTTCAGAAACGAGTCAGAGAGCTGCGAAAACCAAAGAAGAAATCGAATGTAATTCGTATAGACCGAGAGTCTGCACAAAGAAGAAAACGAAGACAAAAACTTTTACCTGAAGGCAAACCGGTCGATGCTCAAGACAAGCTTCGAGTATCTCCAGTGATATCAGCCGATGACGATGTGTACGACATATCTCCTGTCAAAAACAGGGAAACAGTTTTTGATACAGATACTGATGAGTCAGACAAACTGTGTCTGTCCCCCGAAATAAAACATGACACTTTAGATATTAAAGAAACGGAACCCAGTATTGGAGTGTCAAAAGTCAGACAAGTTAAAAGTGTGATGGGAAAAGATAACAATAGACATGACAATAAGGACTTTAACCAAATAAGGCCGAAATCTAACTTTCACCGGAAAATGGAAAGAGGAACGATGGAGAATAAGAGGAAAACCAGAAAGAGAAAGAGGGGAAAGGATAGAGTTGAGGGTGATATAAGTAATACAGTTAGACCATGTGATGATCAGCGACCTAGTACAAGTGGCATTGACATTATTACCAAAAGAGAGACAAATGCGAAACCAGAACAGGAGGAAAAATACTTGGATCGAATTCAAACAGACGATGTTGTGGAAATCTCCTTGACAAATGAAACAGAGGAAAACAGGAGTGAAATGCCTCCAAGAAGAAGCACTCCATATCCAAGAAGAGAAGAAGTTCATGCAGACTTGGTCGATTTGATGTATGAATCAGATGTCGATTCTGATTACAGTTCCGGATCGGATTTGCCTGATGAAAACCCTCCAGTAGTGCAGTCACGTGACTTTGATTTCCCACTGCCTGTAGCGGACAGACTCATTAATGTGTACAGCAGTGAAGACGACTATGACGAAGAAGATTATGACGAAGAAGATGTGTATGATGATGACACTGAATACTCGGAAGAGGAAAATACCAAGAAAAAAGGAAAGTTGAAGAGATTCTTTGAATGGCTTTTCTGTTGCACGAAACCAAGGACGGAGGACTAAATGTTGGACATGGAATGTTATTGATACAAAAATCGGAGAAGATTATTGTTGTTGCAATTACATGTAAAGTACATACGATTATTAATGTATTTATGACTATTGATATATGTGTATTATGTTGCAAAAAATATTGAAATGCTTAAAAAAAATATATGATATATTTTTAAACTGAAATTCGTTTCTCTTGGGTTCATGTAATTTCCTTTCCTACGTAATCTTTTTGATACTGCCAAATGAAAATGAGTGAAGAACATTTTTCAGAAATATCACGGTGACAGCTCACTTATTTATGCGTTTCCAGGGCATATATTCACCAACCATTTGTAAAATATTCTTTGTCTAATTCTGAAGAATTATCTAAATTTGAAAGTAACGTGATTTCTGATTGGCTGGACTAAATGGTATAGCCAATTAGAAACTGTGTTAATTTCTAAATCTAGAATTAGACTAAGAATGTTATTTCGAATGCCTGGTTAATACGGACCCGGAGCTCCACCGGTGATAAGGTGCAGCTCTGCAATGCTGAGTGTACTCTCACGTGACCGGTGCCGCAAACGGGTAATAGAATTCAGAACCTATGCATTACAAAAACCAATACCCCGACATCTGAGCGACGGAAGAATACGGTGTCTTTTGCAAAAGGGGTCGAACAAGATCAGACTGAACGTTTGTGCAGTTCGTCCTTGTAAAAACGGACAGGTGAAAATATTGTCGGAAAAAGAGGAAATACTCCATATGAGCAATATCCCGTCCTGCGACTATGTTTCAGGTTTAAATTGGGTTTTAAAGCCGATCTGAATAGCAGTTCAGTCTTATCACGAAAACTCATCAACAACATCCTATGCTTTTTCTGGTTTTCACCAGTGTTAGCGTTGGGCTCTACAGTGCCTTGCAAAAGGACACTTTTACAGGCGCCGCCAGCACAATAGATTGGATCAGTTTTATGTCTGATTAAAAATCCATTGCCTCAACGCTTGATTCACAGATGACCCACAAAAGTATGATATAAACAGGCTGCGTATATCTGAGCGACGCTCTGGGAAAAGTTGATTTAACTCTTTCGGCGCCAAATAAATAAACTCGACTTCTTTCGGTGGCTGTCAATGCAATCCACAGAGAGCCAGAAAGATTTTTATCGTAGGGGCTTGACTAATTAAGCGGACGGCACAGATCAGGATCAGACTGCACGTTCTGTGCAGTCTGATCTTGATCTGTGCCGTCCGCTAAAGTCCCTGTTTTCGCCTATGGCGCTGAAAGGCTTAATGCACCAGAGTAATGTATTATACCATGCACGTCGTTCTGAGCATAATGAATCATGGGGTAGAATGGTTATTTTAAAATGCAGAAAATTGACTTATAACAAACACTTTCGACACAGGGTAGCCTGCGCAGACATTTTCACAGAGCAAGACTCATCTACTTCGCAAGCAAAATTTTACTTGCCCCACCACTTCTACCAACTTTTCTTTACCTAAGGGAAGCAACCCGATACACTATTTCAGCAGATTGCTCTCCCTTACAAAATATACGAACTTTTTCTATGGAAATATCGATTTATGTTTAAAACCGCGTGAAAGGTCGATAGGTTAAATACAACAATAATCCATGATTGTGAGATAATTTTGATCAAAGTTAGCTTTGCGTTTTTTAACTAGGTAATCCCGACTCGACCCCCACTGGGAGCGATGGTCACGTGAGGATGTCCTTGAACAAGATCTAGTAGAGTCCAACCCTTGTACTGCGGAAACCTACGAAAGGCCTTGTAACGACCTGCTTAACTCTTCACCAAACGACAAACCTTAAGGCTCGTCCAAATTGAAAATATTTGCAGACAATTAAATTTTACTCAAAAAATAAAATTTGTCTTTCACAGTATAGAAAACATTGCGGGAAAATGAGAAAATGCTGGTTACCAATGTTATTTCAGTTATATCGCGGCGGCCAGTGCACCTATCCATGCTATCCCGAAGTTTCTGTTACAAATATTTCGCACGACTTTCCCACATAACCATCATCGAAACAATGATCAGCAGGGAGAGAGAATTAATCCTTTCGCAATGACTGTCATCAATTCTCGGAAAGAAACTGGCCGGGCTGGGGAATCGAGCCAGCGACTCCCTTTTCTTAAGTCATGTACGCTATCGACTGCGATACCGGGGCGAGCCACAAAGTGTTAGGACATTTTGAAACGTGCAAGGAGTTTTTAAAAGAAAGTTACGGGTAGGTTTATATAACATGTCGTCACCTGTCAGATACGACAATAAAGAATAAGTTTGAAAAAAAAAATCATCCGCAGACAAAATGGTGTATACATACACATACTATAATCATACACCCGTTAAACCTTTGACAAACAACGATCTGGCGTTTTACGACCCGGTATAAGAAGGCTGTAGGAAACATTGAGGGAAAAGGAGAAAATGCTGGTTACCAGCATTTTCTCCATTTCCCACGATGTTTTCCAGCCTTTCAAAGTTACATCCATTATTTGAACCGTATTTGATTTGATTTGTGATCTGCAAAATTCCTTGCAATGTAGACGAATCTTACACTCTGTCGCCTGCTAGATGAGTTGTGCAACTCAACAAATGAAATATTTTTTTGCCTTTTGGTCTATTTGTTAAAAAAAGGAAACAGTGAAGTACATGAGTCATCTCTGTGAAAAGGGAGCTTAATGCATCTGCGAAAAGTATCGTCCCAGGTCAGCCTGCGCAGTCCGCGCAGGCTAACCAGGGGCGAAACTTTTTGCTATCGGTCAGTTTTGTGTATGTCCAAGGGCCAGTTTACCTCACAGTTGATTATTTAAAAAAAAAAAGAGTTTTTTTTTTATCCACAATTATGGGATGAATTACTTGGTATAATGCATTACGGAAATGAAATAAGCCCCCTTTTGCCAGAGCATCGTTCACATGTATTTCTATATCGGTCCTTTTGTTGGTTAGAATATCTCAATATTATAGAAAAGAGTGGATCAAAGAACAGACTCCAACTGTTATGCAGTCTGATCTTGGATCTGCACATGGGCAAAGTAACAGGGTGCAGTCTTCATAATCTATGTACAGGGTTTTCTTCACATTACAGATACATCCGTACTGTCAGAGAGAGAGAAAAAAAAAGCTATTAAAATTTGATAGACTGTAGAATGGTTCAAAATTAAGTCAAATATAAAAACAAAGATAAATTACCGATATATATGGTGTTAGAGATAAATACATTTTTTTGGAAATCTTCGATTTAAACTCTGAAAGTTCACATTAGTGATTTGTTTGATGGCCCACAGAAATGAAATGCATTTTCTATCGGTCGTAATCTGTGCAACTTGCAACTGTCAGGGGCAACATTTGACATGAAGATACAAGAATGATTATAGTTTGATAAAATAAAGATGAAACGGGTGAAAAAACTGCCTGAAAACAAGTATAGGTATATCTCTACAGTGCTATTGGATTTCGATATAGTAGTCAAGTTTACAATAGGGGCGACGTTGTAGTAGTACGTTCAAACATTTAACCCTTTCCCAAACGACAAATTTTGGACTGGTCCAAATTGAAAAAGTTTGCAGACGACAATTTTAAATTTGATGAAAATGGCAGAAAGTTATCAAAAAGGGTAGAAAACACTGTGGGGAAAGGAGAAATTGCTCGTTACGAGCAATTTCTCCTTTTCACACAGTGTTTTCAAAAGACTTGTACTGCAGACACGTGAAAACCAGGGCTTGTTTGGGAAAGGGTTAACTCCGCGAACAATATATTTTGTTATATGAACTAAGCGGTTTACCTGAGCCAATAGAGTCCTTGGTCCTTCCTGTTTAACTTACACCTAATTTGCGGTTTATTTGGTTTTTAATACGCGGAAAGAAAAGTTGGGGGATTTTATTCGGTATACGTACAGTAATAAAGGTAAGTTCGTCTATGGCATACATTTTTTATAACTTTTATTTTTTACTATAGTTGATAGTACTATAGTTGATAGTTAATGTATTTTGTCTCCTTTTTGATCATAGTAAAACTTGTCCTAGTTGTCACCTATTAACTTTTTACTAAACGATAAGATTTTAGATTTGTCCAAATTGAAAGCATTTGCAGACCACAAATTAATTGTAGCATAAGTGATGGTGATATTCTGTGAATGTGTAGAAATCCTTGTGGGAAAAGGAAAAAATGCTGGTTACCAGCTGGTTACCAGCATTTTCTCCTTTTCCTACAAGGTTTTTTTTAAAAGGCTATTTCCCTAGGGTCGTTAAAATTAGGGATTGTGTAGTAAAGGATTAAGCCTGCAACCTGTATTAACTCCATACCAGACGACAAAATATTTGACTTGTTCAAATTGAAAGTACATGTATTTGTAGACGACACAATAGATACGACTCAAACAACTGAAATTTGGTTTGGGAAGGATAGAGAACATCGTAGGGAAAGGAAAAAAATGCTGGTTACCGGTACTTTCATTTTCTCCTTTTCTCACATTGTTTTCAAGAGCCGTTTCCTCCAAGGTCTTGAAAACTCGGGATTGGTGGTTACGGGTAAAGCAAGCGCATAACAGTAACATCCGCTTGTTTCGCTAAATCTTTAACCCTTTACTACACAATCCCGAGTTTTAACGACCCTGAAGAAGAAGGCTTTTGAAAACATTGCAGAAAAAGGAGAAAATGCTATTAACCAGCATTTTGTCCATTTTCCACAGTGTTTTCTATCCTATCAGTAACAGAAATTATCATTTGAGCTACATTTAATTGATCGTCTGCAAATGCTTTCAATTCGGTGGAGTAAAAACAAGAAATATCTTTAATCAAAGTCCTGGAAAGCGGATTTGTGGGGTAGCATAAAGTTGTAATTAAAAATGACATCACATGCAACACGTGTGCAATCATTTTAAAATGGAGTTAGCAAGGGCAGGAAGAGTCAAAATTGTTCTGCCGAGCAAGCCGCCGAAGTTGGGATGTATTAGCTAAAGCTGAAAGTAGAATTGGTAGAGCGCAAGCGTGAATGACAATATAATTTGATTCAGGTCAAATCGATATCATAGTATAGTGTGAGCGCGCATGCGTCGTTACGCATGATGTATATGGTTCCTGTCAAAACGATCACAGTAAGCGGATTTGCTATAAAAATCCGCTCGAAAGGATAGACTCCGTAAATTTGCAAGCAAATAGGCTTGCAGGAGCCCTTGGAATTAACATGTCTACATTTTTGACCAACCACAAAGTTCTGTGTATTCATTTGTTATCAATACCAAAAGGGTAGATCAAAGGCAGCAAAAGTTTTACAGACCATTTTTTACGCCGAAAAATGGTCGTTTGGTAAAGGATTAAGATAACAGTCTTTCAGAGTTTCAGTGGACAGTACTTTTTCGCAGTCGAAGACAGTCGAGTTTATATGAGCCACCCTCTGTGAAAAGGGGGGGGGGAGGCTTAATGCATCTGCAACAAGTATCTATTCAGGTCGACCTGCGCAGTCTGCGCAGGCTGACCTGGATGGAAACTTTTTTCTAATGGTCAGTTTTCTGCAAGTCCAAGGACCAGTTTACCCCATGATTCAGTCAGCTGTTAGACACCATTGATTTTATGGATCCATGATCATGTGATGACTTGCATGGTATCATGCATCAAAAAGGTGCATTAAGCCCCCTTTTGCCAGAGCATGGCTCGATCATTATATGTGACGCTGAATAGAGTTAAGGCCTGCTACTCTCAAGTAACACAATCTTCATTCAATGCCAATGAACTACACGAAGTTTAGGGTATAAATTTGGCAATGTAGACGTTAACTCTTTACCAAAAATAAAAACCAACAAAATTTTAGACTCGTCCATATTGAAACCAATTGCAGACGATAAAGTAAAAGTAGCTCAAACAAATGGATCTGTCTTTGAAAAGATTGGAAACATTATGGGAAAAGGAGAAAATCCTGGTTACTAACATTTTCTCCTTTTCCCATACTGTTTCAAAAAGGGTCGTCAAAATACGGAATTGTGTGGTGAAGGGTAAATAATATCGTGATCCTCGAGATATTTTGTCTATAATTAAAAAGCTTTTAAGAAACCTGATATTAACAGATAAAGCAATTTAGCAAATTTTTTACAGCCCATCTTAAGTACGTGTGCCAAACTAGTTCATACCACCAATTTCTTCCTTATACGGACTTGCCTTCGCTATCAGAAAGTTATATTGTATAACGCCAATAGTTTGTCAATTGGTGAGGTAAAATTGGTTTGGTAGAATTGTGCAAAGTAAAAATCAATAAACCTTTTTTTAATCGCGGGTATTCAGGGGTAATTTTTTGCTTATTTATCGTTGTTCATGGTTGATTTTTATCAGAGAAGGTGCTTCAAGGGGTCTGAAGGCCATAGATTTGACGGAAAATGAAAAGAAAAATCGTGGTCCCAAATCACCCTGTTGACAGAAATTGGTGGAATTTCAGTTCGGTGCTTAAAGTTGTGGTAAAATTAAATTCAAACCCGAATATTTCTATGGCCAATCCTATTGGGGAACAAAGTTAAATCATATCTACACACGACGTCATTGCCGGATTTTTCCAAAGATCGCTAATAAACAAAATAAAAATGGATTAAATTCTTCGGGACATACCTTTTTTTACCGTTTTTCTGTCGAGGGTGCCAGCTCGAGAGTTCCCGGATGTGCCGATGGAACAACTTCCATTGACTGTTTTTGGCTCTAGTTCCCCTCATTAGTACACGTATTTTAATCAGTAGACTACATTAATTTTTTTACTGTACATATACAATACTTCTGTAATTGATAACTCCAGCTCTGGGTTGTTATTGTTTTGGATTTTGTGTGTGTGTGTTGGGGGGGGGGGGTCTTTATACAAATGACACAATGTCGACGTTAAAGTGTACAAATCTTTAAAATATATCTAATTTCTCTGCATGTGACGTTTTGTTACCTGCAGCGGAAAACTTTTTACAACAAAAGGAAAGCATTCTCGTAGCCCGAAAAAATGAAATGGCAGTATACCGATAAGCGTTGCTCTCTCACAGCGGAACATTCTTTTGAACTTTTTGAGAAAGGAAAGCAGACAGTGGCTTGGAACAAGTTTAATGTCTTGTTACAAAGGGCCCAGAAACTCATGGATAGTTGCACTGGCTGTCATGATATAAATGAAATACCTTTGAAAACTCTGATACACCAAATAAGCAAACTAGTCACAAACTATTCTAGCTCATTTTCTTCTCCCTGTAAAGAAAGATACATCAAACGACACTTTAAACATTCTCGTAAAACATAAATGATCAATATAGATTATGATTCAGTACAAGAATGCATGTTGGCCTTTAGGCTGTTGTGCACGACCCAGTGTGCTTTTGCGAGCCGTGTAGGTTTAGATCAGACTGCACAGAACGTGTAATTTGATCAGGGATCTACACTGTACGATAAGGTGAGAATTTTTGCGGCGAAAGGGAAATTCGAAATTGCAATTTTTGGATATGTTCTATAATCAGCTTCAACTTTCAATCAATTTAAGAGAAAAAGTGCAGACAAAAGAGAAAATGACCTTGATGGATGATTTCTCCTGTTGCCTCAATATTTTTACATGTAGCTAGCTGCGAGACAAAACATGTCGTCTGTTGGAGTTACTATTTTAACCTACGGCAACTGCACAAAAACTTAACGATACATTATGAAATTATGTACTGTGATACAGCCACTTGTACGGAATATTGTTCCCGCCATCGACTTCCAAATCTAATTCACTGATTGATTGAATGGTATTCACGCCGCTTTCAACATCGTTTTCGCCATGTCACGGAGACAGCTCATTTATTTATGTATACCCTGGGTTTACCAGTATAAGGCCAGAGCTCTGAAGTGCCATGCCGAAGGACACTCTCAAGAAAAACTAAGCACTTCGAGTGAGAATCAAGCATAGGTCTACAAGCTTTGAACCTTAAAACTCCATAAATGAGCCGCAAAGGTCCCCTTTTTGAACGAATTGGAGTTAGAAAAATAGAACTTAAGCACCATAATTCGACTTTTCTGGGGTAAAATATTCCAACGAAAAGTTTTTCGTTTTGAAATTGTCACATATTTTCGACTTGGCGACGACGAAGTTTACCTTGAAGAGTCGAGATAACTAGGATTTGACTTAAGTAGGCACAATCGTGTGTAAGATAAGTGAAGTCATAATGGCTGTATTACACTTAAAATAAGGGTTGTTATGTGATAAAAATAAATACGAATTACAACTTGTATTGGTGACGGTTGTCAAGGAAAAAAAAACATCAAAACTGCTTCGAAAAGTCGTAATAAGAATGCATAATTTCCAGTTTTCTGCTTCCCCTTTGGTCGATGGTGTTAATTGGATTCCGTACACATGTGACTAGTGCTCTGTTACAACTGAAGTTGTGTAACTTCGGGAGACGAAACGTCGTTAATATTATTTTGACACGTGACCTGTTTTATTGCAAACGTGATTTGTTCTGTGGGTCTTTTTTCCCTCATTACTATGCCAAAATGCAATAACATATCAAAGGACTGATAGTCCTGAGAGTCGCCTGGAGGGTAATGGGTTAGAAGTGTTCACCCTTTTTTGTTCAAATCCATTAAAAACATTCAAGATACAAAATAACTTAACCATAAGACAGTATTTTATGCAAGCATATGTCTGAGTTGTCATCCTAAAATTACAAACAAATTTACATGGAAACGTGATGAGAATAAAATTTAGGCAACAGGAACAGCTTTAAGAAGTTCGAAGTCTTTTACCCCGGGCGACTTCATAAAAAAATAGTTTTTAAAAAGTACAATCAATATAAACAAGTCATTTCGTTGAAATGACATCCATCGCTGGAAAAAAACTTGTTTTGATGATCATAAGAATTATTGTGCTTTTCATGTAAATGGCCTTTTTTGTTATTGGTGAAAATATACATTAAGCCCCCTTTTTCCATGACACAGCATTTCATTAAATAAAAACAAATACTGATTGTCTGTGGCTTATGATAAACAATATAAATATGAAGTTTCATAAAATTCTGACCAGTAGTTACAGAGATATTGGTCCATAATGGAAATATACATCAAGCCCCCTTTTTCCATGACACCGCATTTCATTAATTAAAAAACAAATACTGGTTGTCTGTGGCTTATGATAAACAATATAAATATGAAGTTTTATAAAATTCTGACCAGTAGTTACAGAGATATTGGTCCATAATGGAAATATACATCAAGCCCCCTTTTTCCATGACACTGCATTAAGAACAAAAACTAAATAAAACAAAACAAGCAGATCGGAAGACATCAAGCCTCATTTTCCCATGACAAGGCATTACATAAAAAGGTGTATCGGCGGGCTATCATGAGGGGCATGTATGAAGTTTCATTAACGAAGTTTCATTAATGGAGTGTCGTCAACGTTTTTAGAATATATCTGTCTTGATGGACGGAAGATCGGACGGACGAACGGACAGACGGACAGACAACAGGAAACTACATGTATATCTCCCCCCACCCTGAAATTCGGCGGGGCATTATAAGTGTCGAAGTTCCAACAATATTTACAGTTCCTCCCCAGCTTAATAATGCCTGTAAAGAATGTGGACAAAAATCAGGCTTCTAGGTTGATAAAAATGTTTTTCTAGCGCAGAATCTGGGTGACTTAACTTACATGCATATCTTAATTCTTACACATATTGCTAAAACAACCATTCTGAATAATTTCAGTGGAATAGGGTATACATCTTCTCTCCAGATTTAGAACAAGTTGTTTCTGTACGACACAAATTTTCTAAAATTGGACCAAGTGGTTATACATACATGTACATCGGTTAACTTAACTAATTTTCCTTTCCAAATACAGGATGCTGGATATGAAATTTGGGTATAATTGCTTATACTGTTTCAGAGCCGGTGATTCTGAAATGTTACTATTCAGTTCTGAAGCTTCTGTGAGGTTTATAAAAACAGAGCAGAACCACTTGAACAATTATACAAACACAATAAACTTTAAAACACTCTCTCTGCATTCAATGGGTCGGTGAAGAACTAGGTCCGTGTACGCTGAAAATAAAGGCCTGTTCAGAGACTGATTCATAAATTTGTAAATTTATAAAGAATTCCGTGGTGCAAATGACGTTATACGTCACGTGATTACAAGATCTATATTTGTCGCACAGCTACATTCCAGAAAGCACCTGCTAAGCGATGACTTGGTACAGTCTAGAAACGTGCACATTACATACGCTATGTACGATCTCTGGTGCACCTAGAATATGGGGGTGCAAAGTATTTAAAGTCTAGAATAAAAAGCTGTAAAGAAGCAACGTGTAAGAATGTGTAAGAGGGCAACGCAACCATTTCAAGTCGTTATAAATTTGTTAAAAAAATTAGCCTACTGTTGGGAAAAATCTCCACTGGACGCTTCCATGTCAACTCGGTATCGCCTTACTCTTTCCGATCATAGGTTGAGTGTTGAATTGAAATAATACTTACATTTAAGGACAGATTGTAAAATTTAGAGTGTAATTCTAATGGATAATTATCAAACAGTTTCCACTGAGAATTGTACACAAATAGAAGCGTGCCGTAGAAAAGACACTTGTAGTCGAAGAGTATTTTCAGCGTGTTCGCAAACTAGTTTAGGTCACGAGGGCTATTTTAAGATATATACATAATGCGCTATTTTTAGAGATGATGTCTGTGTAAGCAATAGGCTATCGTGTACCGTTGCAGACGAAATGATTGTTTCAAAGGTTTGAACTGTTAAATAGCTCAGTCTTTATGGACATATTCATTACCACACATGCACAATTATAAGTTATTTACAACAGAAAAAAAAAACTGGATTGTTTACCGAATGATTAGAAAACTATGTTTTATCTCGTAAACCGGAACTTGAGACAGGAAGCAGTACAAGGCCGGAGGTATGCTTACGTCATCCCATAGGTCAGGATGATAACAATGAGAGCCTGGTTGCTACGCAACCAGGCGACTCAAAAATAGTGTATCTAGTATCAATAGTAGGTTACCCACCTAGCATGCCCAGACGCGGGGCAGATGACAAAATTTTAGCCTCTTCTATATTAATAGCAATGGATATGACATAGGTTATGGTCTCTGAAGGAGTGGAAAACGTTGTGTGAAAAAGAAAATGATGGTTACCGGCATTTTCTCCTTTTCCCACAATGTTTTCAACAGTCATGAAAACTCGTGACTGTGCTGTAAAAGGTTAACTTCAAAGGAGAGTCAAGCCCAAATCAGATTGCTGAAAAGCCAGGCTTTCAAGCCAGGCTTGATTTGGGGACTCCGTTTCTTACCGAGTTCTCTACGTGGCATCGATATCCTGAGAGTGCTGAATCATCAGTCTTTTCTACACCTTTTATACAACGAACAGTTTCCTTTTGCCACAATGTTTCAATAGTCTACCGAACGACGAAAAGATATCGTCTGCAAGAGAAAATGACTTAGTAGGTTAACTAGATATATTCAGTCAGGCGGAAACCGAAATATTGCATTTTCAAGGCTGATTTGGTTTAAGTTGGTGTAATTGAGTTTTTCGCCACTTTTATTAGTTCAGGCATATCACGTAAACAATTTTTCTTGCGTTTGGAAGCTTGTTTTTACCAGTACGAGATGGTTCTCTTAAATACTTGCCCATACACAATCCCAACAAAAAGGTGCACCGGCTTTACTAAACTGGTTACTAGTAACTAGAAAAAAACCCTCAACAGCTGAGCCACGCACCTTTCCTACCATTAAGGATCAACACCCAGTCCTCTACCTTTCATTATCTTCTGCTAGGTGGCTTTTTTCAAAGTCCATTCATCGAAAAATATTGACATGCGCAGACAACGTTCTACTTTTACCATGTATGATCAAATCACTGAAAGTACAGAGGGCTGGTTTTCATTCGGTACAGAGGGAATGGTAGATTTACTTTGTTCTGAGTGTTTAGAAGGATAATCGTTGAGATTAGAGTAAATTCAGCTTTCTAGACGAGTTCAAATATCCCTGTCGCTTTACATAGTTCTGCACTGGTCTTCAACATTTTAGGAAGTGTGTAGACTTTGGTCCATATCCTATCAGATTCATGTATATAGTTGACTCGTCGTGTCAAATATGGTCAATTTCATCGACAAAAAAAAATGGAAGTTATCCCTTTACCACATAATCCATAATTTTAACGATCCTGGGGAAAAAGCCTTTAAAAACCTTGTGGGAAAAGAAGAAACTACCGGTATCGGCATTTTCTCCTTTTCCCATACAGGTTTCTACACTTTCACAGACAATTTTCATCACTTTAATTAAATTTGATATGTAGTCTGCAAATGCTTTGAATTTGGACAAGCCTAAAATTCTGTCGTTTGGTAGAGAATTAAAACAAAATAAAAATTATAAAAAGAGACGGAGAGAATAAATTGAGATTACTTATTTTAGACTGCGTGCAGGCCAGTATCGTTCTACACCGTTCAAAAAATAAAAACATGAACTGAATTGAACTGACATTTACTTTTGGACGTACATGTATGCAAGTTGTACATTGTCACAACACATATACATGCAATGAATTTACTCACGTGTATAATGTATAATACATGAATCTGAAAAATACACACACAAAAAAACCTTCGAAAACATTGAAAAAAAAAACCATGCACGGTCTCGAGAGACAGTTTCAGGGTAATCATATATGACCTTTTCTACTCAAAATTACTGTCAGTATTCATAAATAAAAACTTGAAACATCTAATTTGAACCCCTATTTTTACCAGCTATCATTATTTATATATCATTTCACATTGGCGTGACGACAAGGTATTCTCTTTGCAGAGTAAAAAATCACAACCCTTTACAGCGCAAATACGTTTTTAACACTTGTAAAACCGACAGGTAATGAATACGTTGTGAGAAAAGGAGCAGCTAGTGTTTGTGGGACAAACACATGCTCTTCTTTAGCAGGGCACATGTCCTATGTAAACTGAAAAGTTGTTTTCCTTTTAGCCAAATATTTCTCCGTTGCAGGATTTAAATATTTTTTAAGTGTGAAGTAAGCGTGAATGGTAAAGAGTAATCCTATTACATGTACAATACATTCTGATTTTAGACATACTACAGTAGAAAATGGGACTCAAAGGAAATACATTTACAGGAAAGGAACATTCCCTTCTAGAACGAAACTGAAGAAAAAAATGGGAAATGAAACAATTTATTGTAACAAGCAATAACTGTTCCTTTTCACACATTGTTTTCAAAACCTGTCAAGTAGGGGTAAGTGGTGTAATGGTAGATAGTCGGCGGGAGTTACTCATTAAGGTTTCCAGGAAGCAATCATTGTGAGTAATTAATATTAGCTGTAAGAACTTCTTTCAAAGTTAATGTAAAATAAGTAAGCCATGCTCAGGCAAAAGGGGGGGGGGGTTTAACCCCTTACCAGATGACCAAATTTTTGCCTTGTCCATATTGAAAGTACAGGATGCCAGCGACAAAATAAATGTGTCCCAAAACTGACATTTTTTCTTGGTAGGATCGAAAACATTGTGGGGAGAGGAGAAAATGCTGGTTACCAGCACTTTCTCCTTTTCCCACAGTGTTTTCAAAAGCTTTCTCTTTCAGGATTATTAAAACTAGGGATTGTGTGATAAAGAGTTAATGCATCTCCGTGACGCATAACACCAAGCAAGTCATCACATAGTTACAGATCGATAACGGGCTGAATCTTGAGGTAGTACAATCGTCACAACTCGGCCGATTCCGTACCTACATCTAACCTCGTCTGTATAAAGGCGGCTTCCATTTTGAACTACCAATCACATGATCTTAAACATGGCGGCTCCCCGGTAAGTCGCTTAGCAACGACATGAACAACCACGATGAAGTTATTCACATCTATCGATCTGTCGATGAAAGCTCCTAACGGAAATGATAAACCACGCTGAAAATTTAATGTACAAACTGTTTGCGGACTGAAATATTCTTAGAAAGATAACGATAGAAAATTGACCCATGTTTTCATTTTTAAGAGGAGCCTTACAATTTCAATAACGGTAAGATGGTGTGCTTCCGGAGACGTGCCAAATGTACCGTGTAGGTGCATATCAAGCTACGTGATACAGCCGAGGGATTTGATCACCGGATCACCCGAGGTATGCCGAATGGAGGTAGAAATGTCCTTGTACATACAGAAAATTGACCAAGAGCAAAAAAAGCATCGACACAGGTCAGCCTGCGCAGGCTGCAGGTGTAAAAAACCGCATCTGTTTTGTATTTCATTACCTCGTGAAACAACTTTTCCGACAGAGGCCTCGAAAATAACAATTATTTTACGACTTTCACACATCTATTTTTTTTTTCTATGCGAAATTAAAATGTCGATCATTTCAACAAGTCAAGGTTGTCTCCATTAAACTGTGAGGTAAAGGATTAAAGGCTATTTTTATACATATTCCTTACAAATACAATTTAACACCCACCCCCCAATCTTCCCCCTAAAAAAATAAAGAGAAACAGTCTTTACCACCTTCTTCGGGGAAAAAAAATAAAACAGGAAACATTATTGAATTATTAATGGTTAAATAATTACCACAGAGTCAAGTTCTTATCGTCACTTACTCTGAAGCTGCTATAAAACGGAACTTTGAAGTCGATTGTAAAAACCGAATTTTATGCCATTTCATAGGTATTTTTGCGGGAAAAATATCTCCATGTCGGACAGTGTGGATCCAAGATCAGACTGCACGTTCTGTGCAGTCTGATCTTGATCTACACTTTCCGCAAGAGGTCAGTGAGTCGCGCTTAGCAGCTTAAGGGTTAACTCTTTTCCAAACGACAAAATTTTGGACCAGTTGATATCACATGTAAGTGTTTGCAGACGACAAATTAAATGTGGTTTACATGTACTTTATCTAATATGTCTTAAATTGGGTAGAAAACATTGTCGAAAAAAGGAGAAAACGCTGGTCATCAGCATTTTCTCATTTTCCCTCATTGTTTTCAAAAGCTTTCCTCCATTCAGTTGTTTAAATACGAGATTGTAGAATACATGGTTACATGGATCATGAATTATTCAGGTCATTTGCATTTCTGGTGTAACACCGGAACAGAATACTTACGGGTATTGGTAATACAAAGTAGTCCTGTTTAACCCTTTCAGCGCCATAGGCGAAAACATGGGCCTTTGCGGACGGCATAGATCAAGATCAGACTGCACAGAACGTGCAGTCTGATCTTCGATCTATGCCGTCCGCTTGCTTTATCTAGCCTATGTGGTAAAAATCGTTCTCCATATCGATGGATGGTATTTTAAGCTGCTAGAAGAGGTCAAGTTTGTATATTTGGCGCTGAAAGAGTTAAATTTGACATCTAGCACTCCTGCTACACTATTTTACAAGCAAAAAATAGATTTTGATTTGATGACGTCTAAAGAAACTGGGATTTTTTTTTTTTTGGGGGGGGGGGGTGGCTTTTTGGTGTCTATGGCCGCATAAAGTACCATGGTTTACAACTAGTTAAGATGTCCCTTCACCATGATTTTCAGCGGATACTTGCGTAGGAAGAGAAATAGGAAAAGTTTCAATGCATTTTCTCTAGCTATTTAACTCTTTACCAAACAACAAAATTTTAGACTGGTTGAATTTGAAAGCACTTGAAGATAATAATATGAAAATATGGCACAAATGATGGGATTTGTATCAGATTGACTAGAAAACATTGTGAGGAAAGGAGAAAATGCTGGTTACCAACATTTTCTCCTTTTCCCACAATGTTTTCGAAAGGCCTCTTTCTCAGGGTCGTTAAAACTTGGGATTGTGTAAAGGGTTAATGGAAACCACCGGGCACATATTAGATAGAAATAAACAGCAAAGCTCCCGCTTCTTTTGAGATTTTCGAAGTACAGGTAAAAAAAAAACTAACCTGTGCGGCGTTTTGTCTGCGACCACACTTCGTAGTTTTATTTTTTCCCTTCAATTGCGACAAAGAAAACGACAAGGTATAGTTCTGCCAATAATTTCTATTTTGCTATGCTTAGTCTTCATGTCCTTTCTGTATTGGACCGGAAGTGCCGGGCGTATCACAAAATGTAATGCCGCGATTGTATGTTAAGCCGTAACAATATCAACTTCGTGGAAAGAAACCACTTAAAATCTATTGCTTGCTCAGGATAAATTTGTGTAAGCAAACAGTAAGGGGGAGGGTTAACAACAGATGATTTGTGTAATAATTTACTCTTTATCAAGGTTTAATGCATTAAAAAAAAAACGTGGCTAAAAGATATTTTGCTCGTTGCCAAAATGTTTTCAAAAAGCGGTCTGCAGCACGAAAGCGGTCGGCTGCAGGTGTCAGTGTGCTCATAAACTGATAATTTCCTTTTAGAAAATTTCAATGCATAGTGTTCAATTCCAACTTGTAAATCATACCATTTTCCTGCCTTCAAAGTTACCCTAGAACAATTATACTTCGTGTTGTGGAGGAAATGTACTCAGTACTTTCAGCGCATTGATTATCATAATTTTTTTTTAATCCACATCGTGTGTCAATTTCCATCAAATAGGTATACTATTTTCTAGTGCTAGGCAGCCCTTCATTTTTTTTTGGGGGGGGGGGAGATTTGTTTTTCTTTTTTTTTTTCAATGGCCCCTTTTTTCCAAATTACTTTCCATATCGTTGAAACACTCTAACTTTTCTCGTCTTTCAAATAATATTACATTGTATCGTTTATTCTAATGGACAGGGTCCTTCTAATCGACATGAAGATCTTTTATCCCGAAGTGATACATAAATATATATGGACCCATGCTCTGTGGAAAGGGGGTTTAATGCGTCTTTGCAAAACATTATAAGAAACAAGTTATCTAAGTTATCTAAAATTTGGGCTGATCCACAAGGTAGAATAAGGAAGAATGTCTTTAGCATGCAGAAAATTTACCAATAACAAATACATATAGTTTCGACGCCGGTCAGCCTGCGCAGACTGACCTTGGTCGATACTTTTTGCAGATGCATTAAACCCCCTTTTGACAAAACCTGACTCATATATCAATTGCAGTTCACCGTAATATGTACAGGGGCTTAAAAAATTTGCTTAAGTTCATAAATGATTGCCAGTTAGGTATTTGTGTTAAACGGCCAGTCAATATTATTAGAACGGATTAAGGTTTACAGTGGGCAGGTCTAGTTGACCATTACAACATTAGCATTTATTAATTTTCATTGAGGTATAACATGAACGCTTTCTTGAGTTATGTTCTCCTCTTTTCCCCCTTTCCATATTTTGCTTCAAATTTTGGCTCTCGTTGTATGATACTCAGTGCGTTCGGATCAGTCATCGAACTTCGTCCTGGCGTGGTTTGCTGGCTAGGTGGGAAGTTGACTAAACTGAAGGTCTCTTTAATTTATTTTACATTTCATGATTCAACTCGACGAGACGACACGATTTTAGATTTATCAAAATTGAAAGCAACAAAAAAAGTATGACTTAAATTATTGTCTTTTAAAGAGTAAAAGATATTGTGAAAAAATGAGGAAAAAAATAGTTATCAAGAAATTTCCTCTTCCCATAATGTTTTCAAAGGTCAAAGAGGCTGGGTCTTTGTCCCCGCTGAACGGTCCTATTCACGTGGGAGTGGCCTTTGGCTAGGCATTGCCGTGCCCAAGCTTTGTGCTGTTGAATTACATGGTGATCATGGGGGATATAAACAAGAGAGATGTGGTCGTGATACAGTTGAAATCGACGATCAAACGTCGACCAGACAAACACTCGAATAACACTATACTCATAGTATAAAATAGACTTGGTCAGAAAACGAGTTGGAGAGCATTAAGCAGGATATATTTTATTTATAGCAGAAAGATTATCACGTGTTGCAACCACAAAAAAAAAATTCAACGCTTCAAGTAACAGAAATATCAGTCATGTATGCATTCCGAAGCGTTCTTATGAAAGAAACCACTGATCGTATTACGGATGCGTGTCATGATTCATTTAAATCTATTGACATCTAAACATAATCTTCAAACCAAACTGAACCCTAATGCATTACTGTACATGCCAATTCTATATTTATTGTTGTTGTTATCGTCGTCGTTGTTGTTGTTTTGTTGTTTAATGGCACTGATAAAACACCACTTTCAACAGTATTCCTGTCGTACCTGTAGCTCAGTCTGTCTTGGGCCCGAGACCCTTGGTCTCTGGGCCAGTATTCACCAGCCATTCTTAAAAACATTGATAGTTTAATTCTCAAGAATTTTCTTAATTTGAAAGTAACACAATTTCTGACTGGCTAAACCATTTTGGTTTAGCCAATTAGAAATTGCGTTACTTTCGAAATTTAAAATTAGACAAAAACTGCAGCTCCTCGTTCGATTCCAAGCTCGGCTTAATTTTTTCAGAGAGTTGGTAAGAGATCAAATGTGCAGTCTGATCTTGATCTATGCCATCATTTGCCCCCCCCCCCCCCCCCCCCCAAGTTTTCGCTTTCGGCGCTGAGAAGGTTTGACATAGAGACAAATAGTTTACCAGCAACCTAAATCATTTGAAACATGTAATTAATTTAATTAATCGACATTTGCGCTTGTTACATTCTGGTCACGTCTTTACGTTCTATAGAAAAACAATTAAGATAATGTCACTAATGTTAATGCATGTCGTCACATGCTTATCCTAATTCAATTAATCATGGCAAAGGCTATTCATTATCTGGAGACAGCATTGTCTTAAAGATACATCTATACTCGTTTTCAGCCAGTTTTTAACAATTTCATCTTTATCTTATTAAACTTTAATCATTCTTATATCCTCATGCCAAATGTTGCCCCTGACAGATTACGAAGGATAGAAAATGCATTTCATTTTCTGGCAGCCTTCATAGAAATCACTGCTGTCGTTTTCGATTTTACATGAGGATAAATCCCTTACCATGTATATCTATGTTTATACAGTTGACCAAATTCTGAGCCATTCTACACACTGTCAAGTTTTAACAGCGTTTTTCTTTTTTTTTTTCTC
Source organism: Tridacna gigas (assembly GCA_945859785.2). Lineage (NCBI taxonomy): Eukaryota > Metazoa > Mollusca > Bivalvia > Cardiida > Cardiidae > Tridacna > Tridacna gigas. Next base: position 51,039,160 of record OX244034.2, on the reverse strand, counting down.
TCTGGCTGTAAGGATGTATGTTTAAATGAGAGTATCAATTAACTCTATGTCACACAATCCCGAGTTTTAACGATCCTAAAGAAAAAGCCTGTTGAAACATTATTTGAAATGGAGAAAAAGCTAGTAACCAGCACTTTCACTTTTCACCACAATTTTAACTTATTGAATTTTCGACCTTTTCAATTACAAGTTCTTCTATATGAGCTACATTAATATGTCGTCTGCAAAAGGCTTGGATTTGGAAAAATCCTGAATTTTGTCGTTTGGTAGTTAAAGCTACTTGCAACGAGATTTTGTCTCAGTAAGTTTCCAAGGTAGAAAAGCTTTTAGGAACCATCTATAATAGCTTGCAATTATTGCTTTTTAAATAACATATCGACGGACAGTCCTTGTTGAAAACACGACAGATTTCCTTTTGTTTTCCTGACTTTTCTGTCGCTGGGTTTTTACTATAAACATTGTTTAATGTCATCAAATCAAATCAAATTCATTTGACAATCGCTCCATATATATCATATATGCGGCAAATTATGATGACATCCTGCAGAAGGAAATATACACAATAAGCTTGGTTATCCGACTTCTCTGCTTATCCGAAGAAATTTCATTTTGTTGACCTCTACAGGTGTAAAGCTTTGGGCGACACTGTTTTAAGATCTGACACCAGACAAGAGTTTACTGACTTTAAAATACCCGGAGGTAAACAGTCCACTCACCCACAACGATAGAAAGTCCAAAATTAGTTCATCCTGTTGTATTTAGATAATCGACGGACCCAGCTAGTCAAATTTTTCATTCTAACACATTGCCACTGCCGACATTTTCGTTTTGCATCAGACAACTTTTGTAAAAAAAACTCAAGCAAAAAGATAAGTTTCTCGAAATAGGTTACTTCTCTTCTAGTCACATTATTTTTTCCTTAATTCTTATTTCTTGGCGTTTATTCTACGTATATCATGACACATTGCACGAGGGTGCAGACTTACCTAGGCTAACTGTCTTTTCAGCGGACATTTAGAGTTTGCGATATCCAGGATATTTAGAAATTATCTTGTCTAGAATTTTACGCCGTGTTCTTAAATACGGTGCATAGGAGGTAATTTAATTTAATGAAAGTATGTAAGACAACTGTGATCCAGTTTTCTGGCCTGTATGCATACCACACGTTTGATTTTAAACTCTTTTAAAAATCATTCTTAGTCTTTATATCTGAGATTTCCTAAATTTGAAAGTAACACAACTTCTGATTGGCTAAAACAAATGTTTTAGCCAATCAGAAGTTGTATTACTTTCAAATTTAAAAAAATCTGGAAAATAAGACTACGAATTTTCTTAACAAAGGTTGGTGAATACGGATCTGTACGACATAACAAGGGCCACAAAGCAGAGATATTAAAAGAAAAGAACTAACTGCCGCTAGGCAGATGTATCAGAAGTAAAATGACAAGTGCCGCGAAGCAGATGTATAATAAGTAAAGGAATAAGTGCCACAAAGCAGCGGTATTAGGTGTACAGGGCCAAGAGCCACAAAGTAGGGATACATGTATCAGAAGTAAAGGACAAAGTGCCACAAAACATTATAGATAAAGGGACCAAGTGCCACAAAGCATCACAGATATTATAAGTTAATGAATAAGTGCCACAAAGCACTGGTATGATAAGTAAAGAACTAAGTGGCACAAAGTAGAGATATAAGGAGTAAAATACCAAGTGTTACAAAGCAGAGGTATCAGATGCAAAGGACCAATTATCGCAAAGCAGAGGTATCAGAAGTAATGGAAGAAGTACCGCAAATCAGAGATATTAGAAGAAAAAGAAAATGTATTCTTCATGAAAAACGGCGTGGAAAAAGGAGTAATTACTTGTTACATGCAACTGCCCCTTTTCCCATCCTTTTTTTCGAAAGCCATCGACTGTATAAACGTAAAAAGTCGCGTGTACGTGGTAAGTGGTTGACATTTTGTTATTACTTTAGCACGTTGGTGTGAACGAGTTAAGACTTGCTGACGGGGGAGGATATTGGCCACCGAGGCCTCTAGCATTTTTTCTTCTTGTATTTTACATATGGATTTTTTTTCTCCCTTTGTCTTCCAAATTCTGCGATCGAAGACGCAATGCCCTTTAACCCTGTTCGAAACAATCCCGTGATTTAACGACCCTTGGGAAGAGGCCTTTTGAAAATATTGTACGAAAAGATTTCTCATAATGTTATCAACTCCCCTAAAAGATAGAAGTGTTCATCTGAGGTACTTTTAACTTGTCGTATGCAAGTGCTTCCAGTCTGCACAAGTCTAGAATTTTATCGTTTGGTAAAGAGTTAGGCTGTTCAATAAATGGTAAAGACAGTGAACTTAGTACAACACAATGGCTTGCGGCGTCCAAGGTGGCTTTACAATTGTTTTTCTTTCAGTAGAGGGAATGATATATTCAACTCCTTACTAGATCAAGATTCGTTCAAGAGAGCTTGGACGAAGAAACACCACCTCACAAATTAGAATGCAGAGGGAACTTTTTTGCAGAAAGCCTAGATCAAGATAAGTTTCATCGTGAAATACAGTCTGATCTTTGATATACACTTTCTTGTATGGTGTGACGAAACAACCTAAGAAGAGCAATAATCTGAACTTTTGTTTTCTCTTGTCAAAGTGAAAAAGTTCATACAAACGCGCATTTTTTGTGTGTGTTTTATTCTGCTTACTTCATTACCTCACTTCAGAAGAGCTTGTGTCTATTTTCTATGCTCTGTTGGGTCTTAAAACCTTCCGTGTAACAGCTTGAAAAATATTACAACCTGGTATTCATCGATACAAGAACCTGTCTTTTTATCTGATTTTAAAAATTACGTTATTGACAAAAGACGAGAGTCTAATAATCTCCATTTGCAAATTTACTTGGGTGTAATAAAAGAAAAAAAAGTAAGGGACCAAAATTACGAGCATGACGTGAGATTTTCTAAAACACCAGCGTAACGTATATACATTTAACCCTTTCCCAAACGACAAATTTTGGACTGGTCCAAAAGGAAAGAGTTTGCAGACGACAATTTTAAACTCTATGAAAATGGTAGAAAGTTCTCAAACAGGGTAGAAAACACTGTGGGAAAAGGAGAAATTGCTCGTTACGAGCAATTTCTCCTTTTCCCACAGTGTTTTCAAAAGACTTGTACTGCAGACACGTGAAAACCAGGGCTTGTTTGGGAAAGGGTTAAACTGACCCCTGAAACATCTATACTCGTTTTCAGCCAGTTTCTAGCCCAGGTCATCTTTATCTTATGACCTTTATCTTATGAATCAATAATTATTCTTGCATCTTCACGCCAAATGTTGCCCCTGACGGATACAAGGTTGCACAGATTACGACGGGTGGAAAATGCATTTCATTTTTGGCAGTCTTCAAAGAAATTACTGTTGTCGTTTCCGGTTTTAAACGAGGACAAATCCCTTGAGTTTCTCTATCCCTTACACCATATATATTCGGATCTCCAGATAAAAGGGAGTGATAGTATTCTAAATCCATTATTTCTCTTCTAAACCCTATGTTGTGGGTACTCATTAGAATCGTCTCGATGAGACGATTCTAATGAGTACCCATAACATAGGGTTTAGTGGAGAGTGGTTAATATATTCCATTTTGAAATCAAAATTACTCCCTCTATCTGGAGCTCTGTTATGTTGGTAATTTATTTATGTTTATATAGCTTACCAAATTCTGAGCCATTCTACACACTTTCAAGTCTTAACAGCGTTTTTCGCTCTCTGGCTGTAATTATGGATGTGTATTTAACGTTCCTTTTTGCCTGGTTTCCCCGTAATACTGATAGTCTATTCAAAACACAATGATCAAAGTTCGGTCAAGACGAGACTAAAGGTCAGACTGCCTTCAAGATAAATTTTTGTGTGAAATTCCCATATAGGAATAAGATAGTGCCCCCCATTCGCTCTTTACCAAACGGCAAAACTTTAGATTGGTCCAGATGGAAAGTATTTGCAGACGACAAATTATACGTGGCTCAGAAAATGGAATTTGTCCAGGAAGGCTAGAAAACATTGATGGAAAAGGAGAAAATGCTGGTTAGCAGCATTTTCTTCTTTTCCCGCAGTGTTTTCCGAAGCCTTCTTCATCAAGGTCATTAAAACTAGGGATTGTCTATTAAAGAGTGGGACGCCACATTTGCCGAAGAGAAATGAGCCATGCTGTGGTAAAAGGGGACTTAATCCACCTCCGTTATTTATGATACTAATCAAGCCATCACATAATTAACCAAACGACAGCTTTCAATAAAAAAAAATCAACAAGCCAATCAGCGATCAGCATTTTTCCATTCAGAGCGGAAGCCGTCTTGTCGTTATAAAACCTAGACATTCTGAATCATTTGGAGTTATAACTATCTATAAATGTATAGTATATTTATGAGAAAAAACTGATAAATAACTTTTAACTTGATATCCATTATTAATCCTTAGGACTGCAATTTCGAGATGCAGAGTTACATCAGGTAAAACTATTGTTGCAGAAGACAAATTCAGATTTAAAAGGAGAAAAATAAATGAATACTTCCTGTTAAAATGCTTTTTATTGTCATAAATTTTCCAGAATTTCAATCTTGGCAACAGATACCCGTTTCTTTACTAAAAGAAATGTATAGATAATATTTTAGACAACTGATTGGATTTTATCATGTTCAGTTTTTTTATTTCCTTTACCTTATTTTTCATATAAATATATACTCGATAATTCATTTTCCTACCGAATCGAGTTGACTTGTTATTTTGAATGCTGTTATATCTCTTTTGTTGATTCTTTTTTTTTTCCCTCGCAAATTATCCTTAAATAAAATTTGAATCTACGAAATTCGCGTAAAAATGCTTTTCATATAGTTCTTCATAGAAGTCAAACCTAAACAGCGCCCCCACCCCTGCTTTTAAGATAAAATGCAATGTAGGCACAGTTTAGACATTTGTTTAAATTAAAAACAAATGCCATCTTCCTCCATCAGTAAACCATTAAAGACGTTGTTCCCATTGGTCTCTGTATTTTAACATATCTCGTATGAATGCAAACCTAAAGCCTGTTAAATTAAAGACGATATGCCACCCTATATATATTACCATCTTTCCCCTCCCTTTATTTTTAATCTTTTAATCTCAAACTATTATTTATTTATCGAAAATCAAACAGTAACCAATCAAGCCATTTTCGATTGATTTGTTGTTCAGTACATGTTGCCACTTTTTACGCAAAACGTGGAGCAAGGGTTTATGCGGTATTCCTTTGATTTCGGTATACCACCCCAAAAGCGTCTGGTACTGTCTGACTTGTAAAATTACACACACGTGTCATATCAGTCTGACTCTTTGTGACCGTCTTTAGCCCCTTTCAACGATTATTAGTGTTTGAAATTTGGATTATACGAGTTCAATGTGTAAGCCAATTTATTTTTCTATTACTCTTACAGCATAGTATTTAGCGGCGAATGCTTAGAAATATATTCATGTTTTTATTCTTTTTATTCTTCTCCACGGGTTTTTCTCTCGAACTTGAAAAAAATCAATTTGGTAAACCTATCATTTGTTAATGTATCTTCTAATTTCAAATCAAACATCCGGTAATCATATTACCCTGTTAAAAACATGAATAATTTATTTGGTAATGTAAAAGTCTTGCAATTTATGGGGAAATTATTGAAGCATATATCTCAGACTAAGTAATGGAAAAATCTCTGTAATTGAAATCTGAACCTTGAAAAAAAGCTTACTTTTGTCCAATAAAATATGAATTGCATTTGAAGACAAATGACTTTAAGAAATTTTTAGGAAGCACGAGTTACACATACACGTATTATACCTACATTATCAAATGTAAATGGCGTAAGAGGTGTAAGTCAACTGACTTCGAAATGAACAGCCTTAATTTTCACCTATAAATATTCGAAAAACCTAAATCCAAAAGATGTAACTACCTTTTCTCAAATTGTTCCCATGCTTATTTTATCTTGAACAATTATTTCGTGTTAAAATATCTTCTGGTAACTTGCATATGTCTCCTAGCTAAGCCCTCGTGTCTGGGTAATGTTTGTCTAGGTTTTTAGATTCGCGGGTCACGTGACATCAGTGGGAGGAGCGATCTATCGTCTGTCGTTTGGTTAATTATGGATCCATAATAGCCACTTTTTCAACAACCGACATAATCAGAAGTACACTGGTCCTTGGACGTACAGAAAATTCGCTAATAGCAAAAAGTATCGGCCCAGGTCAGCCTACGCGGACTGCGCAGGCTGACCCGAGTTGATACTTTTCGCACATTGATTAAGCCCGCTTATCACAGAGCATGGCTCAAATGTATGTTTCTTTCATGTTAGATGATTTTTAAAATGAAAACTTTTAATGTCTTTACCCTTTCCCACACAAGAAATTATTGACTCCTCAAAATTGAAAGTAACCACAGATAACAAAATTCTAATTGGTACAAATGAGCTGTTGTTCTCTGATAGGATAGAAAACATTGTAGGAAAAGGAGAAAATGCTGGTTACCAGCATTTTCTCCTTTTCCAACAACCTTCTCAAAAGCCTTCTTCCATAGAGTCGTTGAAACTCAGGATTGTGTGATAGAGGTTTAACCCTTTCCCAAACAAGCCCTGGTTTAACGTGTCTGCAGTACAAGTCTTTTGAAAACACTGTGGGGAAAAAGGAGAAATTGTTCGTAACGAGCAATTTCTCCTTTTCCCACAGTGTTTTCTACCCTTTTGGAGAACTTTCTGTTATTTTCATCAAATTTAAAATTGTCGTCTGCAAACTCTTTCAATTTGGACCAGTCTAAAATTTATCGTTTGTGAAAGGGTTAAGACATCAGAGTTTGCCGAAGCGAATCCTTGTAGAAATTCCACTTCTCTGATTTTATTCGCAGTGTCACTTGAAAACCAGATTGATTGTATGGTGTTTACCGTCGTTTTCAACATTATTTCGGTTGTATAGCGGCGGCCATTTATGCTTTCCTGGAGTTTCTTTTACCAGTACTCCGCACAGTATTCTTTCCAAGCCACTGGCTGCTTTCCCGCATAACCATTGTTGAAACAATGGTCAACGAGGAGAGAGAAATGAAACCTGTCGCAATCACTGTCATCAATTCTTGAAAAGAAATTGACGGGAGCCGGGGATCGGACCAGCGACCTCCTGTTCTCAAGTTCTTTACGCTACCAACTGAGCTACCGGGGCTCGGCTTGAAAACCAGAATAAAGCTTGATTGACAAGCCAAGGAAAACTTCATACATGCAACAGACACCAAAAAAATAAAACACCACTCTGTGACTCGAGCCCCTAACTTTCTTGTGCCCATTTTACGCTCGTATATATCTTCACGGATGGTACAGCTGAACACCTAGGCTGCTAAGCGCGATTCACTGACCTTTTGCGGACAGTGTGTATCAAGATCAGACTGCACAGAACGTGCAGTCTGATCTTGGATCTACACTGTCCGATAAGGAGATATTTCCTTCCTAAAGTAAATTTGAAATAGCATTATTCGGTTTTTACTATCTGTCTGAAAATTTCAGTTCACTTATTTAGCAGGATAAGGGTTAATATCATTATTACTCATAAAATTCAATATTTGCGAATCGATTTAATTTGATTTGTATGAATTGTAATTATCGACTGTAGCTAATTTTCATCGCGAGACAATATCGGTACGCATGTTTTCCTCTATCGTTATTGTTTAAAATGGCGTAGAGCAGTATAGAAAAACATAAAACTTGACAAACCACTTTGTAGATAGGGTAAAAAAAATCTTGAAAACAAAGTATTCGCTGTGCAGTTAGCTTTTATTTCACAATTTTAACAATGACTCATCAATTATACTTTGTATTATAACTCTTTCACTGTCAATGGAGATTTATATAGCAATCTCGGACAGCGTAGATCAAGATCAGACTGAACGAAACACACAATCCGAATTTCGATCTTCATCGTTGGTTTCCTGATACTTAACTATGACCAAACTCGTCTAAGAAATTTGATGTAAACGTGCTTTTAAGGCGTGGAAAAAAAAGAAGAAGATATTGTTTTGTTTTTAGCGAAAGAGTCAACTCTCTACCAAATAGCCCTTTGTTTAAACGACCCAGAAAAATAAGGCTTTTGAAAAACATTGTGCGAAAAAGAGAAAATGTTGATAATCAGCATTTTCTCCTTCTCGCACAATGTTTTCTATCTTTAAAAAGCGATTTCCACCCTAGTCTGCAAATGCTTTAGATTTGGACAAGTTTAAAATTTTGTCGTTTGGTGAAGAGTTAACTTTAACTATACGAAAAAATGCTGGACTTGACCAAATTGAAAGCATTTGCAGACAACAAATAAAATATAGCTCAAATGATGATTTCTGTCTTTGACAGGGTAAAAAACTTTGTGGGAAAAGGAGAAAATGCTGGTTACCAGCATTTTCTCCTTTTCCCACAATGTTTTCAAAAGCCTTCTCTTTCAAGGTCGTTAAAACTCGGGATTGTGTGGCAAGGGGTTAAAGGACACGTAACAGTGGCGGATAGTCTGTTTTTGTGAGAATAAAGCCTTGATTTATGACTACATTCGCTATACATGGAGATAATGTCTCGTTCAACCCTTTAACTGTTAAAGGGGCCTGCTCAGGCTTTTCAGCTTTGAAATTATGTTTTTTTTTTAAACACTGACAGATACTAAAGAATATAATTTCCTATGCACACGTAAAGAAAATGGACGGTTACACGCAGAAATTTACAAAAAAAGGTGCATATGTGGTCTCAAATAACGGGTTCCATTCTTTGCAATCGGAAAAAAAATCCGTCTATTCTTTATGTCAGATGTGCGTCATTATGCTTATTTTGAATAAGATCCCATGTAATTGATATGTGTGTTATTGATCAAGTGACATTCGTTCAAGTCTTTGCAAGATACTGAAGGGGAATGTAAAAATAGCTGAAGAGGATACGCATTCCATTTAGGAAGTACCACTAAAAACGATTTTTTTTTTTTCTTTACATTTACATGTTTATCTTTCAACTTTACTGATCGTTTGCCAGCTGTGCCATACTTAATCGTAATTCGTAAGGGTTAATGGGTCTGGATAGAATAGCAACCATATGTGACATGACTTCTCTGTTAAAAATCGATAAGGAACTCGATCGGTCCATGTTGAGTGGGGGTTTTTTTATCGTCAAAATACATGTTCACGTTATGACAATTTTGTCATAATACGGAAGACATTTCGATTTTCTATTGGACAAATGAAATGCATTCAAGACTTACGCGTACTTCAATCCTTTACCACAAAATCCCGATTTTTAACGACCTTTAGAAAGAAGACTTTTTTTTTTTAAAACATTGTGGGAAAATGAGAAAATGCTGGTAACCAGCATTTTCTCATTTTGCCACAATGTTTTCTACCCTTAAAAACAGACCCCATAATTTGGGCTACATTTAATATTTCATCTGCAAATGTTTTGAATTTGGACAAATCTAAAATTTAACTATATGGTAAAGGGTTTTAGAATGACTTGGAGTGAAGTCTATTCGGATTAAAACTTCGGTGTATGTAGACGATGTGATTTGTCAACGTCGTGTCTCTTTGTTAAATCAAATAAGGGGGATTTACTTTTTACAAATAATGTAAGTGTGCTTGCCTGTATGTCTCTGATGCTCTCTCTCCCTCTCTCTCTCTCTCTCTCTCTCTCTCTCTCTGTCACTCTCTGACTCAGATGTAGGGGAGCCGTTGTGTGTGTGTGTGTGTGTGTGTGTGTGTGTGTAGAGAGAGAGAGAAAGAGACAGCGTATATATATATTCAAACTTTGTTGCTTTGCTAAGATCACATGAACTTATTTTTCCATTCTTTCGCCTCTCTTATGCCAAGTTTCATTCATTTAGAATTCAACCTGCAATGATTTTACTGTAGAAACTTTTTTGTGTGTGGTTTGGTGAAAAAGCCTGCAACAAATCACCATGGTACATCTATAATAAAAAAAAAAAGGGGGGGGGGAAATACCTCGGTTGCGGGATTTTCACTGTTTCAGTCCCTAATATGAGCCATATTCAGAGCTCCAAATAGAGGGAGTGATTTTGATTTCAAAATTAAAAATATTGATCACTCTCCGCTAAACCCTATGTTATGGGTACTCATTAGAATCGTCTCATCGAGACGATTCTAATGAGTACACACAACATAGGGTTTGGAAGAGAAATAATGGATTTAGAATATTATCCCTCCCTTTTATCTGGAGGTCTGCATATTCTGTAAAAAAGGGGTTCGAATTTTTTGCTCTTGGTTAATTTTATGCAAGGCATAGGACCAGTCTACCTCATGATTAAGTCCGTTTTTAGATAGAATGGATTTTTATGGCTCCAAAATTATGTGACGACTTGCCGCGTGGTTGGTAAAATGCATCCGGAGATGCATTAAACCCCTTTTGCCAGAGCGTGGCTAATATAGAATCAATCTCTTTCGACGGCTGAAAAATACAATACACTGAAACTAAGATATTTGTTGAAGAGGTTTTACTAACCAAACAAAAGACTGCATGAGACTGCTACGTTCTGTGCAGTTTGATCTTAATCTATGTCGTCCGCAAAGGCCTCTGGTTTTTGTCTATGGCGCTGAAATGTCTATGGCGCTGTAAGGGTTCATTCTTTTGCTCCCAGAAGAAAAAAAGAAATGGATTTTCCCCTTTTTTTCGAGGTATGGAAAATACAATTTCACAATTATGAAGCTTTTTGGTCATACGTTGTAAGCAAAAGTCGTCGAACTATGTAGATTCAAGATCAGGTTGTACAGAGGACTGCACGTTCTGTAAAGTCTGATCTTGATCTGCGACACCTACAATGTCTACCTTTTGCCTGTATGCCCCATGTCTTATGAAGGTGTAAAAAGTTTAACCCTTTACCTGACGACAAAATTTGAGATTTAATGAAACTGAAAACATGAGCAGACGACAATTTAAGTATGGCTCATACGATAAATTTGTCGTCAAAGGGATAGAAAACATTGCTGGAGAAAAGGAAAAAAATGCTGGTTACCAGCATTTCCTCCTTTTCCCCCACAATGTTTTCAAAAGCCTTTTTCGTCAGGGTTGTTAAAACGCAGGATACTCTAGTAAAGGTGTTTAACTCATTCCGTTGTTATATTTTATTGAAATTTACCGGTCACGATTTTGACCTTCGTACTGAATATACACTTCATATTATTTACCCTTTCTTTGATATGTTAAATACATTTGAGCCATGCTCTGTGAAAAGGGGGGCTTAATGCATCTGCGAAAAGTTTCGGCCCGGGTCAGCCTGCGCAGTCCGCGCAGGCTGACCCGGGCCGAAACTTTTCGCTATGTGGTCAATTTTCTGTATGTCCAAGGACCATTCTACCTTATGATAAAGTCCGTTCTTAAAAAAGTGGCTATTATATGGGTCTATGGTCATGTGATAGCTTGATTGGTATCATGGATCACGGAGATGCATTAAGCCCCCTTTTGCCAGAACATGGCTCATTTCTTTCGGAAGACGGCGTTTTCAGTCCTACGGCGAACCACTCCTTGAAATATTGTGGCAAAAGGAGACATTGCTTGCAGTGAGCGATTTGCCCATTTTCAACAGTTCTTTTATAAGGTCATGTACAGGTATTTTTAATCTTACAGTGGCAAAAATGTCGTTACAAGACCTCTTTCTACGGTTGAAAATACAATCCCCTGACCCTGCGGGATGGTTTCAAATGGAAGACAAATCGGATTATGTCAATGCTTAACTCTTAACCCTTTACCATACAATCTCGTGAGGAAAAGGACTTTTAAAAACATTGTGAGAAAAGGAAACAAGGAGAAAATGTTAGTATTAAGCGAATTCTCCATTTTCCTACTCATACACTGTTTTGAAGCCGAGTAGCTCAGTGGTTAGCGTATCTGACTCGTGACCTGGTAGTTGTGAGTTCGATACCGGGTTGAAGCAAACTTCTTTCCGGCGATTTTTGGCCTCTCATCTCTGATGCATGTGAGAAAAGTAGCCAGTGGCCTTGGAAAGAAAGTTGTATCAGTACTGGTGTAAGAAAGCCGGGAAACACATGCGTAGGTGCACTGATCGCCGTGGTATGACCTGAGCTGTTAAAATGGCGTTAAACTCCAATACAACAGACAAAAATCGTATAGCGTTTTGTATCAGTCAATCAATAAAGTTTATTGTTCAAATCATACATATACATGATATACCAACAAGGATACATAATACAAGTAACATATAAAAGATTTACAAATAGTGACGGAGTGAAATGGGCTTTTAAAACCAAATCACATCATTTCAGCCATATTTGCTTACTTTGCCTTCCAATGCTTCACTTTGGACAGCTCTGACATATTGTCGTTGGATACAGAGTAAACCTTTTACCAAACGTCATTTAGCTAAATCGAAAGTTTTTACAGACAACAAAACGAATGTGTCTCAAAAACAGAAACTTGCCTTTGAAAGCGTAGAAAACATTGTGAGAAAAGGAGAAAATGACGGTTACCAGCATTTTCTTCTTTTCCCACAATGTATTCAGAAGGCTCCTTCCTCAGGGTCGTTAAAACTCGGAATACTGCGGTAAAGCTTTAAAATACCAATTAAAATGAAATGGACGTTCATTCGACGCAAACCTCTTGCTTGCAATTTCGAGGCCATTTTAATCGGAAGATGTCATATATTTGAGGAAAATATATGCCTGAGATCAGAGAGCACAATCTTTTCTTTCTGATCCTGATTTACGCCGGCCGCAGTAGGGATACAAGTAGGATTTTTAATTTACTACCCCTATTTTTTTTTTATACTGCAGGCACCTAATATGCGTATAGGTCGAGTGTTTTAAAATCTGTTGCCAAAGTGCTTAAACAAACCGTTGGATGGTTTTCTAGTTCCATGGAGAACATAAAACCAACTCCCGACAAATAAATAAACTTTGTCCGCCCTTTAGTAAAATGTTCCTGCTTTCCAAGACAGTTAAAGATTAATTCTTCTCTCACCTCTGAACATTGTTTCGACGATGGTTATATAGGAAAGCAACCAGTGGTTTGAGAAAAAATATTGTACGAGGCACTAGAAGAGACTCAAGGGAAACAAGGATAGGTTCACTGGCCGCGGCAGTATAAATGCAATAATGTTGAAAAAAGCCGTTAAACACCAAACAAACAAAGACAGGTAAGGATATATGGGTCAACCATCACTGCATATTTGAATATTTTAATATTTCAAAAATCAATTTTCGTGATGTAGGGCTGAACTAATTCGATGATCGATTATAGATTGATTGATTTCAACTTCTAATATTGACAGTGCAATGCTCGATTTTTACCGTCCTTCTCACCCATGGATCGTGGTGTATACAGCGGGACTGCTCACCTGGCCTTGAGCAAGGCAAAAAAGGCTGCTCCCATCCAGTCAGGAAAAAAACATGGATAAAATGGATATTAATAAATTACAGTCAAATGCGGTGTAATTTCTTTACCAAACAAGCCAGAGTTTTAACAACTGTGAGGTAGACGACTTTTGAAAACATCGTGGGAAAAGGAGAAAATACTGGTAACCAACATTTTCTCCTTTTTCCACGATGTCCCCCCCCCCCTCTTTTAAGATCAATACCATCAACTGAGGCATGTCACGTCTGCAAAATTAATGCATTCGATTTGGACCAGTTTGAAATTTAGTCATTGGGTCGAGTGGAAACATTCGATCTTTTCCAACTGTTTTACTTTCCTTTGCAGTGAAATAAAAATAGCAATAAAAGTTCATGTTGAAGGCAAAGTAAGTCATTCATAACTAGTGTAACAAATGACCTACAGCGACTTATAACAACTTGTACAAATAAATTAAAAAAAGGAAAGTTCATGGTTAAGTGAGCAAGATAAAAGATTGACATACATTGAACTATTCTCATCCCAGATTAGAAGATGTATCTCCGCATAGCCGGGGCAGAGAAATATGAACCTTTTATTGCCTTCTTAAGATGCAACCTAACAGCCAGGGAAAAAAAGGCATGCTGTAAAAACTGATTGACTGTAGAATGGTTAAAAGTTTAGTCAGCTGTGTAAACAAAGATAATTTATCAATATATATTGTGTAAGGGGTAAATACATATATAGGAAATCCTCGATTTAAAACCGAAAACGTCACAACAGTGATTTCTTTAATGGCCCCAAGAAAATGAAATGCATTTTCTATCGGTCGTAATCTATGCAACCTTGCAACCGTCAGGGGCAACATTTGGTATAAAGATACAAGAATGATTATAGTTTGATAAAATAAAGATAAAATCGATTAAAAAGTGGCTGAATACGAGTAGAGATGTATCTTTAAACCTTTGCCAGGCGACAAACATTTAGATTCGTCCATTTTGAATAAGATTTGCGGACGAGAAAATATCTGTGGCTCAAATGGTGGGTAGTGAACAATGTTCTCAAATGTCTTCTTACTTCCCGAAACAAAACTGCAGCAGACGACTATGTCGGTATCCTTTGAAGTATGGATAATCAACCTGAATAAAGATTAACGGATTATAAGAACATAAATGCGAAAACATTATAAAGATATGAATACAAAATAAATGAGCCATGCTCTGGCAAAAGGGGGTTTTATGCTTCTCCATAATGCATCATACCAAGCAAGTCATCACATAATTATGGATCCATAAAATCCATTTTATCTAACAACCAACTGAATTATGAGGTAGAATGGTCTTTGCACACGCAGAAAATTTACAAATAGCAAAAAGTATCGACTTATGTCAGCCTGCGCGGATTGCGCAGGCTGACATGAGTCGATACTGTTTGCAGATGCAAAACGCCCTCTTTTCATAGAGCATAGTTCAAATGTTTTTTTTTTCAATGCTATTTCTCCTTGTGCCACATTGTTTTCAAAAGTAGTTGGCTGCCAGATATAAATGTTCATCTGCTAGCCATGGATAATATAGTGAGTTTAGGGATCCAACCATTCTTTAGGATCCTCGAATACTGATTTCGTACTTCATCCTCCTCTTTGTATTCTGAATTTAATATTGCAAGAACAGTACTCTTTTTTCTGCGCAGCTGTATGTGCTGGCTTTTGGCCTACTTTTTGGTACTGATAAAAAAAACTAATAAATAGAAATTTGTGATTGGTCAAAAATGTACACATGTTTATTGGAAGGGCCCCTGCCTATTTGCGGGCAAATTTACGCCGTATATCTTTTTTTAAAGGATATTTCTTGTGTCAGCTGGGCAACTCATTTACCTAAATTTCTTGATTTATTGATTGATTTGCATTTCATTTCCATCGCCACCGCAACGCCGTTAGACGGCTGTTAGGTATGTTATGGGAGACAGTGCGAGACCCATCCTATTAATTACGCCCAATTCTGTAACATGCCGGGTGTATTGCACCGTCACAAGAGATCTACGTTTAACGTCTGATCCGAAAGACAATTAGTAATTGAGGCATGTTCTGTAAAAAGGGGCTTAATGCATCTGCAGAAAGTATCGACCTAGATCAGCCTGCGCAGTCCGCGCAGGCTGATCCGTGCCGAAACTTTTTGCTTTTTGGTAGATTTTCTACATGCCCAAGAACCAGTGTACGTCACTATTCAGTCGGTTTTTAGACAAAATGGATTTCATGGATCCATAATCATGTGATGACTTGCTTGGTATAATGCATCACGGAAATGCAGTAACCCCCTTTTGCCAGAGCATGGCTCATCTCTTTTTTTTTTTTTTTTTTCTTAGTTGGCCAGCCAGAGGAATCGAACCCGTACACCCAAGTATCCCGAGTTTTGTCATTTACAAGTTTCATGGCCAACCACTGGAGCTATTCGGTCTGACACGTTTCTTGATTTATACCCACCCGGAATTTATAGGCATGCCCTGTGATAGGCTGAGACGTTAACCAATCGGACTGAACCAAAAGTTTTAGAATTAGAATTGTATTCAGAAGGTGTGTCAGTAAAAAAAGAAAGACCAAGGCATTACACATACGAAACCAGGAAGACGAAATACAAACGATCAAGAATAAAAGAGTTGTTCAATTGTTCTACTGTGGGGCCGTTTATTTGAATAGCGTTTAGTTTTGGAAATCATTAACTCTTTCAACGTCAAAGAAAAAAAAAAGAAAATGAGCCATGCTCTGTGAAAAGGGGACTTAATGCATCTGCAAAACGTATCGACCCGTGTCAGCCTGAGCGGGCAGCGAAGGCTGACAGGTCGAAACTTTTTACTGTTTGTAGGACCACTCTTCCTCCAGATTCAGTCAATCGTTAAACTAAAACCAATGGATTTTATGGATCCCTAATTATTGTGATGATTTGCTTTGTCAAATGCATAATGGAGATGCATTAAACCCCCTTTTGCCAGAGCATGGGTCATATAAACTCGGCCTCCTAGCTCGGCTTTTGCGGACGGAATCGATATCGATCAGACTGCACAGACCTTGCAATCACATCTTGGGTCTATACCGTCCGCTTGTTATTTAAGTATTTAAACCTATAAAGCAAATTTCTGTCTGAGTTACAGTAGGATGTATTTTCAGCCCTCGCAAAGGACCGACAGTATATATTTGGCGCCAATGATTTGTATGCAGATCAATCTTGAACCAAGACGATAAATAACAGGACTAGTGAGCAAAAGAGACAAGTAAATAAATAAAAGATCTAATGTCAATTTAAAAATGCACGACAAGTAAACAGACTGTCAATGGCATAACCCGGGCGCTGCGAAAGGATTCAGACAGTTTGAAAGTTTGTTTAACCCTACCAAACAATCCCGTGTTCTAATGTTTTCTGGGGAAAAGAGCATTTAAAAAATAAACTGGAAAAAAAGAGAATGCTTGTCACCAGTATTTTCTCCTTTTCCCGTGTTTTTTCTACCCTTCCAAAGACAGTTTCTATCATTTGGGCCACAATTAAATTGTCGTCTGCAAATGCTTTAGACAATTTAGACAAGTTAAAACTCTTATCGTCTTGCAAAGGTTCTACCACTTACAATAGATTTTTCCACTTTACATTTTTTTGCGCCCTCATGTAAATCTTTCCACTTGGTTCACATGCTATTGCTTAAAGACAGACATGCTAACTTAGGTGTTCATCTCACAATTGACTGAGTACTATTACAACCAATTTAAATTGTCGTCAAATGCTTTCAATGTAGACAATTTTAGACTCTAGTCGTCCGGCAAAGGTTCCGCCACTTACAATACAAATGAACCTTGCTCTGTGAAAAGGGGGATTAATGCTTCTGCGAAAAGTATCGACCCAGGTCAGTCTGTGCAATACGCGCAGGCTGACCTGGGCCGAAACTTTCCGTTATTGGTCAATTTTCTGTATGTCCAAGGAACAGTCTACCTTATAATTAAGTCGCTTATTAAAGAAGTGGCTATAATGGATCCATAATTATGTGGAGGCTTGATTGGTATAATGCATCACGGAGATACATTAAGGCCCCTTTTGCCAGAGCATGGCTCAAGTTATCACGGCGGCTGTCATGTAAATCTTCTTCACTTGGTTCACAAGCTGGTGTTTAAAGACTAACATGCTAACTTAGGCGTTCATCTCACAATTGACTGAGTTCTATTATAACAAGAGAAATGAAAAGCAACGCCTCCTACATTGTGAACAGTAATTTGAAATTAAACTTAAATGTGAACAAATATACACAATTATACAAAACTGTACAATATCAGTCTATTGTTATTTGTAAATTTGTAAAAGTGCAACAGTACTTTTTTCTGAATAATGTAGAGGTTTTACAGTTTGTGGTCATGATATTTTTATGTATGAACATTGAACTCTTTGCCAGACGCCAAAATATTAGACTTGTCCAAACTGAAGCATACACAGAAGGCAACTTAAACGTGGCTAAAATGATCGGTTTTGTCTTTGAAAGAATTGAAAACAATGTAAGCCAATGAGAAAATCATGATTACCATCAGCATTTTATAAGTTTAACCCTGAATGCTCAGTAAATAAGATGAAAATGTTCACACATTATTGAAAGCCAAATTATTCGGATTCCAATATTCTTTTTTGCAGGATATTTTCACGGAATCAGACAGTGTAGACCCAAAATCAGAACGCTTGGTATGAGCAGTCTAATATTAATCATCACTGTCTACAAGAGCGCAGTTATATCGCGCTCAAAAATATAACAGTTGGAGCCTCTTGTGATGGCTAGCTTTCCAAAAACATTGTTGCTTGTAGCAATAATCGCTCCGTTTTTCACGATGTTTTCACGATGTGCTCTGTATGTGATGTTAAAGGTTGTATTTGTATAGTATTTGAATTCGTTTCTGTCCTTCCCTTCGCATGTGTAATTTAAATTCCTCTTTTTTTTGCACAATGTGCCCAAAAGTTGAATACTGTGGGGGCGTAAAAAGCACACCTATCAATTACATGTTCTTTTCGAGAGAAGACTTACGCCTATAATTAATATCTCCTTTTCCCACAACGTATGTTAAAGCAGCCTACATGCAGGGCCGTGAATAGTCGTAAATTGCCGACCAATTAAACTGAAATTAATTTGATCATCAATCAAAATGTTTTAATGTTTTCTGTTTGTCTATTCCCAGGTTCAACAAGAACAGTATATGGTCCACCCTTGAATGAACACTGGCCATCTTGTTATTTCATCTTGACAACGATAAATTAAGACAAGTACAAGAATAATATCCGGTCGAAAACATCTATAAAGGCTCCGTGAATGAATGGTTACCATTAATTGTTAGATTTTTATCTGAACAACTACAAAATACGAAAGATTCCAACTAGATACTGGTGACCGTTTTGGACACGTTAATGTCATGGGAGTGGAACAATCGCACGAAACCTATCCGTCACTAACGAAAGACTATGTGGACGGTTGTAGGTAAGTAGATAATACATGTACTCTTTTTCCAGTGGTGTTTGACAACGTATTACGCAATATTTGAGTCGTACTACGGACAATCCAGTTATTCCAACCGCCTGGATCGTCCAAGTAGGCCTACACGAGCTAGGGAAGAATGTCATGCTCAAAGACACTTCGACCGTGACCGCTCCTGCGGGGAGCAAAACTGTCTGGGTCTGAATTCACAAACCATCCGAAATACATGTATTGAATTCTTACTTAAATTATCAATTCAAGAAGTAACACAATATCTGATTGCTTAAATTACTTCGTTTAGTCAATTAGCAATCTCATTGATTTAAATCTAAAACAGTCTGTAGATTTAGAATGCAAATTAGAATGGTTGGGAAAGAGGCTCTAGAACAACTTTACAGGCTGTTGACGGGGTTGTGTCTTCGGAAGATTAAATTCTTTACCTTAAAATCCCGAGTTTTAACGAGCCTGACAGAGAAGGCCTTTGATAACGTTGTGGGAAAAGGAGAAATGCTGGTAACCAGCATTTTCTCCTTTTTCCCATAATGTTTCCTACCCAAGCAAAGATAGAAATCATCACTTGACCTACATTATAAAGTCCGAACCAACCAACATGAATATAAGCAAGACAGAGAGATTATCTTGAATTATAGAATAAAGAAGGGTATGCTAGAAATACTTAACCTTTGGGCAGCTAAGCGCGTCTGGGGATACTTTTGCGGACATGGTAGATCAAGGTCAGACTGCACAGAACGTGCAGTCTGATCTTCGATCTATACTGTTCGCTACGGTATTTTTCCCGTTGAAATCAACTTAAAAATATTATTATATTATTATTTAGGTTTTTACCATTGAGTGCAAATTTTCCTTTCATTTATTTAGCAGCTTAAGGGTTAATACCTGCTGTTTTACCTCTTTTTCTCGTGGCGGCAAGACTTGTAATCACCAACCATTCAAAAAGCCTTTTTTGTCTTCTCATTTCAGAGAGTAACACAATTTACGATTGGCCAATCCATAGTGTGTTACTTTAAGGGTTAGAAAACTCTTGAGAATAGACTGCAAATGCAATTTAGAATGGTTGGTGAATACGGACTTTGGTGTTTGCTTTGAGTAAAGTACCTAGTCCTATTACTTCACGTATCTTATCGATAACATTCCTATGAATTTCAGGTACTGGGCTGACTTCGAGAATGATTACTTCGCGAAAGGTACATACAGATACGCTTTCCGCGGAACTGTTCATGGTGACGGTCCAAGAGACGGCACTCAGTGTGTCACTAAAGTCTTCAAGAAACAGTACGCCAGATATTTTGACAGATGGCAACCAGATCATGCAGCAAGTCTTAAAGCTCAAAAGATGGCAGAAATATTCTCCCAAAACGTTCTGCCTGCACTTCGAAGCTACATTTCTACAACAGAAATTGAATTTCTTATCCCGCTGATAGCGCGGATGGATACACTCTCGCATTTCAAAGTATTTGGACTGTTTGCGGTGAACGAGGATAAAACCTACGTGAAACCCAGTGAATATGTCGCAATCGAACAGTTTATACCTGGACATTTTGAGAAGTTCAACTCCAATGCTGGGTATGAAGACAAATCAGCTGCCGTCCTAAATGCATTCAGCCATTGGACATGGGTTGTTACTGGACATAAATATTTAGTATGCGATCTCCAAGGGGTCAAATCTGGAAGACGATACATCTTAACCGACCCTTGTATACATTCGGTAGACGGACGGTTCGGTATGACAGATCTGGGAGTGGTCGGGATGGAAAAAGTGCTGGCAAATCATGAGTGCAGTTTTTTATGTCATAAACTAGGTCTTGAAAACCCGATGTTTGGGAAAAACATTATCACGCGCAGGTCACGTGCTACAACTTACGTCTTTCAACTATCAGATGAGGATATATTTCGTGCAAATGAGGCTCGAACGCACTATTTTACCCTAGTAGAGCCTCTTGTGGAATAATTTCTGTTTCTTCCCTTCAATGTTCCAAGTGCATCAAAATTTTGTTTCCGTTCTTCTTAATTTTTGGGCCTTATATCACCAGTCCTTCTGATATTATTCATATTCTAACTTTCAACATTAGCCGTCTGAATGGCAGATACGGCGTGTACTGGAATTCAATGTATTATTTAACCCTTTGCCAAAGAACAAAATTTTGGACTTGTCCAAATTTAAGATATTTGCAGAAGCAAATTAAATGTGGCTGAGTTAGTGGAATGTCTTTTAAAGGGTAGAAAACATTGTGGGAAAATAAGAAAATGCTGGCTTACCAGCATTTTCTCCCTTTTCCACGATGATATCAAAGTCTTCTTCCTCAGGATCGTAAAAAAAACACGAGCTAATGGGTATATACGGTCCAGTGCCAATTCTCAAGAAAGTGTCAGACTGGTCTCAGAGGATCTACACAGCTCGGTTATTCGAATATACAGTAATTCGAACCTATCGGTTTATCCCTTACCACACAATCCAGTCTGTTAACGACCATGAACGGGAAGGCTTTTGAAAATACCGTGGGAAAGGGAGAAAATGCTGGTAACCAGCATTTTGTCCTTTTCCCGCAATGTTTTCTACCCTTCTGAAAACAAATTTCAAATTTTTGAGTCACTATTTATTTTGCCATCTGGAATTCTTTGAATTTGAACGAGTCTACAATGTAGTCATTTGATAAAGTTTTATGGTCAAAATTTCTGTAACGGACAAAGGGGTCTGTGGGGAAAAAAGTGCAGCAGCAAGTCTTATTGCTCGTTCCAATAAATAGAACCGCTATTTGGCTATTTTCTTTACGGATAAAACTCACATCTGTATAAAGGTCTAATGAAAGAAATACATAGCAAAAAAAAAACAACATATTTGGATCCAGCCAATTTCTTTGTAACTGTCAAATTCGAGTTATCTGGGTTTTCATTGTACTTTCTTACTAGACATTTCGATTTTTCTTTCTTTTTGTTCAAAAATCAAAACTGACATTTAAATCAAAATAATTAGCTGTGTATGTTGAAAGAACGAATTCTGACGTAGTTTTAATCTCCATGCCTATGTAGTGCCCCAAACAAAATTGTAGCACTTTCATTGGACGAAAGGTGTCACGTGGTGTCCCTACACTATTTCTAAGAAGTCGTTTGAGTATATACCAGAAAACGAAGATGGCACCACGTGTTTTTCATGAGAAACGGCTTTAGGGACAATGAAGAAATTAGTTTCCAATAGAATTTTAAATTTGTGGTCTTACACAGAGAATGGGGTGGCTTTTTGTCAAACCAAACCAACATAATTATTTGTGATGGGATCAAATTATAGACCAAATTACAAACACCCTGTTACTAAACAAGCATTAAACGTTTTTTTCCGCGTGTAATTATGTGTTGTAAAATGAGCTGAACAGCATATCGACTGCTTAAACCCGCAAAAGGCTGGGGAAGACTTTCCGAATTGAGCGAAAAATCTTCACTCTTGATGTAACTATACTGCAGGTTAAACACACAATCTATTGCAAATGATGTGATATTTTTCAGTATTTTATTATAATGTACATATAACTTTTTTTTTTCTGTTTGTACTGATCAAGAGGCTAATTTATAGGGAACCCCCATTGGTGTCACGTGTCACAAATTTTTATTTCATTATAAAAATACTAATTCAATAACATGAAATGTTAATCCACCATAACGAAATATTCACGAAATCGTAATTCTTTATCTCGGAATAGTAGTTCGATGAAAAGAAATTTAGTTTTAACGAAATATGTAAAATTATGATTTTTTTTTTAAACAAAAAGCTAATTCGTTTTGAGGAAATAATGATTAGTTTTAACGGAATCATATTTTGATAAAACGAAATAATACTCTGTTAACGTGCAGTCGTTCTATGGCCAACAAAATCTTTTCTTTTTCGTTTTCACTAAAATAGCATTTGGATAAAATCATTTGGTACTTTGATATATCGAATTAACAAAATGCTAAATTATCATTTATAAATGAATTATTTCGTTTTCTTGAAGTAAGATTCCGTTATAAAGATACATATAACATTCCGTTTTATCGAATTAGTGAATGTATTTTGTTAACACAAACTAAATGTATATAGCACGTGACGACTACTGGGTTTTTTTGGTATTTTTGTTGTTTAACATTTAGACTTTGGTGTGTTTTACTAACAGGTCCGCCGAATCTCAGTATCTCAAAGGTAATAAATAGTGCAGCGCTAGTAATCCAGGGTTTCTAAGCTCGAGCCTGAGACCCGCCGAATTTCTTTTCGATGACTAATGAATGTCATTGCAACATGAGTCATTCCTCTCTCTAAGCTGAACATTATTCCAAGTTGGTATATTTGGACAGAAACCATTGACTTGGAAAGTGTATTGTTGATATCTACACGAGGTTACGAGTATATATACATGTACAGATATCCAATCAAAACCCTGTTAAATAGTTGTTGGTATTTTAACTTTTGACAGCCTTGACCACTGTACCAACGACTGTCGGAATACGATTACCAAATAATGAAAACTCTTGTTAGGAGAAGTTCTCGGTTCAGTTGTTCGTACACCGATGTTTACCAAATACGGCCTACCGCGATGCTTTCCGGAAATGGATCTAAAGACTGAAATTATGCCTTTCTCACGACGATGAGTAGATCTATTTTCTTTTAGAGTATGAAACGTTGCAAAGGTTACAATAGGCTTCCCACCACAGCATGCAACACTTTTCGAACATCCCTAAAATTCAAATATATAGTTGAGCCATCACGGCTCTGTGAAAAGGGTGTTTTCTTATTGCATCTAGGTGATGCTAGTATACCAAGCAAGTCATCACATAATTATGGATCCGTAAAACCAGTTTGGTCGAACAAATGACTGAATTAGGAGGTAGAATAGTCTTTTGACATGCAGAAAATTTACAAACACCAAAAAGTGTCGATTCGTGTCAGCCTACGCGGACTGCGCAGGCTGACATGAATCGACATTTTTTGCAGATGCATTAAACCCGGCTTTTCACAGAGCATGGCTCAGTTTACTTTGTCTTTCTTATCATGAATAGATCCTGTAATCATGTTGTAAACATTACTATTTTTGTTATGAACCTACTTTGTGTGCAAGTCATGTGTTAAAAATGAAACGGGAAAAATTCAGTTCATATTTGTCATGTTCAATTTCAGTACAGCCCTCACAAAAGGTTTTATCTATAACTCTTTCGCTTGTTCAAACACGCATTTTAGTTTGAAAAGCGGCCTTTGCGCTGACAGGTCCGGAATTTTAACCCTAAGGCTGCTTAGCCCGACTCAAAGACCATTTGCGGACAGTGTAGATCAAGATCAGACTGCACAGAACGCGCAGTCTGATCTTCGATCTACACTGTCCGATACGGAGATATTGTTCCCCAAAAATATACCTTTGAAATAGTAACATTTGGGTTTTTACTCTCGGCTTCAAAGTTTCTTTTCGTTTTTCTAGCAGGTTAAGGGTTGAACTACTAGTATGTAAAGCAAAAGCCATGGAGTCTTGCAAAAAGGAAAATAAATGAAGGAAAAGAAGAAAAAACAAATGTTACGATTCATCTTTACTAGTTCCCTGGCTGGGCCCCAGCTATGGCTGCAAGACTGTGTTGTTTAATGGTTTATGCACTGCTGCCAGTCATGCGCATTTCCAATGAACAACCTTGGCTCGGTCGCGTATACTAATTCTTTACCAAACAATCTCTAGTTCTTATGACCCTAAAAAGAACGATTTTGAAAACATTGTGGTAACCAGCATTCTCTCCTTTTTCCACGATGTTTTCTACTGTTTCAAAGACAGATCCTATCATTTTAGTCACATTTTGTTTGTCGTCTACAAACGATTTCAACTTAGGCTAGTCTACAACTAAATTATTTTTGGTAAGGAGTCAAAGCTACAGATTAAGCAGTCAATGGTTCCCTCATTATTTTGAATAGCATTTGTCCGCTTGTACCATCCTGGGTCCGTACTCACCAACCATTCTTAAGAACGTTCTTTGTCTTGTTCTCTAGATTTTTGCTACGTCTGAAAGTAACACAACTCCTGATTGGCTGAACCATTTGGTTTAGCCAATCAGGAGTTGTCTTACTTTCAAATGTAGAAAATCTTGGAGAATACGACTGAGAATATTCCTAAGAATGGTTGGTAAAAACGGACCCAGATAGTGATGCGCCCGCAAGATTTGCTGTCCTAGCAACTAGTGCAGACAAAGAATATTTCGCGTGGACTAGTCTAAAAGCAAGTCGTTTGGTACAGAGTCAAAGCCACAGATAAAGCAATCAATGGTTCCTTCACAGTAGTGTATATAGAGGTGCTTCAGAAAAAAATACAACACAACAACCACCATACAAAAATAACCCCCCCAACCATCTCAACCACAAAAATTTTTAAAATTGTCGTTAGTCATACATCAACTACAAAACCAAAAAAAACAAACCCACCCTTAAACATATTGCTAGTCCTTATATAATACATCAATATAACAATAAACAACAATATAACAATTTTATGTAGCATTAAGCATGCTCATAAAATTAACATAAAATGGGTTAACAAGTCAATCTAATGAAGGTCAGCAAACAAAATGGTAAACCTCCTTTCTAAAATATTTTTTACTTAATTCAATTTTTATTTTTTAAAAAAAAATTTTGATTTAGCTAGCCAACCAACTAACCGGCTTATGAGTTTGTGGGTGGCTTAAGATTTTGATAAAAAAATTTTATTAAGAAAAAAAATTTCGTTGCGTGCGTTGATTAAAAAAATTTTATTAAGAAAAAAATTTCGTTGCGTGCGTTGATAAAAAATTAGCGTATCGATGCATGCGTGTTGATATAAAAAAATAAAAAAATAAAAAATTAAAAAAAATTTTTGATTAAGAAAAACCAACGCATCATGCTAACCAACTAACCCATCAGCCAGACAATCACTTACATCACACACTTACTTAACCTTTTATCTCCCCCATCAACCAACGCATGACGCAATGGCTAACAGGTTTATGAGTTAGTGGGTGGGTTAAGATGATGAAATAAAAAAAAAAAAAAAAAAAAAAAAAAAAAAAGAAAATTATGAAATTTTTTTGTTTAGTTGTATAAAGTAATATTATAAAAAAATGGAGGTTAAAAATTTTATAAAATTAATATTAATTATCATGTTAATGACACCGGTTGCTTTTGCTATATTAATTAATTTTTTAACAAGTAAAAGAAAAAATTTTTATTTAATAAAAAATTGAAAAAATTTTTTGTTAAGTTCTATAAAATGTTATAGTAAATATGAGTGTGTTAGATAAACTTAGTAAAAAAGAAAAGAAAACATTAAATAGATGTATTAAAGATAAAGCTATTTCTTTTGAAACCTTGGAATGCTATGGGAATGATATGTCATTTAATTTTGTTATAAAACAAAATCCAACCATTTGTGAAGAAAGAAGAATTAAAAGATTTAAATCATTGTTTTATTTTGCTTTAAGTATGGAATTAAAAAGAAGAAATAATAAACTAAATTTTTATTATGGCATATGTTTTAGGTTTGGTATGGTAGATGATAGTATTGGGTTTGCTGCTTCCTTTCCTGCAATACATAAACCACCAAAGTTAGATGATGATATCATAAACAAGGCAGTTTTTATTTCCCGAGAAATGAGTTTGGATATTATTGGATTTTCTTCAATCACATTTCTTTTTAGAGAATAAAATTTTTATTTTTATTTGTTTTTTATCAACAAATAAAAATATTTTAATTTTTAATATTTTTTTCTATTTTTTCTATGTCTCGATGACCCCAGGGCAATGTATTAATTCCATCAGGTAAAATATATCTTTTATCATCATTTGCACTTAATGATATTTTATTTATTGTTTCCGTATAAATTTGATGGTCATAACTTCTTAAATTTTTCATAAAACAATATTGTTTTTCTCTTGATTTTAAACACTCTCTATAATGATCCATAGTAATTCCATTGTTAATTACATTTTTCTTAATTCCCTTACATTTTTTATTTACATATTTTTTAGGTTTACCACAAGTTTTTACCTTACATGTCCCATCATCATTTGTTTCAGTAATTACTCCACAGCTTGCACAACAGTTTTTATCATCCATTTCATAACTATACATTTTTGGTTTTAAACCAATACATTCTAAAATTTCATTTCCATTTGTTTCATTCTTAAACATACCAACAACCTTTTTATTTTTACCAACAGGAATACCAGAAGGATGACCATTTTTTGGATAATCACTAGTATCAAACCATTCATCAACATCATCAGAAATATCTTTATAAAAATCTTCTGTTTTAATCTCATATATTAAACTATCTGTATCTGTTGGTCCTAATTCAGCCCTATCACCATATTTAGGTTTAATATAGTTGTAGTGAAATTTATACATTGTAGTTTTACTTAATTCAAGAATAGAAAACCCCAAATAGATGGGCTTGTTAAGTTTTACAATTGTTTTTCCCATATGAATGCTTATTAAATTTTCATTAAATATTGTAAAATGTTTAAAGTTTGGTTATACATAAATTTTTGTGCCTGCTTTTTACTTCTAACAAGCGTGACATTTTCCCTATTTCTTAAGTTTTCCATTGACTTACCAAAAAATGCATTATTAAACAGCTTATAAAGCCTCTTTTTAAATTCACTAATCCCCGGTTCTGATCTTAAGCGAGTATTTAAATCAATATAGGGTTTTAACCATTTGCTTTCCTTAAACTTAAAACCACGATGTATTTTTGATAGTTTACACCCCAGGTCAATATACTGTTTTAAATTTTTATAGTGAATAGTATAGAAATTTTTTGGATAATAATCACATATTAATTTTTCAACTCCATCAACTTTTTTCCTTTCTGGAGCAGGAGGATAATCTTTAAATTTATCATGATATTTTTCAGGAATAATTAAATCAACAACTAAAATACATGAGTAATTTCTCCAATTTTTTAATTCAGATTGTGTCATCCATCTAAATCCACCAGTTGGTAAATCATCACACATTGCACCACCATATAAATTATTACAATCTAAATATATAATATATTTGCTTTCCTCTTCTTGATTAAAATTACTTAAATATTTATTATTTGCTTTTAAGTGTCTTTTAACAACCATTGAAGTTCCTCCTTTAATCCCCCTTTCTACATCTAAAAATTTTTTAATATCTCTAATTACATGCAACGTTACGTTTGTATACTTTAATGCAGCTTCCCATGTAAAACCAGGAGATGTAAAGCAGTGAGCAGGGTCTAATCCGTGAGTCTCTAAACAAAGTGTTCTAAATGCTTGAAAAACATCAGCCAATTGAAGAACATCAGATTTATTATATAGATGTAAATAATCCTGAATAGTTTTACATTAAAAAACATCAAACACCTTTAAAAGCATGTTTATAATCTTCAGGTTTGATATGCTCATCATTTAAGCTTGAATAAAATTTTTCTATAGGTGGAAGTTGTGTTTCTTCTAATTTTTCAAAACAATCAAGCCACTCATATGGAAAAACACCCTTTCTTAAAAGTAGTTTTAACTTTTCTTCATCTTTAAATTCTTTTGTTAAAATTTTAAAATTTTCTAGTTTTCCTAAATCATCAACTAAGTTGCTTAAACTTGCATCTATAAATTTATAACTATCTAAAAACCTAGCTTCTTTAAAAACATCAACCGTTTTCTTTTTCTTCTTATCATAATAACTTTTAACCTTTACCTTTTTTGATAGAGATATATATTTTTCTTCATTTGTTGGAATGATTGAAATCTCACCATCACTTTCACTTAAATTTTTAATAAATAAATGAAGGTCATAATTACTTGAATTATGTGCAAAAATTGGAATAAAATTAGGCTTTCTAAATTTTAAATTACATTTACTATGTGCCGCTCCTCGATACTTACCACTAAAATGGAAATGATCACGCACTTTTTCTAATCCATTTTTCTCTTCTTTTTTCTCTTCTTCTTCATCATCACTAACATCTTCCTCATCACTTTCATTTTCTTCATCACTCTCAAAATCATATTTACTTCCAAATTCTTTTTTGCATATGAAGCAAATTTCTGCTTCTTCATGTTCATTTTTTTCCTTGTCAGTAAGCGGTATCATTTTTTTTTTTCTGGCAGAAGAAATATTTCTTTTACTATTCTTTCTATATCGTCTACAAACCTTTTAGTAGCATCTTTTCCACTATAAACTATTACATCAGGTTCATAAATTCCTTTTAAACCAGTTACATAAATACAATAACTAACTGGTACATGCATATGAGTTTTTGTGGTTGAACAATTTTCTGGATTGGGGCTTGCATATTGAATTGGTATCTGTATTGCTTCAAAATCATAAAATATAACAAAGTTAAGCCACTGTGTTTTCATCCAGTTTTTAAACTTTATTTTACTTTCCTTTTTTGTAGGCATCACAGTTTTTAATGCTTCATTTCCGTAACAAATCTCCTGATGATCTCTTAAATTATCTTCATTATAAAAATGACTAAAACAATTCCAACAAAAAAACATTTTTTTATGAGTTTTTGCTATTTTTGAACCTAATAGTGCACTTGGTTCTTTTACCCAAACATAATGATTATTTCCTTCTTCATTTTTTATTAACAAAAGAATCACTAAATATTTCCTATTAAAAGTTTCTTTTCTTTGTCTTCTAAGGGGATATAATTCATCTTTCTCATCATAACCTATAACGACAATAGAAAAATCTGGATTTTGATTTTCAAATTTATTAATATCACACAATTTAACAGGACATTCTATTCCTTGCATATTTAATTCTTTTATTTGTTCTTTTAATTTTTTATCAGGTAAATGTGCATTATCCTCCTTTGGATATTTTACCCTCATACAACAATATTGATAACAGTTATGATCATCTTTATTTTTGATATTAACAAGTCCATTTCTATTATTTTTTTTCACTAGACCAGCAGGAAGGGGGATGAATGAACCAGCTGAACCACTAAGTGGATTAGATTCTACAGCTACCAAAATTAATTTTATAACCCTATGAAATTCCCATCCACTTCCACTACGTACAAAGTTTACAAATTTTTCCATTATGTTTTTACACATAGTAGTATATTCTTCATCAACATCTGTATTTCTTAAAATAATGGATAGATTTTCGTGATCGGAAGAATGAAAGTAAGCTTTCTTATACTCATACCGCTCCTCATCTAAATTTACATTATGTTTTTCTTTTCTAAATTCACATATAAAAACAAGCTTAACCTTTATATTTCTATGTGTGCTTAAATAGTGTGTAATAGGATTTCTACATCCGTTTAAAAAATTATCTGGACCGATCCCTTCAAATCCATATATTGCACGTTGTGTTGCTAATCCAGTAAATGCACTAGCCTCTTCCACTAATTCAAAGGTATGTCTTCTTGGTGGTACCCATGGTTGTAATGGTTCTCGTACACGTGGTGGTCTTGGAGGATATGGTGGGTATTGATCTCTAAGATTTGAAGTAATCTGATTAAAAACTTGAGGTATCTGCTCTGGTGAAACATTGCCAGTCATCCAATTAGTAAAATCAGATACTCTTCTTCTAACACTCTGAGGAATTACCGCTGAGGCAACCCTTTGAGCGCCACTATATAAATTAGATGCAATCGCTTGACTAGCATCTGTTAATCTGTTGATAAATCTTCGTGAAAAAGAATTCATCGCCATAATTTTTAAAACAAAATAAATTTTCTTAAGTCAAATTTTATTATTTTTTAAAAAATAATAAAATTATTGAATATCAATTTTATATTTACCATTCCAAACCCTTCCATTCCAGTTTTCAATCGTTTGAGGGCAACGGTCAATATATTTACTTGCCTTGTAAATTGATGGAAATTCAATCACCTCTTCAGTTTCAACATTCTTTAATATTACCGTTTTCGGATTTTTACTAATATCCTTTAATCTATCATAATTAGGTACTTTCTTAAGTGGTATAACTTCTTCAGGATACAATCCATGCTCTTTTAAAACATCAATGTATTTTTTCTTGTTCCAATAGGAATACCACTTAATGTTATTATCTGTTAATATCTTTTTAAAATCAGCAATCTTTAGCATATTTTTATATTAAACAAAAAATTACTTAATATACAACTGTCATCTTATTTCCATCACTCTGAAAGTTAATTAACCTATCACTAAGTAAAACTGCATATGCTTCAGTATTAGGTGGTGGATTAACCGTAAAGCTAGCTCTAATATGAATATCAGTTACAGAATACTTAATTCTTTCACTTTGCTTTGAAACATCAAAAACAAACAAAGGAAAAAGATTTTTAAAATCAGATGGATTAATATTTGGATTTGATACCAATTCATCCATATTGTAAAATTTTTTTCTAAATGAAGCGGCTTCATCATATATTCTTCCAATTAGATTTGTTTCAAAGTTTATATTATGTTCATTATGTGGATATTGTTTTGTGGATAACACGGCTTTAATATTTCTTACATTTAAGTGATTAAATATAGCGGGGTTATGTAATTGTCTATTTAAATTAGGTCTATTTTTAGCACCTCCACCACCTCCAGCATTACCATCAGCATTAAGAACAGCATAAGAAATAGCTTGAAAACCAACAATGATAAAACGCGGAACCTCAGGTGATGATTTAGTTGCTAGCCTCCAAGCAAAGTTAGTATTTACTGGTACCGCTATTGTATCTGATTGTATCATCCTATACCCAACAGGAAATCTTTCTTTCTTTTCAATAAATTTTAAAAGTTCTGATCTATTACCAAGTTCAGGTGTTACATGTGGCATAAACCAAGTTATTTTACTTAAAACAACTTTTAAATTATTAGTTGCGGCGCCAGCATTACCATGTGGTTCAGAAGGTGCTTTAAAAATAGCGTTATCATTATTGGTTCTTGTTAAGGTTAAACTATGCTTCATACCATATACTACTTTGTTATAGTCTTCACAAAAACCAAATATATGTTTTAACGGAACGCAAAAGTTAAATGAACCAACAGGATTTGAATTAAAAATCCAGCTTCTTCTTACAGCAAATCCATTATTATTAATATTTGCATTTCTATGAGTATCTTTATACCATAGTTGGTTCAAACCCTGTGATTTAGCAAAATCATCAGGGTATTTTAATAATCCCAACATTGAACTAACATAACCAGGGTAATTAATATACTCTATATCCTGCTCTTCAAGTTGGTATCTGATACTTTTAAACAAATACATCATTGCATTATTTGTTAGCGTTATCAAATTATCACCTACATTTGCCG
Organism: Tridacna gigas; assembly: GCA_945859785.2. NCBI lineage: Eukaryota > Metazoa > Mollusca > Bivalvia > Cardiida > Cardiidae > Tridacna > Tridacna gigas. The sequence continues at coordinate 51,007,037 of OX244034.2, read as the reverse complement.
GATCAGCATCATATACATTTTCATTATTTTCTCTTACAAGTTTCCCCTCAAAACTTAAATAACTCTCAGAAGGATGAAGAAAAACATCCTTGTTTCCTATATCAATCCTAATATTACCCCCATCGTTGTTTAAATTGGTTCCTATGGTAGGTTCATACTCAAAGTATTCATATTCATCAATACTATCATCTTTTAAAATTGGTGCTTTAACATTTAAAATGTCCATTTTTATATATACATTTATAATTTTTAAGTTAAAATTATAATTGTGTTTTGTTTTTTAATTTTCTAACCATAGTTGAGGAAATGATTTATTCTCATCATTTACATAAACACCCTTAAGTTTAACAGTTTTAAGTTTTTCTACATTAACATGTCTTCTTATTTTTGGATAAATTTTATTACCATAAAGTAAGGTTACCTTTGGTATATCATTTTCTTCTAAATATTGATTTACTTCATCTTCAAACTCCTTAACAACATCAGCTTTTTCAGGAGACAATCTTAAAACAACCTTTTTATAATCATAACTTGTTTTATTTACTTCAACAATTTCATCTTCTTCATCAATTTTAAATTGAGCATAAAGTATTCCAATTCTTTTTGCATTGTATTTTTCATATTTTGTAAATCTAAATTTTAGCTTTGTCATATTTTTTATTTAATGTAATAATTACTTAAGCTAAATCAAAAATTATATTGTTTTTATCCCTTTACCTCTTTTTTTGTTTAACTTCTTAACCATTGTTTGTATATTAACGGCACCACCATCAATCAATGAACTTACATTTTGTTCAACAGGTTGTATTGTTGGTATGGTTGGAACTTGACTATATTTTTCAATAATCTTTTTAGATTTAGGTGTTAAAACCTTTTTAACTAATCTGGTTCCTGCATCAACCGCAGCTGTTTTACCTGCTTCTAAAGCTTTCTTTACCCCTTCTTTAGCTACACTTTTACCAACATCAACTGCAGAACTTGCTATTTGCTTAACTGCTCCACTTGTAAATAGCCTACTTAAAAAATTAGCTAAGGTATCAAATATACCTGCTCCACCATAAGCATAAGTTCTTTTAACTCCTCTTTTTTGTGATGTAATCATTTTATAGTATAGACATTAACTTTTTATAACTTTTTACGTTTAATACTTTTTGTCTTTTTAATTCATCACAAATACTTACCAACTCATTTTTTACACCTGTGTGACCCGCATCTTTACTAGACATTAAAAGGTCAAACCTTTCTAATAGTGCGTTGGGGTCTGATGGTATAACAATGGTTGTTTTTTTCTTTTTTCTTAATCCTTTACCAGATGTTTCCATTTCTTTAATAATGGTATCAACAACAGGATTAATTATTTTGTTCCATTTTTCTTCATTATAATAGTTTTTAAAATTTTTATTTCGATCATTATCCTTAAAAATAATATCACTTAATAAAACCATTTCTTGATAATTTTTTAAATCTTCTTCGGTAAAATTTTTTGGATTTTTTGATAAAATCAATTCCCATAACCCATCACTAGCAGGATATTTTTTCCTTCAAAATAAAAAAAACCTTTATCATTTGGGTCTAAAAAAATTTCTTTATTGCCAAATTTAAATATACCAAAATTTTTATCAAAAACTATTCTATAGATATCATCAAAATCATATTTATATTTTTGTGTAAAATTTTTATTAAAAACTTCAACAAAATGCAAAATTTCTTCTTTATTTTTTTCTATCTTAACTTCATCATAAGAAGGAAGTTCTGCAGTTGATGACTGACTAGTCATCATTTCTTTAGAAAGTTGAATAGGTAAATAAATAATCCCCTCTCTAATAGGTGCCAATTCCTCACTAATTACTCCTGGTAATTGTTGAATTCCCTCCCTAATAGGTGTCAATCCCTCAGTAATTTTTCTAGCTGCTTCTAGTTGATACCTACCAATATTTTTAGTTGCTTCTTCTTGTATCTCCTTTTGTGATTTAGTTAAGGGTTTAAAAAACTTAGTTAAGTCTTGTTGCAATTCAATATCCCCAGTTCTTTCAGCAAGTAGCCTATCACGAACCAGTTTTTTTCTTACAAGATAATCTTTTACCATCTTATCTCTTGTTTTATAATCAACATTTATAAAAGACATTTTTTTAGTAAAAAAATTATTTTAATTTATTCAGTATTACCTATCTCACAAGCACAAGAACACTTAAACTTAGGGCATTTAAAACGGAAGGGAGCCCCCATGGTTTTTTTCAGCCAACCTCCAAAAGGACTCACGCGCTTCTTGCCTACCTCTTTCAATTAAACTTTCTTGGTCCTCTAGCTTGCTTTTTTTCCTTGACTTAACTCTTATATCTTCCTTCATCGTTTTATATTTTTCAAGTTCTTCCATAATCAAAGTAAATTCAGAATGATCTACTTTGTTGTCACTAATAGCTTTAGAAATATGAGTAAATAACGTATTTAACTTTGCCTCAGCTAACATTTTTATCTGAAGATGTTTTTCTGACTTTGTTCTGGTTCTTCTAACTACAAATTTTCCAATTATAGCAGATAAACCAACACCTAATGCACAAGCCTCTAAAGCTATTGTTGCTGGTATCGCAACCACAGTTGATAGTAAAGCGATACCTCCTGCTCCGGCTCCTAATGCTATGGTTGTTAATCCTGTTTCAACATTATCGGTACCCTTACTAATCTTTAAATATTTTTTACTTTACTGCTCTCTAACCTTAACTTCATTTTCAAGAAATGTTTGTACCTGTGATATTTTTTGCAACCTAAAAGATTGACCATTATCTTCTACTCCTATTACTGGTTCTAATGATGGTGCATTTGGTATATTTCGTGCTTCTGGTAATTCAGGATATATCTTTTCTCTTAGTTCCATTTTATTTACCGCAACTATTTTTTAAATAGAATAGTAAAGACGACATAAAAATTTATTTTCCTCTATTTTTACTAGCTTACTTGAGTTGTTTGTAATTGTGGTAACCACATCTGGGGTTTCCTCCAACACTACCTCATTTGTTATACTTATTTGATTAGTTTTTAGATCATAAGATAGAGAAATTAAAACGACACCCTTACTCATCATAAAACCAAAACCTAAAGCAATAGTTTTAGTTTCTTTTGGGTTTAATACAATAGGTTGTTGAGTAAAAACATCCCAAGTAACAGGATTAACTTTTTTAGCCGGATATTTAAGTTCTACAGGGTTCCAAAAAATAGTTTTTGGTTGAATTATTTTAGGTTTATTTCCAAATTTATACACATTCATTCTTCTTTTAATATTATAATATTGCTCCTAATATAGGAATATTAGCGAATGGGCTATTTGGTCCTAAAAGAAGACCTTTTCCATCATAAATTTTCCCACCTTGTTTTAAATACAATCCTTCACCTTTATTTTTTAACCCTTTACCTTTGTATGGTTTAAGATATAAACCTTCACCATCAGTTTCAACTTGACATATACAACCACCTTTCTTAAGATACAATCCATTACCCATTGCTTTTTGAACTCCTGTTGAAGCTAAACCAGTTAAAGCACCAACTCCCAAAGCAGGTAATACAGTTTTTGCTAATACGGGTAATGCGGCTGATGCGAGACCCGCAATTAATGGTAAAAAACCACCTTCTACTTTCATGTTGTGTTTAAGTTGTTTAATTGTCATTCTAATGGTCACCCCTTTACCTCCCTCTAATGCTTTATTTAATTTGTTTAGTTGTGACCCGGTTACTGCTATTAAATCTTCACCTGTTAGATCATCATGATTTAATCTAATACTTACAGGACAACTTGATTTAACAGCATGTTGTAGCTTTTTCTTTTGCCCTTCTGTTATATTTACTTTAACTGTAATGTAATTTGTCATTTTATATTTAACTTGATTCTCTTATATGGAATCTAATCGTTAATGTTTCACCCCTTAGATTTAATACGTTTCCATCTTGGTCAGTTAGCGTTACGTTTAAATCATGTATTACATCTAATGTTAAAGGTAGATATACCAGATTAACCGGATTTTCTATTATTTTATAACCCGGAGCAACATTTGGAAAAAAAATGTAAATTGTGTTTCTTTGAGAACCATTAACATAACTACCTGATATTAAATCAATATTAACAAGTATGCTATTAATACTTAAGATATCAACTAAATTTTCTGATTCATGAAACCCTCGAACATATTTTGCTCTGCTAAATCCTAATACCTTTCCAATACTGTTTTCATGATTAAAATCTACCTGATATCCATTTTCAAGAATTAAAACTGATTTTAATGTATTAGTGTTTGCTGATAAACATATATAATATTCTTCATTAAATTGATCATAATGTCCTTTTTTCTTCATTTCTTGTTGTATATAATCATTTATATCAACTATATCATAGCTACCTGTTGGTATCTTCATCTTTTCCCATGTTTGACCACTATCTTGTGAATAAATAAAAATGTTGTTGCTATCAGTAATATTAGGAAATGAATAGTAAGTTTCAAGATTGACTAAAGCTACTTCATATTTTTTATCACGTTCAAGTTGAAGCGGTGGAGTAAATCTTGTTTTAAAATTTGATTTGTTATCGCTTACGATAATTTGAAATGAAGATTTATGGTCTGTGTTTTTTACTATTTGTTTTAGTAATTCTTCTTGCATTTTATATTTTAAAATTAAAGTTTTTAATATGATTTAAATTATATCTTTTTGCTTAAGATATAATTTTAATATTCTCAACAATTTGACGGCATATAAAAATTATCAAAACCACGTCTGTATTTACCATTGTTTGCTTTACTTGTTAAATCAATTACAACAAATCCATGTGGTTCATTCCAACATTTTTTACAAAAATTTCTAAATTCATTAAGATCCATATCTTCACTTACATAATCAGTATAAATATTTACTTGATCCTTTTTTGGTAATTTAAAAAGTATAATTAAGTTAGAATTTCCTCTTATGGTTCGTCTTGGTAATTCAAAAAAGCTTTGTGACAAATAGAAACAATCAGCGTTACTATGTCTTCCTCTTACATAGTAGTTTTCACATTTACCCTGACGCTCTAAAAGTAAGTCATCAAATATCATTAAGTTTTTGTTTTGTGCATTTAGTTCTCTTGGGTCTGGTACATCACTTGCATTTTCAAAAAACCCACACTTAATATCTGATTTTTCCTTAATTGTTTTTGCCCATTCTTCAACTAATGCTAAAGGTGAAATGTCATTATTTTGTACTTCATCCTTAAATGAAAATAATCTTAATATATATTCTTTTGGTATTTCCTCTTCAAATGCTTTTTTTAATATACGATATTCTGGTTGAAACAAACTTTTACCAAAAACACATAAGTTATCATAATCTAACCAATTTGGACGTAACAAAAGATTAAGTAATAGTCTAGTTTTACCACATCCTGATTTACCAACTATTAAACCTCTGATACTTTTTGGTAAAAGGGGGTGGTTAAATCTTTTTGCTAACGCTTCATTCCATGATAAATTAACAATATCCATTTTATATTAAAAAAATTAATTTAATATAAAAAATGTATTGTGTTAAGTGTAAAAAACAAACTGAAACAACTGATTTAAATTATGGTGTAAGTAAAAATGGAAGAAATATGAAAAAGGGTAAATGTAGTGAATGTGGTACAACTAAAAGTTTATTAAAAAAGATAAGGAGGGTGGTCCGTTGTTAAACAAGGTTATCAATAACTTACCCGTTGAAATGCATTTACCTGGACATAATTTTACTGGTCCTGGCACCAAGTTAAAGAAAAGATTAAATCCTGATTTAACACCTAAAAAATGGTCAAAACCTGTAAATCGTGTTGATCGTGCAGCATATCATCATGATATATGTTATCTTAAGCATGATGATACGGCAACAAGAAATTCTGTTTGTGATGCTAATATGCTTAAAGAGTTAAAAGGTATTTATAATCCAACAATTAAGGAAAGAATGGAAAGAGGATTGGTTTCCTCATTGATAGGAACCAAGAAAAGATTTGGTATGGGAATTAAAAAAAAAAATTCAGAAAATATAACACTAGCAGAAGAATTACATAAACCAATAAAAAGAAAATTTAAGAAAAGGAGAGTTAGAGTAGGTGGTATCGATAGAATATGGGCTGCAGATTTAGTAGATATGCAAGCATTTTCTAATCTTAATCATGGTGTAAAATATCTTCTTGCTGTCATTGATATCTTTTCAAAATATGGTTGGCTGGTCCCCTTAAAAGATAAAACAGGAAAATCTGTTTCTATTGCACTGAAGAGTATTTTTAAGGAAAGAAAACCTGAGAAAATGTGGGTGGATAAAGGTAAAGAGTTTTATAACAAAGAAGTTAAAGATTTGATTGAACTATATTCCACTGAAAACGAGGAAAAATCAAGCGTTGTTGAGAGATGGATTAGAACAATGAAAGAAAATGTGGAAGTATTTCTCTGCTCACTCAACAAATGTTTATATTAACGTGTTACCAAATCTTGTTAAAGAATATAACAACACAAGGCATTCTTCTATTAAGATGACACCAATTGAAGCAAGTAAAAAGAAGAATGAAAATAAAGTTTGGAAAACATTGTATCCTGATTATAATCAAGTAAGGGAGGATATTGAACCAAAGTTTTCTGTTGGAGATAAAGTAAGGATAAGTAAAAAGAAAAAGACTTTTGAAAAAGGATATACTACAAGATGGACTGAAGAGGTTTTTACAGTTTCAGAGGTAAAACATACATCACCTATAACATATGAAATTGAAGATTTAAATGGTGAAGAAATAAAAGGTTCCTTTTATGAACCTGAACTACAAAAAACGAGTCAAGAGTTGTATAGAATAGAAAAGGTTATTAAAAAGGGAAAAAAGAAATCTCTTGTAAAGTGGAAAGGTTATTCTGATGAGTTTAATTCATGGGTTGATAATAGTGCTATTGTAAATATTTAAATATATAAAAAATGCATGATATTTTAATTGATAATATAATATTACCAAATAAACCTTTAAGCAATTTTGAGCTTGAGGATGCCGCAAAAAAATTAAAAATAAAAAATTTTAAAGGAATATTTTTAAGAGATACTCTACCTAAAAAAGTAAAAAATAAAGAATGTGGTATATTAAATCTTGATGACACTGGTGGGCCTGGTACTCATTGGGTTGCCTGGTAGAAAGATGGTAAAACTAAAATTTATTTTGATAGTTATGGTATTCAACCACCTATTGAAATTATAGATTATTTAAAAAATCCTATACACTACAATACTGACCAATTACAACATGCAGGGGAAGTATTTTGTGGTCATTTATGTTTGTTTATTCTTAAAGAGTTGGGTTTAGGTAATAGATTTCAAGATGTTTTAAATAAACTTTTTTAGTAATATTAAAAACGATGCCTGTAGATAAATTTGGAAGAATAGATGATGTTAAAACAAGTGGTGATGGTGATGGTGTGTCACTCGCTTACATAGGTAATAATTTTTTACGTAGAGATGGAACAACCCCCGCTACCGGTTCTATAAATATGGCGGGTAATTCAATAGTAAGGGTTAGTAATCCAGTAAATCCTCAGGATGTTGCTACTAAAAGTTATGTTGATGGTATCTCAGGGTTGTTAGATGAAAACGGTGGATACGTTATGACGGGATATTTAAACATGAGTTTTAATAAAATAAGAAACGTACCTGAACCTATGGAGCTAAGTGAAGCTGCTAATAAGTTTTACGTAGATAATGGTGGTGCCATTGTAAAAAATTCAGATGAAAGTTTTTCCGCTGTTGCAGATATAAATATGAAAGGTCATACTTTAACAGATGTTAAGGCACCCTCAGAACCACAGGATGTTGCAAATAAGCTTTATGTAGATACAGTTGTAAAAAAGGTAAGCGGTGGTGAAAAAGCTTTAACAAAAAACCATGCTGGGGCTTTTTTAGCAGCTGGTAAAATAGTAATGAATGGTAACCAAATCACTGGTTTACCAAATCCAACAGACCGTGATGCTGCTGCTAATAAAAATTATGTTGATAATGGTGGAGCTATCGTAAAATATCCTGATGGAAGTTTTTCAGCTGTTGCGGATATAAATATGCAAGGTTTTTCTATAAAAAATGTTGGGGAACCCATAGAAGAAAAAGATTTAGCAACAAAATCTTATGTAGATAAAAAAGTATCACTCCCTAAACCTATTATAAGCGTGCATGCCGAGGAACAAGGAGAATTAAAAAATGGTAGTTATGAGTTTGCTTTTGGTAATGGGAGTAGCGGAGAAAGCCATGGCTTAGGAGGTTATTGTATGCCTGCTTCTGGTAGAATTTTAAGAGGAACTTTAATGGTTGTTAAGGGGACCGGTATTCTAAGAGAAGAGTCAAAAGTTAATATAGTAGTAAATGGAGTTGAACAGCCTGACTACTCCATAGTAAAAAAGAAAGGAGAAGGTTGTGGTTGTATAGTTTTTCCACAACCTTTAGAATTAGACCAATGTGATGTTATAAACTTTATAACTAGGAAAAACAATCCAAATGCTAAAAATGCATATTTGACAATACTAATAGAGTTGGACTTGTAAAAATATTTTAACCTCTCACTAGGTTAAAATATTAAATATGAGTGAGCAAAATAAATCATCCCATTAGTTGGTATTCATGGGAAATATAATTTTTTAAATAAATTATATTTCTCTAATATTAGTATTCTCAGTTTTACATATAGGACATTGATCTTTATCATACACTATAAAACATGTATTACACATACATAGATGCCCACAATTACAAAATAACATATTAGGTTGTTTTTCGGTACATATTACACATTGTTCATTTTTAAATGTTTTGTTTTTATTTTGGTTAACTTCTTTTTTATTTTTTGGTTTTATTTCTTCTATACCTGATGTACTGTATGTTATATCATATTCACCACCCGCAAAATTTTGTGTGTTGTTGTCCCAAAATTCACTAAAATTAGATTCTGTAAATTCGTTAACTGTTTCTTGTGTTTGATTTTGAAATAACGACCTAGGTGAACCAATATAACCATAATATTTATTTCCTTCAAGTGGCACTGGTCTTTTTAAATATAGTGATAAATCTAACCAATAATCACCGGTATATTCAACAAAAGAAGTAAAATCAAAATGCGTTGCTGGAAAAATATTTTTAAACGTTAAAATAGGTGTTATAATAAATTTAATAGGGGTTAGGTCTCTTTCATTATTTTTAAGTAAATCTAGTAAAGCATTTTTATAAGTTGATAAAAAATTATCGCTTTTATTAAAAGGTATTCTAATACCAGTGAAAATAGGGTCGTGTAATCTTCGAAATTGATAATAGTCAGGATTTTCCCGTAAATCTAGCCATACTGCTATTAGTGTTGTATCAAACCCATTTTTATTTAATCTTTGTTTACTATATTGATAATATATATAAGGTGGTAATTTTGAAAACATATAAAGAAAGTCCCTGGTATTTGAATCATTAAAAGAAATAGTATAAAATTTTTTTGTTTCATTATACGTAATTTTAAAATTAATATAATTGTTATTTAATGTTTCTTCTATTTTATTTATTTCATCACTCAAAAATCTATTCAACACACTCATTTTAATATATTTCTTATGGTAGTAAATAAAAGATTTTCAATTTTTATTTTAAAATATTTTGTTAAAAAAAATTTTTATTTGTTGTAAAAAACAAATAAAAATAAAAATTTTTTTTTATAAAATTTATCCATAATAATAAACACAAGCGTATAAACGGTTAAAATGATTAATACTTTCTAATATTTTTTTTCTTTTTACTAAATGTTGTTTATTTGTTTTATCTTCTTCATTATCAATAAAAAATTTTGCTTCTTTGTTTGCTTCATCTAGTACTTTATCGCAATAATTTATAATAAATTCTCTCTTTTCTTCAATTGAACCTTTAAATGCTTTTTTACAAATAAATTTATAAATATTTTTTATTTTTTTTTGTGTCATGTATTTATCATTTCTTTTAATTCATCATTCTTTATCTCATTAATCATTTCTACTACATCTAATATTTTTAACTCAGCATAATTTGATACACAAAAAGCATTTTTAATATTGGATGTGTTTGTAAAAAAATTTTTTGCAATTTTTCCTTTTTGTATTTTCGGCATGTTTTATATTATTTAATGTAGTAGATTATTTTATTTTCAATCTTTATTTTAAAATATTTTGTTAAAAAAAAATTTTATTTGCGGTATATTGCAAATAAAAATAAAAAAATTTTTATTCATTTATTATATTATTATTTTCCTTCTTACATAAAGGACAAATTTTAGCGTTATATTTAATAAATTTATTATTAGTAAAACAATATTCACAAACACATTTATGACCACAATCAAGGTAAAGAAATTTTGGTTTATTATCTTTGCATACAACACATGTTTTTTCTTCAAAACGTTTTTAATGTAATTTTTCATAAAATTCTTCAATGCTATCATCACTAAAAAACCCCTCTTTAAATATAAAATTTAAACTTAATGATGAATTATGAATTAATGATAATTTTTTTATAAATTTTAAATTATTACTAGTAAAAGTTTCACTCGATTTTATTTCAGTTTTTAAAATTTTAAGTTTATCATAAACATCGACATAATTTATTGTTGATGATATTTTTTTTAGTTTTTTTGCCTCTTTTTTAATATCATTTTTATTTGGTACACATATAAGCTCAACCTTAAATTCTTCTTCTAAATTATTTTTTTGCCCCCAACTTATAAGATAATAAAACAAGCTTAGTAATCTTTTATAGTTTCGATACTCACCGCAAACTGTAAAAAAATAAGGTTCAAACATTCTTATATCATTTATTGTAGGGGATGACCAAAAAATAAGAGGTCTATCATTTAACAACCTATTTAAGTTTTTTCTTTCTTGTTTCGTTAATTTTTTTAGCACGCTCATGATGCTTTTATTTGCGGTATATCGCAAATAAAAAATTTTTTATAATTTGTAAGTTTAATAGATCTTTTAAATCTTCATAAGGTCCTTCTTTTATTAAATCAATATAGCTTTCTAAATTTCTTAACTTTTCATATTTTACCTTCCATACTGGTTTATCTTGCAATTCATCTTCATCTTCATATATCTTTATACTCTCAAAATCATCTCGGGCTAAATTACAATATCTTTCAACTAACCAAAAAAACTCTTTTTTTAGTTCTTCAAACTCATCATAACTTTTATCAACCACATTTTCATGAGCTTTTTGTAATTCGATTTCTCTTTCCTCATCACTTAGTTCATAATCATTAAATTCTTCTTCATATGATGATATAAATTCTTTATAAAACTTTTTTTCTTCATCATCTTGCGGTTTATAATCATAATTAATTGTTTGTGTTGCTTTATCTTCCATCATTTTCATGTATGGTATATTATTTTAGGGTATTTTAAAGTTAAAATCAAATTTTATTTTAAATTTTTTTTTTTTTTTTTTTTTTTACTTCATCATCTTAACCCACCCACTAACTCATAAACCTGTTAGCCATTGCGTCATGCGTTGGTTGATGGGGGAGATAAAAGGTTAAGTAAGTGTGTGATGTAAGTGATTGTCTGGCTGATGGGTTAGTTGGTTAGCATGATGCGTTGGTTTTTCTTAATCAAAAATTTTTTTTAATTTTTTATTTTTTTATTTTTTTATATCAACACGCATGCATCGATACGCTAATTTTTTATCAACGCACGCAACGAAATTTTTTTCTTAATAAAATTTTTTTAATCAACGCACGCAACGAAATTTTTTTTCTTAATAAAATTTTTTTATCAAAATCTTAAGCCACCCACAAACTCATAAGCCGGTTAGTTGGTTAGCTAGCTAAATCAAAAATTTTTTTTAAAAAATAAAAATTGAATTAAGTAAAAAATATTTTAGAAAGGAGGTTTACCATTTTGTTTGCTGACCTTCATTAGATTGACTTGTTAACCCATTTTATGTTAATTCTATGAGCATGCTTAATGCTACATAAAATTGTTATATTGTTGTTTATTGTTATATTGATGTATTATATAAGGACTAGCAATATGCTTAAGGGTGGGTTTGTTTTTTTTGGTTTTGTGGTTGATGTATGACTAACGACAATTTTAAAAATTTTTGTGGTTGAGATGGTTGGGGGGGGGGGTTATTTTTGTATGGTGGTTGTTGTGTTGTATTTTTTTCTGAAGCACCTCTATATACACTACTCTTCACTATTTCGGATAGCCCTTGTCCATTTATCATGTGACCACCCTTACAGTGACATGCCTGTTAAGTTTGCTGTCCTTGCAATAACTACGAGTGTCAACAAATAAATTTTTGCTTTCTTCGTCATAGGACCCAAAAGTTATCAAAGTTGGATCTCGTGGCCAGGTCATACAAGAAGATTTTGTGTGTTCAACAGCGTTTTACATCGCTTTCAACAATATTTTAGTCATACAAAGGCCACAGTCCACACAGTTATGTAATTCCTGGGTTTCGCCGGTATTGGACGTGGGCTCTACACTGCCTTTCACATGGACACCCAATGTGATCTGCACCGGGCGGGGATCAAGTCGGGTTTCTTGATTACATAAGCTACGCGGAACCTCTCACACGCAATTCGTTCAATCAAAGTGTTGCAGGTACATTTCCGGTGTAGTTTCAAATTTCAAGTCAGTCGGTGCAATACTATTATACTGCAAATCAAATGTTAATTATATGCTTAAAAGCTTAATCATTATGTGTTGCACATCCATTGCATTTTACCCTGTTAGCGCCATGTATGCGGTTTAAACTCTTTACCAAACGACAAAATTTTAGACTAGTCCAAACCGAAAGCATTTGCAGACGACAAATTAAATGAGACTCAAGAATTGAATTTGTTTTGGGAATGGTAGAAAACATTGTGGGAAAAGCAGAAAATGCTGGTTACCAGCATTTTCTCCTTTTCCCACAATGTTTTCAAAAGATCTCTTTCTTAGGGTCGTTAAAATTCGGGATTGTGTGGTAAAAGGTTAAACTGCTAAGTAACTGAAACAAAAATTTACACTCAATAGTTAACCACAAATATTGCGGTTTCAAAGTTGATTTCACCGGAAAGAAAATACAGTATCGGACAGTGTAGATCAAAGATCAGACTTGAACGTTTTGTGTAGTCTGATCTAGATCTACACTGTCCGCAAAAGCGTACCGAATCGCGCTTAGCAGCATAAGGGGTTAATTATCTTACGTACCCATTGTAGATTACAATCAATTCATAAAGAACAACAATCAAGGCCTGTAATCACCAACCATTCTCAACAAACTTCACAGTCATCTTCCCTTTTTTTTCCTCTAAATTTCAAAGTGATGCAATTTCTGACTGGCTAAACCAAATAGTTCTAGCCAATCAGAAATTGCGTTTCTTTGGAAGGCGAGAATAAGAATAGCTAGCGAATACTGAGCCAGATCTCAGACCTACATTGGCCGATATTTCTTAAAATATTGTAACTAAAAAAGGCCTAAATATCGAACTGTCCCTATCTTTTGACGATACCTGAATCTATCAAATGTACTTATTACCCCTCTTTAAAGTAACAATAGCTCCCAAAAGTAAACAAAGCGAGTGTTAAAATGCATTTAAATTTAAATTATATCGTTGAAAAAGTGTGGAAATTATTGTGAAGATGACGATCTGTACAGTCGATACAAGTGTTAGTCGCTGGTAGAGAAATTAATCAAAACTAGGTTAAAATTTACCAGGTCACTCTATCTTTTGTTTATTTTTTGCCAGATTTTGAAATTCATTTTTCTGCCAGCAACTTACATCTGGACTGACTACACAGTAACAGAGTGTCATCTTCACAATACTTTCGATACTTTTAAATGGTATGACTTAAATTTTAATGCATTTTAACACTTGCACTGTCTTGGCAGCTATTTGGCCTTTAAGGATAACCATTTACCAAACAATACAATATATAAACGATCACGAGAAGATTTTCTTTTGAAAACAATGTTAAAAAAAAAAAAAAAAAAAGGAGAAAATACTAGAAATCATCATTTAAATTTCTTCTTTCTTTTCTTATGTTCTCTGCGCTTCCCTAGACAAACTTTATAATTTGAGCTGATTTGATTTGTCGTCTTCAAATATTTACAGTGAGGAAGGTGAGTTTTGTCGTCTGATAAAAGAATAAAATAAAAATTTAGCCATGCTCTGTGAAAAGGGGACCTCATGCATCTCCGTGATGCATGATACCAAGCAAGTCATCACATGACCATAGATCCATAAAGTCATTTTTTTTTTAAACTGATTGAATCATGAGGTAGACTGGCCATTGGACATGCAGAGAATTGACCTGTAGCGAAATGTTTCGGCCCAGGTCAGCCTGCGCGGACTGCGCAGGCTGACATGAATCGATACTTCTCGCAGATGCATAAAGCACCCTTTTCACAGGACATGACTCAATTATCAGATGAACGAGGAAGACTTCCCGGTCTAACTTGGAAATTTCTAGATTTCAAGACGAGTATTTTCATTGGCTGAGAAGTCGTGTACACGTATAAGCTAATCCCTGAGACGATTTGTCTTAAAATATGGATTTAGAACAATTATGTAGTGGCCATTGATTAATACGGCCGCTGCTCTTAACCCTTTACCAAAAAATACCAGTGTTTTGACGACTTAAAGAAAGAAGCCTTTGGAAACATTACGGAAAAAGAGAAAATTCCGGAAACCAGCATTTTCTCTTCCCACGGTGTTTTCTTCTCTCTCAAAGACAAACCTCGTCATTTAGGCCATGTTTGATTTGTCGTCTGCAAGCGTTTTCCATTCGAACTAGTCTAAAATTTTGTCTTCTAGTATATACATGTAGTTATATGCGAGTACATCATGCATATTTGTTCACTTCCCGGTATATGAGTGCGCACATAGGTTAATTTAGTTTTAACATTTTCTAGATCAACCAATGGAATGGCCGTTCTTGAAATCAAGAATAAGAGCCATTATTAAACACGGAAGAAATTAATTATTTACTGGTTCGGTGGACATGGGTTAGATCCTTATCATGTCCTTATCCTCCGAATATGTGTCTATTTTCATTTGTAACCGTAAACTTTAACATGAATGCAATGGCTAGCTCGGCTCGTGCTGGAAACATATCCTGACCTGGAATGAGCCATGCTCCGAGAAGACTGATGCATCTGCAAAAATAACTCATGTCAGCCTGCGCAGTCCGCGCAGACTGACGTTGGTCGATTTCTGTTGTTGTGGATAAATTTTCTGCATGTCAAACGACTATATTCCCTCACGATTCGGCCGGCTTTTAGACAAATGGACCATATTGTGCAAAGACTTGCTTGATAAATGCATCCAAACCCATCTGTCCCATAGCGGCGCTTACATATTTTGTCTTGTGCCTGCGATAACATGGATGAACCACTGGAATGCAGGCAGCAAAAATTTCGAGACAATACTCTGAAATCGGTATCGACAATGACCCACTGATATTGTGGCATTTACCCTCGATCGAAAAGCATATACATGTATCTGAGTTCGCATAAACTTTTCCTCATTAGTCTGGAACCAAGAGTAACCAATGTTCTCTACCTGCACCGAATAATTTGTTTCTTGTCCTTTTCAATCTTTTTCAACCGTTTTGCCTGTCAAAAATTTTAACTTTTTTTAATTTTCCTATTTCTAAGGCATTTTTGGGGGCATCTCCTTATCGGAAAGTGTAGATCCAAGATCAGACTGCACGTTCTTTGCAGTCTGATCTTGATCTACATTGTCCGCAAAAGGTCTTTGAGTCGCGCTTAGCAGTTTAAGAGTTAAGAGTACCATTGGTAGAAACTCGCATTGATCACAAACAGGGTTGTTTTTATGTGTTCAAAATCATGAAGCGAAAAAAGAAAAGGCACTTGTTAGTCTGCTTTGCTTGATCCATGCAACAGGTACCAGTTGCTCCTAAAGAAGGCGTCTCTCTGGTTTATTCAATTCTGCCTTTTTCCTTCGTGACTTTTACATAGTCAATTGACGGGATCAACATATACAAAGTATCAATGTGAAGCACGAAAGCCGAGTTAAACTAGAAAGAAAATTCGAATCCAGCAAGTGACTTGGGTGGCTAGGGTCGAATGATTCAAAATCTGACCCTGTACTACCCGTTTCATTCAAAAGTCCCGCTGATTGTCGATGATTTTTTGGCGTTTCTCTGCATACCATTCTGTAACCTAAAAACAAATGTCCCGGGAACATTGTATGAGGAACGAATTGTAATTTGGAAAAGACGCATTGGAATCTTTCTTGCTTACAGATTTAGAAAAAGAAATCTTTTCCCCGTTTCAAGAACTCTCAAGAACAACCTAGATGCAGTTGCAGATTTGAAATCATTTAAGTCATAAAACCATTTTACAGAATGAAAAGCAGTAATTACTGGGCATGAATTGTCCTGGCACCAAAGCCTTGGCAGGCATATACATGTACTAGTATCCCCTATTCCTAAACCATTACCGCACGCCCATCTTTTCCGACGCATAAAGACCTTTTTGTAATTGCTACTTGTATTCATAGCTCTGGACTTCTGTTATAAGTCCGTGAGAAGGTCTACCATGGTTGTCAGGCTTTCTTGTAAAATAACCAATATCCGCCTTATGAGCCTAAAAAAAAAAAACAATCGTAGTAAGAAAAATGAAAACGTCTGTAATAATAAAACGGTACATTTATTTTTTTTTTATCTTAAAATCACTTGTTCACGGAGTTAAAGAAAGGAAGCATTTTGCCCCTCGACAATTTTATAATCGCGTAGCTGCAAATCGTTTATGCGGATTGACTCCTTGCCGTTTAGTACCAGCTTTTAACCACCCTGAAAACATTGTGGGAAAAGGAGAAAATGCTGGTCACCAGCATTTTCTCCTTTTCCCACAATGTTTTCTACGCAAAGAAAAATTGCACCGGTTGAGCCATATTGAAATTGTAGTCTGCAAATGCTTTCAATTTGGACAAGGCTAAAATTTTGTCGTCATGTAAAGGGTTAAGTCTGTCTTATGGCAATGCCACCAATATGGTCTAAGCCGGACCACCTTTATCGTAAAATGCGAAAGCCGCAACAAGGGAAGTAACCGTGTCTTTCATACAAAAATTACATGGTTACTCTCCCTTTGAAGGGTACACATTTGTATGCCAAATTCCAAAATTTACCTTTTAAGTCAACTAACTGCACAATAACATTTTCTCGTTGAAGATCTATCCAGTATTTTACGCTTGGCATGATATTACCATTAGGATAAGTACTGGCCAAAGAATCTCCGATTTCAAACACGGAATTTACGAGAAAAAAACACTCCCTTTGGGCCATTAATACCATTGAAATCGGGGGAACAGAATTTCTATCCCATTTTTTCTGTCCGTTTTTTCGATCAACGGATCAATACCAGGTGATGTAGAGATCCCAAACTGCAAGTATCTCACTTTAGAGTTATGCTGGGATGCAAACAAGTCAACTGCGAACAGACTGTCCCGAACCCGTCGCGAATTAAAATCAACCCGAAAAAAAAAAGAGATCAACGATTAGAGAGGTTTTTTTTTTATTTTCATAATCTGCTGCGTAGTTCTGAGTTCTTGGAAATGCTTGCTTGCTTGACTGATTGATTGATTGATTGATTGAACTTGAATTGAATCATGTTTACGTCACTTTCAACATTTTTTTCAGTCATATAAATGTGACAGCTCACTTATTTGTGTGTATCCTTTTCTTCACCAGCGTTAGGTTAGAAACTATAAGTGTCTTACGAAAAAGATCTGAACTCATATCCTACCGTTTGCGACCATAGATGCATACTGCGGATACTATAATATAAGATCATCCTGCACATGCTTGCAATCTGATCTTGCTCTACACTCTCCTCACCTCTATCAGAAGTTTCGGCCATGTAAACCCAGTTCAATGCTAGTTAACGAAATCTATTCGTGTAATTGTCAAGAATTTATTTTCGGAGGAACAAGTGTTAACGTATGTAGAGTATCTAGAGCTATAATGTACATTTTCCCCCAAAAGTCTGCGAATTTACTTCAGGCGATGGTGAGTTGTAGGCCTATATATTTCATAGTCCACGTTTGTTTTGTTCGTGTGGCAGCCCACAGTGTTATTCATTTCAGTGTTAATGTTCACGACCCACAACTACTTGATACACCGAAATGTTTGTTTTTAAAAGTCATGTCAAAAAGTTAAGATCCGGACCAGAGAAAAACATGTACACTCGATGTTTAAAAATATTTTTTCAGTCTCAGTCTAATGTGCACATACACACAAAATCATACGTTTCCGCCCCCGTAATAGGTGTTGTGCACCAAAATATTATTTTATACTGGTAGAATTTTCATGAATTTCATAACTTCATATTTTATTATCTATACACATTCATCACTTTTTCATGACTGGTTACATACTTTCACGCCTTTTTATGAGTAAACTATTTAATTCATAACTTTCCTATCCCAAATTCCGTTTCGCATGATCTTCCTTGAGCATTAAAGCATAAAGTACGCGAACAATATCGCTGTGGAGCGAACCAATTAATACGCCCAACAAAGGGTTCGACTTGTTTTTACGTTCGAAAGTCGAGATGTATGCAACCACAAACAAATAATCTGCTAAATGGTCAAAGACTTGCTCAACATTTTATGATAACAGTTTAACTCCTCGCCAGACAAAAAAAAAAACTTGTCTAAATTCAAAGCATTTCCGGACGACAAATTAATGCGATTCAAGTAATGAGACTTGTCTTGGAAAAGGTAGAAAAAAGTTGTGGAAAAAGGAGAAAATGTTGATTAACAACACTTTCTCCTTTTTCCAGAATGTTTTCGAATGCGTTAGTATTCTCAGCGTGGTTAAAGCTCGGGATTGTTTGATAAATGGTTCAAACGAAAAATACGATTTCTGTAAGGAAAGTTATTTTTGTATATTTTTTATCGTATGGAACTGGGCACTCTTGTCAATCTTATCCTGTCAAATTAACATTGCTGGCAACGGCAATCAAACGTGTCTTTCATTTTATTTGCACTCTATATATGTTACATACCAAACGACAAAATTTTGGACTTGTCCAAACTCAAAGCTTTTGAAAACGACAGATTAAATGTAGCTCCAATTGGCAATGCTGTCTTTTAAAGGGTAGGAATAGAGGAAAATGATGATTACCAGCAATTTTTCCTTTTCTCATGCCTTTTTCTTCACTAAAACACGGAAATGTTCGACAGAGGATCAAACCAGTCATAAAGAAGCGTAGAGTGAAAACCATGAGTAGAACAGAATTATATGTGCATCCCGGCGATACTAGATCCGACTTAATTTCTGATCAGACGCATACGTAAGCTCATGTTCATCCTGGTCCTATATTCCACACAAAAAGTACTCCTATCACGAATGGCAATATGAACTTTAAACAAAAGACAAAATTTATAAATGTTATTAATGTTAACATTTTTATTTCTAGGGTAATGCCTTGCCATTACGTAATGCTAGACAGACGCTTTATTGTAAAGATGTTCGTCTGCGTAAGACATGATGCTTAACCTGATTTCTTAGCCGGAATGAAAGAGAATGGTAACGGTGTCATACGCAAGCCAGTGCCTATGAGTAACCCTTAACTCAACGACCTTTTGCGAACAGTGTATATCAAGTGTATATCAAGATCAGACTGCACAGAACGTGCAGCCTGATCTTGAATCTGTACTGTCCGATATAAGGGGATATATTTTCCACAAAAATACCTTTGAAAAGGCAAAACTTGGGGTTTTACTATCAGCTTAAATATCTAGTTTCTCTTATTTAGCAGGATAAGGGCTAAATATCATAGGCGAAACATAAAAAAGGATCATCAAGAGCTGCTGCATTTCCGGTCATTACTTCAGAAAACATTACAGCTCTAGAAACTATAACCATTGTGAAAAAAGCGAAATGCTTTGGAATAACGGACAGTTACAGAAATAGTAGATCTACAAAAACAACGTAAAGAATTGATATGGAAAAGGAAAACAAAAAAAAAAATATTAAAGTTACGCATGGCACGTATCAAGTTTATCCGCGTACAAGGTACCTCAACAGTGGTAAAAGTGCAAGGTGCCTTGATGTCATTCTATCTATGACCAATCAAGTAGCAAAATGTAATCACGTGGCTGATATCAACTAAACGGAACTATGCATGATGTCTCTGCAGGGCCCCAACTTGGTCTATTTGAAAATAATGGTAGCTCGTGTTTCTATTTCGAACGATTACAGTGCACTTGAATGATTCCGCGAAATCTCACTGTTTATCTTCCTGAGAAAAATGGATAAGACAGACACGAACTGTAAACAAAGCAAAAGTAGCGGTTTAAACGCTGCCAATAAAGATTGTTAATTGATTTCGTTATCCGTTGTAAACACAGCGGGTGGGGTAAGCTGTAATAAACAATCGCAATAATCGAAGTTGTGTATTCCTATACTCAAATATAGTGATCGGATCTATTTGAAATCGGTGCGACAATTCATGTTGGAAAGATGGAGAGTAATATTGAAAAAGATTGCGGAGCTTATGGAAGTTTATTCCTGAATATAATCGGAGATCTTCGTGTAAGTATCGATCATAGTACAATGAGTATTGGTACTGTACTTGGTATATTCCGAAAGAAAAACTGCTGCAGACGACATTTAACCCTTTACCTCACTATCTCGAAATTTATGACCTTGCGTGAAAACGCTTCTGAAAATATTGGGGAGAAGGAGAAAATTGCTTGAACCCTATTGATTAAAAAAAAAAATTGACAATCAGTATGGGAAAAGGAACCATTTAAAGTTGCAAATTTACATTTCTTGTTTATGCAATTAAGTCGCATCTTTGATTCAATCTTTTGAAACTTGCAAAGATTATTTGTATCATCAAGGGATTGAACTCTATTATACTGAAACCCAATCAAATTTGGCTGGATTCGAAACAATTGGTTTTGAGAAATTGTAGTTAATTTCTCATTTTTTTTTTTTTTTTTCACTAATTGTTCAATTCACCATTCCTACTACTTGTGCTGTCTTGGTGGGTTCAAGCCCAGTTGCAACAACCATATCCCCTATTTTTTTTCGTGTTTCCTTTTTTCCTTTTTGCATCATGTATGCTAGAAAAAAAAAAAATGCAAAATCATGCCAGTGGAGCGATTCAGGCCCTCAAGGGCCTATAGTTTCATGCCATGTCATGGAAAAAGGGGGCTTTTTTCCGGGGGGGGGGGGGGGCAGTACATATAATTTCAACGGAAATGCTTGTCGTTTAAAAATTGTTCCCAGCAAGAAAATAGTTTGATACTTGGAGAATCTGCTTGATATACCTAGATCTATGTTTGAGAATGTTTTACAGCACAAAGACATCAAAGAAAAAAGTGGAGAAGTAGAACCTTCTTATTGACTGTCACTTCACTTTGGAACGCTGTATAATTTTCAACTGGGCAAGTTTAAGATTTTCATCTCTTGTTATCAGTCATTAAACTACAAACAATTTAGATACATCAATTGTGTATGTATGTAAAATTTTACCAAACAATGCTTTGTGTTAACAAGTCTGAGGCAGAAGGCTTTTGAATACATTGTGAGAAAGAGATAAATGCTGGCAGCCAGCTTTTTTTTTTCCCACAATGTTTTCTACCCTGTTAAAAACATGTGTTGAAAGCCTTTGTAGACAACAAATCAAAGGTTGCTTAAATGATTGACCTTTGATTTGTTGTCTACAAAAGCTTTCAACATGAACTACAAGAGTAAGACAATGTTTCTCTGTGAGGTCACTGTAAGGTCATTAATTGATAATTCTTAGACTATATCAAGTATAGCTTTTTTTTAAAACTTTTGCTACACAATCCTGACTTTTATCGACCCTGAGAAAGAAGCCTTTTGTAAACATTGTGAGAAAATGCTGCTAACCAGCATTTTCTCCTTTTCCCACAATGTTTTTTAGCCTTCCTATTACAAATTACAATTTTTGAGTCACTTTTTTGGTCATCTGCAAATATTTTAAATTTGGACAGGTCTAATATTATTGTCTGGTGAAGATTTAAGATAGTGTAACTTTGCCACATTTATTTTGTTGTCTGCAAATGCTTTAACCCTTTACCAGATGACAAAGTTTTAGCCTTGTCCAAATTGAAAGCATTTGCAGACAACAATTTCAGTGTGGCTCAAATGGTGCAATTTTCTCTCGATAGGTTAGAAAACATTGTGGGAAAAGGAGAAAAAGCTGGTTACCAGCATTTTCTCCTTTTCCCACAATGTTTTCAAAAGGTCTCTTTCCCAGGGTCGTTAAAAGGCAGCATTGTGCAGTAAAGGGTTAAATTGCTAGGATTTTGCTGTGTGATATAGGGGTAAAGGAGGTAGAGTTGAGAACAGAAGTTGTGTATGAGGTACTGGTAGAGGTAATTCCTTAATACCCTGTTAATCTCTGAAATGTATTTTAAATCTTTAAAAAGATTTAAATCTGATTAACAATAGCTGACCCTTTGAAGCTCAACTGCTTGTTTTCATAGGTTTTCTTGTCTGCAATGTAATTTTATTCATAACCTTATGAGGTCTTGATGAATATAGGTAAATATTTTCCTGTTGAATGATTCTGTAATAATTTGCTTATGAAACACAAGTGTTGTAGTGTTATCCATATATACCGCCTTTGTGTTTATAGGACTCCAAGGAAGAAGACTTTTAGAGCATGCTAGGCAAAGGAGATCATGTTGGTCATTGGAATTTTCTCACAATACTTTTGACCTGTTTGAAGACGAATCCTACCACTGGAACCAGAGTACTTTTGTCGTCTGCAGATGCTTCCAATATAGATGATAGTAAAATCTAAAATCTTCTGGTAAAGGGTGACAGAGCAGTGAATATTTTCAGCTGGTAGAGTAGTCTCAGATCTTTAACCTTTTGCCAAACAACATTTTAGACTTGTAGAAACTGAAAACATTTGCAGACAACAAAATAAATGTCTCAAAAAGTTTTGAGTTACTTTCAATATGTTGTTTGCAAATGCCTTCAATTTGGGAAAGTCTAAAATTTTGTTGTTTGGTAGAGTTAAAGCCCTTTCTTAATAATTATGTTCTTTCAATTGACAGCATATGTGTAATGGATGAACCAGATGTATGTACACATAGAGGGAAAAAATCAAAGGAATTTCTCAGCCTGTTTTATCTGGAAATCTGTTTTACAAATCCCGGCTATATCATAAATGCTGATAATTTATCAAGTAAATGTATAGCTAACACGTTTGTCTGTATATATAAATTCTTTAAAATGTTAACTCTTTACCCGACAACAGTCATATTCTCCTCCATGTGCTGCAAAATTAATTGATATTGATTTGATTAATAGTAATTTGTCATTGCAACTTAAATGAATACAAGGGTTAAGCCCTCTCTTGGCCTTGTCATGGGAGTGTCCTTGGGAAAGAAAATTTAGAGCCCCAGCCTTGTCCTGGTGAAAGCCAAGAGAGACATGAATAACTTGCGTGAGTATTACTGAAATACTTTGGAAAATGTTGTGAAACATAGTTCATTAACTCTTTGCCACACAAATCCCAAGTTTTAAAGACCCTGAAAGAGAAGGCTTTCGAAAACATCGTGGGAAAAGGAACAAATGCAGGTAACCAGCATTTTCTTCTTTACCTGCAATGTTTTCTACTGTATCATAGACAGAAATCATTACTTAAGCTATGTTTATTTTGTCGTCTGCAAATGCTGTCAATTTGGACCAGTCTAACATTTTGTAATGTGGTAATGAGTTAATTCATTTCAAATGCATCACAGTCTCTGTTCATGATCTTCATTACATGTGTTCTTGGAGGTGTTTGAAATAAAAAAGCTTAGAGCATCACAGTCTCTGTTCATGATCTTCATTACATGTGTTCTTGGAGGTGTTTGAAATAAAAAAGCTTAGAAGATGATGGTTGAGGACCATTTAGGTCATGTTAAGTCTTCACCGTTTGACAAAATTTCAGACTTGACCAAAGTGAAAGCATTTGCAGACAACAAATCAAATGTTGCTGAAAAGATTATTTCTGTCTTTGAAATGGTGGAAAAAATTGTGGGTAAAGGAGTAAATGCTGCTAACTACCTTTTTCTCCTATTTCCACAATATTTTCTCAATAAGTGATTAACATGTATCTTCAAAAGTATTCTTTCTTGTGGTTGTTGAAATGTGGGTCTGTTTGGTAAGGGTTTAAAAATGAAAGGTCATTTATTTAGAAACAAGCCTTTAAATTCCATGTCATGAATAATTCAAACTTAATGAAGGAACATCCGACCTATATTGTTACAGAATGTATGATCATCCTGTAGATGCTTAACCCTTTACCACACAATCTCTACTTTTAACGACTCTTAAAAAGAAGCCTTTTGAAAATATCATTGGAAAAGGAGATAATGCTGGTAACCAGCATTTTCTCCTTTTCCCACAATGTTTTCTACCCTATCAGAGAAAAATCTTATCATTTGGGTCACATTTAAATTGTCGTCTGCAAATGCTTTCAGATTGGACGGGTCTAAAATTTTGTCGTTTGGTAAAGGGTTAATAGTTAATAACTGCAAATGTCTTTTAACACTTTACCAAACAATAAAATTTTGGCCAAGACCAAAAAATTGCAGATGACAAATTAAATGTTGTTCAAGTCATTGAAGAGATGATTTCTGTCTTTGATAGGATAGAAAACACTGTGTGAAAAGGAGAAAATGCTGGTTACCAGCATTGTGTGGTATAGGGTTAACATCCGTTTGATGGTATTGGATGATAAGAAAGGCTCCAATGGCAAAATTTTCTAGAGTTTTGTATACTATACTGTCTGTATGTCATAGGCCCATGTAACTTTTTACCTAACACTCCTGTTTTTAACCACAGAGGAAAATGGTTTTAGAAAACATTGTTGTAAAAGAGAAAATGCTAGTGAGTTAACCACCTCTTTTCTACTCTTTCAAAAACCAAACATCATTTTTGCTGTACTTAATTTATTGTCTGCAAATGCCTTCATTTTATATGCGGACAAGTCCATCCAGGATTCTGTTCTCTAGTAAAATACATGTAATGAGAATAATAGAATAGATGCTGATATATCTGCTTGCAACTTTGTTAGACTGAATTTGTTTGAAATCATGTCAGGCCAAAGGACACAACACCTACCGGTATTTGTTAATGGTTACCATAAATTCTTGACTCCTTTACTATACAAGCCCAAGTTTTAATGATCCTGAAAAAGAAAGCTTTTGAAAACATTGTGGGAAATGGAGAAAATGCTGGTAACCAGCATTTTCTCCTTTTCCCACAATGTTTTCAAACCTTTTGCAATCAAATCCCATTGTTTGTGCCACATTTACTGTTGTCTGCAAAAGTACATGTACTTTCAATTTGGACAGGTCTAAAATTTTGTCATGTGGTAATGAGTTAAAACAGAATTTTACTTTTGTCTCACTTTTCTTAAAAAAAAAAAAACCAGATTTGATTTGATAGGTACCATAGATCATGTATTTAAAAAGAATTTGTAGCAAAATTACTACAAGCAATTGCTCACTTTGTTTTTGCCTTGGGCTTGTCTTTGTTTTCAAATGTCCATTTAAGGAAAGGAGTTATGTTATAGAAGACAATTTATCAAATTTGCTATCTATGTTTCTTGTTGTTTGCCCCGAAGCAGTTGAGATGACACAGTGAGCGTGTAGAACGGTGTCAAGTACAATTGTTTTGTCTAGTCATTTACATACATATATACATGCATATTAATTAATTAATAGACCAATCCTTTACCCACAAACATTCAGTATAATTATGTACGTAGACAGAAAAACACTCAATATATATACGTAGACAGAAAGTGACACACTAGAGAAATATTCAAGGAAAGGAAAATAATCGTAAATAATAATTTCCAAATCATCTTATTACAGGCGATTTCTCAGGAATTTCCTTCAGTGTTTTCAAAACTTCACTGCTGAAGGGCCATCATGTTTGTATGATTTTGGGTAAACACATTACCATCTGTTTTGCAGCAGAAGACTTTTATTCTTGTAAAAGAAGAAAATCTTTGTATCAAGTAATTTCTCCCTTTCCTAAAATGATTTTTAGCTCTACTGGTTGTAAGCCAGCAGAGCTTATGTCATGGTGTGGTTTCCATCGTCCGTCAGTCTTTTTCTTGTTTACGCGATAAAGTCAACATTTGTGGTTGGATTTTCGTGAAACTTGCACAGATTGTTTGTCTCATCAATAGCTTGAACCCTATAGATTTTGAAAAAAATCTGACAGCCAGTGTAGGAAAAGCAGCCATTTAAAGTTTAAAATTTCAATTTCTTGTTTACGTGATAAAGTCCGCATTTGTGGTCGGATTTTCGTGAAACTTGCACAGTTTGTTTATCTCATCAATACCTTGAACCCTATTGATTTTGAAAAAAAAATCTGACAATCATTGTAGGAAAAGCAGCCATTTAAAGTTCAAAATTTAGATTTCTTGTTTATGTGATAAGTCTGCAGTTGTGGTCTGATTTTCATGAAACTTGCACAGTTTGTTTATCTCATCAGAAGCTTGAACCCTATTGATTTTGAAAAAATCTGGCAATCAGTGTAGGAAAAGCAGCCATTTAAAGTTCAAAATTTCAATTTCTTGTTTACGCGATAAAGTCTGCAGTTGTGGTCTGATTTTCTTGAAACTTGCAAAGTTTGTTTGTCTCATCAATAGCTTGAACCCTATTGATTTTGAAAAAAATCTGACAATGAGTGTAGGTAAAGCAACCATTTAAAATTCACCATTTAGATATCTTGTTTACGTGATAAAGTCTGCAGTTGTGGTTGGAATTTTGTGAAACTTGCACAGATTTTTTTATCTCATCAAAAGCTTGAACCCTATTGATTTTGAAAAAAAAGTCTGACAATCAGTGTAGGAAAAGCAGCCATTTAAAGGTCAAAATTTAAATTTCTTGTTTATGTGATAAAGTCTGCAGTTGTGGTCTGATTTTCGTGAAACTTGCACAGTTTGTTTATCTCATCAATAGCTTGAAATTTATTGATTTTGAAAAAAATCTGACAATCAGTATGGGAAAAGTAGCTATTTAAAGTTCAAACTATTCATTTCTTGTTTACACGATAAATTCAGCATTTGTAATTGGATTTTCATGAAACTTGCACAGTTGCTTTGTATCATCAAAAGCTTGAACACTATTGATTTTGACAAAAATTTGACAATCAGTATGGGAAAAGGAACCATTTAGATTAATAAATTTACATTTCTTGTTTACGCTACGACTCGGCATTTGTGGTCGAATTTTCATTAAACTTGCACAGTTGCATTATATTATCAATAGCTCGAACTCTGTTGATTTTGAAAAACATTCAACAATCAGTATGGGAAAAGGAGCCATTTAAAGTTGAAAAGTTACATTTCTTTTTTACGCAAATAAGTCAGCATTTTAGATCCAATTCTTTTGAAACTTGCAAAGATTATTTGTGTCATCAAGGGATTGAACTCAAATAAAAATGAAGAAAACCTAGCAATCAGTTAAGGAAAAGCAGCCATTTGAAGACTAAGTATTGTTTACTCAACACAGTCCACATTATTAGTCCATTTCTTTGAAATCTGCAGGGATTGTTCAATACAATGAGGTACTGGTACTGAAACCCTATCAAATTTGGCTGGATTTCAAACAGTTGGTTTTGAGAAATTGTACTTCATTTTTTTTTCACTAATTGTTCAATTCAACATGCCTACTTGTGCTTTCTTAGTGGGTTCAAGCCCAGTTGCAACAATACCTCCATTTTTTGGGGGGATGGGGTGGTGGGGAGGGGGCTGTTTGTCTTTCATCTTTTTTGCATCATGAATTCATAATGTATGCTAGAAAAAAAGCAAACTCAGTGCCAGTAGAGCGATTTCAGGCCCTCAAGGGCCTCTAGTTACATCTTTAGTATCTATTAACACCTTACCAAACAATCCTGACCCTGAGATTTTTAAGAGGCCCTTTGAAAACATTGTGGGAAAAGAAGAAAATGCTGGTTACCAGCACTCTTTCATTTTCCCACAAATGTCTCTTTCAAAGACTAATTCCACCATTTGAGCCACATTGAATGTAATACTGCTATGGCTTTGGGCTAGCCCAAAATTATGTTGTCTGTTAACTCTTTACCACACGACAAAAATGTAGACTTGTCCAGATTCAAAGCATTTGCAGATGAGAATTAAAATGTGGCTCAAATGATGAAATTTGTCTTTGATCAGTTAGTAAACATTGTGGGAAAAGGAGAAAATGCTGGTTACTAGCATTTTCTCCCTTTCCTACAATGTTTTCAAAAGGCATCTTCCTCAGGGTCATTAAAACTCGGGATTGTGTGGTAAAGGGTTAAATGGCTGAACCATAATTCATGTGAATTATCCAAGTTTTAGGAGGATGTCTTCAAAGTTGTCAGATAGTAACTTGTTTCAGGAGGGTAATGGTCTTGTCTAGCTACTGTTATATACCATATTCATGGGAATGGTATGGTTGAGGGTTACATTAACTCTTTGCCACACAACAAAATTTTATACTCATCCAAATTTAAAGATGAGGCAGACAACCAATTAAATGTGGCACAACTGATGAAACCTAGCTCTAAAAGGGTAGAAAGCATTTTGGGAAAAGGAGAAAATGCTGGTTACTAGCATTTCCTCCTTATTCTAAAATGTTTTGAAAAGGCTTCTTCCCCAGGGTCATGAAAATACAGTTTTTTTTTGTACAGGGTTAACACTTACAAACAGTCCCATCTTTTATGGTCCTGATCAAGAATACTGCCGAAAACATTGTTGGAAAATGTATTTTCTCTATTCCCACAAGGATTTCTACCATTGTAAAGACAGAAATCATCCTTGAAGCTACATTTTATTTTTCACCTGCAGATGCTTTCAATTTGGTCAAATGTAAAATAATATTGTTTGATAAAGAGTTCAAAAGGGTTGGTTGGACAGCTTGACAGGAGGCTGTCCAGAGACAGACAGAAAACTCACTAATATGATCGCTGTCCATTGTTACAGAATCAACACCTTCATTTGCCTAGATATTTTATATGCTCTCTGTCTCGATACATGTTTATACCCCCCCAAAATGAATGTTTTCTGGGGTATACTGGAATCAGCCTGTCTGTCCGTCCGTCTGTGTGTCCGTCTGTGTACAAAATACTACAAATTTTGTGTTGCAAACTCCTCCTCCAGTTTTCTTTCAATTGTATTGAAACTTTGCACATACATTCATCATATATTGAAGGTTTGCAAGACGCACTTTTCATTTCTGTCAAAGCGCTGGCGGGGGTATTAAGTCACATTTACTGACAGCTCTAGTTTATAATGTTTTGACCAGCAAGTCACTTAAGATAAACACCTTTCTGTCTTATACCTATACAATGGGGGCAGGTAAGCATCAAAATACATGTAGTTTTGGTACAGTTATGCCCCTTTTTCAACTTAGATTATGTTCAAAATTTGACATTTTATATCTCCCTGTCATTATGGAAGGTATTTACTTCAAATATTCTGGACACAGTTATGCCTATTTTTTCAGCTTTCACCAAAAGCAACTGCAACCAAGCGTTGGCACCTGCATGTAGGGCACTTGTTACAGGATGTCTTCAAACGTAGTTTTTCTCAGATTACGAAAACAGATTTTGCAATTTAAAACAATTATGATTGGTCAGTATATTCTTTTAGGATTCACTTAGCTAAAATGGTTTTCCAAGGACTTTATTATATGTGGATCACTGGAGTCTGACCCTCTTCAAATACCTGAAAGGGGGCAATCATTTCAAATTTAGGGGACAAAATTCAAAGAAACAGGGTCAAGGAAACCTCTGAGTAAATAGGGTAAAAAAAGAAACCAAACAAAAGCTCTTTTCCTTCAACCACCCACCCACAACACTTCTGTTTGTATAAAAATTTTAAGATATGATTTTTAGCTCCACTGGCCGAAGGCCAGTGGGCTTATGTCATGGCCCGGTGTCCGTGCGTGCGTGCGTGTGTGCATCCGTGTGTTAACTTTTATTTCAAACATCTTCTTCTCTGAAACTACCCATCCAATTTTCATGAAACTTAACAGAAATGATCCTGCCATGGTCCTCTTCAGAATTTCTTGAAAGAATTTGATTCCTTCAAAAACTCTGGTTGCCATGGCAACAAAACTGAAAAATATTGGAAGTCTTTAAAAATCTTCTTGTCTGAAACCATAAGGCATAGGGCTACCAAATTTGGCATGTAGCTTTATGTAGTAGACCTCTATCATGTTTCTTCAAATTATAGCCCTGGGGTCAAAATTGGCTCTGCCCCAGGGGTCACAAGTTTTACATAGACTTATATAGAGAAAGCTTTAAAAATCTTCCTGTACCTAGCCATAAGGCCTAGAGCTACCAAATTTTGCATGTAGCTATATCTAGTGGGCCTCTACCAAGCAGGCTAAAATTTTAGCCCTGGGGTCAAAATTGGCCCCGCTGCAGGGGTCACAAGTTTTACATGGGCGTACATAGTGACAACTTAAGAAATCTTCCAGTACCTAGCCATAAGGCCTAGAGCTACCAAATTTTGCATTTAGCTTGATCTAGTGGGGGTCTACCAAAAGTGCCCAAATTACAGTCCTGGGGTCAATTTGGCCTCATGCTGGGGGTGGGGGGAGGGGTTCACAAGATTTACATCGGCTTATATAGGGAAAACTTTTAAATCTTGGTGTACATAGCCATAAGGCTTAGGGCTACCAAATTTTGCATAATTATACCACTATCTAGTGGACAACTACAAAGAGGGCCCAAGTTACAACCCTAGGATCAAGTTTGGCCCTGCACCAGGGGTCACAAGTTTTACATGGATTTATCGAGTGAAAACTTCAGAAACCGTCTTGTTACTAGCCATAAGACCAAGAAGTCCCAAATTTGGTCATAAACATATGCTTACAGGGTGAAAATTAAAAAAATCCTTTTGCTCCTAACCGCAGACCCAAGGGCTACCAAATCTGGATCACTTTTGATTTTTTTTTTTTTTTTTGAAATTAACCATGCATCAGGGGTCTTATGTTTTACAGAGGCTTCATATGGACGAAACTTGAAAATCACCTTATTTATAGCCATACAGCATAGACTTGTATTATTTTGGCATGTGGCTTTATCTTGTGGACCTCTACCAGGGTTCAAGTAATTATCGCTCTGGGATCAAAAATGGCTTTGCCCTGAGGGTCTCAACTTTCACATGGGCTTTTACAGAGAAAACTTTGTAAGTCTTCATTTTGAAACCATTTGGCTCAGAATTGAAATGTTTAGTATTTGTGGTTTATAAGCCAGTGGAGCGATACAGGGCCATCATGGCCCTCTTGTTATCTACCAGTACTCCTCAAAAGCAACTTAGGTGCTATGGGCTTTTCTACAGGTTTTCTGGGATTTGTTGCTCTTCAATCTACAGTACTAATCTTGATCCCTACAGGACCCTGCACCATGGATGAGGAAAGAGTTCTGTGACCATGATTTTACCATGATACAGTTGAAAATTGAGATAACTCTTTACCAGATGACAAAATTTTAGCTTGGTCGAAACTGAAAGCATTTGCAAATACTTGTAATAGATTAAGTATTGGTGATATGATGGACATTGTCTTTGAAAGGATAGAAATCATTTTGGGAAATGAAAAAAACCTGATTACTAGTTAACAGCATTTTCTGCTATTCTTACAAATAGACAATAGTTCCATAAGCTTTCTGATCTCTCTTAAAATCATTATAACACTGGAATGTTTGCAGTTTAACTCTTTACCACACAACAAAATCTTAGAATTGCCCAAATTGAAAGCATTTCCAGACAACAATTTATATGTGGCCCAAATGATAAAATTTGTCTTTGACAGGGTAGAAAACATTTGGGAAACAGGAGAAAATGCTGGTTACCAGCATTTTCTCCTTTTCTCCCAATGTTTTCAAAAGGCTTCTTCCTAAAAGTTGTTGAAACTAGGGATTGTGTGGTAAAGAGTAAATCCATGAGAGCGGCTAAAAGAGTTAATTCTATCATATGAGAAATCTCTGCATTACTTGAATATTATACATCAGTTCTTAATTTGTTTTCCTGAAAGTGGAATATAATGTGTTAGCACTGTAAAAAGAGGTCATGCTTCTCAAAAACCTCAAAAATGTCACGATTTGGGGCAGGGAGGGTAGCCTCACGAATAAGAGTGGTGTCTTTTTATAGAACAAACATGCACTCCATAGGAAAGGAAAGAACAGCCAGAAGGGACTTTGTTTTTTTTTTTTCATGTCTTACTCAAATTCTTCTCATATCATTGCTGTATCAGACACCAAAATATTAGACTGGTCCATATTGAAAGCATTTGCAGACGACAAATGTGGCACAAATGATGGAATTATCCTTGTAAAGGATAGACGACATTGTGGTTACCTGCAATTTCTCCCAATATTTTCAAAAACCTTCGTTTGCAGGGTTTTGATAACTTGGGACTGTTTTGCCAAGGGTCTAAAACTTTGTCTTTTGGTTAAGAGTTAACCCTTTACCACACAATCCTGACTCTTAACGACCCTGAAAGAGAAGGCTTTTGAAAACATTCTGGGAAAAGGAGAAAATGCAGATAACCAGCTTTTTCTCCTTTTCCCACAATGTTTTCTACTCTATCCAGGCCAGATTTTGTCATTTGAGCCACCTTTGTTGTCTACAAATGCTTTCATTTTGGACAAGTCTAAAATTTCATCGACTGGTAAAGAGTTAAGCCCTTTACCAAATGATCCAGTGTTTTTAGGATCCTGATGTAGAAGGCTTCTAAAACCGAAGGACTGAGAAAAGGAATTGAAAGTGATAACAAGTATTTCCACAATGCTTTTAACCCTTTCAAAGATATATCCCATACTATGAAGCCACAATGAACTTGTCTGCTGAAAATCTTTACATTATGGGTCTTTCTTAAATTTTTTCTTCTGTTTACTCGTTACCACACAGTCCTGACTTTTAACGACCCTGTGAAAGCGGCCTTTTGAAAACATTGTGGGAAAAGGAGAAAATGTTGGTAACTGGCATTTTCTCCTTTTCCTACAATTTTTTCTACCCTTTCAACAACAAATTTTGATTTTTCAGACACATTTATTTTGTCGTCTGCAACTGGTTTCAATTTGGACATGTCTAAAATTTTGTTGTTTGGTAAAGAGTTAAAGGTTTAAATATCTGATGTTTGGGGTTTTGAGGCTTTGTTGTGACTGAAGTAATTTTTCATTACAACCCCTTTCTTGCTTCAGGAGAAAATGCATTTTGATTTGTTTTGTAGAAAGGGGCGTAGACAACAGGAAAGGAGGTTTCAGCCAAATTTGAAGTGTTCCACTTTAGGATATTTCCTTTGTGACTGACTGTGGCTTTGTTCTGTACCATATCCTGTATCTATATGTAACAATTTAGCCACAGGCTAGGCAGAACATAGCTTGGTTTCTGGGTTATCACTTTTTCTTCTATACATATAACTAGTTGAGTCTTTTAATACAATCTGTTAATGCCAGCCATGATTAACCCTTTACTGGACGACAATACTTTAGCTTTGTCCAAATTGAAAGTATTTGCAGACGACAATTTCATTGTAGCTGAAATGGTTCAATTTTTCTTTGATAGGTGAGAAAACATTGTGGGAAATGGAGAAAATTCTGGTTACCAGCATTTTCTCCTCTTCCTACAATGTTTTCAGAAAGTTTCACTCCCAGGGTCGTTAAAAGGCAGCATTGTGCAGTAATGGTTTAAAGTTGTTTTATTGTAAACGGTGTAGTTTAGAGTCTACAAATAATGCAGTCTGATCTTGGATCTTGCATTTCCTTCGATTCTGGAAAGCATTTGACCCAAGTTTGAAATCAGCCTCTGAATTCCGTAATCTAGGTAAATGTGGAAGAAATGTGAACAGAAAGACAAGAAAAATATATGAATGAATATACAAGGACACAGTTTACAAATGCTTTAAAATTAATACTCCCTGTAACAACTGTACATATATGTATTAGAGAAGGGAGATTGGGACCAGGCTGCACAAAATGTGCAGTCCTATATTTAATCATACAGTCAGTTAGTTAACTTGGCAATGGCAATGAAACTTGAAATATATGATGGTTTGAATTATTCTATCTGTTAAAGGAGCCTATTTAGATTTCTTTGCTGCAAATCAGAATTGCTTGTATAATACTGATAAATGCTACAAAATATCTACAGTCGAACTGCGTTTATCCGGGCTCCATAATTCCGGAAATCTCAGGATCTGGACAAAAACATCAGGGAACGGATATTTTCTGTACAAATTTTACTTTTTATTCCGGAAATCCGCGTTCCGGAACCGGAATGAAAAAATCGGGAACGAAGGGTTAAAAATTAGTACAAACCTTATCCAAGAAACCGGACGTGGCCTGACTGTGTATCACACAATTTAAACTGGTACCCGTTGTATCTCCCGTAACCGTCCGATAAATACAAAAATCGATAACAGGCTACTAGTTCACACACAATTTAGACTTGTTATTTTCCCCGGGACCATAGACTGGTTATCATAAATATCATAAATACAGTCTACTTCGAGTGATTTCGGACTGGTTCATCGTGAAAATCGCGGGTATCAGTCTAAATAGTGTCAGTTGTTGCAGACAATTTTCACACGTTTTGAAAACACGCGTGTTAATTAGTACTGTTTTCGAAAGCCGTTAAATGACATTCTCGTGCCATCGACAATTGTCAACTTAACAGATTATCCATACACATAGTACTGAAGTGACAATTCCATGCTTTTGTTGTTTAATTATTACTGGATCTACTTGATTACAGTAACAATCGCTAAAAAAATAACTGAAATGTCCGCAAAGATTTTGTGGGCATGTTTAAACTTATCTTTCAAAACTAAACGCAAAACTAAAATATGAACATACCGTCTATAATTTAATCGAAAGAAACAGTCATGACAGCATGATTTAAGTAGCCTTTCTGCTATACTGTATATGTATTTGCTGCGTTTGTTTGTGAGCCCTTAACGACGGTGACCAAGGAAGTCGGTTTATCTCATCGCCACAGATCCATGTATTCTTCACCACAACATTCTTCTGAGGGTAAACATCACATTTATGACGTACAGTCAGTATAATTCATGAGGTCATTATTGCAGAGCTCTGGATAAATAGAATAGTGTCTTGGATTGGGAGAGTTGAAGAGTAGATGGTTAGTGTCTTGGACTGGGAAAGTTTTTAGGGCTCGGCTCTGGAGTTTTATGGTATCAGTACCATAAAATTTTGAATAAAAGGTACTGTCTTTATGTCAATGTTTGTATTTCGTTTTGTTTTGTTCTTTTATAGTGCGTGACAGGATAAATAGAATAGACGGTTGGTGTCTTGGATGGTTTAAGTTTCTTGGGCTCGGCTCCGGAATTCTGGTTCGCCTTCGGCTCACCAGATAAATTCCTCCGCCTTGCCCAATACGCTTAACCCATCCAAGACACCAACCATCTATTCTCTGTAAGTGAAAGCTAATTAGTGTCTCAAATTGTCAGTGAAATGGAAAATGCTACTGGTCATCATGTTGTAAGTTGTCCCTCAGAACCTGGTCCAGTGAGAAAGGAAACATTACAAGCAATTCATTTTTTAATTTAGCCATTATTGTTTTCAAGAGCAGATGACTGCAGAGTGAGACTCATCAAAACAAATTTTCAATACAACTGACCCTTACTTTCCTCAAAAGAAGCTCGAAAATTGTCAGTATTAAAAGTGCGCTCCTAGAATTTCTCTTGCACTCCCAAACTTGTACTCTAGGAAGCGTATGCACTCCCGAAAAAAGATGTGAGTGGGAACACTGCAAGGAGTTTATCTTTTTTTCCTACAATATTTTCATTCAAGGTCTGCTGAAAGAGGAAGTAAATCATCTACAGGAAATTAACCCTTTACCAAACAACAAAAGTGTAGACTTGCTCAAATATAAGCATTCGCAGATAAAATTTAATTGTGAATCAAATGATGGAATTTGATATGGTAGAAAACAATGTGGGAATAGGGGAAAATGAAAGGCTACTTTCTCAGGGTCTTTAGAATTTGGGATTGCATAGCAAAAGGTTAAATGAGATAGAGCTTGACTTTTCTTTCCAGTGTATAGAATAATCTCCTGAAAAGGAGCTTTGCAGCTGAGGGGAAATTTTTTAACTATATTGTTATTTGGTAAACAGTTAAAATTGTCTGCTGCAAATTTTGTCCAGGAGGTCAAGACATGACAAGAAATGTGAGGAGGGTTGCATACATATTCTTCTAACTAGTATTTAAAGTGCTTATATGCCCCTTAGGCTTTGCAAGTAGATAAATCTATTTATAAACAAGGATCTTCACATCCTGTGTGCTGTTAAATACTTGCAGATCCCTCTGACTCTTCTTCTTGTTTAGTCAGCTTAAATGAGGCATTCTAAAACACTGTGACAAATCAATTGATTTACCCAGAAAGCCTTTCTTTTACAACACTGTTTCTGTTTCAGTTGATATAATATTGCTCTCGGGACTTTGACAAATTTCTTTTTTGTCTTGGGTTCAGTTCTTATCATCTCAGGATTGAGTTGTTATTTAAAAACATGTGCAATAAAGGACTCAGACTCTTTACCAAATGAGATTATTTTAAACTGGTCCAAATTGAAAGCATCTGCAGACTCAAATGATGAAGTTTGTCTGTGGAAGGATAGAACACATTGTGGGAAAAGGAGAAAATGCTGGTTACCAGCATTTTCTCCTTTTCCTACAATGTTTTCAAAGGTTTTCTTCCCATGAATCATCAATACAATATGAAAGAAATTTGTAAGAAAGGAATTAAATAGTATCATCTTAAAATAAATCAGGAAATAGGAAACACATGGATAGTGGGACTGTTGCTGTGATAACTGAAATTCTGCTGGAAGAAGTGTTAAACTTCAATTTATAAAGTCTTAAAGAGAAAACTTGGGTGTATATTCATCACAATGTTCTCCCTGGAAGATGCATCTTGTCTGCAAGAAATCAACCCTTACATTCCCTCTTTACCAAACGACAAAATTTTATGCTAGCCTAAATTGAAAGCAGTTGCAGAGGACAAAATAAATGTGACTCAAGAATTGAATGTCTTGGGAAGGATAGAAAACATTGTGGGAAAAGGAGAAAATGCTGGTTACCAGCATTTTCTACTTTTCCCACAATATTTTCCAAAGGCTTCTTTCTCAAGGTTATTAAAAGTGGTAAAGGGTTACTAAATAATGTAAACTTCAAGCTAAGAGTAAACACTTAAATATTGTGATTTCAAAGTTCTTTTCCCTTGAATATATATGTCCCTTCATGAGATAGTGTATCTGATCCAAGGTCAGGCTACTTATACAGTGTGCTTTCTGACCTGGATATACATTGTCTGAAAAGGGGCTTTGAGTCCTCTTATCAACCTAAAGGTTAAAAGTTTTATAGTACATGTGGCTCCAATCTGAATTCTTCTTTCACTGGTTCCCTTTTCAATAGGTTTCCTGTTTTTACTTTTGTATAACACATAATTTATTGTACATGTGTTTGTAAAGCCCTGCTTAGGAACAGCTGGCAATTTCCTGGAACCCATTTCTTTGTTATTGTTCATCTTAAATCCTGGCCTTTATGGAGAGAGTTTTTGTGAAAATTTCTTTTTTATTGAATTTTTTACAAGATGACAATTTCTAAACTTGAATGTATTTTAAGTATTTGCAGACAATGAAAATTGGTTTGGCCTCACTGAGTGGATTTGTTACTGAAAGGTTGAAAATGTTGTGTACAAAGAAAATTCTGGTGACCAGCATTTTCTCCTTTTCACACAATTATTTTAAAAGTCTTTTAACTGGGTTCTGAAATACAGGGTGTTGTTTTGTATGATAGAGATATCTAGTGTTTGGTAGGTCAGGAATAAGCCTGTTTGGTGATGGCACCAGATCACAAGGTTCTGGACATGTCAACATTTAAAGCATTTGCAGATAACAAATTAAATGTGGCTCAAGGGATATCTTTGAGAGGGTAGAAAACATTGTAGGGGTGGGGTTTAGGAGAAAATGCTGTTGTTAGCCTTCTTCCTTAGAGTTGGTAAAACAGGGGAGTGATAGTTTTGTAATGGATTAAACATTTCCCAAACGACAAATTTTGGACTGGTCCAAATTGAAAGAGTTTGCAGACGACAATTTTAAATTTGATGAAAATGGCAGAAAGTTCTCAAAAAGGGTAGAAAACACTGTGGGAAAAGGAGAAATTGCTCGTTACGAGCACTTTCTCCTTTTCCCACAGTGTTTTCAAAAGACTTGTACTGCAGACAAGTGAAGAGCAGGGTTTGTTTGGGAAAGGGTTAAACATTTGAAATTGTTTATGAATTGCAAGTCTGGCACTGCTTAGAAAATTATGAGTCATTTGGGCAAAGAAGTTTATCATAATTTCCAGAGTTCCATATGGCTGTCATCTGACTAGCAAATACATGTACAGTCGAACCGCGTTTATCCGGGCTCCATAATTCCGGAAATCTCAGGATCCGGACAAAAACATCAGGGAACGGATATTTTCTGTACAAATTTTACTTTTTATTCCGGAAATCCGCGTTCCGGAACCGGAATGAAAAAATCGGGAACGAAGGGTTAAAAATTAGTACAAACCTTATCCAAGAAACCGGACGTGGCCTGACTGTGTATCACACAATTCAAACTGGTACCCGTTGTATCTCCCGTAACCGTCCGATAAATACAAAAATCGATAACAGGCTACTAGCTTACACACGACTTGTTATTTTCCCCGGGACCATAGACTGGTTATCATAAATATCATAAATACAGTCTACTTCGAGCGATTTCGGACTGGTTCGTCGTGAATAACACAGGTATCAGTCTAAATAGTGTCAATTGTTGCAGACAATTTTCACACGTTTTGAAAACACGCGTGTTAATTAGTACTGTTTTCGAAAACTGTTAAATGACGTTCTCGTGCCATCGACAGTTGTCAACTTAACAGATTATCCATAGTACTGAAGTGACAATTCCACGCGTTTGTTGTTTAATTATTACTGGATCTACTTGATTACATTAACAATCGCTAAAAAAAATAACTGAAATGTCCGCAAAGATTTTGTGGGCATGTTTAAACTTATCTTTCAAAATTAAACGCAAAACTAAAATATGAACATACCGTCTGCTTGCATATTCAATAATCCTTCGTTTCAAAAACAAATATTTTCAATTTAAATGGTAAACCATTGGAAAAAAAAAACAGTTTGATTCATGTGTTACTCGATATGTTTATGTTCCCCAAAGTACACACAAAATGGCCGCCAAACACGATAAATTTCGCTAGGTTTTGCGAAAATATTTTACTCCTAACAGACTGTAAAGATGATTGAAAATATGCCTGTCTTTCATATCGAATCAACTGGCAATCAATCTCAATTAGTCTTTGCCATTTTACCACTTTGAAAGTACGACTATCAGAAGCCAACAGAATGTCTACACCACCAGCAAAAGACGGGTTGAAGTTTCGACTTCCGTGAAAAAAGACATTTGTCAGGACAAAGAAGACCATCCAAAAAAACACTTTTGCAGGAATTCGACAACACGTCATGTACATTTAAAATACTGTGCATATCGTGTTTTCCTTTTGTTTCGCCCTTTTCATTGTGTTTTCAAAAGTCATAAATGTGCCGAGCTTTACAAGCGCACCTGTTTGCACAATAGGTATGAATGTGTATGTAATTAGGTACAAGTAAAAAGACATGTACAAAAACAGACAAATAACAAAAAGGCAAAATGCAAATTTTTGACACCCTTTATTTTATAAACCTGAACAATCGTAGGAGCAATAATGACATGTATACAAGTGCTTGTGTAAAACATACGCTGTTGTAATTCTTACGATACACGGTGTCCCTTATCAATGGAGGTTACTGACCTAGCTTAACTTGGATGCCATGCCAGCAATCACAGTTCGTTGATCCGGAAATACGGCTGATCCGGAAACATTCATAGGAAACAGAAGTGACCGGATAAACGAGGCTCGACTGTACTCAGTGCTAGCTCTGGCCTAAGTGAAATAATGGCCAACAAATTTTTATTGAAAAAAATAATAGACAAAATTAGCACGCGAAGTTGGTAAAAAAGAAACACATGCACCTTTAGCAATGAACAAACTTTATTTCATAATGTATTAACAATTAAAAGATCTATGATGTGAACAGACCAAAAACTGTATGTTCCTATCTTATTTTTTGGTTGGGTACCAAGCTTTTGCTATTTTAAAGGTATTTTTGGATTTTTGGGGAAAATTATCTCCTTAATGGACTGTATAAATCTAAGATCAGACTGCACAATCTCTGCAGGCTGAACTTGGATCAGTACTGTCTGCAAGAGATCCTTGAGTTCCGTTTAGCAGCCTGTAAAATGCAAGGCAATTCCCCCTTTTTTGGGGGGGTGGGGGGGGGGTCTCTTGTTATATTCAGGAGAAGTAAATGTACAGTACTGTTTACCCCTGCCTGAAACAAATTTACAGCAAATAACTTTGAAAACATCATGGTAAAATAGGGATGAATAGGCATTAATTAACTCTTTACCAAATGACAAAATTTTAGACTAGTACAAATTGAAAGCATTTGCTTGTACAAATTGAAAGCATTTGCAGACGACAAATTAAATGGGACTTAAAAATTGAAATTTGTTTTGGGACAGGAAGAAAACATTGTGGTTACCAGCATTTTCTCCTTTTCCCACAATGTTTTCAAAAGGCTTCCTTTTTAGGGTCGTTAAAATTCGGGATTGTGTAGTAAAGAGTTAATAATGTTTAGATATGAATGTCTATAATATTGATGCAAGTCTGTCTGGTACAGAATCCTGAAGCACCATGGAGTTTTTGCCATGATCTTGACATAAACACATCACTAAGACTTGAGGTAGCAGGAGTAATTTCACCTTTATTAAAGTGTAAAATTTTCTACAATGATCTATCATTGATGTCTTTGGTATACCAGCTGGTGCGTTCCTGATGATTTGAATCCTGAAAAATTACTGGGAGATTAACAGAAAAATATGGCAGTTATATCACAGCCAGATCAAATTACCTGTACCAGTTCAGCCATTGTAGATCATCTTTTGTTAGGCAAACCAAGGGCTTCTGTACTGTTAATTTTGTAGATAAAACTATTGCATTAAAAGTTCAATTTAGGAGCCTAGTTTCAATGATGTGTTTCTGTGGAAAATGTGGAGAGCATATTATTGTCTGTAGTATTATCAAGAGCCAAATCATAGGCATTGAATGCATGAGCATGGGAAGGCATTGATCTGTGTTGATGGTTCTATGGAACTTCTTGTCTCCAATGCTGGGAGAATATCAGTTGCTTTCCAGACAGTATCATCTTGCATTGAAAAAATCCAATTGATTTCCAATCCAATCTGTATTGATTGACTGGACTGACCGTGAGGTGACCTTGGTCCTGGCAGCTTCCTGTGTGCTCTTGTTAGTTTATGTGCTGTTTCACAACATATTAATGTGCTTAACCCTTTACCAAAAGATAAAATTTTAGACTTTCCCAAATTAAAGCTTTTGTAAATGACTAAATGTGTCTCATACATAGAAATTTGTGTTTTGGAGGGTAGAGAAAGAAGGTAATGGTTACTAATGTTTTCTCCTTTTCTCACAATGTTTTCAATAGGCTCTTTCCTTGGGTTGTTAAAACTTGGGATTATGTGGTAAAGGGTTAGAATGCTAAATGAATGAAACAATATTTTCGGTCAGTAGTAACATGTACAAAAGTCTAAATATTTTGGCTTCAGAGTTTCTCAGTTCATTGTAGATTGATGATCAAACTGGGCATTTTATGCAATCTGATATTGATTTACATTGTCTGCCAAAGTTCACTAAGGCTTAGCAGCCTAAAGGTCAACAGATTCCCTATGTATGGTACAAACTGAGACTTTAACAAAGGACAAAATTTTGTACGCGACCAGATTGAAAGCATTTGCAAACAACAATTTGAATAGAGCTTAAATGATGATGTGTGTCACATTGAAAACTTTGTTACCAGCATTTTCTCCTTTTTTAGCTTACCTTAGCACAACGTGCTAAAGGTGAGCTATTGTGATCACCCTATGTCCAGCGTCTGTCGTCCGTCAACAATTTCTTTAAACATCTTCTTCTCCTAAACCACTGGGCCAATCTTGATGAAACTTGGCAGGGATGTTCCTTGGGTGAAGCTCTACCAAAATTGTTCAAAGAATTGAATTCCACCCACAACTCTGGTTGCCATGGCAACAAAAAGGAAAAAAAAAGCAAAATCTTTGAAAATCTTCTTCTCTGAAACTAGAAGGTGCAGAGCTTTGATATTTGGTATGTAGCATCTCCTAGTGAACCTCTACCAAGTTTGTTCATTTGATGTCCCTGGGGTCAAAACTGGCCCCGCCCCGGGGGTCACAAGTTTGAGCATAGTAACAAAGAAGGAGAACTTTAAAAATCTTCTTCTCTAAAACTTGAAGGCGTAGAGCTTTGATATTTGGCATGTAGCATCTCCTAGTGGACCTCTACCAAGTTTGTTCATATGATGTCCCTGGGGTCAAAACTGGCCCCGCCCCGGGGGTCACAATTTCCAACAAAGAAGGAAAACTTGAAAAATCTTCTTCTCTAAAACTAGAAGGCATAGAGCTTTGATATTTGGCATGCAGCATCTCCTAGTAGAACTCTACCAAGTTTGTTCATATGATGTCCTTGGGGTCAAAACTGGCCCTGCCCCAGGGGTCACAAGTTCGAACATAGGAACAAAGAGGGGAAACTTTAAAAATCATC
Source organism: Tridacna gigas (assembly GCA_945859785.2). NCBI lineage: Eukaryota > Metazoa > Mollusca > Bivalvia > Cardiida > Cardiidae > Tridacna > Tridacna gigas. The sequence goes on along the minus strand of OX244034.2, from coordinate 50,964,288 downwards.
TTCTCTGAAACTGGAAGGCGTAGAGCTTTCATATTTGGTATGTAGCATTGCCTAGTGGACCTCTACCAAGTTTGTTCATAAGATGTCCCTGGGGTCAAAACTGGCCCCACCCCGGGGGTCACAAGTTTGAGCATAGTAACAAAGAAGGAAAACTTTCAAAATCTTCTTCTCTGATACTTGAAGTCGTAGAGCTTTGATATTTGGCATGTAGCATCTCCTAGTGGACCTCTACCAAGTTTGTTCATATGATGCCTCTGGGGTCAAAACTGGCCCGGCCCTGGGGGTCACAATTTCCAACAAAGGAACAAAGAGGGAAAATTTTAAAAATCATCTTCTCTGAAACTGGAAGGTGTAGAGCTTTGATATGTGGTATGTAGCATCTTCTAGTGGATCTCTACCAAGTTTATGCATATGATGCCCTTGGGGCAAAAGTTGGCCCTGCCCCGGGGGTCACAAGTTCGAACATAGGAACAGAGAAGGAAAACTTTAGGAATCATCTTCTCTGAAACTGGAAGGTGTAGAGCTTTGATAGTTTGTATGTAGCATCGCCTAGTAGACCTCTACTAAGTTTGTTCATATGATGTCCTTGGGATCAAAACTGGCCCTGCCCCGGGGGTCACAAGTTGAAACATAGGAACAAAGAAGGAAAACTTTAATTTTTTTTTTCTCTTAAATGGGAAGGCATAGAGCTTTGATATTTGGCATCTCCTAGTGGACTTCTACAAAGTTTGTTCCAAGGATGCTGCTTGGGTCAGAACTGGCCCAGCCCCTGGGGTCACAAGTTCGAACATAGGAACAAAGAAGGAAAACTTTAAAATTCTTTTTTTCTGAAACCGAAAGGTGTGGAGCTTTGATATTTGGTATATTGCATCTCAGAGTGGACCTCTACCAAGTTTGTTCATATGATGCCCCTGGGTCAAAACTGGCCCCGCCCCAGGGGTCACATGTTCGAACATAGGAACAAAGAAGGAAAACTTTAAATTTCTTTTTCTCTTAAACGGGAAGGTGTAGAGCTTTGATATTTGGTATGTAGCATTTCCTAGTGGACCTCTACCAAGTTTGTTCCAAGGATGCTGCTTGGGTCAAAACTGGCCCAGCCCCGGGTGTCACAAGTTCAAACATAGGAACAAAGAAGGAAAACTTCTTGAAAATTCTTCTTTAAAACTGGAAGGCGTAGAGCTTTGATACTTGGTATGTAGTGATGCTCTTCTAAGTTTGTTTGCCCATCTAAGCACAACGTCGAGTTCAAAATTGGGTCATCTTGGGTCATAAACTAGGTCACTAGGTCAAATTAAAGAAATACCTTGTTGGCACTCTCGAGGCGACATTATTTGCTCAATTGCCTCGAAAATTAGTTAGAAAGTTTGTCTTTATAAAGTCTCACATCAGATTAATTTGGGTCAACTTGGGTCATAAACTAGTTCACTGGGTCAATTTAAAGAAATACCTTGTTTGCACTCTGGAGGCCACATTTATTGCTCAAATGACCTGAAATTTGGCCAGAATGTTTGTCTTGATGAAATACCAGATGAGTTTGGATTTGGGTCACCTGGAACCATAAACTAGGTCACTAGGTTAAATTAAAGAAATACCTTGTGGGCACTCTAGAGGCCACATTATTTGTTTAATTGCCTTGAAAATTGGTCAGAATGTTTGTCTTTATAAAATCTCACATGAGTTTGAATTTGGGTCAACTGGGGTCATAAACTAGGTCACTTGGTCAAATTAAAGAAATAGCTAGTGGGCACTCTAGAGGCCACATTTATTATTCAGCTGATTTGAAAATTGGTTAGAATGTTTCTTTTGATATAGTCCAAGACCAGTTCAAATTTGGGTCACCTGGGGTCATAATCTAGGTCACTAGGTCAAATTAAAAAAATACCTTTAGGGCACTCGAGGCCACATTTTGTGCTCAATTGACTTGAAAATTGGTCAGAATGTTTGTCTTCATGAAATCTGAGTTTGAAATTGGGTCACCTCCTGTCAAAAACTAGGTCACATGGTCAAATTAAAGAAATACCTTTAAGGCACTCTACTAAGGTGAGCGACCCAGGGCCATCGTGGCCCTCTTGTTAAAAACAATGTTTTCTAGCCTTTAAAAGACTTTATGCTCATTATCGAGGCCACATTAAATTTGTCATCAGCAAATGCTTTCTATGTGGACAAGTCTAAAATTTTGTCATCTGCTAAAGGGTTATGGAGGTTATGTATTATGAGTTAAGAAACTTTGCCACTGAACCCTTTACCATACAATCCCGACTTTTAGCGACCCTGAGAAAGAAGCCTTTTGAAAACATTGTGGGAAAAGGAGAAAATGCTGGTAACCAGCATTTTCTCCTTTTCCCACAATGTTCTCTACCTTTCCAAAAACAAATTCAAATTTTCAGTCACATTTATGTTGTCATCTGCAAATGCTTTCAATTTGGACTAGTCTAAAATTTTGTCATTTGGTGAAGAGTTAATGATTGCGAAAGAGACACATTTGCATTTGGTTTTACCACTGAATCTAAAGAGAAACAACAGGAATCAAAATTGAAACATGTAAAAATGGTAATCAGATATGGACAGATAAATGAATATTGTATAAGAAATTCGAGCCCCTTGCTAATATGCAAAATTTTGTTCTACTGGTATATAAAATTTGGAAATGGAAACCAATAAAATCTTCATTTAACTCATACCAATTTAAAGTACAGCATTTCAGGCTTGTCCAAATGGAAAACCTTTGCAGACTGCAAATAAACTGTTGCCCAAATGAAGATTTGTACCTGTGGAATGGTTATGATTAACTCTTTACCTAACAACAAAATTTTGGACTCAACCAAATAGAAAGCAATTGCAGATGACAAATTAAACCTGGCTCATATGATGATTTTTGTCTTTCATAGCATAGAAAACATTTTGGGAAAAGGAGAAAATGCTGGTTACCAGCATTTTCTCTTTTTCCCACAATGTTTTCAAAAGCTTTCTTTCTCAGGGTCATTAAAAGTCGGGATTGCGTGGTAAAGAGTTAAACATTCATTGCATTGTGGAAAATGGAGGATATACTTAGGTTACAAGCATTTTCTCCTTTTTCCACACTGTTTTTAATAGCTATCCTCTGCATGGTTGCAATAACATAAGAATGTTAAGTAAAGAAGTGAATATTTATTTTCAGTCTAATAAAGGCCTTGATACTGCAACTGCAAAACTGTAATTCTAGTCTGATATTTCTTAATAAAACTACCAGTATAGATCCTAGATCTCACAGCATATTTTAAGCTACCTGCAGATCTTCATCTAGACTGTCTGCGAAAGCAGCTACAGTATAAGTTGGTACCTTGGTGGTCAAAGTTGGAGGATTACAGGACAAATATGGCAATTATGGGCATGCCACTTATTTTGGATGCCAGCCACGTCTTGGGTTTGTATTCACCAACCATTCTTAAGAACATTCTCAGTCTCAGTCTCCAGAATTTCCAAAATTTAGATGTAAAACAACTCCTGATTAGCTTTCTTTAAACCATTTGGTTAGCCAATCACAAGTTTCTTACTTTCAAGTTTAGAAAATCTTGGAGAATTAGACTAAGAATATTCTGTAGAATGGTTGGTGAATATGGACCCAGGTTTCTGATGAGAGGCACACAGTGCTTGGAATCTTGGGTTGTGACTGTCCAGATCCTGAGCTGAAATCCTCACAGAGATTAGCTCTTTGCAAAGCAACAAAATTTTAGATTGGTCCAATTTTAAAGCCTTGATAGACGACAAACATGGCTCAAATATCGTAATGTTTTTGAAAGGATAGAAAATTCGGAGAAAAGGACAAAAATGCTGGTTACCAGTATTTTCTCCTTTTCCCTTATTATTGTCAAAAGTCATTTTCCTCAAAATTGTTAAAACACAGGGTAGTTTGGTAAAGGTTAACTCTTTACCAAATGACAAAATTTTAGATCAGTCCAAATTGAAAGCATTTGCAGACGACAAATTAAATGCAACTCAAGAATTGAAATTTCTTTTGGAAAGGGTAGAAAACATTGTGGGAAAAGGAGAAAATGCTGGTTACCAGCATTTTGTCCTTTTCCCACAATGTTTTCAAAAGGCTTCTTTCCTAGGGTCGTTAAAAGTCGGGATTGTGTGGTAAAGAGTTAAGTGATTGACATCACCATAGTATGATTACTCTCCTCCTGCTAAATAATGTTTTTGACTCTGTTTAACTGGATTGTTTCAGACTGGTTAAGTGTTTTGCTCCATCTTAGCACTGGTCAGAGAAACACCAGGAATTAAGGGAAGTCAGTGCATTAGCTTTCGTGAAATAATCCGAATACTGTTGGCGTTACTAAACGAAACAAATAAACAAACAAACATCAGCAAGCCAAGTTGTGTTTTAGGATGCAAAGCGTGTTTTTTAGGATGAAAAGAACTTGTACATAAATTAAAAAAAAACTTTTTAAAGTAAGGTGAAAGACTTTCTGTGGCACAAAACCAGATCTTTTAATGTATACCTCATTGTTAAACATATTCTGTAGGACAATTTTCCATGTATTAAATTGATTGATTGATTGATTGTATGGTGTTTAACGCCGTTTTCAACATTATTTCAGTTATATCACGGCGGCCAGTGCACCTATCCATGCTTTCCTGGAATTTCTTTTACCAGTACTCCGCACAATATTCTTTCCAAGCCACTGGCTGCTCCATGTATGAAATTACTGCTTGCTACCTGAAACAAACTTGTAGACATTTCCTCATTTAACAGACTACTTCTCCACACATTATGACAAAAGGAGAAAATTTACATGTATCTTTATGTATCTTTATGTTAACCCTTTACTGCACAATGACGCCTTTTGACGCCCCTGGAAAAGAAGCCTTCTGAAAACATTGTGGGAAAAGGAGAAAATGCTGGTAACCAGCATTTTCTCCTTTTCCCACAATGTTTTCCACCCTATCAAAGAAAAGTTGCACCATTTGAGCCACATTGAAATTGTCGTCTGCAAATGCTTTCAATTTGGACGAGGCTAAAGTTTTGTCGTCTGGTAAAGGGTTAAACCTTTTAAAATGTGGGAAATCTTTTGCAAAGAGCTAAGGAAATACAACTCCAACAGTAGATTCACATACAATTTGGAATTGGTATTGGAATAGGTAGCTAAAACTAAGGTTTGTTTGATTGGGGGTTAAGGTGGTCATATGGATTATGTTGGTAAGGATCAAACTGCATTTCTCCTGTTGTCTGATCATTGTCAAATGTTGTGAAAGAACACACTCTCGCCAAAAACAGCTTTGAAATTACAATGCAGTATTTGGTTCCTTCCTGCTAATCCAGGACTTAGTGCTGTCTGAGCATGAAGTATACAAACATGACATACTTTAGTGCATTGGATTCGAAAAGGAGAAAATTCTAGTAACCAGCATTCTCTCCTTTTCCAACAATGTTTTCTACCTTTTTAAAGACAGATTCCATTATTACAGTAACATTTTATCTATTTTCTGGAAATTTTGACAAGTCTTTAACTCTTTACCATACAACCCCGACTTTTAAGTAACCAGCATTTTCTCTTTTTCCCACAATGTTTTCTACCCTTCCCAAAACAGATTTCAATTTTTCAGTCACATTTATTTTGTCGTCTGCAAATGCTTTCAATTTGGACCAGTCTAAAATTTTGTCGTTTGGTAAAGAGTTAATTCTTTGGGCTGGTAGAGAGTTATTCTAAGGTCACAGTCCCTGAGCAGAATTTGTAATAGGGTCATTCTGTGTTTTGTAACAGTACTGTCTGGTTCAGAAAGTGTTAAGGTATGGATAGAGAGGTCAAGTTCTAGTTATAATATCCATGCCCTATCCTTCCTATCTCATCATCATGGGCTTTAAACGTTTAGCGCACAATCTCAGGTTTTAACGACCCAGAGAAAGAAGCCTTTTGAAAATGTTGTGGGAAAAGGAGAAAACGCTGGTGACTAGCATTATCTCCTTTTCCCACAATATTTTCTACCCTATCAAAGACAAATTCCATCATTTGAGCCACATTTGATTTGGCAGCTGCAGATGCTATCAATTAGGACAAGTCTACATTTTGTTGTGCGGAAAAGAATTAAAATTAGTACCTAGCGACAAATATTTAGAGGTCCCTTTATTGCTTCTGACATTTGCTACAGTGTTTTGAAATCCAGACGTGAAAATAAATAAAAAATAGGCAAACAACTAATTGTTAACTCCTAGACTTTAAGTGTACTTTAATATTTTTTTGTCGATAGAGTAGAACAAGATCAGCCAGGGCAAATCGGGGGTTTGGAACTATACTGTAAGAAAGTGTCTAGGATACCATGTTTGGATAATGGGGAAATTGCTGCTTTTGGCTGTTTACCTAGTGAAAATAAGTCCATGTTATGAATTCATAGCTTGGTAAAAGGGTTAAAAGATTAGTTTTAACATTTATATGCCTCTGATAAGAGTGCTGACCTTGAGAAGTGGTGTTGGTGAGTTCATGTCCTGATGGGTTCAAACCAAAGACCATAACGCAACAGTGACTGGTTACAATTACGGCTCCCTTTTGGCTATAACTTTATCAAGGGCTGAACCATCCAATATCCATCTCCAATTCCGAATTCTACTAAGATTTGCCATCTTGGACTAGATGAGAGTCATGAGACCTAATATCTTAGCCATCAGATGCCTAGTCTTGGAATTTAGAATTAACCCTGTACCACATAATCTCGACTTTTAACAACCCCAAGGAAGGAGCCTTTTGAAAACATTGTGTGAAAAGGAGAAAATGCTGGTAACCAGCATTTTCTCCCTTTCCCACAATGTTTTCTACTCTAATATGGAGAAATTTCCTCATATAGGCCAAAATTAATTTGTCGTCTGCAAACACTTTCAATTTGGGCCGGTCTAAAATTTTGTTGTTTGGGAAAGAGTTAAAGGTGTTAAGATGTGTGTGTGAATTTAGCCTCAGATTATATGTATGTATAGTGATAACTAAGAAATATACCATTAATTTTTGTAAAAAAAAAACTGATATCATTTCCTTCTAGATAAAAATTATGCTAAAAGTACACAGGTGATTAATGTGCATTCTTGCATGTATTAAGTACATTGTAACAGGGATAGTCTTTATGTAATATAAGTACATGAACTGTCACCAGCCATTTCTCCATAATTTCAAGTGTTAAGACAAATCTGTTTAGGGATCTAGATGAGTAAATCATTTACCAAAGAAACCATTTTTTTTCAGACCAACAGGAAAATATGACTTTGAAACATTGTGGAAAAAGGAGAAAATGCATGTAACCATGCAATTTCTCTTTATTCCAAATTGCTTTTTACCCATTCAAAAGAGGCCCTATGTGGCTCAGGGTAAGATGTAGGATTAGGAGGCCCTTGGTTTGATACTCTGTCAGAGCACTGAGAGGTGTTATTCACAGGACTGTTCGTGGGCAAGACACTTCAAAGCCCAAATGTAGTACTGATGAAATCCAGGACATACAAGAACAAATAAGCTGTTGGCATAATATGACTGAAACAATGTTCAAAGCAGCATAAAATACCATTCATTCAATTAAAAAAAACCACTATGATATCAGCCATATTTATTTTTTCAGTAAAGATACAATAAAATTTTGTTGTCTGGTAAAGTGGTAAGATTTCCCAGTTCTAAAAATATTTCTTACCTTATGTTCAGGATGACATAAGGTAGCCTCAGTACCAAACAAGAAAACAAAAAGGAACATTGAAAATTGTGCATTATTAATTTATACGTAATCTCGAGATTAGAACACAGTGAATCTGAGTTTAATGGCCAATATTCCACCACTACACTTATTTTTGGCTTAGTGGATTTCCCTAAAGGCTCTTTGGTCAGATGTATATTGTACATACTGGATGGAAAAGTTGCAGTGTCATGTTATGTTACCCAAGAACACTGTAAATTATGTACAGTCTAGACTGGTTTATGTTACATTGCTTTTGATGTATGCCAGACACATACACCTAGACTGTTTTTCAATAGTCAGTTGAATTTTGATACAAATTCAAAATTCAATACAAATCTTCTGATAAACCTGTGGGATTTTACTTCAACCAGTCAATGCTGGTGTCAAATGTCAAAATACGAACACTCCATGTACATGCATGCAGAATGTATGAGAAGAAATTTAAATGCTGTCTGATCTCGAAGATTTGCAATGTTATAAGTCTGTTGCTCACTTCAAATGTTTTTTTCAGGTCCATAAAGCCACAATAAATTAGAGAACATGTTAGAATACTGACATTTTTAGCCACAGACTGCTGAAAAGGACGTTTTTAACCAATGGAAAATTTTGGACAATATCTCTTGAGATAATGGATGTTGTAGAGCAAAGATCAGACTGCATTTTCTGTGCAATTTGATTTGAATCTACCTTGCATGTAAAAAGAAGCAAAAGCTGCCATTAGCATCTGCATAGAGGTAAAGAATGTTTCCTCAAATATGAGTACATGTATATCTACAAAGGTCTCTGTTCACCGTCTAGGGAAATGTATAATTCATATGCATTCATAGATATGTATCAAGCAGCTGCATACTTTTCTTATCTTGAAAATACAAACATGGGCAATGCATGCTAAATTTCAATTAATACTTTGTGCTTTGGCACATGACGTAGTGTTTTACATGTATACAGTTTCTCTATCATAAAGCTTACATGAGAGTTTTTCTTCCTGAAAGCTTTTAACTTGAATACAAGTAACTGCATGCAGCATTCAATAATATTTCAGTCATATGATAAAGACATTTTAGTGGGCCATGTCTTTGCTGGGTTAAGCAGATAAAGGCTTGGGCTTTGTGCCTCCATGCTCAAGGACACAGCATGATGTAGTGTTGTAAGTGGGATCAAACAAGGATTTCCTCATACTGAGTGCCTTTAACTCTTTACTGATCAATTCTGTATTTTAACAATGCCAAGCAGACTTTGGAGAACATATTGGGAAACCAAGGAGAAAATGCTGGCTTGCAGCATTTTCTTCTTTTCCCTCAGTCTTTTCTGCTCTTTCAAAAGCAAATCTCATTACTTGGGCCACATTGTATTTTTTGTCTGCAAATGCTTTCAGTTCCAAAATTTTGACATCTAGGAGAGTTAATCATTGGGCAATTATAAGCAGAGGACCACAAACTACACTATATTGGCTTATTATCCCCTGCTGAAGGCCATGTGATAAAGTTTTTGCGTTGTCTGTCCATTTGTCCATCCATCCATCTGTCCGGACACATTTCTTCCAAAATCCTTGTCGAAATTTGATGAAACTTCATACATGTGTGTCTTTCGATAGTTCGCCAATATTTATTTTTTGTTTTTATGATTTAAGGCTGTGTCATGGAAAAAGGGGGCTTTTTCAGTGGGGGATATCATTTCAATGAAATAGCTTGTTTAACTTAACAAGTGCCTTGCATCACTCTCTCCCACCCTAGCTCTTTTCACTTTGAACCAACTGTCTGTTCAATAGATTGAAAGATTGATCTTTCAACTGGCCGAAAAACAAAGCTGCAAGGATCAATTGATTAACTGATTGATGTTTTACACCCATTTTTTAACAGCTGTATTTTTCAATCATATCACTATTAACAGCTCACTGATTTACTTGAGTTTTGGTTTGCAACAGTACTAGGCTAGGGCTGTGAAGTGTCTTACCCCAAAACACTCCCAGAATAAGCCAAATGTTCCAAGAGGATAGAACTGGGCCCACAGGTTATAAATCTTACATCTTCACTACAGAGCCATGTAGGACTCTTGAACTGCCAGATATGCACATATTGGCACATTCCTTTCAAAAGTGGCCTGCTGCAAGACCAAAAAAGTTGTGTGAAGGAGATGTGTTCATATGTATATGAGCCATTCTCTGGCAAAAGGGGGCTTAATGCATCTGCAAAAAAGTATCAACCCAGGTCAGCCTGCGGAGGCTTACCTGGGTCGAAACTTTTCGCTAATGGTCAATTTTCTGTATGTCCAAGGACCAGTCTACCACGTGATTCAGTAGGTTGTTGAAAAAAGTGGCTATTATGGATTCATAATTACATGTATGTGATGGCTTGATTGGTACAGTGCATCTGGGTGATGCTTTTAGCCCTTTTTGCCAGAGCATTGCTCATATATAAGTTTCATAACTTAGACTGCATGCAAAAATGTTTGAAATGTTACAAAAGTCTAAAAATCTTATTTTAGATGTAGATGGTATCTTTCAAGAGTTGCGCAATATCACATTTGAATGTAGAAATTCAAAGCAGCTTTCTTTCTCCTATTGGTATATCATTTATTCACAGTAATATAATCCTTTTCTACTCCAGTTTACAACTGTTTTAAAGCCCCTTTAACTCTTTACCAAACAAACAATCTTGTTTTTAACTGCTTTGAGGAAAAGAGCCTTTGAAAACATTGAGGGCAAAGGAGAAAATACTGGAGACCTGTATTTTCTCCTTTTCACTATGATTGCTACCCTTCCAAAACCAAAATTTAGTTTCTGAGTCACACTTTATTTGTGGTCTGAAATGCTAGTTTGGCTTAGTCAGAAATTATGTCATCCTGTAAATAGTCAAAAAACTAGTATAAATTGCACAAAGGACAAACACTAAAAAAAAAAAAACCGGAAGATACTGTTTTTCAGTAGGATGAGATGTGTTGTGGATGTGAGAGGCAATAATTTTTCTGCAAGAAATTACTCCTTTACCTACAACATTTTATGTTAAAGCTGCAAACTGTATGGATGTCTGCCCCACAGTTTTTGGTTATTATTCTGACACAATACTTGACACAGGCATATAAATGATCCATCTGTAGCTAAGAGATTTTGAAAATAAGGTTAATTCTATAATTTGTTGAAAGGTTCCCAGATGATCTTTTTGTCCATGACTTGAGTTTGTGCATGAGTGTGTTTTTCAGTCTATGTGTTCCTTACTGTTTTAGTTTTTATCATGGGGTCAAATCTTAACTCTTTACCACACGATCCTGACTTTTAGCGACCCTGTGAAAGAAGCCTTTTGAAAACATTGTGGGAAAAGGGGAAAATGCTGGTAACCAGCATTTTCTCCTTTTGCAACAATGTTTTCTACCCTGCCGAAAACAAATTTAAATTTTTCAGTCACATTTATTTTGTCGTCTGCAAACGATTTCAGTTTGGACCAGTCTAAAATTCTGTTGTTTGGTAAAGAGTTAACCCATTACCAACTATTTATTGTTTTTACTACTACCCTCAGGAAGGATGCCTCAGAAAACATTGTTTGTAAAGAGGCAAATGCTTGAAACCAATAAATTTTCCTTCAGCGACAAATTCTACCCTTTCATAAGTAGATCCCGTCATTTCAGGAACATGTACTTTTTCTAATCTGAAAGTGCTTTTATTATGGATGAGGCTAAACTTTGTTGTCTGGTTAAGACAAAATATAATACGATGGTTTAATTCTTTACCAAATAACAACATTTTAGACTTGTCCAAATTGAAAGCATTTGCAGTCGACAAATGTTGCTCAAATGACAAAATTTGTCTATGAACAGAATAGAAAACATAGTGGGAAAAGGAGAAAATGCTGGTTCCCAGGATTTTCCCCTTTTCCCATATTGTTTTCAAAAGGCCTTTTCTTCAGGGTCATCAAAACTTGTGATTGTGTGGTAAAGGGTTTAAGCCCACAACATTATAATTTTTTTTCTGAATTTCGGAAATTATAAACATCTTTTTATCTGTGCAATTTTTATGAGGCGTACCTGTCCTCTGCATATGTTTAACTCTTTATTTACCAAACGACAAAATTTTAGACTTTATATGAACCAAAAACTGAATTTTGTCTTTGGAGGATAGAAAACATACTGGAAAAAGGAGAAAATGCTGGTAATCAGCATTTTCTCGCTTTTTGCACGTAATTTTCAAAATGCTTCCTCCCCGTGGTTATGAAAACTTACACTTGTCTTATTAGCTCACCTGAGCACGAAGTGCTCATTGTGAGCTATTGTGATCGTGCTGTGTCCGTCGTCCATCGTGTGTCGTCAACTTTTACCTTGTGTACACTCTAGAGGCCACATTTTCAGTCCGATCCTCATGAAACTTGGTCAGAATGTTTGTCTTGATAAAATCTCGGACGAGTTCGAAATTGGGTCATGTGGGGTCAAAAACTAGGTCACTAGGTCAAATCATCGAAAAACCTTGTGTATGCTTTAGAGGCCACATTTTCAGTCCGATCCTCATGAAACTTGGTCAGAATGTTTGTCTTGATAAAATCTGGGATGAGTTGGAAATTGGGTCATGTGGGGTCAAAAACTAGGTCACTAGGTCAAATCTTCAAAAAACCTTGTGTACGCTCTAGAGGCCGCATTTTCAGTCAGATACTTGTGAAATTTGGTCAGAAAGTTTGTCTTGATAAAATCTTGGATGAATTTGAAATTGGGTCATGTGGGGCCAAAAACTAGGTCACTAGGTCAAATCATCGAAAAACCTTGTGTACGCTTTAGAGGCCACATTTTTAGTCAGATACTCGTGAAACTTGGTCAGAATGTTTGTCTCGATAAAATCTGGGACAAGTTTGAAATTGGGTCATATGGGGTCAAAAACTAGGTCACTAGGTCAAATCTTAGAAAAACGTTGTGTGTGCTCTAGAGGCCACATTTTCAGTCAGATACTTGTCAAATTTGGTCAGAATGTTTGTCTTGATAAAATCTCTGACGAGTTTGAAATTGGGTCATGTGGGATCAAAAACTAGGTCACTAGGTCAGATCTTCAGAAAACCTTGTGTACGCTCTAGAGGCCACATTTTTCGTCAAATACTTATGAAACTTGGTCAGAATGTTTGGCTTGATAAAATCTCACACAAGTTCAAAATTGGGTCATGTGGGGTCAAAAACTAGGTCACTAGGTCAAATCATCGAAAAACCTTGTGCACACTATAGAAGCCACATTTTCAGTCAGATACTTGTGAAATTTGGTCTTGTGAAATTTGGTCAGAATGTTTGGCCTATTGACTCAGGTGAGTGATCCAGGGCCATCATGGCCCTCTTGTTTCTTAGTAGTATTTGGTTTTCTTCCAACATTGTATTTTATAGGTGGTAAAACATATCACTCTTGGCATTGTCACAAATACAGAGATTGATCATTATGAACCTCTTCTTTGTTTGCCGCATTGCCTTTATGTTGTCCTCAATGCAACAAAAAGTCTTCTGCAGTATACAGTGATTTGGTTGGTTCTTTCAGTAGATTTGTATGTATAAGGTTTTTTCTATTCTGGCACATATTCTGTAGCAATACAGTGTATTTTCATCCAAGATTGTATGTCTTGAATATAATAATGATAAGTTTTAAGCAATCTGGTAGATCTATAGATATCCTTTTGATTGTTTTTGTACAAGTAAGTTAAACTGTACAATATTGTGTAGGATGGAGCGAGGGTGGGAGAAAGAGACTGGGAGAAGGGGCAAAAGAGATCTACTCTATGGTATCATGTGGGCTAAATTAGCAGCTCTATTAAATTTTTCGCCACAGAAAGATGTAGGATTGTTGTCTATTAAAAAGTCTAATAAAACTAGATGTAGATCTAGTTCGTTATTTGATTCCATTCTCTTCTATCCCCATTTCAGTATTTATTTGATCTACAACCTTTTATCCTACAATGCCGATTTCAACGACCCTGCAGAAAAAAACTTTTGGAAACATTGTGCGAAAAGGAGAAAATGCTAGTAGAACGCATTTTCTCCTTTTTCCATTCAGTTTCTTTTTAACCATAAAGCCTGAAGACAAATCCCATCATGTAGATCAACTTTAGTTCGTCATGTGGAAATACTTTGATTTTGGAACTGTCAAAAATTTAGCAAAAAATCCAGTTTTAACAACCCTTGGGATGAACTCTGTTGGAAACATTGTTGCAAAAGGAAATAATACTGGTAGATCCAATTAGTGGACCTAATGCTTCCTTTTATCACAAAAGTTTGGACGCCTACGAGACAAAGTTCATGTTTTCAGAAACTATTTTTGTTGATCTGCAAATAAATGTATCTCAATTAGGACAGGTCAGAATTTTGTTGTCTGGGAAATAGTTAACATGACTTACGCAAGGAGTAACATCCCCTGATAAAATGGCGTTAATTCGACGCAGAAAATTCGCACGGTCATTTAATTTGCTTGAAATCAGAAAGATACCACTAGTAATATATATTGGAATACTATTAACTATTTTACTAAATGCCGTACCTGGAGCCATTCCTCATGGGGTTGTCTTTGGGTACGGTGCCATATCCCAAACGTCAGAGTCTCCGGGTACGGTTCCGTACCTGGAGACTCTCAGGCTCGGGGTACTGTACCCGGAGACACTTCCAAAGGAATATCAATCAAACCCTATGTTATACTAAAATGATACATAGAATATAAATCATAAACATATCCATGTTGAAAATTATTTTTTGACAAAAAATTGTGATTCAGATGAGGGAAGTTGTCCTTGAAACATCATGGGAAGGAATAGGATGCAAGCCAATTTCTTTTGTTGTAATGTTTTCAAAAGCTTTGGGGAATGCATGGACTTATTTGTTTAAGGGTACATCAAGTAAATTTTTCTCACATGCACTTATTGAGTAGGAGAAAGAAAACCACAGATTTCTCCTCAATGTTTTGTTTTACTGCCATAATAACACTCAAAAGTTGTGCTTTGTGCTAATGTAGTAAAAATTTATTACCATTTATGAAATGGTTCTCTGTTTTAAGAGCTTTAGAAAGAGAATGATTTATAGCATATTGTGGATAAAAGAAAAGAAAAATGATATTTGTCACTGGATTTTTAGCTCACCTGAGCACGAAGTGCTCATGGTGAGCTATTGTGATCGTGCTGTGTCCGTCGTGTGTCGTCAACTTTTTACCTTGTGTATGCTCTAGAGGCCACATTTTCAGTCCGATCCTCATGAAACTTGGTCAAAGTGTTTGTCTTGATAAAATCTTGGACAACTTTGAAATTGGGTCATGTGCGGTCGAAAACTAGGTCACTTGGTCAAATCTTAGAAAAACCTTGTGTACGCTCTAGAGGCCACATTTTCAGTCCGATCTTCATGAAACTTGGTCAGAATGTTTGTCTTGATAAAATCTTGGACGAGCTTGAAAGTGGGTCATGTGCGGTCAAAAACTAGGTCACTAGGTCAAATCTTGGAAAAACCTTGTGTATGCTCTAGAGGCCACATTTTCAGCCAGATACTTGTGAAAGTTGGTCAAAATGTTTGTCTTGATAAAATCTCAGACAAGTTCGAAATTGGGTCATGTGGGGTCAAAAACTAGGTCACCAGGTCAAATCTTAGAAAAACCTTGTGTATGCTCTAGGGGCCACATTTTCGGTCCAATCCTCATGAAACTTGGTCAGAATGTTTGCCTTGATAAAATCTCAGACAAGTTTGAAATTGGGTCACATGGGGTCAAAAACTAGGTCACTAGGTCAAATCTTAGAAAACCCTTGTGTATGCTCTAGAGGCCACATTTTCAGCCAGATACTTGTGAAATTTGATCGAAATGTTTGTATTGATAAAAATCTCAGACAAGTTCGAAATTGCGTCATGTGGGGTCAAAAACTAGGTCACCAGGTCAAATCTTAGAAAAACCTTATGTACGCTCTAGAGGCCACATTTTCAGTCCGATTCTCATGAAACGTGGTCAGAATGTTTGTCTTGATAAAATCTCAGACAAGTTTAAAATTGGGTCACGTGGGGTCAAAAACTAGGTCACTAGGTCAAATCTTAGAAAAACTTTTTGTACGCTCTAGAGGCCACATTTTCAGCCAGATACTTGTGAAATTTGGTCAAGATGTTTGTCTTGATAAAATCTCAGACGAAACTGAAATTGGGTCATGTGGGATCAAAAACTAGGTCACCAGGTCAAATCTTAGAAAAACCTTGTGTACGCTCTAGAGGCCACATTTTCGGTCCGATCCTCATGAAACTTGGTCAGAATGTTTGTCTTGATAAAATTTCAGACAAGTTTGAAATTGGGTCACGTGGGGTCAAAAACTAGGTCACTAGGTCAAATCTTAGAAAACCCTTGTGTATGCTCTAGAGGCCACATTTCAGCCAGATACTTGTGAAATTTGGTCAAAATGTTTGTCTTGATAAAATCTCGGACGACTTCGAAATTGGGTCATGTGGGGTCAAAAACTAGGTCACTGGGTCAAAGCTTAGAAAAACCTTATGTACGCTCTAGAGGCATTTTCAGTCTGATCTTCATGAAACTTGGTCGGAATGTTTGTCTTGATAAAATCTCGGATGAGTTTAAAATTGGGTCATGTGCGGTGAAAAACTAGGTCACTAGGTCAAATCTTAGAAAAACCTTGTGTATGCTCTAGATGCCACATTTTCAGTCGGATACTTGTGAAACTTGGTCAGAATGTTTGTCTTGGTAAAATCTCGCACAAGTTCGAAAATGGGTCATGTGGGGTCAAAAACTAGGTCACTAGGTCAAATTTTAGAAAAACCTTGTGTGCGCTCCAGATTGATATATTGAATTGATTGAATGGTGTTTTACGCCGCTTTCGACAATATTTCAGTCATATCATGGTGACAGCTCACTTATTCATGTATTTCCTGGGTTTCACCAGTACTAGGCTGGGGCTCTGAAGTGTCTTGCCCAAGGACACTCCCACGAAAAACCCAGGGGATCCAGCGAGGCTCAAACCCGGGGCCCCCAGGTTACGAGTCCTACACTTTACCACCGAGCCACGCAGGACCCCTTGTGTGCGCTCCAGAGGCCACATTTTCAGTCAGATACTTGTGAAACTTGGTCAGAATGTTTGTCTTGATAAAATTCAGACAAGTTTGAAATTGGGTCATGTGGGGGAAAAACTAGGTCAATAGGTCAAATTAAAGAAATGCCTTGTGGGTACTCTAGAGGCCACATTTTTTGCTCAGTTGACTTGAAAATTGGTCAGAATGTTTTTCTTAATTAAGTCTCAGAAAACTTGAAATTGGGTCACCCAGGGTCATAAAGTAGGTCACTAGGTCAAATTAAAGAAATACCTTGTGGACACTCTAGAGGCCACATTTTTCGCTCAATTGACTTGAAAATTGGTCAAAACGTCTGTCTTAATTAAATCTTAGATGAGTTTGAAATTTGGTCACCTGGGGTCCTTTCGCCTATTGGCTCAGGTGAGCGATCCAGGGCCATTATGGCCCTCTTGTTTACTTAAAACCCATGGACAGAATTTGATATTTGAGAGAGCAGTTGCAGATAACAACATAAATTGGGCTCTTATTATGAAATGTGGCTTTTGGAGGTGTAGAAAACATCACCGCAAAAGGAGGAAAGGTTGGCTACAAGCATTTTATCAGTTTCCTATGACTTCTTCGAAAGCTTTCTTTCTCAGGGTTGAAAAATCATGGGATTGTTAGCCAAAGGTGAACCTATAACCGTACAAATACAATTTAAGTCCCTGTTTTTAGAAAACTTTTGAAAACATTGTTAGGAAAGGAGCAAATTCAGATATAACAAGGTATTTTTCTTGTTGTCAAGTTTTTCATAGTTTGAAAGAAGATACCGGTACTATTTTTTCCTCAATGGATGTGCTCTTTGTCGTATTTGTAATTGACTCAATCTAGAAGGTTTAACAACAGCCCATCCAGTTTTTGGTTTACCTATTTAGTGTCTGGATTGACTGTATTCGCTGTTGTGGACAGTGTGGATCAAGATCAGACCCCAAAGAATGCCAGTTGTGATTGATAATGGCCTACTGGCAACTGATTTGTTAATCCTTTGACTTTCAGAAAATAATGGCCAGTATATAGGCCTATTGGGTTAATGCAGTCTTTTCTACAGTTAGGTTGCCTGGTGTACCTTGTTGAAAAAAAGAAGGAATAACAGTCTATTTAGTTTTTGACATTTTTAGCTTTGATTGACAGTGTAATAATTGCATTGGTGATTGTTATCAGTTCAAAGTAGTCTTTCTGTTTAGCAATACTGGAAACATTCCCAGAAACTGATTTTTCACTTTTTCTTTTTTCAAAATCCATCATAGTATCGAATGTAATTGCAGTTATAACTTGACCATCATTAACCAAACAACATTTACCTTTGAATGATGTTTGTGTACATAACTTCATTACCGATATGCCTATTGAAATGTCTTTTGGAGACTTGGTGTATGCAGAAAAGTGTCAACTCTTTACCACACAGTCCTGAGTTTTAACGACACTGAAGAAGAAGCCTGTTGAAAACATTGTGGGAAAAGGAGAAAATGCTGGTAACCATCATTTTCTCCTTTTCACACAATGTTTTCTACCCTTTCCAAAACAGATTTCAATTTTTCAGTTACATTTATTTTGCCATCTGCAAATGCTGTGAATTCGGACGTCTAAAATTTTGTCGTTTGGTAAAGAGCTAATCCACAGTACAGGTAGTCAATGCATAAAATTGACATTTTCCTGTATAGTAGAATTGATCCTGCTGTTGCAATTGCCAGGCTGTTCATGATAGAATATCTCACAAAAATTACAGTGTAGATCAAACACTAGACTGTTGTTTGACACAGTCTAATCTTGGTCTGTCATTATCTGAAAAAAGACATTATGTTGTTATTGCCACTTAACCTGTAGAGTGCAAAATAAACTCAAAAGGCATTTTCATTTAGAACCTGTACATCTATAACAAACTTGTCTCACAATGTTCTATTGATTTTGTTTCCCAGTACAGCTAACGCCAAGCCTGGTACGTCAGCTGGTAATGAGCTGGGCTTGAAGCTGGGATCCCTTGTTTGAATCCTCAGCATGGCAGATTTCTTTCAGAGGATTGATGCATGATAGTCACAGCAACAGGATTTGTTCCTCTCTCACTGCTGATCATTGTTTTGATGATTATTAAGTGGGAAAGAAGTCAGTGGTTTGGGAAGAATACTTTGCAAAGTACTAGTAAATAGTAAAAGAATCTCCAGAAAAGCATGGATAGGCTCACTTGCCATTTGGCTATAACTGGAATTATTTTGAAAATGGCATTCACAACCATACAAACAGTTCATCTGAGTGAAAAATTCTTTTGTAAGGTAAAGTTAGAATTACTAAGATTTAAGTGTTATTTACTATTTACCAAACAATCAAGAATTTTAATGAGCCTGAAGAAGAAGGCTTTTGAAAACATTGTGAGAAAAGGAGAAAATGCTGGTAACAAGCCTTTTCTCCTTTTCCACAATGTTTTCTCCATTTCAAAGACAGGTATTATCATTTGAACTACATTTATTTTGTTGTCCGCAAATGCTGTTAATTTTGCCTCGTCCAGAATTTTTGTCATGTGGTAAAGAGTTAAGGGTGTCATTTAGGTTCTTTGAGTGGATTATTGTACTGTATTGAATATTTGTGCAGTCAATTTTATGCTTCATCTTTATGTTCCTTTAACCCTTTACCACACAATCCAGACTTTAAACAACCCGCAGAAGCAAGGCTCTTGAAAAAATTGAGGGAAAAGAAGAGAATGCTGGTAACCAGCATTTTCTACTTTTCCCACAATGTATTCTACCCTGTCAAAGACGGAAATCATCATTTATGCTACATTTAATTGTTGTCTGCAGGTGCTATGAATTTGGTGTGGGCTAAGATTGTTTTGTTTGGCAAAGAATTATCCTTTAGGGAATGATTCCTTGATGGTATGCCCGAGGGAAGACAGCATTTGAAAACATCATGGAAACATGATTTTCTTTTTATCCACAATATTTTTCTTACCCTTTAAAAAAAAATCCAATCATTTGATGGACATTTACTTTGTTGTCTGCAGTTGCTAATTATTTTAATTTGGACAATTTTGAAATTTTAATTACAGTATGTTCAATCGAGGACTAAGTCACCTCAGTGGTTGGCAGACTGGAAGGGTTCTGACCAAAGTCCTAATCCTGTGTTACTGTGTACATAATATTGTCACCTATTGTTAAAACATTTAAGTTCAACCTTAGAATGCCAGATTAAAAAAAAAAGACATATTAAGACATATTTAGTCCCAAAAAAGATCCAGATATTATTACTACTTTTTGCAGGCATTGTAGATCGAAGATAAGATTGCATGACAGCATGGTGAAGTTACATTGAATGACTGTATAGTGAAGCCTGGTATTGATATACAGTGGCTGCAAAAGGACCCCAAATGTTAACTGCTGACATGATAAAATGGAAATTTTCTGTCAATGATAGAAGGTCAAATATTGTGATTTCAGTGTTTTTTAGCTGGAAAAACCTCACCTTATCAAATAATGTAGATCCAAATCAGACTGCATGTTTTGGTCATTAATATGTTTTTTAGCTCCACTGGCCGAAGGCCAGCGGGCTTATGTCATGGCCCGGTGTCTGTCGTGCGTCCGTGCGTGCGTGTGTCCGTCCGTGTGTCCGTCCGTGCGTTAAGTTTTATTTCAAACATCTTCTTCTCTGAAACCACCCATCCAATTTTCATGAAACTTCACAGAAATGATCCTGCCATGGTCCTCTTCAGAATTTCGTGAAAGAATTTGATTCCTTCAAAAACTCTGGTTGCCATGGCAACAAAACTGAAAAATATTGGAAATCTTTAAAAATCTTCGTCTGAAACCATAAGGCATAGGGCTACCAAATTTGGCATGTAGCTTTATGTAGTTGACCTCTATCAAGTTTCTTCTTATAGCCCTGGGGTCAAAATTGGCTCTGCCCCAGGGGTCACAAGTTTTACATAGGCTTATATAGAGAAAACTTTAAAAATCTTCCTGTACCTAGCTATAAGGCCTAGAGCTAACAAATTTTGCATGTAGCTATATCTAGTGGGCCTCTACCAAGCTGGCCAAACTTTTAGCCCTGGGGTCAAAATTGGCCCACCACAGGGGTCTCAAGTTTTACATGGGCTTACATGGTGACAACTTAAGAAATCTTCCTGTTTTGATTTTTTTTTTTAAATTAGCCTTGCATCAGGGGTCTTATGTTTTACAGAGGCTTCATAATGGTCAAAAATTGAAAATCACCTTATTTATAACCATACAGCATAGACTTGTATTATTTTGGCATGTAGCTTTATCTTGTGGACCTCTACCAGGAGCCAAGTAATTATAGCTCTGGGATCAAAAATGGCTTTGCCCTGCGGGTCTCAACTTTCACATGGGCTTTTACAGAGAAAACTTTGTAAGTCTTCATTTTGAAACCATTTGGTTCAGAATTGAAATGTTTAGTATTGATGGTTTATATTTATAAGCCAGTGGAGCGATACAGGGCCATCATGGCCCTCTTGTTTTTAGCTCACCTTAGCACAACGTGCTAAAGGTGAGCTATTGTGATCGCCCTATGTCCGGCGTCCGTCGTCCGTCGTCTGTCGTCTGTCGTCCGTCGTCCGTCAACAATTTCTTTAAACATCTTCTTCTCCTAAACCACTGGGCCAATCTTGATGAAACTTGGCAGGGATGTTCCTTGGGTGAAGCTCTACCAAAACTGTTCAAAGAATTGAATTCCACCCACGACTCTGGTTGCCATGGCAACAAAAAGGAAAAAAAAGCAAAATCTTTGAAAATCTTCTTCTCTGAAACTAGAAGGCGCAGAGCTTTGATATTTGGTATGTAGCATCTCCTAGTGGACCTCTACTAAGTTTGTTCATTTGATGCCCCTGGGGTCAAAACTGGCCCCGCCCCAGGGGTCACAAGTTTGAGCATAGTCATAAAGAAGGAAAACTTTAAAAGTCTTCTTCTCTAAAACTTGAAGGCGTAGAGCTTTGATATTTGGCATGTAGCATCTCCTAGTGGACCTCTACCAAGTTTGTTCATATGATGCCCCTGGGGTCAAAACTGGCCCCGCCCCAGGGGTCACAATTTCCGACATAGGAACAAAGAAGGAAAACTTTAAAAATCTTCTTCTCTAAAACTAGAAGGCATAGAGCTTTGATATTTGGCATGAAGCATCTCCTAGTGGACCTCTACCAAGTTTGTTCATATGATGCCCTTGGGGTCAAAACTGTCCCCGCCCTGGGGGTCACAAGTTCGAACATAGGAACAAAGAGGGGAAACTTTAAAAATCATCTTCTGTGAAACTGAAAGGCGTAGAGCTTTGATATTTGGTATGTAGCATTGCCTAGTGGACCTCTACCAGCTTTGTTCATATGATGCCCTTGGGGTCAAAACTGGCCCTGCCCTGGGGGTCACAAGTTTGAGCATAGTAACAAAGAAGGAAAAAATTTAAAAATCTTCTTCTCTGAAACTTGAAGGCGTAGAGCTTTGATATTTTGCTTGTAGCATCTCCTAGTGGACCTCTACCAAGTTTGTTCATATGATGCCCCTGGGGTCAAAACTGGCCCCGCCCCGGGGGTCACAATTTCCAACATAGGAACAAAGAAGGAAAACTTTAAAAATCTTCTTCTGTAAAACTAGAAGGCATAGAGCTTTGATATTTGGCATGGAGCATCTCCTAGTGGACCTCTACCAAATTTGTTCATATGATGCCCTTGGGGTCAAAACTGGCCCTGCCCCGGGGGTCACAAGTTCGAACATAGGAACAGAGAAGGAAAATTTTAAGAATCATCTTCTCTGAAACTGGATGGCGTAGAGCTTTGATATTTGGTATGTAGCATCGCCTAGTAGACCTCTACTAAGTTTGTTCATATGATGCCCTTGGGGTCAAAATTGGCCCCGCCCCGGGGGTCACAAGTTCAAACATAGGAACAAAGAAGGAAAACTTTATTTTTTTTTTTTCTCTTAAATGGGAAGGCATAGAGCTTTGATATTTGGTATGTAGCATCTCCTAGTGGACTTCTACCAAGTTTGTTCTAAGGATGCTGCTTGGGTCAAAACTGGCCCAGCCCTGGGGTCACAAGTTCGAACATAGGAACAAAGAAGGAAAACTTTAAAATTCTTCTTTTCTGAAACCGAAAGGTGTGGAGCTTTGATATTTGGTATGTTACATCTCAGAGTGGACCTCTACCAAGTTTGTTCATATGATGCCCCTGGGTCAATACTGGCCCCGCCCCGGGGGTCACAAGTTCGAAGATAGGAACAAAGAAGGAAAACTTTAAATTTCTTTTTCTCTTAAACGGGAAGGTATAGAGCTTTGATATTTGGTATGTAGCATTGCCTAGTGGACCTCTACCAAGTTTGCTCAATTGCCTTGAAAATTAGTTAGAAAGTTTGTCTTTATATATAAAGTCTCACATAAGATGAATTTGGGTCAACTTGGGTCATAAACTAGTTCACTGGGTCAAATTAAAGAAATACCTTGTTTGCACTCTGGAGGCCACATTTATTGCTCAAATGACCTGAAATTTGGCCAGAATGTTTGTCTTGATGAAATACCAGATGAGTTTGGATTTGGGTCATCTGGAACCATAAACTAGGTCACTAGGTCAAAATAAAGAAATACCTTGTGGGCACTCTAGAGGCCACATTATTTGCTTAATTGCGTTGAAAATTGGTCAGAATATTTGTCTTTGTAAAATCTCACATGAGTCTGAGTTTGGGTCAACTGGAGTCATAAACTAGTTCACTTGGTCAGATTAAAGAAATAGCTAGTGGGCACTCTAGAGGCCACATTTATTATTCATTTGATTTGAAAATTGGTTAAAAGGTTTCTTTTGATATAGTCAAAGACCAGTTCAAATTTGGGTCACCTGGGGTCATAATCTAGGTCACTAGGTCAAATTAAAGAAATATCTTTAGGACACTTGAGGCCACATTTTTTGCTCAGTTGACTTGAAAATTGGTCAGAATGTTTGTCTTTATGAAATATGAGTTTCAAATTGGGTCACCTGCGGTCAAAGACTAGGTCACATGGTCAAATTAAAGAAAAACCTGTAAGGCACTCTACTAAGGTGAGCGACCCAGGGCCATCATGGCCCTCTTGTTTTAGCTCACCTGAGCACAACGTGCTCAAGGGGAGCTTTTAGGGTCACCCAGTGTCCGTCGTCCGTCGGTCGTCGTGCGTTGTCAACAATTCTTTAAACATCAACTCCTCCTAAACCGCTGGGCCAATTTGGACCAAACTTGGCTGGAATGTTCCTTTGGAGGTCCTCTTTAAAAATTGTTCGTAGAATTTGATTCCGTCAAAAACTCTGGTTGCCATGGCAACAAAATGGAATTTTTTAGGAAATTCTTTAAAAATCTTCTTCTCTGAAACCGCTGGCCAGATTTTAAAATAATTTCACAGAGATGTTCCTTGGGTGACCCTTTTCAAAAATTGTTTGCGAAATTTTGATCCGTCAAGAAACATGGCTCTGGTGAATGGGGGCTTCTTGCACTATACAGAAATGAAGGAATTCTTAAAAATTCTTCTTCTCTGAAACCGCTGGCCAGATTTTAGAATAATTTCACAGAGATGTTCCTTGGGTGACCCTTTTTAAAAACTGTTCGCAAAATTTTGATCCGTCAAGAAACATGGCTCTGGTGAATGGGGGCTTCTTGCACTATACAGAAATGAAGAAATTCTTAAAAATTCTTCTTCTCTGAAACCGCTGGCCAGATTTTAGAATAATTTCACAGAGATGTTCCTTGGGTGACCCTTTTCAAAAATTGTTCGCGAAATTTTGATCCGTCAAGAAACATGGCTCTGGTGAATGGGGGCTACTTGCACTATACAGAAATGAAGAAATTCTTAAAAATTCTTCTTCTCTGAAACCGCTGGTCAGATTTTGAAATAATTTCGCAGAGATGTTCTTTGGTTGACCCTTTTCAAAAATTGTTCGTGATATTTTGATCCGTCAAGAAACATGGCTCTGGTGAATGGGGGCTACTTGCGCTATAGGGAAATGAAGAAATTCTTAAAAATTCTTCTTCTCTGAAACCGCTGGCCAGATTTTAAAATAATTTCGCAGAGATGTTCCTTGGGTGACCCTTTTCAAAAATTGTTTGCGAAATTTTGATCCGTCAAGAAACATGGCTCTGGTGAATGGGGGCTACTTGCACTATACAGAAATGAAGAAATTATTGAAGATTCCTCTTCTCTGAAAGCACTGATCAGATTTTGAAATAATTTCTCAGGGATGTTCTTTGGGCGACCCTTTTAAAAAAGTGTTCATGAAATTTTGATATGTCAAGAAACATGGCTCTGGTGAATGGGGGCTACTTGCACTATACAGAAATGAAGGAATTCTTGAAAATTCTTCTTCTCTGAAACGGCTGTTCAGATTTTAAAATAATTTCACAGAGATATTCCTTGGGTGACCCTTTTCAAGAATTGTTCGTGAAATTGTGATCCGTCTAGAAACATGGCTCTGGTGAATGGGGGCTATTTGCACTATATGGAAATGAAGGAATTCTTGAAAATTCTTCTTCTCTGAAACCACTGGTCAGATTTCAGAATAATTTCACAGCAATGTTCCTTGAATGACCCTTTTCAAAATTTGTTCGCGAATTGTGTGTAAAATTTTGATTCATAAAAAAACATGACTGTAATGGGCGGATCTTATTTTCACTATGGGTGCTAGAAGAAATCCGTTGAAAATCTTTTCTGAAAACACTGGAGTAATTTCAATCAAATTTGGATGGATTGATTTCTGGGTGGCCCTCTTGAAAAATTAGTAGACTCTAGTGAAATTTTGATTTTGTGAAAAAACATGGCACAACTGGGCGTGATGTATTTCCACTATGTGTTCACATTATGTTGTACAACACCAGTGAATATGCTTTATATCAAATTAATCAGTTTCTGTTTCAATTTAGAAAAAATTCTTTAAGAATTTTCTTCTTTGAAACAAAATCCAACCAAACTTGACTGGATTGATCCCTGGCCATTTTTGGGGGACTTCTTTTGTCCCTGCAAACTCGAAGAAGTTCTTTAACCCATTACCACACAATCCCGACTTAACGACCCTGAAAGAAAAGCCTATTGAAAACATGGAGGGAAAAGGAGAGCTTTGATATTTGGCATGAAGCATCTCCTAGTGGACCTCTACCAAGTTTGTTTATATGATGCCCTTGGGGTCAAAACTGGCCCTGCCCTGGGGGTCACAAGTTTGAACATAGGAACAAAGAGGGGAAACTTTAAAAATCATCTTCTCTGAAACTGGAAGGTGTATAGCTTTGATATTTGGTATGTAACATTGCCTAGTGGACCTCCACCAAGTTTGTTCATATGATGCCCCTTGGGTCAAAACTGGCCCCGCCCCGGGGGTCACAAGTTTGAGCATAGTATCAAATAAGGAAAACTTTAAAAATCTTCTTCTCTGACACTTGAAGGTGTAGAGCTTTGATATTTGGCATGTAGCATCTCCTAGTGGACCTCTACCAAGTTTGTTCATATGATGCCCCTGGGGTCAAAACTGGCCCCGCCCCGGGGGTCACAATTTCCAACATAGGAATAGAGAAGGAAAACTTTAAAAATTTTCTTCTCTAAAACTAGAAGGCATAGAGCTTTGTAATTTGGCATGAAGCATCTCCTAGTGGACCTCTACAAAATGACTTCATATGATTCCCTTGGGGTCAAAACTGGCCCTGCCGAAGGGGTCACAAGTTCGAACATAGGAACAAAGAGGTAAAACCTTAAAAAATCACCTTCTCTGAAACTGCAAGGCGTAGAGCTTTGATATTTGGTATGTAGCATCTTCTAGTGGACCTCTACCAAGTTTGTTCATATGATGCCCCTGGGGTCAAAACTTGCCCCGCCCCGGGGGTCACAATTTCCAACATAGGAACAAAGAAGGAAAACTTTAAAAATCTTCTTCTCTGAAACTAGAAGGCATTGAGCTTTGATATTTGGTATGTAGCATCTTCTAGTGGATCTCTACCAAGTTTGTGCATATGATGCCCTTGGGGCAAAAGTTGGCCCTGCCCCGGGGTCACAAGTTCGAACATAGGAACAGAGAAGGAAAACTTTAAGAATCATCTTCTCTGAAACTGGAAGGCGTAGAGTTTTGATATTTGGTATGTAGCATCGCCTAGTAGACCTCTACTAAGTTTGTTCATATGATGCCCTTGGGGTCAAAAGTTCAAACATAGGAACAAAGAAGGAAAACTTTAAAATTCTTCTTTAATACTGGAAGGTGTAGAGCTTTGATATTTGGTATGTAGTGATTCTCTTCTAAGTTTGTTTGCCCATCTAAGCGCAACAAGTTCATTGAGTTCAAAATTGGGTCATCTGGGGTCATAAACTAGGTCACTAGGTCTAATTAAAGAAATACCTTGTTGGCACTCTCATTATTTGCTCAATTGCCTTGAAAATTAGTTAGAAAGTTTGTCTTTATAAAGTCTCACATAAGATGAATTTGGGTCAACTTGGGTCATAAACTAGTTCACTGGGTCAAATTAAAGAAATACCTTGTTTGCACTCTGGAGGCCACATTTATTGCTCAAATGACCTGAAATTTGGCAAGAATGTTTGTCTTGATGAAATACCAGATGAGTTTGGATTTGGGTCACCTGGAACCATAAACTAGGTCACTAGGTCAAAATAAAGAAATACCTTGTGGGCACTCTAGAGGCCACATTATTTGCTTAATTGCCTTGAAAATTGGTCAGAATATTTGTCTTTGTAAAATCTCACAAGAGTCTGAATTTGGGTCAACTGGGGTCATAAACTAGGTCACTTGGTCAAATTAAAGAAATAGCTAGTGGGCACTCTAGAGGCCACATTTATTATTCATTTGATTTGAAAATTGGTTAAAATGTTTCTTTTCATATAGTCAAAGACCAGTTCAAATTTGGGGTCATAATCTAGGTCACTAGGTCAAATTAAAGAAATATCTTTAGGGCACTCAAGGCCACACTTTTTGCTCAGTTGACTTGAAAATTGGTCAGAATGTTTGTCTTCATGAAATATGAGTTTGAAGTTGGGTCACCTGCGGTCAAAAACTAGGTCACATGGTCAAACTAAAGAAAAACCTTTAAGGCACTCTACTAAGGTGAGCGACCCAGGGCCATCATGGCCCTCTTGTTTACAATTTCCCTAGTGACAGCAATTGAAACCATTGTGGAAGTAGGAGTTGGAATTTCTGTATTTTGAACATTTTTAGCTTTTGGCTTCGTACATCAGGATTTTTAGCTAACAGATCAGGGTTTTACCTCCATTATATTTTGCACTGCCTATCAGCAGAGCACACAGAGTAATATTGGTCAGGACATGAGAAGAATGAACTAGGTGAATTGTGTGTGGCCATAAAATACATGTATCTGCGGAACATGAGATCAAAAGTCAACCAAGCAAGCCAAACTAGATACCTGCATTAGAGATCCAGTGGATATTCAAATCAGTAAAATGTTATTTCTTGACTAAAAACCAGTGTTGTGAGTCATCAGTAGAATTGTCTCATTGAGACAATTATATTGAGTACTCACAACATAGGTTTTGTTCAAGAACTGAGGTTATATTACCCATTGAACTAAAAGGCACTCACCTTTAGCTGCTGCATGAAAGCATACCATTCCATGAAGAGTGGATTCTGTTGTTACAAGTGTTTTATCTATAAAACAACAGGTATAGATGTTCCCCATACCCAACAGTGTTGACAGTTACACCCACAGAAAAGGTTTTTACTAGCATACCACCCATGCCATAATAATTCATTGATGTCAGGTTTCACTTTAGGAATTCTGGGTGATTTAGGCTCTATCGTCATCGTACAATCCCATACTGTGCATCTTCATGCTTTATGCTGCAAAAATGTCAATTCCTTCATTTATCCTTTCCCTCCTTCATACATTTTTCTCATACACAAGGGCTAGGCTTCTTTGGGGGATAATTTTACTATACACCCATCAGCAGTTCCAAAGGATGTATTATCAAGGAGTTGAAGAAATGTGAAATGTGACTGAAATGATAGAAAAAAAATTGTGGGAAGAGGAATACATTCTGGTTAATAGCATTTTCTGCTTCTACAGTGTTTTCAAAAGCTACTATCTCATAGTTGTAAATACTCTGAGTTGTTTGATAAAGTGTTAGGTCCAAGAGAGTTTGCGTTATAAAGAACTGTTTTTCTTTTGTTTTTTTTTTACTATTGTTTTTGTGGTTGTATTTAATGCCAGTTGGAGCAGATCTTAGCTCCACTGGTCAAAGGCCATTGAGCTTTAGTCATGCTTACACTCTGTGTCTTTAGTGTGTATGTGTCTGTGTACATGTCATAGCTTTTGATTCAAACATCTTCTCTGAAACAATCCATCCATTTTTTACAAAACTTCACAAAAATAATCTTGTCATGATCCTCATCAGAACCTCATGACAGAATCTGATCCTGGCGAAAACTCTGGTTGCCATGGCAGCATAACTGAAAATATTTTTAAAAAGTCTTCAAAACCTTCATTTGGATTTCTCTACAAATTGACAAAAATGGTCTTTGGTTGCCCTCTTTCAGATTTCTTGGTATAGCTGTTTTTGGTTGGGCTTAATCATCAGTGATAAGCTATAGTTCAGCTTATATAAAATTTTATTGTTTATGAAGAAGTGCAGTGATTCAGGGCCATCATGGCCCTCTTGTTTTAGTTTTATCATGGACTGCTGCATGCCAAACCACACAGTCCTGGTCTAGCTAAACAAGAACTGTGCAGATGCCTGCAATCTAGAAAGATCCAAATGTTGAACATATTTGTTTTGTCCATTTTTCTTGCATCATGTCAGGTTTATTAAAAATTGCTTTATTTTTGTATTTCAGGGAAGTTCTCTTGTTTGGGAAGATTTTACTTCCAAAGCCACAAAGCTTCACACTTCTCTAAAGTAAGTATAATTTTTGGTGAAAAATATTATTTTGGTATTTATGATTTGTCAGTCTTCATACCAGTAGCTTCATTGTCCATGAATGAGAATAATGGCCCCATAATTGGTTTTTTCTCTAAATGGATATACACTGTATTGTCACAAATAAAGATTGTTATTGTTTAGACTGAGAGAATTTGCATTCTTAAGCTACATTAGTTTTTTTGCTGACAAGTTGATGACACCAGAATTAAGGGATACCTAAAGTTTAACACTTACAGAGGAAGAACATTCCAAATTTTTTACTATTGATTACCATAGTGACACCTGCCCTGTGTGGTCAGTGACATTGCAACATTTATATCAGATCAGTTTTTTACTAACACAGTTTTTCTTACATTCACATTGCCAGGATTACTATTACTTTGTTCCAAAACAATAGAATTGGTACCAAAGTCTATTGGGATATTTGTTTGTATCACCGATGATATCATAAAATTACTTGGTTTACTGCACTATGCTAAAATGTTTTCCTTTATGTTAGTTATGCAAGAAAACTCCCAGATACTTTTCAACATGACTATAGTATATCCCTGTGATTAACTCTTTACCAGCTGACAAAATTGTTCACTTGTCCAAAGTGAAACCATTTGCAGATGACATATTAAATGTGGCTCATATGGTGAAATTTGCCTTTAAAAGTGTAGAAAAGATTGTGGGAAATGTTTACCAGCATTGTCTCCTTTCCCAATGATGTTTTCAAAAGCCATCTTCCTGAGGGTCAAAGCCAGCTTCCTTGGGTAATCTCTGTATATTTGTTGGTAAAGTGCTAACTCTTTACCTTCTCAGAAAATCCATGTTGTCAGCACTTGAAGAGGATATCTTAAATGTTGCTGTGATTCTTTTAAGATTTAACCCTTAGGCTGGTACTTAAGTTAACCCTTTGCCTGTTAACGACCCTGAGGAAGAAGGCTTTTGAAAACTTTGTGGGAAAAGGAGAAAATGCTGGTGACCAGCATTTTCTGCTTTTCCCACAATGTTTTCTATCCTTTCAAGGACAAATCCCATCAGTTAAGCCACAGTGCAACTGTCTTCTGCAAAAGCTTTCATTTTGTACCTGTCTAGAATTTTGTCGTTTGGTAGAGTTAAATTAATACATGTATGGTTCTACCTGCATTTAACAAGTACCTAAGGGACATTGAAAATGTGCTTGCTCAGGACAGGTGCTTGCTCAATACAGGTACATTTCAATGTATTTGTCCTCATATCATATGCTTGCCTAATACAGGTTGCTTGCTAAATAGAAGTGGCCACTAAACAGGTATTTCCAGTTTGAAGCTTGTAAAGCTGTTACAGTGATCAAATTCATGGTTGTTTCCTTTAAAAGTATTTGACTGTGGTGATTCAAGATCAGACTGCTTATTATGTGCATTTTGATCTTGATCTGTCCATAAGGGATTCAAGATTGCCATATAGTATATGTTTAGAGGTACATAGGTGTTTATGATATGAAAGGGGGGTTTTGTTAGTTTGTTTTAAAATCCCTTTAAAAGCAGCCAGCTCTTGTTTTAAAAAAAGATGATTGTGCAAGATAAAATGCCTGACAGTATGACCCACTTTGATAAAAATCAGAGTTTAAGTGAACATTGAATTGTTTATACTTGTGTAATAACAAGTTGTTGTAATTAGAGTTCAAATAAAATAACCATGTGTGAAGTGCTCTTTTCAGAATGTTTACTATTTACCAGATGACAAACTTTTGGAGTAATAAAGGCCTAATGCTGGAACTTGTTGTACCACACAGCAGTACCTGAACCCTTTACCATGCAATCCCCAGTTTCAATGACCTCGAGAAAGAAAACTTTTGAAAACATTGTGGGAAAAGGAGACAATGCTGGTAACCAGCATTTTCTCCATTTCCCACAATGTTTTCTATCATACCAAAGAGAACCTTGAGGGTGCCAATCAAACAAAATGGTGAATTTTAGTCCGACAAACTGGCAGATGTAATTGCAGTTTTCAAGATTAGAATATATCATCATGGCAGAGAGTGGATTCAAGATCAGACTCAACAGTTCCATCTGTATTTTTGCTCTAAAGAAATACATCTGGTAACAAAGTAACAAGTGTGTTTGTTTTTGTTTCAGGTCAACATTGATAGCTGTTGCTGGTTTTCTTGATGCTTTCCAGAAAGTAGCTGATATGGCTACTTCTTCTAGAGGTAAGTTTAGACTATTTGCTTGCTTGAACTAAATGTTGAAATAATGAAAAATCCGATAGAAATTAAATGGTGGTTGCGAATTGTACAGACTGTATACCATTATGTAATTTTTAGAAAATGTTTATTCATACCAAACAAAAGCCTGTCTTAACCGCAAGAAAATGGGCTTTTGAGAACATTGTTGACATCGGAGAAAATGGTTATTTAACCAGCATTGCACTGTCTTTGCATTCTGATCATGATCTACCATGCCTGCAAAAGTAACTAAGGTTATGCGCAGGGTTTTGAGGTTTTATGTGGAAGTCGTAAAATCAGTGAAAATATATGTATATATCGATAAAAGTGGTTTTATTTTGGTTGTGAAATATAGTGGTATTTCATTTATGAATAGGTGTCTTGCTGGAAGAAAAGGAAAGAAACTGATAATGTTGACCCTTTGCCACACAATACCATGTTTCCGTGAACCTGGAAAAGACAGCATTTGAAAACATGGTTGAAAAAAAAAAGGAGAAAATGCTAGTAACCAGCATTTTCTCCTTTTCCCAACAAATAATACTCATCTTGGATTTTTGTGGGCTTCTCTTTAGCTCACCTGGGCATGAAGTGCTCAAGGTGAGCTTTTGTGATGCTGTTGTGTCCGGCATCCGTTGTGCATTGTCCGTTGTGCATTGTCCGTCGTGCATCGTGCGTCGTCAAGGCATCAACAGTTACCTTGTGTGCACTCTAGAGGCCACATTCTCAATCATATACTCATGAAACTTGTTCAAAATCTTTGTCTTGATAATATCTCGGACAAGGTCGAAATTGGGTCATACCGGGTCAAAAAGTAGGTCACCAGGTCAAAATTTGGAAAAAACCTTGTTTGCACTCCAGAGGCCACAGTTTTAGTCCATTACTCATGAAACTTGGTCAGAATGTTTGTCTTGATGAAGTCTCAGACAAGTGCAAAATTAAGTCATGCTGGGTCAAAAAGTAGTTTACCAGATCAAATTTTAGAAAAAACCTTGTGTGCACTATTGAGGCCACATTTATAGTCTAATATTTATGAAACTTGGTCAGAATACTTTCCTTGATGATGTTAAGGACAAGTTCGAAACAGGGTCATGTTGGGCCAAAAAGTAGGTCACTGAGACACATCTTAGAAAAACCTTGTGAGCACTCTAGAGGCCACATTTTGAGCCAGAAACTCATGAAACTTAGTCAAAATGTTTGTCTTGATGATGTATCAGACAAGTTTGAATTTGGGTCATGTCGGATCAAAAAGTAGGGCACCCTGCCAAATTTTAGAAAAACCTTGTGTGCACTCCAGAGGCCATATTTTCAGTCAAATACTTACGAAACTTGGTCAGAATGTTTGTCTTGATGAAATTTAGCACAAGTTCAACATTGGGTCATGTCAGGTCAAAAAGTAGGTCATTAGGCCAAATCTTAAAAAGAAAAAAAAAAAAAAAAACTTGTGAGCACTCTAGAGGCCACATTCTCAGATCAGTTCAAATGAAAGTTGGTTAGAATGTTTATCTTGATGATATATCAGATAAGTTCAAATTTGGGTCTTGTTGAGTCTAAAAGTAGGTCTCTGGGACAAATCTTAGAAAAATCTTGTATGCAATCTGGAGGCCACATTTCAGAATGTTTATCTTGATGATATCTCTGACAAGTTAAACAATAGGTCAAGGAGGTCAAAAAGTAGGTCATGAACACCCATGTGATTTACATCATTACAACCAGGATCTTTTCAGCTTTATCAACCTTAGATGACCATACTCAGGTGAGCGCTTTAGGGCCAATGGTCCTCTTGTTTGGAAAAGTAGTGCTTACTTGTCACAAGCAGGTGCTCCTTTTGTGTTGAAAAATCACTCTTTAAAAATCTTTTGTTCCATTTGCTTCAATTTTCTGTACTTTCCCATTATTACCGTAAGTGTTTTCTCTGTCCTGAACTCCTTTTCTGCTTATCAGGTATCTTGAGCTCTTTTTCTATTAAAATTAACTCGTTACCACACAATTCCGACTTTTAACGACCCTGAGAAAGAAGCCTTTTGAAAACAGTGTTCAATTCAATTTTGAAATCAGAATGTTTACTATTTACCAGATGACAAACTTTTGGAGGTAATGAAGGCCTAATGCTGGAACTTGTTGTACTACACAGCAGTACCTGAACGCTTTACCATGCAATCTCCAGTTTCAATGACCCCGAGAAAGGAAACTTTTGAAAACATTGTGGGAAAAGGAGACAATGCTGGTAACCAGCATTTTCTCCTTCTCCCACAATGTTTTCTACCTTTCCCAAAACAAATTTCAGTTTTTGAGTCACATTTTATTTGTCGTCTGCAATTGCTTTCAATTTGGACCTGTCAAAAATTTTGTCTTGTGGTAAAGAGTTAAACTTTTGTTTCAATGATTGTAATAACATGATTGTCATGTTGCTGTAGGATTTATTGTATTCTTTAAATATACCCCAAACATATATTCTTTAAACATATCCCATACTAAAAGAAGTGACACAAAGGAGAAATGTTTAGAAAAAAGGAAAGGTGTTTGGGAAAAATGAGAAAAGTACGTTAGCTCTTAACAGCACTTGCTCCTTTTCACACAGAGTCCCAAGAATATGTGTATTTCAGGGGCAAAAAAAGTCCTGATTTTGGGCAGTGATAGGTTTTATTGAAAGTAAACTTAACTCCAGTTGAATCAAGTAAAGTCCTCTTTTGACATAAAACCCAAACCTGAACAACAGTCTTAGATTACTACATTACCTGAACACAAACCGAATGAAAAAAAATTTGAACTCAACCAAATTGGAAGCATTTGCAGATGACTAAATGAATGTACATATAGTTTAAGTGATAATTTCTGTCTTTGATAGGGTAGAAAATATTGTGGGAAAAGGAGAAAATGCTGGTGACCAGCAGTTTCTCCTTTTCCCACAATGTTTTGAAAAGCCTTCTTCTTCAGGATCATTAAAACTCAGAATTTTGTGGTAAAGGTTTAACTCTTGAATCAATTAGAGGAAATTATTATGCTTTGAATGATTTTTTTAGCTTTTATGAAATAAATTGGCCACTGGAGTTTTGCTTTTCTGAGAATTGTCTGTACTTGCCACAGATACATGTATATCAAATTAATGAGGATGGGGCAGTAGAGTTCAAAATATATTTATTGTAACATTTATAATTTCTTGTATACAAGAAGGGTCAAAGATAATTGTAACTCATTACTAAATTAGCCATATCCTGTTTCATGCAGTCAGCTTTGGCCCAGACATGACTGATATGTATGTGAGTTTCTTGAAATTTGAACCACTATTTTGACCTGAATCAGGCCTGATTTGTTTGCATTCTTAGAATATTGGGTAAAGGGATATAGGGTTATGTGGTTTATATTAAGCTCTGCAACAAAACCTATAGTGTTGGTACTTCAGACAGTTTTCAGGTGCGAGAGAAAAACTGTGTTTCATCAGTGAAACGGGGAATAGAGTCATCAGTTGGTGAACAAAAAAGTTCAGCATTGAGAAAGGAACAGTTTCCAGCAGCAGGAGAGATGTGTTGTGCTGAGAGAGGAACAGGTCTTTGCAGTTAGAAAGAAAGTGTGTTAAGCAGTGAGAGAGGACCTGTGCTTAGCAGTGAGAGAGCGACTATGCCTAGCAGTGAGAGTGGAAGGTACATAGCAGTGAAAGAGGACAGTGTTTAGCAGTGAAAGAGGATATGTTTTAACTCTTTACCAAATGACAAAAATGTAGACTGGTCCAGATTGAAAGCATTTGCAGACAACAATTTCATTTTGAATCAGATGATGTAAATTGTTGTCGACAGGGTAGAAAACATTGTGGAAAAGGAGAAAATGCTGGTTATCAGCATTTTCTCCTTTTTCCACTATGTTTTCATTTTTCTTCAGGGTAGTTAAAAGTAGGGATTGTATGGTAAAGGGTTAAGCAGGAGAGAGAAACAATACATAGCAGTAAGAGGTGAGCAGTGTACATTAGTGAGAGAAAGTAAGTCTTGCAATGAAAGAGGAAAAAGTGTTCAGTAGTGAGCAAAGAAGCTTTCAGCAGTGAGAGAGGAATAATGCTAAGGATTGAAGAGGAGCAGTGATCAGATGTGAAAAGGGAAGAGTATCCGGCAGTGGATAGTAGCTGTTGTCACAATGACAAATGATTTACCTTTTTGGATAGGACTCCAAACTAAGGATAGTAGCATTAACTTAATGAAAGCAATGACTCCTTTTCTGTCAGTATTTTCCATACAATCGGAAAACAACATGTTTTCTTTCATTAGCATGATTGCCTTATTTGTTGCTTAATATCTTTGGCAGGTCAGAAATGAACTGGTCCCCATTGTAAATATACATATTACAACTGGCTCAGGCTAATGTGTTGATGCTTTTCATTGGCAACATGAATATCATTGAAAAGCCAGTCAGAGCATCTTACACATTTCCAGTTCGGCAGTATAGCTAACATTGCGATTTTTTGGACAATTTGAAATTTGTAGTTGAAACTAAATGAATATTAGCAGAAATTCACTTTAAAAGGTGATAACATATATACAAAACACTTATTTGTGACGTCAAAATTATTGGAAATTCTACAGCACAAGAAGCGAGAGTGACCTCCCCTGAATCTCGCGCTATTGCTGTTCTAAAAATAGATGGGCAGTATTCTGCCCAATTTCAGTAGCCTGTACCGATCCCTATACGCTTGCTGTATCAGGGGAGGTAACCAGTCTAGATCAGAAAGAGCTGTACAGTAAGGGGTTTACAGTTATTTAGACAGGTGGTCAATGTTAGTCACAAGTCCCTGATTAGTCTGTAATGACCAGTATCATCTAGTACATGGTGTCTTAGTATCTTCTCAATACAACATATTGTTGTCTTTGTGGGCTATTTTTTTAACTCTTTACCACACAATCCCGAGTTTTGACGACTCTGAAGAAGAAGCCTTTTGAAAACATTGTGGGAAAAGGAGAAAATGCTGGAAACCAGCATTTTCTCCTTTTCCCACAATGTTTTCTACCCTATTAATGACAAATTCCATCATTTGAACTACATTTAAATTGTTGTCTACAAATGTTTTCAGTTTTGACCAGTCTAAATTTTTGTCGTATGGTAAAGACTTTACTTTTCACCACATGACAAAAATGTAGACTAGTCTAAATTGAAAGCCTTTGCAGACCACAAATTGAACAAATGATGAAATTTGCCTTTGACCGGGTAGAAAATACATGTATATGTATTACATGTTATGTGTAACATACATAATGTTTTCAAAAGCCTTCTTCCACTGGGTCATTAAAACTCAGGATTGTGTGGTAAAGGGTTAAAATGGGGTTTTATGCTGCTTTTAACTCTCTCCATACTTAAAAGATTTTAGACTCAACCATATTGAAAGAATTTACAGATGACAAATCAAGTTCTGCTCAAATTATGGGATTTGTCTCTGTAAAGGTAGAAAACAGTAGAGGGAAAAGATGAAAATGCTGGTTACCAGCATTTTCTCCCTTTCCCACAATGTTTTTCAATAGCATTCATCTTCAGGGTTGTTAAGATTGTGTGGTAAAAGGATAAATTATTGTTAAGTTCAACTTTGGTTTACTGAAGTCTGTACCACACATAATGGCAATCAGACTTGTAAATAATACTTTTTGTGACAATCCTATTATATACACAGGTAATTTCATGCAAGATTGCATTTAAATGCACTTCACCAGGTCATATTGTATTTTATCAGCTAGATCTAGGTCTGTAATGATATCTATTTATTAGACAAGTACACTTAAAACTCTTTTTGGATCAAGTAAATGCAGCGGGCAAAGGAACAAAATGTTGTACGTTCTAGCCAGGCAGTTTGGGCAAAAGTACTTGGTAGTGTTCACTTTAAATTCAGAATTGGACAGTATGTTCCTAACTTTAGTGTACTCTGTTTGCACCTAAGTTGTGCCAACTTTTCGGAGTAAAAGAAAACTGTTAAACCATTAAGCTGCTAAGCATGACTCACTGACCTTTCGCAGACAGTGTAGATCCAAGATCAGACTGCATGTTTTGTGCAGTCTGATCTTGGATTTACACTGTCTGATAAGAAGTCTTTTGTTCTCCAAAAAATAAGTTAAAAATAGCATTATTCTGGTTTTTACTACTGGCTTGAAAGATTCATTTAACTTATGTAGCAGGATGAGAGTTAATGTTGAGAGTAACCCTTGGCTTTGAATGAAGAAGAAACATAGGTCATTTACTACTTACATTGTAAACAAAAAGGAAATGCCTCTACTGTTGTCTGCACGTGTCTATATTCTCCAAAGATTTGACCTGTCTGCTAGGAGGCATCTCCATTCTGGACAGGATAAATTAATACGCGAAATAGCAAGCGGAAAATGGCTATAACTACTACGTTGTGGAAAAATCAAGCCAGTTTTTCACAACAAATTTCTTGAAAATATAATGATTTCAAACAGGGAAAATAATTTTATAAAATACCATTGTTTATTGCAAATCTTTGTGGACAGTTTCTAAATACAGACATGGGAAAAACCGGGCTTTGTGCAATAGACTGCCAAGAGAGATAACATCCCAACCTGGCTGAGCTTATTCCAGGGCCCTTTCTCAAACTTATAGGGGCCATGTCTTAAATGGCTGATGCAAAGGTTATATACCAGCTAACCATAGGTGGATGAATTGTACAGGGTAGGTTTTAGTGAGTAAATGTATATTTTATATTGAAATTCACTGCCTTGATTGCCGCCTTAAAAAGTATTCCGGTCCTGTACCTAGAATGCCCGTATCAGATAGGTTATGTATTTGAAAAATGCCACGTAGCAGAAGATAATGATGCCTCTGTGTCAGGCAGTGGATAGACATATTACTGTAAAGGCTGATTTTAGATCTGAAAATAGAAGCTATATCTTGGCATGCAATATTACAAGAAGGCAAATCTGAAGAAAAGTTAAATATCAGAATTGTATTGAAAACAATTGGAATCAAAGGACTCAAAGTCCTGGAAAGCGGATTTGTAGAGTAGCATAAATCTGTAATATCTTGTAACAAAAAAATAACATTTCAAGCAACACATGCGCAATCATTTTAAAATGGAGTTAGGAATGGCATGGAATATCAGAATTGTTCTGCCGAGCGGGCCGCACTGTAACTGTTATTCTAATACTGTTTAAGGAGTGATAAGTTGATCCATCAATCTTACGGAGCTTTTTGCTGGTATCAGATCTCGGAATAAATATGCATACATGTGTAGACAGTATATAAAATTATACGGTAGTGACAAAAGCGAGGTTGAGGTGTATTAACTAAAACTGAAAAGTAGAATTGGTAGAGAGCAAGCGTGAATGACAGTATACTTGGTTAAGGTCAAACCGATATCACAGTACAGTGTGAGCACGCATGCAGCGTTGTGCATGATGTATTTGGTTCTGGTCAGAGCGATCACAGTAAGCGGATTTGCAATACAAATCCGCTAAAAAGGAATTTGTTACAAGAAATTGCCCCTTTTCTCCCATTTTTAAAAAAAAGAAATTATACAGAAAGGGTGTAAAAACTTGCTGGATATATTTTGCATTAACCCTGTACCGTACAATCCAGAGTTTTCATGACCAAGGGGAAGAAGGCTTTTCAAAACGTGGGAACAGGAGAAAATGCGGTATTTTCTCCCTTTCCCACAGTGTTTTCCACCCTTCATCAGAAAAATTTTAATTTTTGATTCAAATTTGTGTTGTCATCTGCTAATGCTTTCAATTTGGACTTGTCTTAAATTTAGTTGTTTGGTAAATAGTTAATGCTCTAACGCATTACTTTACAGGCTGTTTAAAAACTGCCCTAGAAATGCTGAAGGATAGTATTTGAAGAAAAGGTTTGGAGATCAGTTAGGGAACAGGAGCAGTTGTTTGAGACAGGCAATCACACCTTCTCCCACAATGCTTTCAAAAGTGAGGTTATTGTATGGGTATAAAAAACTCATTATGTACATGGTAAAGGATTAACTTACTTCAACAGCTGTTTTGTGGTTTATTGATAACGCACTAGTCAAACACAGCCAGTAGTTCAAGAGGTCATTTAGATAGGTGTACTTGTTTGATTTCAAGTACCTGTTGATAGCCTTTCTTGATACTTGGTGCTTGATAACATGGTTTAAAGTTTTTGTTAAATCTATGAGGAAGATTATTGTGAATGTTTTGATTCCATTTTGTACTTTCCAATTTCACCTTCACCTTCAAATAAATGAATGTCTTTAAGTTACATTAATTCACCTTGATAAGTGTATTAAAATTATGTAAGATTTATGCTTTGATCCTGTATTTCTGAAAGAAATGAAATATGATACATTTCCCCAGTCCATTTGATTTCAAGGACTTTGTGTTTAATGCTTTAGTGTTATACATTTAAACTTAAGCTTTGTTCTGGCAAACTTAATGGCATCATCACAGATTTTTAAAACAAATACTTCATGTCTGTGTAGCAGCTTGATCTGCTTTCATTGAAATATAAAGTTAGGTTCATGAGCTAATAATTTCTGTTTCTGGTTAGGTTACTATGCATTGTAAATGTTGAACAGACAGCAATGGTGAGAGGAGAATGTAATGGAGAGATTGAGCAAGGAAATGTCATGAATTTAATGAAGCCCTCATGGTCCAACCATTCGACCAATCAACTATGCACTTAGAATTATGACAGAGTTTCCAATCAGTTCACCTAACAGCCAACAGTCAAGCATCCAGTGATAATACCAACAAGATAGGTTTCATAGAATTGATTGTATGGTGTTTAATGCCATTTTCAACATTATTTCAGTTACATCTTGGCGGCCAGTGTACCTATCCATGCTT
Source organism: Tridacna gigas (assembly GCA_945859785.2). Taxonomy (NCBI): domain Eukaryota; kingdom Metazoa; phylum Mollusca; class Bivalvia; order Cardiida; family Cardiidae; genus Tridacna; species Tridacna gigas. Next base: position 50,923,710 of record OX244034.2, on the reverse strand, counting down.
TCCTAGAGTTTCTTTTACCAGTACTCTGTACAATATTCTTTCCAAGCCACTGGCTGCTTTCCCATGTAACCATAGCTGAAACAATGGTCAGTGGTGAGAGAGGAATGAATCCTGTCGCAATGACTATCATCAATCCTGGGAAAGAAGTTGGCCTAGCCGAGGATTGAGCCAGGAACCCCTTGTGACTGAGCTACCGGCGCTGGGCATTGCACAGAAGAAATTACAAAGTTAAACCTACAGCTGATAAGAAACCAAACTTTTCTTTAGCTCTGATCGTAATAAAAGTCAGAGGTCCTGAACATAAAAAGAAATGAGTGGTTCTCTGGGAAAAGGGGATTTAACTCTTTACCAGACGACAAAATTTTAGACTGGTCCAAATTGAAAGCATTTGCAGACGACAAAATAAATGTGACCGAAAAACTGAAATTTGTGTTGGGAAGGGTAGAAAACATTGTGGGAAAAGGAGAAATTGCTGGTTACCAGCATTTTCTACTTTTCCCACAATGTTTTCAAAAGGCTTCTTTTTCAGGGTCGTTAAAAGTCGGGATTGTGTGGTAAAGGGTTTATGCATCTCTGTGATCCATTGTACCAAACATGAATTCATAACATAAAACTTATCCATAAAATTGGTTTTGTCTACCATCCAACTGAATTATGAGGCAGACCTGTCCTTCGACATGCAGAAAATTGACCAATAGCAAAAAATTTCAACCCAGGTCAGCCTGCCTGGACTGCACAGGCTGACCTATTTGGATACTTTTTGCAGATGCATTAACCCTTTCCCAAACAAGCCCTGGTTTTCACGTGTCTGCAGTACAAGTCTTTTGAAAATACTGTGGGAAAAGGAGAAATTGCTCGTAACGAGCAATTTCTCCTTTTCTCACAGTGTTTTCTACCCTTTTTGATAACTTTCTGCCATTTTCATCAAATCTAAAATTGTCGTCTGCAAACTCTTTCAACTGGGACCAGTCCAAAATTTGTCGTTTGGGAAAGGGTTAAAGCCGCTTTTCACACAGTATGGCTGAAATGTAAAGTTCTATCAAAACCAAGGCTACAGGAAACTCTCTGGGATTTGCGAAGATAATTTACAGTGGTTTTCTGAGGGGGCCAAAATACATTCCAGTCAAGTATTTGTAATTTGTCATAAGAATTGTAGTAAGTTTTCATCAATCAGCCAGCTAAACCACTCCAGATCAATTTGCCACATTGATTTTATGGATGTAATTTTGTATATTTGCATCTAATTCTAGGGGTTAGCCATAGTGAAAGCATCAGATATTTGTTAATCCCTCTCTCAGTGCTTTTCATGATTCTAATACTGATATCCTGTTGCTCTGAGCTTCGGAGCTCCGTTCGTGATGCAGAGACCTGTGGACCCTTTACCTCGCAGTCCCAACTTTTAATGACCTTGAGAAAGAAGCCTTGTGAAAACATTGTGGAATAAGGAGAAAATGCTGGTAACCAGCATTTTCTCCTTTTCCCACACTGTCTTCTACCCTTCCCAAAACTAATTTCAATTTTCAGTCACATTTATTTTGTCGTCTGCAACTGCTTTTAATTTGGACTGGTCAAAAATTTTGTCATCTGGTAAAGTGTTAAGCCAGGGATGATTAGTTTAAATTCGGGCCAAACTTTTTTCAAGAATTTATCATATTCATCGCAATAGGATTAATTCCTCTCTCACTGTTGAATGTTGTTTCGATGATGTTTATGAGCAAAATGAATGAGTGGCTTGGAAAGAAAAGAGTGTTCTACAAAGTACTTCCTAAACTAAAAGAAACTCTAGGAATGGATGAATAGGTGCACTGGCAAAATATGTTAAAAAAGAGCATGTAACACCAAACAAACAGCTATGTTGAGTCTGTTGCTAAAGCATTGATCACAGACTAGGGAAATGAGGCCTCTGACAATATAGTATGAAACCTACCTGCAGTTACTCTAATACTTTGAGCCGAGCAGTCTTTCACTTAATGCTACAATATCGAGCAGAATGTGGGCCGTGAGAAAGCAAAACTAGTAAGACAAGGGGCTTCTAATATAAATGTTTGTCTCTGAAAGAGGCTGGTATCAGCAAGCCTGTAATTTAGTGACTGTAATATAAACACTAGTTTGTCTTATTTACATAATTGAGTGCCTAATTTCTTCTGCATAATGGTGCTCAATCGAGCTTCTGTGTTGAATATAATGATTTGTGTTGAATACTGAATAAACTGGATATTATGAATACCGGTAGTTTGTTTGTAGTTTAGATCTTTATCAAAACAAAAAGTTTTAGGCTTGTCTGAATTTAAAGCATGTGTAGACATTAGAAACTAAATATGGCTCAAATAATGGGATTTGTATTCGAAAGGGTAGAAAACATGGTGGAAAAAGGAGAAAATGTAGGTAATCGGCATTTTTTTCCCTTTTCCAACAATGCTTTCCAAAGCCTTCGATTTCAGGATTGTTGAAAAATGGAATTGTTATGTAAGGTTCTGAAAGGTTAAGAAACATGGTCAGAACACCAGTTTACTGTTTGATATGAAGCTTTAGGCTGCTAGGCTCAACTTACCTCTGTACTAAATGTGTCAGTCAAATTTGAAAGCATTTGCAAAAGACAAATTAACCCTTTACCACACAATCCCGACTTTTAACGACCCTGAGGGAAAAGCCTTTTGAAAACATTGTGGGAAAAGGAGAAAATGCTGGTAACCAGCATTTTCTCCTTATTCTACAATGTTTTCTGTCCTTTTACAGACAGATCTCACTAACTGAGTCATATCTAATTTGTCGTCTGCAAATGCTTTCAATTTGGATAAGTTTAACTCTTTACCAAACATCAAAATTTTTGACATGTCTAAATTGAAAGCATTTGCAGACAGCAACATAAATGAGACTCAAAAATTGAAATTTGTTTTGGGCAGGTTAGGAAACATTGTGGGAAAAGGAGAAAATGCTGGTTACCAGCATTTTCTCCTTTTCTCACAATGTTTTCAAAAGGCTTTTTCTTCAGGGTTGTTAAAACCCGTGATTGTGTGGTAAGGAGTTAAAATTGTGTGGTGTGGTAAAGAGTTAAAGGAGGCTAAAATGATGAGGTTTGTCTCTGAAAGGGTAGAAAACATTGTTGCTAAAGAAGAAAATGCTGAAATTGCAATTGCCTGGTTTTTGCATTTTGCTGGAATTTTTCATTCATTTCATTAAGCAGTTTAAGTACTGTGATGGTGATACGTTGCTTTTAAAGGCATATTTCATTGTTTTCAGTGGACACTTTTGCTGAAAAATATAAGCTCTCAAATTCCATATTACAGCTTCTGTACTTTAATTTTGCTAGGTCAGTAGCATACAGGACTTGAACACATGGGGACGCCGATTTAAATCACCAGCTTGGCCAATTTTTTTTTTCTGAGGATTGATGATAGTCATTGCGACAGGATTCATATCTGTCTCACTGCTGATTGTCGTTTTGACTGTTGTCTGGTTGGAAAGCCAGCCAGTGGCTTGGAAAGAATATTGTGCAAAGTACTGGTAACAGAAATTCCGGGAAAGTATGGATAGGTGCACTGGCCTCCAGGGTATAACTGAAATGATGCTGAAAACAGCCCTAAACACCAAACAATCAATCAATCACATGATGATAAACATTGAGCAAGGCTGTCCCATACAAAAAGGGAGGTAACAAGGTAAAGGGTTCATTATTGCATAATACAACTAGAATGTATAGGTATGTAACCTTTCCCAAGTAGATGTTAAACAAATGAACAAATATTAGTCTTACATGCCACATGCATGTTTACAAATTGACATTTGACCTTTGTCTTTGAGCATTTACATTGACATCACTGCAGAGCTCCAGATAGAGGGAGTGATTTTGATTTCAAACTTGAAAATATAATTTACTCTCGACTAAACCCTGTGTTATGGGTACTCATTAGAATCGTCTTTTCGAGACGATTTTAATGAGTACCCACAACATAGAGTTCGGAAGAGAAATAATAGATTCATAATACTATCACTCCCCCTCATCTTGAGGTCTGCATCAGGATTGAAAGGAAAAAAGAAACATGACTATGAAGGAGTTTAGAATTTGTGGTTGAAAATACTTGTCAGGTAAATAGCCTTTGAGTGTTTTTTGGGAACAGAATTACTGCTTATTTTAAAAGTGTATAAAATAGCTTTTGTGGCCTTGTAAAAATTTACCCCTTTACCACACAATCTGGAGTTTTAAGAGAAAAAAGGCTTGAGAAAAAAGGCTTAAGAAAATGTTGTGGTTATGTAAACACCATTTTCTCCATTTCCCACAATGTTTTTAAGACCATTAAAGGACAAATCTAAATCACTGAAATATATTTGATACATAGTCTGCAAACACTTTCTATTTGGACAAGTCTTAGAAAATCTTTTTGTTTGGTAAAGAGTTAACTCTTTTCTGCACAATCCTGTTTTAAATTACCTTGAGGAAGAAGGCTTTTGAAAACAGTCTGAAAAGGAGAAAATGCTGGTAAACAACATTGTCTCTTTTTTCCACAATGTTTTCTACCCTTTTAACTCATTACCACACGACAAATTTTAGACTTAGTCCAAACTGAAAGCATGTGCAAACAAGAAAATAAATGTGACTGAAAAATTGAAATTTGTTTTGGGAAAGGTGGAAAACATTGTGGGAAAAGGAGAAAATGCTGGTTACCAGCATTTTCTCCTTTTATCACAATGTTTTCCATGGATCTAGTCAAACGGGGGCTGTCTGTTGGCAAGGCACTGCAGAACCCCAGCTCGTGTTGGTGACACCCAAGACTGACATGAAAACCAAGTTGTTGTGGTTGTATAACAAAATAACTTTAAAGCAGTTAACCCTTTCCCAAACGACAGATTTTAGACTAGTCCAAATTGAAAGAGTTTGCAGACGACAATTTTAAATTTGATGAAAATGGCAGAAAGGTCTCAAAATGGGTAGAAAATACTGTGGAAAAAGGAGAAATTGCTCGTTACGAGCAATTTCTCCTTTTCCCACAGTGTTTTCAAAAGACTGGTACTGCAGACACGTGAAAACCAGGGCTTGTTTGGGAAAGGGTTAAACAAACAAATCAAGAAACACTAGATTTTTAATCACAGTCTCCTATAGGGACAGGGATGAAAGACAGACTGACTGGGTCATACCAGGTCATACTGTGTCCTGCAGTGTTGTACAGGTAAAGTCATCTGTCGCAGTGGGTGATGATGATGATATCAGAATGGTGTGAAAAGTTATGCCTACCAGTGTCAGTAGTGAGTGTCTCCTATGTCATCAGTAACCCTTGTCAGTGATCATCTTTACTCTTTAGTCTTTTCCACACAATCCAGAGTTTTATGGATTCCGAAGAAGAAGGCTTTTGGTAACATTCTTGGAAATTGGGAGAATGGTGGTAACCAGCATTTCTCTTTTTCCTACAGTGTTTTCTACCATTTCTAAGACAGATGATGTGATTGGTCTTTGATAGGCACCGTAAGTCATTGAGATGTATTGAAGAACTTTGTGAAAAAATAGAAATTTCATGCTCAGCCAACTTGAACAAATATATGTTAAATACGGACAGACAAGATATAACAAAAGATTGAACTTAAATAGAAATTTTAAAACATGAAATGTAGGCGTAGGTCTGATGATGCATAAGTATACTGTGTAGATTTGTGTTAATGCTATGGTTGCATGATGTGATAAGGGCTTATCAGCAAACACCTTTGGAACCGTATTCAAATCAGACTTTTGGAAAGCCTTGCTTTTTAACCAAGTAGTATTAAGTGCAGTACATGGTTTTTTGTTTTTTTAGACAGTGCAGATCAGGATCAGACAGTTCAGAGTGCAACAGACTTCTTAGAAAGTATCCTGGTTAGTATTGGATGATCAGCATGAAAATGGGCTAACCTGTAGTGTTCCAAATTGATTTAATGAATGTTTTCTGAATTTTTGGAGGTTGTTCATAGGTTGTTCTTGTCCAAGGAAGCAGATGATTTAGATTTACGATCTGACTGCATTTTTTGTGCAATCTGATCTTGATATACACTGGGGGCAAATGCAACTACTGTCTACAGTTTTAAAAGGTGCTTTGAAGGTAAATACCGGTACAAGAAAACAAGTGGAAGCAATATGACAAAATATGAAAAAGCTGGTTACAAGCAATTTTTCCTTTCGCCACTGTAATACAGTTGTTCTGAGTTTGACTGCAATATGACTACATGTTTGGAGCAGATAATTTTTTATAATCAATGTAAAGGATAGAAATTTGCTATCTTCTGCACACCAGGGAATCCTGCAGCTTTAGTGGTTGAAATTTAAATTGTCAAGTCATTCTTTCATATTCTGGCTGTATTATTTATGGAATGAAGATGTTTTATGTTACAGATTTTTTTCAATGTATCTGAATGTGCTGGCTTTTGACCTACTTTTTGGAGTTGATAAAAACTTAATAAATAGAAATTTGTGATTGGTCAAATATGTAGACATGTTTATTCTAAGCGTCTCTGCCTATTTGCTGGCAAATTTACTGCCATCTGTCTTTTTTAATTATATTTCTTGTTTGTTCACTCGTCATCAAGTTTTGTGCTTTGGTATTTCCAGAGCTTAGAAATATATTTTGGACAGCCTGCATGATGTCTCCTTTTCGAAGGTGAAAGATTGTTCCCTGTTTGTTTCACACTAACCGTTTCAGAGCTATAGGTGACAAGAGGGCCTTTTGTAGATGGCATAGACCATGTGCAGAGTGCACAGAATGTGCAGTCTGATCTTCGATCATTACTGTCATCTTGTTCAGTTTGGTCTATCGGGTAAAAATCTCAGTTTCAAAGGGTAACATATTTTCAGCTGTCGAAAGAGGTCAAGCTTATATATTATTTCTTTACCACACAATCCTGACTTTTAACAACCTTGTGAAAGAAGACTTGAAAACACTGTGGGAAAAGGAGAAAATGCTGGTAACCAGCATTTTCTCCTTCCCACACAATGTTTTCTACCCTGTCAAAGACAGAAATCATCACTTAAGCAACTTTTGATATGTTGTCTGCAAATGCTTTTAATTTGGTGGAGTCCAAAGTCTTTTCGTTTGATAAAGAGATAAGTGCTGAAAGAGCTCTTCATTCTAAGTACAATATCCACCCACAACCACCAGGAAAGTGGGAACATTATGCGGCTTGTAAAGTACTGTCTCATATTTTAGGAAAAATGAACATTTGAACTCTCATAGTTTTAAAAATGGGTATTGGCACAAGGCTAGAACGCCAAAAGGCCAGAGTAATAAGTCTTACCAGATGACAAAATTTTAGCTTTGTCCAAATCGAAAGAATTTGCAGATGGCAATTTCAATATGGCTAAAATGGTGCAATTTTTCTTTGAAATGGTATGAAACACTTTGGGAAGAGGAGAAATTGCTGGTCACCAGCATTTTCTCCTTTTCTCACAATGTTTTCTTAAGACTTCTTTCCCAGGTTGTTTAAAGTCTGCATTGTGTGGTAAGAGTTTAAAGATTGCGGTACAGACTAGAGCAACGGTACAGACTAGAGCAATGTACAAGTTCTTGAAGGTCTTTTGTGCTGACTGCTTCCATAGTTTGTTGACTCATCTGAAAAAAATGTCTATTGACCTGAACAGTTTCAGGTACAGGTGGTTCTAAACTTCCTGTAAATACCATAGTTACCTGTATAAACATGCTGAGTTGACCTTTTCACCTTTGGTCAGTGATGCCTAGTGTTCCAAATGATGGACATCCTAATGCCTTAAATCTGGTCAATAAGTCAGAGAGAGAGAGCTAAAGATAAGTTGGGGGCGTCAAAATTCTGACTACCATAGTTCTGTACCTAAACCTATGATTTGGGAGCTCCTTAGGACTGTCTGGATGAGACTAATCTGAACCCGCACAACATAGGCTTTTGTGAAGAAACAAAGAGTATATTAACTGGTCTCTCAACTGAAAATACTCCTCATATCACTGAGACTGTTCGGTCTAGTGACTAAAAGAAATTAAATCCAAATACTTAAAACTAAAGCAGTGTTTGATTAATTTATATCACAAATTGTTATTGGACCCAAGATCAGTGTGTACATTATGAACAGTCTGATCTTGATCTACACTGCCACTGCACCTAATGTTGTCCAGAGCATACGTAGAGCTGATATCTCCTCTAATTATTGGAAGATAGCTTCCTTTCAGAACCCTGATGGCTCTGTAGTTATTACAAAGCTCCTGTAATACAGTTGTTCTGAGTTTGAATCTCGTCACAGGCTTTATAGTTGTCACTGCAACAGGGATCATTTCTCTGTTTCTGCTAGACATAGTTGTCAGTGCAACAGGGGTCATTCCTCTGTTTCTGCTAGACATAGTTGTCACTGCAACAGGGGTCATTCGAAAGCCGCTGCTAGACATAGTTGTCTTTGCAACAGGGGTCATTCCTCAGTCTCTACTAGACGTAGTTGTCACTGCAACAGTTGTATTTTTTCTGTTTCTTGTAGACTTAGTTGTAAAGCCACAGGGGTCATTCCACAGCCTCTGCTATACATAGTTGTCACTGCAGTGGATCATTCCTCTGTCTAGACATAATTATCACTTCATCAGTTGTCATTTCTCTGTTGTCTTTGCAACAGGGTCATTCCTTACTTTCTGCTAGACATAGTTGTCACTGCAACAGGGGTCATTCCACAGCCTCTGCTAGACATAGCTGTCACTGCAACAGGAGTCATTCCTCTGTCTCTGCTAGAAGTAATTGTTACTGCAACGGTTGTCATTTCTCTGTTTCTACTAGACATGGTTGTCACTGCAACAGGGGTCATTCCTTCATCTCTGCTATACCTGGCTGTCACAGTAACAATTCATTGTTCTGTCCCTGTAAGATATAGTTGTTACTGAAACAGGGGTCAGTCCTTTGTCTCTGTAACACAATGTAGATTTTTACAGGGCCCGTTTTTTAATCAATAGAGGGCTGGATGAATGAGTAGACTTTTTTCAATTAGGAAAACGAGGAAGTTAGCTATTTAAGGTCATTTTGGAGAACAAAAGAATAGTATTTGACCTGTCAAAAACAGAATTTATCATTTAAACATTTGCTTTAAACACAGAAAGTAAAAAATTTTGTGGTTTGATTAGTGTTGAACAAGCAACTAAGAGAGTAAGTATAAAAATTTACAAACAGTAACTTTCAGTTGGAATAGCTCAGATTCCCTGAAGGATAGATAATAATCTAACGTGAGATATAAATCAATCAAATGTTATTAAAAACTGGCAAGTCCTGTTATGTAGTCTTCTATGTTCTAGAGAGTGGATATTGATGTTTTAACGAGACATTTATTTGTGATCATTACTACAACAAGTGTTACCCGGGTCATATCCCTGCGTTTGAAGTGTTCGTAACTTCTTTGATGAACTTTGTTCTCTGACATTGTGTGACATAAATACTAATGACACTTAAGAAATATTATTATTGCTAATTGTTATATAAATGTTATGACCATGTTTTTTATTAGTGATCTTTGTACATCTTGAAACAGATTTGAAGTAGACCTTCATTGAAAACAATACTTGTAAAGTGCAGATAATAAGCATATACAGTTTCATACAAAAGGACATTTATAAACATTTTCTGACCAAAAAGAACCAGCATTTTCTTCTTTTCTTACAATGTTTTCAAAAGCCTTCTTTCTCAGGGTCATTAAAAGTCAGGATTGTGGGGTAAGGGGTTAATAAATCTGTTTGTGGTGCATCATACCAAGCAAGTTATCATATAAGTGATGATTCATAAAATCCATTTGGTCTAAAAACTGACAGAATCCTGGGTCCGTATTCATCAACCATTCTTAAGAACGTTCTTAGACTTATTCTTCAAGATTTTTGAAAGTAACAGACTTTCTGATTGGCTAAACCATATGGTTTAGCCAATATGGTTTAGCCAATCAGAAAGTGTGTTACTTTCAAATTTGGAAAATGTTGGAGAACAAGACCAAGAATGTTCTTAAGAATGGTTGGTGAATACAGACCCTGGTCCTTTGACGTGCAGCAAATTTACCAAAAGCAAAAAACATATCGGTACAGGTCAACCTGCGAGGACTGTGCAGACTGACCTTGGTCGATGATTTTTGCAGACGCGTTAAACCCCCTTTACACAGAGCAGGGCTCATTTATTTTTTGCAAGACACAATTGATAATTGGATAAGGTCCCAAGGAAGTAAATTCTGTTTTCAATTTGCGGTCAGTCTGGAACATGATTAGATTGCATGGGACACAGAATGATCCTATAGATTTTGTAGTCGATCTAGATAAAGATCAGAATGCACAGGACCCTCAGAATGATCTTGCATCTGCTGTTTTTCATACATAGAGTGTAAGTGCACTTTATGAATTACCTACTCTGTAAGTTACTTTTTTGTATTTTGACATAACAATTCTGAAAATTCAGTATTTTAGCTTCAGCCTCCATTTTTCTGTTGAATTTTGGCACTCCAAAGGTCAACAAGTTCTGAAAGTCTGTACATTTACCTCAGCACACATAGAGTATTTTGTTGTAATCTTGTAAAATAGCAGGCGATATTTATGTTTCCAGATCAAAAGTGAAGCAAATTACGTATGATTACATTCATACACAGGCTGTTACATTATTATGCCATAAATTATATCTATGATTAGGACCTTGTTTCCCTGTTTTTATCCTTCCTGTGTGCCTTATTGTATTAAACCTTTAGCCAAACGACGAAATTATAGACTGGTTCAAATTGAAAGCAGACGACAAAATAAATGTGACACAAAAATTGAAATTTGTTTATGGAAGGGTAGAAAATATTGTGGGAAAAGGAGAAAATGCTGGTAACCAGCATTTTCTTCTTTTCCCACAATGTTTTCAAAAGGCTTCTTTCCCATGATCTTTAAAGTCAGGATTGTGTTGTAAAGAGTTAAACCCTTTACCAAACAGTCTAGAGTTTTAACAACCCGGACAGAAACAGTCAGCCTGGCCGGGTAGCTTTGTGGTTAGGATAGCCTCAAAGCACCATTTACTACTGGCATAAATTACACAGTCCGATCCTTGATTTACACTTTGCTTGGCTCTGACATTCTGCTCAAACAAAGCAATCTTGAAATTGCTTATTTTTGGATCTCATTTATTTTCTAGATATGCTCCTTTGAACACAACATTTTTTTAAATTGACAAATGTATGGATGTAGAATGTAAAAATTGTTTCGGTGAATGTTCAAGAAACATGGGTTTGAAGTGCTATGCGATATCAGCAGTATGCATACAGGCAGGTCTAGTCTATCTTATGAATAATCATGAAGATCTTGTTAGATCTGTTACCCTTGTAATGTGGAGAACAAATTTTATTACTATTGCATAGTGTAGATTCAAGAGCAGTCCATAGAGCATCATGCATGCAGTTTGATCTATACTGTCCTGAAAGTTATTAATCTTGAGGGTGGCTAACTCTAAACAAGAGGTTGAGATAGATTCAAGATCGGACTGCATGTTCTATTGTCCACAAACGCCCATATTTTAGCTCTGAAATGTTGTGAGATAATCTCCTAAAAGCAGGCTTTACACTTGAAAGTTAAAAACAATGGCAAGGGACTCACCCTTGAAAGTCACATGTTAAGAATGCAAGTGCTTCCTATTGTGTTAGGAGTAGGTCTGCTGGCTGATGCAGATAGCCAAACGAGTCGAAGTGAATAACCCATTGTCAGACAATCCTATCTCTTTTTACAACCCTGCAGAAGATGACTATGGAAACCATACTTGGAAAAGCTGGTAGCCAGCAGGATCTTAACCGTCTACCACACAATCCCGAGTTTTAACGATCCTGAAGAAGAAGCCTTTTGAAAACATTGTGGGAAAAGGAGAAAATGCTGGTAACAAGCATTTTCTCCTTTTCTTACTTTACCAGCATTTTCTCCTTTTCCCACGTTTTCTACCCTATCGAAGACAAATTCCATTATTTGAGTCACATTTAAAATGTCGACTGCAAATGCTTTCAGTTTGGACCAGTCGAAGTTTTTCTTGTGTGGTAAAGAGTTAAACCATGGAATTGTGTGGTTAATGGTTAAGCTTTTACTTTTAGCTCTGTCTTGTGATTTTTGAATTGGGATTAATCTTAGAATTGTGTTTCTTATGCTAGTTGTGCTTTTCCTTCCCAAGAAATTGAATTACATGTATTTTGTTCACTCTTTTTAAGTTTTCTAGCATTGGCAGAAATGGCTGAACCCATTTTGCCTTTGAGTATGAGATTTCCATGGCTTTGAATCTAGTTACTCAATCACCATTGTGTAAATCATATGATATACTTACATGAAGTCCCACTTGTACAGTATTAGATGAATTATCTCTCTGTCCTCCTTCCCTTTCACACACCCAAACACACCCTCCCCCTTTTGAATACTGCTTCTTGAGCCAGTGCCAAGGCAACAGGTGGGCAGCACTTTTAGTCCAGTTTTGGTTGTTCAAGGCAAGGTTGTTTAATTCCAAAGTAGTGTCAAAATCATGGTAATGTATATAGTTGGCCAGTGAGCTAGGAGGCAAAGAATGGTCCCTTGCGTAATGTGTTTAGAATTCATGTTGATTGCCATGTTTGTCAAACTGAATGAATTCTGGTAAATCACTGGATTTAAAGACAGTAATAATGGTTTCTATTCATGGCCCACAATTCTTAGACTGAAGCAAACTTTTTGTAATTACTAAGGAAGACCCAACTTTCCTGGCTTGAAGGAATCTAAAGTCTTACAAAAATATCAAACAAATTAGATTGCATGCTCTGTCTTGTGCAGTCTGATCTTCATTATCCATAAAAGCCTTTTTTAATGTCATTATGAATTATAAATTTCACTTTGTTTTCATAAATTATCTGCTTCTGGACCTTAACTCTCACTACCAAATCCATCTTTGCCAGCCAAGGGTGATGATCACTATGTGGCTTTATTCACCCTTGGCTGGTCGCATCGAAATGCATTATCCCTGCAATATACCACCTACTAGATTTTGATAGTTGTCACCGGTAGAATTACATCATTGAAAATCAGATGTCATGCAACACAACCCTTTAGACAAAATCCACAATCATATTTTGACAGTCCATTGTCTGGTGTTGCTATGTATCTTAAAACCTCATTAAACTGATTTTGTTGCAGTGAATGTTGAAGTAAGGTACATATTGTTGTCTATATTTTTAGGTAATGATTCTCGGTACATCTGACAGTTCTCTCCTGAGTGGCTATTCTGTTTTAGTTTTGCTCATGATGGATGGCGCTGTTTGATTGGTGCTTTGGAACAGACAGCAACCAATGATTATGTGTATCACAGGGATCACCAATTTTGACTAGCTTGGCCAAGGGTGAATAGACCATAGTGGTTGTCACCCTTGACAAAAATTAGACTTTTTTTTTTTTGAAGTCTAAAAGTAGATTTCCACTGCTGTTAAATATGAATTGGGTCATCATGGTCTAGCATCAAGTAGCGGATGGTGTAGATCCACGTCCAGACTTCACATTCTGTGCGATCAGACTTCACATTCTGTGCAGTCTGATCATCCATGATCTATGCCATCAGTAAAGGGTATTTAACCCTTTACCAAACAATCCTAAGTTTTAACAACCCTGAAAAAGAAACCTTTTAAAAACATTGTGGAAAAAGGAGAAAATGCTGGTAACCAGCATTTTCTCCTTTTTTAGCTCCACTGGCCGAAGGCCAGCGGGCTTATGTCATGGCCCGGTGTCCGTCGTGCGTCCATCCATGTGTCCGTCCGTCCGTCCGTTAACTTTTATTTCAAACATCTTCTTCTCTGAAACTACCCATCCATTTTTCATGAAACTTCACAGAAATGATCCTGCCATGGTCCTCTTCAGAATTTCTTGAAAGAATTTGATTCCTTCAAAAACTCTGGTTGCCATGGCAACAAAACTGAAAAATATTGGAAATCTTTAAAAATCTTCTTGTCTGAAACCATAAGGCATAGGGCTACCAAATTTGGCATGTAGCTTTATGTAGTAGACCTCTATCATGTTTCTTGAAATTATAGCCCTGGGGTCAAAATTGGCTCTGCCCCAGGGGTCACAAGTTTTACATAGGCTTATATAGAGAAAACTTTAAAAATCTTCTTGTCTGAAACCATAAGGCATAGGGCTACCAAATTTGGCATGTAGCTTTATGTAGTAGACCTCTATCATGTTTCTTGAAATTATAGCCCTGGGGTCAAAATTGGCTCTGCCCCAGGGGTCACAAGTTTTACATAGGCTTATATAGAGAAAACTTTAAAAATCTTCCTGTACCTAGCCATAAGGCCTAGAGCTACCAAATTTTGCATTTAGCTTGATCTAGTTGGGGTCTACCAAAAGTGCCCAAATTATAGTCCTGGGGTCAATTTGGCCTCATGCTGGGCGGGGGGGGGGGGTGTTTCACAAGATTTACATTGGCTTACATAGGGAAAACTTTTAAATCTTGATGTACATAGCCATAAGGCTTAGGCTACCAAATTTTGCATAATTATAGCATTATCTAGTGGACAACTACAAAGAGGGCCCAAGTTACAGCCCTAGGATCAAGTTTGGCCCTGCACCAGGGGTCACAAATTTTACATGGGTTTATGGAGTGAAAAGTTCAGAAACTGTCTTGTTACTAGCCATAAGGCCAAGAACTCCCAAATTTGGCATGTTATTCTTCTAATACACATGTTCCCCAGTTAGTCCGACTGTAGCCCTGGGGTCAAAGTTTTATAAGGGCTTATATAGTGAAGACTTCTCTTCATGGTTTATATTTATAAGCCAGTGGAGCGATACAGGGCCATCATGGCCCTCTTGTTCACATTTTCTATTCTATCAAAGACAGATTCATTGCTACATTGAATTTGTTGTCTGCAAATGCTTTCAATTTGGACCCGTCTGAAATTGAAATTTGGACGCGTGGTAAAGACTCAAGTCATCAATGGTAGTGAAATAGTAAACAAGTCATCTGCAGGTAAGTGTTGAGTGCAACATCTTTTGCATTCTTCAGGGTCTTCAACTTATCAAAGCATAATTATAATACCGGATTCATAAAGCACTGGCTGTGACATTGAAAAAAAAATCAGGAATGTATGAAAGGGGAAATGTTACTTATAATTTTTGAAGTTGTTTGGTTATTACTTCATAATTGGCTTTTTCCTGTGTGGTCCTAGGTTTTTTCCTGTGATCCTTAAATAAACTAACAAGCAGTTCTCCATTTTTATGATCCTTGAAGACGTAGTGGATAAAAGAGAAAATAATCATAACTGGGTTTCTACTTTTCGCTCAGTATTTTCAACCCTCTCATAGAATATATCATCCCTTGAACCTCATTTACTTAGTTGTCCGGAAATATTTTAACCCTCATCTTGCTAAATAAGTGAAATAAAACTTTCAAGCCAATAGTGAAAACTCGAATAATGCTATTTCAAAATTATATTTTGGAGAAAAATATCTCCTTGTCGGACAGCGTAGATCCAAGATCAGACTGCATGTTCTGTCTGGTCTGATCTTGATCTACACTGTCCACTATTACTAGGTCACTAAGTCGCATGTAGCAGTCTAAGAGTTATATATGAACAGGTCTAAAAATATTGTCTGGCAAAGAGTAGCTTTGCACGCTTTCAGTGTTCATGTAAGGCATGTAAACACTTTCAAGTGTCAGTAATCATAGACATCAATTTTTGTCAGCTTTTATGTGGTCAACCATAGGAATGCCTGTGACAACTTTGTTACAAATAGTTTTACAGACAGTGAAGATCAGGATGAGATTATGGAGAATATGAAAGAATGTGCAATTAATACTTGTATGCTAAATGTTTGGTACCTAATGTAAGAGAGCCATGACATTGTACTGATTTGGCTTATTTGTTGGCTTCTTTGTTTTTCTGACAAAAAAGAAATCACTTCTTTTTGGATATTTTGTCAATCTGAGGGAAAAAGAACAGGCACCTTTGCCTTCACAATAAACTTTGGACTTTGATCACGTTCTTTGGTTTTGAAATGATTGTTTTTGTGTTAGACATAAGATTCTGGTGATAGTAATCTTTGCCAGTAAGAAACTTCCGTTACAGGTTTGGAAGAGATCATTTTGCAGGTGGGTAAGTTTCAGTTGACTGGACCCTGGTCTGTGTAAAACAAACTTGGTTCTAAATTTTTAAAAATGTTTGTAAATCTAGAATAGTCCAAGATGGTCAATGAGTGAATGTTAGAGGGCTCAATAAATTAGATTTGAGCCATGCTCTGTAAAAAGGGGATATAATGCATTTGAAAAAAGTATGGATGAAGGTCAGCCTGCGCAGAAACTTTTTACGACAGGTCAGTTTTCTTGCATGTCAAAGGACCATTCTACCTCATGATTCAGTTTGTTTTAAAACAAAATGGATGTTACGGATCCATAATTATGTAATGACTTGCTTGGTATAAGTCATCACTTGGATGCATTTAACCCTCCTTTTCCAGAGCATACCTTATTTGTTAGGAAAAGAAGCCTTTGAAATAGCATTTTCAAGGCTGATAGTAAAATTGTTATGCCTATAATAATTACCTCCCGTGCGTTAATGCAAATTCAATAGGCTTTAGGCAATTTGTTTTTGGTGTTGTGTAGGTATATAACCTGAGGTTGAAGCCATTCTACTCCAGTGATGGATCTGTCAGTCTGTCACCAAGTGTCCCCAGCTAGAATTTTTTCACATGTACTACTCATGCTTTGATAGGGATCATTAAGATACTACTTACAACAATACAGTTTTGTACTAACACCAACCATTTCCATAGGTGGTTCATTTCATCAGTGTGACAATGTAACATATTGAAAAGCCATACCTGATACATGCAACACATGTATATCGGCTTAATCTAACATGGTGATCCCTAGCAAATTTTGAAAAACAATATTTGTCTTAATTGTAACATTTGCTTTATGCTGTGATGGCTGATTATAACAATATCTTACATTTTAACCCTTTACCACACAATCCCAACTTTTAACGACCCTGTGAAAGAAGCCTTTTGAAAACATTGTGGGAAAAGGAGAAATGCTGGTAACCAGCATTTTCTCCTTTTCCCACAATGTTTTCTACCCTTCCCAAAACAAATTTCAATTTTTTAGTTACATTTATTTTGTCGTCTGCAAATGTTTTCAGTTTGAACCAGTCCAAAATTTTGTCGTTTGGTAAAGAGTTAATCAAGTTGAATTTGATCCAAAGTGTCCGCAAAAGGAGTACAAGGTGTGCATGTTAAAGAAAGACAGATTAAGTACAGCTTTCCAACCCTTTACCACATAGCTCTCTGTTTTTCATCTTCAATGAAATAGATTTTATGGTAATCTAAAGGAGAAAAATGAAGGTGAAAACCTTTTTCTTTTTTCCATCATGGTTTCTATTTCTGATGGCATTTGCCATCATCATGTGAGGGGCATTAAATTTATCTGCAAATTCTTTCAAAACCGGTCTGAAAAGTTTAGTTGTCTTGTGGGAAGTTCAGGTCAATATTTTGTGGAATTTAGCTTTATAGACAAAGTTGAAATTTAATATCCGCTGAGACTGATTACCTCATCTTTGGTTTTAGGAAATAATCATGCTTTGTCAATTTTAGATTCTCTTGGATTTATGGAGAAAGATCAGGGCACTTGCCATTCCAGGAGTTGTGTAATTTTTGAGAATATGTATATTAGCTTTCAGCTTTGAAAAAAAAAAGAAATTATTTTACATGGGCACCACACCATTGTCTCTTGTACTTTCCATTTTGTTGACACATAAAACATCAAATTGAAACATTCGCCCAGGCCACTTGTGTTAAGATGTTTAGGAGAAATTTATCAAAATTTGTTTGATTACTATTAACTGTGCCTAGAGGTTACATTAATCATATTCATCTGATTATTTTGAATTTATACTGTAGAGATTATTTTAACTGGCACAGATTAATAGGAAATATTACTTTGACTATTTCCTAGAAAAGCTCAGGGATGCCTGGGACATTCATTTAGCTATTTATAGCTCTGTGGTCATCTGCAGTAATGAACTGAAGCCATAATTATTGGATTGGTGTCACTTGCAGACTGATGGAAATTGTATTTCTGCATGACCAGTGTCAATACAAAGATAGAACTATGCATCTTGTTTTAGAGTAAATCAATGCTGCACTGCATAGATTGTTACTTCTTTAGCTCTTTACCACACAATCCAGACTTTTAACGACCTGGAGGAAGAAGGCTTTTGAAAACATTGTTGGAAAAGCAGAAAATGCTGGTTACCAGCATTTTCTGCTTTTCTCACAATGTTTTCAACTCTACCAAGGACAAATTCAATATTTGGGCCACCTTTTATTTGTCGTCTGTACATGCTCTAAAGTGGACTAGTCCAAAATTTTGTCCTTTGGTAAAGAATTAGCCTTTTACCAAACAATCCAGAGTTTTGATGACCTTGTGGAAGATGGCATTTGAAAATGTGGGTTCAGGTGAAAATGCTGTTGACCAGCATTTTCTCTATTTTCCAGAATGATTTTTAACCTTTGAAAGACTACTGTCATGCTTTGAATAACAATTAATTTGTTGTCTGCAAATGCTTTCAGTTTGTATAAGTTTCACATTTTGTCATATGGTCTTTGCCTTCTGAGCCTAACTGAACTCATTACCTTCTTAATCCTATCCTAGCCAGAAAACTTTGGACTTGTCCATGTTTAAAGCATATGCAGACAACAAACTAAATGAGCCTTAAATGCTAGAATTTGTCTGGAATGGAAGAAAACATGATGGGGAAAAAACAGAAAATGCTGGTAACCAGCATTTTCTCCTTTTTCCACAATACATGATGGGAAAAAAACAGAAAATGCTGGTAACCAGCATTTTCTCCTTTTTCCACAATGTTTTTCTATCCTTCCTGAAACCAATTTTGATTTTTGAGTCACATTTGTTTGTAATCTTCAAATGCTGTCATTTGGTATAGAGTAATGCGGTCATTAAAGACACAAGTTTTGACTGTTCATTTGGGAGGCTACTTTAGAAAGGTTTCTACCTCCCTGCAGTACACAACTGTTCTTAGACTTACCAAGTATCACCAAGAGAAATGACCCAAAGCAGAAAAATTTCAAGAGGAGAAAGAAGTCTTTTTTCATGACATCAAAACCATTTATAGAAATTGAGCAATTGCTTGTGCCAATGTATTTCTCCTTTTTCCACAAAGTTTTCAGAAGGTGTCTTCTGAAGGGCGTAGAAAAGCCTTATGAACCTGATAACGGATAAAATCGACAGGAGGGCACTTCATGATGAACTTATTGCTTGTACCAATCCATCAACTTCCCATGGATAATTAGTTTAGCCTTGATATAGCTGCAAGGCCATTGATGGAAATATTTTCCTGTCTGTTATGGGTTACATTGCTGCAGCCTGGGGGGTGGGGTGTGGTGTTAAGGGGGTTATTTCAAGGGTATTTTGTGCGATCTGATCCAAGATATAATACTGTCTGCTATATTGTGTGACACTCTGACCTATTAAACTTAGAAATGAATTGCAAAATGTTTGTATCATTAATTTTTAGAGTGAAAATACCCATTTTAATTTTTTTGCATTTTAACCTTTTATCATATAAGTACATGTTAGGAAGCAACATTTCTCCTTTTCCAGAATGTTTTCAACCCTTTCTCCCCTGCAAATGCAAAATGGTCATATGTATAATTTTATCTTTTAAAGACTTAAAGATTAAAATGCAAGACTTTATGAGAGTAAGATAAGTTTCCCTAATTGCCTTTCATTGATTCAGAACATTACTGGTACTCATTAACACCTGTAAATCTCTAAAGGTGTGCTAGAGACCAGCTTTGAGAGTTAAATGAGTCAATCAATACATGCTCAGAATGTCTCTTGCAGCCACGGATCTGTTACCCTGTAAAGCATTGTATGCCATAGATAGAATGGCTGCCACTTTTTTTGCTTATTGAAGTGGATTTCATGTTGATTATCCATGTTTTACAATGATGCTTACAAAGTTACCTGCTGAGAATTTGTTTCAAGAGGAAAAGCATTATCCAATATCTGTCCCTCAAAAAATAAGAAAAAGACAACATGTCTTTGTATCGCTAAACCCTTGGACCTCAAGATAAAAGGGAGTGATAGCATTCAAAATCCATTATTGCTCGTTCAAACCCTGTGTTGTGGGTACTCATTAGAATCGTCTCGATGAGACAATTCTAATGAGTACCCATAACATAGGGTTTAAAGAAGAGTGATTACTATTTTGAATTTTGAAATCAAAATCACTCCCTCTATCTGGATCACTGTAAACCTATTGCCAAACAAAAAAAAGACATTGAGAAGTGTAAGGAAAGAGTTTGAATGTTATTGCAGGGAACCATGCAACTGACTACTTCTGTTTTTTGCTTGACCTTCTGTTGACCCTTTCAGCATCCATTAAATTTGTTTGAGGATTAGTTTTTCTGTTGTTGGATGTCTGGTGTGGGAAACCCTTTATGTTATTCTCAAATATCTTTTAAAGTTCAGATTCTATGAATCTAGGAAGAATAGAATTTGACTCCATTTTGAGAATTTTTTCTATTCCTGACTTGTGTGTTTGCTTTGATTCCATAATTGTAATGAAAGAATTCTTAATTTGCCTTGAGTGGTCAGACACTGAATTTGAGACCAAGTTTTTGTTCAGAACCAGTGGTTTGCCCTTGGTATTGTCTGTCAGCAGAGGTCTTAACATACATTGTACTACTGAAACCCAGGAAACACATGAATATGTGAACTGTAATATAACTGTAATGAAGCTGAAATATTGCTGGAAATTGTGTAAAAGCCCATTCAGATAAACAGACCATTGCAACCCATATGCTGGAAATTGTGTAAAAGCCTATTCAGATAAACAGACCATTGCAACCCAAGGCAGTAGATCAATTATATACAAATATAACTTGTATAAAAAGTCAATTAAGAAATCATTTTGAAGGATGAATGAATTGATCATAAACAAGTGATTTCTATCTCTATGCACTTTAGAGCTGTAAAAGATTTCATGATTAGGAAGAGGCTGGTTCATGTATTGAAGTGATGAGTAGTGAGTACATGGTACTGTTTGGTGAGGTGAGAAATGGAATTAAACCCTTGAGGTTTGAATGAGGTGATAGTCCTTTCCCCTGGCAAGTTGTTGCCATTTTTAGCTCCACTGGCCAAAGGCCAGCGGGCTTATGTCATGGCCTGGTGTCCGTCGTGCGTCCGTCCGTCCGTCTGGTCGTCCGTCCGTCCGTCCGTGCGTTAACTTTTATTTCAAACATCTTCTTCTCTGAAACTACCCATCCAATTTTCATGAAACTTCACAGAAATGATCCTGCCATGGTCCTCTTCAGAATTTCTTGAAAGAATTTGATTCCTTCAAAAACTCTGGTTGCCATGGCAACAAAACTGAAAAATATTGGAAATCTTTAAAAATCTTCTTGTCTGAAACCATAAGGCATAGGGCTACCAAATTTGGCATGTAGCTTTATGTAGTAGACCTCTATCAAGTTTCTTCAAATTATAGCCCTGGGGTCAAAATTGGCTCTGCCCCAGGGGTCACAAGTTTTACATAGGCTTATAAAGAGAAAACTTCAAAAATCTTCTTGTCTGAAACCATAAGGCATAGGGCTATCAAATTTGGCATGTAGCTTTTTGTAGTAAACCTCTATCATGTTTCTTGAAATTATAGCCCTGGGGTCAAAATTGGCTCTGCCCCAGGGGTCACAAGTTTTACATAGGCTTATATAGAGAAAACTTTAAAAATCTTCCTGTACCTGTGCCATAAGGCCTAGAGCTACCAAATTTTGCATTTAACTTGATCTAGTTGGGGTCTACCAAAAGTGCCCAAATTATAGTCCTGGGGTCAATTTGGCCTCATGCTGGGGGGGGGGGGGTTTCACAAGATTTACATAGGCTTACATAGGGAAAACTTTTAAATCTTGGTGTACATAGCCACAAGGCTTAGGCTACCAAATTTTGCATAATTATAGCATTATCTAGTGGACAACTACAAAGAGGGCCCAAGTTACAGCCCTAGGATCAAGTTTGGCCCTGCACCAGGGTTCACAAGTTTTACATGGGTTTATTGAGTGAAAAGTTCAGAAACCGTCTTGTTACTAGCCATAAGGCCAAGAACTCCCAAATTTGGCATGTTATTCTTCTAATACACATATTCCCCATTTAGTCCGACTGTAGCCCTAGGGTCAAAGTTTTATGAGGGCTTATATAGTAAAGACTTCTCTTCATGGTTTATATTTATAAGCCAGTGGAGCGATACAGGGCCATCATGGCCCTCTTGTTGATGTTTTGGTACAAAAAGGTGGAATGTTAAACAGCTTTCTTTCTGTATCATCCCATTAGTTTACATCTTTACTAGGTTAACGTTTAGTTGTAGAGGCTTTTTTCAGATCAATCACAAAGGAAAAGTGACAAAAAGGAGAGATACATTTCAAGGAAAGTAACCAAAAAAAATCTTTAATTGCGTGATTGACACTTGAGGTAGAAGGAGTAATTGCTAATCAAGTGATTTGTTTTTTTCCTTTTTAGCTCACCTTAGCACAACGTGCTAAAGGTGAGCTATTGTGATCGCCCTATGTCCGTTGTCCGTCGTCTGTCGTCCGTCGTCCGTCAACAATTCCTTTAAACATCTTCTTCTCCTGAACCACTGGGCCAATCTTGATGAAACTTGGCAGGGATGTTCCTTGGGTGAAGCTCTACCGAAATTGTTCAAAGAATTGAATTCCACCCACAACTGTGGTTGCCATGGCAACAATAAGGAAAAAAAAGCAAAATCTTTGAAAATCATCTTCTCTGAAACTAGAAGGGGCAGAGCTTTGATATTTGGTATGTAGCATCTCCTAGTGGACCTCTACCAAGTTTGTTCATTTGATGCCCCTGGGGTCAAAACTGGCCCCGCCCCAGGGGTCACAAGTTTGAGCATAGTCACAAAGAAGGGAAACTTTAAAAATCTTCTTCTCTAAAACTTGAAGGCATAGAGCTTTGATATTTGGCATGTAGCATCTCCTAGTGGACCTCTACCAAGTTTGTTCATATGATGCCCCTGGGGTCAAAACTGGCCCTGCCCCGGGGGTCACAATTTCCAACATAGGAACAAAGAAGGAAAACTTTAAAAATCTTCTTCTGTAAAACTAGAAGGCATAGAGCTTTGATATTTGGCATGAAGCATCTCCTAGTGGACCTCTACCAAGTTTGTTCATATGATGCCCTTGGGGTCAAAACTGGCCCTGCCCCGGGGGTCACAAGTTCGAACATAGGAACAAAGAGGGGAAACTTTAAAAATCATCTTCTCTGAAACTGCAAGGCGTAGAGCTTTGATATTTGGTATGTAGCATTGCCTAGTGGACCTCTACCAAGTTTGTTCATATGATGTCCCTGGGGTCAAAACTGGCCCCACCCCGGGGGTCACAAGTTTGAGCATAGTAACAAAGAAGGAAAACTTTAAAAATCTTCTTCTCTGAAACTTGAAGGCGTAGAGCTTTGATATTTGGTATGTAGCATCTCCTAGTGGACTTCTACCAAGTTTGTTAATATGATGCCCCTGGGGTCAAAACTGGCCCCGTCCCAGGGGTCACAATTTCCAACATAGGAACAAAGAAGGAAAACTTTAAAAATCTTCTTCTGTAAAACTAGAAGGCATAGAGCTTTGATATTTGGCATGTAGCATCGCCTAGTGGACCTCTACCACGTTTGTGCATTTGATGTCCCTGGGGTCAAAACTGGCCCCGCCCTGGGGGTCACAATTTCCAACATAGGAACAAGGAAGGAAAACTTTAAAAATCTTCTTCTCTGAAACAGGAAGGCATGGAGCTTTGATATTTGGTATGTAGCATCTTCTAGTGGATCTCTACCAAGTTTGTTTATATGATGTCCTTGGGGCAAAAGTTGGCCCTGCCCCGGGGGTCACAAGTTCGAACATAGGAACAGAGAAGGAAAACTTTAAGAATCATCTTCTCTGAAACTGGAAGGCTTAGAGCTTTGATATTTGGTATGTAGCATCGCCTAGTAGACCTCTACTAAGTTTGTTCATATGATGCCCTTGGGGTCAAAACTGGCCCTGCCCCGGGGGTCACAAGTTCAAACATAGGAAGAAAGAAGGAAAACTTTAATTTTTTTTTTCTCTTAAATGGAAAGGCATAGAGCTTTGATATTTGGTATGTAGCATCTCCTAGTGGACTTCTACCAAGTTTGTTCCAAGGATGCTGCTTGGGTCGAAACTGGCCCACCCCCTGGGGTCACAAGTTTGAACATAGGAACAAAGAAGGAAAACTTTAAAATTCTTCTTTTCTGAAACCAAAAGGTCTGGAGCTTTGATATTTGGTACGTTGCATCTCAGAGTGGACCTCTACCAAGTTTGTTCATTTGATGCCCCTGGGGTCAAAACTGGCCCCGCCCCAGGGGTCACAAGTTTGAGCATAGTCACAAAGAAGGAAAACTTTAAATTTCTTTTTCTCTTAAATGGGAAGGTGTAGAGCTTTGATATTTGGTATGTAGCATTTCCTAGTGGACCTCTACCAAGTTTGTTCATATGATGCCCCTGGGTCAAAACTGGCCCAGCCCCGGGGGTCACAAGTTCGAACATAGGAACAAAGAAGGAAAACTTTAAAATTCTTCTTTAAAACTGGAAGGCATAGAGCTTTGATGTTTGGTATGTAGTGATTCTCTTCTAAGTTTGTTTGCCCATCTAAGCGCAACAAGTTCATTGAGTTCAAAATTGGGTCATCTTGGGTCATAAACTAGGTCACTAGGTCAAATTAAAGAAATACCTTGTTGGCACTCTCGAGGCCACATTATTTGCTCAATTGCCTTGAAAATTAGTTAGAAAGTTTGTCTTTATAAAGTCTCACATAAGATTAATTTGGGTCAACTTGGGTCATAAACTAGTTCACTGGGTCAAATTAAAGAAATACCTTGTTTGCACTCTGGAGGCCACATTTATTGCTCAAATGACCTGAAATTTGGCCAGAATGTTTGTCTTGATGAAATACCAAATGAGTATGGATTTGGGTCACCTGGAACCATAAACTAGGTCACTAGGTCAAAATAAAGAAATACCTTGTGGGCACTCTAGAGGCCACATTCTTTGCTTAATTGCCTTGAAAACAGGTCAGAATGTTTGTCATTGTAAAATCTCATATGAGTCTGAATTTGGGTCAACTGGGGTCATAAACTAGTTCAGTTGGTCAAATTAAAGAAATAGCTAGTGGGCACTCTAGAGGCCACATTTATTATTCATTTGATTTGAAAATTGGTTAAAATGTTTCTTCTGATATAGTCAATGACCAGTTCAAATTTGGGTCACCTGGGGTCATAATGTAGGTCACTAGGTCAAATTAAAGAAATATCTTTAGTGCACTCGAGGCCACATTTTTTGCTCAATTGACTTGAAAATTGGTCAGAATGTTTGTCTTCATGAAATACGAGTTTGAAATTGGGTCACCTGCAGTCAAAAACTAGGTCACATGGTCAAATTAAAGAAAAACCTTTAAGGCACTCTACTAAGGTGAGCGATCCAGGGCCATCATGGCCCTCTTGTTCAAATGCTCTGTTCTGCAGTGGAGAAAATGCAATTGCAACTTGTGCTCAATTGCCAGTAATCTGCCAAAATTTTCAATCTGTAAATCTTCAGGATGACTTTATCAGGGTTGTTTCTATTATCCCTCAGCTCATTCAGATGAGGTATTTCTCTTAAAAAACATCGCTAGAGGTGTGGAAAATTATCGACTGCAAAAAATGGCAGAGAAATATAATGGCTTTTCCGTGATGAGACAGTGCTGAGAATGGCGGCATCTGAACTGATGCTTGTGAGAATGATATAATGTGATTATATGATTGTTCAGAGTTTCTGTGCACTTTTCAGCAGATATTTTTAGTTAAAGTGATTGCAACCATTTTAGCTCTACCAGATCACAAAATTGTAGACCTGTCCAAATTGACAGCAATTTCAGATGACAAAGTAGATATGGCTCAAATGAAGGGAATCAACTTTGAATATGTAGTTTGGATAAGGAAGATTGTCATTTACGATTGCACTACAATGGTCCTACCGTTTGAAAAAAAGGTACTGAACAACTATTATTTTAAAGAGTTTAAGATTATTTTGGCCCAGCCACGACTTACAACGACCTATGACAATCATGCATGGTCAATGCAGGTTCATGCTGACAGCGTTGCATCTTTGTCATGGTTTTCTACATTTCGCTGTGATTTTTGGATTCGTGGGAAATGGGGAGACCAAGTCATGACAGTAGAACCTTAGCTTGAATTGTCTGCTGCAAGACAAAATAAAACTTGCCTGTATAATATAATGGTTGATCAAGGTTTTGATGGAAATTGATTATCAAGAGATTCAGCCATTATCATGGTGTCAAGGCTGATGAGTGAGCTAATGTGGCTTGGCTAAAAATAAACAACCAACTGACATTCATCAGGAAATCAGCCATTTTTGCTTATCAGCAGCTGTATGCTAAATCACTTCTTAAACATCATATTATGATGAGATGTCAATCATCTTTGCACCCTGTCTAGAAAAATTGTATTGCTGCCAGTTTCAAGACTTACCTTGCCAAGGGAGAGATAAGTTGCTATTGTAAATACAGTAGATCAAGATCAGATTACACAGAACAGGTTAAGAGATGTCAGTGGTCAAAACAGCCTTGAATTTGTTTCCAGTGGGGTTTACTGAAATGTTTCATTGACCAAACAGTGTAAGATTTAAAGCTAATAAACTGATTGTCACACCCTGAACCTTTTAGAAGTCTTCATGGGTTATGTCTTTACGAAATAGTGTTGGTAACTATGGATAGAGACAAAGTAACCTGTTTATACCAGACAATCCTGTGTTACCCTGACCCTGAGAGAGAAGGCTTTTGGAAACATTGTTACCAGCATTTTCTTCATTTTTCCACAATGTTTTCCACCCTCTCAGAGACAGATTTTATAATTTAGGGCATATGGAATGTGTTATCATCTAATAATATGGCAACCAGCATTTTCTCCTTTTCCTACAGTGTTTTCTATCCTTTCAAAGACAAAGGTTACCTTCTGATCCATGTTTCTTTTGTGGTCTGCAAATGCTTTGAGTTGGACTGATCAGAAATTTTGACTTGTGGCAAAGGGTTGACAGTTACTTGGTGGAGCATGCAGTATATATGTGGATCATTTTTGATGACCAAAAATTGTCTAGCTTATTTACTTACCACTGATAGTTTCTGACCAATCATTGATAGGAGATAAGGAGATGTGAAAATGGATAACATTAAGTGCATTTAAGATCTTTGTCTTTCATCACAGACGGTAAGTTTTTACATGCTTCAGTAGCTTTCTGTCATATTGCCAGCAACAGCTGAAAGTGTTATACCAGCATATCTCTGCTGTCCTCCCCAGTTGCTTGGTATGTACAAGGGGTTGCCAGTTTGATCCCTGATTTGGCCACTTATGTCCTTGAGTATGAAAATAGTAGATGAAGGTATGCCTGCATATCTTGAACTTGGTCTTCCATAGTCACACAAACTTAGGACATTAGATATATGGAATGAAAGAAATTTACACTTTGAATTTTTGTAAACCCTTTCCCAAACAAGCCCTGGTTTTCATGTGTCTGCAGTACAAGTCTTTAGAAAACACGGTGGGAAAAGGAGAAATTGCTCGTAACAAGCAATTTCTCCTTTTCCCACAGTGTTTTCTACCCTTTTTGAGACCTTTCTGCCATTTTCATCAAATTCAGAATTGTTGTCTGCAAACTCTTTTAATTTGGACCAGTCCAAAATTTGTCGTTTGGGAAAGGGTTAACTAAAAAGTTTTACTAAAAGTTCGAATTTCGAGGCTGATTTGATTGAAATGCGGCGCAATATAAGAGACAAAGTAGATTCAGTATCAAACTGCATAATCAGTGTCAAAAAAAGATGTGGGTTTGTGTCTTACACTCCAAGGGTTAATGTAAAACATTCACTTTTGAACCCAACTGTATGAGTTTGTCAAAATATGTTTCCTGCCAGATAAAGGATGAAGATTGATGTTCTTGTTTCAGGTATAGAAGTTATCTACAAAATACAGAGGTGAAAATTTAACTACCATCTGCCAAAAATCAGGTTCTCACCATTTTCGTTTTATGCTGCTCTCACAGTATTGATGGTTTTTGTTTGGCATAAAAACTACACCACAGGCAAAATGTGTTGTATTGTTGCTCAGAAATCTGCGGATTTTGTTTGTAGATTGCATTGCAAATACGATCCTCTTTCTTGTCTTTGCAGACATTTGAATGATTTTCCTTCGATGTCTATCTCTGTTGTATTTTATGTTATCTGAGTATTGATTAAACCTTTACGACTCAGTCCCTACTTTTAATGACCCTGGGAAAGAAGCCTTTTGAAAACATTGTGACAAAAGAAGAAAATGCTGGTTACCAGCATTTTGTTCTTTTCCCACGATGTTTTCTACCCTATCAAAGACAAATTGTACTATTAGAGCCACATCTAAATTGTCGCATGCAAAAACCTCAATTTGGACAAGTCTACATTTTTGTTGTGGGGTAAAGGGTGAAGGGCAGTTACATGAAGACAACATTTTGGAAAAATGATTAAACTTCTAGTAATTTCTGGTCTTGCCTTAACCCTTAATCTGCTAAATAAGTGAAATGAAATTTTCAAACCTGTAGTAAAAACTGGAAAAATGCTATTTCAAACTTATTTTTAGGAAAAAAAAAAATCTCCTTTTCAGACAGTGTAGATCCAAGATCAGACTGCATGATCTATGCAGTCTGATCTTGATCTACACTGTCTGCAAAAGCTCAGTGAGTTGCATTTAGCAGTCTAAAGGTTTACATATTTGATACTTGTCATCTGTAAGTTTTACATAGGCTGTATGGTTGAAACTGTCTTCTAGTTCTAAACCATATGGCCTAGGGCTACTAAATTTGGCATGTAGCTTTATCTGATAAACATTTACAAGAACTCTTCATACTATAGCCCCAAGGTCAAAATTGGCTCTGCCCCCACGGGTTCAGTGGAGCGATACAGGGCCATGATGGCCCCTCTTGTATTAAGTTTTGTTAGAATTCCATGTTTCTAATATCTGAAAACAGCTGGGTTTTGCTCAGGCAGAATGGGCAAATGATGCACTGTTTGATCATGACAGTTTGAATGTTTTATTAACTCTTTACCACACAACTAAATTTTAGACCAGTCCAAACTTAAAGCGTTTGCAGACGACAAATAAAATGGGGCATAAACGACATTATCTGTCTCTGAGATCATTGAAAACACCGTGGGAAAAGAAGAAAATGCTGGTTACTGGCATTTTCTTCTTTTCCCACAATATTTTCAAAAGCCTCCTTCTTCAGGGTCGTTAAAACTTGGTATTGTGTGGTACAGAATTAAATCCACAGGATTGCATGATTATGTCCTAAGTATTTTCAGTGATATAAGCTTTGTTTTCATTATAAAAGGTACACATGCAAAAGCCTTCTTGTTGTAAACAGCTGGAAAGGAAATGCTATCATGCAGTTGACAAGATTCTGGGAAATATTCCTGGAACTAACCACTTTATGGATGGATTTACTGGTCAGCATGATATATTGACAATAACCACATTGACCTGCAACTGACCATTGGGAAAACAATGACAAATAATTGGTACCACAGAAGACAAGTTTCTGTCTTAACAGTAACTCTTTACCAAACAATCCCAACTTTTAACAACCCTGCGGAAGAAGGTCTTTTAATATGTAGTGCTGGTAACCAACATTTTGTCATTTTTTCCCCCAATGTTATCAACCCTTCAAAAGAAATCTTTCATTTTCTGATTTTTCTTTGTCAGGGTTGTAACAAATCAGGATTGTTTGTTGAAAGGTTAAGCAAATGCCCTTCTTAATTGTAGAGGAGACATTCCTGTACTTATTATTACTTCCAATACATCCATCATTTATAAAAAGACTTAAGTGACAGAGGAGGAGATGAGAAATAAATGAGCTATGCTCAGGAAAAAGGGGGCTTAATGCATCCCCTTGAAGCATGATACCAAGGGAGTCATCACATGATCATTGATCCATAAAGTCCATTTTGTCTAATGACGGACAGAATGCTTAGGTAGAACAGTCCTTTGATGTACTGAAAATTGACCAGTAGTGAAAAGTTTCAGCCCAGGCCGGCCTGCGCAGTCTCAGGCTGACCTGAGTCGATACTTTTCGCAGCTGCATTAAGCCCCTTTTCACAGAGCATGACTCAAATATAGCTTATTCTCAACCATTTACCTAATAATTTCATGTTTTAACGACCCTCAATATGGATGAGTCTAAAGTTTTGTTGTCTGGTAAAGAGTTAACCCATGACATGACAAGGTTTTTATGGGACTTTTTACTCCATTACAGTAGGCAGCTTTTAAATCCTTTACCAATTGACAAAATTTTAGACCAGTCCATATTGAAAGCATTCGTAGACGACAAAGTAAATGTGACTCAGAAATGGAAAGTCATTTTTGGAAGGTAAGAAAACATTTTGGGAAAAGGAGAAAATGCTGGTTACCAGCATTTTCGCCTTTTCCCACAATGTTTTCAAAAGGCTTTTTGTTCAGGGTCGTTAAAACCTGTGACTGTGTGGTAAAGAGTTAAAGAATTTTATGTGAAAAGGAGCAGTTACCTGTAGCAAGCATTTGCTTCTTTTCCCATGATGATGATAACTATTATGGCATACAGTCAAGAGTAGATTTCTCTCCTTCCCTAGACAACAGAATTTGAGACTCATCCTCATTAACTCTTTACTAAATGACAAAGTTTTGGACTTGTCCAAATTGAAATCATTTGCAGATGACAAAGTAAATGTTTTCTCAAATGATGATTTTTATCTTTGATAGGGTGTAGAAAATATTGTAGGACAAAGAGAAAATGCTGGTTACCAGTATTTTCTCTGTTTCCTTCATTGTTTTCAAAAAGCTTGGTTTAAAGGACATAAATTTGAGAAAATGATCACTTGCTAATTTTGTCCCTAATTCATCATCAGTTATATTAATCCTTTAAGCACCTTTCAGGACTATAGTTGCCTTTGTGGCCAGTGTAGATTGAGATCAGGCTGAACAAAAAGTGCAGCCTGATTTTTGATCTACACTGTCTGCTTTGCTGAAATACTGTAGACAAAATCAACCATGAAATTGCTATTATTTGGATGGTATTTCTAGGATGAATATTCCTGTTAGTTTTTTTCAGCGCTCTAGGGGTTAATGGGATATATTTGTGTCATTTCTGTCTCGGCTGTATTCTCATTTCCTGGAATGTGCTTCCATATCTTGTCAGTTTTGGTTTAATGATGACATGACCAACGTGAAATAAGGTAGGGGTCAGTTGTGGTTAAGAGGTGGAATCTGCTACAAGGACATCTGATCTGATCCTTGATACCTTGATAGTAAGTGTTGAGATGTCCTTTGGCTTGGCACTGCAGGGCCAAGCTTAGTTATAGTAAAGCTCAAGTAAAAATTTAATAACAATTGAAATAACTCTTTACCACACAATCCCAACTTTTAACGACCCTGAGAAAGAAGCCTTTTGAAAACATTGTGGGAAAAGAAGAAAATGCTGGTAACCAGCATTTTCTCCTTTTCCAACAATGTTTTCTACCCTTCCCAAAACAAATTTAAATTTTTCAGTCACATTTACTTTGTCGTCTGCAACTGCTTTCAATTTGAACCAGTCTAAAATGTTGTCGTTTGGTAAAGAGATAAACAAGGACATGGTTTGACACAATTTATAGCAATATTACAGAACAAAAAACAAAGTGGCCTTCCCCTTGGTAAGCAACAGTAGTATAACAATGTTATTTTTCAACAAAAACTCAGAAATAACTGAGAAATAATAAGAGGGAAGGGGGTGAGGATGCTGTTTAGGAGATGTATATCAAAATGATGTTAATGGAGGAAAGAAGATTAGATCCGTTGATTAAGGGTTGAGGTGACTGAGGATAAAACTATATTCTGATAGTATCTGTTTCCCAAAGGATGTGTGAGAGCTAATTATAGTATACCTTTTTGTATATGATGATGGAAGCATTCAGAAAGTTAATTAGAGTACTTGGAACTATAATTAGCCCAGAATTTTCTGGTGCTAATATCAGGTCTCAAGTTTGACAAATCATTGAAAAGTAAATTTTATTCAGCTGTTTTAGAACAGTTATTTGCATTTCTTTTCTTTTCACTATTTTATTTATAGCTAAAATAGAAATTTTAGACCTGATTTAAGCCAAACCAAAATATGATGGTTGACTGCAACCATGTTCCATATATTGCTATTGGATCCAAGACCATTCAAATTTTTGTGGCATGTCCAGTTAATGTTATTGCCAACTATCTGTTCCTGGTCCACACTGTATTCAACACTGTTTCCTAATGCCACATGTACTACATTGTATAAGGCATTTGAAAGTAATGTAGCAAATCGGGAAATTGTTCATTACAAGCAATTTCTTTGTATGCTACTACATTTTCAGTTCTGCCTGTTTGTTCTGCATATTTTATGCAGTCTCGTCTTGATCTACACTATCCACAAAAGGACCTGATGCTGTCCTAAGCATGCTTTTTTAGCTCATAGCTATGTATTTATGGGTCACATCGTAGTTTATAAGTCACATGACAGTAAACATTGATATTATTTCTACTTTCAGGTGCTACAAAAGAGATTGGTACCGCTCTAACAAGGTTATGTCTCCGACACAAGGCCATAGAATCTAAATTGAAAAAATTCACAGGGTAAGGAAGCTGACTTTTTCTCTATGATTAACTCTTCACCGCTTGAAACAAATTTTTACAGGCAGCTTTGAAAACATCCTTGTAAAACATGGATAATCAGTGTGAATTAAGGTTTAACCCAGTACCAGGTGACAAAATTTAAGCCTTATCTTCAAAATTGAAAGTATTTGCAGATGACAAATCAAATGATGGTTAAAACATGAAATTCGTCATTTAAAGGGAAGAAAACATTGTTGGAAAAGGAGAAAATGATGGTCACCAGCATTTTCTCCTTCTCTCATGATGTTTTCCAAAGGCCTCTTCATCAGTCATTAAAAGTCAGGATTGTGTGGTAAAAGGGGTAATGTACATGTATGGAAACATTTTAAAATGTCTAGGGTAAAGAAGTTACTCTTTTCAAGCAATTTCTCCCTTTGCCAAGATATACTCAGCCAAAAAAAGAAAGTACCCACTTTTTTAAACCTTAGTATTTCATGTAATATTGTTTTATCACAAATATAAATAATAAGCAATGTACAGGTAATTGTTGGAGCACCTGTTGACCTAAGTTTGGTCAGTAGTAAACTATGCCGTTCGGCGAGAGACTCGATTTAGTGAATTTGCACATGCGCCTTGTGTGGCATGGGTCGATATCCGGTGGAAAAATTTGACCACACCGATAGACCAGAAATAAGTCCACGACCGTCCCTGGAGTGGTTGGCCATGTGTGACGACTGCTGCCGACAATCGATATCATCATGCAACATCTCCGCAACCGACGCCTTACTGCAACAGCAACTGGCAGACAGCAGGGTATTCACCCACATACTCTCAAGAATCTGTTGCAACAGAATGTCCAACCGATTCGCGCATATCGGCCATATTTCAGTCAAGTTCTCACACACCGCTATCGGACCACAAGGCGTGAGTGGTGCTGCCATCATTTTTGCTGGCGGCGTAATGACCGGAGATTAGTGTTATTTTCAGACGAATCTCGGTTTAACATCAGTCATGCCAATGGTCGTGAGAGAGTTTACCGCCGTCTGGGGAGAGCATTTTGCCGACGCGTGCGTCATTGAGAGGGACCGTTTTGGAGGGGGTCGGTATTAGTCTGGGGTGGAATTATGGGTGGAAACAAGACTTGCCTTATTGTGATTAACAGGAATATCAATGCTCAGAATTACATCAATGATGTTCTGACAGTAGAGGTTATCCCTTTTCTTCAGCGTTATGGTCCGAATGTCACTTTAATGCATGATAACACCCACCCCATACGGCTGCAGCAACTCGGCGGTTTTTTGCGGCTCATAATGTCAACGTCTTAGAGTGGCCTGCGAATAGTCATGATTTAAATCCAATAGAACATGTGTGGGACGAGCTAGGACGTCATGTTCGAACAAATCACACAATCAACATGGTAAATGATTTAGCAGCAGCGTTACAGGTTGAATGGAATAATTTGTGTGCACCTTTTATACAGCGTTATGTGAACAGCATGCACCGCGACTTGCATTGGACAAAATGGTGGATACATGAGATACTGACTCCGAATTCAAAATTTAAAACCTACTTTGGGTGCTTAAACCCTATTCAAAATGAAATTAAACCTTTCTTGTTGGTGTACTCAGTGTTATCGAAGAAAGTGTCATTTTAGAAATCAACCCACATGTCATTTCGCTCAATATTTTTCAATGAAAGAAATATCGCATTGACTACAAATTTTCACAGAATGTCAGAAAGGAATTGTTCTTTTATACAGATTAAAAAATAGTTCCTAGTATATAGATAGAAATATACGATGGGTAGTTTCTTTTTTTGCTGAGTATATTTTCAGAGTTGTCCTTCTGGAAGATATAAAAAAAAAATGAAAAGCTGAAAAAAAGACAGATTTATGTTGTCATGTGTCATATTTTGACAAATTAAAAAAAAAAAGACAGTCTCAAACTCATTTTTAGCATCAACTATTGAGTTTGAACTCTTCGCTGTCAATGTAATTAACCCTTTATCACACAGTCCCATGTTTTTAACAACCCTGATAAGGAAGGCTTTTGAAAACATTGAGGAAAAAGGAAAAAATGCAGGAAACCACAATGTTTTCTATCCTATCCTATCCCGATTTTTACCACCCTAACAGAGATGGCTTTTGAAAACATTGTGTGAAAAGGAGAAAATGCTGGTAACCATCATTTTCTCCTTTTCACAGAATGTTTACTGTCCTATCACAGACAAAGTTCATCATTTGATTCACATTAACCCTTTACCAAACAATTCAGTGTTTTCACGAACCTGAGGAAGAGGCCTTTTGAAAACATTGTAAGAAAAGGAGAAAATGCTGGTAACCAGCATTTTCTTCTTTTCCCACAACATTTTTTGCCCTGTCAAAGAACTTAAGTTCATTTGTACCACTTTTAAACTTGTGCAGGTGCTCTCAATTTGGAAGCTTCTAAAATTTGTCTTTTGGGAAAGGGTTAAATTTGTCATATGCAAATGGTAGACAAGTCTAAGATTTTGTCATTTTGTGAAGAGCTAAAAGTAGATATTTTTTTGTTGCCACCAGTTGCCCATTTGGGGGCTGTTAATTATGGTATCAAAATGGGAAAACCCATGCTATGTTGTGACTGGTTCTTTAATTTGCTCAGTGAATAGGACTTGTGACAGAGGACCTAAGTTTTAGTCTTATCTGAAAAAAGTAAGCAATTTTCAGTTGGCCAGCCGTGGGAATCGAACTCACGCCCTCAAGCATTTGAAGATTACAGATCTTGTGCTCTACCTCTTTTGCTAATCCGGCTCTTTCTCTTAACTGATTTTGTCCACATGATGTAAGGTCAAATGATATACATGTATATGTTTTAAGCAGCCATCTGAGGAAGAAGACAGCACTTGCCTTTTAAGATAGGTACCTTTTTAGCACAGACTAAAACATTTGAGCTATGCTCTGTGAAAAGGGGGCTTTATCGGTTAAAAAAATCGAGTGGAAATAGAAAATATCTAGCAGCCTACAACTGTTTTCGTATTTTAATATGTTTTCAAATGCTATTAACCAACATTTTCTCCTTTCCCAACAATGTTATCTACCCTTTCCAAGACCAATCTAAACGTTTGAGCTATACTGTACTTGTTGTCTTCAAATACTTTTAATATGAATAAGTCTAGAATTGTATGTTTTACTCTGGTAAAGGGTAAATACAGGTGGCCTTTGAGCATAAGTGACCACTGACACAGTCTTGACTGAATTTAGCTATCAAAAGGGTAATATAATTGTTTTCTTGTTTTCCTGTCTTTGCCACCCAAGTACATAAAACATTTGATCCCCAATTAAAATCAAATTATTTTAAGCATGCGACTCTAAATGGCTGTGACGAGAAAAATAAGAGGTTCATTTGGGAATAAAAGGTTGATATACCAGTAGCCTGCATGTATTACTTTTGCAAAGGAACACTCTTTTTAGGCATCTTGAAATAGTGGAAATTGTTGTGAAAAAAAGGGTTAATACTTGTGATATCATTATTGCAAAAGCTGAAAATGTCCTGAAAACAATGTTTTCAAAGATGCTGTCCTGTTAGAGGACAAGTTATATGGAAGAAAGTATGGATTAACCCTTTACAGAACAATCTCAAGTTTTAATGACTTCTTGAAAAAGGCCTTTTGAAAACATTGTTACCAGCATTTTTCTCAGAAAACATTGCGTTGTTGTCGTAGCTCTGTTGTGGTCTGTGTCAATGCACTTTGACTTTTTATAATATCTCTGGTAATACTGAAGATATTTACTTCACACTTGGACAAATTTTTAACTATCATAAGGGGAGCCCATACAACAAGAGCAGATAACCATCAAAGCATTTTTGACACAGTTATGCCCCTTTTTTGACTTAGAATTTTTGAAAATTTTGCAACTGTAGCTAATTGTTGGCACCCATGTGCAGCGCTCTTGTTTTCCTTTTCCGACAATGTTTTCTATTCTGTCGAGGAACGTCAGTAACCAGCATTTTCTCCTATTCCCACAATGTCTTCCACTCTGTCGATGAACTTTAGTTTATGTGTACCTCTGTGAGATATGTCATCTGCAAATGCTTTCAATTTGGACTGGTGTAAAGTTTTACCTTATCTTCTCTGTTTCAGAACTGTTTTAGACAACATTGTCACTCCTCTCCAAGAGTCTATGGAGGACTGGAAAAAAATTGTTGTACAATTAGATAAAGATCATGCTAAAGGTAAGAGAGGTGGAAGATTTGCTTATGTTCAATCTTTCCACTGCCAATGTCACCTTGGAAGGCTTTTGTAGATGGTGTAGACAAGATCAGACTGCAAAAAAATGTGCATTCTGATCTTTGACCGACACCCATCTGCTACCTGGTGTTAATCTTTGACCAGAGTCAGCTCCAAACTCAACATATATGTATATATACCGGTACTTTTAGTCCTCAAAAAATTTGAATTTATTTAATTTTCAACAAATGAGTTAACCACATTTTCAACAATATTGCAGTTATATCCTGCTTGCCCAAGCACTTATCCATGTGTTACGCGTGT
This sequence comes from Tridacna gigas, assembly GCA_945859785.2. NCBI lineage: Eukaryota > Metazoa > Mollusca > Bivalvia > Cardiida > Cardiidae > Tridacna > Tridacna gigas. The sequence goes on along the minus strand of OX244034.2, from coordinate 50,886,513 downwards.
TTCCTCACCAGTATTACACAAAACACTTTCTCAAAGCTCACTGGCTGCTTTTCTGCATATACAAAGTCTAAAAAATGTTCATTGTTGGGAGAAGAACGAACCCTGTCGGAGTAATGCAAACTCAGAATCCCTTAGTTGCTAGCCCAGTGTATAACAAATTAGCTGTTTAGGCTGGGCTTTTTTATAGGAGTCTATTTGTGACAGTTGCAACGAACCACACAAACCCAAGTTTTAACAACCTTGAGGAAGACAGCTTCTGAAAAAATTGTGGGAAAAGGAGAAAATGCTGGTAACCAGCATTTTCTCCTTTTCCCTCAATGTTTTTCTACCCTTATAAAGACAAATCCCACCATTTTAGCCACATTTACTTTTTTGTCTGCAAATGTGGACAAGTCTGAAAATTTGTTGTTTGAGAAAAGAGTTAATTGTTGAACTACCTGGCACTAGTTTGAGTTGCTTTTGCAGATAGTGTAGAATGAGATCAGGTTGCATGGAATGTTGATACTCAGATTGTGCAAGAGTGTCTTTAAGATTTCAAGCTAAATGTCAATCAACCATATTTCATTATCTAAGGCAATGAATTTACAGTTTAACCCTTTACTACACAATCCTGACTTTTAATGACCCTGAGGGAGAATCCTTTCAAAACATTGTCGGGAAAGGAGAAAATGCTGGTGACCAGCATTTTCTCCTTTTCCCACAATGTTTTCTACTCTTTGAACGACAAACTTTGTGTTTCAAGTACATTTGTCATCTGCAAAATGCTTTCAATTTTGTCAAGGCTAAAATTTTGTTGTTTTGTTGTCTGGTAAAGGGTTAAGTACAAGCTCATTTGATCGATTGATTGAAAAAGAGAGTGAGAGGTTGGGGGAGGAGAGAGGAAGATGTAGGGAGAATGTATGGGGCAAGGGATGCCAACCAAAACCCAATACAATGTTAAATGTAGTGGAAAAATTTCTGATGGGGAAGTCAACAGCCCGAAAGAAATATTGCGATGGTAAAATAATAATGGTTATGTATAATTGAAACAGGTTTATGATGTATTTTACAGTCAGCGCCTGGTTTAGTGTGTCATTTTATGTTTAACATATTACTCTAGAAATGTGACTTTTTACTCCTGAATATGGTCAGCTGTTGAAAACTTCGTGGAAAAAGGAGCACTTACTTTTAACAAGCAATTGTTACTTCTTTTCCCACTTTTTAGCTCACCTTAGCACAATGTGCTAAAGGTGAGCTATTGTGATCGCCCTATGTCCGGCATCCGGTGTCCGTCAACAATTTCTTTAACCCTTTCCCAAACAAGCCCTGGTTTTCATGTGTCTGCAGTACAAGTCTTTTGAAAACACTGTGGGGAAAGGAGAAATTGCTCGTAACGAGCAATTTCTCCTTTTCCCACAGTGTTTTCTACCCTTTTTGAGACCTTTCTGCCATTTTCATCAAATTTAAAATTGTCTTCTGCAAACTCTTTCGATTTGGACCAGTCCAAAATTTGTCATTTGGGAAAGGGTTAAACATCTTCTCCTCCTAAACCACTGGGCCAATCTTGATGAAACTTGGCAGGGATGTTCCTTGGGTGAAGCTCTACCAAAAGTGTTCAAAGAATTGAATTCCACCCACAACTCTGGTTGCCATGGCAACAAAAAGGAAAAAAAAAGCGAAATCTTTGAAAATCTACTTCTCCGAAACTAGAAGGTGCAGAGCTTTGATATTTGGTATGTAGCATCTCCTAGTGGACCTCTACCAAGTTTGTTCATTTGATGTCCCTGGGGTCAAAACTGGCCCCGCCCCAGGGGTCACAAGTTTGAGCATAGTCATAAAGAAGGAAAACTTTAAAAATCTTCTTCTCTAAAACTTGAAGGTGTAGAGCTTTGATATTTGGCATGTGGCATCTCCTAGTGGACCTCTACCAAGTTTGTTCATATGATGCCCCTGGAGTCAAAACTGGCCCTACCCCGGGGGTCACAATGTCCAACATAGGAACAAAGAAGGAAAACTTTAAAAATCTTTATCTCTAAAACTAGAAGGCATAGAGCTTTGATATTTGGCATGAAGCATCTCCTAGTGGACCTCTACCAAATTTGTTCATATGATGCCCTTGGGATCAAAACTGGCCCTACCCCGGGGGTCACAAGTTCGAACATAGGAACAAAGAGGGGAAACTTTAAAAATCATCTTCTCTGAAACTGGAAGGCATAGAGCTTTGATATTTGGTATGTAGCATTGCCTAGTGGACCTCTACCAAGTTTGTTCATATGATGCCCCTGGGGTCAAAACTGGCCCCGCCGCAGGGGTCACAAGTTTGAGCATAGTAACAAAGAAGGAAAACTTTAAAAATCTTCTTCTCTGAAACTTGAAGGCGTAGAGCTTTGATATATGGCATGAAGCATCTCCTAGTGGACCTCTACCAAATTTGTTCATATGATGCCCTTGGGGTCAAAACTGGCCCTACCCGGGGGGTCACAAGTTCGAACATAGCAACAAAGAGGGGAAACTTTAAAAATCTTCATCTCTAAAACTAGAAGGCATAGAGCTTTGATATTTGGCATGAAGCATCTCCTAGTGGACCTCTACCAAGTTTGTTCATATGATGCCCTCGGGGTCAAAACTGGCCCTGCCCCAGGGGTCACAAGTTCGAACATAGGAACAAAGAGGGGAAACTTTAAAAATCATCTTCTCTGAAACTGGAAGGCATAGAGCTTTGATATTTGGTATGTAGCATTGCCTAGTGGACCTCTACCAAGTTTGTTCATATGATGTCCCTGGGGTCAAAACTGGCCCCGCCGCAGGGGTCACAAGTTTGAGCATAGTAACAAAGAAGGAAAACTTTAAAAATCTTCTTCTCTGAAACTTGAAGGCGTAGAGCTTTGATATATGGCATGAAGCATCTCCTAGTGGACCTCTACCAAATTTGTTCATATGATGCCCTTGGGGTCAAAACTGGCCCTACCCGGGGGGTCACAAGTTCGAACATAGGAACAAAGAGGAGAAACTTTAAAAATCATCTTCTCTAAAACTAGAAGGCATAGAGCTTTGATATTTGGCATGGAGCATCTCCTAGTGGACCTCTACCAAATTTGTTCATATGATGCCCTTGGGGTCAAAACTGGCCCTGCCCCGGGGGTCACAAGTTCGAACATAGGAACAAAGGGGGGAAACTTTAAAAATCATCTTCTCTGAAACTGGAAGGCATAGAGCTTTGATATTTGGTATGTAGCATCTCTTAGTGGACCTCTACCAAGTTTGTTCATATGGTGCCCCTGGGGTCAAAACTGGCCCCGCCGCAGGGGTCACAAGTTTGAGCATAGTAACAAAGAAGGACAATTTTAAAAATCTTCTTCTCTGAAACTGGAAGGCTCGGTATGTATCATCTTCTAGTGGATCTGTACTAAGTTTGTGCATATGATGCCCTTGGGGCAAAAGTTGGCCCTACCCTGGGGGTCACAAGTTCGAACATAGGAACAGAGAAGGAAAATTTTAAGAATCATCGTCTCTGAAACTGGAAGGCGTAGAGCTTTGATATATGGTGTGTAGCATTGCCTAGTAGACCTCTACTAAGTTTGTTCATAAGATACCCTTGGGGTCAAAATTGGTCCTGCCCCGGGGGTCACAAGTTCAAACCTAGGAACAAAGAAGGAAAACTTTAATTTTTTTTTCTCTTAAATGGGAAGGCATAGAGCTTTGATATTTGGTATGTAGCATCTCCTAGTGGACTTCTACCAAGTTTGTTCCAAGGATGCTGCTTGGGTCAAAACTGGTCCAGCCCCTGGGGTCACAAGTTCGAACATAGGAACAGAGAAGGAAAACTTTAAAATTCTTCTTTTCTGAAACCGAAAGGTGTGGAGCTTTGATATTTGGTATGTTGCATGTCAGAGTGGACCTCTACCAAGTTTGTTCATATGATGCCCCTGGGTCAAAACTGGCCCCGCCCCGGGGGTCACAAGTTCGAAGATAGTAACAAAGAAGGAAAACTTTAAATTTCTTTTTCTCTTAAACGGGAAGATGTAGAGCTTTGATATTTGGTATGTAGCATTTCCTAGTGGACCTCTACCAAGTTTGTTCATATGATGCCCCTGGGTCAAAACTGGCCCAGCCCCGGGGGTCACAAGTTCGAACATAGGAACAAAGAAGGAAAACTTTAAAGTTCTTCTTTAAAACTGGAAGGCGTACAGCTTTGATATTTGGTATGTAGTGATTCTCTTCTAAGTTTGTTTGCCCATCTAAGCACAACAAGTTCATTGAGTTCAAAATTGGGTCATCTTGGGTCATAAACTAGGTCACTAGGTCAGATTAAAGAAATACCTTATTGGCACTCTCGAGGCCACATTATTTGCTCAATTGCCTTGAAAATTAGTTAGAAAGTTTGTCTTTATAAAGTCTCACATAAGATTAATTTGGGTCAACTTGGGTCATAAACTAGTTCACTGGGTCAAATTAAAGAAATACCTTGTTTGCACTCTGGAGGCCACATTTATTGCTCAAATGACCTGAAATTTGGCCAGAATGTTTGTCTTGATGAAATACCAGATGAGTTTGGATTTGGGTCACCTGGAACCATAAACTAGGTCACTAGGTCAAAATAAAGAAATACCTTGTGGGCACTCTAGAGGCCACATTATTTGCTTAATTGTCTTGAAAATTGGTCAGAATATTTGTCTTTGTAAAATCTCACATGAGTCTGAATTTGGGTCAACTGGGGTCATAAACTAGTTCAGTTGGTCAAATTAAAGAAATAGCTAGTGGGCACTCTAGAGGCCACATTTAGTATTCATTTGATTTGAAAATTGGTCAAAATGTTTCTTTTGATATAGTCAAAGACCAGTTCAAATTCGGGTCACCTGGGGTCATAATGTAGGTCACTAGGTCAAATTAAAGAAATATCTTTAGGGCACTCGAGGCCACATTTTGTGCTCAATTGACTTGAAAATTGGTCAGAATGTTTGTCTTCATGAAATATGAGTTTGAAATTGGGTCACCTGCGGTCAAAAACTAGGTCACATGGTTACATTAAAGAAAAACCTTTAAGGCACTGTACTAAGGTGAGCGACCCAGGGCCATCATGGCCCTCTTGTTTAACTACTGTTAAAAGGTTTGTATTATTTTTACTAGATTTTAGGTCTGAATGTGACCTGTAACCTGTAACCTGCACTACATTTTTGTCAAAATCTAGTCAGCTTGGCTGTTTTCATCCAGGTATTAACATAGCCATGTCATTGTCTGCGTTGTCATCAAGATATTTACTTTAAACTTGACTAATTGTTAAATATCATAAGGTGAACCTGTACAACAAGGGCAGGTAACCATCAACATATGTTTGCCACAGTTATGCCCCCTTTTATTTAACTTGGAATTTGGCATGCAAAAACTTAGACATTTTGTAATATCTCTGTCATTACTGAAGTTGGTTACTTCAAACAAGGACTAGTTGTTAACTAACCAATGGGAAACCCATACAATAAGGGTAGTTAACCATCAAAATATTTTGACACACTTATGTCCCTTTTTCAACTTGAGCAACTGCAGCTGAGTGTTGGTATGGTCCTTGTTTTATTCTGTTTTAAGGGGCAAGGCACAACTTTGATGCTTTTGCAGACGGTGGGGATCATTGTCAGATAGCCTATGAAGTCTGTTATTAGATCTATTCTGACATAATATATTTGATAAAATCTTGTGGTCACAACTTTATTGATATTGCAATATCTAGATGTTCTTTTTTCTCCTGGCTTAACATATCTGTTTACTCGGAGTTATTGATGAATGGTTAGTTCCTTCCAGATGACAATTTTTTGAGTTGTTCACATTGAGAGCATTTTTCATTCAACAAATCAAATGTGTCCATATTGAGGAGAATTTTACATTCAACAAATTAAAAAAAACATTGGATCAGTATAAGTTAATTTGAAACTGTGGCACAGAAACTGAGTGAAAGAAATAAGTTTCTCAATTTGCTACATTCTTTATACTACATACAGATTTAGTTGTCATAGTTCTTTCCTTCACCTGTCACTAAAGTGAAACTCTTCAGATTCATCCAATGAGGAAAAGTTATAATAAGTTGTCCATATTTAAAAATGTTATAGAATGCCTCAGTTTTCTTTTTCTCATTCCAGAATACAAAAGAGCAAGGTTAGAAATAAAGAAATGTGCTGCAGACACAGCTAAATTACAGAAAAAAGTGAAAAAAGGTAAGTTGCCATGGTATCTGAATATGAAAAAAGTGATGACGTGGTTTTGCTTATAATTTCTTATGTTGCGTGTTCTGCACTTTTCTTTTTTATTCTTTGCATGTATTTACCTTTCTTGTTGGTTACACATACATGTACTCCCATCTTTTTCGCTCTGCTTTTTTTTCGCTGTGTTCTTCTCTTTTCCATGTGCTGGGCTTTGTAGTTTTTCTTTCCTTCTGTCTTGCTGTTTTCTTTTTGATGTATTTGTTTTCCTTGTTATGAAAATTTTCCTCTTTGTCCCAAACTTTTCATTTGCCATTTCTTTGTTTGACATTCTCTTCCTGGTCATTGAATTTGATACATGGCAACAAAATTTTAGACCTATCCCAATGGAAAGCATTTGCAAATGGAAATTTTAAATGTGGCTGAAGTGATAGGATCTGCCCTTGATAGGGTAGAAAACATTGTGAGAAGAGGAGAAAATGCTGGTTACCAGCATTATCTCCTTTTCTCACAATGTTTTAAAAGCCTTCTTATCCGTGTTAACCCTTTACCACACAATCCCGACTTTTAACGACCCTGAGAAAGAAGCCTTTTGAAAACACTATGGGAAAAGGAGAAAATGCTGGTAACCAGCATTTTCTCCTTTTCCCACAATGTTTTCTGCCCTTCCCAAAACAAACTTCCATTTTTCGGTAACATTTATTTTGTCGTCTGCAAATGCTTTCAGTTTGGACCAGTCTAAAATTTTGTTGTTTGGTAAAGAGTTAAAACAAGATACATTGTATGGTAAGCTGGTTGAAGTCTAGAAAAAGGAATTATACCATCACCTCATTCAGACAACTTTTTTGTCTACAGCAGACCTTTTTGTAGAACACTGTGATAAAAAAAGAAATTGCTCATGCTTCTACTGTGTCCAGTTTTTTGACCCTTTGTTTAACTCTTTACCAGACAACAAAATTTGAGACTTGTTCAAATTGAAAGCATCAGCAAACAAAAGATTCAGTGTGGCTCAAATGGTGGGATATGTGTCTTAAGGAGTAGAAAACTTTGCGGGAAAAGTGTTCCTTTTTTGCATAATGTTTTCAAAAACTTGCTTTATCAGGGTCTTTAAAACTCGGTATTGTTTGGTAAAGAATTTAAAAAAAGTAAGAAAAAAAATACCAACAGGTTTTTCGATTGCTTCATCACTAAGTTTCAATTTACCCGGTAAATTGGTCTTAAGTTATTTTGAAAACAGTATCACATGTGGAGAAATTATAAATCCCACATACTCTCTCTTTCTGTGAATGCAACTTAACAGTTTTATTCTTAGCTTGTTTTCCCCTACATATGTTTAATTCAGTTTGCCAGAGAAATCTCACACAAACAGATGGTTGAGCATTAAATTTGTTACATCATATAAGGGTTGTAAGGAAATGACATTTCTGTTTTGTTGTTATTGTTTTAGCTTTTATACTAGGTATGAAAAATATTTGAAAGTCTGGGTTTTAGATAGTTTGACTGTACAAAACAACACAGTTTTAGGGCCCATACAAATTGAAAGCATTTTCAGATGGCAAAATGAATGTGACTAAAAAATTGAGTTTTCTCTTTTGGAACGTTAGAAAACATAGTGGGAAAAGGAGAAAATGCTGGTTACCAGCATTTTCTCCTTTTCGCACAATGTTTTTAAGAGCTTTTTCTTCAGTGTTGTTACAACTTGGGATTGTGTGGTGGAGGGTCAATGTTAACAGTTGGTTGAAAGGGTATCTGGTAGTAGTTTGGTAACAGACAAGTTTCTGGTTCTTACTAATTCTGTTCTTAAATGGTGGATTTGTTTTCACATCATGGTCAGTCATTAATTTTCTAACTCTTTATCAGACAATGAAGTCTTAACCCTTTCCCAAACGACAAATTTTGGACTGGTCCAAATTGAAAGAGTTTGCAGACAACAATTTCAAATTTGATGAAAATGGCAGAAAGTTATCAAAAAGGGTAGAAAACACTGTGGGAAAAGGAGAAATTGCTCGTTACGAGCAATTTCTCCTTTTCCCACAGTGTTTTCAAAAGACTTGTACTGCAGACACCTGAAAACCAGGGCTTGTTTGGGAAAGAGTTAAGACTGGTCAACAATCAAAGCATTTGCAGATGACAAATAACACTTGGCTGAAATGATAGGCATGTCTTTGAAAGGGTAGAAAACATTGTGGGAAAAGAAGAAAATGCTGGTCACCAGCATTTTTCCCCTTTCCCACAAAGTTTTCAAGTGTTTTTCCTTAGGGTTGTTAAAACTGGGGATTGTTTGGTAAAGTTTTTAACAATCTAGTTCCTTTTGCAGAAAAGCAGCAGAAGTGCAAATCTGTCAATTTCAAAGACCTAAAGAGGCCAGTGTTTTTAGTCATAGATTTAATTAAACTCAAAAATAGTGTTTTTTTTTAATGGAGAGAAAAATATCAGAACATCGAGACCTAACAAAAAAAAATGCCTTTTTCACAGTGTTCTTAAATTTTGTTGACTGAATATTTCCCACTTCCTGGAGGTAAAGTGTTACATAATTTATACTTAATGGCAGAGATTCTTCAATGGACTCTAGCAAAAGGTGGCTGGATGATAAAACAGCAGATTTGTTTTCATTAAACAGTGCACAAAAAATATAAATACTCTCACCTGTGGAAATCCTGTAAGATAACAATAGGTGTTAAGATAAATGTCAGACAATTAATGGAAAGCTTTCATCCTAAGACTCATCAGTTCTTAAACTCTTTACTGAACAATCCTACCTTTTGACAGCTTAGAGACAGAAGGCTTTCGAAAACCTTGTGGAGAAAAGGAGAAAATGCTGGTAACCAGCATTGTCTCCTTTTCCCCACCAAGCTTCCTATCATTCAAGGACAAATCCCAACACTACACTCTAGGCATATTTGTCATCTGCAAATACGTCAATAGGAGCAGGTGTATTTTTGTTTGATCTCTGCAGTCTCTTTGAATCTGATCTGTCAGTAAAGGCAACGTGTGCTACTGCAAGACTAAAGGAATATTTTCCTTTGCTTCAAATTTTTGTCCCTTAATGTCTTACAGCTCTTAGTGGTATATCAAAGAATAGCACGGACAGTAATAGGTTTAATAGATTCAATTTGCTAGTAGAAAGCTAAAATACTCCCAGAGATAATCTGATAATCTGCAAACAAGCTGTGTCAAGATGTTCCAGATATTATCATAATTAAGGGATATTTATAGATGCTTATTTTTGGGAGAGGGGTGATGTTAAAAAAGCTTTGCTTTTTTTCACAGACCAAAACAATGGAACAAGTTTTTTTTTGTCTGTAAAAACTATAATAATGTAGTCCAAAGTCTGCATTGATAAGAATATCTCAATGATAGAGTGGGTCCACAACAAGAGATTGCTTTCTCTGCATTCAGATCTTGATATACACTGTCTCAAAAGCATACAGTGTTCACTTAACATTGTAAGACTACTAAATTAATGAAAAGGCTGTACCAATTTCAAAAACATCTAGATATACTAATATTAAGAAAGGTTTATTGAAGAGTATCAACTTTCAGATAGACAGTGTAGATCCAATTTCACACTGATTTTTTTCTTGTCCAAGAATTGTGCTGTCTTGGCTTTGTTAACACATTCCACAAAAATTCCAACTTGACCCAGGGTATGTTACAGATAGTGGTAAATTAGTGTTTCCTGGTTTGTGAAATCTATCTTGAACAAGGAAGGTAATTTCTGGAATCTTGTCTGGTTGAAATACAAAGATGTTTCAGAATTTTGAGAATTTAGAATGTTTACTAAAGAAATAAAGTAGAAACCTATGCTTTGGTAGGTTGACTGCCATGATTTCTTAGAAAACTTTCCCCATTGATCACAAATTGAAATAAAAAAATAAAGATAAACGGAGAAGTTTTATTCTCCAACCACATACATGTAAATTGGTGGTATGTATCTACTTATGGTTAGTATGAACATATGCTCTGTGAATTTCACTGAATCGTACATAAATATTTGTGAATGTTACAAAGTTATTACATTATGTACTGTGAAGGTTTGTAGGTCATGTTCTATGAATGCTACAAAGTTTGTACTTCGTGTATTGTGAAAGTTATAAAGATCCTTCATGTATTGTGATACCAAAGTTTGTATTTTGTGTATTGTGAATGTTGAATGGTATGTCTGCTGTGTGTTGCAAATCTTACACAATTTGTAATGTTTTTGTCTTCATCACTGTGAATGTTACAAGGTTTATATATCAGTTTCATGAAGGTAATGTCAAAGAGTATGTTCGTCAAGAACTTTTAATGTTTCTATGTGTGTACATTATAAATTTTTAATGTTACACACTGTGAATATTGTGTACTGTGAATCTTACAAAATTTGTAAATCACAGTTTGTGAATGTTACAGAATAAGAATATGATGTTCAGTGAAATGTTGCCATTCTCCTAGTATCAAGAGACTGGTCAAGTGTTGCCATGATTTTCATTACTTTCAATTCTTGCAAAATGAAGGATTTTGTTTTTCATTTTCTACAGACATTGGTGTAGATTTATTAGGTATTTAGGTAACTTCCATGCAGTTACAGTAAATTTTATAGAGAAAGAGTTTAAAGAAATTATCTCTAGATAAAGTAAACAACAGTTTTTGAGAAATTCGACCGAAGAAAGCCCTCTGAGTCACATGGAACGAAAGTTCTGAAGGTAAGATCTTCCCAGAAATTGGTGCTCTGCTCTTTCTGGGAGAACAAATTTGTCAGAAAAAAGCAGGTATTAATATGGGTATGACCAAGTATGGCTGATTTATTGCAGAAAGGTTAAAAGACATCAAATAACAGCATTATTTTTTAGTTTCTGTGAACAAAAAGGATTATTTGCTTCTCTCTCTGCATGCAGATATTGTCTATATAGCCCCTTTGGAATAAACTTCATGTGTTCATGGTTTACAAAGGAAGTGACAAGGAGATTTGAGCTTTGTATTTTTGATTAGATATTGTTAATGCCTTTTCATGCTGTATTTTAGCTGTCATCTTGAGCTTTGCATATACCTTTGCCTTTATGATGTTCCTTTGCCATTGCTGTCTGGAAATCTGACTAAACCATTCTGAACCTTTCCTTTTTAAAACAGTGTTCAATAAAAAGATAGCAGTGTTCAGTGACTGGAAAAGAATGGTTCTTATGACAATGGCTTTCATGAGAAATATTTTTAGGTTGATGCCTTATTTCAAACTCATTGTCTCTGTTTTACAAACCATATGCTTTAAAATACAAACTGAGCTATTGGATTGAAGCATAAAATCTGAAGTCATATACTCTTTTGCTGAAACCTGTCAGGAACATGCTATCAGAAACCTGTCTGAAAAGAGTTTGCCAAATCAATTTTAAGGAAATTTCTGTTAGACATGTCAAGAAAATGCTGTCATAAGCAATTTAGTGTTGTCAAATACTTGTTATAGAATTTTGTCAGAAATATTTCAGAAATTGCTGTCCAAATTATGTCAGAAAGTGGTATCAAAAACATCAGAAAAGTGCTGTCCACATCATGTCAGAAAAAGCTGTCAAAAGTATGTCTGAAAGTGTTGTCAAAATCATGTCACAATTCACTGTCAAATATATGTCAGGAAACTTTGTCAGAAGCAAGCCAAAAAGTGCTGTCAAGTACATTTTAGGAATTGCTGTAAAAACATGTCAGACAGTGCTAGGGTTATGGTTAAATCGTGTAAGAAAATGCTGTCAAAATAATGTCAGAAAGTGCCGTCAAAAATATGCTAGGATGATGGTGTCAGAACATGTGATGAATTTGGTTATACCACAGTAGCATGCCGAAGAGGGCTGACAGAAACATGTTGATCTTACTGTTAGATTGCATTGACTTCAGGGGCTCTTCTGTTGATTTGGTGAAGTTTCTCATGACAGAATTGTACAGTTGCTTTGTGACAAAGTTTAATTAAAAGGTAGCTTCCAATTGATTTATTTCCATTATTAATTGACAACAAAATTTAGTCTCCTTCATACTGAATGCATTTGAAAACAACAACTTAAATCTGGCTAATGAATGTTTGGATTTGTCTATAAAAGGGAAGAGAACAATGTAGGAAAATGAGAAAATGCTGGTTGTCAGTATTTCCTTGTTTTTCCACGATGTTTTCAAAACCATTCTTCCTGAGGATTGTTAAAACGCCGGATTGCATTGTAAAGGGTGAAAAATGGCTTCGTTTTGTTTATTTTTTCATATTTTTTATTTCTTCATTGACTCAATATGTTGTCATCTACACATTTCATTCTTTTTTAACAGCTGAAGCAAATGGCCCCATTTCACCGACGTCACCCATTTTCTCTCTAGGGTTTGATGAAGGCATGTTTTGGCTGAAACTGTGTAGTATCTTAAAGTTAACATGTTTTCTGTTTAGCTCATTACCATTTATATGCATACATCTTTTCATTTCCCTGCAGTTTACAGTTTTTTAAAACTTTGTTTGAAAAGGAGCAATTGCACATTTTAATCGATTGCTTCTCTTCACAAAGTGCAGATCAACGTCATTCAAGAAAATTTCCTTCAAAAGCATTGCTTTGTACTATTAAGCAGTATGTTTGCATCGTTTTGAGTATTATTAATGGTATGCTAAATGGGAAGTTGTGTATTAAAATGAGAACTTTGCACTTTTGTAAATACACATTTTTGTATAGTCAGATAACTTTAACTCTTTACCAAACAACAAAATTTTAGACTAGTCCAAATTGAAAGCATTTGCAGACAACAAATTAAATGTGACTGAAAAATGGAAATTTGTCATGGGACAGGTAAAAACAATGTGGGAAAAGGAGAAAATGCTGGTTACCAGCATTTTCTCCTTTTCCCACAATATTTTCAAACAGCTTCCTTTTTAGGGTTGTTAAAAGTCGGGATTGTGTGGTAAAGCATGAAGACATATTGTGGAAAATGAGATACTGTAATAAATGACTTATTTCTCACTGCTTTTGGATTTAAACTATTAAAATCTTATAACCTTTCAACTCTTTACCGCACAACAACATAAATGTGACTCAAAATTAATTACCATCATTTTCTCCTTTTACCATACTGTTTTCAAATGCTTTCTTTCTCAGGGTTGGTAAAACTTGCAATTGTGTGGTAAAGGGTTAAAATATCTGTACAATCAAAAATTTAACTTAGGGCTTGTAGAAAAAAAGTCTTTTTAAGTATTAACATCTTTAAATTATTTTCCATTCTGTCAAAATTACTAAACACTAAACAGAGAAACAACATGATTTTTCTTTTACTATATTTTGTCTTCATCACTAAATTGATTAAATCTTAACCTTTTACCGAACATTTATGCATTTAAGCAAAGCTGATGAGAAAAAGCCTTTGAAAACATGTGGGAAAAGGAGAAAATGCTGATAACCAATGTTTTTTATGTTTTCAAAGGCACATATCATTACTTCAGCTGTATTGAATTTGTCGTATGCAAATGCTTTCAGTTTGGACCAGTCTAAAAATTTCAGTATGTCTGGTAAAGAGTTAACTGTACACACTGAATATAGGTTGCTCGAATATGAGCACAAGTGACAGGAAGTAGAACAATTTGAAGGGAATGGAAAGTGCTTGAAAATATATGCAAATAAGAGAAAAAGAGCTATTGCATACTACAGTTAGATGCACCTTTTCCAGAATGTTTTCATAAATTTGCTCCTGAATAGCATGTAGGAAAATGTTTTTGTATAGTTTAATGACATGCAATAAATTTACACTCAGTACATTTAAAAATGCATCTTTAGTTGTAAGTGGAAAAGCAGCCGGAAAGTAACTAGTTAATTGATCAAATTCATTTGATGTTTTGTTTTGCAGTAAGGAACTTTTTCTAACTTTCCTTTTGAAAATCTTAAGGTAAGACCTGTGTAATGCACTTCCGGTGAACATTGGGCAAAAATTCTAATTGGTAGTTAAATAAGGATAAATAAGGATTTATGCCGAAATAATATTTTTGCACATTTCTAATGAATCAGAAATTCCGTTTATGTCTATCTTGAAACTTTTTTTTGATACTTTTGTTTGTTTTCTAAAAAGGGAGGTAATTATTATCTCTTTTTCAATTGAGAATATAGCGGTTTTAAATTTATAAATGATAATTCAAAAAAGGAAAAAATGGAAAAAATAAAAAGGTGAAAGTAGTTCAATAATACTCATTTTTAATTATAGCTAATTTTGCAGGATGATATTTTAGTGGAAATAGCTGTTTTCCATTACACAGGTCTTACCTTAAGCATTTAAACCAAACATTGTGAATCACTCAGTGGAATAACAATGAATTACATTAAAAGTAAGTTTGATCAAAACTTATTAATTTTGGGCTGATTTTCAACCTATGACTACTGTTGTGTTTTTAAATGTTGTGAGTGTATAATGTCTTTTCCTGAAATTAATTAACATAAAACTACAAACATACTATAGCATGACCTAACATTACTGCACATATTTTGACTAGAATCATCATTGTGATTGGATAGAAAATAAGTTGTGTATTCATAGGGCCATGTACAAGATAGAGTATTGCAAAATTCTTATTTTTTGTATGCTGTTTTTTTTTTTCTTTTGTTAAAGCCTGTTTGTTGTGGGCCAGTTACATATTTAGCTTTGTATGGAGTCTCTAAAATCTTGTCAGGCTGTTCCCTCAATCTTTTGCTTCATGTGCATTGTTTTTCTAAGCTCACCTGTTATTCAAGTGCACAGTTAAGCTTTTCATTCAAATCATCTTTGGCTATTACCCTCAACCATCATCCATCCTTATCTGTAAGCTTTAGTCCATTCAAGGGTAATATTTTTTATTTTATCTTGGAACTTTTTCAGAATATTTTTATTTAGTTAAAAAATAATTCATGTTAAATATAAAATGGGTCATCAGGTGACAAAGAAAGTTGTTGATAATGAACTATATGCCAAGGATGCATGGTTTGGTGTGCAGTAGACAGTTCGTGTTTGTTTCCTCCACAAGAAGTGATACAAAGTTGACAGTCACATAGTGTTTAGCTCACCTGAGCACAAAGTACTCAAGGTGAGCTTTTGTGGTCATGCTGAGTCTGTCATCTGTCATGTGTCAACTGTGTCATCCGTTGTCCGTTATCAACTTTTACCCTGTGTGTGTTCCACATTGTCAGTCCAATACTCATCAATGTTGGTCAGAATGTCTTTAGCTCACGTTAGCACAAAGTGCTCAAGGTGAGCTTTTGTGATCATGCTGTGTCTGTAGTGCATTGTCCGTCGTCTGGTCATCAACATTTACCTTGTGTGCACTCTAAAGACCATATTTTCAGTCAGATACTCATGAAACTTGGTCAGAATGTTTGTCAGGATGAAATCTTGGACAAGTTCGAAATATGCTCATGTTGGGTAAAAAAGTAGGTCACTGGGCTAAATTTTAGAAAAATCTTGTGTTCCCTCTAGAGGCATCATTTTCTGCCTGATACTCTTGAACTTGGTCAGAACGTTTGTCACACTTGAAATTTGGTCAGAATGTTTGTCTTGATGACATCTGGGACAAGTTTGAAATTTGTCAAAAAGTAGGCCATTGGGCCAAATCTTAGGAAAACCTTGTGTGTACTCTAGAGGCCACATTTTCAGCCTGAAACTCTTGAAAATTGGTCAGAATGTTTGTCTTAATGATATCTCAGACGGACAGGTTTGAAATTGAGTCATGTAAGGTCAAAAAGTAGGTCACTTGGCTAAATCTTAAGAACACCTTGTGAAAAACTCAACTTAAGTCAGAACCTAAGTCTGTTAGTAGATTTGAGTAAAATAAGAGACTTAAGTTTTCTTGTGAAACCGGGCCCAGGATCTCTTCAGCTTTATCTACTGTAAATGACTTTACTCAGATGAACACTTTAGGGCCAATGGCCCTCTTGTTCTTATGATATCTCAAGTTGGAAAATGGGTCACATCATTTTAAAAAGTAATTTACCAGGTCAAATCATTGTAAAACCTTGTGTATACTCTAGAGGCCACTTTTTTCTCATAGAATTTTTGTCTTGATATCTCAGAAGAAATTGGAAATTTGTTGTGTCTGGTTGAAAACGCTCAGGTGAGTGACTCAGGGCCGTTATGGCCCACTTTTTGTTTCGAAACAATGTATGAAAAAATGATGGAATTTTGTCAAAATGCAAAGGAAAATGTTTTTGTCTTTTTTGTGCTGTACTTCATCAATCTATAGATGCATTATGCAGGGTTTTCCCTTGGCAACAAAAATAGGGGGTCATTGTGACCCCCTAGTCATAAATAATGGGGGTCATTCTGGACTTTGAGGGGGTCACAAAAAATGTAATTAGGTTAAACATTAAAGACTACTATGTAATGAAACAATGTTTGTTTTTGTGTTTCTTATTCATCCCAAAGCTTTATATAACCTATTTATGAATTATTAAATGATGTAAGATGTAAGGGATTCTCTGTATTGAGGGGCTTTCAGTCTAGATGACATCTTTTTCATTGAGTATCTTGAGTATGCTTTATTAAAAGCCTGGTCTTAACAGGCAAAGATGCTCTAGCTGCAGACAACCTGTCATTTATTTACGTAATTTCAATCTTTCATGGGCATCAATGTGACCACAGTGTTTTGGTGACGCACATTTGTGCAGCCACTCTCTGTGGTAAACTGGTTATTGTGTTTTGTTTTTGTCACAGGAATCAACCGTTTACTTGATACAAATAGCTTGTTGTCGGGCGGATTTGATAACCTCTATTTTGTGTGTGTGTTTTTTTTTAAACAGAGAGTATCCATCCGACAACAAACAATTTTCACCAATCAAACGTCCGATTCCTGTGTTTCGATACGCCGCCGTTTTCGACAAATAATTAAGCATTTGTCTTTAGCCAATTTTCAGTAAACCCTCGGGGCCTTGAAATGTTTTTCTCCTTACTCGAACTGGGCGATCATCATTTGATCGTTGTTCAAGGTCTCTTTTCCTTGCAGACGGCAAGAATGACGCCCATTTTGACTGAGCCATATTGTTTTCATTAGAGATCGACTGGTTTAGTTTAGACGAGTTTAAAGACTGACGATATTCTCGTAAAATCGATACACAGTCTAGTGTTTCGTCCCGATTTCTTCTCGTACTTAAGCTTTCCTATGTACTGGCGATGTAACATTGTCGGTAATAAAGACGATCGTAAGTAACCTTTATAGTTTTTGTGCGTCCACAGTGACGCACTGTTGAAAAAAATACGGGTCATTTTCCTTAAAAATGCGTCAAAACGCACAAAATCGTTCGTCAAGGAAAACCCTGATTATGAACCAGCAAGCTTATGTCAACATATAATAATACCATAAAATGTCATTTTAAAATCTACACTGTTTGCAAACACCTTGTCATCAAAGTTTAAACAATGAGTATCAAAATCAAAAACCTATTACAGGGTGTTTGCAAAGAATGTGTATTCTTATGACACCATTATGGCATCATCAACCCTTTACCACACAATCCCGTCTTTTAACGACCTTGAGAAAGAAAGCTTTTTTCCCAGAATGTTTTCTACCCTTCCCAAATCAAATCTCAATTTTTAAGTGGCATTTATTTTGTTGTCTGCAAATGCTTTCAATTAGGACAAGTCTGAAATTCTGTTATTTGGTAAAGAGTTAACTCTTTACCACATGTCAAAATTTTAGACAGGTCCAAATTCAAAGCATTTGCGGACGACATACTAAATGTGGCTCCAAAAATTGGATTTGTTTCTGAAAGGTTAAAAAACATTGTAGGAAAAGGAGAAAATGCTGGTTACCAGCATTTTCTCCTTTTCCCACGTTTTCAAAAGCCCTCTTCCTCAGGGTCGTTAAAAGTCGGAATTGTGTGGTAAAGGGTTAAATCAGGAAATTTTATGTTACTGTGAATATGATGCATAGATTGATTGATAGAATTAAGAAAACAGAAAAAGTGATTTACCATTTTATTACCAGTGTTTCAAAACAGAAACCATGTGATTTTGCTCCCATGGATTATGTTCATGAAACTTCTTAGCTTTCACCAAGTGTGCACTTTCTGTATGTAAAACAGTACCTTCCTTTTTGAGCCAGTAAAGATACAAATGCTTCTGATTTTGGATCTTCACTCTGTGATACTGGATGCAATGTTTCAGTACTGCTTTAAGCCCCCTTTTGCCTGAGCATGGCTCAATTTTATTTTTCTGCTATGTAGACTCGTCCAAATCAAAAGCATTTGCATACAACAAATATGTCACTTAAAAGTTGAATTTCGAAGGGTGGAAAATATTGTGGGGTAGGAGAAAATGCTGTTTTCCAGCATTTTCTCCTTTTCACACAAAGTTTTCAAGGTCGTTGGAAGCCAGGATTGTGTTGTAAATGGTTAACCCTTTACCACACAATCCTGACTTTTAACAACCCTGAAGTTGAGGGCTTTTGAAAACATTTTGGGGAAAGAAGAAAATGCTGGTAACCAGCATTTTCTCTCTTTTTCCACTATGTTTTCTATCCAAGGACGGACTAATTTTTTCATTTGAGCCACTTTTAATTTTGGTCTTCTGCGAATGCTTTCACTTTGGAGAGGTGTACAATTTTGTCGTTTGGTAAAGAGTTAAAGTGCAAAAACTAGACTTGGTCACCAGCGGAAAATACCCATTTGATGTATTCAGCCCTGTTAATTAGAACACTATATATTACCTAGCTTTAGAAACGCAACATACATAATTAGCATGAAACAGTTTGTTTCTGGTTTCCAGATAAACATTATTAAAACTAAATGACAAGTAGAGGTACCTTATCTGAATAACAAAGAACTTTTCATAATTATATAAATATAACCTTTTTCACATTTACATTATACAGACATTTTCTGTAATCATAATGTTTCTGTACTGCCACATTTTACATAGACCCTTTACCAAATGACAAAATTTTAGACCTATCCAAATTGAAATAGCAGACAACAAATTAAATGTGGTTCTAATTCATTCATTCATTCATTGGTTCAAATGTTTTTTTTTCCCATTTTTCTCTTGAAAGGGAAGAAAACATTGTGGGAGAAGGAGAAAATGTTGGTTACCAGTTTTTTCTCCTTTTCACCCAATGTTTTCAAAAGGCGTCTTTCTTAGATTTGGGATTGTTTGGTAAAGGGTTGATTGCTTTAGTGCAAAGCAGAGATGTTTTTGATGCATTTAAACCTTGACAGTTTGAATCGGAGCATAACCAAGATATTTGTCCACATGTATAGTGAGTTTGATTGAAGATGCATTTTTGGGGAATACTTTTGGGCTCAAAGCGTAATTTCACACTACACATAGTTTTTCATTAAAATCCCTTCTGTGGTTACCTATAAGGAGTGTCTCAATGAGGCAATTTCATTCAGTACCCACAACATTGGTTTTTAAGTTTTTGCAGAAATATGTTGTAAAACTTACTAACTGGTTCTCCAAAGATTCTGTTTTAGGTGTTAGGTTAACCCTTTACAAGCAGACAAAATTTTTGACTTGTCCAAATTCAAAGTATTATGGCAGGTGACAAATTAAATGTGGTTCAGTTAGGGAAATGAAAGTGTAGAAAACATAGAAAAAGGAGCGAATGCTGGTTACCAACATTTTCCCCTTTTTCCCACAATGTTTTCAAGAGCCCCATAGGTTAGGATCATGGGGTAAAAGGTTAAACCATAACCACACATTCCTGAGTTTTAAAAAACCATGAAGAGGAAGGCTTTTGAAAAGATTGTGGGAAAAGGAGAAAATGCTGGTAACCTGCATTTTCTCCTTTTCCCACAATGTTTTCTGTCCTTTCAAGGATAGAAATCTGTTTTCTATCCTTTCAAGGATAGAAATCAATTCATTTGAACTGCATTTAACCCTTTACCAAACAACAGATATTCAGACTAGTCGAGATTGAAAGCATCGGCAGACGACAAATCAAATATGGCTGAATATAATGGAATTTTTATTTGATAGGGTTGAAAACATTGTTGGAAAAAATGCTGGATACCAGCATTTTTTCCTTTCCCACAATGTTTACAAAAGCTTTATTTCCCAGGTCATTAAAGCATAGGATTGTTTGGTAAAGGGTTAATTTGTCGTCTGCAAATGCTTTCAATTTGGTTGAGTCCAAAAATGTGCAGTTTGGTAAAGAGTTAAAGGTACCGTACTTGTTGTTGCTGTCATTTTATAAGCGCAGGTCATCATGTACCATGTGTTGATCTGTGTTACTGAACTAGGGTCTGTTTCTTTTACAGGAAAGCCAGACATGCAGAGCCGACTAGACAGTGCCATACAGGAAGTCAATGATAAATACATACTGCTGGAAGAGCAAGAGAAGAATGCCTTGCGGACTGCACTTATAGAAGAGCGTGGACGTTTTTGTCTCTTCATTTCGTGTTTGAAACCTTTTGTGGTATGATTGTATTGAATTTGTCGGTCTACTTTTTACCACACAGCAAAATTTTAGGACTTGTACGTATTGAAAGCATTTGCAGACAGCAATTTAAATGTGGATCAAATGGTAGGATTTGCTTTGAAAGGGAAGAAAACATTGTGTGAAAAAGATTTATTCCTCGGGGTTGTTTAACTCTTTACCAAACGACAAAATTTTAGACTGGTCCAAATTAAAAGCATTTGCAGACAACAAATTAAACATTACTCAAAAATTGAAATTTGCCTTTGAAAGGAAAGAAAACACTGTGGGAAAAGAAGGAAATGCTGGTTACCAGCATTTTCTTCTCTTCCCACAGTGTTTTCAAAAGACATTTTCCCCAGGGTTGTGAAAACCAGCGATTGTTTGGTAAAGGGTTAACTCTTTACCAAACAACGAAATTGTAGAATGGTCCGAATTGAAAACATTTGCACACAACAAATTAAATGTAGCAAAAATGATGCCATTTGTATCTGAAAGAGTAGAAAACATTGTGGGAGGAAAAATGAGAAACTGGTGGAAACCTGAGATCGATTGGTTGTTTGGTAATATGTTACAATTCAAAAAAATTACCCTGATGAGTGGTTTCTAAATTTGTTTTAATGTTTGTCTCAATTTTGCTGTAGATGTATGTATCTTCTCCACCTTTTAATAATATGGAAATAGTCACATCACAGTTTCTCACTCTACATTGACCATTATTTTCAGGATGAAGAAATTGGCTTGTTAACAGAGGTGACCCATCTACAGGAGATCATGGACAACCTGTGTTTACAAGCCGACAACCCAAAGTCTTTACCAGCATCCAGTGAACAAATTATTAAAGATTTGAAAGGGCAAGATACAGACTCATGGAAATTCCAGGTAAGTTGTGACTGAAAAAATGGATTAACTCCTTAATAAGCAATCCTTTGTTTAGTGACACTAAGGAAGATTCTGGTTTATAGCATTTTCAAATTTTCTAGTGCTATTCCCCCCCCCGCCCCTTTTTAGCTCCACTGGCCGAAGGCCAGCGGGCTTATGTCATGGCCTGGTGTCCGTCCGTCCGGTCGTCCGTCCGTCCGGTCGTCCGTCCGTCCGGGCGTTAACTTTTATTTCAAACATCTTCTTCTCTGAAACTACCCATCCAATTTTCATGAAACTTCACAGAAATGATCCTGCCATGGTCCTCTTCAGAATTTCTTGAAAGAATTTGATTCCTTCAAAAACTCTGGTTGCCATGGCAACAAAACTGAAAAATATTGGAAATCTTTAAAAATCTTCTTGTCTGAAACCATAAGGCATAGGGCTACCAAATTTGGCATGTAGCTTTATGTAGTAGACCTCTATCAAGTTTCTTCAAATTATAGCCCTGGGGTCAAAATTGGCTCTGCCCCAGGGGTCACAAGTTTTACATAGGCTTATATAGAGAAAACTTCAAAAATCTTCTTGTCTGAAACCATAAGGCATAGGGCTACCAAATTTGGCATGTAGCTTTATGTAGTAAACCTCTATCATGTTTCTTGAAATTATAGCCCTGGGGTCAAAATTGGCTCTGCCCCAGGGGTCACAAGTTTTACATAGGCTTATATAGAGAAAACTTTAAAAATCTTCCTGTACCTGTGCCATAAGGCCTAGAGCTACCAAATTTTGCATTTAACTTGATCTAGTTGGGGTCTACCAAAAGTGCCCAAATTATGGTCCTGGGGTCAATTTGGCCTCATGCTGGGGGGGGGGGGGTTCACAAGATTTACATAGGCTTACATAGGGAAAACTTTTAAATCTTGGTGTACATAGCCATAAGGCTTAGGCTACCAAATTTTGCATAATTATAGCATTATCTAGTGGACAACTACAAAGAGGGCCCAAGTTACAGCCCTAGGATCAAGTTTGGCCCTGCACCAGGGTTCACAAGTTTTACATGGGTTTATTGAGGGAAAAGTTCAGAAACCGTCTTGTTACTAGCCATAAGGCCAAGAACTCCCAAATTTGGCATGTTATTCTTCTAATACACATATTCCCCATGTAGTCCGACTGTAGCCCTGGGGTCAAAGTTTTATGAGGGCTTATATAGTAAAGACTTCTCTTCATGGTTTATATTTATAAGCCAGTGGAGCGATACAGGGCCATCATGGCCCTCTTGTTTTTTTTTTAGCTCACCTGAGCACAAAGTGCTCAAGGTGAGCTTTTGTGATTGTGCAATATCTGTCGTGTGTCATCTGTCGTCCAGGGGTCAACAGTTACCTTGTGTGCACTCTAGAGGGTACATTTACAGTCATATACTCACGAAACTTGGTCAGAATGTTTGTCTTGATAATATCAAGTTCGAAATTGGGTCATGTTGGGTCAAAAAGTAGGTCACTGGGTGAAATCTTAGAAAAACCTTGTGTGCACTCTAGAGGCCACATTTTTAGCCTGAAACGTAGGAAACTTGGTCAGAATGTTATTCTCTATAATATCTCAGATATGTACGAAATTGGGTCATGTCGGGTCAGAAAGTAGGTGACTGGGCGAAATCTTAGAAAAACCTTGTGTGCACTCTACAGGCCACATTTTTCAGCCTGAAACTTGTGAAACTTGGTCAGAACTTTTGCCTTGATTATATTTCAGACGTGTTTGAAATTGGGTCATGTCGGGTCAAAAAATAGGTCCCTGGGCTAAATCTTAGAAAAACATTGTGTGCACACTAGAGGTCACATTTTCAGCCTGAAACTTATGCAACTTGGTCAGAATGTTTGTCTTGATAATTTCTGGGACAAGTTCGAAATTGGGTCATGTTGGATGAAAAAGCAGGTCACTGGGCAGAATCTTAGAAAAACCTTGTGTGCACTCTAGAGGCCACATTTTTAGCCTGAAACTTGGTCAGAACTTTTGCCTTAATGATATCTCAGATATGTTCAAAATTGGGTCATGTCAAGTCAAAAAGTAGATCACTGGGCTAAATCTTAGAAAAACCCTGTGTGCACTCTAGAGGCCACATTTTCAGCCTGAAACTCATGAAAGTTGGGTAGAATGTTTGTCTTGATAATATCTTGGACAAGTTCGAAATTGGGTCATGTTTGGTCAAAAAGTAGGTCACCGGGCTAAATCTTAGAAAAACCTTGTGTGCATTCCAGAGGCCACATTTGTAGTTGGATACTCATGAAATTAGGTCAGTTTGTCTGTCTTGGTGTTATCTCAGACAAGTTTGAAATTGGGTCATGTTGGGTGAAAAAGTCGGTCACTGGGCCAAATCTAGGAAAACCTTGGGTGCTCCATAGAGGCCACATTTTCAGTCTTGTACTGGTAAAGATTGGTCAGAATGTTTATCTTGTTGATATCTCAGACAAGTTTGAAAGTGGGTCATGTTGGGGCAAAAAGTAGGTCACATGGTCAAATCTTAGATAAACCTTGTGTGCACTCTAGAGGCCACATTTTCAGTCTGATTCTCATGAAACTTGGTCAGAAAGTTTGCCTTGATGATATCATGGACAAATTTCAAAGTGGGTCACATCTGGTCAAAAAGTAGGTCACTGGACCAAATCTTAGAAAAACCTTGTGTGCACCGTAGAGGCCACATTTTCAGCCTGATACTCATGAAACTTGGTCAGAATGTTTATTCTAATGATATCTTGAACAAGTTTAGAATTTAGTCACATTGGTTTAAAAAGTAGGTCACTTACACTCATGTGTTTTTCATCATTAAAACCAGGATCTTTCAGCTTCATCAACTGTAGATGACTTTACTCAAGTGAGTGCTTTAGGGCTTGTTTTCTAAACCAAATGCTATCATTTGAGTTTTGGTTTCAGTATGGACAGGTAAACAGGTTAAGTGATACAGGCTACAGGGAAGTTGGGTGGGAAAGGCCTTGATATTTAAGACTTTTGAAGGAATAGAACACAAATATGTATGGGTTAACCAGTGCTTCATAGGCTTTAACCCTTTCCAGAACACCAAATTTTATACTCTTTCAAATTCAAAACATCTGCAGATTACAAATTCAAAATTGGTACAAATGATCATAAGGGTCTGATAGGGTAGAAAACATTGTAGTAAAAATACAAAAAACTGATTACTAGCATTTTCTCATTTTCCCACCATGTTTTCAAGACTACTTTCCCAGGGTCGTAAAAACCTAGGATTGTTTGGCGAAGGGTTAACACTGGTTAACCATCAAATATCTTTTTACTATAAATAGCTTAGCTGTCTCAGTGAAAAAGCCGATATACTGTAGATAGTGAAGATCATTGAATCAAAAACAGCAGGCTTCTAGCAAGCAAGTTTGCCACTCTTCTTTCTGACCGCAAATCTGTGAATAAAGTGGTCATTGAAAACTCACTGTATGTGGTTTAATGAGTGTTAAAAGAAAAAAGATTGATGGACCAAACTGATTGATTGATTGATTGATTGATTGATTGATTGATTAATCTTCAGTTCATCAAATTTATTGATCCATTGATTTTCAGTCCAGCAGATTTATGGAATGATCAATCAACCAACTTTCAATCCAGCAAATTGATTGATTTATTGATCTTTGATCCAGTACATTAATCATCAATCAATCTTCAATTCAGCAAATTTATTGATCGATTTTCAATCCAGCAAGTCTGTTCATCAATCAATTGATACTTAATCCAGCAAATTTATTGACCTATCAAATGATCTTCAGTCCAGCAAATTTTAGCCAGGGTAGTAATTATTTTATACAATTCTTTAATCCTATGTTTTAGTGTCAGTTTATTTCTGAATAGCTCAAAGATTGCATTTTTACTTCTTGTTGAATGTCTGAATTGCTCGAAGATCGCATTTTTACTTCTCGTTGAATGTACAGCAGACATATAATTATGTTGAGTTGATAAGCCTTTCATATGGTACAACTCTTCTAGATTTCTGAAGAAATGCAAATGTAATAAATTAATGTTCTATCATTACACAATGTGCCCCCTGTGGAGGTATTGTTTTGTCATTTAGCAGACCAGTTTCGTAGAATAATAGAAAAAAATGTTGTAACAAGCAATTTCATTTTTGCCACATTGCTTTCATGGATATGGGTGTGTGAAATCTCGGTCATTTTTGATAATCCATATTTTACAAGCTACCAGCTCCAAATTTTGTTTCAGGACGTACAGAGTTAACCCTTTACTACACAATCAAGAGTATTAACAAACTTAACCCTTTACCGCACAATGACGCCTTTTGACGCCCCTGGGAAAGAAGCCTTTTGAAAACATTGTGGGAAAAGGAGAAAATGCTGGTAACCAGCATTTCCTCCTTTTCCCACAATGTTTTCTACCCTATCAAAGAAAAATTGCACCATGTTAGCCAAATTGAAATTGTCGTCTGCAAATGCTTTCAATTTGGAAAAGGCTAAAATTTTGTCGTCTGGTAAAGGGTTAAGGAAGAAGCCTTTTGAAAACATTGTGGGAAATGGAGAAAATGCTGGAAACCAGTATTTTCTCCTTTTGCCTGCATTTTCTCCTTTTCCCACAAAGTTTTCGAACTTTTTACAGACAAATCCTGTCTGAGGACATATTAAGTTTGGCTCATATGATTGGATAATCCAATCATATGAGCCAAACTTAATTTGTCCTCAGAAGATGCTTTCATTATGGGCAAGTCTAACATATTGTGGTCTAGTAAAGAGTTGATTCCCTGGCATAACTGGTAAATTAATTCTTCTGTATAGCTCAGATACTGTATGACCTTTTGTCAACAAAATGTATGTATATATACACATTTATAATAATGCCAGAATGCCTCTGTAAAAGGGGGTCGTAGTATTCCCATGTTAAGGTATTTTGACAGGCTTTGAAAATGTCCCAAGAAAATAAAATGTCTATATCTTGAAAGCTTTGTCACTTATGCAAGGTGGTGGTAATTTTGGGGTTTTAAGTTTGAGATCTCGCTTGGCCAAATTTCTTTCAAAGAAGGGATGTCATTTCATTGAGACAGGATTCATTCATCTTGTATTTGTTCAAACATGTCTTGACTTTATAATAGGTTCAAGGTCAGAATGCATCATGTTAACTCTTTACAAAAGGAAAATATTTCAGATAGGTTGATATTGAAGCAATTGCAATCATCAAACAAATGTGGCTTAACTCTTCACCAAACAACAAAAATGTAGACTTGTCCAAATTGAAAGCACTAGCAGACAAGAATTGAAATGTGGCTCAAATGATAGAATTGTCTTTGATAGGGTAGAAAACATTGTGGAAAAGGAGAAAATACTGGTTACCAGCATTTTCTCCTTATTCCAAAATGCTTTCAAAAGCCTTCCTTCTCTGGATTGTTTGAACTCATGATTGTGTAAGTTGTTAAATATATGATGAAAGTTGTTTAACCCTTTACCACACAATCCCGACGTTTAACGACCCTGAAAGAAAAGGCTTTTGAAAACATTGTGGGAAAAGGAGAAAATGCTGGTAACCAAAAGACTAAAAGAGGAATCATCATTTCAGCTACATTTAATTTGTTGTCTGCAAATGCTTTCAATTCGGTCCATTCCAAATTTTGTTGTTTGGTGAAGAGTTAAACAAGGGTAGAAAACATTGTAGGTACCAGCATTTTCTCTCGTTTCCACAATGGTTTGGAAATCTTTTATCCTCAGGGTAGTTAACTTTACCAAATGACAAAATTTTAGATTTGTCCAAATTGAAAGCATTTGCAGACGACATAATAAATGTGATTGAAAAATTAAAATTTGTTTTGGTAAGGGTAGAAAACATTGTGGGAGAAGGAGAAAATGCTAGTTAACAGCATTTTCTCCTTTTCCCACAATTTTTCAAAAGGCTTTTCCCTCAGCGTTGTTAAAACTCAAGATTGTGTGGTAAAGAGTCAAAACACTGAGGGATAAATGCAACCTGATCTTGATACATTTGTATAGGCCATCTGTAATAATAATATTAAAATTGTGCATTGTATTAACTCTTTACCAAACAACAAAATTATAGACTTGTCCAAATTCAAAGCATTTGCAGACAAATCAAAGGTGGCCTGAATTATAATATTTGTCTTTGATGAGGTAGAAAACATTGTGGGAAAAGGAGAAAATGCTGGAAAACACAATGTTTTCAATAGTCTTTTTCCCAAAGGGTCGTTAAAATTCGGGACTGTGTGGTAAAGGGTTTAAGGGGTTACTGTAATGATTGATGTGTTGAATAATGGAATGGATAGTTTCTATGTATAAAAAAGATCCATGGATTTTGATTATTTTTGATGACTGTTTTGGTCAGATTGTGTCTGAAAATTGTGAAAAGTGTAGGTCAAAGATCAGGCTACATGTTGAATGATCTTGTTTCACACATTGTTTGTGAAAGAAAAGGAAGTTTGGTCTAGTACTTTAAGGACTTGTGGCAATTTTGTATCCTGTTTTCAAACTGCTGTTAATTGCAATCTTTTGTAACCCTTTTCCAAACAATCCTGGGTATAAATGAACCAGGGGAAGGAAGCTTTTTAAAACATTGGGGTTAAAGGAGAAATCCTGTTAACAAACATCTCTCCCTTTCTTACAACATTTTCAACTCCTGCAGGACAAATCTCATCAGTTGAAATGCATTTAGCAAGTTGTCTTCAACTGCTTTAAATGTGGGAGAGTCTTGAACTTTGTTATCTGGTAAAGAGTTAACCCTTAACCTTTCACCGCACAGTCCTGAGTTTTAACAACCTTGACAGAAGAGACAACTGAAAACATGGTGGAAAAAGGAGAAAATGCTAGTTGCCATCATCCCCCTTTTTGCTTAATGTTTCCAAAAACCTCTTCTGTCAGGGTCTTAAAACTGGGGATTGCATTGTGAAGGGTTAAATGAATGAAGTGGACATTCTCAGTCAGTACATGTATTGTAATTTTAACCCTTTACCACACAATCCCCAAGCTTTAATGACCCAGAGGAAGAAGACTTTTGAAAACATTGTTGGAAAAGGAGACAATGCTGGTAACTATATTTTCTGCTCTTCCTAAAACTAATTTCAATTTTTAAGCCGTATTTATTTTGTCATCCTCAAGTACCTCAGTTTGGACAAGTCTAAAATTTTTGTTGTTTGGTAAAGAGTTAAAGCTGCTTTTATCAAAATATCTGGCAATGAAGTAGTGTATATCCAAAATCAGACAGCACTGTGTGGTCTGATCTTGATCTGTACTGTCCACTCGACTCTTTACTCTGTGCATATGATGTAGTGTGAAGTAGTGTATATCCAAAATCAGACAGCACTTTTTGTGCAGTCTGATCTTGATCTATACTGTCCACTTGAATCTTTACTCTTTGCATATGACAATTGATATTTGGCTTAAATGATGGAATTTGCCTTTGACAGGATAGAAGACATTCTGGGAAAAAGGAGAAAATGCTACTTACCAGCATTTCCTCCTTTTTCTACAATGTTTTATAAAGGCTTTTTCCTAAGGGTCATTATTAAAGCTAGGAATTATGTGGTAAAGGGTTAAAGAATTGTATCTTGGTCTTCAAGGCTTAATTCTTTCCCACTTATACCCATGTTTTAACAACACTGAAGAACAAGACTTGAAAATATTGTGGGAAAAGGAGAAAATGCTGGTAACCATCATTTTCTCTTTTTTTTGCAATGTTTTCTATTCTTTCAGACACAAATTCCATTGATTTGCCAATTTTAATCCGTCGACTGCAAATGCTTCCAATTTGGACCAGTCTAAAATTTTGTTGTTTGGTAAAGGTAGTAGAGTTTTACAGTTAGTGAAGCTATATTGTCACTCTTATATCAAAAGAGACTTAACATTTTAACCTCTGTAGCATTAATTGTGATTTTTTTTCATGCACATTTTGTTTTTCCTTTATGACTTGTTTGTTCCAGAAACGTTTAAATGTACCAAAGATTTTACTGGGTTTGAAGGTACTTTTCATTCCACGCACCAACCATTTTGTTTTATCATTCAGAACAAAACTGTGATTAAAGTCTCAAATACTTTTTCCTCTCCTCTCACTGTGTCTACTTTCAGCACATCTTTCACATACATTGTATACTTAGCTCTTCACCAAACAACAAAATTGTAGACTTTTCCAATTTCCAAGCATTTGCAGATGAAAAATAGACTCTGGATATTTGGTGAATTTGTTTTGATAGGGTAGAAAATATTGTTGGAATAGAAAAAAATTCTAGTTACCAGCACTTTTTGTTTCTTCCACAATGTTTTCAAAGCCCTTTTTAGCTCACCTGAGCACGAAGTGCTCATGGTGAGCTATTGTGATCATGCTGTGTCCGTCGTGCGTCGTGCGTCGTCAACTTTTTACCTTGTGTACGCTCAAGAGGCCACATTTTCAGTCCAATCCTCATGAAACTTGGTCAGAATGTTTGTCTCGATAAAATCTCGGACGAGTTCGAAATTGGGTCATGTGGGGCCAAAAACTAGGTCACTAGGTCAAATCTTAGAAAAACCTTGTGTACGCTCTAGAAGCCACATTTTCAGTCTGATCCTCATAAAACTTGGTCAGAATGTTTGTCTTGATAAAATCTCGGATGAGTTTGAAATTGGGTCATGTGGGGTCAAAAACTAGGTCACTAGGTCAGATATTAGAAAAACCTTGTGTACGCTCTAGAGGCCACATTTTCAGTCCGATCCTCATGAAACTTGGTCAGAATGTTTGTCTTGATAAAATCTCATATGAGTTCGAAATTGGGTCATGTGGGGTCAAAAACTAGGCCACTAGGTCAAATCTTACAAAAACCTTGTGTACGCTCTAGATGCCATATTTTCAGTCAGATACTTGTGAAATTTGGTCCGAAAGTTTGTCTTGATAAAATCTGGGACAAGTTCGAAATTGGGTCATGTGGGGTCAAAAACTAGGTCACTAGGTCAAATCTTAGAAAAACCTTGTGTACGCTGTAGAGGCCACATTTTCAGTCCGATCCTCATGAAACTTGGTCAGAATGTTTGTCTTGATGAAATCTCGGACGAGTTCGAAATTGGGTCATGTGGGGTCAAAAACTAGGTCACTATGTCAAATCTTAGAAAAACCTTGTGTATGCTCTAGATGCCACATTTTCAGTCAGATACTTGTGAAATTTGGTCCGAATGTTTGTCTTGATAAAATCTCGGATGAGTTCGAAATTGGGTCATGTGGGGTCAGAAACTAGGTCACTAGGTCCAATCTTAGAAAAACCTTGTGTGTGCTGTAGAGGCCACATTTTCAGTCAGATACTTGTGAAATTTGGTCAGAATTTTTGTCTTGATAAAATCTTGGACAAGTTTGAAATTGGGTCGTGTGGGGTCAAAAACTAGGTCACTAGGTCAAATCTTAGAAAAACCTTTTGTACACTATAGAGGCCACATTTTCAGTCCAATACTCTTGAAAAATGGTCAGAATGTTTGTCTTAATTATATCTTGAAATAGTACGAAAATGTGCCATGTTGGGTCAAAAACTAGGTCACCAGGTCAAATCTAAGAAAAACGTTGTGTATGCTCTAGAGGCCATATTTTCTGTCCAGTACTCTTGAAAGTTGGTCAGAATGTTTGCCTTGATAATATCTCTGACTAGTTTGAAACTGGGTCATGACGGGTGAAAAACTAGGTCACTAGGTCAAATCTTAGAAAAACCTTGTGTATGCTCCAGAAGCCACATTTTCTGTCTAATATTCTTGAAAGTTGGTCAGAACGTTTGTCTCGATGATATCTCAGTAGCATTTGAAAATGGGCCAAAAACTAGGTCACCTGGTCAAATCTTAGAAAAACCATGTGTACACTGTTGTGGCCACGTTTTTTGTTCAATACTCTTTTAAAGTTGCTCAGAATGTTTGCCTTGGTAATATTTTGGATGAGTTTGAAGATAGGTCATGTTGGGTCAAAATCTAGGTCACTAGGTCAGATCTTAGAAAAACCTTGTGTACGCTGTAGAGGCCACATTTTCAGTCCAATACTCTTGAAATTTGGTAAGAATGATTGTCTTGATGATATCTTGGACCAGTTTGAAAATGTGTCATGTTGGCTGAAAAACTAGGTCACTAGGTCAAATCTTAGAAAAACCTAGTGTATGAATGACTCTCAGAAAGAAGCCTTTTGAAAACACTCTTTGAAAATGAGAAAATGCTGGTATCCAGCATTTTTTCCTTTTTTCACAATGTTTTCTACCCCTTTGAGAGACCAGTCCCACAGCTTGATCCACATATTATTTGTTTTATGCAGAAGGTTCAGACTGATGAGTTTAAAATTTTATTGTTTGGTAATACATATATCTCACAAGATGTTGGAAATTGGTTGTGCTTGGTCAAAAAGCTCAGGTGAGCGACTCCAGGGCCATCATGGCCCTCTTGTTATATTTTTTTCCACAATGTTTTCAAAGCCCTTTTTATAGTCTGGATTGTTGGTTAAAAAGTTGTTCCTTTAGTATAGAGTCACTTTTGTTGACATACTGTCAGAGTAGGTAGCAAGAAACTCAAAGGAGAAACAACTGAAAGAAAGGAACACAAAATTATGTTTTTTGAAAAGGAGTATCTCATTGGATAATGTTTTTGAGTTATCAGGAAATATTGACATCAATGCCAGCTTGTCACATGGGAGTGCTCTTTGATAAAGCACTGCTGAGCCCCATCCTGGCACTGGTAAAACACAAATATGGGAGCTATCACTTTGATATGATGATTTGACTGATAATACTCAAATGTTCAAATAGACCGATTCCAAATGACATGGAAATTATTATTGGTACAGGAGCCATCACTAGTTCTTTCCTTTCACAGAAGTTATGCTTTTATGGTGAATCGCTGAGCACCTGATAGGTTAATGCTGGGAAAATTTGTTTAGCCCAATGTGACAAATTTTTTAAAAACTCTGAGCAAAATTTTGCAAATGCTGCAAGTTTTCTAAAAGTCATTTGTGCTGCACTGCAAATTAACTCTTTACCAAACGACACAGTTTTGGACTAGACCAGATTGAAAGCATTTGCAGATGACAAAATAAAAGTATGTCAAATAATGGTTTCTGTCTTTGATTGGGTAGAAAACATTGTGGGAAAAGGAGAAAATGCTGGTTACCAGCATTTTCTCCTTTTCCCACAATGTTTTCAAAAGGCTTCTTTCTCAAGGTCGTTAAAAGTTGGGATTGTGTGGTAAAGAGTTAAAAGATGCAGTAAATAGTTAACTTGTACACTGCTCACCTCAGAAATTCCACATTTACTTGCTTGTAAAAGTAGCATTCCACTGCTATTGAAGATGACTATTGTCGTACATAAGTGCCATGTAGCGGATAATGTAGATCAGAGATCAGACTGCACATTCTGTGCAGTCTGATCTTGATCTGTGCTATCCACAAAAGCTACTTAAGTCATCATTTGTAATGAAAGTCTTATGTTGAGTATCATAAGATTACCTTCACACAACTGGAAAAACTTCTTCCTTTCTGCCCACCTTCTGACCGTCGGTGGATTAGAGACTTTAATCACTGCCCATTTTACCCATATATTCAGAAAGAGGTTCCAAGTTCTGATTCCAGATTATAATTCAGTAATATTCAAAACCCTTTCCCTCATTTTTATACTGTCATTGATAGAAAATATCGGTAACCTGGTAGAAAATATGTAGTCAGTATAAAATTGTATAAAATTTTAGCTCTTTTCATTTCCATACATTATCGGAACTCATCATATCAGGCAATGAGAAATCTTTTTTAAACTTCTTGTGAGCCAATGAAGAAGCAAGTTCAACCAACAAGAAAGCAATTTCATCTTTATTGTACAGATATGAAGACATTTGTAACTTATATATCAAGTTACAAAAAAAATTATAGCTTATATATCAAGCAATAAGAAAGCATTTGCAACCATCTTTAATTGACCAACAAGAAGCCAGTAAGAACATGTAAAGGGAGTTTAATGCATCTGTAAAAAGTATCGACCCAGGTCAGCCTGCGCAGTCCACTTGTTGCTTTTGGTAAATTTTCTGCATGTCAAAGGACCAGTCTACCAGGATTCAGTTGGTTGTGTGACAAAATGGATTTTATGTATCCATGATTAGATGATGACTTGCTTGGTATAATGCATCATTGAGATGCCTTAACCCTTTACCACACAATCCCGACTTTTAAGGACTTTGAGAAAAAAGCCTTTTGAAAACATTGTGGGAAAAGGAGAAAATGCTGGTAACCAGTGTTTTCTCCTTTTCCCACAATGTTTTCTAGCCTTCCCAAAACAAATTTCAATTTTTTAGTTACATTTATTTTGTCGTCAGCAAAATGCTTTCAATTTGGACTAGTCTAAAAAATGTTGTTTGGTAAAGAGTTAAACCCCCTTAAATGCCAGAGTGCTGCTCTGAGTTGAATTGTGAAATCAAAAGGCTAGGTTAGTGAGAGAGAGGGTTTACCGAAGTTTTATCAAGCTTTTCTTTTGGCTTATACCACTCACAAAATAATATAAGTTACCTTTCTCTGTTTTCGTTAATTTTTTGTTTTCGTCATTATTTTTGTGGATGATTTAGTTGTTTTCTTTCTTTTTCCAGTGGCTGACATTGTTTATAGTATTTATTGTTGATATTTAAATGCTGGAGTTACTATCACTGAAAATTTCTAATAATTATTACAGTATTTGAAGTCTATACTCCTATCACACAATAAAATTTCAGACTTGTTTATATTGAATGTATTTGCAGACGACAAATTAATGTGGCAAAATTGATGTAAATCACTTTTTAACTCTTTACCACACAATCCCATGAGAAAGAAAGCTTTTGAAAACATTGTGGGAAAGGAGAACTTTTTCCCACAATGTTTTCTACCCTTCCCAAATCAAATTTTAATTTTTGAGTCACCTTTATTTTGTTGTCTGCAAATGTGTTCAGTTTGGTCCAATCTAAAATTTTGTTGTTTGGTAAAGAGTGAAATGATAGAAAATGTGGTGGAAAAGGAAGAAAATGTTGGTTACAGCATTTTCTCCAATTCCCATGCCTTTTTCCCAAGGCTGGTTTACTCTTTACCAAACGACAAAATTTTGGACTTGTTAACTCTTTAAAAAACGATAAAATTTTGGTCTGATCCAAATTGAAAGCCTTTGCAGATGACAAAATAAATGTCACTCAAAAATTAAAATTTGTCTTTGGAAGAGTAAAAAACATTGTGGGAAAAGGAGAAAATGCTGGTTACCAGCATTTTCTCCTTTTCCCACAATGTTTTCAAAAGGCTTCTTCCTCAGGGTCGTTAAAAGTCGGGATTGCATGGTAAAGGGTTAAAATTCAAAGCACTCACAGGTGACAAATTATATATGGCTCAAGCAGTGAAAATAGTCTTTGAAAAGGCTTTTGTTATGGAGTTTGTCTATGATAGGTTACAAAACATTGTGGGAACAGAGAAAATGCTGGTTACCAGCATTTTCTCGTTTTCCCACAATGTTTTCGAAAGGCTTCTCCCACAGGGTCATTAAATCTTGGGATTGTGTGGGAAAGGGTTAAATGGATGAGTGTGGACAAAGGACTCATTTATTAGGGTCAGATTTGACTATTAGGTCACACAAAATTTTTACTGTGTAGATCCAAGATCAGACTGCACATCTCTACTGTCTTGATCATATTGTAGCTCTAGTGTATCATGAAAGCATTTTCAGTTGTGCCTTGGCTTCAAGGGTGAACAATGGAGAAAAATTAATAAGTAATCAGTAAACATACGATAAGGCTTGAATTTCATTGATATTCTATTATAACTCTTTACCACACAATCTGGACTTTTTAACAACCCTGTGAAAGAAGCCTTTTGAAAACCTTGTGGGAAAAGGAGAAAATGCTGGTAACCAGCATTTCCTCCTTTTCCCACAATGTTTTCCACCCTTCCCAAAACAAATTTAAATTTTACAGTCACATTTATTTTGTCATCTGCAAATGCTTTCAATTTGGACCAGTCTAAAATTTTGTTGTTTGGTAAAGAGTTTACTCTATACTAGACAATGAAATTTATAGTTGCCTAATGACACATTAAAGAGGGCTGATATGATGGGATATGTCTTTAAAAGGGTAGAAAACATTGTGGGAAAGGGTAGAAAACATTGTGGGAAAAGGAGAAAATGCTGGTTACCAGCATTTTCTCCTTTTCCCACAGTGTTTTCAGAAGCATTTTTCTTCAGATAGATGAAACATGGGATTGTTTCAGAAATGGGTTAATATCAGGGATTCCAAAATAAAAAGATATGATACATAAATATTTCATATGATAGAAAATTTAACCAACCATGTTTTTGTCAACATTAGGTGCTTTTCTTTACAGTGTGCCTGCCCAGGTAGCTCAGTGGTTATGGTATCTGACTAGTGACCTGGTGGTTGTGAGTTCGATACAGGGTGAAGGCAAACTTTCTTTCTGGCGATTCTTCATCTCTCACCTCTGACACATGTGAGAAAAGTAGTCAGTGACTTGAAAAGAAAGTTGTGTCAGTACTGGTGTGCAAAAGCCAGGGAACACACTCATGCCTAGGTGTACTGACTGCCATGATACGACCTAAGCTGTTAAAAGAGCATTAAACCCCAATACAATCAATTAATCTTTACAATGTCAGTCCAGATCAGAATACTTAAACGATGAAGTCTCATCTTGAATCTACTGTCCTGTAGTATGTGAGACAATATTTTACGATCGTAGGCCTACAAATTTAAAATGTTGAATTGAATTGTTTAATTGAATATTGTCTACTCTTCTAACACAAATTGGTCTCTTGAAGAATAAGCTATTCCAGTTTGAACAAAACACCCCATTACAATGTATGAAGTACAGATTTAACACAAAATGCACACCCAGAAATTCATGCAGTTTTATTGATAATAAAACTTTCACATAAAAGAGCCAGTGTTGCAATGAATGACTTATTTATTTTTATGAAATCTGAGTAGAGTATGATCTGCTTATCAGTTTAAGCAGTGTGAAAAAATTTTGTTTACTTATAAGCCTCACCCAAAATGAATTCTTGCCTAGCCTAAAAACTTAAGTTTAATCCGTTAAGTATATTTCATTGCTATATTGGCCTTTGCGGCCAGTGTAGATCAAGATCAGACTGCACAAAATATGCCGTGTGATCTTTGATCTACACTGTTCCCTTTACTGAAGCACTACAGACAAAAGGCAGCAATGAATTAGTGGAATTATCTTGGTATTTTTCTAGAATGAAAATGTCCATTGAGTTTATTTGGCACTTAAAGGGTTAATCCTCAAAGTGATATGAGCATAATTGCAGTATAATTGCTGTTGTGGACAGTAGAACAAGATCAGACTACATGTCCTGAACAATAGTTCAAGGTTAGACCCCATAGGACATCCAGTCTGATCCAGAATTTGCACTGTTGTATATTTTGTACTCAGGCTAGACTATCATTCAAGGAATGATTATAGTGACTTTTCAGAAACTATTCATTAAGAGTGATTTCTCTATATTGTGTTGACCATTCTTCACCACACAACATAATTTTAGACAAGCCTAAAGTGCATAATTTTAGACAAGTCTAAAGTGCTGGCATTTGCAGACGACAAATAAAATGTGTCTCAGCTGTTGAGATTTTTCTTTGGTAGGTTAACCCCTTTGACACACAATCCCGACTTTTAATGACCCAGGATCCAGAGGAAGAAAGCTTTTGAAAACATTATGGGAAAAGGAGAAAATGCTGGTAACCAGCATTTTCTCCTTTTCCCACAATGTTTTCCTTCCTATGAAAGGCCTATTTCATGTTTAAAGTTTCATTTGATTTGTCATCTGCAAGTACTTTCAGTTTTGGCAAAGCTAAAATTTTGTCGTTTGGTAAAGGGTTGAAGGGTATTGTGGGGAAAAGGAGAAAATGCTGGCTTCCCTGTATGAGAAATTCCTCTTTGTTTGCCACTATATGTATACATGTATTATCTCCACAGGCTATATTCATACACTGACTCATGTTGATTATTCATACTTTTTTTACTGGACTTTTTCTAAAACTGGAATATTTTGATAGTGGCCTGTTGCAGATCTGTTTCAGAAAGTAAAGAGTTGATCATACCTGCCCTTCCTGTTTATATCATGATGATAAAAAAACATACAGGTTGATGTCTGTTCAACTAGTATGAAACAGCGTTTTTTAATAAATATTTGAAATGATAGATGTATCAAAACAAAACAAAAACAGCAGAATAAGTTTTTTTGAAGTTTTTTTACGCCAAATTTCTAAATATGAATATTGTGATGAAAGATTTTAATGCTGGTGTTATCCTTTTACCAACTTATACGTACCATGTTTTACCAACCATAGGGAAGGAGGCTTTTGAAAACATTGGAAAAAGGAGAAAATGCATGTAACCGGCATTTTCTTCCTACCACAATGTTTTCCACCGTTTCAATGATAAATTGACACCATAGTCTTTTAACCCTCTACCACACAACGATGCTTTATGACAACCCTGGGAAAGAAGCTTTTTGAAAACATTGTTGGAAAAGGAGAAAATGCTGGTAACCAGCATTTTCTCCTTTTCCCAATATGCTTTATATGTTATCCCAGAAATATTGCACTATTTGAGCCACATTGAAATTGTCGTCTGCAAATGCTTCCAATTTGTACAAGGCTATAATTTTGTCGTCTGGTAAAGGGTTAAAGGAAGCATGTTTTTTATGTACTTCTAAAACTTTTTCGGCATGAGAGTTCAAAAGAAGTTGACAAAATTTTGTATTGGCATGATTTGTTATGTTTAAGTTTTTGAGTTACAGTTCATTTGCTTGGCTGTTTACAGAGAAAACATTCAATAAATTTGACATATTTTAAAATCTAATTTCTGAAGATATTTACTTCAAACTTCAAACTTTGACTAGATCAAGTTGATAACTGTCAAATGGGGAACCAATATAACAAAGGCAGGTAAACTTCAAAGTATTTTTGACACAGTTATGCCCCTTCTCTGACTTGGAATTTTCACTAAAAATCAAGCAACTGCAGCTAAGGGTTGGCACCGGCATGCGGTGCTCTTGTTTTAAGGTAGCTTAACTCTTTAACAAACGACAAAATTTTAGACTAGTCCAAATTGAAAGCATTTGCAGATAACAAAGTAAATGGGACTGAAAAATGGAAATTTGTTATTGTAATGGTAGAAAACATTGTGGGAAAAGGAGAAAATGCTGGTTACCAGCATTTTCTCCTTTTCCCACAATGTTTTCAAAAGGATTCTTTTACAGGGTCGTTGAAAGTCGGGATTGTGTGGTAAAGGGTTAATAATGTTTCTAGATGTATTCAAGTAGTAAACTTAATTCATGTCAGTTCTTATTCTTATTCTTCAATGTTGTTTTCAAAGTGGTCTGCTGCTTTTATTCTTTCAGGAAGTACTTGTAATTAGTTAGTCAATATTTGTTACTCCATAAACTGAATTTTTTTTGGGTCAGATACTCTGGCGTTTTCTTTTTCCGTATTTCAAGATTAATCGTACAAAATTCGCATCAATTTGGTAGCAGTGGATTCCCTGTTAGGAAATGGTAGAAAACATCGTCGGAAAAGGAGATAATGCTGGTTACCAGAATTTTCTGCATTTCCCACAATGTTTTCAAAAGGCTTGTTCCTCAGGGTCATTTAAACCAGAGACTGTTTTGTTAAGGGTTAAATATTATTTGATGTTGATGTTGAATGATAATATAGCATTTCGTTTTATTCTTTCAGACTCCCCCCAGTTCACCTAGCTCATTAGGATCCAGAAAGTCCAGTATGTGTAGCATCAGTAGCATTGCTAGTTCCAGTAGCGGGTCTGCCCAGTCACACAGTCCGTCTCATAATAAAACAATACAACAGGTTGGTAGATTTTATACTAGTAGGACATCCCTTTAATCTTTTACCCTATATTTATTTTATACCTCTGAAAGATTAATGTATTTTTGTACAAAGGCTCTCTCTACTGCTTCTACCACATTCCATATTATCATTTTCCTAATTTCAAGTCCTTAACTCTTTAGCACACAATCCCGACTTTTAACGACCCTGAGAAAGAAGCCTTTTGAAAACATTGTGGGAAAAGGAGAAAATG
This sequence comes from Tridacna gigas, assembly GCA_945859785.2. Taxonomy (NCBI): domain Eukaryota; kingdom Metazoa; phylum Mollusca; class Bivalvia; order Cardiida; family Cardiidae; genus Tridacna; species Tridacna gigas. Next base: position 50,847,057 of record OX244034.2, on the reverse strand, counting down.
CTGGTAACCAGCATTTTCTTCTTTTCCCACAATGTTTTCTACCCTTCCCAAAACAAATTTCAATTTTTCAGCAATTTTTATTTTGTCATCTGCAAGTGCTTTCAATTTGGACTAGTCTAAAATTTTGTCATTTGGTAAAGAGTTAATGAAGTCACATGGAGTTGCAGGGTAGATGGTAGAGGCATGCTAAAAGAAGTTTAGAACTGGTTTCAGTACAAGTTTTCTGAAAGGATACAGTTTTGTAGTTTTTCAATTTCAGTGGCATTATCTTTATCATTATCTATGAATATCTGACAAAAATTCATATGCTGATATTTTTAGCTCACCTGAGCACGAATCGCTCGAGGTGAGCTATTGTGATCGGTCAATGTCCATTGTCCGTCCGTCCGTTTACAATTACAAAAAAAACCTTCTCCTCCTAAACTAACAATCAGATTTCAATCAAACTTCACAGAAATGATCCTTAGGTCATGTTCTTTCAAAATACTTCAAAGAATTGAATTCCATGAAGAACTCTGGTTGCCATGGCAACCGAAAGAAAAAACTTTAAAAATCTTCTTGTCCCAAACTGTAAGGGCTAGAGCTTTCATATATGGCATGTGGCATCATCTAGTGACCCTCTACCAAAAGACTTCAAATTATGGCCCTGGTGTTAAAAATTGGCCCTATGTTGTGGGGTCTCGGATTTCACATAGAGATAAAGAAGGAAATCTTTAAAAATCTTCTTGTCCCAAACTGTAAGGGCTAAAGCTTTCATATTTAGTATGTAGCATCATCTAGTGGCCCTCTACCAAAATACTTCAAATTATATCCCTAGTGTTGAAAATGGCCCTATGCTTTGGGTTCTCGGATTTCACATAGAGATAAAGAAGGCAATCTTTAAAAATCTTCTTGTCCCAAACCGTAAGGGCTACAGCTCTCATATATGGCATGTAGTATCATCTAGTGGCCCTCTACCAGAATACTTCAAATAATGGCCCTAGTTTGGAAATTGGCCCTATGTTGTGGGTTCTTGGATTTCACACAGAGATAAAGAAGGAAATCTTTAAAAATCTTCTTGTCCCAAACCGTAAGGGCTAGAGCTTTCATATATGGCATGTAGCATCATCTAGTGACCCTCTACCAAAAGACTTCAAATTATGGCCCTGGTGTTAAAAATTGGCCCAATGTTGTGGGTTCTCGGATTTCACATAGAGATAAAGAAGGAAATCTTTAAAAATCTTCTTGTCCCAAACCGTAAGGGCTAGAGCTTTCATATATGGTATGTAGCATCATCTAGTGGCCTTCTACCAAAACACTTAAAATTGTGGCCCTCGTGTGAAAATTAGCCATATTTTTTTGGTCTCGGATTTCACATTGAGATAAAGAGGGAAATCTTTAAAAATCTTCTTGTCCCAAACCGTAAGGGCTAGAGCTTTCGTATTTGGCATGTAGCATTATGGTGTTGAGTCTTCTTGCAAGTGGTTGTGGGAAAGAGGTTGATCACCATTATATCTTGAAAAGAGTCAACTCAATACTGATCTGCTAAAATATTAATTTCTTGAGCATCTCTGCAACAATTACAGTAAACTTTGCTTATTACTATATTGCATAATACGATATATTGCTTATAATGACATTAATCCCTTGGTCCCAACAGGGTCTCTTTTTATAAGAATATACATCAGTTAAAACGATATTCAGATAAAACGATATGATTTCTTCGGTCCCCTGAGTATCATTATAAGTGGAACCCTATTTTGGGCTGTCGCAGATGTCAACCCGTACCAGGTATGTGCCACTTTTGGGAAACACTGAGTCTTTTAACTGCTTTCTGCAATTATTGTCTAATTGTTGTCAACTTTTCATTTGCCTGTCTATCAAAAGGTCATTGCATATCTAATTTATTTTTGGACATACTCATAAAAAAGGTATAATCACAATATTAAGACTGAATATGAAGGCCATATCTGTGAACGATGGCTTATATGCAGAGCAAAAAACAAGAGGCAAGTGGCTATAACAATGACAGCTGAGTTGCATTTCAGGTGAGCGATTTAGGACCATCATGGTCCTCTTGTATAAATGTACCTCTGACTAAATCTGTTTACAAGATATTATACATGCACTATCAAACTCATGACTATCAATGTCCAAACAAATTACGAGTTTAACCACATGACAAAATTTTAGCTTGATCCCAACTGAATTGCAGACAACGTATTAAATGTTACTCAAAACAGGAAATTTGTCTATCAGATGGTAGAAAAAATAGTGGGAAAAAATAGTGGGAAATGCTGGTTAACAGCAATTTACCTTTTTTACCAATGTTTTCGAAAGCCTTCTTCCTCAGGGTCCTTAACCCTTTACAGCTCAATGCCACCTTTTTAATGACCCAGGGAAAGAGGCCTTTTGAAAACATTTTGGGAAAAGGAGAAAATGCTGGTAACCAACATTTTCTCCTTTTCCCAAAATGTTTTCTACCCTATAAAAGAAAAATTCCACCATTTGGGCCACACTGAAATTGTCATCTGGAGATGCTTTCAATTTGGACCAGGCTAAAATTTTATCGTCTGGTAAAGGGTTAAATGCCGGGATTGTGTGGTAGAGGGTTGGAAGACTTGGCAGATCTTTGACTGACCATCATGGATATAAGTTGACCATTCCTCTTTAAATATTCTAAGTGCAGTACTGTCTCTATGAAAAAGATTAATCAATTCCATCTCTTATCTTCCCTTAATTTGGGAGTGCAGTGTTGTTGTTTATCTCGTTAATACATGTATAAGTAACTTTGTACCTTTGCTTGTTAATATGTCTCTAATTGACCATTTATTATTAGATTTGTGTCTTTCTATTTACTTTATTTTAGCATATTTAAGTTCAGAATAATAAAGAATGGCTTTGTTATTTTTCTTTGTTCTGTATTTGTCAAACCTGATTTATACTTACATGTACTTTATGATAGATCTACATGTATATAACCTTTAAAATAAAGTTTCAAGCCATGCATTAATGACTTTGACAAGAAAAAAAGATTATTTTTTTTCCAAAGAAAATTAAGTAAGGTTTTCAACCAAATAATAAAATTGGGGAAATAAGCAATCAGAATCAGATTTTACTTGTGGGTTTTCAGCAGTGAGATAGAAATATTTATCAGAAAAGTTCTCTTTAATATCTATTTTGCAATATGAAAGTTGGTTTGGGAATGCACCTTTATTTATACGAATGCATTGGATATGAGAGATAGACCAGAAAAAAGCTTTATATTAAATCCCAGCTTAAACTTAGAGTAACTTTGCATGGATCTCTTTCCCAAGAATTGAATTTAAAAGTATCCCTATGATGTCTCTGTAAAATATAGATGATCAGCTGAAGTTTTTAAACATAAATATGCACTTCTTTTGCTGTAGTGCTTTTGTAGGAGGTCTGTTGCAAGACAGAAAAAATTTAGAAAATCCACATAATATTTCAAAAAAGTTCATGTAATGTTATGAGCTCATGTTAACCCTTTACCAAACAATTCTGAGCTTTAATGGCCATGCAGTACAAAGCTTTTGAAAAAATTGTGAGAAAAGGAGAAAGTGCTGGTAATTTCTCATAATGTTTTCTGCCATATCAGAGAACTTAAGCTCAGATATAACAGCTTTGAATTTGTCGTCACCAGATTTTTTGAATTTGGAAGATTTAAGACTTTGTTATTTGGAAAAAGCTTAATCCTCCAAGTGCAAACAACTATTTTGGTTATTATCACTGACTGTGAATTAATTACTAGAGCTGACATTTGGGATCAAAATCAGACTTACCATTTGTGGTGTCTGATCCTTGAGCTACAATGCCGGAGACTTTGTGAGAATTGTTCATACAAATACAGCATCCAGATTGCAGTATCTGATTTTTTTTTGACTATCAGATAGGTGTAATTTAACCCTTTACTAAGCAACCCCGGATTTTAACGACCCAGGGTAAGGAACCTTTTGAAAACATTGTGGGAAAAGGAGAAAATGCTGATAACCAGCATTTTCTCCTTTTCCCACAATGTTTTCTGCTCTATCATGGACAAATTGTGCCATTTGAGCCATCTTTAATTTGTTGTCTGCAAATGCTGTGAATTTGGACCAGGCTTAAATCTTGTTGTTTAGTAAAGAGTAAAACCTTTACAGCACAACAAAATTTTACACTTGTCATAACTGAAAGCATTTGCAGATAGCAAATTATATATGGCTCATATGGTGAGATTTGTCTGTAAAAGGACAGAAAAAATTGTGGGAAAAGGAGAAAGTGCAGGTTACCAGTATTTTTTTTTTCATTTCTCATTGTGTTTTTTAGTAGCTTTTTTCCTCAGGATATTTATTATGGGATTGTGTAGTAAAGGTTTAAGGACTAAACAAGGAACAGTATCAGGTGTTATCATCAAAAACATTCTCTGTTATCTGACAAAAGTAGAGATCTACTGTAATACATCGCATGCCAGCTGAAATTCAAGGTTCCCTGTCATGGAAAAGCATCTTTCACCAAAAAAATCTCAACTCAAGATAAATCTTCATATTCAAGATGATGTTCATGTTCTGCTAGAATCTAATACTCAAGATGAATTCCATATTCAACATAAATTGGTGCTATGCTCTGTGAAAAGGGGGGTTGAATGCATTTGCAAAAAGTATCAGCTCAGGTCAGCCTGCGCAGTCCGCACAGGCTGACCTGGGTCGAAACCTTTTGCTTTTGGTCAATTTTCTACTAGTCGAAGGATCAGGTTACCTCATGAATCAGTCGGTTTTAAGTCAAAATGGGTTTTGTGGATTCATAATTTTGTGATGACTTGCATGGTATAAGGCGACACAGAATGCATTAAAATCCTGTTTTTCTAGAGTGCTGCTCATTTTCATTGCTTTGGAAAATAAAGAAACAATTAATGTTCGTACACATTCATTTAAACCACTACCGTACAATAAATAATTGGTTATGGGTTTCTTTTCATCACTCCTTTAGATAAAAGCATGACAGCTTTTGAAACAATGTGGAACATAGAGCCATTGTTTGCAACAAGCAAAGGCTCATTTTCCCACAACGTTTTCAATCTCGCCAAATAGGGCACTAATTCCTAACCATCAAAATTTGACCTTTGAGTTACTTTTATTAGTTTTGGGTAGGTCTCTGTGGTAGTTGGTTTAAAATCTAGTGTTTGTTTATAATGCCTTTAACCCTTACACCAATGTATATGCATTTGGCACACCTGCCATTGCATTAGCTTATGTTCATATAATTTTGGTCACAAACAGGAATAATCACACATGTCTTGGTGACTAAGTTGGCAGAAATGCTGCCACAGTGCTTTTCAGCAGCCATATCAGCAGCCATATGTAACTATAGGCTAGTGTCAATCCCCCCTCCCCATTCCCTTCCCCTCACCCTCTAAAAATGGGAGGCTAGCAATATACTTTTGGGGTTTTATTGGTATAAATTCAAAAATGTAGGAGATCCTTAGAGCTACATTGCAATTCTTAACCCTTTGCCACTCAATCCTGAGTTTTAATGTCCCTAAGGAAGAAGGCTTTCGAAAACATTGTAGGGGGAAAAGGAGAAAATGATGGTAACCAGCATTTGCTGCCTTTCCAACAATGTCTTTCTCCTTCTCCTGAGCGAAATTTTGATTCTTGAGTCATATTTAATTTGTTGTCTGCAAATGCTTTAAATTTTGACAGATCCAGAACTTAGTCGTTCAGTAAAAAGTTAAACAAGTAGAACTTTACACTTCTGCAGTAAACTGCTTTTTTAAGGTAGAGATGTGATTGCTCATTTCAATATAATTTTCAGTTAACAGACTTTAGGTTAAATATTGTGCCTTTGTAGTATCACTCCAAGATAGATGTGTAGAATATTGGGTTAAGTCTTTACCAAACAACAGAATTTTAAACTGGTCCAAAGTGAAAGCATTTGCAGACGACAAATCAAATGTAGCTAAAATGATGATTTCTGTCTTTGATGGGGTAAAAATAATTATGGGAAGAGGAGAAAATGCTGGTTACCAGCATTTTCTCCTTCTCGAACAATGTTTTCAAAAGCCTTCTTCTTCGAGGTCATTAAAACTGGGATTGTGTGGTAAGTGGTGAACCAAAAATAAAATCAAAATTCTCTCTGTACAAAGATTTTTTTTCTACAAGCATGTTGCAATTATAACTTGTTTCATAATCATTTGTTATCTGTAAGCAGAAGACAGCTAAAATAATTCTTCAGGGCAGGGCAGCTATTTTGGGATGACTTATGACTGTCAATGCCTCAGTCACATTTTCTCTTTGGCTGGCTAGGAGAATACAGACTGCCGTAAAATTCCTACACCTCTGTACCAGATAGCAAAATTTTTACCCTTTACCTCACAATCCCAAGTTTTAAGGACCCTGAGGAAGAAGCTTTTTGAAAACATTGTAGGAAAAGGAGAAAATACTCCTTTTACCACAATGTTTTCTACCCTATAAAAGACAAGTTCCATCCTTAGACCCACATTTATTGTCTGCAAATGCTTTCAATTTGGACAAGTCTTCATTTTGGTGTGTGTTAATGAGTTACACTTGTGCATGTCGAAAGCGTCTGCAGACGATGAATTCAAGGTGGTGTGTGACCAAGATGATGGAATCTCGTCTGTGAAAGAGTAGAAAACATAGTTGTTAAAGGAGATACATGTAATCATGGGAAGGTTTTCGCATAATTTTTAGAAATCTTATTTCCTCCATGTCTTGACTCTATACCAAATGACAAAATTTTGGACTGGACAAAATTGAAAGCATTTCCAGAAGACAGATGTAGCCAAAATAATGATGTCTGCCTTTGATAGGGTAGGAAACATGGTCATTAAAGGAGAAAATGCTGGTTACTAGCTTTTTCTCCTTTTCCAACCATGTTTTCAAATGCGTTCTCTTTAACCCATTACCACTCAATCCCTACTTTTGACGCCCCTGAGAAAGAAACCTTTTGAAAACACTGTGGGAAAAGGAGAAAATGCTGGTAACCAGCATTTTCTCCTTTTCCCACAGTGTTTTCTACCCTTTCCAGAACAAAGTTCTATTTTTTAGTCACCTTTATTTTGTCGTCTGCAAATGCTTTCAATTTGGACCAGTCTAAAATTTTCTCGTGTGGTAAAGAGTTAAGGGTCGTTAAAAGTCAGGATTGCATGGTAAAGGCCTAAAACAGGCGATTGAGAAATACTTGCAGCCGTGGCAGAGGATTTGTGGTGTCTCTAGGGTCACTATACAGTGAACCCCTATGATTTGCTGGCTGTAGGGGTCACAGTGATATTTTTAGCATGTGGTCACAGGAAATGTGACAAGCATAAGTCAATATTGTTTTGTTCATGTCATTTCCCAATAAAGGCCTGGAAAAAAAAAACAAAAGATAGAAATTCCAGGGAAACAGTTATATAAGAGAATCCTATTTTTGTCACAGCAACAGGCCCAGCTGTTGGGTTCCGGTGTTAGATTGACGAGCGTGTCCTCCCAGGATTCGGGCTTCACATCCCAAGATACGCTGTTTTTACGACCCAACACCCCCTCATCTTTGAATTTGCAATCACAGGTAACTCATCTGAAATTCCATTCTGAATTCATCATAGCATTGTTTAACCCTGTACCACACAACCCCTTAGTTTTAAATACCCTGAAAAAGAAGGCTTTTGGAAACAATGTGAGAAAAGGAGAAAATGCTGGTAACCAGCATTTCCTCCTTATCCTACAATTTTTTTCTTCCCCTCCAAAGACAGATCTTATCATTAGAGACACATCTAACCTGTCGTCTGCAAACCTCTTCAATTTGGCCAAGTCTAAAATTTTGTCGTATGGTAAAGGGTTAAATTGTAGATTTCAGTCACTGAATGAAAAACAAGATAATTACATTGGAAGTAAAAATATATTGTGAAGAGTGGAACAAAATTATGGTTTAATATATATGTATTAATAGAGAGTTTATAATTACAATTCTAGCAAGAAAATAAAGGAAGGTTGAACCCATCACCATTAACCCTTTCCCAAACGACAAATTTTGGACTGGTCCAAATTGAAAGAGTTTGCAGACGACAATATTAAATTTGATGAAAATGGCAGAAAGTTCTCAAAAAGGGTAGAAAACACTGTGGGAAAAGGAGAAATTGCTCGTCACGAGCAATTTCTCCTTTTCCCACAGTGTTTTCAAAAGACTTGTACTGCAGACACGTGAAAACCAGGGCTTGTTTGGGAAAGGGTTAAGGCTATATTTACACATTCTGCTAAAAAGTATTGTCAGAGGAGATTTATTCAAAGGAAAGTGAAATGTAATTTGTTCTGTGATGAAAAAAAAATTTGAGAAATGGAGCAATTGCTTGTCAAAAGCAGTTGCCCCTTTTCCTGCAATTTTTTGAAAGCTATCTGTAGTACAGATTAAAGATTTCTCTCTGTTGTTCTTGGCTCAGTACATATAGATGCTCAAATTCTGAATAGCAACTTTAAATCATTGTTCAACTTATAAATCATAGAAGTAAAATTGTTTTGAACATGAATGATGGATTGATAACATCACACGGAACATGAAACAAGATTTCAAGTCATCATATCATTATATCATTCATAGATTTCAATAAATGTTACAGTACAATTTGTAAATGGAAGCTTCTATCCTTTTAAATACATTTTAATTTGGTCATTGCTAACTTCAGTAATTCCTCACACTAAGTGTAATAAGGTCTTTCTCATGACCATATTAATTACTATGTGTAAATTTTGTAACTTTTCTCGCATTAATTACTATGTGTAAAATTTGTAACTTTTCTCGCATTGATTTCTTCAATGTACAATGGTGGTCTGGTTTTGTATATAAGGTTTGGGCTTAATTTTTTAACAAATGGTAAATTTTGGACTTCCAAATTCCAAGCATCTACATTGCTACAAATGAGCTGAACTTCCCTGACAGGGTAAAAAGGGTTGTGGGAAAAGGAGAAATTGCTTTTTACACACAGTTTTTCCTTTTCATACAATGTTTCAAAAGTTCTCCTTTACAGGGTCTATAAAACATTTGATTGTTGGAAAAGAGTTCACCCTTTACTGAACAATCCTGTGTTACAACAACTCTGAAGAAAGAAGGCTTCTGATAACAATATTGGAAAAGGAGAAAATGCTGGTAATCAGCATCTTGAATTTCTCCTTTTCCCACAGTGTTTTCTACCCTTTCTGATAAAAACTGGTTACTCTAGCATTTTTACCACATCCATTTTGTTGTCTGAAAATGCTTTCACTATGGACATGTCTTAGTATTGTTTTGTGGTAAAGAGGGGGAAGATGATGAAAACATCATTGTAAAATGGGCATAATGAACATGAATTAAGATTTCATACATGGAAGTAAATGATTACATTGTGGCAAATTAAGAAATTGCTTGTTACAAGTAATATTTTACCTTTTGTCACAAATTTGCCAAAAATTGTGTTCAGTTGTATGCACAGTGCCATTTGTTTCTGAAGGTAAAGAGAGAAAGTGAAATAATACCATAGCTTTTTTTTCTTCTTAAATTCAACTATTCCTTTTTTTAGCCTAACTTTTTGTAGCTTAACTTTCTAACTTGTTTGCAATTGCTTCCACCCATTTCCTATGATTTATTGCTCAATGAAAATTCTACACAAAGAATCTATCATCAACCCTGTATCAAATATCTCATTTTTTTCCACAGCCCATTTTTTCCACAAATGTTTTTGAGAAAATTACTTGCAAAGAGAAAATGTTGTTAACCAGCGTTTCTACTTTTTGCTTGATAAAGTTTTCTGCCTCTTCCATAACAAAGCCAATAATAAGAAACAAATTTTTATGGTCTGCAAATGCTCTCAACTTGGACAAGTCTGAAATTTTGTTGTTTACTTAATGCTTTACTAAACAGAATTTTAGCCCTATCCACATTGAAAGCGTATCAAATGTTATTCAAAGCATGAAATTTGTTATTTCAAGCATAGAAAATATTGTGGGAAAGGCTTAAAACTCTGGTTACCAGCTTTTCTTCTTTTTCCAACAGTGCTTAAAAGCCTTCTTTTTCAGGGTTGTTAAAACTTGGGCTTGTGTGGTACAAAGTTGAGTGTGAAGGAAAAATGAAGTTTACATTTGTGTAAAGGACCAAATTTTTGCAATATCATGGCTATTTTCCAAACAGGGTCTAAGCAGATCTAACTTCAGATTGCAAGTTGACTACATATTAGTCAAAGGATCACAAAAAACAAAAAAAAAAAAAGGAATTTCACAAAGTAGTACAGACTAAAATAATTATATAGGAAAGTGGGTATCTGGAAACTGGTGAGCAATAAGCATGATAAAGGGCTGCTTTTTGTATGCACAATGGCTTGTAAAACCTTTAATGTATTCCCATACTCCAGCTTTGTTACATGAAAATGAAATTTCAGCGTATCATGTTACAATAATAATGCATGTATTTCTTTGAATTAATAAACATGTTGACCATTTTCAGACAGACTGCTATTGGATTATTGGAATAAATTGTAGTAGATCTAGGACAGTTTCTATTTTGAAAAGTCAGTTTCTGGCATTTTGAAGGGTTAGAAGATGTAGGCAGCTCACAAAATTCATGAACAAGAAATATCCAAATGTTTCATGGAATATGCAGAGAAAGCATATGAAAGGTTACGTTGTTAGTTGGGCATGTAGCTATCATTTTGGCATTGGAACTTACATCAACCACAAGAAAAAAGCTGAAGCTGTAATGTGCTGGTTAACTGTTAAAGCTTCTTTCATAACAGTAGTTGCCTTTGCCTTTGCGGCTAGTGTAGATAAAGATCAGACTGCCTAAAATGTGCAGTCTGATCTTGATCTACACCGTCCGTGTTGCTTAGATATTCTGGGCAAAAGCCACCCAGAAATTGCAATTACTTTAGTACTGAAAATGACTGGGAGGTGTATTTGGTATTCTAACAGTTGAGATGATCTAATCTGTCAAGAAATTGGCTATAAGGATTTTTAGCCATACCCATGTGATCATAGCTGTACTGGCTTTTGTAGACGGTACCTGTCCAGTGCAGAATGAAAAACTGATCTTGGATCTACATTGTTTCGTATGCATCTGGCCTATTGTAAAAAGTTTTATATGTGGGACTTTACCTGCTTGTCGTCATCTGTCTTGCAGGGCATATGGTGAGGCAAAACAACCAGAAATACAGTGACTGTAGTCATAACTTATGAATGTTTGAATGGTGTAGAGCATATTTTATGCATAGTGCTTTAATTATGTCATTACAGGTTTCAGATAATGCTAGTCAAGGTACAGATACACCAGAGATGGAATCCACGCCATCCACACCCTCGGAAAGTTATCCTAACACCCCATCTGCGACTTCCACATGGAAAAACTGGCCCAACCCTCCAGGTGGTGGAAAAACTGAAAGTGGTCGCCCGCATACCATATCCTCAGCATACGAGAAATCCCACAACCGACCTGCCCTCTCCTCCCAGACCTTTGAACCTCCTCAACAAACCATTCAGGAGAGTTCCAAATCCACAGATGAGAATAAACATGACCCTGTTGTCATCAAGAGAGAGCGACCTCAAAGTACGTCAGTTCCCTACAACAGACCCTCCGCTGCTATAAACAAGATGCAGCCAGTCTTACCTCCACTTGGTCCGAAACCCAAATCAAGGGCAGTGGCTCCCCCAAAAGTGCCACCCATAGGTAAGTGTGCATGCATTCATGGCTTTACAATTCTGGTCACAGCTCGCTCTACCTTGTTTCCTCTTAACTCATTACCACACGACAGAATTTTAGACTTGTCCAAATTGAAAGCACTTGCGTACGACAATTTAAATGTGGCACAAATGATGGACTTTGTTTTTGATGGGGGTAGAAAACATGGGGGGAAAAAGAGAAACCAGCATTTTCTCCTTTTCCTACAATGTTTTCAAAAAGGTTCTTCTTCAGGGTTGTTAAAAGTCAGCATTGTATGGGAAAGGGTTAGCTCTTCACCAAACAACCCTGACTTTTAATTTGAGGAAGATGGATTTTGGAAACATTTTGGGAAAAGGAGAAAATGCCTGTTACCAGCATTTTCTCACTTTTCCACTCTATTTTCTACCTATCAAAGAAAATTTCCTCCATTTGAGCTACTTTTAAATATATGTCTGCAAATATTTTTTATTTTGACTTAAATGTTTTTTGAGACAGTGTAGTCCAAATAACAATACGTCATTTTTTTACTGTCTGGTTTTAGGATGAAACTTAGTGGTCTTGGGCATGGCTTTACACAGCCCCAGCCTAGAACTGGTTATAACCAGAGAACAAATGTCATAAATGATCTCTTGCCATGACAAAATTGAAATGCTGTAGACAGTTTTCCCACAATGTTTTCTCTCCATTCAAAAACAAATTCTGTGATATGAGTCACATTTGATTTGTCATCTGCAAATGCTTTTGAAATGGACAAGTCTAAAAGTCAGTTGTCTAATGTCTGATATCTTAACCCTTTACCAGATGACAAAATTTTAGACTAGTCCAATTCAAAAACATTTGCAGACGACAAAATATATGTAAATCAAATATTGAAATTTGATTTTGGAAGGGTAGAAAACATGTTAAGAAATGGAGAATATGCTGGTTACCAGCATTTTCTCCTTTTCCCAACATGTTTTCAAAAGGTTCTTTTCTCAGGGTCGTTAAAAGTCAGGATTGTGTGGTAAAGAGTTAAGTAAAGCCTTCACCAAACAGTCGGTAGTTTTTAGGATCCTGTGAATAAAGGTTTTTGAAAATATTGTTGGAAAAGGAGAAAATGCTGGTTACCAGCATTTACTCCTTTTCCCATACTGTCTTCTATTCTTTCAAAGGCAAATGCTGTCATATTAGCAGAACTGCACTGTCAGCATCATGCTTTCAAAATGAACAGCCTGCCCAGGTAGCTCAGTGTTTAGCGTATCTGGTTGCGAGTTTGATACCCAGTTGAGGCAAACTTTCTTTCCTGTGATTTTTGCCTCTCACCTCGGATGCATGTGAGATAAGTAGTCAGTGACTTGGAAAGGAAGTTGTCAGTACTGGTGTGAGAAAGCCAGGAAACACATGCGTAGGTGCTGTGACGGCTGTGATATGACCTTAGCTGTTCAAACGGCATTAAACCCCAGTACAATCAATCAAAACGAACAGCTCTAAAAATTGTGTAATATATTTAAGAGGGTGGCACTTAACCCTGTACCATACAATCCCAAGTTTTAACGACCCTGATGTTAATAACATTTGAAAACATTGTAGGAAAATGAGAACATGCTGGTAACCAGCATTTTCTTCTTTTCCCACAATGTTTTCTCCCCAATCAAAGACAGAAATCATTACCTATTTTAGGTAAATTTTAATTTGTTTCATGTCTTCTAACACTTTCAATTTGGTCTAGTCCAAAATGTTGTCGATTGGTAAAGACTTAAAAATCATATATATGCACAGGTGAACCTCCAATTTATGCTAACCTAAGTGAGCTGACTCCAGCGGAGGAAGTAGATTCAGACAGAACTCCGACAGGTCGAGAACCTCCTAACTCTGCAGGCTTACATCCAAAGGTAAATCAGTGAAATCAAAGACATCAAGCTTTATGCTATTTGGATGACATGACCCAGTACAAATTTGATAGTCATTTCTTCAAGATTATGTAAAGTAGAGAAGTGAAATAATTGCATTTTAAGTTAACACATTTTTACAAACAGATAAGTTTAGTTAACACATATTTGCAAATGGATAAGTTTGGTAGTCATGCAGTCCGTGATTCCTGCAAACAGAGAGTAAAAGATAAATCAATTGTATTTAGATTGTTTTCTTTTGTCACAATGATCATGCATTATGCATTGATTCAATATGTTGGATCTTCTGTTATCTCTCCAGCAAGTGTCAAGTAGGGACATTGAATTTAACAGTTTCTGTAATATTTTTCTGTATGTTTGGTACTTACATGTGTTTCATTATTAGTTGAAAGGAATTTATAACTGAAACCAGTTCAAAAAGAAAGAAAGAAAAAGCCATCATGTAATAAGTCAGCTTTGAAATGTTGTTTAAACTTGTTTCTGTTGCCACTGTTGCTTATTTCATCACCCTCAAATCACCTTTATTGTAATTTTGTTGTTTTTCCCTCTCCTTTTCACCTTTTAAAAGTAATTAAAATTATTTTGAATTCTGTGTTCTACTTTTTGCAAGTGTTGGTAAAACCTAAGCGTGTTTTGACTTGGACTGTCTTGAATTATGGATTCAGGAACTAATTGATTTCACGCTGTTTGCAATGTTACTAATGATCAAACTTTTTATCTTCATGGCTTTTCCTGCTCAAATTCTTAATTATCTTTACTTTTGTACAAGCTAATATTCTTATTGTTTATTTCTGGCTTCGTACTTACCAACCATCCTTAGTTTCATTCTTGGTAACCATTTAGTTTAGCCATAAATGGTTTAACTAATCAGAAATTGTAATACTTTCAAATTTAGAAAATTCTTCATAGAAACATTAAGATTGTTCTTAAGAATGGTTGGTGAGTACTGACCCTGATTTGTTCTTTATTTGCCTGCACAGCAGGAATAACTTACTTCATACTTGTACAATGTTTTTATCCTGTCAGTCCATCTGTCTGTCCATCATGTAACTTAGAAAGATGCTCCTCAAAAATAATCTTTATGTTAATGCATGATTAGATGTAGAGCAACATAATACCCATTGAATTTATTAGTTGTTTTTAAATATTTGGACTTTTTTTTTTTCCGAATTAACAGTTTTGTAACATTTTAATTATCATCCAAAGTTTTACTGCATTTGCCAACATAGCTCTCAAATAATTTTAAGAATTGTAATGATGTTATAATTATATCAAACTCATTACGAATTATATAACCATGATAGAGGTATTTTTTTTTTTTGCACTTTACTTTTAAGTGGTAATATGTTTTTCTAAATTTATAAATATTTACATATCATAAAGTAGGCAAACTTGTAATAGTTTTGGGTATGGTAATTGGGATGACTATGCTTCCATGAAAGATTGCAATTTCTAAAGGTTAGTAATCAAAATCATAAAGCAGTATTAAGAAGAAACAAGATATCTTCTCCTGAAACAAATTTGCTGTAGACACCTTTGAAACATTTGGTTTAAAAAATGGTTACTCAGCATAATTCAAGGTTTAACATAAATACCTATGAAAACATTGTTGGCAAAAGATTAAATTTACCCTAGCATGAGAAATCACTCTGTTTGCCCTAAAACTGGTGATTTACAAGACAAGATCATCTGCAGGTTGTAAGTGTTAAATGATGATTCAGAGTGAGTATCAGGCAAACTTACAACATGAAGAAAAAACAACAAAAGATAAGCATAGCAAAAGATAAACATACAGAAAATGTCACTGAGTTAGGTCTGTAGGACATGTTACTGGAAAAGAGCATACTGGTATAAGAGATACAATGTTAATCTTTAGAATCAAAATCTTTCTATCCAAATATTAAAAAAAAAGATCAAAAGTGTTGATTTGTTTTTAATATGGATGAAACTGCAAAAAATATCAGACATGTATACATGTATATCATGATAATAATATACTTACATTTACACACTCCTTTTCAGTCTTTCAGTTGTTTTTGCCATAATTTTTCCTTATTTTGCTTTTGTAGTGCATGAATTTTGTTTGACCTATTTTACTGACTATGACCTCTTGTTGTTTGCTTTTTTATCCAATCAAACAACAGTCTGCTGATGGCTTGGACTTGACCGAAGCAATCCGTGACCTTGACATGTGCACGGCTGCACTGCATGGCGACTTTTCACCTGCTGACAGGAAATCAAAGGCAAGAAATTCTCTTCAAAGTTTCTTACAATTTCATTTGAATCTATAGCATTTTGTTTTTGTGCACAGTATTGAATCTATGAATCATTTTCACTTGTCATATTGGTCTTTGTAAAGTGTCAATGGCTTAAGTACTATTGTTACAAATTGTCTTTTCTTTCGTTAGGTAATGTGAATAAGGACTTGTATATGAACCATGCTGAATTCAGCCTAGACTTCTTAGACAAGTTTTTTTATTGGCTGTTACGTTTGTCTCAGCCAATCAGAACTGTTGTCTCTGGGATCAGTGAAAGAGATTGGTAAGTTACAGGTTCATGTGTTGTATGTTGTACTTTACAGAAATGGACCATAGTTTTAATTTTACTGTTTTTCTATGCCAAGGTGTGCTACATATTGTTTGGTAGTATTTGTTAATTTAGAATTGTTGTTATTTCGAAAGTTCAACTTGTAATTGTCTAATATCTGTAACAGTTTTGAATTTGAAGGGGTATTTCATTTGACATATTAGAGCCTTGGCCAGCTTTACAGGGTTTGATTTTTTTTAGCCATGAGTTCCATGTACAGCTTGTTTACACAAACAAGCTTCAAAAAATTTTGTCTGATGTTTTTGTTGGGGATATGACTATTGCCTAATTCCTTGACATTGTGTCAGACAATCTTTTGTGTTTACTACTCTTAGAAAGAGGCATGTGAAAAAACAAATTGAAATCAAGAAAATTTTCTCTGTTTCCATAATGCTTCCTACCCTTTCAAAGACAAAATTTAATTTGTGGTCTGCAAATGCTTT
This sequence comes from Tridacna gigas, assembly GCA_945859785.2. Lineage (NCBI taxonomy): Eukaryota > Metazoa > Mollusca > Bivalvia > Cardiida > Cardiidae > Tridacna > Tridacna gigas. Next base: position 50,830,487 of record OX244034.2, on the reverse strand, counting down.
TAACATGACAAGTCTAATTTTTTTTTTTTTGTCTGATTAAAAAAAGTTAAAGCAACATGCAAACCTTGGAAACCAATGTAGAACTGAATAGGTGGGCTGTTTACATGTATGTGAATTGTGTGAATAAACCTCAAAGATTAAAAGGGGCCTTGTTGTTAGAGGTCTTGTTGAAGTTAAAAACATAAGCATGTTTACAAATAGTCAAAATGCATAAATGTGATGTTTCTCAATTTGCTAAAATATTTTCAAGACAGTGAAAAAGTCATGTTAAATTGTCAGTATATTTTTGGTAATAGGATAGATTTACCTCTGTGTATTTGTGAATACATGTGTTGTGTAAGTCTTGTTGGCGGAAAAAGGTTTTTCATCAGACTTGATTTAGTCAGGCATGGTAAAAAGAATTTTTGGTGTCTTACGTCAAAGTAACACAGTTTGTTGGTTGAACTGAAAAAGTGGTTTTGCCATGTTGGACAGCCAAGGAAAGTTTCTTGTTGTTTGAATGTTGGTATCAATAGATTCAATTGTAGATGTTTAGATAAAGTGGCATAGCATGAATTCTTTCATTTCAATTCTTAGATATCAACTTTAATATCTTTGCCCATTACAGATGATCAGACCGATGTTTTTACAACCTTGAGATAGAAGGCTTTCGAAAACAGTATATTTGAAAACAGTGATCATTGCTCCTTTTCTCAAGCACTATGAAAAGCTGTCATCTTCAGTTAACACACAACTATGCAATTCCAAGTTTCAATGACCCTGGCCTTTTGAAAACATTGTGGAGAAAAGGAGAGCATTTTCTCTTTTTCCCACAATGTTTTCTGTCTCTTTACAGACAAATCTCACCGTATGAGCCATATCTAATTTGTCGTCTGCAAATGCTTTCAATTTTGACAAAGTTGTAAAATTTTGTTGGAAAGGGTTACGCTTTACCAGATTACAAAAGAGACAAATATTATGTTTAGAGCTGCATTTAAAATGTCGCCTGCAAATGTTTTCAATTTGGACTACTCTACATTTTTGTTGTGTGTTAAAGAGTTGAAAATGTCTGAAATGATGGGATTTTTTTCTGAAGGGATTGCAGAAAACATGGGAAAAGGAAAAAATGCTGGATACCAGCATTATTTCCTTTTCCAACAATGTTTCCAAAAGCCTTCTTCTTCAGGGTTGTGAGGATGTTGGATGTCTTTGTAAAGAGTAAACAAAACTGTAGTAGTTGTTCAGTGATATAGATGATACGTGCATGATATATTTCTTAATAGTTCATGGCCATTTATTCATTTAGTTAATGGTACTTTTTGCCTGGAAATAAACTAATATACATGTATCTTTCTATATATTTGATTGTTAATTTTTCACCGATGAGTGTTTTTATTTTCATTTGTGTGGTATAGGGTTAAAAACCATTATAACAGAATCAAAAAGCTTGATTGAGAACTAGTATGGACATATTAGGTAAAAAAAAACAAAAAAAAACAAGTACTTATTATATTGATCAACAGTTTTACAATTACATGTACCAGTATTGGCTCTTGACAGTAAAAGCATAATATTAAAGTTTGGAAGTGTAATACTTCATGTTCAATGCATGTTTCACAGATTGATTCCACTGTATTCTAGAATTTGAGTCCAGCTCATTTTATGTTTTTTGCTGTGGTTTGAAGACTAATCTTGGAATAGTTTTAATAGAACTTTTTTTCATGTAGGACCACCACTTTTCCATTGTCCCCCTGTTATATTGACACTTCCGTAAAAAGAAATTGTTGCAAACAGCTTTAAAGGGTTTTTTTTAGATATTTAATACTATACCAAATATAAGAAAGTGTTTAATCAATGATATTACAACATAAAGTTATTGTGACAACTGTCTGCAACTGATCATGAAATAAGAAAGACAAGTGTAAGGAAAGAAAACCAATTTTTATGATACTTCCTTAACTCTTTCCTACACAACAAAAATTTAGATTCATCCATATACATGTAGAAGGCATTTGCAGACAACAAATTTAAAGTAGCTCAACAGATGATTTCTGTCTTTGAAGTGGTAGAAAACATTGTGGAACCAGCATTTTCTTCTTTGTACACAATGTTTTCAAAAGGCTTCCTCCTCAGGGTCGGTAAAACTCGGGATTATGTGGTAAAGGATTAACGTGATACATAGACTTTTCGGATGTGTCTAGGTTTGGCCCCAGAATTTTGGAAAGATTGTGGATTATACAATTAATACTAGCATCATTTATGTGCTGTGGTAATCACATTTACAGATTGACAAAATTTAGCATTAGTCTGATTTGAAAGCATTTGCAGATGACAGTATTAAGTGGCTACAAGTATGGGATTTGTCTTTGATAACATAGAAAATATTGTGGGAATAGGAAAAAAAATAGCATTTCTCCTTTTCGTTAAAACTGAATTATTTGGTAAAGAGTTAAATAACCTTTTCGTAAATGGGTTTTTCAGTTATGATTATTTTTAAGTTCCAAAGAACTTTTATTACCTTTTACCACACAATCCTGTGTTTTAATGACCCTGAGGAAGAATCCTTTTGAAAACATTGTGGGAAAAGGAGAAAATGCTGGTAACCAGCATTTTCTTCTCCCACAATGTTTTTGACTATATCAGTGTCAAATTCCATCATTTGATCTAATTAAAATGGTGGTCTGCAAATGCTTTCAATTTGGACAAGTCTTCATTTTTGTTATGCAGTAAAGAGTCAGTGAATCCATGTTTGCAAGTAGCAATAACGTTCTCTTTCAAGTACTAGTAAAGCTGATCTATAGTTTGAGAAAAAGGTAACTCCTGATGACTTGATATTGTAGATTTAGATATGTTACTAATATTTCACACCATGCACCATTCTCCACCCAGAAATTTTCCTGTTGAACTCTTGACAATACTACATAATACACCTGTCTAAGCCTCAGTGTTTTCTACCCATCCAAAAACAAATTTCAATTTTTGAATCACACTCATTTTTTCATCTGCACATGCTTTCGATTTGGACAAGTCCAAAATTTTATTGTTTGGTAAAGAGTTAAAATGAAAGTGTTTGCCGATGATGAAAAATAATCTTTGGCTCAAATGCTGCAATATGACTGAAAATAGATAATATTGTGATAAAAGGAGACCTTTCTTCCTCAGGGTTGTAAGAATATTTATTGTATACCTGAAAATTTTCCAGCTCAGAAACATGTGTCGCATGCAGATGAAATAGTGCACATGACAGGAAAAAAAATCAGCATAATATTCCATGGATATTTTATAGTTAATTCTTTACCAAACGACAAAATTTTACACTTGTCAAAATTGAAAGCATTTGCAGATGACAAAATAAATGCAACTGAAAAATTGAAATTTGTTTTGGGAAGGGTAGAAAACATTGCGGGAAAAGGAGAAAATGCTAGTTACCAGCATTTTCTCCTTTTCCCACAATGTTTTCAAAAGGCTTCTTCCTCAGGGTTGTTAAAAGTCGGGATTGTGTGGTAAAGAGTTAAGGGTAAACTCATTACCTCCTTAAAGAATCTGCAGTGGGTGATTTTGAAAGCTTCTTGTAAAATACGGATACTGGAGTTGATTTAAGTTTTCCATTCATTCTTGCATCTGAAGGTATCGTGGAAAATGCAGTGTTTCTCAGTTGTCTGTTACAAGTCAAAAATTTTATGTGGACAACAGGAGATATAGATGATATTTTTTTGCGGTGAAAGATGAAATTTGTTTCATTGAGTGAACATCATGTGAAAATATTATGGTATGATGTTCACTCAAAATATATTTCAATCTTTCAATGGAAAAAAAAAATTGTATTTATTTCAAGCTTTGAACCCCTTTTTTGTTGGGACTTGCAAAGTACAGGGGAGCTCTCGGTACCTCCAGGTGAGTTTATCAATTGGTAAATTCAGTGGTCAAAACGGTGAAATGATCAAACCATAACCCACCATTATTTCCCAATAAACTATCAAAAAAAATGAAATGAGATAAATTAATCATTGTTTTGATGCCTTTCACAGAGACAGCAAAACTCTATGGAACTGGCTGCTGCCATTAAAGAACTAGAGCGAAGTACTGCTGCCCTGGAGAATTCATATGAAGAGGAGAAGCAAGCAAGTCAAGCTTCACTGCAGTGTTCTAGTGGATATGGTACCATGAGCAGCACACCAGCAGGGTCCGAGGACACTATTGCTAGTGGAGGTAAGGAAGCTTGCACTTAAGACTTATACCACAGCAAAATCCATTTCGTTTAACAACCAACTGAATCATGAGATTGACTGATCCTTTGACATGCAGAAAATTTAAAGATAAAAAAGGTTTTGGCCCATGTCAGCCTGTATTGACTGCGTAGGCTGACACGGGTTGGAACATTTTGCAGATGCATTTAAGCCCCCTTTCCACATAGCATGGCTCATCTGTATCACAAATTTTCTCTTCACCCTTGCTTCCATTGTATCAAATCTTTGTATAACTATTTATGTGAAATAAGATATGCAGTGCGCTGAAAGTGCCTTTTGAGAAAGTTACTAAAAAAGGAGAAACTGATTGCACAACATCAAAAAGCCAAAAACATTAAACCTTTCAAGCACCTTACAAAACTAGTTGCTTTGGTGGCAGGTATAGATCAAGATCACACTAGGCAGAATGTTTAGTCTAATCTTTGATCAGAATCTACACTGTTTTCTTTGGTGAGAAGTTTTCAACAAAAACAACCTTGGAGTTGCATTTTTAGCTCACCTTAGCACAACGTGCTAAAGGTGAGCTATTGTGATCGCCCTATGTCCGGCGTCCGTCGTCTGTCGTCCGTCATCCGTCAACAATTTCTTTAAACATCTTCTTCTCCTAAACCACTGGGCCAATCTTGATGAAACTTGGCAGGGATGTTCCTTGGGTGAAGCTCTACCAAAATTGTTCAAAGAATTGAATTCCACCCACAACTCTGGTTGCCATGGCAACAAAAAGGAAAAAAAAGCAAAATCTTTGAAAATCTTCTTCTCTGAAACTAGAAGGCGCAGAGCTTTGATATTTGGTATGTAGCATCTCCTAGTGGACCTCTACCAAGTTTGTTCATTTGATGCTCCTGGGGTCAAAACTGGCCCCGCCCCAGGGGTCACAAGTTTGAGCATAGTAACAAAGAAGGAAAACTTTAAAAATCTTCTTCTCTGAAACTTGAAGGCATAGAGCTTTGATATTTGGCATGTAGCATCTCCTAGTGGACCTCTACAAAGTTTGTTCATATGATGCCCCTGGGGTCAAAACTGGCCCCGCCCCAGGGGTCACAATTTCCAACATAGAAACAAAGAAGGAAAACTTTAAAAATCTTCTTCTATAAAACTAGAAGGCATAGAGCTTTGATATTTGGCATGAAGCATCTCCTAGTGGACCTCTACCAAGTTTGTTCATATGATGCCCTTGGGGTCAAAACTGGCCCTGCCCCGGGGGTCACAAGTTCTAACATAGGAACAAAGAGGGGAAATTTTAAAAATCATCTTCTCTGAAACTGGAAGGCGTAGAGCTTTGATATTTGGTTTGTAGCATTGCCTAGTGGACCTCTACCAAGTTTGTTCATCTGATGCCCTTGGGGTCAAAACTGGCCCCACCCCGGGGGTCACAAGTTTGAGCATAGTAACAAAGAAGAAAAACTTTAAAAATCTTCTTCTCTGAAACTTGAAGGCATAGAGCTTTGATATTTGGCATGTAGCATCTCCTAGTGGACCTCTACCAAGTTTGTTCATATGATGTCCCTGGGGTCAAAACTGGCCCTGCCCCGGGGGTCACAATTTCCAACATAGGAACAAAGAAGGAAAACTTTAAAAATCTTCTTCTGTAAAACTAGAAGGCATAGAGCTTTGATATTTGGCATGAAGCATCTCCTAGTGGACCTCTACCAAGTTTGTTCATATGATGCCCTTGGGGTCAAAATTGGCCCTGCCCCGGGGGTCACAAGTTCAAACATAGGAACAAAGAGGAGAAACTTTAAAAATCATCTTCTCTGAAACTGAAAGGCGTAGGGCTTTGATATATGGTATGTAGCATTACCTAGTGGACCTCTACCAAGTTTGTTCATATGATGCCCCTGGGGTCAAAACTGGCCCCACCCCGCGGGTCACAAGTTTGAGCATAGTAACAAAAAAGGAAAACTTTAAAATTCTTCTTCTCTGAAACTTGAAGGCATAGAGCTTTGATATTTGGCATGTAGCATCTCCTAGTGGACCTCTACCAAGTTTGTTCATATGATGCCCCTGGGGTCAAAACTGGCCCCGCCCCGGGGGTCACAATTTCAAACATAGGAACAAAGAAGGAAAACTTTAAAAATCTTCTTCTGTAAAACTAGAAGGCATAGAGCTTTGATATTTGGTATGTAGCATCGCCTAGTGGACCTCTACTAAGTTTGTTCATATGATGCCCTTGGGGTCAAATTTTGCCCTGCCCCGGGGGTCACAAGTTCAAACATAGGAACAAAGAAGGAAAACTTTAATTTTTTTTTTCTCTTAAATGGGAAGGCATAGAGCTTTGATATTTGGTATGTAGCATCTCCTAGTGGACTTCTACCAAGTTTGTTCCAAGGATGCTGCTTGGGTCAAAACTGGCCCAGTCCCTGGGGTCACAAGTTCGAACATAGGAACAAAGAAGGAAAACTTTAAAATTGTTCTTTTCTGAAACCGAAAGGTGTGGCGCTTTGATATTTGGTATGTTGCATCTTCTAATGGACCTCTACCAAGTTTGTTCATTTGATGCCCCTGGGGTCAAAACTGGCCCCGCCCCGGGGGTCACAAGTTTGAGCATAGTCATAAAGAAGGAAAACTTTAAATTTCTTTTTCTCTTAAACGGGAAGGTGTAGAGCTTTGATATTTGGTATGTAGCATTTCCTAGTGGACCTCTACCAAGTTTGTTCGTATGATGCCCCTGGAGTCAAAACTGGCCCCGCCCTGGGGGTCACAAGTTCGAACATAGGAACAAAGAAGGAAAACTTTAAAATTCTTCTTTAAAACTGGAAGGCGTAGAGCTTTGATATTTGGTATGTAGTGATTCTCTTCTAAGTTTGTTTGCCCATCTAAGCGCAACAAGTTCATTGAGTTCAAAATTGGGTCATCTTGGGACATAAACTAGGTCACTAGGTCAAATTAAAGAAATACCTTGTTGGCACTCTCGAGGCCACATTATTTGCTCAATTGCCTTGAAAATTAGTTAGAAAGTTTGTCTTTATAAAGTCTCACATAAGATTAATTTGGGTCAGCTTGGGTCATAAACTAGTTCACTTGGTCAAATTAAAGAAATACCTTGTTTGCACTCTGGAGGCCACATTTATTGCTCAAATGACCTGAAATTTGGCCAGAATGTTTGTCTTGATGAAATACCAGATGAGTTTGGATTTTGGTCACCTGGAACCATAAACTAGGTCACTAGGTCAAAATAAAGAAATACCTTGTGGGCACTCTAGAGGCCACATTCTTTGCTTAATTGCCTTGAAAATTGGTCAAAATGTTTGTCTTTGTAAAATCTCACATGAGTCTGAATTTGGGTCAACTGGGGTAATAAAATAGGTCACTTGGTCAAATTAAAGAAATAGCTAGTGGGCACTCTAGAGGCCACATTTATTATTCATATGATTTGAAAATTGGTTAAAATGTTTCTTTTGATATAGTCAAAGACCAGTTCAAATTTGGGTCACCTGGGGTCATAATCTAGGTCACTAGGTCAAATTAAAGAAATATCTTTAGGGCACTCGAGGCTACATTTTTTGCTCAGTTGACTTGAAAATTGGTCAGAATGTTTGTCTTCATGAAATATGAGTTTGAAACTGGGTCATCTGCGGTCAAAAACTAGGTCACATGGTCAAATTAAAGAAAAACCTTAAAGGCACTCTACTTAGGTGAGCGACCCAGGGCCATCATGGCCCTCTTGTTTAGCTCATCTGAGCACAACATGCTCAAGGGGAGCTTTTAGGATCACCTGGTGTCCGTCGTGCGTCGTTCGTCGTGCGTCGTCAACAATTCTTTAAACATCATCTCCTCCTAAACCACTGGGCCAATTTGGACCAAACTTGGCAGGAATGTTCCTTGGGAGGTCTTCTTTAAAACTTGTTCACAAAATTTGATTCCATCAAAAAATCTGGTTGCCATGGCAACGAAATGGAATTTTCTAAGAAATTCTTTAAAAATCTTCTCCTCTGAAACCGCTGGTCAGATTTTGAAATAATTTCACAGGAATGTTCCTTCGGTGACCCTTTTTAAAAATTTTTCGTGAAATTTTGATCTGTCGAAAAACATGGCTCTGGTGAATGGGGACTACTTGCACTATACGGAAATGAAGAAATTCTTAAAAATTCTTCTTCTCAGAAACGGCAGGTCAGATTTTAAAACAGAGATGTTCCTTTGGTGACCCTTTTCAAAAAGTGTTCGCGAAATTTTGATCCGTCGAAAAACATGGCTCTGGTGAATGGGGGCTACTTGCACTATACGGCCATGAAGAAATTCTTAAAAATTCTTCTTCTCTGGAACCGCTGATCAGATTTTGAAATAATTTCACAGGAATGTTCGTTGGGTGACCCTTTTCAAAAATTGTTCGCGAAATTTTGATTTGTCAAAAAACATGGCTCTGGTGACTGGGGGCTGCTTGCACTATACGGAAATGAAGAAATTCTTAAAAATTCTTCTTCTCTGGAACCGCTGGTCAGATTTTGAAATAATTTCACAGGAATGTTCGTTGGGTGACCCTTTTAAAAAAGTGTTCACGAAATTTTGATTTGTCAAAAAACATGGCTCTGGTGACTGGGGGCTACTTGTACTATACGGCCATGAAGAAATTCTTAAAAGTTCTTCTTCTCTGAAACTGAAATTTCGCCTATTGACTCAGGTGAGCGATCCAGGGCCATTGTGGCCCTCTTGTTTGTGTGTGTGTAACTTCATTACTGAAAATAACCGCTGAGGTACTCGGCTCTAAAGGGATTTATGTTCATAACAATGAATTTCAGCAATGCAGAAATGTGCAAATATGCACCCGATCATTATTGGAAACATTTTTTTAAAAAAATAAGAAGTAATCATCTGATATTTGGGAAAATTAATGTTGCAGACTGTTGGAATATTTAGGAAAATTTATTTTTTGGACTGTCGGGAGTAAGGACTCAAAATAAATTATTTCTGAAATTTTTTGACCGTGTCCAAACTTTTAAGGTGTCCAAATACATTGGCGAATTACGGTATTTTCTGTTTGCCAAAAAAGCCAGTATCTCCTCAGTTTCAGCCATTGTCTAATTTTATTTAGAATTGCTATCTGTGCTATGTTTGATGTTTTGTTTGTGCATGAAATGATAAATTCTGTTGTCTCACGAGACAGAGCATAATTCTTATAGTATGTTTTTACCCTTACAAGGCAAGGTCAGCTGAAGTTCCCTCACTAGACAGTGTACATAATCTCAATTTTCAGACTCAATTGACATTATTCTTGACATGTTTTAACCCAGTAACACATAATCCATGTCTTTAGAATCTTGGGAAAGGAGGCTGGTACCCAACAGTTTTATCCTTTTCCTGCCATGTTTTCAACTTGCCTAAGATAAATCCAAACATTTGAGGCACATTTAGCATGTCATCTGCCAATGCATTCAGTATAAACTAGTCCAAATTTTCTCAGCTGGTAAAGGGTTTAAACCACAGATTTATAAGTGACAAGTTTCTGATTTTTCCTGCAATGCTTATCTTAGATTAGACTGCAAATATAGTTTGAAGTTTGATGTACACAATCCAAAATCTCGTGAAAATCTGTTGTACAATTGCAACACTTCAGTCATTTCTGCATTTTAAAAATCATGTACCAGTCCAATGATTTATCGCTGTTTTTTTTTTTTTTAATATGAACTTTTCCTTAACCCTTTACAAAACAATCCCGACTTTTAACGACCCTGAAGAAGAAGCCTTTTGAAAACATTGTGGGAAAAGGAGAAAATGCTGGTAACCATCCTTTTCTCCATTTCCCATGTTTTCTACCTTATCAGAAAACTACAGCTTATTTGTTCCTATTTCAAATTTATCTTCTTGTACTTACTTCCAATTTGGAAGCATGAACAATTTGTATTTTTGTATTTTCCACAATGTGTTCTAAAGGTTTCCTCGACATCAGGGTTGTGAAAACGCAGGATTGTGTAGTAAAGGGTTGAAGAACATAAAAAAGCTTTGAGAACGTTGTAGAAATGTAAAGAGAGCCCCCACATCCCCCCTTAATTGGAAATAATTGAGTAAATGTTTTATGCAGTTTATTTGTTAAAAATAGTGGGGGTGATTTTTTAACTTCTCTTTATTTTTTTTTCATGTTTTTTATTTTATTTTTTTAAATTTCAATTTGAAGCATTTAGTTTTTGCATGATAGCTGCTGCTGTGTTGTGGTGAACTTTGCTAATATAGTATAAACCTGCTGAATATAGTTTGTGCATGAAAATGATGGTCTTAAGCCTGTACCAAACTGTCCAGAGTTTTAACAACCCTGAGGAAGAAGGTGTTTGAAAAGATTGTGGGATAAGAAGAAATGCTGGTAACCAGCATATTTTCCTTTTTCCATTTTCTCCTTTTCTGATATTGTAGTTTAAAGATCAGACTGCATGTTTTGTGCAGTCTGATTTTGATCTACGCTGGCCACATAGGCAACTGTAGTAGTGAAAGATGCTTTAACCCTTTGCCACACAATCCTGTATTTTAACAGACCGCAACCCTGAAAAAGAAGGCTTTTGAAAACATTGTAGAGAGAAGGAGAAAATGAAACCAACATTTTCTCCTTTTCTCACAATGTTTTCTGCATAATCAAAGACAAATTATCATTTCACCTCCATTTAATTTATCACTTGCAAATCCCTTCAATTTAGTTGAATCTCAAAATTTTGTTGTGTGGTAATGACTTAAGGGTTAAGGTTTTAAGGAAGTAGCTCAGTTTAAGCCATGTGTTTGAAGATAATGGTTTAAAATTACTAAAGAACAACAAATTGAAGAAAAGAATAGCATTTAAAAGCATTGAATATTATGTTGTGATTATTTTGTTTACTTTATATTACATACCACAGAATGTTTGAAGTTGTATTCAGCAGGTTTACTCTGTTGGCTAGTTTTAGTTTTGTGTTGTGCTGTTCTCTTACAGATTATATAGACACTGGCCAGAAAGAACCTTTTATACCAGAGCATGAGAAATATTTCACAATTCCCAGAAATAGTCAGTTGTTTAGAGCTGCTTTCCAGTCTAAACGTCCAGCATCTACAGCAGGCATGTGACCTTTTACCTTTCTAGTTTCAAATCTTGACCTTGACCTTGTTTGCATTTCTAATGACTTTCTGTTGTAGTGACCTTGACCTTTGAATGGCTTGCACGTAGAAGCATGATCTTTATTTTTGTATTCAGTGCTTTTTCTATGAAGATGTATTGAGTTTTCGTTTATTTTCTTGAAATTCATTTGCTTTTTTAACAAGCAGTTTTCTTCTATACACCTTTATTTGAGTCCATCAATGCAACACTGAAACATAGTGGGAAAAACAGAGAAGGCTTGTTACCAGAATTATCTCTTTTTCCCACAGTATATTGAAAAATGTCTTTCTCATGGTTGTTTATGCATAAAGTGCTGATTACCAGCATTTTCTCCTTTTACTGAAAATGTTTTCAAAAGCCTTCTTCCTCAGTTTCATCAAAACATTGAATTGTTTGGTAAAGGGTTAACAATCTTGAAGTTTAACGTTTTACCGCACAATGCGGGATTTTAACATTCCTGAGAAAGTAAGCTTTTGAAAACATTGTGGGAATGGAGAAAATGCTGGAAACCAGCATTTTCTCCTGTTCCCACAATGTTTTTTTACCCCATCCAGGAAAAATTTTATGTTTTGTGTAACATTTAATCTGTCGTCTACACATTCTTACAATTTGGAAAAGGTTAAAATTTTGTTGTATGGTAAACAGTTTGTGAGAAGGCTTTTAAAACATTGTGGGAAACAGAAAAAATGCTGGTATTGAGCATTTTCCATTTTCTTACAATGTTTTCTAACAATTCTTTTTATTTGACTAATGATGATTTTTGTTGTCTGCATGTAATTTCAAATTGGACTCCTTTGTCATTCACACATCAGGGAAACAGCATCCTTCTAGATGTAATAAATCTGATGATATTGCTTATTTCAGGTATTCCAGTGTCTGCACAAGGGGGTGGAGTACTTGCCCGTCGAAGTTCTATGAATCAGCCAAAGCCTCCACCTCCAGTCCGACGTTCTTCCTCGATCACAAGTGCGGCCAATCCAGCACTGCTTCAGAAGTATAGAACATCTCCACCCAAGCAGCTTCCTCCTCCGCAGATTCAATCACAGATCAATGCTCAACCTCCCAGTCACAGGCGAAGCTCTAGTTCTAGCGGGACTCCGGCAGGGGCGGAGCCTGCCTACGCTGAACTTCAAGAGATTCAACAGAGTATACAGGCTCGCCAACGACAACAAAGACAACAACAGATGCAGGGCTACAACAGTCAGGGGTACGCTTGGGGCCAGGCAGGTCAGGGTGCAGTTCCCTCACAATCTCCACAATATGCTGAGCCAGTTACTATTGTAAATGCTAATACGGTGAATAGTTTGGACGCGAAATTCTCGTCAATGACTATGACTCAAACTCAGCATGTTACAAACACTAGTGTTTCTCATACACATCCAGTGTCCAGTACAGGATTCACGCCACAGACTGCTGGGGCTGGATCAGGGGATGATTTCCCAGATCTACCCCCACCACCCACAGATGAAGAACTTCGAGAAATTGAAAAAATCTACAGTGTGCCAAAAAATGTTTCTCAGACTGCTGCTCACAATGTTCAGACTCGAAATAATGTGCAGATACGTCCCCAACAACAACAACAAAATCCAGTGGGTGGGGTAGGAATGGACTTCAGGCAATCCCTTATCTCTGAAATGAAAGCGGGAAATAAGTTCAGAAAACTATCACAAAGTGATCAAGGGGCAGAGTCTGAGTGCTGATGTTCTTGGAACATGTAACACAAAATTCTTTAAGCTCAACATTTTTCTGTAGGGAATAAATTTTAATGAATAAGAACCATATGTTATTATATGATGTTTTTTTCTTATAAAAACTTTAAAGGATGCATCACTTTCAATATGTACTTTTACAAATTCGATGAAATAGGTATTTGAAAAAATTGTGGGAAAAGAAGAAAATGCTGGCTACCAGCATTTTGCATTTTCCTGCAAAACTTTCTATCCTTTCTTTGAAAAATTCTGTTATCTGAGTCTATTTTAATTGATGACTGCAGAATGCTTTCATTATGGATGAGTCTAGAATTTCGTGTCTTGGTAAAATGTTAAAAGCCAGGCAGTTTAATTTGCAAAAATTCAATTTTGTGGAAACCAAAAAAAATGCTGAAATAACGTCAGTGAAGAATAGTGTAAATAAGGCATGGACTAGAAACTGTATGGTCATCTTCCCTACATTAAATATGTTGACCTGAAATGAATACTTAAAGGTGGCAATTTAGTCAGTAGAATATATAGTTGGTGACTTGTGAATTACCTGTCCTGTTGGCAAAAAAATGTTCACTTTCTGTGGAGGGCTTTGCTAATAACTTATCTGTTTAACCGTTTACCACACAGTCCAGAGTTTTAATGATCCTGGACAAAAGAGGCTTTTGAAAACATTGTGGGAAAAGGAAAAAAATGCTGGTTACCAGCATTTTCTCCTTTTCCCACAATGTTTTCTACCTATTCAGAGACAAATTCCATCATGTGAGCCACACTTGAATTGTTGTCTGCAAATGCTTTGAATTTGGGCAGGTCTAAGATTTCGTTGTGTAGTTTAGAGTTAAAGGCACTCCTGTGTTTTACAACCCTGAAGAAGAATACTTTATTAACTCTTTTCCACACAATCCGGACTTTTAACGACCCTGAACGAAAAGGCTTTTGAAAACATTGCGGAAAAAGGAGAAAATGCTTGTTATTGTGGGAAAAGGAGAAAATGCTTGTAACCAGCATTTTCTCCTTTTCCTACAGTATTTTCTACCCTATCAAAAAGAGAAATCATCAGTTTAGCAACACTTAATTTGTCGTCGGCAAATGCTTTCAATTTGGTTCAGTCTAAAATTTTGTCGTTTGGTAAAGAGTTAACATTGCTGAAAAGGTAGAAAAGATGTTACAAGCATCAATTCCTTTTTCCCCACAAAGTTTTCTACCCGTTCAAAGACAGATCTGTTCAGTTTAGCCATGGATCGTATTTAATATATGATCCCTGGTTTAGCTGCATTTGCTGTTTGCAAATGCTTCCAATACAGATGTGATGAAAACTTTGTCTTCTAGGAAAACATTAACATGACTTATTGGGTAAGAGTTCGGGGGATGGTAACCTAACAACCTAACATAGAATTTACCAAAGAGCACAGGAGTAATGTCTTTTGTTCCAACCATTTAACTACCAGTGCTTTATTCGTATCATCGTTCATATGTCTGAAAAAAAAAGAAAAATCACATACATGTTTAAAGATAAATGCAATATGCTATCAGTTCAGTGAAAATGAGGCATATGATGATCTCAAAAGCCTATAGTTATGCATTTGACTTGAAGAGTTCTTGCATAATTGTACATTTACAGCTTTTAGTAACGAAGGGATCATATTGGGTCATAATAATAGAGCAAGTGAATAGGGGAGGTAATTCATGGCTACACAATTCATAGTCTGTGTTACTATTTTCATATATAAACATTTGTTTGTGAATGTATGCAGTGAATGTTAAGAGTACCAATCTAATTTTTCCCTTTTATTTATTTGAGTTTTTAATGTTTATACTCAAGTTTTATCACACTAATAACTTTAACCTTCCAAGAATACATTATACAGATTGATAATTGTGTTTTCCCTTTACCAAAGAAATGCATGATTTAACGACCATAGGAAGAAGTTTTAAAAACGTAGGAGGAGAAAATGCTGATGACTAGCATTTTCTTTTTCCACAACGTTGTCTTCCCTTTCATTGACCAAATAAATCATTAAATTTTGAGTCTTCTTTAATTTCTAGTCTGTAAATGCTTTAAATACAGAAAAATGTAAAATTTTGTCTTGTGGTAAAGAGTTACAGAGATAATCTTGCTTCAGATATGATTTCAGCTTTTATAGAAGTGTGAAAGTTCCTAAAAAATAGTACATTTCAGAATGCTGCTTGATTTTGTTTCTGGAATAAATGAAGACATAATAATTCAAAAGAAAGGCAAATAATTCAAAAGAAAGGCTTTTTTTATGTTCCTGAAGCAAGTTACCTGTTGAGCGCTAGGTAGATCTGTTTTTTACCATTTGGGATAGTGTAGATCAAGATCAGACTGCACAGTTTTAGAATTTTTGGTTTGATCTTTAATCAAGACTGTCTGCTACTCTGCAACATATTCAAGCTAAAACAAGCTAGAAATTCAGCTCTCTATGGTTTAACTGTGTACCATACAACAGAATTTTAGACTTGTCCAAACTGAAAGCATTTTCAGACTATAACTTAAATTTTGGTCTGTGATAGGGATAGAAAATATTGTGAGAAAAGAAAAATGCTGGATTCCAGCATTTTATTTTTATACATCCTCAGTGTTGTTAAATGTCTGGATTATGGGGAAAAAGGTTAACTAAAGTTTAGAGTGCTTTTAGGACCTAGTATTGGTAAAGAGACGGTGACACAATCCCAAGCATTTTCTCCTTTTCTTACAATGTTTTTTGCCCTTTCTAAAAGAATCATCATTTTAGCAATATTTAGTTTGTAGTCTGTAAATGCTTTCAATTTGGATAATTCTAGAATTTTGTTTTTTTGGTAAAGAGTTAACTCCTTAAAGATACTGACAGCTCTCAGCTTTTAAAACATATTCTTTTAAAATATTGAAAGTCAACAGCGATCAAGCATAATACATGTCAGCATCATGGCACAAGATATTGCTTATAAGTGGCAATTTCTTCCTTTTTCGACAAGGTTTTCAAAAGTGATTTTCTTCCAGATTGTTAAATCTTTACCACATAACAGAAATTCTGACTTGTTGGAATTGAAAGGATTGACAGACTACAAATTAAATGTGACACAAATGATGGTATTTATGAAAGCGTAAAAAAAACATTATGGGAAAAGCAGAAAATGCTGGAATCAGCATTTTCTGCTTTTCCCACATTGTTTTCAACTGGCCTGTTTCTCAGGGTTGTTAAAATTCAGGATTTTGTGGTAAACAGCTAATTGTGCACCATCCTTCTGCAGATTCTGTTTATTACGGGGGGATCGAGTGTGCGTGTGAAATTATCAGTTAAATTAATTACCGTATCATTTTTATTAGATCAGCTGTTTTCGAAGAAAACACGGAGGCATTACATGCAAGTATAGCCCTGGTGTCATCTGCATTGTGTAAAACCTTTGACATTTTATAATATCTCTGTTATTACTGAAGATATTTGCTTCAAACTTGGACAAGTTGTTTATTATCAAAAGGGGAACCTACACAACAAGGGCTCATTAACCATCAAAGTATTTTTGACTCAGTTATGCCCCTTTTTTGATTTAGAATTTTTCACTGAAAATCAAGCATCCACAGCTGCGCGTTGTCACCCACATGCAGTGCTCTTGTTAACTTTACGTTGTAATGAATTGTCTACCAAAGGTGCAAATGGTATGTTATATGATAAAGGGAGATAACTTGTATTCAAGCTAATGGATAACCACATAATGCCATACCTACTGAATACTCGAGATGCTATTTTTGCTTGCTATTAATTTTCTGCATTATTGTTATTAGTATGATCATCAAAATTAATATGCATCATCTTGAAATATATAAATATTCATGAAAAGTTCATTTTCATAAATCTTTTTATTTGTTATTTTGAATTAGATTTACTTTTAATTTTGATCTCTAGGAGTAACAGAGATGAAGTATCATTTGTTTGTACTCCATTTTTGTGTTGACTTGTTCAGTTTCTTACTAGGTGAGAATGTTTAAGTCTTCAAATGAAAGCATTTGCAGACAAATGTAGCACAAAATGCTTGGAATATGTCTTTGAATGGGTAAGAAACAATGTCGGAAAAGGAGAGAGTACTAGTTACCAATATTTTCTCCCTTTCCCTTAACCCTTTTAACACAAAATTCCGAGTTTTAAGGACTTCGAGGGCAAAGGCTTTTTCGGAAATATTGTGGGAAAAGGGGAAAGTGCTGGTAACCAGTAAATTCTCCTACTCCCAGAATGTTTTCTATCCTTTGAATGAAAAATTTCATGTTTTAAGTAACATTTGTCATCTGCAACTGCTTTCAGTTTTGATAAGGCTAAGATTTTGTTCTCTGTTAACTTTGTACCACACAATCCTGACTTTTAACGACCCTGAGAAAGAAGCCTTTTGAAAACATTGTGGGAAAAAGAGAAAATGCTGGTAACCAGCATTTTCTCCATTTCCCACAATGTTTTCTACCCTTTCAAAAACAATTTTTGTCTTTTCAGTCAAACTTATTTTGTCATCTGCAAAATTAAAATTAAAATTAAAATGCTTTCAATTTGGACCAGTCTGAAATTTTGTCGTTTGGTAAAGAGTTAAAGGGTGAATGTTTTAAAAAGGAGCATTCAGGATAAAAAATCCCTGGGGTTGTGTGAAAAACAAAGTTCAAGCTCCTGTCAAAGGAGAGAGAAGTTACAACTCCCTACATGAATAAAATATGTTTGGACACATGGCCTCCAATGGAAAAATTTTTTCTATTGCCTCAGACTTCTGATAATAAACTCTGAAGAAGGAAAAGTATCCTTTGAACTCCCTTTTTGCAAAATGTTTTCACTTGTATTGTAGCTTCATGTCAACCCTTTACCAAAGTCACATGTTTAAACAACCCTGAAGAATGAGGTTTTTGAAAACTCTTTGGAAAAAGGAGAAAATGCTGGTGAACAGTTTCTGTCCCTTCAGAGATAAATGTCATCATTTGATTCACGTTTGTCATCTGCAAAATTACTTGAATATGGACAAATCTAAAATATTGTCGTTTGTTAAAGAGGTAAAAAAAAGACAGTCTTTTTGATCAGACATATTTCACAAGGATGTGTTTTATGAAGTTGTCTGCCGTTGTTTTAGGAGGTAAAGACTTTTCAGTTTGTCTCCTGGAAAAGCACCACATTTGAAAACCCATTTGGACTAGTTTCCCCTTCCCACAATATTTTCACATCCTTTTGTCTGCTGGGTCTTTAAACTCAAATTTGTTTGTTCAAGTGTTAAAGTCAAGGATCAAGTAGCAATCATTTTAGAACAAGGATCAGACTGCATCATCTATGTGGTCTGATCTTGATACACAATATATCCAGTCTACAGTAGCTTCTCCAAAGACTGGACTATATAGGTCCAAGACAGACAACTGTGTGCAGCCTGATCTAGATGATAATCTATTCTACAAACCAGGGTTTGAAGATGTTGTAAACAGTCTTTGAGTTGCAAAGATAAGAAGAAATGATCCCAAATAGATAATAGACAGTTTTGAAACTTCAGAGGGGAATTTCCAAATTAACCCTTTTACACACAATCCTTAGGTTTAACAACCCTATGGAAAAGGACTTTCAAAAACATCTTGGGAAAAGGAGAAAATGCTGGTAACCAGCATTTTCCCCTTTTTTCCATGATGTTTTCTACCCCATCAAAGAAAAATTTCCAAATTTGTGCAACATTTAGTTTGATGTCAGCAAATGCTTGCATCAGTTCTAAAATTTTGTCATTTGGTAAAGAGTTAAATTCTGCAGTGTAAGGTTTGAATGGTTTTACGTTATATAGATGAGACAAAATTCACATTCAGCCCTTCACTAAACAGCAGTATTTTAGATTTGTCCAAATTGCAAGCATCTGCCAAAAACAAATTTGAAAATGTTCAAGTGACAAAATTTAACTTTTAAAGGTAGAAAACAGTGAAGCAAAAGGAGAAAATGATGATTAAGAGCATTTTCTCCTGTACCCACATTGCTTTTTAAAGCCTTTGTTTCCAGGAATGTGACAGCAGGGGACCATTTGGTATTGGGTTATAGGAGAAAAGGGTAGGAAAAATGCTCTTGGTGGTTAACCTTGTGCAGAAGACTTAATTCACCTCATGATAGAATACCTGAAAATATTGTGTTACAAGGAGAAATTGCTAGTAACATGCATATTTTTTCCTTTTCCACCAGCTTTTTAAAACATTGTGGGAAACGGAGAAAATGCTGGTAACCAGCATTTTCTCCTTTTCCCACAATGTTTTCTACCCTCTGATAAAAAATTTCAATTTTTGAGTCACATTTATTCTGTCATCTGCAAATGCTGTCAGTTTTCACAAGTCTAAGATTTTGTTGTTTGATAAAGAGTTAAGCATACATTCATGTCAAACTGATAATCCCTACTTTACAAGGAAGTTTTGGAATCATCTGTTACCTTTTTTTTTAGGTGAGTTAAAACAGGTAGCAAAGTGTGTAATAATTGAGCCATGCTCTGTGAAAAGGGGGCCTTAATGCATCTGCGAAAAGTATCAGCCTTTGCAGTCTGTGCAGGCTGACCGGGGTTGAAACTTTTTGCTGTTTGTCAATTTTCTGTATGTCAATGGACCTGTCTTCCTCATGATTTAGACAGTTGTTAGACAAAATGGATTTTATGTATCCATAATTACATAACTTGCAAGGTATAATGCATCACAGAGATGCATTAAGCCCCCTTTTGCCAGAGCATGACTCAAAGAACTTAACCCTTTTCCTCACAATCCCGACTTTTAACAACCCTGAAAAAGCATTTGAAAAAAACATAGCAGGAAAAAAGAGAAAATGCTGGTAACCAGCATTTCTTCTTTTCCACAATGTTTTTTTGCCCTTTCAAAGAAAAAATTCATCATTTGCACCATATTTGTCTTCTGCAAGTGCTTTTGATTTGGACAAGTCTAGAATTTTGTTGCTTGGAAAAGGGTTAACGAGTATGGAACTTTTGAAAGCTGTGTAGATCAAGATAAGACTGAAATTTCCTTGATCAGATATGCCACAGCAGCAGGGTTTTGAACATTTTTTTTTATGAGACAAAAATACTGCCCAGTGTCCATGTAGAAGTCTGGCCACATAGGTTAATTTTGTCTAAAAAAAATCAAGATCAGGTTGCTTATTCTTTGATGTCTGAACTTGATCTACACTATCCTCAAAGGTGGTGTAAAGTTGTGTCTTGACACTTTATTTTTAACTAGGCTGTTTCGAAGAAAACGTCAAGGTATTGCCGTAGCCCTGACGTCTTCTGCATCGTCGTGCAAAAGCTGTGACATTTTATAATATCTCTGTTATTATTGCAGATATTAACTTCAACCTCGGACAAATTGTAAATTATCAAAAGGGGACCCTATACAGCAAGGGCAGATTACTATCAGAGTATTTTGACACAGTTATGCCCCCTTTTTGACTGAATTTTCTCTAAAAAATCAAGCACCTGCAGCTGTGCACTGGCACCTGCATGCGGTGCTCCTGTTTAATGTATATTGTGGATTGTGCAATTTGTAGTTTCATTAAACCCTTTACCAAACAATTCTGTTATAACCATCAGGAGGAAAAAGGCCTTTGAAAGTACTGCAAGAAAAGGAGAAAATACTAGAGAAAATGCTGTTAACTAGCATTTTCTCCTCTTCTCACATTGTTTTCATTCTTTCACAGACAAATTCCATCATTTGAGCCACAGTTAATTTTTAGTCTGCATTACCTTTGACTATCTACTTGTCCAAAATATTGTTGTGTGGTAAAGAGTTAACTCTTAACCAAACAGCCCCATGCTTTAACAGCCCTGAAGAAAAAGGCATTTGAAAAAATATCTTGGGGAAACAAATGTTCTTAGTTTTCTCACAATGTTTTCTACCATTTCAAAGACAGAAATTATCTTTTGAGCTACACTGAATTTGTTGTCTGCAACAGCTTTGAATCTGAAGGAGTGAACAAATTTGTCTTTTGGTAAGGAGTCATCACATGTACATGTATGTAATACAGCATGAGCCATTTGATCATCAGTAGATTATTTTTGTTCAGTTCTATAGGATCTCATCACATTACTTTTTCCTCCAATGTTTAGCAAGTGAAAAATTCCTTTTAACTCTTTATCACTCAATCACAAGTTTAACTCTTTACCACACGAGAAAAAATAAAGACCGGTCCAAATTGAGAGCAATTGCAGACAACATTTTAAATGTGACTTAAATGAGGAATTTTGCCATTGATATGGGAGAAAACATTGTGGGAAAAGGAGAAAATGCTGGTCACCAGCATTTTCTCCTTTTCCCACAATGTTTTCTAAAGGTCTCTTCCTCAGGGCTGTTTAAAGTCAGGATTGTGTGGTAAAGAGTTAAAAGAACTGAAAAATAAGGCTTTTGAAAACGTTGTGGGGAAAGGATAAAATGCTGGTAAGCAGCCCTTTGACCATTCCCTGCACTTTTTTCTTCCCTTTCAAAGACTGTGTTAAAACATCCTCTCAAAATATAGATGAACATAGCCTGGGTTCCAGTCAGATCCTTTCTTCCTTTTTTATATTGGGACTTTACTTTGTCAAAAATGAAGTCATTTTTGACAAAGTAAAGTCAAATATAAAAGAGGAAAAACCTAGGCTAGGATGACCATAATGAGTACAAAACTTTTCCATCTGCATTTTGGGAAGTTTTACAGGTTAGGAGAAAAGACAATTTCTGTGAAAAGTATTGTTGTTATCTTGTTTACGTATGTGGTTATCTTCCTTAGATATGCTGTGTTTAGTTCATTCACACAATTCAATACAACATTATCTAAACATGATCATTTTACCCTTTCCCAAACAATCCCTGGTTTTCATGTGTCTGCAGTACAAGTCTTTTGAAAACACTGTGGGAAAAGGAGAAATTGCTTGTAACGAGCAATTTCTCCTTTTACCACAGTGTTTTCTACCCTTTTTGAGACCTTTCTGCAATTTTAATCAAATTTAAAATTGTCGTCTGCAAACTCTTTCAATTTGGACCAGTCCAAAATTTGTCGTTTGGGAAAGGGTTAACAATGCTTTTCATGGAAATTAGAGGGTTTTTTCCCTCTCCTGTAAAATTTTCCCAAACACAGATGGAATAGTGATAAGTGGAGTAAATGTCCCATATAAGCAGTTTCTTCCTTTGCCACAGTGTTTTCAAAACTTGTTGCCAGGAAGATTTTGTTGAACTCTTTGCTACACAATTGGAAGTTTGAACCCTGAGAAGAGGGGCTTTTGAAAAAACATTGTGAGGAAAGAAGAAAATGCTTTTAACCAGCATTTCCTTCTTTCCCGACAATGTTTTTTTCCCCCTTCAAAGTCAAATACCATTACTCAAGCCACATTTTATTAGTCATCTGCAAATGCTTTCTGATTGGGCAGGTCTAAAATTTTGGCATGCGTTAAAGACTTAACTCTTTACCACACGACAAATTTCAGGATGGTCCAAATTGAAAGAATTTGCAGACGACAAATCAATTTTGTATCAAAAACTGAAATTTTTCTTTGAAAGTGTAGAAAACATTGTGGGAAAAGAAGAAAATGCTGGTTACCAGCATTTTCTTCTTTTCCCACAATGTTTTCAAAAGGCCCCTTTCCCAGGGTCGTTAAAAGTTGGGATTGTGTGGTAAAGACTTAAGGAGGGCCTTTAAATGAGAAAAAAGTAGGGATGGCAACGGTTAACCGGTTAACCGATCGAATGACCGATTAACCGGTTAGGAAATCGGAAACCGGTTAACCAGAAATATAAATTACCAGAAATGTACCAAAATAGTGAAGAAAAACGTCTACAAAATTAACTTTGCCGGTTCTGAAAACCATAACTTCACTATACGCGCATCTATGTCGCCAAGACGCGGCGAAGGTGTGATACACAGTTTGACATGTCTGTGCTATAAACATTGTTAATCCGCTAATTGGTGTCCTGTCTCCGATAATAAACAGTCAAAAACAGGTGTCCTCCTCTAATCAAAGGCACTCGCTTCTACAGTTTATTGATTTGATTTGTTTGGATTATTTCATTAAGTGCCCGCCCCCATTCAAATATGTGCATTGATTGACCAATCAGCGTAAGACGGATTAAAATTAACAAGTTAATCGACCTCCGGTCAAAAACGCACAGCGATTACTCTTCGTTCATTATCAGTTTGATAAGTATCCCTGAAAATCGAAATATACCTTTAGAAGTTAATCTTAAGCACAAATCTCGAAAACAAACAACATGCCTCCATCTACATCAGCCGTTTGGAAGTATTTCAAGCGAAACAACGACGGGAACACTGTAAAATGCACTTTGTGCAGTCAAGAATTGAAGATGACAGGTGGTACGTCAAACATGCGCAACCACTTGAAGGGGAAGCACCCATCTCATGAATCTATGAAAACATTGCGACAAAAGGAGAAATTGCTCATAACGAGTAATTTCTTCTTTTCCCACAATGTTTTCTACCTTTTTAAAGAAGTAAGAATTATTTGTATCAATAACAAATAAAATTGTTTTCGACAGAGGCTTCGAATTTGGAAGGGTCTAAAACTAATATTTGTCGTTTGGGAGAAGGTTAACACCCGATTCACTTAGCGATGGCCCTTTCGTTTGACGATAACCATAGCGTCATCTGCATGATCCAGTTCATTGATTATGAGAAGTTGTGAATAGCCTGATAATTTCTAGTACTCTGAAGAAAACATTGTGGAAAATTGATTATATTGCCGTGAGGGAGATCGTCGATAGATTGGCCGCCTTCTGCGCCAAAGTACAGAAAAAGTAAACGTTACGGGTATGCATTTCTTATGCACCGGTTATCAATGTTGACATCTCGAGCAAATATGGCAGGTACCTTCATCTTAATTTTTTTACATGGTCGTTCGGTTAACCGGTTAACCGATCGAAAGATTGAACGGTTAACCAGTTAGTAATTTTACTAACCGTTGCCATCCCTAGAAAAAAGGGATAAATATTGTTGAATATCAACTGGTCTTCTTGTTCCCCTAACCCTGTCCAAGTTATCTTCTATTGCTGATGTAGTAGCAAATACATTCTTGACTCTGTCTATCTTACAGAATGATCTGTGTATATAAAAGCATGTATAGTAAGAAAGAAAAAAATAAAAAACCCTTTTCATGAAGACTTGTGTTATTTCTATCTCCAGTAACATAAAATTGAACTCTATACTAAACATGATTTTAGGTTTGACCGAATTAAAAGCATTTGTAGACGACAAATTTGATGTTGCTCAGAAGATGATTTCTATATTTGAAATTATTGAAATCAAGATAAAACTGTACAATGCATGTGCAAGCCGATCTTGGATTTATACTGTCTTCTGGTTTAATCAAGCCATTCAGGTAAGGATCATTCTGAATTTCAGTCGGTTGTATTTTCGGTTGTCAAATTTACTTACTTGGTGTCAAAAGAGTTAACTCTTTACCAAACAACATAATTTTGTATGGAAATAAATTGAAAGTATTTGCAGACAACAAATCTTTCTAAAACGATGATTTCAGTCTTTGATAGGGTAGAAAACATTGTGGGAAAAGGAGAAAATGCTGGTTACCAGCAGATACAACCCAATGAAAATTGGAATGATCTTTATCTGAATGGCTTGACTAAACCAGAGAACAGTATAAACTCAAGATGGTTAACTCTTTACCAGACAACCAAATTTTAGAGTTTTCCAAATTGAAGGCATTTGCAGACAACACTTTAAATGTGGTTCAAATGATGGAATTTGTCTTTGATAGGGTAGAAAACATAGCAAGAAGAGGAGAAAATGCTCGTTACCAGCATTTTCTCCTTTTCCCACAATGTTTTCCAAAGTTCTCTTCCTCAGGGTCGTTAAAACTTGGGATTGTGTGGTAAAGGGTTAATACATGTATAAGACACTATTGCTATCCCATAACTAGATCCAAGTTCAGGCTTCACATGTTGTGTAATATATAAGACACTATTGCTATCCCATAATTAGATCCAAATTCAGACTGCACATGTTGTGCAATCTAATCTTGATCTGAGCCATCCACAAAAGCTTCTTTTGCTTATGGTACTGAAAGGATTACCAAGACAATGTTGCTCAAACTTGAACTCATAGCAGGTTATTTTAATGTGCCTTAAGCCACTGTCTAAAAAGGCTGTCTTGTACAGATACATCCATAGTCAAGAAATATCCAGTAAGAATATTTATTGACATTCATGAATTCCCATCAGTCTTAGAAGAATCTGCTTCTGAAAAATTGGATGAAGAATTTTTGTTTGACTGGTTGCTATTAGTGACAGACTGGGTAAGAGTTTTTTCAACAGGTAAGACTGGTCGTAGGTATTCTTCTGTAACAAAAATGTCTGGGGCTTCGTACTGTTTACTTTGATCCCTTGCAGCATTTGTTTTTTTCTGAAAAGACAAAATTCAAACAATTATTTTTCCATTTTCAAACTTTCAATGGTTGAAAAACAAAAAAAATTTGCTACCGGTAAGTATTACGAAACTGTTAGCTTAAATCATGAACAATTTTCCATCAACAAATGCAGATAAACCAAAGAAAAACAATTTTATTCATTACTCTTTATCAGGCGAAAAAATGACTTGGACTATGTAAAGCCAATGACAAATTTAACCCTTTACCACACGACAAAATTTTACACTTGTCCAAATGGGAAGTATTTGCAGATGACAAATTACCGGTAGATATGGCTCACATGGTGAGATTTGACCGTAAAAGGACAGAAAACATTGTGGGAAAAGGAGAAAATGCTGGTTACCAGCATTTTCTCATTTTCCCACAATATTTTCAAAAGGTGTCTTCCTCAGGGTCGTTGAAAGTCGGGATTGTGTGGTAAAGGATTAATGTGGCTCAAGTAATGAGAACTGTACTACTAATGGTAGAAAAGATTGGAAAAGGAGAAAATGCTGGTAAATGCTGGCATTCTCTCCCATTCCCACAGGTTTTCAAAAGCTGTATTTACAGGGTTGATAAACCATGGGACGATCTGGAAAAACACTGATTCAAACGCAGGGAAGAGAACTTTGTTGACCATTTCGAAACTTTTAGCATAGTTAATGTGTAGTTCTTGGTACTTCTGCTTCTTTGAAAGATTGGAGCTTAGCTCTGTTTTCAGTAATATTTCAGCCATATCATATCCAGGGTTACTTATTCATGCACTTCCAGTATTCGAAGGATCTTACCAAAGGACACCCAACATGACAAGCCCCTCGGGCAAGGCTCAAATCAGGGACAACTGGGCTACAAAATACAACCCAACCAATGAGCCAGGGAGAACTAGAACTGGTGCAGGCTAAAGTAATACCCTGATAGGATCCCCCCATCCCAGCTGGTCACCAGTATTTTCTCCTTTTCCCACAATGTTTTCAAAAGGCTTCTTTCTTAGGGTCATTAAAAGTCGGGGATTGCGTGGTAAATGGTTAAGCTCAACATTGTCAGTAGTGATCAAACTAGAAATTTGTACTTACACTGCCAACTATAGATGACAACATCTTTTTAATCCCACTAAATGAGCCCATCTCATTTTCTGCTTTACTTACAAGTTCATCCATTGTATTTACATTCTGTTTTACAATATTTACAAAAACCTGAAAGTGACAGGAATAAATGGAAGTGTTAAGCAGTTTCAAAATCCTCTGTAACACCTTACCAAACAATCCCTTGTATCAAGGTCTCTGAGGATGAAGCCTTTTGAAAACAATGTGGGAAATGAAGAAAATACTGGTATCCAGCATTTTCTTCTCCTAGGATATTTTCTATACCTTCACAAACAACTCATTTGATGTATTGTCTGCAAATGCTTTCAATGAAGACAAATTCTCAATTTTGTCATTTGGTTTAAGTCTTTACCAGATGACAAAATTTTAGACTTTTCCAAATTGAAAGCACTTGCAGAGGACAAATTAAAGGTACAGGTAGCTCAAATGTTGAGATTTGTCTTTGATAAAGAAAAAAACATTATGGGAAAAGGAGAAAATGCTGGTAAGCAGCAATTTCTCATATTCTCCACAATGTTTTAAAAAGCCTTCATTGTCAGAGTGGTTAACACTCTGAAATTTGTTATAAGGGGTTTACTCTTTTCCTCCAAAAACAAATTTACCACAAACAATTGAGAAATTTCTTGCTATACACAATTTGTCATTACACTACAAAGTTGGTAGTAAGTTCAGCTAGAGAGTGCAACTGACAAACCCTACTGGTAATTGGTGCAGTTTCAAGACCTTTTCAAGCTAGACCATCTCATAAGATATTGAATAGTGTACATGCAATATTAGACTGCATATTCTGTGAAATCTGATCTTGATCAACACTTTTCAAAAGAAACTGATTTGTTTTTGGGTATAAGGAGCAAAAAAACAGATAAAAAGCTCTTTCTCATACTGATAAAAATCTCTTTCTCAATCTCCAAAACTTGCCTTCTTTTAATTAAATGCTTTCCATAACCACAAGTTCAATTTTTCCTTTGGTAAAGAGTTAACCCTAACGGAACCTTTCACGACCTTGGATGCCTTTTCAGCCAGAGAGGATCAAGGTCAGAGTGTGCAGTCTGCTGATCTAATCTGTTTGTTTTAATTAGACATTCTGGACGATGGAAACCTTAGAATTACAATTAGATCTTATTTTAAAACTGAAAGTGCCCCTGGGGTTCATTTGGCTCTCTAAGGGTTGTTTAAAGATTCATCCATGGATGAGATGGCCGAAGATATATTTGGTACCTCAAGTTGGTCTGCTCTGGCAAAGATATGTTTCATTTCTTCACACTTGGTTTGTATTTTGGGAACTGTTTCATTCAAACACAGCCTTGTATCCCCTCTTATCTGAAACATGGTGGTAAAAAGGGGTATATAATGCTAGTTGCTACACATACTTTGTTTTTGCAGTTCATACAAATACTGAAATATTTTTAGAAGCATAGCATCAATCACAAAAGTCATGTACCATGGGTAGTGATTCAGTTTCAACTTATGAATGATAATTCACATTCTAGATGTTCCGGAGTGAAAGTATATAAATACACAATACAAATTTTAACGACCCTACGGTAAAATGGCATTTAAAAACATCGTTGGAAAAAGGAGAAAATGCTGGCAACCAGCATTTTCTTCTTTTTCCCATAATGTATTCTTCCCTTTTTTCCCATAATGTTTTCTACCCTTTCTTATACAGATCCCATCGTTTGAATATCATTTTATTTTTTGTCTGCAAATCCTTTGAATTTGGACCAGTCTTAAACTCTGTCATTCAGTAAAGAGTTGAAAAAAAAAAAAGTCCTTGTCAATGAAAGTTTGCTGAGGTACAGTCACATTTTTATGTACCACATGAACACTTAATGTAATGACATAAGTGTACATACTCCGTCTACCATTGCTCCAAATTCATCCAGCTTTGTCAACATTTCCTCTATACTGTCATAGAAAACTTGTCTCTGAAATATCAAAATTGATACCTGTGCCAAATATATAAGCTCAACCTCTTTCGACCGCTGAAAACTTTTTCCATTGAAAATTGGAAATTATTTTACCTCATAGGCTTGACTGAACCCTCTGCCAGTGTAGATCAAGGATCAGACTATATTCTCTGTGCAGTCTGATCTCTATCTAGACCATCTGCAAAGTCTCTGTTTTAGCCTATTGCACTGAAAGGGTTTAACTATTACGGCACCAAATGATCACAAATGACATTTTATATCATTGAAAAAAAAAAGAGTGTGATTTCCAGGCTGTTTTGGCAAGAATGCCACAAAGGAGCAGCCAGTATAGATCTAAGATCAGATCTAAGATCAGACTCAGTCTGATCTTGATCTATGCTGGCTACAAAAGCAACTACCCTTGTGGAAAGCACTTCAAAAGTAAGTAAGTACAGAATAATAGAATATGCCACAGAATCAAGAACTAACCACACATTGTGCAGTCTGAACTAACCACACATTGTGCAGTCTGATCTTGAGCTTCACTGCTTGGAAGTGCAACTAAAGATATGCCTGGCTCTGTGTTATTTAAAGATTCTTCAGGTTACCATAGAAACAAATGAAACATTCTAAACAACCCTGTTTTACATTACAAAAAATTTTATTGTCATACAGGTATAATTTTTAACCCTTAACAACCCAATCCCAAATTTTAACAACTTTAAGGAAAAAGGCCTTTGAAAACATTGTAGGAAACATTGTAGGAAAAAAAAAATACTGGTAACCAGTATTTTCTCCGTTTTCCACAATGCAAACAAAAACGCCTTTCACAACTTTCGTTACTTTTCAGTGTCAGAGGTCATACAGGAACTTTGATAGATAGCAAAGATCGAGATCAGACTGCAGAAGGTGCTGTTTGATCTTCGATCTATCCTGTGCCCTTGTTTAGTCTAGCTATAACTTGTATAAGTTAAATTTGTGTGTAATACGAGACGTAGTATAATAGTGCGATGAAGTATTGGTACGCTTAGAGAGCCACTTACTTCCTTTGACGAATCTATTTCCACATAGCGAGCAAAATCCTTTGACAGTTCGTTCACAATAACAGTGTCGATTGAATGCAGCTTCTCGTCTTCTTTTATTTCGGTCATCTCTTCCGTTTTCGGGATAAACGAGATAAAAATTGATGTGCAAAGTGGTTAGTGACAACAGCACAGTTCTTGCATTGTTACCTTTTTGTTGAAGAGTTTGTGTCACATGGTCAAAGTGGAAATTGTATAACGGTCTAAGCGAGACAACTCTTATAATCAAATTTGCAATTGTGAAGCTGCATTGCTCTCCCTTTGCTCTGCCTTTGTTTCGGAAGACATTCGATTAATCAATGTTAAGCTGATAAGGAGATATCCCCTCCCCTCAACAAAATAACTTTGAAATAGCATTTTTTTTTTTATTTATGCTATGGACTTTAAAGTTTCATTTTAGCAGGTTATAAGTTAATCAGTGGTTTTCAGAGAACTAGCTCATACAGTCTAGGATTTTCCAACCAAGGATGATTGACTTGTTTGCTCATGCTTGTTTGTCCCTTGTCTGTCTATGCACGCAACCTAAGTTTGTAATAAAAATGAAAAAAAAAAATGTATATTTGATGAGTTCAGGGTGCTTTCAAGACATGCCAAATTGTTACGACAAGAATCTGTTCAAAGGGATGATAATTCTTTTAAACTAAGGGAATCCAAGTTGTTGACAAAAAAAGTGCTTTCGTTAATATGAGTTTAAAATCAATGACAAATATTTGCAATTGCTTTAGAAGGAAACTGTCTACGAAATAAATTCTATTTGTGAAAAAAAATCTCTGCATTACTTATCAAGATTATTCTCGTAATAATAATAATAACAATAATAATAATAATAATAATAATAATAGTTGTTGTTGTAATTATTATTATTATTATAAGCAGTAGTAGTAGTAGAAGAAGAAATAGTATTAGTGGCAGTAGTAGTAGTTATTGTAAGTAGTAGTAGTAGTAATTGTAAATTGTAATAGTAGTAGTAGTTGTTGTTGTAAATTGTACCAGAAATAGTAAAAGTCGTAGTAGTAGAATTGGTAGTAGTAGTATTAGTATAATTAACTATATCCGGATTAAGTTTTCCAACAAAATGTTAGAACAACAATTTTCCAGAAGAGATAGTGGGAAGTCAGATTGTGAAAATGCAAAAACAACATAGTCTAAGGGAGACAACTCTGACAACTTTATCATATAAGATAAGCTGTGTTTGACTCCCTTCGTTTTGAGGAGGTCCGAAAAAAATTGGGTGGCTCGTCCAAACCCAGGTCGTTCTTTACCTTTTTAAAATCTCGTTTTCTTTCAAAGTGAGTTTACACTACTTCAATATATGCCGAATTCAACGCGGGGAAATCATTTAATATACTTATTACCATAAAAATGCATTTAATTGCAAGGAAACCGATTTTTATTATACCGTAGTGATACCGTAGTTCATGACAGCCATTTCACTTTCGAATAGAATATCATTGCTAATATTTATCAGGATATCAAGATAATGGAAATCACTCTAAGTTAAAAAAAAACTAATGAAAAAAATACTTATGGCTGAATTTGATGATGATGACGATGATGATGATGAAAACAATCCAAGTAACTAAATTCTGAATGTTTAAGTTAATCTGTGTAAACAAATTTTTCAAACGAACGAGGCTGGTGTCACATGACATTCAAAATGGAGTCTGACAAGGAAGAAATTCAAACAAAATTATCATAATTTTAAACATATATCCTTTTTTCAACCTAAAAGTCAAATCATTAGACATGACAGACAAAGAATACGCTCCCTTATCAACTGTCTGCGTACGTTCACTGAATGACAAGTTGTACGAGAAGAGGAAGGCTGGTGCACTTGAAATTGAAAGGTAAACACAGCATTCAAAGAAGTGGGGATATGACAATCTCAAGAAATGACTGGGAACAACTCAATTGTTGTTTCTTGTCTAGACAAATGCAACTATTAGGCAGAAAAGCAGATCATACAATGTCATAGAGAGCTGTTAGATGTATAAACTACCTTCAGTCTGAAGGGTTGCTCTAATGTTATTTTGTGATTGGGTCTCCGCACCCCTTCATATCAGTCCTTCATTAAGGGGTTCTGGAAATTTAAAAATCTTACCGTCATCTTTCAGTCGGCATAATTTGTCTTAAATCTGCTTGACAGCTATGAAAATGGACATGAATCAATAGATAAATGATTTAACTTCACATTTACACCAAGCGTAGTGCAAGGCTGTCATCGATCTTTTTGTAATTCAACTTTTATTTGACCCTAAATACATCTGGTCAGTTTGTGAACAAACACTCATTATAAATTCAGCTGACTGCGCATGCACGG
The DNA here is from genome assembly GCA_945859785.2 of Tridacna gigas. Lineage (NCBI taxonomy): Eukaryota > Metazoa > Mollusca > Bivalvia > Cardiida > Cardiidae > Tridacna > Tridacna gigas. The sequence continues at coordinate 50,798,726 of OX244034.2, read as the reverse complement.
TCATTTTTATTGGAAAAAATGACATTGTGTGATCGTCAGTTTAAGTTATGACTCCTCGTAAATGAAATACATCCAATATGTTTCAGTTTTTCTCTCTTTGCCCAAGCTGATGAAACAAAAGCTGATAAATTGTGAAAAAAAGTAATTTTACTGTACTGGAAATGACATGCGCAGTAATGTAAAGCCTAGTTTTAGTTTCGGTAAAAGTAGGTCAGTGGATATTTATATTTCAAAATCATGGAATTAGGAAGAGGTTACAGTTACATTTTTAATAATTTTGGCATTTTTGTAAAGATTAATCATTTGTCTAACCATCCATGCCCATATTATTGGCAGTTGACGATAATTTTGCCGCATAGAGCCGTTAGAAGAGATGCCGCTATGATCAACTTTCATTCCAGAATAGAACAATGAATGGCTGAGATGAAGGTGATGTATAAGCAAGTTCTAATGCCTGCCATGCAGTTGAGTTAAATTTCACAGTGATGTGGATTGGTGTATTTCTCTCTGAATTGTTAACCCTTTCCCAGACAAGCCCGGGTTTTCACGTGTCTACCTTATCTGGACAAACCCGGGTTTTCACGTGTCTATCTTATCCGTACAGACCCGGGTTTTAACGTGTCTACCGTATCTGAACAAACCCGGGTTTTCACGTGTGTCCTATTCAACGTAAAAAAAATCGGCAATTTACATTACCAAAACTATCTACGATGTATGAAACAGTAAGTATAAGATATCGTCGTTATTTTGACAGAAAAAAACTGGTATGGTTGTTCTTTGAAAAAAAGAGTTATTTGAAGTCAAACAGGACTGGGGTCCAGAAATGTAACCGTGTACATGTGTAAATGGAGTACATGATAAACAGCGTCGTCTGTTTCGATGGAAAGTACTGGAAAAATAACCGCGACGTCGTCACGTAGTCAAAATTACACCTTCAACAATGTTGCATATATACTAATCACACTTGAACAAAAGTTTAAATCACATATTTCTTACCAGTCGGAGGTGTTAATCCATCTCTTATTTACGCGTAAACTGACCCGAGAAAAATCACAAAATATTCAGTAGGCTAGGTCTGATTTTCTGTTTACTTTACTCAGATGTGAATGAATAAAATGAGCCACATTGAAATAACTGTCCCAACACGATTAAATTGTGACTTACGAAATATTAGGAAAATGGAAATTTCTTTTTCTGACGTATATTTCCTTTATCAGATAAACAAATAATGAGGGAAGAACAAGAGACCAGAACCTGTGCACTGTACAGCCCTAAATTCAACAAAAGTTGATTAGATTTTATTACCCTCCCGATTGAAGTTTTTTTTTTGGAAGCGTTGTGATATACACTTTATGGCCTTTAATTATCGATTTTTACTGTTTCTGTCTCGTGGCCAGCTGCACCGTTACATAATATTACGTAATGACACAGCAGTCATCTACGGATTATGAATGGGCGGTATAGATCTACCATGCGATCACAAGGTTGGTGAAAAAAAATGAACAGGTAAGCCAATTAAATTTCACATTCAAATTAATCAATTCAATTAGCCAATGAAATTTGAGCGATTCAATCCCCAAACTATCTATTTTCTTGCAGTTGGTATGAGAATATGAGCTAATAAGCACCTAAATTTCCTCCTTAGATTTTCGAAAATAACGGTAGCATTTGAAATCGTACACTATGGTTCAGAATTCAGGGTCTGAATTTAATTTTGACACTGATATTTTGGATTTCTCTGGGTTATCGGCTGAGGAATCTTCTGATCCGACGTTGATGAGATAGATGAGGCACTGGAGGCCGATCTCGAATGGCAGTTTGCATCTCCGACAGTGTGTTTTAATTACTTATTCTGGGGTTTTTCATATAGTTGAAAGCATCTACTTGAAAATTACATGACGCCATCGTTCAGTTTTTACACTAAGTTTAAGATACACATGATTTGGCATTTATATTTGCAAACAGAAAATTAATATCGTTAGGCATTCTTTTCTTTTTAGACGAATGCGTACATGAGTAATAACGAAAAATATCGCTATGAATCTTATCCTTAAAAGCCGCAACATCTCGGAGTATGGACTTTTGAATAAGACGGAGTATTCCAAACATTACGTTGACAAGGGCGACTGAAAAACACCAACTACATTTTAAGCTTGAATTATGATCTTTTAGGCCAAAAAAATGGCAATTTACATGTTTATCAACATTTGTATGGTGTTTAATCGAAAATTACATCTTCTTAACCTTGTCCATGTTACCGATAATGTCAAACACGGCGTTTTTCCCCCTCGATCTGCTTCAATGAAATCTTATGTCGATCTACTAGCGACATGTTTTTCTGTTGCAGGTTGAAACAGAAGCCCTCTTTCTTTGGGTTGTAAAATCTCTGATTTCTTTGTTTAAGGGCTAACCCCTTATGAAACAACAGATTTTACATTTTCCATATTTAAAGAGCCTGCAGACAGCAAATCAAAACCTGTTCCTTCTGAATGTCAGCTCTCCAATTGGGTAGAAAACATTGCGGGAAGGGAAAAAAATCTTGTTTCCCACAAAAGGCTTCTTAGAAAAGCTGACATCTGTCATGGATTTATTCATTAAAAGAGTCACTCACTTATTCAGCATTTATTATTATGTTCTCTTTATTAAAAAAAAAAAAGAAAAGATTTCATAGATTTTTGTATTGGTAACCTACAGGAAATATGATTACTGAAACATTAAAACAATCTCTTTAGACTTTTAAACCAATTACAAAGTGAAATTTGCATTTTGACTGCATAAAAAGAGTATATAATGTGAAAGATAATCTAATTTTCCAAAGACCTTCCTATAATAAGATTTGTTCAATTATTTAACATAATTATAAATCACCATTTTCATGACCCTATTGCATGAAAATAAAGGAAAAAAATTGTTAAAGAAATGAGAAAAAAAACAAACACTAACTTTATTCTCATTTTGCTGCATAATTTGCATTAAAACTTTAAAAAAAATCATACCATAAAAAAGAGCAGCCTTTTCTCTAAAAACTTTTTATATACCAAAATAGTGTGAAATAAGAAATAATAGCTCTATTTTAACATTTTTTAGGACATGTGTGAAAAATTGTCATGAAATTAACAAAATCCAATATTCCCTGTTCAGATAGGACCATAAAATGTCTTATCTCCATATGTGGTATAGGTTATTGATTTTCCCAGGTCACTGTTCAATAGAGGTAACAGTTTTGGCTACCTCTCCGTCTGGGAAAGGGTTAAGCAACATGCGTTACTGTTAGTGCTTCAGCAGGTGAAAGGATGCTCGTCGCAACTCAAGTTGCTTTTGCTTATTGTATTATCAAGATCACATAGATCACACTGCAATGTTGAATCTAGGGTACAGGATTGTTAAAATTGGTTTTGGTCAAAATGGCAAAATACCATGACAGCCCAGCCCAAAACAGCCTACTTTTATGGGAACAGAAAAGGTCCACTTTTGAAGTATGACTTACCATGATGTACCTTATATAGACACTCCCCTTCTGATAAACCATGCCCCAGCTTTTTACTAACTAAAAGTGGGCATAAGAGACTGCCAGTCCATTGATTAAGTTGAAATAAATTAGCTGGAATAACTTCACAAATTGATGTCACTAGCACCTGTTTATCCAAATATACATTCACTTCTGATAACATTTTAGACTTCATTCGGCTAACACAAAGTTTGTCAAATACCTTGGAAAAACTTTAAGAAAGTGAAAGTATGGAAGATGAGGTGGGTGTCTCGTTACTCAAATCTTGTTAAGTTTCTCTGCAGACTTTGGGTATACCTATGTTGTTTGTACTTGTTAGAATCCATACTGTGGTAAATCTAGTTAAAACCTACAACATGAGTGCTATTCCTGTGTCAGGATATTCTTGTTAACTCTTCAACAAATGACAAAATTTTATGAATGTCCAAATTGAAATCATTTGCAGACGACAAAATAAATGTGGCTCAAAAATTGAAATTTCTCTTTGGTAGGGTATAAAACATTGTGGGAAATGGAGAAAATGCTGGTTACCAGAATTTTCTCCTTTTTCCACAATGTTTTCAAAAGCTTTCTTTCTCAGGGTCGTTAAAAGTTGGGATTGTGTGGTAAAAGGTTAAACGGCCCACTTTGAATTTCAAATTTGCCCTCTTTTTGGAAAGGGTGGTGGAATTTGCCCCCTTTTTTTTTTCAATTCTAGATTCAACTCTGTACTGCAAAAAATATCAAGTCTGATCTTTGATCTGGATTTTATACTATTTCCTACCAAACTGACCAAATCACCTCAGATAATCTCATATGGTTGTATTTAAATGATGTGGTAACTTGACGATCCAGTTTTTAGAATCCTAGGAGAAAAGGCTTTTGAAATCATTTTTGGAAAAGAAGAAAATGCTGGCAGTCGGAAGAGGAGAAAATGCCAGTAACCAGTATCTTCTCCTTTTTCCACATTTTCTATCCTTTCAAAGACAAATCCCATCTGTTAAGCCACATTTGACTTGTTGTCAGCAAATGCTTTGTATTTGGACATACATGTATATAAAATTTGTTGTCTGGTAAAATGTTAACCATTTACCAAACAATGCAGTGTTTCAACGATCCTGAGGAAAAGGATCTTTGAAAACGTAGTTGGAAAAGGAGAAAATGCTGATAATCAGCATTTTCTCCTTTCCCCACAATGTTTTTTGCCCTTCCAATTTCATCATCTGTCAGAGCCATGTTCAGTTTGTCATCTGCCAAAGTCTAATTTTGGATCAGTCTAAAATTTTGTCATTTAATTTTTGTAAAGAGTTAATCCTTTACCACATGAAAATATTTTGGACCCATCCAAATTGAAATTCTTTGCAGATGACAATTTCAATGTGGCTCAAATGATGAGATGTTGCTTTGATTGGGTAGAAAACATTGTGGGAAAAGTAGAAAATGCTGGTTATAAGCATTTTCTCCTTCTCCCACAATGTTTTCAAAAGGCTTCTCCCTCAGGGTCGTTAAAAGTCAGCATTGTGTGGTAAAGGGTTAAATGGGTAAAAACATCTGCAAACTAACTTTCTTGTAAGGAACTAGATATATTCAATAATTGTCTAATCAGTTGATTATACTGCAGGCTGGTAAAAGACTTTGTTCAACAAAATAATGATGCTCAAATCAAGCGTGTCCTGAAAGTTCTTGGTGATGACTTTGCTCTCTCGGGAAATCCAAACACAAGGAAAGGTGGACTGATAGGACTAGCAGCTGCAGCTATAGCCTTAGGAAAGGTGAGGATGTTGTATTGGCTATATTTGATTTGGTTAAATCCTTTGACTTATCAGTGCATTTTTAAGTATGATAGCATGTCTGTGCTTATGGTGAGTTGGATCCTTCACCAAATGAATTGAAATTTTTACATCCCAGAGAGAGAAGGCTTTTAAAAAAATTGTGGGAAAAGGAGAAATGCTGGTAATCAACATTTTTGCTCATTTCCACAGTGTTTTTGTCCCTGACAAATATAAATCCTATTGTTTTACCCACATTTTATTTGTAGTCTTCAAATGCTTTTAATTTTGAAAATTTTGTTGTTTGGTAAAAAATTAATGAACTGGTAGGCAAATATTTTAGTGAAAGAAAAAAAAAACCTGATTACTACTATTTGTTCACTGTTTTTTTTTTAAGAATATTTTATTCAATATCTTAGCTGGTTATTTAATAAATATCACACATTTTAATATGATTATGATCCACATTGTCGAATAAAATTCCAGGTAATGAAATATTTTTTTAAGAATACCGTTTAGAGTACTTATTTACCCTTTACCTAACAATTTCATTTTTCAAGGACCCTGAGGAGGAAAGCATTTAAAAATATCGCAGGCAATGAGAATATGCTGGTAACAAGCATATTTGCATTTCCTCACATTGTTTCCTAATGGTTAACCCTTTACCACACAATCCCGACTTTTAACGACCTTGAAGAAAAAGCCTTTTGAAAACATGGTGGGAAAAGGAGAAAATGCATTTTCTCCTTTTCCCACATTTTCTACCTTTTCCTAATCAAATTTAAATTTTTGAACAGTACTTGATTTGTCATCTGCAAATGCTTTCAATTTGGACTAGTCTAAAATTTTGTCGTTTGATAAAGATTTGAAAGGCAGATCCCATCATTTGTCATCTGCTTTCAACATGGAGGAGTCTAAATTTTGTCTCATCTAAAAAAGAGTTAAATAAACTAAAATTCAATCTGGCCAATGATGTAAATAATTTCACTAATCCTACTTTTGGCCAGAATGTCTTTACGTAGCAGCCAGTGTAGATCAAAGATCAGACCACCCATTTTGGTGCATCTGGATCTTGAACAATACTGGCTGAAAAAGTGTCTATGATCATACAATTACAGGAATCCTGTATCTATGTAAATGAACTGGTAAAGCCTGTTCTAGCATGCTTCCGAGATCAAGACAGTAGGGTACGCTACTACTCCTGTGAGGCTCTGTATAACATCGTCAAGGTGACCAGAGGGGCAGTTCTTCCTTTCTTCAATGAGATTTTTGATGCACTCAGTAAGGTAAGGATTACCTGTAACCATTTACACCACAAACTGAATTTTTACGACCCTGGGGAAGAAGCTTCTTGAAAACATTGTTGGAAAAGGAGAAAATGCTGGTAACCATGCTGGTAACCAGCATTTTCTCCTTTTCCCACAATGTTTCCTACATTTCCATAACAGATTTCAATTTTTGAGTCAAGTTTATCTTTTAGTCTGCAAATTCTATCAATCTATAGAAATCTTAAACTTTGTTGTTTGGTAAAGAGTAAATTTGATACTTTTGTTGGTGTTTTCTATATTTCCCTGATGTGCATTTTTTTGATGTTAGATCTGTAAAATGCAAGGCAGATTTGTGGTTGTTTATGTAAATGTTGTTGATCAAGATCAAACTGCACAAAATGAACTGGTCACATGGGTGTGTCCTTTGACCAGGAAGCTTAGTTTCCAAAAGCCTTTTTGCCTGTGGGTTGTCAAAACATGGGCTTGTTTGGTAAAAGGTCAAACACTATTGAAACAGTTTATAATGAAGCTAACCCTCATTCAATGAATAAAAAATATCGTAAATGAAAGAAAAATAAATTGTAAATAAAGGAGAAATGAATTAATTAGTTGTCGCCTTGATGTGACTGAAATTTAGTCATAAAGTTTAACCCTTTCCCAAACAAGCCCTGGTTTTCACGTGTTTGCAGTACAAGTCTTTTGAAAACACTGTGGGAAAAGGAGAAATTGCTCGTAACGAGCAATTTCTCCATTTCCCACAGTGTTTTCTACCCTTTTTGAGGCGTTTCTGCCATTTTCATCAAATTTAAAATTGTCGTCTGCAAACTCTTTCAATTTGGACCTGTCCAAAATTTGTCGTTTGGGAAAGGGTTAAATGGTATAAAGCCCCAGTAAAACAGAGAAACAAAGCATACTTAAATTCGAAACACAATCTTTAAACTTCAGCACTAGGCAAAAGTATCAATTAAATATTTATCATGTTGTTGAATGTTGCACATAATTACACAGTATATACACTTGAGCAACTGTTTCCATAAGAACATTGTTCAGTCACAGTTATGTGTAGGTACTCACTGACCAATCTTAATTTCATTCAAAGTCTGATTCTAGACTTTAAAAGTAACACAGCCTCTGATTGGCTAGACTATTGGTTTAGCTATTCAAAAGTTATGTTTCTTTCAGATTTAGAAAGTTCTTGAGAATAAGACTAAGAATTTTTTTAAAAATGGTTGGTGAATATGCAGCCTAATTTGTCGAATTATGAAAATGATGAAAATGTTGCTACATGGCCATGCAGATGACAAATTACACATTGCTCAAATAATGGGATTTGTCTCTGAAAGGGTTGAAAAACTTGTGCTGGTAACCAGCTATTTCTCCTTTTCCCACAATGTTTTCAAAAGCCTATTCCTTCAGTGTAAATTTTCTTGCATATTTTAGTTGACTGCAGATCCGGATCAGAATGTGAAGAATGGTACAGAGTTATTGGACAGACTGATTAAGGTAATGATTCAGAAACTGATATTTAAATCAACACCTTTTTTTAATGGAGTTTGGCAAAAGGTTGCTCTGGAGCACTATATATAAACATATATTTGTGTAAAACAGGAGCACATTTGTTTTAAACTTATTTTGTTTGTTTGATTGTGTATAACATTATTATTAACAACAGTTTTTCATTAGCTCACCTGAGCACAAAGTGCTCTTGGTGAGCTATTGAGATCACGCTGTGAGATCATGCTGTGTCCGTTGTGCGACTTCCGTCGTGCGTCGTCAGTCGTCAACTTTTTACCTTGTGTACGCTCTAGAGGCCACATTTTTAGTCCGATCCTCATGAAGCTTGGTCAGAATGTTTATCTTGATAAAATCTCGGACAACTTTAAAATTTGTCATGTGGGGTCAAAAACTAGGTCACTAGGTCAAATCTTAGAAAAACCTTGTGTATGCTCTAGAGGCCACATTTTCAGTCCAATCCACATGAAACTTATTCAGAATGTTTGTCTTGATAAAATCTCGGATGAGTACGAAATTGGGTCATGTGGGGTCAAAAACTAGGTCACTAGGTCAAATCTTAGAAAAACCTTGTTTGCGCTCTAGAGGCCACATTTTCAGTCAGATACCTTTGAAACTTGGACAGAATGTTTGTCTTGATAAATTCTCGGACAAGTTCAAAGTTGGGTCATGTGGGGTCAAAAACTAGGTCACTAGGTCAAATCTTAGAAAAACCTTGTTTGCACTCTAGAGGCCACATTTTCAGTCAGATACCTTTGAAACTTGGTCAGAATGTTTGTCTTGATAAATTCTCGGACAGGTTCAAAGTTGGGTCATGTGGGGTCAAAAACTAGGTCACTAGGTCAAATCTTAGAAAAAACCTTGTGTGCGCTCTAGAGGCCACATTTTCAGTCAGATACTTGTGAAACTTGGTCAGAATGTTTGTCTTGATAAAATCTCGGACGAGTTTGAAATTGGGTCATGTGGGGTTAAAAAGTAGGTCATTAGGTCAAATCGTAGAAAGACCTTATGTAGGCTGTAGAGGCCACATTTTCAGTCAGATACTTGTGAAATTTGGTCAGAATGTTTGTCTTGATAAAATCTCAGATGAGTTTGAAATTGGGCCATGTGGGGTCAAAAACTAGGTCACTAGGTCATATCTTAGAAAAACCATGTGTGTGCTCTATAGGCCACATTTTCAGTCCCATACTAATAAAACTAAGTCAGAATCTTTGTCTTGATGGTATCTTGGAAGATTTTGAAAATGGGTCACCTCAGTTCAAAAACTAGGTCACCAGGTCAAATCTTAGGAAAACCTTGTGTGTGCTTTAGAGGATACATTTTCAGTCTGATACTCATAAAACTTGGTCAGAATGTTTGTCTTGATAAAAACTCCTTTGATTTCAAAATTGGGTCATGTGGGGTCAAAAACTAGTCAAAGAAATAACCTTGTGGGCACTCTAGAAGCCACATTTTTCACTCAATTGACTTGAAAATTGGTCAGAATGTTTGTCTTAATGAAATCTCAGATGACTTTGAAATAGGGTAATCTAGGGTCATAAAGTAGGTCACTAGGTCAAATTAAAGAAATACCTTGTGGGCACCCTAGAGGCCACACTTTTTGCTCAATTGACTTGAAAATTGGTCAGAATGTTTGTCTTAATTAAATCTCGAATAAGTTTGAAATTGGGTCACCTTGGGTCATAAACTAGGTCACTAGGTCAAATCAAAGAAATACCATGTGGACATTCTATAGGCCACATTGTTTGCTCAATTGACTTGAAAATTGGTCAGAATGTTTGTCTTAATTAAATCCCAGATGAGTTGGGGTCATAAACTAGGTCATTAGGTCAAATTAAAGAAATACCTTGTGGGCACTATAGAGGCCACATTTATTGCTCAGTTGACCCGAAAATCAGTCAGAATGTTTGTCTTGATGAAATCTTGGATAACTTCAAAATTGGGTCACCTGGGGACATTATCTAAATCACTAGGTCAAATTAAAGAAATACCTTGTAGGCAGTCTAGAGGCCACATTTATTGCTTAAATCTCGAATGAGTTTGAATTTGGGATACCTTGGGTCATTAACTAGGTCACAAGGTCAAATTAAAGAAATACCTTTTGGGCACTTTAGAGGCCACATTTATTGCTGAATTGATTTAAAAATTGGTCAGAATGTTTTTCGTGATGAAATTTCAGATGAGTTTGAATTTTGGTCACCTTGGGTCATAAACTAGGTCACTAGGTCAACTAAAAGAAATTTTTTGTGGGCGCTCTAGAGGCTACAATTCTTACTCAATTGACGTGAAAATTGATCAGCACGTTTGTCTTGATAAAATCTTGGATGACTTTAAAATTGGGTCACATAGGGTCATAAACTAGCTCACTAGGTCAGATTTAAAGAAATATCCTGTGGGCGCTCTAGTGGCCACAATTCTTGCTCAATTGCCCTGAAAATTGGTCAGCGTGTTTGTTTTGATAATATCTTGGATGAGTTTGAAATATGGTCACATAGGGTCATAAACTAGGTCACTAGGTCAAATTGAAGAAATACATTTTTGACACTCCGGAGGCCACATTTTTAGCTCAGTTGACCTGACAGTTGGTCAGAATGTTTGTCTTAATAATATCTCAGATGAGTTTTAAATTGGGTCATTACGACCCTGGGGTGAAATTTCGCCTATTGACTAAGGTGAGCTGTCATGGCCCTCTTGTTGTAAAATTAGAAATGATGTTTTAAGAAAACTAAAATCTTTTGTTTGGTAAAGAGTTTCACAAAATCTAAATTGTGGAAATACTGTTATATTGATACACAGTACACATATGTGTAGATTTTCATGCATATTTTGTGTCAAGTTTTTCCTTACATGACACTGATGAGTGTTAGGAGAAAGGTTAAAATTCTCATATCTATGACATTATCATTTATTACCTTACAGGACATTGTGACAGAAAGCTCTTCGTTTGATCTTGTAGCATTTATACCATTGCTGAGAGAGAGAATCTACAATCAAAATCCCTATGCTAGACAGTTTATTGTGTCCTGGGTAAGTTAAAGTAGTCTTCAGATTGACTCAAAACAATATGAAGTTACTTCATTTGTATGTATGTATATACAGAATTTTGGTGTATAAAACCAGTCTATCTAACATGTTAATAGTATTTTCATTTTGCCACAATATTTTAACTCTTTACCAAACAACAAAATTTTAGACCAGTCCAAATTGAAAGCATTTGCAGACGACAAAAAAAAATGCAGCTCAAAATGATGATTTTTGTCTTTGAAAGGGCAGAAAACACTGTGACAAGAAGAAAATGCTTGTTACCAGCAGTGTCTCCTTTTCCCACAATGTTTTCAAAAGCTTCTCTTTCAGGGTTGTTAAAACTGGGGATTTTGTGGTAAAGAGCTAAAAGAGGTTTGCTGCAAGGTGCATAAAGTTGTTTGCTGGGGGTATTAAACAGAGTGATCTGTTGACAGGTTCTAAAGTGCAGCCGGATTCCAGCAACAATGTAATACCGTATACCTGGTTATTTTTGCGGATGCAGATTTTTGCGGTTTGGGGCCAAAAATGGTACAACTAATTTTTGCGCATTTAATTTTTGAGGTTTCTTAATCTGAGGGAGCTTTTCTTTTTAAGAACAACTTCAGGTATTGAACACGCTTCTTACTCGAAGATCCCGTCGAATAGTGGGCTGTCGAACAGCTAGAGTCATCTGTGTTTCTTTTTTCAACACTCGTTAAATCTCGAACAACAGAATTACAGTCTGATATCTCCCTGCGGGGATAGAGCTTCAGATAAAGGTCTGTTAGGGTCTGGAAGACCTTTCTGTACTAAATATTTTTGCAACGCCATTTTTATTTTTTTAATACACAAACTGACAAAGACTGATAAAAAACCGATTAAATCAGTTGATAGCGTGTAATACAACTAGTCTTTGTCTACATATAATTACACAGGTGTACCTCATCGTGGAGTGAAAATCAATAATCGGTCACGGTATAGTGGCTATCGGGTGGTCTGCTTTTAAGAGGGACAGTAGGGGGAAAAACAATAATTATTTGCACATTTAAAATTGGTGGCTTGACACCACCCACAAAATTCTGTAAATAATATGTTGCCGCAAAAAAATCCAGTCATATGATACCTTAGATGTAATGTATGTGACCACAAGGTGGTCCCTATTTAATTCTGGGCAGCTGGATAAAATCACTGCTGGCATATCTAGTGATATGTTGTGTATTTTCTTCATTGATATACTAGCACATGTATAAAGCTTTAACTCTTTACCAGATGACAAAATTTTGGACTTGTCCAATTTGAAAGCATTTGCAAAGGACAAATTAGCTGTGTCTCAGATGATGGGATATTTCTTTGAAAGGGTAGAAAACATTTTGGGAAAAGGAGAAAATATTGGTAACCAGCATTTTCTCCTTTTCCTACAATGTTTTCAAAAGCCTTTTACTTCAGAGTCATTAAAACTCGGTATTGTTTTGTAAAGGGCTAGTTTGTGGTTCACCATGGCTGACTGGTTATGGTGTTGGGTTTGTAACCAGGAAATCCTGTTTAGATCCATGCTGTTAGTTTAAGGTCTCAAAATTCTGTGCAGTCCAGGGTCTGTATTCACCAACTGTTCATAAGAATGTTCTTAGTTTTCTCCAAGATTTTCTAAATTTAGAAGTAACACAGCCTCTGATTGGCTAAACTATTTGGTTTAGCCAATCAGAGGTTGTGTTACTTCCAGATTTAGAAAATCCTTGATAATAAGACTTGGAAAGTTCCTAAGAATGGTTGCTGAATACAGGCACTGATCTTTATCTACATTGCCCTCCAAAGCAACATATTATTAAGTTGCCTATGATGTTGGGAGTATTTATATGTTACAGATAGCCACATTAGATGCTGTACCAGATATAAACATGTTAGTTCTGCTACCAGAGATTGTAGATGGACTCTTCCAAATTTTAGGAGACCAGAATCAAGAGATTCGAAAAATGTATGTCAGTTAAAACTCTGCTTATTAAAGCTGCAATAGTGGCCAAAGGTAAACAGTGAAGATTTTATAATGCATTTAAATTCAAAAGAACGGAAATTATTATTAGGATAACAATCTGCTGATGTATGGTTGGGACAAGTGTTAATGGCATTAAAATGAATTTTCAACTAGGTCAAAAGTTGCCAGGTTGCTCTATCTTTTGTTTACCTTTTACCTGGTTTTAAAATTCATTTTTCTACCAGCAACTAACACTTGGATAGATTATACAATGAAAAAAAAACAGATTGTCATCTTCGCTAGTATTTCCATACTTTTAAAAAGTATGATTTAAATTCAAATGCATTTTAACACCTATATTGCTTACTTTGGCTGCTACTGGGGCTTTAATGGATCTCAGTTTTTATTTAACATGCTGTAATTTTACCCTTTACCACACAATCCTGACTCTAAACGACAAAAGAAGGCTTTTGAAAACATTGTAGGAAAAGGAGAAAATACTGGTAACCAGCATTTTCTTTTCCCAGAATGTTTTCTACCCTATCAAAGACAGAAATCACCATTTACAGTACATTTAATTTGTTGTCTGCAAATGCTTTCAATTTGGTGCCCTAAATTTTGTTGTTTGGCAAAGAGTTAATTATATTTCTAAACCCTTTACTGAACATATTATTATCAGAGACTAGCATATTTTCACAATCTAATGAATGGGAGCCAAAGGAAAAATATTCAAAGGATAATTCCATTTTTAGGTCAGCTGATTTCAAAGAAAAAATTGAGGTATTGTCATAGCTCTGACGTCGTCTGCATCTGCATCATGCAAAAACTTTTAACATTTTAAAATATCTCTGTTATTACTCAAGAATATATTCATACTTTAAACTTGGACAAGTTGTTCATTATCAAACCCATACAACAAGGGTAGGTAACCATTAAAGTATTTTTGACACAGTTATGCCCCCTTTTTGACTTACAATTCTCAATGAAAATCAAGCAGCTGCATCCGAGTATTGGCATCAGCATGCATTGCTCTTGCTGCAGTGATGTTTGGTCAAAAGTACAGTTGCTTGTGGCAAGTTATTGCAAACTTTTCTTCAGTGTATTCAAACACAATCTGTTGCGAGGGCTGAACCCTGTACTACACAATTCTGAGTTTTAATGACCCTGAGATAAAAGGCTTTTGAAAACATTGTGGGAAAAAAAGAAAATACTGGCTTGCAACATTTTCTTTTTTTCCCAAAATGTTTTCAAAAGTTTTTTTTTCTCTGGGTCTTTAAAACTTAGGCTTGTGTTGTTAAGGGTTTAGGAAGCCATGTGACAATTTCAAACTATATCATTCTCACATGTAACAATGTTTTAGTAAATGCTATTTGCTACAGGTGTATAAATCTCTTTACTGCACAATGACGCCTTTTGACGCCCCTGGGAAAGAAGCCTTTTGAAAACATTGTGGGAAAAGGAGAAAATGCTGGTAACCAGCATTTTCACCTTTTCCCACAGTGTTTTCTACTCTGTCAAAGAAAAGTTTCACCATTTGAGCCACACTGAAATTGTCGTCTGTAAATGCTTTCAATTTGGACAAGGCTTTGTTGTCTGGTAAAGGGATAAAGTTATGTTAGCCCTTTATCACTCAGTCCAAAGTTTAACCCTTTACCACATGATCCTGACTTTTAAAGACCCTGAGAAAGAAAGCTTTTGAAAATAAGGAGAAAATGCTGGTAACCAGCATTTTCTCCATTTCCCACAATGTTTTCTACCCTTCCCAAAACAAAGTTTCAATTTTTGAGTCACTTTTATTTTGTCGTTTGCAACTGCTTTCAATTTGGACTAGTCTAGAATTTTGTTGTGAGGGCAACAGTTAATTATTCCCAGAAAGAGGGCTTTTGAAAATATTGTGGGAAAAAGAGAAATGCTGGTATCCAGCATTTTCTTCTTTTCTCACAATGTTTTCTACCCTTTCAGAGACAAATTTCAAAATCTGAGCTGCATTGTAATTGTCATATGCAAATCCTTTCAAATTGTCTAAGTTTTGGTGTTTGGTAAATTAGTAAATAATAGTAAGATTAGATTAGTGAATGTATTTAACTTTCAATTCAGGTGTCAGAATGTCCTATCAGAGTTCCTAAATGGGATCAAGAAGGCACAGGGAAATGTGAACTATGCTGGGATGGCAAATATTCTTATTATACACAGTCAAAATGAAGGTAAGATTGTGAACTAGGCTGGGATTGTATTCTTTATCATGATTTATGGTGTAAGTGAAGTAAACTGGCAGCCTGTTATTGATCTTCATATCAACAATAGGCAACACCCAATGCTTACAAGTTGGCTTTCTGCCTAGTTCGGGATTTCACGAGATAACGTGAGACTTTGACATTTAAATTGCGACTTTATTTATAGGTAGATATACCCTTATCGATAAAGATTTAATTTTTTAGCGAGTTTTATAAATTGATTGTCGTCAAAACAATCTTTGTTTGTCATGAAAACCTTAGCCAAAGATGGAATATTGTTTGATTATTTTGAAACAAATAAAGGCCTTCTGTTACGGGCTGTCTGATTGGTGGATTTGGTACATATGAAAACCAATACCTGCCCTCGATAAATCGGGTGTTGCCTGTTGTCTATAGGAAGATTGCGGGAGATACAATGGGTACCAGTTTATAAATGAAGATAAGGTTGTCTCCATAGAAACGAGAAGAAAATACTTTCAAAGACAGTATGCTGCAAAAAAAACCCACACATGCCAGTGGTTTTGTGATTGTGAAGGTCGATGCCTCTTGATGTGAATGTCATAATGTGAAAGTTACACTTTGTTCCATACTGCTGGCAATGATGAAATCACTCTTAAGTGGCCTAAATGGTAAAGTGTTAACCCATTACTGTACAAATGCAACTTTGTATGTCTCTTGAGTTTGTAGCATTTGAGAACATTGTGGCCAAAGGAGCCACTGCTTGATATAAGCAGTGGCTCCTTTTCCCACAGATTTTTCCATTTTATTGATAGTAATAATTTCCTTTCCTTCATTTTTTTAGTCTGGACTAAAATTAACCTAAACAGTGAATGGTTCATTCCTTACCATACAAGTGAATTTTAAAAAGCATTATTGAAAAAGGAGAAAATGTTGGTTACCATAATTTTCGCCTTTTCCAACAATGTTTTCTACAGCTTTCTACCATAGGGTTGTAAAAATATTAGATCATTATGTGAAGGGTTGAGTGGAAGTGAATACAATGGAATACATTGTTTTCTCCCACAATTAACCCTTTCCCAAGTGACAAATATTGTACTGGTCCAAAATGAAAGAGTTTGCAGACAACATTTTTAAATTTGATGAAAATGGCAGGAAGTTCTCAAAAAGGGTAGAAAAACGCTGTGGGAAAAGGAGAAATTAATCGTTACGAGCAATTTCTCCTTTTCCCACAGTGTTTTCAAAAGACTTGTACTGCAGACACGTGAAAACCAGGGCTTGTTTACTCCCTCTATTAAGTTCCTTGTTTTTTATTTTCAGAGGACCATATTATTAGTTATACAGCCATTGTGTGGTTGAGAGAGTTTGTGACACTGTCGGGACGGGCTATGTTACCTTTTGTGTCAGGAATTCTAAACGCAATTTTACCAAAGTTGGTCTCAAATGATATAGAGCATAAGTCACGGAAAAGGTATAAAGTTTTAGATTTATCTGAACTTCCTGTCATGCTAAATGAATAACTTTGTCTTTTCTTGAGAGGAAAAACTCAATCCCACTTCACAGGAAGAGACTTTTAATTAAATCAGTCTCTAAAACGAGGACAAGACAGTTTAGATCCAAGATCAGACTGCTTAAACTGTTCAGTCTGATCTTGATCTATGTATTTTGAAAGAAAAGCTTTCATTGCCCCAAAGGGTTGAAAGGGTAAGTCGATTATCTACTTTCTCTTCTAGTGATGGAGTGATCATTGTTATCTTTATCATTTTTTTTCATCAGTTCACCCATTCATGCAATGTCTATATTTCTTGCAAGCAGTGTTAGCCACTGGCTGCTTCTCACATAAATAAAATCAGTTCAAGTAGTTCTTGGTTATCCTGCTATTAGCTCTTTACCAAATGACAAAATTTTAGACTGTTCTGAATTGAAAGAATTTGCAGATGACATATCAACAAGGCTCAAAAAGAAAAATTTGTCTTTGGAAGGGAAGTAAACATTGTGAGAAAAGGAGAAAATGCTGGTTACCAGCGTTTTTTCATTTTCCCACAATGTTTTCAAAAGGCTTCTTCCTCAGGGTTGTTAAAAGTTGGTATTGTGTGGTAAAGGGTTAAAAGATGTCTTTTCACATATCTGGAGAGATTCTCTTGCATGTCAATATTTTTATAATTTTTTATCATAAATGTAGTGTTAGAGAAGCTGCAGAAGGCTTGAACTATGCTGTAATGGATTTAATTGACAAACTGGATGATAATCCAACACCAGCCATTGGCTCGCCTTCTGACCAATCACAATTCAGTAAACCAAGGGACAGCACTCCAGGTGACCCAAGAGAAGTTCTTGTTACACCAAAAGGAGATGTTGCATGTAATGGGGAAGTTGTTAATCCAAAAGACAGTGAGGATGAAGGAGACAGGTAAAGATCAGATTTTGTTACGAAGACAGAGATTTTTTGTCATGCAATGTTTTCTTTTATCTTGAAAACTTGCATAAAAATGTGGCCACCTGGTAAATATTGAATTTTACCCACTGATCTATTGAACAACTTTTACAGATTACGTTTTCAGAGGAGAAAAAAGTCTTTGAATTCTTTTTTTTTTTTTTTTTCTCATAGAATCCTTTTTTTTTTTAATCATAGAATCCTTTTTTTTTTTTAGCTCACCTTAGCACAAGGTGCTAAAGGTGAGCTATTGTGATCGCCCTATGTCCGTCGTCCGTCGTCCGTCAACAATTTCTTTAAACATCTTCTTCTCCTAAACCACTGGGCCAATCTTGATGAAACTTTGCAGGGATGTTCCTTGGGTAAAGCTCTACCAAAATTGTTCAAAGAATTGAATTCCACCCACAACTCTGCTTTCCATGGCAACAAAAAGGAAAAAAAAGCAAAATCTTTGAAAATTGTTCTTCTCTGAAACTAGAAGGCGCAGAGCTTTGATATTTGGTATGTAGCATCTCCTAGTGGACCTCTACCAAGTTTGTTCATTTCATGCCCCTGGGGTCAAAACTGGCCCCGCCCCAGGGGTCACAAGTTTGAGCATAGTAACAAAGAAGGAAAACTTTAAAAATCTTGTTCTCTAAAACTTGAAGGCGTAGAGCTTTGATATTTGGCATGTAGCATCTCCTAGTAGACCTCTACCAAGTTTGTTCATATGATGCCCCTGGGGTCAAAACTGGCCCCGCCCCGGGGGTCACAATTTCCAACATAGGAACAAAGAAGGAAAACTTTAAAAATCTTCTTCTGTAAAACTAGAAGGCATAGAGCTTTGATATTTGGCATGAAGCATCTCCTAGTGGACCTCTACCAAGTTTGTTCATATGATGCCCTTGGGTTCAAAACTGGCACTGCCCCGGGGGTCACAAGATTGAACATAGGAACAAAGAGGGGAAACTTTAAAAATCATCTTCCCTGAAACTGGAAGGCGTGAGCTTTGATATTTGGTATGTAGCATTGCCTAGTGGACCTCTACCAAGTTTGTTCATATGATGCCCCTGGGATCAAAACTGGCCCCACCCCGGGGGTCACAAGTTTGAGCATAGTAACAAAGAAGGAAAACTTTAAAAATCTTCTTCTCTGAAACTTGAAGGCGTAGAGCTTTGATATTTGGCATGTAGCATCTCCTAGTGGACTTCTACCAAGTTTGTCCATATGATGCCCCTGGGGTCAAAACTGGCCCCGCCCCGTGGGTCACAATTTCCAACATAGGAACAAAGAAGGAAAACTTTAAAAATCTTCTTCTGTAAAACTAGAGGGCATAGAGCTTTGATATTTGGCATGAAGCATCTCCTAGTGGACCTCTACCAAGTTTGTTCATATGATGCCCTTGGGGTCAAAACTGGCACTGCCCCGGGGGTCACAAGTTTGAACATAGGAACAAAGAGGGGAAACTTTAAAAATCATCTTCCCTGAAACTGGAAGGCGTAGAGCTTTGAAATTTGGTTTGTAGCATTGCCTAGTGGACCTCTACCAAGTTTGTTCATATGATGCCCCTGGGGTCAAAACTGGCCCCGCCCCGGGGGTATAAGTTTGAGCATAGTAACAAAGAAGGAAAACTTTAAAAATCTTCTTCTCTGAAACTTGAAGGCGTAGAACTTTGATATTTGGCATGTAGCATTGCCTAGTGGACCTCTACCAAGTTTGTTCATATGATGCCCCTGGGGGTCAAAACTGGCCCCGCCCCAGGGGTCACAATTTCCAACATAGGAACAAAGAAGGAAAACTTTAAAAATCTTTAAAAAGTTGGCCCTGCCCCGGGGGTCACAAGTTCGAACATAGGAACAGAGAAGGAAAACTTTAAGAATCATCTTCTCTGAAACTGGAAGGCTTAGAGCTTTGATATTTGGTATGTAGCATCGCCTAGTAGATCTCTACTAAGTTTGTTCATATGATGCCCTTGGGGTCAAAACTGGCCCTGCCCCGGGGGTCACAAGTTCAAACATAGGAACAAAGAAGGAAAACTTTAATTTTTTTTTTCTCTTAAATGGAAAGGCATAGAGCTTTGATATTTGGTATGTAGCATCTCCTAGTGGACTTCTACCAAGTTTGTTCCAAGGATGCTGCTTAGGTCAAAACTGGCCCAGCCCCTGGGGTCACAAGTTCGAACATAGGAACAAAGAAGGAAAACTTGAAAATTCTTCTTTTCTGAAACCGAAAGGTGTGGAGCTTTGATATTTGGTATGTTGCATCTCAGAGTGGACCTCTATCAAGTTTGTTCATATGATGCCCCTGGGTCAAAACTGGCCCCGCCCCGGGGGGTCACAAGTTCGAAGATAGGAACAAAGAAGGAAAACTTTAAATTTCTTTTTCTCTTAAACGGGAAGATGTAGAGATTTGATATTTGGTATGTAGCATTTCCTAGTGGACCTCTACCAAGTTTGTTCATATGATGCCCCTGGGTCAAAACTGGCCCAGCCCTGGGTGTCACAAGTTCGAACATAGGAACAAAGAAGGAAAACTTAAAAATTCTTCTTTAAAACTGGAAGGCGTAGAGCTTTGATATTTGGTATGTAGTGATTCTCTTCTAAGTTTGTTTGCCCATCTAAGCGCAACAAGTTCATTGAGTTCAAAATTGGGTCATCTTGGGTCATAAACTAGGTCATTAGGTCAAATTAAAGAAATACCTTGTTGGCACTCTCGAGGCCACATTATTTGCTCAATTGCCTTGAAAATTAGTTAGAAAGTTTGTCTTTATAAAGTCTCACATAAGATTAATTTGGGTCAACTTGGGTCATAAACTAGTTCACTGGGTCAAATTAAAGAAATACCTTGTTTGCACTCTGGAGGCCACATTTATTGCTCAAATGACCTGAAATTTGGCCAGAATGTTTGTCTTGATGAAATACCAGATGAGTTTGGATTTGGGTCACCTGGAACCATAAACTAGGTCACTAGGTCAAAATAAAGAAATACCTTGTGGGCACTCTAGAGGCCACATTCTTTGCTTAATTGCCTTGAAAATTGGTCAGAATGTTTGTCTTTGTAAAATCTCACATGAGTCTGAATTTGGGTCAACTGGGGTCATAAACTAGGTCACTTGGTCAAATTAAAGAAATAGCTAGTGGGCACTCTAGAGGCCACATTTATTATTCATTTGATTTGAAAATTGGTTAAAATGTTTCTTTTGATATAGTCAATGACCAGTTCAAATTTGGGTCACCTGGGGTCATAATCTAGGTCACTAGGTCAAATTAAAGAAATATCTTTAGGGCACTTGAGGCCACATTTTTTGCTCAATTGACTTGAAAATTGGTCAGAATGTTTGTCTTCATGAAATATGAGTTTGAAACTTGGTCACCTGCGGTCAAAAACTAGGTCACATGGTCAAATTAAAGAAAAACCTTTAAGGCACTCTACTAAGGTGAGCGACCCTGTTATATATTTTAACCCTGAAATTTATCTGACACAGAGAGCTTTTGAAAACACTGGAAAAACATTGAGGGAAAGCAGAAATATCTGGTAACCAGGATTTTCTCCTTTTCCCACAATGTTTTTCTACCATTTCAAAGACACATTTCAGTTTTGAAATTGTATTTGATTTGTCGTCTGCATTTGTCAACAGGTACCTAAACTAAAGAGTGTATATGAATTATTTATGGAAGGGACTGAATACCTGTATATTCTAGCAATCAAATACTCTGTGTAATGTCCTGTTATCAATTAAAAAAATTGTTTAGTATTCCTTGAATTTATACCGTGTTCAAGTTCCTTTTGGTGGTAAAATCTGCGAAATATTTTAGGTCAAATTTTGATAGAATTCAAATCATGAGAAAATCACCTGATAACGTAATATTTGGATCTTCAAGGTACTTGAGTAAGTACTCAGAAGAACGATCATATACTTGATTACAATTATTGTTACTTGATCCTATCCTTGTATTTACTTTACCCTTTACCAAACAATCTTGTGCTCGGGCACAGTCCCTTGGAAGTTGTTGGAAAAGGAGAAAATACTGGTAACCAGCATTTTCTCCCTTTTCCCACAATGTTTTCTACCCTGTCAAAGACAAATTTCACCTATTGAATTTTTATTTGTTTTCTGCAAGTGCTTCAATATGGACAAGTCTACAATTGTGTTGTTTGGTAATGAGCTGTACTGTCTTTTAATGAGGTAATCCTTACATAACTACTGAGAAAATCTGATCCTATGGTTTTGAAATTGATCTATATTTGTAGTAAGAGGGCCATGTATGCTATGACCTCTTTTGTAATTCCTGTTGGGTAAGGTATTTTTTTTCCACAGTGTTGTGTTTCACCCCTAGAATGCTATGTAAAAGAGATTTATCAATTGCATTTAGTTAGAAACAAAATCTAACAACTGCAACTTGTAGGTTTGTAGTGCTTTGAATGCTTAACCCTTTATCAGACAATCCTGTGTTTTAGCAATTCATGGCAAAGAAGCCTTTTGAAAACATTGTGGGAAAAGGAGAAAATGCTGGTACCCAGCATTTTCTCCTTTTCCCACAATGTTTTCTACCCTTTCCAAAACAATTCCAATAATTTTAGTTACAATTCATCACCTGCAATGCTTCAGTTTGGAGCAGTCTAAAATTTTGTTGTTTAATAAAGAGTTGATAAATGATTCAGTGGGAAAAGTCTATGTTGGTAATTTAAAGTCAATTTGCCAAGATATTAGGCATTCCTTGCAGTCTGATCTTGATCTACACTATTCACAATAATACCTAGTGTCGCATATAGAACATGTATGTCAACTCTTTACCACATGACAGAATTTAGACTTGTCCATATGGAAAGCATTTGCAGACAACAAATTAAGATGTGGCTCATTAAGTGGAATTGGTCTTTGTAAGGGTAGAAAACACAATGTTTTCAAATGCCTGCCTGGTCAGGGATGTAAAAGCATGCAATTATTTGATAAAAGGTTAATTCATTTTTTGAACTATCATATTTTTTTTTTGCACAGAACTAAAACTTTTTTTGGCATTAACGTTTATCCTGCAATTCATGATCTCTGTTGAGTTTTGCTACAAGAGTAGGCAAAGATCAATCTTTACGTTTGTACCATCTGATCTTTGTCATTTTTCCTGGTCAAATTTTTTATTGTCCCATTTTAACTCTTTACCAAACGACATTATTTTAAACTGGTTCAAATTGAATGCATTTGCAGATGACAAAATAAACATGAATGAAAAATTAAAATTTGTTTCGGGAAGGATAGAAAACATCGTGGGAAAAAGAGAAAATGCTGGTTACCAGCATTTTCTCCTTTTCCCACAATGTTTTCAAAAGGCTTCTTCCTCAGGGTCGTGAAAACTCAGGATTGTGTGGTAAAGAGTTAATACAGGTTATGTTTAGATCTACTGCAAACCACTAAACTCTTTACCAGATGACGAAATTTTAGACTTGTCTAATGTGAAAGTATTTGCAGACCACAATGTAAATGTGACTCAAAATATTGGGTTTGTTGAAAAAAGGGTAGAAAAGATTGTGGGAAAAGTAGAAAATTCTGGTTACCAGCATTTTCTCTATTTCCCCACAATGGTTTTCAAAAGCCATTATTACTAGGGTTGTGTGGAAAAGTCTCAGATTTACTCAAAGGATAAATATATGAAGGAAGGGAAAAATACTTATGAGCGATATTGATAACAATACTTGAAAAGAAGAGAGAACAATTGTGTTTAGCAAGTGATTGCTTTTTTACTCAACCCTTTACCACAGGATAAAGTTTAGACTGGTCCGAATTGATAAATTTGCAGACAAAAATTTAAAGCATGCTCAAATGATGAAACCTCTGTGCAAATGTAGAAGACATTGTGGGAAAAGGAGAAAATACAGGTTAACAGCATTTTCTCCTTTTCCCTCAATGCTTTCAAGGCCCTCTTACTCAGGGTTGTTGAAACTCAGGATCATGAAGTAAAGTGTTAACTCTTTACCGCACGACAATAATGAAGACGTCCAAATTGAAAGCATTTGCAGACGACAATTTCATAGTTGCTTAAATGATGGAATCTGTCTATGGTAGGGTAGAAAACATTGTGGGAAAAAGAGAAAATGCTGTTTACCAGCATGTTTTCTTTTTCTCTCAATGTTTTCAAAGGCTATCTTTGTTACGGTTGTTAGAACTCAGGATCATGTGGTTAAGGGTTAAAGCATTTTCAGAAATTTTCTAATGCAGGGACATAAGTATGGTAATAGAACAAGCCAAACTATACCGATTTAAGATGAATGAATGGATCTTTAACATTGATCAGTTCTGTTTTTAGCTCACCTGTGTATAAGGTGCTCATAGTTGAGCTGCTGTGATATCCCTGTGCCTGTCTTTCATCCTGTGACCTTCATCGTCCATCGTCAAAACTTACCACCTTTTCATGCAAGAGGCAACAACTTTGCTTCAATCTTTATAAAAATTAATAAGATTGATTGGAAACTTAAAAAAAAAAAAAAAATAGTCACAGAATAACCCTTTACTACACAGTGCCGACTTTTAATGACCCTGGGGAAATTGCCTTTTCGAAACATTATGGGAAAAGGAGAAAATGCTGGAAACCAGCATTTTCTCCTTTTCCCACAATGTTTTTTATCTCATCAAAGAAAAATTGCACTATTTGAGCCACACTGAAATTTTCATCTGCAAATGCTTTCAATATGGACAATGTTAAAATTTTGTTGTGTGGCAAAGGTTTAAAAAAAGCAGGTCTCACCATTGTTTGAATATATCTCTGCAAGGTCCAGCTGTGTTTTGTGACTTTCTCAAATACAAATATTGGGTGTGGATGCTAACTTTATCCCAGGTGAGTGATTTAGTGCCCTAAGGATCCTCTTGCCACTTTCAAAATCAGCAGGATGTAGGTTAATTAGAAATTGCTGTTCAGGAATTTACTTCACACAGAAATATTTCGTCAGCTGTTATATGCGGATAATGAAATCATAGTAAAATGAAAAAATTCTCTCAATTAGCAGTTTTTGGTGTGTGATTTTTTGTTTGTTTGTTCATATTCAGTTATTATTTGTTGATACTCTTGCCTGTTAACTTTCCATGAATGTTTTCTATCTCAAGTATAGTACATGTATATTCAAAAATTACGATTGTGAGGTGAAGTACATTTGTTGAATGCTGTATAGATAGAAACAAAAGGCTAATGCTGAAATCGGTAATGGTTAGCACTGCATTTTGCAACTAAGTAAAAAGTAGATTTTGCTTTGTGATATGATTAACTCTTTACAAAACAACAAAATTTAACTCTGTCCAAAATTGAAAGCTTTGGCAGACGAAAAAACAAACAGATCTCAAAAGATGTCGTTGAAAGGGTAGAAAACAGTTGGGAAAGGAGAAAGTGCTGGTTACCAGCATTTTCTCCTTTTCCCTCAATCTTTTCAAAGGCCTTCTTCCTTGATAAGACACATTGTGTGGTAAAGGGTTAACTCTTTATGGGTGACAAAAATGTCGACTTGTTTACATTGAAAGCATTCAAATGATGCAGTAAATGTTGGTAAAATGATGCATTTTTTTATTTGAAAGATGCCGGTAACCAGCATTTTGTCCTTTTCCCACAGTGTTTTCAGTCCTTTTACAGCCAAATCTCACCATATGAGCCATATCTTAACTCTTTACCAAACAACAAAATTTTAGACTCGTCTAAATTGAAAGCATTAACAGACGACAAAATAAATGTGATTGAAAAAAAATGAAATTTGTTTTGGGAAAAGTAGAAAACATTGTGGGAAAAGGAGAAAATGCTGGTTAGCAGCATTTTCTCCTTTTCCCTCAATGTTTTCAAAAGGCTTTTTTCTCAGGGTCATTAAAAGTCGGCATTGTGTGGTAAAGGGTTAATTTGTCATCTGCAAATGCTTTCAATATGGACTAATATAAAATTTTGTTGTGTTGTAAAGGGTTAAACCTTGATTGATTTAGAACACCTCTATGTTACAAGGATATTTTCAAATTGTGTGTCAGTTGCAGAGATGTAAGAAGGCCCATTTGTGTGGTTCTGAATTAAAATCCCTCTTGAAACCTTTCTTTTAGTAATTTTTTTGAAGTATGATTTTTTCACCAGCAATTCTGGATAAGTAGTTTATTTTGAAAGCAGGAAGTTTGAAAGGAATATTTGCTTTTGACAATAAGAAAAAAAAACTAAGAATTTGGCAAGCACGCATGAGTTAACAGTTTTCCCATGTACACAGTTGCTGTTGTTACGTTTTATCATGGCATGCTTTAACCCTTTACCGCACCATGACACCTTTTGACACCCCTGGGAAAGAAGCCTTTTGAAAACATTGTGGGAAAAGGAGAAAATGCTGGTAACCAGCATTTTCTCCTTTTCCCACAATGTTTTCTACCCTTTCAAAGAAAAAGAAAAATTGCACCATTTTAGCCAAATTGAAATTGGCGTCTGCAAATGCTTTCAATTTAGAGAAGGCTAAAATTTTGTTGTCTGGTAAAGGGTTAATCCACTAATATGTAATTTTGATTTTTTTGTTTTTATCTTATAAATTTGACCCTTTACCTAACAACTGCTGTTTCTAATGACCTGGGTCCTTCGTGGATCAGTGGTAAAGTGTAGGACACGTAACCTGGAGGCCCTGGGTTCATGCATTTTCTTCTTTTTCTACAATGTTTCCAAAAGCTTTTTTCCTTAGGGTCTTTAAAAATCAGAGTTGTGTGGTAAAGGGTCAATATGTTGTCTGCTGATACTTTTAATACAGAAGAGGCTAAATTTTGTTCTTTGGGAAAGGGTTAACTCCTTACCAAGTAACAAAATTTTCGACTTGTCCCAATCCATAGCATGTGTAGATAACAAATGAAGAGTAATTATGGAATTTGGAAGTGAAAGAGTAAAAAACATTTTGGGAAAAGGAGAAAATGCTGGTCACCAGCATTTTCTCCCTTTCCAATAATGGTTCCAAAAGGATTTCATCCTGAGGGTCATTTAAACTTGGGATTACTTGGTAAAGGGTAAGTCATTTACATATGACCAAACATGCTATTTTCAGACCTAGGGGGGAAAAAAGTAAAAACGATACAAAATTACAAGTTTTACCAAGGATAAATATTTGATGGAGAGGAAAATGATTACTTTTTTTCAACAGTATGAAAAAATTTGTATAACAGGAAGATTTCTCCTTTTCCCATGTTTTTTTTTTTTTATACATTTCACAAAAAAAAAAAAAAAAATCCTATCCTTTTGAGTGGTGTTTATTTTGGGCTCTGCAAATGTTTTCAATTTGGATGAGCCAAACATTTTTTTGTCTGGTAAAGAGTTAATCTAGTGGAGACATTTACATTATGGTGTTACATGATTTTACCTTGTAAATTTCATAATTAATCCACAGGATGGTAAGGGTAACAAAAGCTGTTTGTGTTGACAGTTTACATAAAGATTAGGCATCAAACTGTGTTTCGTCTGACCTTTGATCTATGCTGTTGGACTGTAGTCAGAGTTATTCTGGTCATGACACCCTTGTTTAACCCTTTACCACACAATTCCGACTTTTAACGACCCCGAGAAAGAAAGCTTTTGAAAACAATGTGGGAAAAGGAGAAAATGCTGGTAACCAGCATTTTCTCCTTTTCCCACAATGTTTTCTACCCTTCCGAAAACAAATTTCAATTTTTGAGTCACATTTACTTTGTCGTCTGCAAATGCTGTCAATTTGGGCAAGTCTAAAATTTTGTCGTTTGGTAAAGAGTTAAATATCATGATGGTATGTCAGAGTGAGAAATCATGTGGTACTGCATGAAACAGGGTAGAATTTTGTCAAAATGCTAAGATAAATGCCTTTTTCTGGCTCTTGAGCCATGCCATCATTTTCTAGCAGACTTATGTGAAGATTTGATTTATGCCATAATGGAGGAATAAATTCACACTCATTGCAAACACCCTATCTTGGGATTTTTAGCTCAGCTGTTTTTGAAGGAAACATAGAGGTACATGTATTGTCATATCCTTGGAGTTGTTGTCTTCCTCATCTGTGTCAGCATGTAAAAACTGACTTTTTGTAATAAGATATTTACTTCGAACTCAGACAACTTGTTAACCCTTTCCCAAACGACAGATTTTGGACTGGTCCAAATTGAAAGAGTTTGCAGACGACAATTTTGAATTTGATGAAAATGGCAGAAAGTTATCCAAAAAGGGTAGAAAACACTGTGGGAAAAGGAGAAATTGCTCGTTACAAGCAATTTCTCCTTTTCCCACAGTGTTTTCAAAAGACTTGTACTGCAGACACGTGAAAACAAGGGCTTGTTTGAGAAAGGGTTAACCATCAATGTCAACCCATACCATAAGGGCAGGTAACCATCAAAATATGTTAGTTTTGCCCCATTTTTTGACTAAGAATTTTCAAAACCTTTGACTCTTTATAATATCTCTTTAACCCTTTCCCAAACAAGACCTGGTTTTCACGTGTCTGAAGTACAAGTCTTTTGAAAACACTGCGGGAAAAGGAGAAATTGCTCGTAACGAGCAATTTCTCCTTTTCTCACAGTGTTTTCTACCCTTTTTGAGAACTTTCTGCCATTTTCATCAAATTTAAAATTGTCGTCTGCAAACTCTTTCAATTTGGACCAGTCCAAAATTCGTCGTTTGGGAAAGGGTTAATCAATAAACATATTTAGTTTAAACTTGGACCAGTTGTTAACTATCAAAAGGGGAACCTATACAACAGGGGCAGGTAACCATCAAGATATTTTTGACACAGTCGTGCCCTTTTTTTGACTTACAATTTTTGCTGAAAATCAAGCACTTGCAGAGTGTTGGCACCTCCATGCAGTGCTTTTTAACTTTCAATTCTTGTTGCTTGAAATTGAATTCTTGTTTCTTCTTATATCACTGTGTTCTCAGAAAGGTCAGCTACATGACAGAGAAGAAATCTAGCAAGTGATTTGTTCACTTGTATATATAACCCTATACCAAACAATACCATGCTTTCATGACCCTGAGGAAGAGGCCTTTTGAAAACATTGTGGGAAAAGGAGAAAATGCTGGTAACCAGCATTTTCTCCTTTTCCCATGATGTTTTCTGCCCTGTCAAAAATCTTAAGCTCATTTGTACCACTTTTAAATTTGTCATTTGCAAATGCTATCAATTCAGAAGGGTCTAAAATTTGTCGTTTCGGAAAGGCAGATGAAACTTTGGACTTATCCATATTGACGGCATTTGATGTGGCTCAAATAATGGGATTGTCCGAGAAAAGGTGAAAATGAAAATTGTGGGAAAAGGAGAAAATGTTGGTTATGGGCCTTTCCTTCTTTTCCCACAATGTTTTTCAAAAGCTCTCTATTCCTGGTTAGTTTAAACATTGGATTTTTTGGTAAAGGGTTAAAATGGAAGTACATGTATTTTGTTTCCCAAATGAGTGTGCTTTATGAAAGAATGTACGTTTGACACTTCTCTATTTCTATGTATTTCAGTTCTGTTCAGTTAGATGTCCTATCCACAATAGAGGTTTTATGTAAAATGGTTGGTCACAGGGCATTCCAGACCAGAATAGCGTCATTAAAATGGTTCTATCATCTGCTTAATGAAGTACCAACAAAGGTGTACTTTTGTTTTGGCTATATTTACCTGGATTTGTTATTCTAACTTTGGATGAAACATTGTAAATATTTAACCCTTTACCAAACGATCCCAACTTTTAATGACCATGATGGAAAAGGTTTTGAAAACATTGTGGGAAAAGGAGAAAAAGCTGGTAACCGGATTTTCTCCTTTTCCCACGATGTTTTCCAGCCTTTCCAGACAATGTTTATGATTTGAGTCTAAAAAAATATTTGTCGTCTATAAATACTAGTACATGTATATTTTACTTTCTGTTTCAACCAGTGTAAAAATTTTGTTTTGTGGAGAGGTAATTATTGTTTGATACAGGTAACTGCTAAATACAGTGACTGCTCAGTGCTGTATTATCAATCAGGGCTTTGCCACTTAGTAAAAACCATGTGGTGTTGGTCACTCAATTTAAAATGAGCCATGCTCTTGCAAAAGGGGATTTAATGCATCTTCATGGTGTATGATGCCAAGCAAGTCACCATTATTATAATTACAGATCCATAAAATTTGTGTTGTATAACAACCAACTGAATTCAAGAGGTAGACTGGTCCTTTCACATGCAGAAAATTGACCAATAGCAAAAGCTTCGACGGTCATACTTTGTATCGTTACAAAGAGTAAAGTAATGGTCATTTAAAGCAACTGATGGTCTTTTGCTGTTGTGAACAAATCAAAAGATGAATAGTTAGTTACCTTAAAGTTGTTTAAATCCATGTTTAAATTAAAGTATGTCAAATATCTACTGCAATGACTTTATGCATCAAACTGCACTTTTTACACAAGTACCCTGCCACCTGACCGTACAACTAATAAAGCACTATGCTCTATATCTTTCTTCTCCTTTTACAGACATTCCGGCATATGGCCCAGGTTTTTCCAGTTCTTGTCAACACATTGGCAGACAAAGAACAGTCGGATGAGGTATTTAATTAATTTAACATTTTTGAAGCTAAGGGCAAGTCAGTGGCTACTTGTTGACATCGTAGATCAAAATCAGACTGCTTAGAATTTGCAGTCTGATCTTGAATATGCATTGTCCAAAATTATGAGTTTTTTTTCTGATTCAAAAGTTTTGTGAAATTGTAAAATTTTTCAGTGTCTAATGTAGGCTGAAAATTTTCCTTTAATTTGTTTAAATGTTAAATTTATCTGAGGCACAGGTCGGAGGGATACTTCCAGTTTCAAGGAGTCATATCTCTAGCTCTTCACAAAAAATCATTTAACTCTTTACCACACAGTCCCGACTTCTAACGACCCTGAGAAAGAAGCCTTTTGAAAGCAGCATTTTCTCCTTTTCCCACAATGTTTTCTAACTTTCCAAAAACAAATTTCAAATTTTCAGTCACATTTTTTGTCGTCTGCCAGTTGGACCAGTCTAAAATTATGTCGTTTGGTAAAGAGTTAATTAGTACTCATTAATATTGTCTCATCAAGACAGTTCTAATGACCACCCACCAGATCGAAGACAGAACTGCATTTTTCGTGTGACAGTAGGATCTTTATCTATATTGTTTGCTTAACCCTTTACTACACAATCCCGACTTTTAACGACCCCCCCCAAGGAGAAGGACTCTTGAAAACATTGTGGGAAAAGGAGAAAATGCTGGTAACCACAATGTTTTCAACCCTTTCATGGACAAATTTCCACATTTGTGTAACATTTATTTTGTTGTCTGCAAATGGTTTCAATTTGGACCAGTCTAATATTTTGTGGTTTAGTATAGAGTTAATCATGTGAAGTAATATCAAGCCATCTTAAACTTAAGAGTAATTGAGCAGCTGTTTTCTGATATTTAGAAAGGATCTTTGTTTCAGATAACTGAACATCAGTCAAAGCTTGTAAGTATTGATGGGTATTGATTACCATAACAAAAAGCCAATCATGACTTTCTTCTACTTTTTAACCCACTACTACATCTGCCATTGTTTGGACTGTTTCTAATTGTGAATATTTGGAGGTAGACAGAGAAAGTCTTAACCCGTGTAATGCTAAATAAATGAGCTATGCTGTGGCAAAAGGGTGCTTAATGCATCTCCTAGATGCATGATACTTAGCAAGTTATCACATAATTGTGGATCCATAAAATCCATTTTCTATAACAACCGACTGAATCATAAGGTATACTAGTCCTTTGACATGCAGACAACTGACTACTGTAATAGTAAAAAGTTTCAACCCAGTTCAGCCTGCTCAGGTTGGCCTGGCTTGATACTTTTGTAGGTAACTGCTAAATTCTTGCATTTCAGCTTTTCACAGAGCATGACTCAAATGAAGCAGACAACCTCAGTCAGTACAACAGATGCATATTTTGCAATTTCAAGGCTTTTTTTGTAGGAATATCTGACCAAAAAAAAAAAGACATTATGTGCAGTCTGATCTTGATTAACACTGCTACCATAAGCGGCGTAAAAGCTGGGTTTTCAAATTCTGAATTTAACAATTACTCATACTCTCTTTGACAAAACTGATTCTTTCCATGCTTAACCCTTTACCACACAATCCCGACTTTTAACGACCCTGGGAAAAAAGCTTTTGAAAACATTGTGGGAAAAGGAGAAAATGCTGGTAACCAGCATTTTCTCCTTTTCCCACAATGTTTTCTATCCTATCACAGACAAATCTTACCATTTAGTCAATATTTAATTTGTTGTCTGCAGATGCTTTCAGTTTGGACCAGTGTAAAATTTTGTTGTCTGGTAAAGTGTTTTAAAGTATGTGTGATATTATTTGAAGTGATAAACTCTGTCTAAGGATTCCATTGATGAATAAAATAAGGATTATGGTGCTAGCTGCTTGGTAAAAAACTTTCTAAGCTCTGCTGTCTTCAGAAAAAAAAATATTGAGAAATTGTTATATCTTTGTTGTTCCCATATCCCTGCTTTTATTGAAGATATTTACTTCAAACCTGAGGCAAGTTGTTATCTATCAACACAGGAACCTATACCAGAAGGGGAGGTAACCCTCAAAACATTTTTGTAACAGTTATGTCCCCTAATCAATTTAGAATTTTCACTGGAAAAGCACCTGCAGCCAAGCATTAGCACTCACATGCAATGATCTTGTTCACTGTTTTGTTGGGCCAGTAAATCACTTGCCCCTCCTAATTTGTCCTTAAAAGTTTAAAGTGAACATTTTGGTAATTCATTTATTAATGTTTTTAATGTCTAGGGATGTAATGAAATATGCTTCACAGATGAACCCTTTGCCAAAGGCATAGACCAGTGCCACAGCCTTCGGTTCTTTCATTCACCTCTTTTTTTTTTAGAGAGACAAAAAAGGCATGTTTAACTGCAAAATTGATGTTGAATCAAAGGCTTCCACCTTACTACACGTCAGAATGATATTACTTTATGAAGACATAGAAGCATTTTTTACATTTTAACCCTTGCCAGACATTCACCTGTTTTCATGACCCTGAGGAAAGAGGCTGCTGAAAACACTGAGGGAAAAGGAGAAAATACTTATAGCCAGCATTTTCTCCTATCCCCACCATGTTTTCTACCCTTTAAATGCAGACATTAAATTATATGTCTTTGAGGAAGACGGCTTTTGAAAACATTGTAGGAAAAGGAGAAAATGCTGGTATCCAGCCTTTTCTCCTTTTCCCACAATGTTATCTGTCCTTTCAAATACAAGTCCCACAACTTTATCTATATTTCATATGATACTTTGGATTTGGGCTGGTACAAAATCTTGTCGTTTAGTAGATTTAAAACAGTTCATTCTAATTCTTCTTTCAGGCTGTATGGCTAGCATTACAAGCACTTGCTAAGATTTCAAGTCATCCAGCTGGAATTTGTTCATCTGATAGTGTGATAGGTAAAATGAATCAAATGAACCTAGAAAATAGTGTTGAACAAAACTCTTCAGTAGATGAAGAAACAAAAAGTGTTAGCTCTCTGACTGAAAGTTCAGACACAAAATCTGAAACCAACAAATATTTTCAGGAGTTTATGGTGCAAATTTTGGAGCTGTTCAGGAGGGATAGATATATTTTAGAAAAACGTGGTGCATTTATAATAAGGTAAGCAATGTCATTCGAGTATTTGTGATTATGGACTGGAACAGAAGAATTCTACAGTTTGAACCCTTTCTACCAAAACACCTTGTGTCCTCACAACCCACGGGAAGATTGTGTCTGAAAACTGTTCCAAATATAAATGATATAATGTAAGCTACAATTAGTTTGTCGCATGCAAAATTAATGCTTTCAGAGTGGAAAGTTGTCTGGTAAAAATTTGATAGATGCAAATTGGGACAAAAATTTTTGTTTTAAATAGATACTGTCAGACTATATTTTGACTTTTGTAATAAAAAAAACCACCCATTTAGTCAATAGACTTATTTAAAAAATTCTATGTAGTAGTTTACCGAAGTTTTTCAAAAATTTTTTCTGTCAAAACAAACAACTTAGGATAAAATGGAATGATATTTTCTGCGAGACTACTTAAAAAAGGCTAGAAATAGCTTGGTTATTGTTTTCATTGTTGTTTGTTCATTGCTACAATTGAGAAAGTGTATGTCACTATCCTACATTCTATTTTTACTTTTCCAACAATGTGTTTAAAGCTGTTAACTGTAGCAACATAAAATTCTTAGTCTTAACTCTTTACCAAATGACAAATTTTTGGACTGGACCAAATTGACAGCATTTGTAGACAACAAAATAAATGCAGTTCAAATGATGATTTCTGTCTTTGGTAGGGTAGAAAACAATGTGGGAAAAGGAGAAAATGCTGGTTACCAGCATTTTTTTCCTTTTCTCACAATTTTTTCAAAGGTCATTTCCTCAAGGTCGTTAGAACTTGGGATTGTGTGGTAAAGGGTTAACAGGCAGATAAAATATATAGATCAACAAAATAGTGGATCAAAAACTAAACTTGATTTTATATTTCAGGCAACTCTGTGTGTTACTAAGTGCAGAGGATATATTTCGTTCCTTGTCTGAAATTCTAGTCCAGGAAAATGACTTAAAGTTTGGATGCACCATGGTCCAGAATTTGAACACTATACTGCTCACTTCTACAGAATTGTTTGAACTTAGAAATCAGCTCAAAGATTTACAAACTAGGGTATAGTATCTAGATTTATTTGATGTTTATATCCTTGACCTTCAAATTTGGCTCAAATTATGGGATTTGTCTGTGAAAGGGTAGAAAATATTGTGGGAAAAGGAAAAAAAAAAATGCTCGAAACTGTCATTTTCTCCTTTTCCTACAATAATTTAAAAAACCATCTTGTTTATGGTCATTAAAACTCAAGATTGTGTGTTAGAGGGTTAAACAGTATTTCAAATGTATCTATTTATCAGCTCATGTTACAGTGTCCTGGATTTCAACAGTAGTGGGCTGGGTCATTGCAGTGCCCTACCCAGATGGGATCAAACCCATCACCTTTGTATTATTTACAGCTTCAACACAAACCAATGGTTAGCCATGGAAGACCCAATCTTACTAGTATCTTGAAGATTTATAGGCCTAGAAATTAACCCAAAAGACTTACAGACCAGTTTTAGCTCAAGGATTTACAAACTAACATTAAAGCTTTACAAAATGTGACAAAAGGTTTATGAACTACATGTAATGATAAAGCATTTCAAACTGATTTACAAAGTGAGGCATAGTGAATACATTGGCCAAAAGATTTGCAGGCTGAATTTCAATAGATTGCCTTAAGATCTGAAAAATTAGGTCTCTTTTAATTTAAAGATACTTCTAGACTCATTTTTAGCCATTTTTTTTTACCTTTTCATTTGTATTTTATCAAACTATAATCATTCTTGTATCTTCATGCCAAATGTTGCCCTTGACAGCTTTCAACCAATAGAAAATGCATTTCATTTTCTGGAGGCCATCCAAGAATTCACTGTTGTGATATGTATTTATCCCTTACACCATAATGTATCGGTCATTTATTGATGTTTACACAGCTAACTAAATTCTGAAAAATTCTGTAGTCTATCAAATTTTAACAGCATTTTTTCTCTCTGGCTGTAAAGATGTATCTTTAAAGAATTACAATAAGTTTACATAAAACTGATGCAAAAGATCCTAAATAGTAGTTCCAATTCTGAATTCAAAGACATACCATCTGATTGGCTTAGAGGTCTCAGTCGTCAGATAGAATGTCTTTGAATTTAGAGTAATTGTCTCCAAATGTATGGAAAAGTAAGGATCACAATCAGACTGCTTGGTCATTGTGGCCTTATCTTGATCTTCTCTGTCAGCTTAGTTAGCTTAACTTTTTGCTGGACAACAAAATATTTGACACCTTCGTATTGAAAGCATTTGTGGGTACCAGATGACAAAATTCTTGACACCTCCATATTGAAAGCATTTGCAAAGGACATTTTAAATGGGGCTTGAATCATGATTTCTCTCTTGGAAAGGGTTTAGCTCCTTACCAAATTAATGACAAAATGTTCTAATTGAAAGCATTTGCAGACGACAAAGTAAATGTGACTCAAAAACTGAAAGTGCTCCTTGGAAAGGTAGAAAACATCGTGGGAAAAGGAGAAAATGCTTGTTACTAGCATTTTCTCCTTTTCCCTGCAATGTTTTCAAAAGCCTTCTTTCTTAGGGTTGTTAAAACTAGGGGTTGTGTTGTAAAGGGTTTAAATAGGCTTGAAAGTGGGCTTTAATACTAAGTTAATGAGATATACCAATATTGGGATAACAATACATGTAGATCTGTTTTAAAATAATGGCAATTTCTGTTTTACTGACTCTGTTTTTCAGGAGAGCTGTCAATTGTTTTGCTGTCTTTACAAATCCTGGTCTCACAGTCCCGTTTCAACTATAGCACTTTGTTATCTGTCCCAGAATTATACACATGCCTGCAACTTGTTACCTATATTGTATCCTTTTTTGAAAAGTTACTTTTTATGATCAATCAAGTTAACTCTTTACAAGGAAAAAAAATCATATGTTTAGCAGCCCTTTGAGAAAAAAAAAACTTATGAAAACATTGTGGGAAAAAAAGAAAATGTTGGTAACCAGCATTTTCTTTTTTCACATGATGTTTTCTACCCTGTCTTAGATGTGCCATCATTTGAGGTACATTTAATTTGTCATCTGCAAATGCTTTCAATATGGATGAGTCTAAAATTTTGTAAACTGGTAAAGGGTGAAGAAGAAATGAGATGTGCAAGACTTAAATTTTGGATGTCTTCTTTGAAGCATTTGCAATTTTCCCCCAAAGACTATCAGATGACAAAATTTTAGAATCGTCCGATTTAAAAGCATTTGCAGACAACATATCAAATGTAGGCTCAGATTGAGGGATTTGTCTCTGATGTAGAGTCAAAAACATTTTTGGAAAAGTTGGTTACCAGCATTTTCTCTTTTCCCAAAATGTTTTCAAAAGTTTTTTTTCCCCAGGGCTGTTAAAACTATGTATTGTTGGAAAAAGAGCATCATTCAAAGGATTTACAGTACAAAATTTTTTGCAATTATTGCCTTAACAGTACTACAGTGGTTCTCTAGAAATTACTGTTGACTTTCTGAATGAAATAGATAAGCTTATACAGTTGATAGAATCACCAATATTTGCTTGTAAGTTAGCACTTTTTGTACAGCAGTTTTTGCACTTTGTTTTAACTCCTGTAAGGCATCTTTCTCTCTTTTGTTCTTCTGTTTCTTTTGGCCGGTTCC
Source organism: Tridacna gigas (assembly GCA_945859785.2). Taxonomy (NCBI): domain Eukaryota; kingdom Metazoa; phylum Mollusca; class Bivalvia; order Cardiida; family Cardiidae; genus Tridacna; species Tridacna gigas. The sequence continues at coordinate 50,761,873 of OX244034.2, read as the reverse complement.
ACTAACATAATAGTCTGGAACAGATCATCTAGCTATGTCCGCCTCCTGGTGATTGATAGAAGGTTAGGTCTTTGGGTATCATTTCCAGCAAAACTGGCCTTGGAGAAGCCAGAACTGTTATCTACCACATGGGTTGCATCTCATCCAAATTGTCAGGAAACTCATACCTCATTGTATATAAAACAAAATTTAACATTTAAAACATTAAACAACATTTAAAATACAGTATAAAGATCTGATATGGTTAAACCTCAACAAGAGTTGCCATGTTTTTCCCTTGCATCCATTAGGAAAGTTAGTTTTTGGGCACAACCCACATTGCTGGATTCTGAATCATTATCTACAGCAATGGCCAATATTCCATCCAAACCATCATTAAGGCTTAACCCTTTCCCAAATCACAAATTTTAGATTCTTTCAAATTCAAAACATCTGCAGACAAAAAAATTCAAAATTGGTACAAATGAGTTTAAGGTCTCTGATGAGGTAGAAACATTGTGGGAAAAGGAGAATATGCTGGTTACCAGCATTTTCCCCTTTTCCCACAATGTTTTCAAAAGCCTTCTTTTCCAGGTTTGTAAACCTGCCATTGTTTGGTAAAGGGTTAAAACAATAATATATGCATCTAACTTTTGGAAGGACAGCACGAGGACAGTTTTTTTTCTAATTTCTATGAAGGAATCATGTGGAGTGACATATAACAGTATACATGTACATGTAGAATATTTGCAAAGTAACTTGAAATGGTTTTAAATAAACATGGTGCATACTAATTGATATGAAGTAAAGCTTGAATTCATAAACAAATTAGAAAACACTGTGGCAAAATGATAAATTCCATGCTATGAGCAATTTCATCTTTTGCAGTATTATTTCCATAAGTTGTCTGCAGCAAGACAATAATATATTACATTAGAAATTGCCTGCATCTGATTATAGAAATATTGCATTACATTCACAGGATAATGAGGATATTCAATGTATCAATTGTAAAAGATTATCCATATGTTACTATTTTCAGATTTGAGATTACAGTTGTTGGATGCAGACCACAGTGAAGATTTGATCAAAAGTTTATATGGTTTACTGATGTTACTTCCGCAGGCGGAGCCCTTCACACTTCTGAGAAATAGACTCAATTGTATACCACATTTTCAGATTATGTCCATCAAAAGTGGGTAAGTATTTGTAATTGAGTCATGCTCTCTAAAAAGGGGGTTTAATGTGTCAGCAAAAATGTATCCATCTAGGTCAGCCTGCACTGTCTGTGCAGGCTAACCTGGGTGAAAACTTTTTGCTTTTTGCTTTTGGTCAATTTTCTGCATGTCAAAGGACTATTCTACCTCATGATTCAGTTGGTTCTTAAACAAAATGGATTTTATGGATCCATAATTATATGATGACTTGCTTGGTATTGATACAACATGGAGTTGCATTAACCCTTTACCACACAATCTCAAGTTTTAACAGTGCTGAAGAAGAAAACATTAGGAAAAGGGGGTAAATGCTGCTCACCAGCATTTTGTCCGTTTCCCACGATGTTTTCTACTCATTTAATGGGAAATTACATTGGTTCAGCTATATTTGTCATCTTCAAGTTCTTTCACTTTGGACAAGTCTAAACTTTTGTTGTCCAGTAGCGTTAACCCCCCCCCCCCTTTCCCAAAACACCACTCAGTTTTACATGTATTTCCTTTACCCCTCCCCTCTGATTAGCTGATGGGTTAAATGTTAAATGTACTGTCATTCTCCTTTACAGAAGTAGTGGGAAGAAAGTTACAGATCCAAGAGCCTATGTACGTGAGATAGATTTTGATGGACTTCTTCAACATTTCATTGACGTTCAGAAACACCACCGGGAGTCTAGGAAAAGACACATGGGATTCAAACTTGCGCACTGACGAGGAAATAACAGATCCTAGAGTGTATACATGTTTGAAATAAATTTTGATAGACTTCTTCAATATTTTATTGCCATTTGAAATATTTTATAGACGTTTAAAAACACCACCAAGAGGCAAGAAAACAAGCTATGTCATTGAAATGATATCCCCTGCCAAAACAAGCCCTTTTTTCCATGACATAACATTAACCCTTTACCACACAATCCTGAGTTTTAGCAACCCTAAGGAAGAAGCCTTTTGAAAAAATTGTGGGAAAAGGAGAAAATGCTGGTAACCAGCATTTTCTCCATTTCCACCAATGTTTTCTACCCTATCAAAGACAGAAATCGTCATTTGAATTACATTTATGTTCTTGTCTGCTAATGCTGTCAATTTGGTCAGGTCCAAAATTTTGTTGTTTGGTAAAGAATTAAATAAGAAAAAAAAAAAATTTTTTTTTAAATGATATGTCGACAATCATGAGAAACACATGTATGAAGTTCCATCAGTTTTTGTCAAGGGTTTTAGAAGATATCTGTCTGGATGGACAGACAGATGGACAGACAATGCAAAAACTATATCCCTCCACTTTTGGCGAGGGATGAAAATACATGGGCTTCAAACTTATTCACTGAAAATAGTAACCAAATAATCTAGTCCCATTTTTACCACCTTTCAAAATGTTGAGCAGGTTTTGTTTTTCAGGACTAGTCCCATTTGTGGAGACATTCTGTTACAACCAAGTAGCTAGTCTTGGACTTAAAATAATTGAATTTACAATTGGTGAAATACAGTTCCTTAGTTGGCAGGAAATGCATTTCCTGATTTGACCTTAACCCTTTTCCACACGATCCTGAGTTTTAACAAGCCTTAAGAAGTAGGCTTTTGAAAACATTGTGGGAAATTGAGATAATGGTGGTAACCAGCATTTTCTCCTTTTCCCGCAGCGTTTTTCTACTCCATCAAAGACAGAAATTTTCATTTGAGCTACATTTATTTTGTGGTCTGCAAATGCTTTCAAGTTGGTTAAGTCCAAAACTTTGTAGTTTTTGTAAAGAGTTAACAGAGCAAAGATATGTTTTAACAACCTTTAGGAATAAAGCGCTTAAAATGTTGTGGGCATAGGAGAAAATGCTGGTTACTGCATTTATACCATTTTCCCACATTGTTTCTACCCATTCAGAGACTAATCTCATCATTTGAAAAATGTTTTATCTGTTGTCTACAAGTGCTTTCAAATGGAAAGGTCTAAAATTTGTTGTCTTGTGGAGATTTGAAGCCCCAATAGTGGCCAAAACTAAACAATGAGGATGTTAAAATGCATTTAGATTTTAATCATACCATTTAAAGGTATGAAAATTACTATGAAGCTGATAATCGGTTATTGTATGATCCATCCAAACATTATTTTCTGGCAGAAAAATGATTTTCAAAAGTAGGTCAAAAGTTGCCAGGTTGATCTATCTTTTGTTTATTTCTTACCTGGTTTTTAGATTCATTTTTCTGCCAGCAACTAACAATTGGATCGACCATACAATAAGTGATTGTCATTTTCACAACAATTTCTATACATCTAAAAGGTATGACATAAAAGGTATGATTTAAATTAAGATGCATTTTAACACCTGCATTGGTATTTCTGGCCACTACTGGGGCTTTAAAACCTGTTCAGTTCTTTACCTTTGATGGGAAAAATCCGATACATCCAAAAGCAGATAGCTGTGGAAACAATGTCACAAATGGATACATTACTCAAATAGGGCAATTTCTTTACTAGTCCCAGTGTTCTTTAAGACTGTCAACTGTGGCTTGCTATAGCAATTAATTTTTGCTATAGATATCTGTACTTACTTTGGCAAGTGCTTTTTCGTTTTGCCACAATGTGATCACTCAATTGTATGAAACCTTAACTCTTATCAAAAGACAAAATTTTAGCTTAGTCCAAATTGAAAGCATTTGCAGACAACAACTTGAGTGTTTTTCAAATGATGGGATTTGGCTTTGAAGGGGTAGAAAACAAGATGGGAAAAGAAAATGCTGGTTACCAGCATTTTCTTACTTTCCCACGATGTTTTCAAAAGCTTTCATTTTCAGGGTCATTATAACTTGGGACTGGGTGGTAAAAACCTTAAATCGTGTTGGTTATCTGCATTTTACAAGGATGCTCACAAACTTGTCAGCTTCACTTTGTTTCAGGAGGTTATAGTGCAATTCTCTTTTGTTAAGACTACTGTAACAGTCTATCTTATACTGTTTCTGTAATGTGTTCAATAGTAGTATATGTCCCCATGTTTTTTGTTTGTCTCTGTATTTCATGTCTGTTTCACATTATATGATTACTTTTAGAACAACGAAGTCTTGTTATTGATTTTTTCTGGACCATTCTGAACAAGCAGCTGAGCCCCGGTATAGCTCAGTTGGTAGCATACAGGACTTGAGAACAGGGGGTTGCTTATTCGATCCCCAGCTTGGCCAATTTCTTCCCAAGGAATGATGATAGTCATTGCGACACGATTCATTCCTGTCTCAACGGTGACCATTGTTTCGACCATGGTTATGTGGGAAAGCAGCCAGTGGCTTGGAAAGAATATTATGTGTAGTGCTGGTATAAGAAACTCCAGGAAAGCATGGATAGGTGCACTGGCCGCTGCGATATAACTGAAATAATGCTGAACCAGCAACCTTATTCTGAAATTTGTGGTCATACCATCCCATAATCCTTCTCAAAGGAGGTAGCTATAACTCCCTCTAATAACAATGCTATCTAATATCAGCATTTACACATGTTTAGAACAATACAAGACTGCTAAGAACATGCAGTATGATCATGGATCACTGTTTGATACCTATGAGATGAGATATTGTGACCAAAACTACATGTATATTACTAGTCACTTCCTGGAAACAAACTTGCATCAGAAGAATTGTGCTACAAAAAAGATAAGCAACTTAGTTTTATACATTAGTACATAAGAAAACATCATGGCAAAATGTGGAAGTGCATGTCACATAACTCATCTCACCAACTACAAGTTTTGCCCTATGTTTTCAGACAGTTAGCCTTCTTTTTCGGACAACTTGCCACATCTTGAAGACACCACACCCCAGGTTAACTCACCAGTCAACATAATTTTAGACTAGCCCAAATTGAATGCATTTGAAAACAACCAGTGTGACTGAAATTATGGAATTGTTTTTGGAAGAGTAGAAAACACTGTGGGAAAAGGAGAAAATGCTTGTTATCAGAGGGATGATAGATAAGCTGTGAGCCTTATATTGAAGAAGATAAGCCCAGATATTTCCTGACTATTTAAGGCTATGTACCCCAAAGACTGGTGTTATTTGGTCAGTATTAGTCAAAGAGGTAGCACATGTAGTCTAAAGTAAACAAGGCAAGTGACATAGGCAAAACAGACAAAACCCCTGAAAGAGCAGTCATTCAATGCATAAGAATGGCCTAGTACTTAAGCATATCCATACTGATATGGTAGGGAATGATGCCTCTTCATATGCTACATTGAAAAGGTGGATGGCGGAATTTAAGCATGGCAGGCAGAGCCTTGAGGATGATGCCTGTCCTGGAAGGCCCGTCACTGTTGCAACCCCAGAAATGGTCAATTAAGTCCATGATTTTGTAGGCTGACAGGTGAGTTACAGAGAGATACATGCATAATATCCAGTATAGTTGGGATTTCACAGGAAAGAGTACATTCTAGTCCTATGGAAGATCTTGCATTGAAAAAGCTCTTGGCTTGTTGGGTGCCTGTTGTGTGTCAAGACTTCTGATCAGAAGCACACCAGGCAGACTGTTGTGTGCTGATCTGAACCTTTTAGAGGCAGATTCTGCTAACTTTCATCAGTGGTTTATGACTATGGATGAAACGTGGGTCCATCATTTCACTCCAGAGGCCAAACAACAGTCAAAACAATGGAAGCACCCTGGTTTGATCCCACCAAGGACTGTTCCATCAGCTGAAAAAGTGACTTTTTTGACCTTGGTTTTCTGGGATGATGGTATTCTGATGACATATTATCTGCAAAAGGGACAAACAACCAACGGAGCATATTATGCATCACTTCTTGGGGATCAAGGTTTCTACACGTGGTTGCGAGTTCTAAACCCGGTTGAGGCAAACTTTCTTTCCAGCGATTTTCTGTCTCTCATTTCTGTTGCATGTGAGAAAAGTAGTCAGTGGCATGGAAAGAAAGCTGTGTCAGTGCTGGTGTGAGAAAGCCAGGAAAGACATGCATAGGTGCACTGACCTGAGCTGTATGAGTCAAGCTGTTAAAAACAGCATTAAGCTCCAATATAATCCATTCCATTATATACATGTATATATGTGTAGATGTAATAAGAAGCAAGACAAAGCTATATACAGTAAGTGCTAATTTATTTTCATTTTGATCAGTTTATAGATAATATAATAATTTAGTCATGCTCTCTGAATAGGGGGTTTAATGCATCTGCAAAAAGTACTGATCCATGTCAGCCTGCGTGGACTGCGTAGGCTTACATGGGTCAATACTTTTTGCTATGGGTAAATTTTCTGCAAGTCAAAGGACCAGTGTACCTTTTGATTCAGTCTGTTGTTACACGAAAGGGATTTTGTGGATTCATTGTTATGTGATGTACTGTTGGTATCATGCATCACAGAGATGCATTAAACCCTCATTTGCCAGAGCCTGGCTCGATTATTTAGTCTGTAAGTAAATCAACAATATGGTCTCAGGAAAATGAATCTACATTTATCATGGAATAGTCATGAAATGATCTGAATACTTGGAAAATCTTGGCATAAAGACATCAAAAAAACTGTGACAAATTATTCCAGGGGTGACAAAATCAACAGTCCACAATATTCATTCATATTGTCCCAAGGACAGATGCATGTAGGTGAATTTTCACCAAAACCGATTCATTGTTAGATCTAGTTCACAGACAAGGTCATAAATTCTTTGTTTAACCCTTTACCAAACAACGAAATTGCAAGATTTTGCAGATGACAAAAAAACTGTGACTATAAGATAGAATTATGCCCTTGGAAAGAGAGAAAACACTGAGGGAAAAGGAGAAAATGCTGGTGACCAGCATTTTCTCCTTTTCTCACAATTTTTTCAAAAGCCTTCTTTTTCAGGGTCGTTAAAAGTCGGGATTGTGTTTTAAAGGGTTAAGGCTAGGCGAGTTATGTTTTGTACAGGGTTAAGGTTAGGCGAGTTAAACTTGGAAATTGCTGCCCCTGTACACATTTTACTTTTTACCTCCAGCAGACTTTTTTTTATCTTTCTGCCGACCAATATTGGAAACATTGTGACACACTGAGAAATTGCTTGTAACATAAACTTCTCCGTAACCCTTTACTACAAGGCAAAATTTTATACTCATCCATATTAAAGGAATTTACACATGATGTTTCAAATGTTTTTCAAATGATAGCTAGTACTAGTATTTGTACTTGCATAGGAAGAAAACATTGTGGGAAAAGGAGAAAATGCTGGTTACCAAAAAACAAATTCCATCATTTGATCAATATGTAATTTGATGTCTGTAAATGCCTTCAGGTTGCTTGAGTCCAAAACTTTGTTGTTTGGTAAAGGGCTACAGTAAGCTTATGGGATAACTGCTTAGGCAGGCATTAAGTCTTTAATAGATGACAAAAAATTTTAGACTCATCCAAATTGAAATAAGTTCCAGATGACAAGTCAAATATGGCTTAAATGATGCCATTTGTCTCTGAAAGAGTAGAAAACATTGTGGGAAATAAAGGAATGCTAGTCATCAGCAATTTCTCCTTTCCCACAATGTTTTCAACAGCCATTTTCTCCACGGTCATTGACATATAATTGTTCAGTTACAGGTTACATCATTTCATGTGTCTGATACATAATTATTTAAAATTAAGTAAACACTAAAATGTCTTTTCAATGAAATGGACAACCTGGGGCAACAATTAAAAAGGTCGGAATATTTCAATGTCAAGGCTGTTTTTGTCGATTGATCTCTCCAAATTACTGGACAGTTTAGATCAGAGATTGCACTGCACATTCTGATCTTGACCTACACTGTCTGTAAAAGCTACTGTAGAAGTGATTTGCACTCTATATGTTACCCCTTTACCACACAATCCAGTTTTAACAATCCCAGACTTGAAAACATTGTGGGAAAAGGAGAAAATACTGCTTCGCAGCATTTTCTCCCTTTTCCACAATGTTATCAACCCTCTACGAAAACAATCATTTGAGTCACGTTTAATTTGTTGTCTGCAAATGCTTTCAATTCGGACAAGACTAAGATGTTGTTTGAAAAAATATATTTAAAAAAAAAATACAAAGAGTTTAATCTCTTTTAATCAGTTAGTTTGATAAAGAGTTAACACTTGGGGTTCACACTGCCAACAGTATAGATCCCAGATCAGAATGCATGATATGGCTTGTTGTGTCACATGACTAGATATCAGCTGGAGGGACTGTCAGTATATTGGTAGGCCGTAGAACATCTATTCCTTTATGTAGAATGCACACTCTGGTGTAATTTAGCCGGACTAGTTCATTGGCAAACTGAAACAACAGAGTAAAATAAAGGAAAAATGAAAAAAAAAAAAACTTACAACAATTTAACCCCTTACCAAACAATCCAGGGTTTTCATGACCCTGAAAAAGAGAGCTATAGAAGAAATTTCGGGAAATGAGAAAATGCAAGTTACCAGGATTTTCTCCTTTTTCCAAAATGTTTTCTACCCTATCAGAGAGATTTAGTTCGTTTGTACCATCTTTGAATTTATCATCTGCAAATATTTTGAATTTGAAAGACTCCAAAGTTTTGTCGTTTGGGAAAGGGTTAACAGTTGATTGGAAGAGGGGATTGTATTGTGTCCAAAAAAATGTATGAGCCAAAACTTTCTTCTGTCTGCCTGACTTGTAGGTTCATTCTAATCCGGACTAATTTCGTAAGTAAATAGATTTTTCAGTTTAATAGTGCTTAGGCTTAACATAATACTCACAGCCTTGTAAAATGGAATATCAAATTGACCATTAAAGTGTCTTTCACAACTGTAGTTGCCTTGGCAACTGTAGTTGCCTTGTAGTTGCCTTGGAGGTCAAGATCAGACTGCACAAAACATGCAGTCTGATTTTTTATCTAAACTGTCCGCTTTGCTTGGACTTGGACACTATTGACAAAAACAACCATAATTGCAATTATTGGGTCTTATTTCTTGACTGAAAATATCAGTCAGGGTTTATTTGGCACATTAGCCCTTTCCCACACAATTCAAACTTTTAACGCCCCTAAGGAAGAAGCCTAAATTGCGAGAATATGAGAAAATGCTGGTAACCAGCATTTTCTCCTTTTCCCACAATGTTTTGTAACCTTTCAAATATAAATTTTAATTTTTGAGTCATGTTTATTTTGTCATCTGCAAAAGCTTTCAGTCTGGACAAGTCTAAAATTTTGTTGTGTGGTAATGAGTTAAGGATCAATAACTCAAAGTTATTTGCAGGTGAAAACAGATGGTAGTATAGCTTTATTGTGGCAAAACTTGCCTATCACTTGGCTTCACCCCCATCTGCATTATGCCAAAAGATTACATTGCTTTGTAACTCTATACTTTGTCCAGATTAAATCACAGTTGATTTGATACACAGATTCTCTGAAGAAAATAGTTGCCTCTATGTTGCCTCTAGAATCATAACAACTAATTCTGGACACACGACACATAAAAAATGATCACTATAACCCACCTTGGGCACTTAGTGATTTATAATAGTCATAAAAAAATTACTTGTAGATCTATCAATTTAATAAAGGATTTAACACATAAATTGCTTACATTTGAGGCATTTCTTCCTCTACTTCCAACAACAACCTTGACCTGTGACCTGTGTGAGTTCAAGGTCAATACAGCTGGACATGGCACAAGGTCACCTTCAGGTGAAAAGGCTGTTTGAAATGGAATGTTTATACTACCAGGGATGGTTCCCCTCTTGTATCTAACAAGAGTTAAAGTAAATAAATGCTATAAATTTACAAATGAGGTAACATATGAATTTGACAACTTAACTTACTCAAATACTCTCAAAATCAAAATTTGACTCACTAAAGGGAATTTCAGCCATGGGACAGTGACTGATTGATTGTATGATGTTTAACATTCTTTTCATACATGTTGTAAACATGTTTCCTGAAATAACGGGTCAAGTTTCACCCTATAGACTCAACCTTCACATAGGAAAAAAACATATTCTATTCAGGTCTTCTAGCATTTGTAACTACTAACTCTTTAATGGAGGAGAAAAATTTAGAGTTCACCAAAATGAAAGCAGCCACATATGACATTAAGTATGGCCCCAGTAATGATTTTTATTTGGCTATGAAAGGGTAGAAAACATTATGGAAAAAGAAAAAAAATGCTGGTTATAAGCATTTTCTCCTTTTTGCACAATGTTTTCTATGCTATCATGAAAGACATCATCACTTGAGCAACATTTATTTTGTTGTCTGCACATGCCTTCAATTTGGTCGAGTCAAAAACTTTGCCATTTGGTAACGTGTTAAGGATACTCTTCAGGTCCTCTGACATCTATAACAACCAACATGGGCTTGCTGTTTGTCTTCTTCTTGGTTGGGCTGCGACTATTGGCATTACCCCTGAACTCCCCCAATTCTATCAAGTCATCTGCTGATATTCGAGGGCATTTTTCCGATTTCAATTCTTCCAGAGGTATTGGTTCCATTGACTGCAAAGATAAAATATAGATAGAAACAGTACTGTTGACACATTTTTTTTCCTAGAAAAGTTATCTAACTTTTACCAAACTATATAGTGTTTTCACAACCCCGTGGATGAATGCTTTTTTGCTGGTAACAAGCATTTTCTCCTTTTCCCACAATATCTTTTATCCCTTTACAGACAAATTCTTTTATTTGACCCAGACACAATTTGTTGTCTACATATACTTTTAATTTGAACATGCATACAATTTTGTCATCTAGTTAACCCTTTTCCAAACAATATTGTGGGAAAGGAGAAAAAGCTGGTAACCAGCATTTTATTTTCTCCTTTTCTCCAATATTTTCTAAACTTTCACTAACAACCCATATTATTTGAGCCATACTGGACAATGCCGTCTGCAAATGCTTTTAACTTAGGGAAGTCTAAAATTTTATAATGTGGTAAAGGGTTAAGGTTAAATTTTACACATGATAAATGAGTTTATCCAGTAGGCATATGACAAGTGATTTTTCTTTTTTTATGCCAACTTACGCTCATAATTAGGAATTTCTTAGTTTCTCTCTCACTTGATTTCTCAGGTTTTGGATTGGCTAGAATATTAGGGCAGTTTGTAAACTTACTTACCAAGTCATTTGTAGGTTGATCATTGTAATCTCTGGAGTAATAAGAGACATTTGGTCGAGTTTCTTGTTTCTTGTTGGGAACTTTGGCATGCTGGCGGTATGTAGCACTCTTAGGTGTGTTGCAAAATATCTGTATGGAATCTTTGACACACTGCTGTATATCAATTTCTGAAAATCATTAATTGAGTTGCTAAACAGTGTTCTGAATGACATTCTATGTGAAGCAAAATGTGGTAAACATTGCAATTTTCAAGCTGCTTTTGACTGTATTTCACATAAAAATATATGATAAATGTGTATATGGAAGATCAGACTACAGGTACTGTGCAATCTAATCTTGATTTACATGACATACTGAAGCAACTATGATTGTGTAAAGCACTCTAAGAGTTAATTATGGTAAGACTGCTTTGTTAGATAACTTAGAGTCATAGATATACAGTAACTACTGTTAAAGTATTTTCGCTGCCAATGTGACAGAATAACTATTACAATGCATCAGTGAGGATGCTGTGATGAAACTGAAATACTGTCTACAGCTGTGTGAAACATGGGAAAGATGCCTATTTTTCTATGAAAATCTTTGTGGCAAGAGGAGAAATTGATTCTTATGAGTAACATCCCTTTTTGCCACTATGTATTTTTGGAACTGAGCCAAAAGTTGCCTACAGAGTCTAAAGTATTAACCCTTTACCACACATTCCTGAGTTTGAACGACTCTTACAAAAAAGCCTTTTGAAAACATTGTGGGGAAAAGAAGAAAATACGGGTAGCAAGCATTTTCTCCTTTTCCCACAATGTTTTTTATCCTATCATAGACAGAAATCATCAGTTGCACTTAATTTATTTGTCACCTGCATTTTTTTTTTTTAATTAGGTCAAATCCTAAATTTTGTCATTTGGTAAAGGGTAAATGTTACCATAACACCATGAAAGTTTACCTGGCATGTCTGAGAACAACAAAATGCACTCATTAAACCCATAGGACAGCAGACGGTCATGAAACTGTTTCAGGATTGCCACGCCAATACAAAGAGGAAATGAGGAGTTGCCTAGCAACAAGGTGTCCCAAAGATGAAAGATTTTGTGAAGGGGAAAAACATCTGAAATATACAATAATATGCTTACCAAAGTTTTCTGGAAAAATGTATGAATGTCAACTGCAAATATTGTGGAAGAATATACTTTTCATTAACTCTTTACCACATGGCAAAATTTTAGACCCGTCCAAATTGAAAGCATGTGCAGACAAGAAATTAAATGTGACCCAAATGATGATTTCAATCTTTGAAAGGGTAGAAAACATTGTGGGAAAAGGAGAAAATGCTGGTTCCCAGCATTTTCTCCTTTTCCCACAATGTTTTCAGAAAGCTTCTTCCTCAGGGTCATTACAAGTTGGGATTGTGTGGTAAAGAGTTAAGATAATGATTTTTTTTCCCTTTAATCTTTTAAGTAATCATTTTGACAAAAAACACATCAACATAAATCAAGTTTCAATACATAAATAATTATGAAGATAGTGCAGCAAAAAGGAAAAGTGCTTGTGATGAGCCACAACACTGAAAATTTGCTGTCAAATGAAAAAAAACAACAAGCAAAAAAAATCTGTATTTAGTAAAGGATTAACTTTTTAACAAAAAACAAAATTTTAGACTAGTGGATATTGAAAGTAAAATGATAAATATAAGTTATGAATAAATAGCAAGTATGATAACAGAATTTACTGGAAGTCTGGATTACAGAGGATATATATTTTTTCGGTGAAAGGTCAAATTTTTTTCATTGAGTGAACATCATTGGTAACATTTTCATGAGTGGTAAAGCCACAAGTGAAAATACCACCGTATGATGTTCACAAGATGAAATAAATTTCAATTTTTTATTAAAAAAAAAACAACAAAAAAAAACTGGGAATATAGTCTTATGTAGAAAACATGGGAAAAGGAGAAAATAATGCATATCTCAATTTTCTCCTTTCTAATAATGTTTTCAAGGGCCTTCTTCAAACCTCAAAGTTGTAGAAATGAGGAATTGTGTGGTAAAGTGCTAATTTCATTTCTTCCTGCAGACAACTTCATTTCCTGTTGCAGTACACATTTTTGAAAATACTGAGGAGAAATTGTTTGCAATGACTATTTCACATGAACACATATATATATATATGAGCCACACTCTGGCAAAAGAGGGTTTAATACATCTCCATGATGCATATGCCAAGCAAGTCATAACACAGAGATGGATCCATAAAATCCACTTTGTCTAACAATTGACTGAATTTGGAGGTAGATTGGTCCTTTGACATGCTGAAAATTTATCAATAGCACAAAGTTCTGACCGAGGTCAGCCTACGCAGGCTGACCTGGATTGATACTTTTTGCAGATGCATTTAAACCCGTTTTCATAGAGAATGGCACATATATACTACCGTTAATTCACGTGGATCAATTTTATTTTTAAAGCCATAAGCTTCAAATTTTATTCAGGACCAATCGGGTTAACTTGGGTTTCGTCCCTCCATTTTAAAACTTTATTAAGTGTATTCAATATATTCTTACTGTATAAAAATCAGAAAATACTAAAACTGAAATACTTACGTGCAAACATTGTAAGGAACCATGGAATAGCATACAACTGAAAAGTGGTAGACAGAAAATTGAAATTATGTTGAAAGCAGCATAAAACACCATTCAATCAATAAATGAATAACCTATCATAAGATTCAAAAGTACTTAATTACTGTTTTCAAATAAAAAGACACAATCATGTCAGTTGTGCAATTTACATATGTTAATACTGAAAACAATAACCTTTCAACCTACTAATGCTCATATTATCATTTAACTCTCTATGACACAATCCCAACTATTAACAACCCTGAAAGAGAAGGCTTTTCAAAACATTGTGGAGAAAAGGAGAAAATACTGCTAACATGCATTTTCTCCTTTTCCAACATTGTTTTCTACCCTATCAAAGACAGAGATCATCAATTTTGTACCGTTTGTCATCTGCAAATGCTTTGAATTTGGTCCTGTTGAAAATTTTGTCGTTTGGTAGAGAGTTAAGACTCCACAAATACTTTAAGAATTCTTGAAAGAACTCAAATATCAAACATTGTAAAGAAGGGAAATATTTTGTTTCATAAGTGCGGAAAACATATTGGGAAAAGAAGATGCTTGTAATACCTGCTGCATCTATCAAAATCTTTTCCAAACCTGCCAGCTGCATAGGGAATGAAAAGTAATCTTTGCATATTTGTGAGAGGAACCACTACACGCATACACATACTCACATCTGGTATAAAGCCAATGCCGTCCATATGGTTACTTAATTCTGGCTCATGGAATGCTATCAGATGGCTGAACACAGCTAGATATTCTGTTATATAAAAGACACGATCAGATAGCTATCCTTGTTTTCAGCATTATAGTTGTTATAAATTTTCTTCCCTTACACGTGTATAGGATTTATAAGCATTATGACATCATTGCTAAAACATTTTAGACCAATACTGATAAAAAATTGGTGATTGTAGCAAAGCTAAGATTTTTCTGGTAAGATTTAATCCTTTACCAGACAACAAAATTTTGGCCTTGTCCAAATTGAAAGCATTTGCAGACGACAGTTTTAATGTGGCTCAAATGGTGATTTTTTTCTTAGATAGGGCAGAAAACATTGTGGGAAAAGGAGAAAATGCTGGTAACCAGCATTTTCTCCTTTTCCCACAATGTTTTCAAAAGGCTTCTTTTCCAGGGGCGTTCAAAGGCGGCATTGTGCGGTAAAGGGTTAAAATCAAGTAGTTATATGCATGGGAAATCAGAACTGGCTCTCCACTATTTTCAGCAGGCATACTGTGTTTAAATCAGCCAATACTTTTACTTTTTTTAACCCTTTACCATGCGATCCCGACTTTGAACAACCCTAATAGAGATAGCTTTTGAAAACATTGTTGCAAAACCTATGTTAGCCTGTGCAGTCTGCCCAGGCTGACCTGAGTCGGAACTTTTTGCTACTGTTAAATTTTCTCCATGTCAAAGGACGATTCTACCTTAGATTCAGCTGGTTTGTAGACAAAATTGATCAATTTAATGTGACAACTTGCTTTACACAATATATAAGACCCCTTTTTTGCCAGAGCACCACTCATCTCTTTTGCACTGAAATAGTGAAACACTCAACTACCCAAAATTCCATGCCAGGTTTTACTTCAAACCATCATTTAACTATTTCCAAAAAAAAAACTGTAGACTTCTCCACTTTGAGAGAACATACAGACAAATCATATATTCATCTTTGAAAGAGTAGAAAAATATGGGGGAAAACAAGAAGCTGCTGGTAATCAGCAGTTTCTCCTTTTCCCATATTTTTAAAGGCTGTTGTCATGTAGTCTTCATAGGCGTTCAAACACTGGATAGTTTAGTAAAGGGTTAACCCTTTACCAAACAATCCCCTGTTTTCACTTCCCTGAGGAAGAAGCGTTTTGAAAATATTGTGGGAAAAGAGAAAATGCTAGTAACCAGCATTTTCTTTTTTTCCCACAATGTTTTCTACCCTGTCAAAAAACCTTAAGTTCATTTGTACCACTTTCAAATTTGTCGTCTGCAGATGCTTTGAATTTCGAAGAGGCTAAAATTTGTTGTTTGGGAAAGGGTTAAACCATGGCCTGTGGCAGATATAGCAGCATCTTTCATTCAAGACAGAAGTCTAAGGAAGACTTACCTTGAATCACTGGTGAGTTGTCTTTCAGAAAGAACTTGTGTAGATATTTGGGTATGAAAGCTGTTAAACATGAGTAAGCCAGAGCTGGTGAAAATATAAAGATAATGGACACTTTAGACTGCTTCATCCTAGCACTGCAAACTCTTTACCACACAAGAGTTAACCCTTTACCCTACAATAAAGTTTTAGACTCATCAAAAGTGAAAGTATTTGCAGGCAAGAAATTAAAAGTGTCTCATATAATGAAGATTTTCTGGAAAAGGACAGGAAACACTGCGGGAAAAGGAGAAAATGCTGGTTACCAAAATTTTCCCCTTTTCGCACAATGTTTTCAAAAGCTTTCTTCCCCAGAGTCGTTAAAAGTTGGGATTGTGTGGGAAAGGGTCAAACTATACATTTTGTTCCTGGCAGTGATGAGTTTCTGAAAGTGATACTTTCAATTTGTAACAGAAAACTAGATTTTACACGTACAGGATGGTTTTGGTAAATAAATATTTCACTGTGAGACAGAAATACTGTTGAAAAATTTTTAAAATCCATCGATTTGTTTGCCTGAATACATTCACACAAGCAATAATCTTGGAATTAAATATCAACTGCAGATTCATCAACTAGTTTTTGGAAATACATTCACCCCTAAAACCTTCAATATGATAAATGTCTTGTGCCTGCTAATCTTTAAGCTTTCACACTTTTTCTAATCTATGACATACCCAGCTAACAAATACTTCAGTAAGAGAGAAACACCGGTAAAGGATGACACATTAAAGATATTTACCTTCATTGTTAAAATTAAGGGCCAAAAAAGGGGCACACAGGGAGTCTAGCCCCTGCCAGTACACATAATCTGAATGACTGACAACCCATGCTTTTAGAACCCGTTTAAACTTAGTGTGGGCTGTGGGAGATGATAGAAGTTCATGATACTGGTGGCATCTTGGGATATCTACAGCAATCTGCAGGAAGAATAAAATGATCGAGATATGTTTCTTAACCATTTACCAAACAATCGAATGTTTTCACAACCCTGAGGAAGAGGCCTTTTGAAATCATTGTGGGAAAAGGAGAAAATGCTGGTGAGCAGCATTTTCTCTATTTCCCACAATGTTTTCTACCCTGTCGAAAAACTTACTGGTAAGTTCATTAGTACCAATTTCAAATTCGTCGTCTGTAGATACTTTCAATTTGGAAGGGTCTAAAATTTGTCATTTGGAAAAGGGTTAAGCGATGTGATTTCCAAAAAATAAATACAAGGTACAGAGCTGAATCTAGGATTGATAAATAAATGGCCTACTCCCCCACCCCCTGACAAAAAAGTGGGCCAAATCCTTTGGAAAAATGTCCACATTACCATTTTTTGCCACAGATGATAGGTCAAGCTATGTTTCAAACAACAGCATGGCATGCTGGTGCAAATGCTCGCCTACAGTTGCTTGATTTTCAATGAAAATTCTACGTTGAAAAAGGGGCATAACTGTGTCAAAAGTACTTTGATGGTTACCTGGCCTTATTGTATAGGTTCCCCTTTTGATAATTAATAACTTGTCCAAGTTTGAAGCAAATATCTTCAGTAATAACAAAGATATTATAAAATGTCAAAGTTTTCACACAACGACGAAGACCACGACAATGCCAAAGCTACGACAATACCCCAATGTTTTCTTCGAAAACAGCAAAGCTAAAATTGCATCCTAAATAATAGTTTCTTCTGGTATATCTTCTTTCATCCTTTTTGTTTTCGAAGCAAGTTTGAAAATGATTAAAAGTTAACTTTAGTTACTCCGAATGAGCTGCTGGAAAGGTACTGTCTTCACTTGTGATTTTTACATAACACTGAAATTAGTGGACCTTGAACAGACTTCATTGATATTGATTTTACCTTGGACATGTAAAGTCACCATATGATACATCTAGCCTTAAAAATGATATGCACTAGACATTTAGTTTTGTGCAACAAGCAAAACCTATGTGTGAGATGTGGCTGACACATATTTTCATTTTGCACCCAATTAGTTTAATTTAAACATATTTATATTATATTGATTGAAAAACAAGTTCTTAAAAATTATGTTAATCTCTCTCGATTCTGCTTCCTCGGAACTACACCAGTACTCCCATCAATTGTTAACACGATAATTTTATCAAGCCTGCACTCTAAAAACACCTCTGAAATAACCCGCATATCAAAAAATATTACAGGAATGCTAGAATTTAAATCTCTACCTGTCTGTCTGTGCCTGTTGGTGTCTCTTTATCTATGCTGTCATAAACTGCCTGAATATCACCCTATCACAAAAAACAAAGCTGATAATTATTTGTTGCCATGCAGTGGAACCTCAAAAATTCAACCTCTTACCTTTTTATTGGGTTTAAAACTCAGGACTGTCCGGTAAAGGGTTAAGCAAAATTTGATGACAGACACAATGATGCGCATCAGACAAAAAACAATCACAATAGCTCACCTTTGAGCACTTCATACTCGGGTGGGTTAACCCTTTACCACATAATCCAGAGTTTTAATGACCCTGAGGAAATAGCCTTTTGAAAACCTTGTGAGAAAAGGAGAAAATGCTGGTAACCAGCATTTTCTCCTTTTCCCACAAGGTTTTCTACACTTTAACACGCAATTACCATCATTTCAACTGAATTTTATGTGTCGTCTGCAATTGCCTTCAATTTGGACCAGTCTAAAATTTTGTTGTTTGGTAAAGAGTTAAGTTAATAATGTGCAAAGCAATATGAGAAATATTTGGAAAATCAGATTATCTCACTTCACTGATTTTGTGTGTGTGTTTTTATGCCATTTCAGGCATGTTAACTTTTTACCAAACAACAAAATAATAGATAAGTCCAACTTGAAGGCAATCACAGACAACAAACTAAACGTGACCCAAAAAGTGAAATCTGACTCTGGAAGGGTAAAACACATTGTGGAAAAAGGAGAAAATGCAGGTAATCAGCATTTTCTCCTTTTCCCACAATGTTTTCAAAAGGCTTCCTTCTCAAGGTTGTTAAAACTTGGGATTTTGTGGTAAATAGTAAGGTTACCATTTCATCTGTCAATGCATATGTGGCTTCTCTTTGTTGCTGCTATTCACAACATTAGACAAGCCAGGATTTGAAGCTGAAAAATCTGGGTCACATGTACTCTGTGTTACCACTTAATAACCTGGGCTGAGCACACATCCTTTTATAATATGTGCAGCTAATTTTACTGAAACTAATTAAAACAAGAGTAACACATGCCGGTGCCAATGCTTGGCTGCAGTTGCTCGATTTTCAGTGAAAATTCTACATGGAAAAAGGGATATAACTGTGTCAAAATTCTTTGATGGTTATCTGCCCCTATTGTGTGTGTTCCCCTTTTGATAGTTCACAACTCTGAGTTTGAAGTAAATATCTTCAGTTATAACAAATATCACTAAATGTCACAGTTTTTGCACAACGACAGAGATGCAGACAACAACCTCTGGGCTATGACAATAGCCTGATGTTTTCCTCAAAAACTGCCAAGCTTATGAAACCTGTAATTCTACAGAAAGAAAAAATTCAAACTTAAGATTACCGAGCCACTATATTTACCTCTACTTCCAAAAGAGCTGCCCAGACTAGATTCCTGAAGAGTGGTGGAATATCGACCCGAGCTTCCTTCCAGATATGTGGTCTTTTATATGGATATGCTTTAATCAAACGCTCATACAATATCACTCTGTGGAACTAAAATATACATCAATTTATCAAAGAAGTTAGAGTATATTAACCCTTTATCACACAATCCCAAAATTTAATGACCTTGAGAAAGAGACCTTTTAAAAACATTGTGGGGAAAGGAGAAAATACTAGATTCAAGCATTTTCTCCTTTTCCCACTATATTTTCTATTTTCTTGAAATCAAATCCCACCATCTTTGCCACATTCTGTGTGAGGACTGAAAATACTTTGGATTTGGAAAAGTCCAAAATTTCATCATGTGTTGGAAGGGTTAAGTATACCATGCTTTCAATTTAGACAAGTCTAAAATTTTGTCATTTGGTAAAGAGTTAAACAAACAGGCTTTAAATCCTCATACCCATTTCAACAAATCAATTTCTTTCTTCACCCTCTCCCAGACAACAAAATTTTATTCTTGTCCAAATTGAAAGCATTTGCAGATGACAATATCACTGTGGCTCAAATGGTGCATTTTCTCCTTTTCCCACATTTTTTGCAATAGGCTTCTTTGCCAGGGTTGTTAAAAGGCGGAATTGTGCGGTAAAGGGTTAAAGTTAATATATAAATGATATAAAAGGTATGAAATAAAGCAAAGAAATAGGTGAAAACAGATAAGCAACAATTTTCTTGGAGGAAATTCTGTGATAAAAAATGTAGATTGACTTTCCTAAGATAAATCTGGTGCCAGAAATAGTTGATTGAATGTCTTAACTCTTTACCAAATGTCAAAATTTTAGACTAGTCCAAATGGAAACATTATCAGATGGAAAATTACATGTTTCTCAAATGATTTCAATATCTCTTACACAGTGTAGAAAACATTGTGAAAAAATGAGAAAATGATGGTTACCACCATTTTCTCCCTTTTCCACAATATTTCCAAAACCCTCTTGCTCAGGATCATTAAAACTTGTGATTGTGTTGTAAAGATAACCCAGGAAGCTGAGGCTTAGAGATGGGTACTCACTACCTGTAAGCATTTTGTGCAACTTACTATAGATGGATTACGTCATGTAACAAAATTCTTATGTTTGCTGTGAGTATACAGCAGCTAATTAGTAACTGCAAGTTTTGGCAAGGCAATATTTGTGAGATTTGGTAAGAGACTGGTTGAAATTAAAGCATTTGCAGAGTATAAAGTTTGTGAGTCTAAAACGACGGGACTTGTCTTTGAAAGGGTAAAAAACATTGTGGAGAAAGGAGAAAATGCTGGTTACCAGCATTTTCTCCTTTTCCCTCCATGTTTTCAAAAGCTTCCTTCCTCAGGGTTATTAGAATTTAATGTTGTAAGGTTTAAATCCATCATACCTGATATTCCACATCTCTCTCTTTGATAACAAGTGGTAAACTGGCTGTTGATGCCAAATCCACATTACTTAAAGAGGTTGGGAGGCCTTCAATATTGGATTTCCTACAAGGCACAAATACAAAATGTATTAATAATTGATTGAATTGACCAACTGATTGTATGGTGTTTAATGCTGTTCTCAACATTATTTCAGTTATATCACGGAGGTCAGTGCACCTATCCATCCTTTCCTGGAGTTTCTACTACCAGAACTCTGCACAATATTCTTTCCAAGCCACCGACTGCTTTCCCACATAACCATTGTCTAAACAATGGTCAGCAGTAAGAGAGAAATGAATCCTGTCGCAGTGACTATCATCGATCCTCAGTAAGAAATTGGGCAAGCCGGGGATCGAACTAGCGACCCCCTGTTCTCAAGTAGTATATGCTACTAACTGAGCTAGCTGGACTCAGCACAGAATGCAATTAACTTACAGCACATTGATTTCTCTATGCCAAGCCATTTTATGATAGAAAATCAATTCTTTACCAAACAACAATATTTCAGACTGGTCCAAATTGGAGGCATTTGCAGACACCAAAATAAATGTGATTGAAAAATTGAAATTTGTTTTGTGAAGGGTAGAAAACATTGTGGGAAAAGAAGAAAACGCTGGTTACCAGCATTTTCTCCTTTTCCCACAAGGTTTTCGAAAGGCGTCTTTCTTTGGGTCGTTAAAAGTCGGGATTGTGTGGTAAAGGGTTAAATCAATGAAATATCATAAATTCTTACTCATCTTCTAGCAATGGATAGTAGGCCTTTTCATCTATTTCAGATAATCTCTGAAACATAAAGTAGAAGTTCACTGAAACCTTGGTTGTGTGGTATAGCTCTGTCTTCCAGTTTCAAGTACAAACATGACAACAATAATAGTCTTGAAATTACTTACATAAAATTTCAGGATCTGATTTTTAATGTCAACAATTCTGTGAAATGAAATAGATCCCATGAGCAAAAGGTTCAGACGAGGGAGGTGTATGTGAGATGAAATTCTACAGTCATTATTTCTTAGCTAAACCGTATAATGTGGGTACTCATTACAATTTGCCTCGTAGAGAGAATTCTAGTGAAGTACCCACACCATGGGCTTTGGAGGAGAATTAAAATGATATTCTTTGAACCCAAAAATACTCCCCTTATTTGTACCTCTACTCTTAAGTCTTTATCACACAATCCCCTGTTTTAGAGACCCTAATGAAGAAGGCTTTTGAAACATTACCAGCATTTTCTCCTTTTTCCACAATGTTTTCTATCCTATCAAAGACAAATCCCATATGAGCCTTATTTGATTTGTTATGTGCAAATGCTTTCAATTTAGCCATCTGGCTACCAAGGGCTGTAATTTACAAACTTGATGAAGGCCATTTACTGATTTAGATAACACCATATTCCCTTATCACAGCTCTAGCACCTAAAATAACTAAAAACAAGATTTTATCTGAGTAAGTAGTGAAAAACTAGAAGGCCCTGAAGGGCCTGAATATGCTCTACTTTCAGGGAATTAAATCTTGCTTTTATGCTAGCATACATTATGAATTCATGATGCAAAAAGACAAATTTTCAACAAAAAAAAATGGCTACTTTTCCCACATTGTTTCTTGGATTTTTTTTCAAAATCAATAGGATTCAAGCTGTTGATGAGACAAAACAACTGGGTGAATTTCACAAAAATCTGATTACAAATGCAGACTTTATCATGTAAACAAGAATTGGAAATTTTCAACATGAAATGGCTACTTTTCCCACATTGTTTCTTCGATTTTTTTTTCAAAATCAATAGGGTTGAAGCTACTGATGAGATAAACAAACTGTGTGATTTTCATGAAAATCTGACCAGAAATACAGACTTTATTGCGTAAACAAGAACAGAAAATTTAAATTTTCAACTTTAAATGGCTACTTTTCCCATACTATTTGTTGGATTTTTTTCAAAGTCGATAGGGTTGAAGCTATTGATGAAATAAACAACCTGTGCAAGTTTCACGAAAATCTGAAGTTATTTGCAGACTTTATCGCGTAAACAAGAACTGGAAATTTTCTACTTGAAATGGCTACTTTTCCCATACTGTTTGTTGGATTTTTTTCAAATTCAATAGGGTTGAAGCTATTGATGAGATAAACAAACTGTGCAAGTTTCATGAAAATCCGGCAACAAATGCAGACTTTATCGCGTAAACAAGAAAAAGACTAACGGACGGACAGACGGACGGACGCACAGACGGACAGACAGACGGACGGATGGACGACGGAAACCCCGCCATGACATAAGCTCTGCTGGCTTTCAGCCAGTAGAGCTAAAAAAACTAATACTTTTGTTGTTGCCGCCAAAGTCCAAAGATGGCCTTTAACTCTTTACCACACAATCGCAAGTTTAACGACCCTGAGGAAACAGCCTTTTGAAAACATTGTGGGAAAAGGAGAAAATGCTGGTTACCAGCATTTTCTCCTTTTACCATAATGTTTTCTACCCTATCGAAGACAAAAATCATCACCTGAGCTACATTTATTGTGTTGTCTGCAAATCCTTTCAATTTGGTGGAGTACAAAAAATTGTCATTTGGTAAAGAGATTAACTAAGATACTGTTTCAAAAATACATGTACAAAACATGTCCCATTTCTTTTTCTCTAATATTTCTTTCAAGTAAAGAAGTATCTGCTATTAAGTGGCAAACAATAAATATATTTTATATTAACCCTTTGCCACACAATCCCGACTTTTAATGACCCTGAGAAAGAAGCCTTTTGAAAACATTGAGGGCAAAGGTGAAAATGCTGGTAACCAGCATTTCCTCCTTTTCCCACAATGTTTTCTACCCTTCCCAGGATAAATATCAATTTTGTTCAATCACATTTATTGTCGTCTGCAAATGTTCTCAATAGCTGGACTAGTCTATAATTTTGTTGTTTGGTAAAGAGTTAAGACATCTTTCATGTGGCATGGTGGCTCAGTGATCCAGGCTCTAACATAAATGCAAAATTTAAATTTTGACGAAGGTCATCACAGACAATATAATATGACGCCACTTTGGCAATATAAAATTCCTAATGCAATAAAACTCTAAAAGCAATACCTGTCTCAGCTGATCTTGAGACAGTAGCACCACAGTGTTATCTAGGAGTTCAGCCTGGTCACGACCTTGACCTAGCACCTCACCATTCTCCAAAGTCAACCTAAATTGAATTGAAAATACATGTACCTGTACTTTTTTCATTTAAGATTTGAAAAAAAAAAAAAAAAAAAAAAAGTACGGTCTAATAATTTCAACCTATTTAATTATATTTTTGTCTTGCAGTTGACAACGTTGGACAGCAATGTGGAAAAAAAATTGCTAACACTGCCACAAGGTTTTCACATGCGTGTTTGCCACATACTTGTTTGAGGAGGTAAGGAGTTAACTCTTTTCCAAATGACAAAATTTTAGACATGTCCAAATTGAATGCCATTGCAGATGACAAATTAACTCTTTACCACACAATCGCGGGTTTTAACTACCCTGACGAAAAAGCCTTTTGAAAACATTGTGGGAATAGGAGAAAATGCTGGTAACCAGCATTTTCTTCCTTTCCCACAATGTTTTCTAACCTTCCCAAAACAAATTTCAATTTTTGAGTCACTTTTATTTTGTCATCTGCAAATGCTTTCAATTTGGACAAGTCTAAAATTTTGTTGTTTGGTAAAGGGTTAAATGTGACTCAAATGACGGGATGTGTCTATAAAAGGGTAGAAAAAATTGTGAGAAAAGGAGAAAATGCTGGTTACCAGCATTTTCTCCTTTCTTCTTAGGTTTTCAAAAGGCTTGTTGTTAAAATATTGTGTGGTAAAAGGTTAAGAGAGAAATTTTCATATAAACCCTGTAGGATCTCTATAGTAGTTTTGATACATTGTATTTCAAACATAGACTCAGAAAAGGCTACTTACACCGGAAGAATTGTCACAGGGGGTTTGACTCTAATAAGCTCTGCCTTCTTTAGTACCGCCTCCAAATCTCCGCCAGCCAATAGCCACAGGTAATAAACTTCCTCCATGGTTCTCTCTGACAAATGGTCTTCATTGTAATCTTTGAAAATACACAAATATTCTTTAGGCATAAATTTGAACTATTTCTGCAAAGCTTAACAAATCACTGTAATTTATAGCCCAACCATTTACAGCTTTTGAAAAAATAGTGGGCAAATGAACAACTGCATGTTTTTCACAATTAACTCTTTACCAAACAGCAAAATTTTAGACAGGACCAAATGGATAGCATTTGCAGACGACATATTAAGTGTAGCTTATATGACGATTTATGTATTCGATAGAGTAGAAAACATTGTGGGAAAAGGAGAAAATGCTGGTTACCTGCATTTTCCCCTTTTCCCACAATGTTTTCAAAAGACTTCTTTCTCAGGGTCGTTAAAAGTCGGGATTGTGTGGTAAAGAGTTAAAAAGCAATACTTTCATTTCCTTTATAATTATGTTCTTATTTAGTGCAATAAGTACAAGTTTGTAGCAGATTTTGGAATTATTCTGAACAGAAATGGTCTGGTGTATAAGTATAAGCTTTTCACTGTCCTATCTACATGCTGTTTCCTCTGTAATATAATGTCAATGTGGTATTATCATTCCATGTGAAATAAACATTACAGTTATACCTTGAAAAGTTGATGAATCCACATGTAATTTTAGGGTCCTTGTAGCTCTCAATGTGACAAAGGAAGTATTTTTAAGGAGAACAGACTGAGATCAGCCTATCTATGTGAGGTCTAATCTTGGTCTAAAGTTTGTTCTATAAATGCAAGAAAGTGTGTTGACAAATCTCTAAACTTCTATTAAACATGTTCTTTTCTGCCTTTGTGGCAAAAACTGTATTAGAAGAGTCAAAGATTTACCCCTTTGGCTTTTTAGCACCACTTCACTTGTATTTTCCAAACAGTGAAGATCCAAGCAAAGAATAAGCAGTCTGATCTTAGCTCTACATATGTCGTATATGGTTTTTGTGAGATATTTTGACCAAAACAAACTTGATATTTAAAAACAGCGTTGATTTTTCTTCATTAAAAATATTCATTTCATTTACTTGGCACTCCGTAGGATTCAATACAAACGGATATATTAAAGTAATGTCTAGTATGTATTTACCTGCCTGTGATTCTTCAAGAGTAGGTAACTCTAGATCTTTACACCGAATCTCTGATGTAAACAGCTGGTATCCATTTTTATAACCATTCTTGGGCTAGACATGTAACACATATATGATACACACACTGGAAAATCTTATTTTGACATCAGATAATTCACGTATATAATGCTAAACTCTTTATCAATTGGCAAAATTTACGACTTGTTCAAATGTTACGCATCTGCAGATAACAAATTAACTGGGGTTAAAATTAATGGATTAATGCTGGTCAAAGATATTTTCTACTTTTCCCAAAATGATTTCAAAATCGTTTTTCCTCACGGTCCTTAACCCTTTACCAGATGAAAAAAATTTATACTAGTCCAAAGGAAAAACTTGCAGACAACAGATTAAATTTGACTAAAATTATGGGTGTTGTCTTCCATTTATTCTGTCGTCTGCAAATGTTTTCATTTTGGACTAGTCTTAAATTTTTTTTCTTTGTTAACTCTTTACCACACAATCCCGACTTTCAACGACCTTGAAAAAGAAGCTTTTGAAAACATTGTGGGAAAAGGAGAAAATGCTGGTAACCAGCATTTTCTCCTTTTCTCACAATATTTTCTAACCTTCCAAAAACAAATTTCAGTTTTTGAGTTACATTTAGTTTATCGTCTGCAGATGCTTTCAATTTGGACTAGTCTAAAGTTTTGTCGTTTGGTAAAGAGTTAAGAGTCAATACATGGACATATGTGTAAAATGAGAAATTGTGAGTAAATAGCTCTTTGTCCGTAAACAGCTCTCAGCTAATGTTTATCTGTTAATCTAGTCCGACGTCTTGGACAAAATTCTAGATATGTCCCTTTTGAAAACATGCAGAAGAAAAATTAAAAATGGCTAAAATGATGGAATTTGTCTTTAAAAGAGAAAAAAGCATTTTAGGAAAAGGAGAAAGAAAGTGCTGGTTACCAGAATGTTCTCCTTTTCCCACAATGCCTTCAAAAGCTTTCTTTCTCAGGGTAACAAAGCCATAAGATTGTTTAGTAAAGGCTGGAAGACGAAACTACTTAGAGAGAGCAAAAAAAGCATTACATGTACCTGTTTGTGTTGAAGGCTGTTAAAAACCTCATGCTGTATTAATTCTGATGGGTTTGGTCTGAAGAAAACAGAGTATCATGATAGTTTTACAATAAGAGGGTGTTTGAAAACTTTAGCCAGTATATCTTCACTGAAACTTATTAGCACTGTCTCATCAGGAAACTCTACTAAGTACCAAGTGAATAAGGTTTTGCAAAGAATATAGGTGACATACTCCTCGAAACCCATAAAACTCCTGTTATCTTGTCACCAAACTGAATAAACTTTTTACCACAAAATTCAGGACTCAACCAAATTGAAAGCATTTGCAGACGACAATTTGAATGTGGCTCAAATGACGGGTTTTTCTTTTGATAGGGTAGGAAACATTGTGGGAAAAGGAGAAAATGCTGGTTACCAGCATTTTCTCCTTTTCTCACAATGTTTTCAAAAGTCCTTTTCCTTGGGGTCGTTAAAAATTGGGATTGACTGGTAGAGGGTTAAAGATTGAAGAGTCTCTATATACAAACATTGTTCATACTTTTGCAATTTATCATAGCAAATACAGTTCTTTCAACATTACAGAGACATTGAGCAAAATTTTGTTTTGTAAGTTTTTTTTTTAAGAAAATCTTAATAAAAGACTGCTAATTTCCATTCGCATGCATAGATAGCTTTACAAAAAAAAAATCGATAGAAATACATGCATAACACACAAGGAATTACCAAATTTTTTGTATATTTAAATGTACAATTTCCTGTTCTATCAATTATTGGTAGTTTTTATTGCAAAACAAGGGACAAATACATATTTAACATAGAAAAATACCAGTTAGCCTGATAGCTCAATTGGCAGCAGTGCTGACTTATTTTGAAGGTCATGCATTTTGAGTTCCACTGTACACAGGTTTTTTTTCAGCATTTTTTTTGTTTTTCCCCAACTAAGAGTAAATTGTAATGCCCTAATAATTTTTCTTTACGAAATATTGACTTTCTCCTCTCAAAAAAATTTTGGTCAAAATCTGGTTTAATGCCCCTTTAACCCTTTACCAAACGATCCAGGGTTTTAACGACCCTCAGGAAAGGAGTCTTTTGAAAACATCATGCATTTTCTCCTTTTCCCACAATGTTTTCATAATGTTTTCTGCCCTTCCAAAGACAAATTCCATCATTTGAGCTACATACGATTTGTCATCTGCAAATACTTTCAATTTTGACAAGTCTGAAGTTTTGTCGTTTGGCAAGGAATTAAAACCCTTACTCAAATGTTAGACTTTTTTCTACCCAAATCCAAAGGTGAAGAACAATGAAAGTGTTTTTTTTTTTAGGATAGCATTTTATCATGGTGAATCAAGGAAAATTCTCACTGGCATTTCAGTACATGTAATTCTGGTAACACAGGCTTTCACCCTTAACTCTTTACCAAACAACAACATTTTAGACGTGTCCAAATTGACAGCTTTTGCACACGACAAAATAAATGTGAATCAAAAATTGAAATTTGTTCTTGGAAGAGTAGAAAACATTGTAGGAAAAGGCTTCTTCTTCAGGGTCGTTAACAGTACGGATTGTGTGGTAAAGGGTTAACTAAATAACAAAATTTTAGAAGTGTCCAAACTCAAAACATCTGCAGACATCAAATAAAATGTGGCTCAAATGGTGAAATTCAGATTTGCAAGGGTAGAAAATAATGTAGGAAAAAGAGAAAATGCTGGTTAGCAGCATTTTCTCCCTTTCCCACAATGTTTTCAGAAGCCTTCTTTCTAAGAGTCCTTAACCCTTTCCCAAACGACAAATTTTGGAATGGTCCAAATTGAAAGAGCTTGCAGACGACAATTTTAAATTTGATGAAAATGACAGAAAGGACTCAAAAAGGGTAGAAAACACTGTGGTGAATGGAGAAATTGCTCATTACGAGCAATTTCTCCTTTTCCCACAGTGTTTTCAAAAGACTTGTACTGCAGACACGTGAAAACCAGGGCTTGTTTGGGAAAGGGTTAATACACAGCATTGTTTGGTAAAAGTTTAAGAAATATTCAGTTATCCAGCCAAAGATTTCATATGAACATCAGCCATACCTTTTTACAGGATCCTTAGATAAGCATTTTCTCAGAAAGTCAACAAATGGTTTGCTTAAAGCCTGGAAAAGAAAATTTTCTCTTTACTATTTCTCTGTTGGTTGCTAGATACATAGCAAAGAAACAAGAAAACTGGGAGTTTTGAAAACACTGGTGATTGTTTTTCCTTTCTTTGACTTGGTAGTGATAATTGCTGAGTTCAACTATTTTTAACAACAAAACAGTTATCCATGTTTCCAATGTGATCTATCGCAGTAAATCAGGGCCTGGGAGAAATGCCTTGCCCAAGAATACTTTCAACAGTACTGGCTCTGTCTTTGATCTAACTCTGGCCACTTGATCATATCTTTAACGCTTTACCAAACAATCGTAACATTTAAACAACCCTGGGGGTGGTCAGATTTTTGAAAAGAAAGTAGGTAGCCAGCATTTTTTCCTTGTCCTAAGAAAAGGTTTTCCAACCTTTCATAGACAAATTCTATCACATAATCAAAACTTGATTTCAGTTCTGCAACATTAAATGCTTTCAATATACAGTAGACCAGTCTCACATTCTGGATTAGATTTGGTTGATTGAATGGTGTTTTATGTCACTTCCAACATTATTTCAGTCATATCACAGTGACAGGTAACATATTGATATATATCCTGGAATTCACAAGAACTAGTCTAGGGCTCTGAAGTGTCTTGTCTAAAGACACTTCCATGAAACACCCAGTGCACCAAGTTAGACTCAAACCCGGGGCCTTCAGGTTACGAGTCCTACACTTCACCAATGGGCCACAGAGGACCATTGAATTAAAGTTCAAGGACATCACATTGCAGGATATCTACAGATACATAATGTAACCATACCTCTGCACTCTCCTGGCATTTCAGCTCCTGGACAAGATAATCAAAGGCATCTACATCTACAATGCACAAATTCAATTTTTTCACTTTTATCAATTTTATCTGTAACCCAAACTCTTTAACATAAAATTGAATTTCAGACTTGTCCAAACTGAAAGCATTTGCAGACAACCAATTCAAATGATTGGATTTATCTTTCAAAGGTTTGGAAATATTGTCAGAAAAGGAGAAAATGCTGGTTACCATAATTTTCTACTTTTTCCACAATGTTTTCAAAAGTTTTCTGTCTTGGGATTGTTAAAACTAGAGATTGTGTGGTAAAGGGCTACACTGCTAAATAAATCAAAAATGGAAATTGATAGTGTTGGCAAAAAGACCTGAATATTGCAACTTTGAAGCTGTTTTGGTCCTTCCATCTCATGAGGTATTGATTAATCAGACGGCATGTTTGTACAGTCTTATCCTAATCTACACCGTCTAAAAAGCAAACAAGTTGTTCACAGTGCTCTCAGTATTAAGCAAACTTATGCAAGTTATATGACTTTAGTCTATACTTTCTGTAATGGTAACAAGAGGGCCATGATGGCCCTGGAGTCGCTCACCTGGGCCTTTTGACCAAGCACAACCAATTTCCAACGTCTTGTGAGATATATGTATTACCAAACAATAAAATTTTAAACTCATCAGTCTGAACCTTCTGCATAAAACAAATAATACGTGGATCAAGCTGTGGGACTGGTCTCTCAAAGGGGTAGAAAACATTGTGAAAAAGGGAAAAAATGCTGGATACCAGCATTTTCTCACTTTCAAAGAGTGTTTTCAAAAGGCTTCTTTCTGAGAGTCATTCATACACTAGGTTTTTCTAAGATTTCACCTAGTGACCTAGTTTTTCAGCCAACATAACACATTTTTTAAACTGGTCCAAGATATCATTAGGACAAACATTCTTACCAAATTTCAAGAGTATTGGACTGAAAATGTGGCCTCTACAGCGTACACAAGTTTTTTCTAAGATCTGACCTAGTGACCTAGATTTTGACCCAACATGACCTATTTTCAAACTCATCCAAGATATTACCAAGGCAAACATTCTGAGCAACTTTAAAAGAGTATTGAACAAAAAATGCGGCCACAACAGTGTACACATGGTTTTTCTAATATTTGACCACGTGACCTAGTTTTTGACCCCAAATGACCCATTTTCAAATGCTACTGAGATATCATCGAGACAAACATTCTGACCAACTTTCAAGAGTATTAGACCGAAAATGTTGCTTCTGGAGCATACACAAGGTTTTTCTAAGATTTGACCTAGTGACCTAGTTTTTCACCCTTCATGACCCATTTTCAAACTAGTCAGAGATATTATCAAGGCAAACATTCTGACCAACTTTCAAGAGTACTGGACAGAAAATATGGCCTCTAGAGCATACACAACGTTTTTCTTAGATTTGGCCTGGTGACCTAGTTTTAGACCCAACATGGCACATTTTCATACTATTTCAAGATATAATCAAGACAAACATTCTAACCATTTTTCAAGAGTATTGGACTGAAAATGTGGCCTCTATAGTGTACAAAAGGTTTTTCTAAGATTTGACCTAGTGACCTAGTTTTTGACCCCACACGACCCAATTTCAAACTCGTCCGAGATTCTATCAAGACAAATATTCTGAGCAAATTTCACAAGTATCTGACTGAAAATGTGGCCTCTACAGCACACACAAGGTTTTTCTAAGATTTGACCTAGTGACCTAGTTTTTGACCCTACATGACCCAATTTTGAACTCGTCCAAGATTTTATCAAGACAAACATTCGGACCAAATTTCACAAGTATCTGACTGAAAATGTGGCATCTAGAGCGTACACAAGGTTTTTCTAAGATTTGACCTAGTGACCTAATTTTTGACCCCACATGACCCAATTTCAAACTCGTCCGAGATTTTATCAAGACAAACATTCTGACCAAGTTTCATGAGGATCGGACTGAAAATGTGGCCTCTACAGCGTACACAAGGTTTTTCTAAGATTTGACCTAGTGACCTAGTTTTTGACCCCACATGACCCAATTTCGAACTCGTCCGAGATTTTATCAAGACAAACATTCTGACCAAGTTTCATGAGGATCGGACTGAAAATGTGGCCTCTAGAGCATACACAAGGTTTTTCTAAGATTTGACCTAGTGACCTAGTTTTTGACCCCACATGACCCAATTTCAAACTCGTCCGAGATTTTATCAAGACAAACATTCTGACCAAGTTTCATGAGGATTGGACTGGAAATGTGGCCTCTAGAGCATACACAAGGTAAAAAGTTGACGACGGACGACGGACACAGCACGATCACAATAGCTCACCATGAGCACTTCGTGCTCAGGTGAGCTAAAAACTAAAACTGTTCCTTAACTCTTTACCACACAATCCCAAGTTTTAATGACCCTGAGGAAGAGGCCTTTTGAAAACACTGTGCAAAACAAAAAAAGGAGAAAATGCTGCTTCTCAGCATTTTCTCCTTTTCCCACAATGTTTTCTAATCTACCAAAGACAAATTTCGCCAGTAAAGCCACATCTAAATTGTCGTCTGCATGTGCTTTGAATTTGGGCAAATCTAAATTTTTGTCGTGTGGTAAAGAGTTAAACCCTTAGGCTTACTTGGACTTAGGGTTTATTACCAATGGTTTCCGTGCTTTCACATTCTTTTTTTGAGCTACATTTAGTTTGTCATCTGCATAACATTACGCTATCAATTCAGAACAGTCTAAAATTTCATTGTCAAATAAAAGGTTAACAGGATAGATACATACATGGATAAACTTTTGTTAGACTCTTAACAGACGGCAATTTTTTAGACTTGTCCACGTTGGAAACATTTGCAGACAACAAATTAAATGTGGCCCAAATGATGAGATTTGGCTTAGAAAGAGTAAAAAACATTTTAGAAAAAAGGACGATTTCTGGCTACCTGCATTTTCTCCTTTTCCCAAATATGTTACTTTTCATAATTTAAGCCACACTTGATTTGTCATCTGCAAATGCTTTTGATGTGAACAAGTCTAAAATTTTGTTGTCTGGTAATGTGTTGACTATGCTGAAATTATTGCATGTTTGTATGACACATTAATTCACCATACCTGTATTTAGCAGGCCCACAATGCATCTCACAATCTGCCTGGTGTTATAATTTGGCCACAAAGTGTTACCCTGAATGTCAATAAGATTTTTGTGGTAAATACATGTACATCACTGATGGAAACAAATTTGCAGCAGAGGACTTTGAAAAAAAAAATCTCTGTAGAATATGGTTACATCAGTGTAAGTCAAATAAATGAATAAATTGTATGAAATTTTGTGGAAAATATGATAATTTTTTGGCCACAGTTTTCAAATTCTCCCTTTGCCACAATATTTTCATAAAGTGGCCTGATGTAAGACATAAAAGTTGTTTACCAATGTACCTCTTTCCAGATGACAAAATTTTAAACCGGTCCAAATTCAAAGCATTTGCAGATAACAAATTAAATGTGGCTCATATGTTTGGATTTGTTCCTGAAAGGTTAGAAAACATTGTGGGAAAAGTAGAAAATGCTGGTTACCAGCATTTTCTACTTTTCCCACAATGTTTTCAAAAGCCTAATTTCCCAGGGGTGTTATAATTTGACATTTCGTTTCACTCTCATAGATTTAACACATTTGCAAACGGATTTAGAAACTGTTGTGACAACTTTTTATAAATTGCTCCATCTGCTAGACTGATTTCTTGACTGGGTTCTAATCTATGGTTTTATTTTTCATATTTTCTAATGCTTTTTCACACAGTGTGTCTCAAAGAAGCATATAAAAATGGGTATTTTCAGTCAACAAGAAACATTTTAATAGTGAAAAGTTCTGATTTTCTTGGCGAAAATTTCTCACAAAGTGTTGGACAGTATTGATCCAAGATTGAATGGTATTTTACAACCAGTCTGATCAAGATCTTTGCAAAAGTATCTTAGGAACCTGGCATTCAAAGCATAATTTACAGCATGTAGAAATAACATTATATCTTTTAAACTGCACAGAATAAAGGATTGGACTTTTTGTCTTTTCATCTTATCCTGAGTAGAAAGACAAGACACCTTAACCCTTTACCAAGCAATCCCGAGTTTTAACGACTAAGAGAAAGAATCACTTTTGAAAACATTGTAGGAAAAGGAGAAAATGCTAGTAACCAGCATTTTCTCCTTTTCCCACAATGTTTTTTACGCGATCAAAGACAGAAATCATCATTTGAGCAACACCTAATTTGTCGTCTGCAACTGCTTTCAATTTGAACCAGTCTAAAACTTTGTTGTTTGGTAAAGAGTTAATATAAACATAATAATGTAGATCAAACTACTAGTTTCTCACCGACAGCAATTCCAGTAAAATACACCCCAAGCACCAAACATCAACTTTTGGACTAGAAGCTGGCAATGTAGATGACTCTGTCTCTTCATCTACCTTGACTGGTCCATAGCAAAATACTTCTGGAGCTGTGTACCTTTGCAGTCTGCAACAGATAACCCATAAACTGTTAGCGGTTGAATCTTGAGTAACCCTTTACCAGATGACAAAATTTTAGCCTTTTCCAAATTGAAAGCATTTGCAGACAACAATTTCGATGTGGCTCAAATGGTGCAATTTTTCTTTGATAGGATAGAAAACATTGTGGGAAAAGGAACCAGCATTTTCTCCTTTTCCCACAATGTTTTCAAAAGGCTTCTTTCCCAGGGGCGTTAAAAGGCGGCATTGTGCGGTAAAGTGGTAAACATGGGATAAACAATAGGCCAACCCAACATGTGATAGTAGCTGTTCTATGCAACATGCACTAAACACAAAGTGTCAAAAAGCAGACCTTATATTTATGTAAGAAATAAAATCTTTCATCAAATACAAGGTGTTTCTGTCAAGAATCAGAATTAACTATTCTAAACAGTAATATATGTTGAACATTTACATAAGACAAAGTTTTAGACTTGCCTAAATTGAAATCTTTTGCAGACAACAAAGTAATGTGGTTGAAAAATAGAATTTGTTTTTGGAAGAGTAGTAAACATTGTGGGAAAAGGAGAAAATACTGGTTACTAGCATTTTCTCCTTTTCCCACAATTCTTTCTGATGGCAAGTATGGGTGTATTTGCAATAGACTTCCATCGTTTCAAAGAAGTTTATGCATTATGAGAGGTCAGAGAGGTCGAATACACCTGGTTCAAATACCAGGAAGTTGGACCCAAATAAAATTGCAAGACGTATGAAATTATAATTTCAAGTACACTTTAACTCTTAAAGATCCCGCACAATTTAGATTTAGGTACCTCCATGCTCTGGTCATTTTGTTATATATTGGACTTCACTTCTTATAGCATTTTACTCAAACAAAAAAAACAAGTAATTATTACCCTATGGGAAATCTAACACTGGCTCCACAATCTGTCATGTGATACATCCCATACATAGAAAGTTTTGCATGACCCTAGAGGTAAAAAAAAGTAGCCAGATGAGATTTTTGTCTTGATGCAGACTTATTTTGGAGACACTGTTGCAAAAGAAGTTTTTGCTAGTAAGGAGCAATTCATCATTCTGCCACAATAATTTTACATGAATTCAATATCAATTTATGATATTCATTCATATTTTACATGGATGTTTCAAAGAGAAAATGAATATTTTTTTTGTATAGTACATGTACTGCATTCCCCTTTCACATGTAAGAAATCCAGATGGAAATTTCAATACATGCACATATAACAGACAATCACTACATTTGCAAGTACAAACAACAAGAAAAGTAATCTCAAAAAGATCATACATGTCATGGTGACATCTTTTTCTGTTCATTCTAAAAACTTTGAAATTAACCCTTAACACTTAATGCCGCATTTTATCAACCCCTGGAAAGAAGCCTTTTGAAAACATTGTGGGAAAAGGAGAAACTGCTGGTAACCAGCATTTTCTCCTTTTCTCACAATGTTTTCTACCCTATCAAAGAAAAATTGCACCATTTGAGCCAAACTGAAATTGTCATCTGCAGCTGCTTTCAATTTGTACAAGGCTAAAATTTTGTTGTCTGGTAAAGGGTTAAAGAAAAAATTCTGAGGCCAAAAGTTCATACTCCCATTTGGCTACACTGAATGAGAGAATCTCTGATGGTTCAGTAGTTAACTCTATCAGACACAAAATTTTAGACTCATCCAATTTGAAAGCATTTGCAGATGACAAATTAAATATGGTTCAAATGATGGGAATTGTTCTTGACAGTGTTGGAAACATAGTGGGAAAAGCAGAAAATTTTGGTTTATCAGCATTTTTCTCCTTTTCCCAGAATTTTTTCAAAAGCTTTATTCTCTGGGGTGTTAAAACAGGATATGGTGTAGTAAAGGGTTACAGCCTTGTATTTGTTTTCAGTAAACCTTAGTGTGATCCCCTTTGGTCACATAGGTCATATGGGAGTGTCCTTGGGCAAGACACAGCAAGACACAGCAAAGCCATGGCCTAGTTCTGGTGAACCAAAGGAAAGATATGTAAATATATATGTGAGCTATTGCCGTATTATGACAAATACAGCAACTGTGGAAAGCAGGGAAAACTCCATTCACAGTCAACTGACAAACAAGATAAAACATTTTGAACACTAAAAACAGTCCATTTTATAATTCATCAGATCATCTGAGAAAACATTCAGATTTTACCTCTGAATCTAGAAGTATATTTTCTGGTCGCATATTCCTGTGTGTTATTCCATGACTATTTAGATACTTCAGGCCTTCAAGAACCTCAAAGGCAATCTCCATCAATTCTGTTTCACTAGAAAAAAAATAAGAAGAAGAAAAAATGTAAGATAACTGTAAAAGTGGCAAAAGGGTACTATTTGGATTTTAAACCCTTTAACAAATAGTCCTGTTTTAAAAACAATGCTACCAGAATTTTTTCCTTTTCACATAATGCTCTCTACCCTATCAGAGAACTACCGCTCATTTGGTTCAATTTCAAATATGTCTACTGTAGTTATTTTCAATTAAGAAGCGTCAACACTTTATTGTTTGGGAAATGATTAACTCTTTAGCAAATGACAAAGTTTAGACTGGTCCAAATTGAAAGCTTCTACAGATGACAAAATACATGTAACTCAAAAATCGAAATTTGTTTTGGGAGGAGTAGAAAACATTGTGGGAAAAGGAGAAAATGCTGATTACCAGTATTTTCTCCTTTTCAAACAATATTTTCAAAAAGCTTTTTGCTCAGGATCAATAAAACACATGACTGTGTGGTAATAGAGTTAAAAAGAGTCACTGCTTTATTGTTTGAGAAATGGTTAAAAGTTGTCTTAATAATAAATGGGTGTATTTAAGAGTCTAGAGGAAAGGTACCTGCTATTTGAATTTTGTTTAATTAATTTAAGATAATCAAGCAACAGTTGAAAATGAGTGTATAGGTCAGTTTATCCACAAATAGTTGGTCTCTATCTGTATAAATAAGTATAATAGCTGCATTTTCTCCTTTTCTCAAAATGTTTTCTACTCTTTATAATGAAAGTCCCATCCCTTGTACCACATCAAATTTGTTGTCTGCAAATGCTTTCAATTTGGACAAGTCTAAATATTGTTGTTTGGTAAAGAGTAAAGCATACATAAAACACATGGATAATTTAAACTTACTTTTTGTACTTTCCAGTTTTCAGAGCCACTGATAAATTATCTGTGTAATGTTCTTGAACCACAATTAATCTCTCTGAAGATACAATACAGAAATGTAATAGAAATCTAGTCTGCTTTTGAAGGTGAACTCTGTACCAGATGACAAAATTGTAGCCTTGTCCAAATTGAAAGGATTTGCAGATGAAAACTTAAATATTACTCAAAACATAAAAATTGTCTTTCATAGAGTAGAAAACATTGTGGCAAAAGGAGAAAATGCTGGTTACCAGCATTTTCTCCTTTTCCAACAATGTTTTCAAAAGCTGTCTTTCTCAGGGTTGGTCAAAGCTGACATTGTGCAGTAAAGGGTTAACCTTTGGACAGTGCAGTAAAGTAAAATAAATCCCTGGAAAGCATGGACAGGTACACTGGCCACCACAACGTTAACTGAAATAATGCAGAAAATGGTGTTTGACCCTGTGTCACAGAATCCTGAAATTAACCTAAGGAAAGGCGGCTTCAGAAACTATAGTGGTAAAAAGGAGAAAAAGCTGGTAAATAACAAGCATTTTCTGCCTTTCCCACAATTTTTTTTCTACTATTTTAAAGACAGAAATCATCTTTTAAAGGAGGAAATGCTTGTTACCCACATTTTCTCCTTTTCCCACAATGTTTTTGAAAGGGATCGTCCTCGGAGGTCATTAAAACTTAAGATTGTGTGGTGAAGGGTTAATATCATGCAGAAAGTGAATGAAATGGAAATTTTAAGTCTCAAGAAAAAGCTGCAACTGAGCCTGCTGAAAAAGCCCAATTATTGTAAATCTAAGGCTGTTTTTGCAAAAATATTTCTCTAGTATCAGACAGTATAGCTACAAGACTAGACTACTTGTTCCAGTCAGTCTGATCCTCATCTACACAGAAAAGATTAGAGATTTCCACTTAACTACTCGTATTTCATGATATCAAATACAAACTGTGTGTTTCAGGAACTTTGAACTCAAAATTTACTTTTAATTTTCAATATTAGTATCCCAGAAGGTGAATAAACTAAAAAATATATTGCTAAACCTGAAATATTCTTTGTCAGAACTGCTTAACACTTTGCCACACAACCCCATGTTTTAGCAATGCTATGGGAGAAGCCTCTTGAAAACATTGTGGGAAAAGGAGAAGATACTGGTAACCAGCATCTTCTCCTTTTCCCATAATGTTTTCTACCCTTCCCAAAACATATTTTAATTGTTTAGTCACATCTATTCTGTTGTCTGCAAATGCTTTCAATTTGGACATGTCTAAAATTTTGTCTTTTGGTAAAGAGTTAATGCAAGATCCAACCCAAATGTGAAGACAAGAAATTATCTGTGCCTCACAATAATGTGTTAAAAGTATGAGCAGAGAAAAAATATTTTTCTCCACAATAAGGGAGTAATGATTTGAACAAGCATCTGTAAGAAATGTAATAATTTTGTAGATATAGAATAAAATATTACCATGCTTTCCTCTAACACAGTCCAAATATTTACAAACATGGGGATGGTTTAATTTCTTCAACAACTGAAACTTTCCAATAACTTTGATGGAGTTTGGTGTGAGAGGGAGCCCGTTTGCTCCACACTTATCATTGGCATGGCTTGCAGCAAAGAAAGTTGATACACCAAAGTTAGCTTTTCCAAGAGCCATCTCTTTCCGTCCTTCGATATTGATCAATTCAGTTTCACATTATGATTTGGCTGCAAAAGAAAATGAATTTTATCAGCTACAACTATCTACAAAACTTACATAGTCTTAATTTCACATGTGATCCATCTGGTACATGTATTACTTTGAGTTGGTCCCCAACTCTATCACATAGATATAACTTTATCATATGCTGCAGACACAAATGCCAACCACTATGTTTTCAACCCTTTTTCACACAATTTCAAAGTAAGATGGAGGATCCAGTAAACTATCCTGTGGGGTCCAGTAAACCGCCCTAGTCTTCATTCATTGTATCAGTTGTGTAAGTTTATCAGCAGGCTCGAGCAAAAACGTTTTGGTCCAAAATTGCATATCTTACCCATTTGCACAGTTATATTAGTAACTACTTCATAGTGTTTTTAAAATAAAGTAAGATGGGGGATCCAGAATACAGCCGTAATCTTTATTCATTGTCTTTGTTGAGAAAGTTTGTCAGCAGGCTCGAGCATCAACATTTGGGTTCAAAATTGCACATCTTTACCACTTAGCACTGATTAAGTTATATTAGTGCCTACTTCATCATGTTTAAAA
This sequence comes from Tridacna gigas, assembly GCA_945859785.2. NCBI lineage: Eukaryota > Metazoa > Mollusca > Bivalvia > Cardiida > Cardiidae > Tridacna > Tridacna gigas. The sequence continues at coordinate 50,721,828 of OX244034.2, read as the reverse complement.
AAGAAAGTAAGATGGGGGATTCAGTAAACCGTCCAGTCTTAAAAGGAGAAAATTAGTTTAATTCGTAGTATACAAATGCTTTCAACAAGTGTAAGTCTGAAACTGTCGTCTGGTAAAGGTTGAAAATACTAAGGGGATGTCCTCCATGCCTCAGACATTCCATTTGCAAATAGATAATCCTGGTTCAATCTCTGCTGAGAGGTGGTCATGTGAGGGTGTCTTTCAGCAAGGAGCGTCACAAGCCTACTCAAGTGCAAGTCAAACTCAAAAATTTAAAATGGAGTGAGTGAATGACTGAAATATTGTTGAAAGTGGCATGAAATGCCACTCAAAGAAATAAGAATAAAGGCACTGATAATTTTTCTTGGATCAACAGCTAGTAAATATGCGACAACTGAATCTGTAAATCTTCATCAGTTTGTGTTCTTATAACTAAAGGACTGCAATTGTCTCTAAGAGATAACGCGGCCACATTAGGGAGGTAATTGACTAATTCTTGGCAATACTAATTTTGACATTTTTTTTTTTTGATAAATCTGTGTCTTTAAATTGAATGCCGCCTATTAATCAAGAGTGTCAATTTTTCATGTGTTTCATAAAGAATGTATAATGATGTTGACATGGTATGGCACGCGAAAAAAAGTACGTTTTAATTAATTAAATTATAATCATAAGGAATGCACTACTTACTTCCATCGCTTTCCCTGACCTTTGACCTTACCATGTTTTGAATTCAGTTTCGTATGAGGTGTTATATCGAGACTGAATATAGAATACTGATCAGGAAAGAGAAAAAAAAGTAAAATAAATAGTACTTTTTGTTGTTTAGACTTGTATTATCATCATATTATCTCAATCAGCAGTTAGTTTATCAATAGTAAGAGGTCCGAAATTGCGGTTAAGTTTAATCAATCCATCATGGCGTCTGATCTCCCAACTGAGTTCGATGTGATAGTTTTGGGAAGTGGTACGTTTATAGTCAAGCTTCAAAGTCAAATTTATGCAGTTAGATATTCAAAGCAAATTGTTTCAAGAGGAAATAGAAAATTTCATCAAATGATATGAGCGCAGAGATAAACTGTTTCTTATTTGTCATGTGTTTTCACTGACTGAAATGGAAACTTTCAGTTCGTGTCATGTGGCAGTGAGTCATTTCCTAACTAAGAACTTGACGATGCGATTGTTTGATAACAGTGTTCTGTCGAAAATTATTCAGAAATGGGACAGTTGTCCCTTAAACTTGTAGAAATAGAGTACATTTCAAAATTAGTATGACAATTTCAGTGTTTCTGTTAGCTCATCCCGATTCAAGACAAAATACCCGATCACCCCGACCGATAATTAGAAAACCCCAATTTGGAAAAAATCCGACATAAGGGTAAACCTGAGGTTGACAGGTATATTACATTGTAAGAGTCTAGGTCTAAAACAAAAACACCATCTCTCATTGCGTCCCCAGGACGCAGACGAAAATGAGTAAAAACATTAAGTTAATCAGTGACATAAACAATGAAAAAATACGATGTTTTAAACTCTTACTGCACAAATTGACCACTGGAATTCCAATTTATCTAAAAATAAATCGACTCAAACGTGATCGTAGTTTTATTTAAATCAATGACGTAGCAATATTCGACTGGTTATCGGCGATAGAGTAATATATAGTAATATACAGCGCACTGAACGGAGGTACCTACAGTTGCCCAGCGTTACCGATGCTGACGTTTGCTTCCAGAATTTTTGTCGTTTGAAGATTGCCTCCAGATTTGTTTTTCTGAGAAGTGCATTTTTTTTCTTTATGCTTTTGAGATATTTTTACTGATGATTTATGCAGACAAAAATGATACTCAGAAGAAACTCAGTGGGACTCAACTTTTTTTTTTTCAAACAGTATATATGACAGCTTGTCTTTTAGATAATGCTTTACCAGCCAGATTATAAGGTGTTTATTGGAGACACCTGTTTGCGGTTATTGAGTACCAAGAGAATGAATAATGTCAGGATAAAATGTGGTACTCTGTAGTCTATATTTAAAGCTAAATATTAGGGATACAATATAAAATGCCAGAATATCTTTAGAAAACAAGTCAAAATTATATGATGTACTTACACAACAGTGAAAACACAATGGACAAAGTTACATTTGATAAAAAACGTGACAGTGCTTTTTTAGCTCCACTGGCCGAAGGCCAGCGGGCTTATGTCATGGCCCGGTGTCCGTCGTGCGTCCGTGCGTCCGTCCGGTCGTCCGTCCGTCCGTCCGTCTGTTAACTTTTATTTCAAACATCTTCTTCTCTGAAACTACCCATCCGATTTTCACGAAACTTCACAGAAATGATCCTGACATGGTCCTCTTCAGAATTTCTTGAAAGAATTTGATTCCTTCAAAAACTCTGGTTGCCATGGCAACAAAACTGAAAAATATTGGAAATCTTTAAAAATCTTCTTGTCTGAAACCATAAGGCATAGGGCTACCAAATTTGGCATGTAGCTTTATGTAGTAGACCTCTATCAAGTTTCTTCAAATTATAGCCCTGGGGTCAAAATTGGCTCTGCCCCAGGGGTCACAAGTTTTACATAGGCTTATATAGAGAAAACTTTAAAAATCTTCTTGTCTGAAACCATAAGGCATAGGGCTACCAAATTTGGCATGTAGCTTTATGTAGTAGACCTCTATCATGTTTCTTGAAATTATAGCCCTGGGGTCAAAATTGGCTCTGCCCCAGGGGTCACAAGTTTTACATAGGCTTATATAGAGAAAACTTTAAAAATCTTCTTGTCTGAAACCATAAGGCATAGGGCTACCAAATTTGGCATGTAGCTTTATGTAGTAGACCTCTATCATGTTTCTTGAAATTATAGCCCTGGGGTCAAAATTGGCTCTTCCCCAGGGGTCACAAGTTTTATACATAGGCTTATATAGAGAAAACTTTAAATATCTTCTTGTCTGAAACCATAAGGCCTAGAGCTACCAAATTTGGCATTTAGCTTGATCTAGTTGGAGTCTACCAAAAGTGTCCAAAGTATAGTCCTGGGGTCAATTTGGCCTCATACTTGGGGGGGGGGGGGTCACAAGATTTACATAGGCTTACATAGGGAAAACTTTTAAATCTTGGTGTACATAGCCATAAGGCTTAGGCTACCACATTTTGCATATAATTATAGCATTATTTAGTGGACAGTTACAAAGAGGGCCCAAGTTACAGCTCTAGGATCAAGTTTGGCCCTGCACCAGGGATCACAAGTTTTACATGGGTTTATGGAGTGAAAAGTTCAGAAACCATCTTGTTACCAGCCATAAGGCCAAGAACTCCCACATTTGGCATGTTATTCTTCTAATACAATATTCCCCATTTAGTCAGACTGTAGCCATGAGGTCAAAGTTTTATAAGGGCTTATATAGTGAAGACTTTTCTTCGTGGTTTATATTTATAAGCCAGTGGAGCGATACAGGGCCATCATGGCCCTCTTGTTACCATAGTCGCTGCTTTCTATATATTTATGACTGAAACGATTGATTTGTTTTTGCTCTAAATATTCACATACATTTGATAAACAATGATATTTGATAAAGAATAAAAAGAAATTAATCATAAACTGGCTTTTTGTTCAATTATTAAGGATATTTGGCCTAGAATGGTTTAAAAATGATTTTAGAGAGACCTTCCGGTACACCTCAAAAAGTCTCCCCCTTGAAACCCCAAATCTCCCCCTTTGAAACTCTCAAAAACTCCCTTTGGTGCTCTAAAAAGTTGGGAAGCATGCTTACATTTGGAACTACCATATATATTACATATTACAATACATTACATATTACACTTAAAAAGATATTGATACATATGCATGTACTATCTAGGATGTATTGACCTGGATTATCAAAAACATAAAATTTGAGCAATGCTCTGGCAAAGGAGGGCTTAATGCATCCCTCTCATCCATTGTACCAAGCAAGTCGTCACATGATTATGGATGCTAAAAATTCATTTAGTCTTCACAACCACCTCAATCATGAATTAGACTTGTCCTTTTGCATGCGGAAAATTTACCTGTAATATAAAGTTTTGACCCAGGTCAGGCTGTGTGAACTGGGCAGGCTGACCTGGGTCAGTATTTTTCGCGGATGCATTAAGCTCCATTTCACAGAGCATGGCTTATTTATAAGTGAGCCATGCTCTGGCAGAATGGGTCTTAATGCATCTCTGTGATATATTATATCAAGCATGTCATCACATAATTGTGGGTACATAAAATCCATTTTGGCATAAACCCGACTGAATCTAGAGGTAGAATGAACACACAGAAAGTTTACAAATAGCAAAGAGTGTGGACATGTGACATGGTCTGGTACTGTTTGCAGATGCATTAAGCCCTCTTTTCACAGAGCATGGCTGTAGTACAACATTTAGAAAATTACAGCTATATAGATACTGGACATGCATATCCCGTAACATTTTCCACATCTTGATTTATATATGAGCCATGCTGTGTGAAAAGGGGTCTTAATTCATCTGCGAAAAGTATCGACCTAGGTCAGCCTGCGCAGTCTGCGCTGACCTGGGCCGAAACTTTTCGCTATTGATCAGTTTTCTGTATGTCCAGGGACCAGTCTATCTCATTATTCAGTAGGTTGTTAGGGATGTATGATACTGTGAAGACTTGCTTGGTATCATGCATCACGGATATGCATTAAGCCCCCTTTTCACTGAGCATGGCTCATATATTTTTCCAAATGGTATATCAGTTTCAGATCAAGCCTAGAACCTATGAAGCATGCTCTGTGAAAAGCCATGCTCTGTGAAAAGGGGCCTAATGCATCTGTGAAAGGTATCGACCCAAGTCGGCCTGTGCAGTCTGCCCAGGCTGACCTGGGCTGAAACTTTTCGCTATTGGTCAGTTTTCTTAATGTCCAAGGATTAGTCTACCTCATGATTAAATTGGGAAAAAAAAAGTGGCTATTGGATAAGAAAAAAAAATTCAAGAAAATAAATTTGCCAATTTTTCTGTATTTGCTTTTTCCCCTTGAGAAGCACAAGGACACTTACGAGAGACACTTTTTAAGTTCGTAGAGTAATCCTATAACTTTTTAACGCGATTATGAAGTTGCACGATTTTTTACACAGAACTTGTGTAATCATTCCTCTCTCGAACGGTGTCACAGTATGCGGCGCACGAGGTCCACGTGCGCGCTGCGCTGGGTATTTTCAACATGTGGTTTTATACACTATAGTAAAATATAGCATTCAATATGGATGGAAAAATCTCTGAACAGAGGGTATATTGTAAGTTTCGAGCACGGCTCGGGTTTCCACCAACAGAAATTCATGCTGATTTGCAAAAAGTTTATGGGAATGGTGCTTTAAAATATGCTACAGTTTGCAAGTGGGTACGTCGTTTTAATGATGGTTGGGAGTCAATTGAAAATGACCCTCGGGTGGGTAGGCCGGTTTCCGTTCTGACAGAAAAGAACGTTGCTACTGTGAAAACGTTAACTGAGGAAGACGCACGTTATACCGTACAAGAGATAGAAGAATTAAGTGGCATTCATTCGTCAAGTGTTTTGAAGATCTTACGTGAACGACTTGGGCTACATAAGATCTGCGCGAGCTGGGTGCCCCATTTGCTCACTGACGAGCAGAAACAAAGTCGGGTTAGACTTGCATCGCAAGTTATAGAAAAATATGATAAATGTGACCCACGTCGTTTGGAAGAGATAGTTACAGGTGATGAAACCTGGATCTATCATTTTCAACCCGATTCTAAGGCTAAAAATAAGGTTTGGGTTTCATCTGAGGGCGACAGACCTGTCATTGCGCGCCGTTGCAAAACATCAAATCGCATGTTGTATGCGATATTCTTTGATTCGAAAGGTCCAGTCCTTCAAATTCCAGTCCCGAAAGGTAGTTCTGTCACTGGAAAGTTTTACAGAGAAAGTGTTCTTACTCAACTTGTTGATTTCTATCAGAAACGCAGACCGCGCACCGGTGTCCGCAGCATCAAATTACTCCATGATAACGCACCAGCCCATAAATCCGCTACGGTACAGGAATATCTGAAAGAATCTGGGCTCGATGTCTTAGATCATCCCCCATACAGCCCTGACCTGTCCCCCTGTGACTTTTGGTGGTTCCCAAGACTAAAGGAAATGCTGGCAGGGCACCGTTTTGAATCCCGTTGTGGTATAGGCAGTGCGGTCTACCAGTGTCTGCAACATATACCTAAAGAGGACTACCGGGCGGCGTTCCGGAAATGGGTAGATCGGTGTAAAATGTGTGTGGAGGCAGACGGGGCATATTTCGAAGGTCTTAGATAAATAAAATTTTGATATTTCAAGCGGTTTTAAAAAGACCGCCCTACTTTACGAACTTAAAAAGTGTCCCTTGTAACAAAGGCATTCAATACCAGTGTGACTTATAGTTAATCTTTTTTATCAGTGTTTGTAGGAATGTTTGTGAGGCAACTGAATGAAAACAATGCTGTTACAAGTATTATTAATGTACTTAAATATTTCATCATAGGTATGCCAGAGAGTATTGTTGCAGCTGCGTTTTCTAGGATAGGACAAACAGTACTACATATAGACAGGTAAGATTATTTCTTGTTCCCAAATTTATTTTAGTGGTGTTTCTGCAGCGTAGCCTAGGGTAAGGAGAGTATTTTGAGTTACAAAGAGTGATATTGTTCTAATTCTATACTAAATTCCTAATTATGTCTCATCAAGACAGTTCTAATGAGTATTGACAATGTAGGTACATGTATAAGGAAAGAATGATTTTCGAATACAAGAACGCCTACTCATCTAGATCCCTTGTTTTGTCCAGATCTATAGACTTTCTTTCAGCTATTCATATAGTTGTAAACAACTTATGAATGACAATCACTCTATAACCTAGAAACATAGTCTGTATTTTTAATGCTTCAATAAGAAGTTGAGTTTGGAAAATAAAGTCCACACTGACAGTGTCAGTGTCCCATAATTCCGACAACACATACATTCTGGAAAGAACACCTGGGCCCGTATTCACAAACCATTCTAAATTTCATTCTAAGTCTAATTCTAGATTTAGAAAGAAATACAACTTATTACAGGCTAAACCAATTCTCTCATTGGCTGAACCAATTGGTTTAGCCATCAGAAGTTACGATACTTTCAAATTTAGAAAATTCTTGAGACTGAGAATGTTCTTAAGAATGGGTGGTGAATATGGACCCTGAACTTTAACACTTTATGGAGTGCAATTTTCAAAAGTTTGCTAAAAAAATGATTTGGCTTGGAGACACCAGCCCTTTCAGTCCGTGTTAAGCCGTAGAATACCTACATGCATGTACAGTAATGGTTTACCTACATTTATATCATTTTCTTAGTCCTTTATGCAGTTGGAGATGTAAATTTCTGAGATATAGACTATTTTTCAGCTTAACCCCTTCACCAGACGACAAAATTTCAGCCTTGTCCAAATTGTAAGCATTTGCAGACGACAATTTCCGTGTGGCTGAAATGGTGCAATTTTTCTTTGATAGGGTAGAAAACATTGTGGGAAAAGGAGAAAATGCTGGTTACCAGCATTTTCTCCTTTTCCCACAGTGTTTTCAAAAGGCTCCTTTATCAGGGGCATCAAAAGGCGGCATTGTGCGGTAAAGGGTTAAGCATACTTTTACTACAGAGAAAAACAAAGTATTGAAATCATTTTAGGTAAAGGTGCAATTACTTGTTATAAGCAAGTCCTTTTCTTGTGGTGTTCTCGAAAGCTGTTTTGACTTTATAAATGTAAATAGTGCTGTTTGTTTGTAAATGGGTTGGCAAATGAGCATCTGCATTAAATTTGCTTCACTGCGCAGTAAAGAATAAAATGAAAATGATGTATCAAAGAAGATTGTTTGTAATATTAAGTAATACAGCTCTTTTGTCTCTATGAGTTGCAGCATTGTTTAACTCTTTACCACACAAACCTGACTTTAATTGCCCCTGAGAAAAAAGAATTTTGAAAACCTTGTGGGAAAAGGAGAAAATGCTGGTAACCAGCATTTTCTCCTTTTTCTGCAATGTTTTCTACCCTATCAAAGGCAACTTCCATAATTTGAGTCACATTTAATTTGTCCTCTGCAAATGCTTTTAGTTTGGCCAAGTCTTAAATTTAGCCATGTGGTGAAAAGTTAGCTCTTTGCCACACATAATCTTTTTAGACTTGCCCAAATTGAAATATATGTAGATGACAATTGTGGTTCAAATGATAGTGTTCCTGAAAGATTAGACATCATTGTTGGAAAAGGAGAAAAAGCAGATTACAGCATTTTCTCTTTTTCCCACAGCGTTTTCAAAAGCCTACCTCCTTGGGATTGTTTGGAATAATTTTGCAGATGACAGTAATATGTAGTTCATCTTAAAGGGGTTTGTATTCTAAAGGGATGTAAAAGCATGGAATCATTTTGCAAAATGTTAAGGAGGTAGTGAGTTAATATAAACTGACTTAGGTGTTATCTTTCTTCTAGAAATGAATATTATAGTGGAGACTGGGCATCATTCAATCTACAAGGAATTGAAAGTTGGACAAAGCAGCATGAGGTAAATAACAGTTTATTGGTCATGCGAAGTGAATTAAAAATATGCTTGTCATCATCATCATCATTGTAATCATGATCATAATAATTATCAACATAATCATCATCATTGCTATCATGGTTATCATCATAAACATCATCATAATCATTATCATCATCACCACTACTATCATCATAACCATCATTATATAACCACCACCACCACCATCATCATCATTATCATCACCACCACCACCACCATCCTCCTCCTATTTTATGATATAATCTATTATCATCGTGGTTGTTTTAAATCCAATTCAACTTTTTTTTCTTCATCCAAGAACTTCGTAACAGGCTTTTCGACACAATTTGGAGAGATTTAATAACCCTGAAAAAAAGACCTTTTGAAGACATTGTGGGAAAAGGAGAAAATGCTGCTAACCACAATGTTTCCTCCATTTTCAAAAGCAAATCTTACCATTTAAATTACATCAAATGTGTCACCTGCAGTTGCTTTGGATTTAGAGAAGTCTAAAATTTTGATAAAGAGTTAAACAGACTATTCTCTATACTATTATTCTGTATACTACATCATGTCTATGACACACGGGACAAATGTTTGAATAAGAGAAAGGTATATAATTTGAATGATGTGGATGATGTGCTTGAAAATGACTAATTTGCTTGTAGCAAGCCCCTCTCTACTGCAGGGGGCATATAAAAGTCACATGTGTGTAATATTTTGGTTAATCCATCAGCAAACAGATTAGTATTGTGACGACCACAATGGAACAGGCTTTTTACATTGTGGTAACCAGCATTTTCTCCTTTTCCCACAATGTTTTATACCCTTCCAAAGACAGTTTTTAATGTTTGAGCCACATCTGCCTTCTGCAAATGGTTTGAACTTAGAAAAGTATCAAATTTTGTCATTTGTTAAGGGTTAACCATTTACCACACAAAAGATTTAAGACTCGTCCAAATTGAAAGCATTTGCAGACGACAATTTCAGTGTGGCTTAAATGATGCGTTTTTTTCTTTGATAGGGTAGAAAACATTGTTGGAAAAGGAGAAAATGCTGGTTACCAGCATTTTCTTCTTTTGCCACAATGTTTTCAAAAGGCTTCTTCCCCAGAGTCGTTAAAAGTCGGGATTGTGTGGCAAAGGCTAGAGTCATGTGTGTACTATTTAGTTAACATTTAACCAACAACAAAATTTTAGGCGAATCTGAATTGACCGCATTAGCTGATGACATTGCATGATGTGATTCAATGATGGGATTTTTCTTTGAAAGAACAGAAAGCATTTTGGAAAAAAGAGAAAATGCCCCTTTTCCCACAGCGTTTCCAAAAGATTTTTTCTGCTCAAGGTTGTTAAAACAGGACTGTTTGGTAAAGAGTTAATCAACCCTTTATCACATGATCCCAAGTTTTAACGACCCTCAGAAGGAAGGCTTTTGAAAGCAATGTGGGAAAAGGAGAAAAAGCTGATAACCAGCATTTTTTCCTTTTCCCACATTGTTGTCTACTTATTCAAGGACAAATACTATCATTTAAAAGGCATATGAATTTTGGACTGTATATTCTTTCAATATTGAGGAATCTAAAATGTTGCCATGTGGTAAAGAGTTAAACCAAGAATAATTCAAAATGAACTTACTTACAGGAGTCTTCAGATTCTGCCTGTGGGATTCAGAGACCTTCTATAGATGAAACAAGTTTGCTTGAGACGGATGAATCACTTATACAGCTTCCTCTAACTAGCTCCAATTTCTCACAGATTAACTTGAAGTTTCACATAGAGTGAGTAATGCTTTCTGCCTTCCTCCTTCAGAGTATTTTCATTCAGACAAGATTTAACCCTTTACCAGACGACAAGATTTTAGCCTTGTCTAAATTGAAAGCATTTGCAGACAACAATTTCAATGTGGCTCAAATGGTGCAACTTTTCTTTGATAGGGTAGAAAACATTGTGGAAAAGGAGAAAATGCTGGTAACCAGCATTTTCTCCTTTTCCCACAATGTTTTCAAAAGGCTTCTTTCTCAGGGGTGTCAAAAGGCGGCATTGTACAGTAAAGGGTTAAAACTTTACTTTTATTTGTGCATCCAGACTTTCTTATCATCAACACAAAATTTGGTACATACACGACAAAAATGTAGACTTGTCCAAATTGAAAGCATTTGCAGACAACAATTTGATTGGGTAGAAAACATAGTTACCAGCATTTTCTCCTTTTCCCACAATGTTTTCAAAAGCCTTCTTCCTTATGGTCGTTAAAACTCAGAATTGTGTGATAAAGAGTTAAAGGTCACTTGTGTTTAGTTATTTTTTTTTTTTGAATCACAAACATCTTTTGTTTTAGATAATTAGTTATACATGTACATTTATAAATAGTATGAATAGTTTTGGAGATATGAAAATAGTAAAAATCGTTCCCTCTTGGAATGGTCTCTTTATTGTTTTTCCTACAATTAACAAAATATGACAAGAGAAAGTTCTTTAAAGTAAAGACCAAGGTGTGAGGATTAATGCTAAAAATATAAAAAAGTTAATACCAATTAACTGATTATACTGATGAGGATTTAGAGTTTACTTGATTGATTTTTCTGTGAGAAAGCAGCCAGTTGCTTGGAAACAGTGTTGGTGAGACACTTGTGAAGAAACTGCAGAAACACATGGATAGCTGCACTGGTCACCATGATGTGAATGAAATAATAGTGGAAACAGTGTTATTCACCAGAAAAATTAATGACATTTGTAGACGGATTTTGTGCAGTGAAAAAAAAAAACAAAAACAACACTGTAAAATCTTTGCAATATGACTGCAATTAGGCCCATGGTATTGATTATAATTAAAGAAAAAACTAACTTAAACTTTTAATATCTTGAATTGATACCCAAAGTTGAACAACCTGTTTTGTTGCCTGTAACACAGGCTTTATGATAAGTATCACATTACCACCAACACACAACTTTTGGCATTTGACAACTTTTGAAAGTGGCAAGAGAAGAAAATACTGATACTGAACATTTACATTGTTTTTTCACAATGTTTTACATGCTTATGTATAAAATCTTTATTATTTATATTGATTTTTCATATTTTACATGAATGTTTTCCAAGTTTTCAAGCAGCAAATTTTTTTTCTGGAGGTAATGAATTAATCACTGTCATTTCATTAGAGAAGGAGAAGATGACACAAATCAACCTGATAATGTTGAAGTCAAAACAGATGTGGGATCTGAGTACCTCAAATCTGAAAACACATCAGCAAATGAAAGTGACAATGCAGAATTAAATCTTGAACCAGTAACTGAATTGATGGTGGCAGAGGGTCCTGAAAATTTAATCAAAACTGAAACTCCTGAAAACAGTGCTTTTGATGATCCAAAAAATTTATTGAATGATGATACTGAAAAGGCAGAAGCAACTGGTGAACAAGTTGAAGTGATTCAAAATGCATGTGATATGGAAGAAGGAAGTGATAGACAAATTGACAAAAAGACAGACTGTGATAATGCAACATGTGATAAGGAGGCAGACAAGGATAGTGAACAGACAGGAAGTGAAAATGAAAGCAGCCAGTTACCAGCTGATGCAATACAGTCAAAGGATACTAAGTCAGCAGAGAACCAGCCCAAAAAATGGACGGCTAAGAGGTTGAAAGCTGAATGGAGAAAGTTTAACTTAGACTTATCTCCAAAGGTATGTAACAAGATATTCTGCATAACTGTACTTTAAATGATTTTACTTTATTTTGTAGTTTTTTGTGAGAAGAGTGAAGGAAATTTAAAACATTCAAATGCTAACTGTTTAGGCTACTTTTAAGTTAAAAAAAAAATGTGTAACAAATTGCACCAATGGAAAAAAATGATGCAAAAGGATAGTCTTAGTTTTCAGCAGTTGGAAAGTGAAAAATATAGTTACAAAGGAGCAATGGTTCTTGACATTAATTGCTCTTTTTCCAGCAGTGTTTTCCACTCTGTCAATTGAAGAGGACCAGAAGTTGCATTTGTGCAGAAATAGGTAATACTTAGTGACACCTGGGTGTGATATCATTGATAAGCAGCAGCATGAATCAAAGGTTAATATGCATGAACACGTATGGAAACAGTATGGTAAAGGAGGAATTACACCTGATGAGCAATATCTACCTTTGTCATATTGTTTTCAAAATCTATTGGCCTTAAGATGAAAACTCTAATTTAACCCTTTACCACACAATCCTGACTTTTAATGACCCAGAAAGAGAAGGCTTTTGAAAACATTGTGAGAAAAGGAGAAAATGCTGGTTTACCAGCATTTTCTCCTTTTCCCACAATGTATTCTACCCTAAAAAAGACAGAAATCATCATTTTAGCTGCATTTAATTTGTCGCCTATAAATGCTTTCAATTTAGACCAGTCTATAATTTTGTGGTTTGATAAAGAATTAACTCTTCACCACACAGTAAATTTTTAGACTGGTCCAAATTGAAAGCATATTCAGATGACAAATTATATCTAAATTAAATGGAAGGTTCTGTTTCTGAAAGGGTAGAAAACATTGTGGGAAAATAAGAAAATGCTGGTTACCAGTATTTTCTCCTATTCTCACAATGTTTTCAAAAGCCCTTTCCATCAGGGTCGTTAAAACATGGGATTGTTTGATAAAGAGTTAAGGGTCTTTTGTCCAGTTAACTGTTCGGCTGCATAGCGTGACTCACTGACCTTTTGTTGACAGTGTAAATCAAGATCAGACTGCACAGAGCATACAGTCTGATCTTGGATCTACACTATCCGCTGAGGACATATTTTTCTCCAAAAAATACATTTAAATAGCATTATTCTGGTTTATTCTAAGGCCTTGAAAGTTTCGTTTCATTTATTTAGCAGGATAAGGGTTAATTTTCTGTTTTCTCTTCACTTTCTGGATTCAGGTTATATATTCAGGAGGAGATATGGTGGAATTACTGATCTCATCAGATATAGCCAAGTATTGTGAGTTTAAAACTGTGACAAGGATATTAACATTGTTAAATGGAGAGCTGGAAAAGGTAGCTGTCAAATGTTTTTTTTTTTAACCAATTTGTAAGATTTTTTTTTTTTGGTTTTATTGCAAGAAAAGAGATACTTAAAAAAAGTCAAGAGGTATAATTAATTGTACAGGTATTAGGTATATGTTTTAAAATTTCCTTTAAATGCTAGACGCAAATCCACAGTAGCTGTTGTAGTTAGGTACTTTTTAAAAATGTTCAGCCAAATACCACAAAAAGATGACTGCAAGACACTGATTTCCAAAGCATTCTGGGAAAGGAGCTATCACTCTGATCAAGCAAATGCCCCTGTTCCAACAATGCTTCTCCAACCAGATGTATTGTTTGATTGGTGTTTTAACACTGTTTTCAACTTTATTGTAGTTATACTGCGTGGCAAGTGCACCTATCCATGCTTTCCTGGAGTTTCTAGTACTAGTAATTCGCATGATGTTCTTTCGAAGTTACTGGCTACTTTACCACTTAACCATTGTTGAAACAATAATCAGCAGTGAGAGAGGAATGAATCTTGTTGCAATGACTGTCATCAGTCCTCAGAAATAAATAGCTGGGCTGAGCTGGGGATTCCAACCAGTGATCCCCTGTTCTGAAGTCCTATATGTTACCAACCGGGGCTTGGCATAGTTTTTGGATGGTTAGAAGATCGCCTGTGCTGTTATTGGTGTAGTGCATCTGCAAAAGGTGTCGACCTTTGTCAGCCTGCACAGTCCACGCTGGCTAACATGGGTCAATACCTTTTGGCATTTGTAAATTTTTTGTATGTCCAAGGACCATTCTATGTCTGGATCCAGTCGATCGTTAGATGGAATGAATTTTACTCATATGATGACTCGTTTGTTATAATGTATCTCGGTGATGCATTAAGCCCCCTTTTGCCTGAGCTGAATTATCTTTTTCTAGGTACCATGTTCTAGAGCAGATGTCTTTAGCAGTAAGAAAGTTTCAATGATTGAGAAAAGAATGTTGATGAAATTTCTCCAATTTTGTCTGGACTTTGAGAATAAAGCAGAAGAAATAGGAGGTATGGTTATCTCTTTCTCAGTATCTCAGAGTGGAAGATCCAAGATCAGATGACACATTGATCTTTTGTGCTGTCTGATCTAGATCTGCACTCTTTTCAAAATACCTTATGTTCACATCAGAATTTTGAACTAACTTAAAACAAGATGTCATGTAAGCAAGTTTTGAGGGAAAAGAAGATACTCTTTCACTCAAGAGTTTCATCAAAAACATTTGTCAAGAAACTAGCATGTGAAGTACGATGGCTGCACCTCACAGGATAGTTTAACCCTTTACCACACAATCCCGACTTTTAATGACCCTGAGAAAGAAGCCCTTTGAAAACATTGTGGGAAAAGGAGAAAATGCAGGTAACCAGCATTTTCTCCTTTTCCCACAATGTTTTATAACCTTTCAGAAACAAATGCAATCATTTTAGCCACATTTAATTTGTCGTCTGCAAATGCTTTCAATTTGGACCAGTCGGAAATAGTGTCATTTGGTAAAGAGTTAAAACGGACAACAGACTTGGGGGTTCAAGGTTTCAAAATCCAGCCGTAAATCTCTGTTGAAATAAATGCACTCTAACACTTTGACAGGAGGTAGTTGTATGGCCTTAACTCTTTTCCACACAATCCCGACTTTTAACGACCCTGAGAAAGAAGCCTTCTGAAAACATTGTAGGAAAAGGAGAAAATGCTGGTAACCAGCATTTTCTCCTTTTCCCACAATGTTTTCTACCTTTCCCAAAACCAGTTTCAATTTTTGAGTCACATTTAATTTGTTGTCTGCAATTGTTTTCAATTCGGACCAGTCTAAAATTTTGTCATGTGGTAACTCTTTACCACACAGCATTTTGGACTTACCTAAATTGAAAGCAATTGCAGACATCAAATTAAATGTAGCAAAAATATTGGAACTGATCATAGAAAGTGTAGAAAACATTTTGGGAAAAAAGAGAAAATGCTGGTTACTAGCATTTTCTCCTTTTCCCAAAATGTTTGCAAAAGCCTTTTGTCACAGGGTCAACAAAACTTGGGATTGTATGATAAATGGTTAAACTTTATACCAGACAACAAAATGTAACAATCATGTAGTTTGAAAGGTTTTTCTACGGCAGATAAAACATGGTTCAACTGATGGAATTCATCTGTGAAAGGATGTAAATCATTGAGGGAAAAGAAGAAAAGGATGTTACTAGAATTTTATCCTTTCCCACAGTGTTTTTAAAAGCTTTCTTCCTTAGAGTTGTAAAAAAGACACAATCATGTGGTCAAGGATTAACTTTCTGTGAATTTTTGCTGGCTTCCACAAACTTGTACCAAGGGATAATTTATGTTTTCCAATTTTTTCTCTTTTTTAAACAGATTTTCTACAGAGACCATTCAGAGAATTCCTAGATCATAAGAAATTGACTGCAAATGTGAAGCATTACATACAACATTCCATTGCTATGGCAACAGATTCTACAACCACAGAACAGGTACAATAACACATCTTTATTTGAAACAATTTGCAGAAGATGACTTTCAAAATTATATGCTGAGCCCCAGTAGCTCAGTTGGTTAGTGTACAGGGCTTGAGAGCAGGAGGTCGCTGGTTTGATCCCAAGCTGGGCCAATTTCTTTCTGAGGACTGATGATTGTCATTGCAACAGGATTCATTCTGACAAATGGTTCAACGATGGTTATGTGGAAAAGCAGCCAGTGGCTTGGAAAGAATATTGTGCATAGTAATAGAGTACTGGTAAAAGAAATTCAAGGAAAGCATAGATAGGTGCACTGGCAGCCACGATATGACTGAAATAATGTTGAAAATGGTGCTAAGCACCATACAATCAATCAGTCATTCAAATATGAAAAATCAACATTATATAAGCCAAGAAAAAATGGATACAATTTGATATATTTTGGCAAAAAGAGACATTGCTTTTTATACACAAAGTCTTCTTTTGCCGCAAAGTTTCAAAGTTTGTCAGTTGTTGGATGTCAGTGTCTGATAGTGGGGCTCTCAATACACGTATTTTTATTTGTTTGACCCTTTATCACACCCGAGTTGTAGAAACCCCCAAGGAAAAGGACTTTTGGTAACCAGCATATTCTCCTTTTCCCACAATGTTTTCCACCCTTTCAAAGACAAATTTCACCATTTTTGCAACATTTGTGATCTGCATATGCTTTCAATTTGGCCTTGTACAAATATTTGTCGTTTGATAGATTAAAACGTGTTTGGTTGATATAAGGCAGGAGTTTTTGTGTGTTGTGAGGTTTGAGTTGTACTTTTCTTTCTACAGTATTTTAGTCCTGTTACAGGAATAGTTTACCTCTGTACTTTCCACACTGTCACAATATTCTTGGCTCTGCTGTGCCTTTTTGAAGGGCTCCCCTATTGGACTAGAGCTTCCAGCTGGAATCAAACCAGGATTTCCTGGTTAAAATTCAGAGCTTGAACCAACAATTCTAGAGGACCCAGAAAGATTTTTATGTGCACATAAACTTTGAAGAACTTATTAATTCCAGAAATATTGGTTTCAGTAAATTCAGTGTAAGGAAACATACTTCATTTGTTTTGAAGGGTCTTCAGCAGATGAGAAAATTCCTCAAATCTGTTGGACGTTATGGTAACACAGCATTTTTATGGTCACTGTATGGAAGTGGAGAGTTACCTCAAAGTTTTTGCAGGTTAGAGCTGACAGGAACTTACATGGAAATAATTTGAACTCTCAGTCTCTTTTCCTAGTTTCTTTTTGATTAGATGTCTATAAACTCATTACAACCAGGTACAAAGTTGAAGCAGACAACTTTCAAAATATCCTTATGAAATAAAGATGATCAAAATGAATTAAGCTTTGATACATGAATACATGTCAGTCCATTATGGCAAAAGACAAATTGCCCTAGTGTTATGAGCAACATTTTCTTTTGCTACAGTGTTTTCAAGTGGTCTGCTGCAGTTTATCATTCTTTTTGTACTTTTATTGTATGTACAGTATTCTCAATTCTATCATTTTAAAAAGCTTTAATAAGAATTTAATTAATGTTTATTATGATTTCCTTCATATGTTCAGGCAAAACAGAAAATCTGTATTAAATGATACATGTATTTCTTTCGGATTTCCTATCCTAGCAACAAGATACAAAATATTTATCATATTTTATGTTATCGATTGTACCATACCTAGATGGTACAGGAAGTAAGTTGGAAAAGAAATGATAAAGACATTTAAAACAAAACTTGTTGCAAGTTATACAAATTGATCCTATTGTTTGTCATTGATTGCAGAATGTGTGCTGTGTTTGGTGGTCTTTACTGCCTAAGAATGTCAGCATCCTCTATCATTGTAAACAAAGACAATAGGTGAGAGAAATTTATGTAAAATATAGTTTCAAAAGTAGTATGGCTAAAATATATGTGACAGAAAATATTTCAAACATGTAAATTAAAATACAGACTTCACAATTATCACTGGAAGTCACCAAAAGCAGCTGAAGTTGTTCCTGCTGAAGGCTTTTCAGGAAATACATTTTAACTCTTTACCAAACAACAAAATTTTAGACTTGTTTAAATTGAAGGCACTTGCAGATGACAATTCACATGTGGCTTAAATGGTAAGATTTCTCTATGACGGGTTAGAAAACATTGTGGGAAAGGGAGAAAAGGCTGGTTGCCAGCAAATATTACTTCAGCTAGGTATTAATTTTATATAAGATCTACCTATTAAAAGTTTTCTATTTCAAATCATTGTAAAAGATGATAGCTAAGTAATTGCTACCTGTTGTAACCAATTGGTCATCACAAATATTGCCCTTGCCTCCTTTTTGAAATGACTTTACCCTGAGTAAAGCAGTTAACACTACTGTTTCTAATGGAGATGTTGATGTATTTGGGAGAAATTTGAGATACATGTATAAAAAAAAAAAAAAAAAATTGTGTTATTGGGTATTATTTTGCTTTTCTCTATAGATGCACAGGTATTATCACAACAGAAGGACAAAGGATTAGTTGCAAGTATGGGTATTTTAATTCTTTTTCCTTTATATTTATATTATAGTGTGGATTTTAGAATTTCTTTGTGGATTACTAGCTTATCCCAAATCTTGTTAATATGGCTATAGAAATGTGATACAGATGTTAACATTTTGAGTTCCAACTTGAACAAAATTTGTTTCAAGGTCGATGATAATTAATGACATCATTGTCATCTTGTCATCATTGAATATTTTGCATAGGTAATTAATGTAGGAAAGCATCAAGTTTCTTGGAATTAGTGTTACACGCAGTTCTTGGTAAAGAAATACTAGGAGAGTATGTGTACACATAGGTTCCCTGATCAAGTGATATATAGAGGATGATTGTCTGTTTCGGTGTTTGATCGAAATTTCTTTCATCGAGTGAAAAGCGAAGGCTATATTTTCAGAAATGGTGAAGCTTTTCATGAGATCAAAGGAATTTTGATCATATATTGAAACTAAAAATTATCCTATTTCTTTTATGCTCTTCACTTTAACCTTTCTTTTCACATCTAATTTTTGTGCATCATGAAAAATATGTGAGTTTTTCAAATGAAATAGATTTATTCAATTTAGTTGGCTATGGACTAGCTGTAATAATGACTTCATGAGTGATGTTGATTGCGCCATAAAACATGACGTTCACCCGCTAAAAATTAATTCATGTTCTATAAATATCCGTGGCATGTCTAAAAATAAAAGTTATAACATTTACTGTTGAATTATCACATTCACCAGTGAATTACAAGGATAAAATTCAGTGTTAGATTTCTGTAAACTACTGAAAAGCATAAAAGAAAAATCAAAATTCTTGCAAAAATTCAAATCAAACCAGGAACCAAACAATAGACATGAAAGTATGACAAATAGTTTGAGCTTATCCCTGACCAAACCATGCTCTCGCAAAAGTGGGTATAATAAATCTCCATGATGCATTATGCATTACCAAGCAAGTCATTACATTATGGATCCATAAAATCCATTTTGTCTAACAACTGGCTGATTCCTTTGGAACAATGTCCTTTAACATGCAGAAAGTTTTGACCCATGTCAGCCTGCATGTTCTGCATAGGCTGACTTTGGTTAATACCTTTTTTTTTTTTTTTTTTTTTTTTTAATATGAAGTATTTAACCCCCTTTTCACAGAGCATTGCTTGCATGTTTAAGACTTAGAGGAAGAAGCTCTGTGAAAACTGAGAAAGGAAGAACTGCTGACAACAAGTATTTTTTCCTTTTGCCACAATCATGTTTTCTATCCTTTCAAAGACAAATCCCATCATTGAGCTACAGTATTTTATTTAATGCTTTCAGTATATGTTTATGGAAAAGTTTTTAATTTTGTCATCTGGCAAAGACTTGGAATTAGATGGATAACAACACATTTTGCACTTATCTGACCTGTAAGTTTCAATCTTTTGAACAAAAAGGGAACAGTTTTACTTCTTGTTTGTATTTCAGATGGCTAATCATGGAGAATAGCTATACACCAGCAAATTTTATCGTGAATGAAAGTAAAAGGTACTGATATGGACTTAATTGTCCGATTTAGTAACTTACTGTTGTGGCTAGAGTGCTGTCAGTATTTTGTATTCCATGTTTTTATGATCCCAAGTTTTCATGACCCATTTGGATAAAGGCTTTTGAAAACATTGTGGGAAAAGGAGAAATTCCAGGCAACTAGCTTTGTCTCCTTTTCTTACAATGTTTATTACTATTTCAAATACATGCATGTACACAATTATTTGGAACACATATATTTTTCGTCTGTAAATGCTTTCAGTCTGGACAAGTCAAACATTTTATTTGCAGGAAAGAGTTAATACATGTTTTTTTCTTTCTTTTTACTCTTTCCCACACAATTCCGAGTTTTAGCGACCCTGATTGAAAGGACTTTTGAAAACATTGTGAGAAAAGGAGAAAATGCTGGTAACCGGCATAATTTTCCCACAATTTATTTTACCCTTCTACAAACAAAACTTTCTTTTGAGTAACATTTAATTTCTTGTGTGCATATGCTTTCATGTACCAGTCTGAAATCAAGATCAGATTGCATCTATGATCTGTGCCATCTGAAAAAGCTAGTTAAGTTGTCAATAGTAGTTAAAGACTAAATGAAGCTGCTAAATGATTGAAAGACACACTGTCAAATAGTAAAAAGGACAAGGTATTGCAACATCAAAGCTTTTTGAGATGCAGTAGTTCACAAAGAATTTCAGACGGCATAGATCAAGATCAGACTGCACAGAAGATGCAGTCTGATCTTTGGTCTACACCATTTACCTGATGCTAGACCATGACCCACTTCTTTAATTGCAGTAGAAATCTACCTCTAGACCTAAAAAAAAAAAAAGCCGAATTTCTTTGAGTTGGTTGTGATAGAGTTAACAATTATGTTGCTAACAAAATGAAATGGTTGTGATAGAGTTAACAATTATGTTGCTAACAAAATGAAATGGATTTCAAACAGGAGAATAGACCTAAAACAGTGCAATTTAAAGGGTGTTAATGCCGTAATATTTCACAGAAAATCATGCAGCATAGATCTAAGAATTATGTGCAGTGTGATCGTGATCTACTTTGTCTAAAAAAGGCAGCCTGTCTTATCTATGTTTTCTACAACAACAAAAGTAAAGTGTGCCTAGAGCTGTAAGGTTTAAACACTATGTAAAAGTGTTTTTTGTTTCAGCATATTGTCCAGGGCCATTATAATGACAGACAAACCTTTACTTCCCACAGATCAACAAGAGGTAGGGGTGTAGATGATAAATGTTTTGATGTAAGATTGAAGATGATTTTATTAAACACCAAAGTTAATTTATTGCAGACAAGTGGCATTTTCACATAAGATATTGAAAACCTATCTTAATCATTCTCAGAACAACAATTGTATAATCATATTTTTAGCTCACCTGAGCACAAAGTGCTCAGGATGAGCTATTGTGATCACTCACCGTCCGTCGGCGTCCGTCGTCCGTCCGTCCGTCCTCCGGCCGTCCACATTTTTAGCTCCACTGGCCGAAGGCCAGCGGGCTTATGTCATGGCCCGGTGTCCGTCGTGGGTCCGTCTGTCCGTGCATGCGTGTGTGCGTGCGTCCGTCCGTGCGTTAACTTTTATTTTAAACATCTTCTTCTCTGAAACTACCCATCCAATTTTCATGAAACTTCACAGAAATGATCCTGCCATGGTCCTTCAAAAACTCTGGTTGCCATGGCAACAAAACTGAAAAATATTGGAAATCTTTAAAAATCTTCTTGTCTGAAACCATAAGGCATAGGGCTACCAAATTTGGCATGTAGCTTTATGTAGTAGACTTCTATCATGTTTCTTGAAATTATAGCCCTGGGGTCAAAATTGGCTCTGCCCCAGGGGTCACAAGTTTTACATAGGCTTATATAGAGAAAACTTTAAAAATCTTCTTGTCTGAAACCATAAGGCATAGGGCTACCAAATTTGGCATGTAGCTTTATGTAGTAGACCTCTATCATGTTTCTTGAAATTATAGCCCTGGGGTCAAAATTGGCCCCGCCGGAGGGGTCACAAGTTTTACATAGGCTTATATAGAGAAAACTTTAAAAATCTTCCTGTACCTAGCCATAAGGCCTAGAGCTACCAAATTTTGCATTTAGCTTGATCTAGTTGGGGTCTACCAAAAGTGCCCAAATTATAGTCCTGGGGTCAATTTGGCCTCATGCTGGGCGGGGCGGGGGGGGGGTTTCACAAGATTTACATAGGCTTACATAGGGAAAACTTTTAAATCTTGGTGTACATAGCCATAAGGCTTATGCTACCAAATTTTGCATAATTATAGCATTATCTAGTGGACAACTACAAAGAGGGCCCAAGTTACAGCCCTAGGATCAAGTTTGGCCCTGCACCAGGGGTCACAAGTTTTACATGGGTTTATGGAGTGAAAAGTTCAGAAACCGTCTTGTTACTAGCCATAAGGCCAAGAACTCCCAAATTTGGCATGTTATTCTTCTAATACACATATTCCCCATTTAGTCCGACTGTAGCCCTGGGGTCAAAGTTTTATAAGGGCTTATATAGTGAAGACTTCTCTTCATGGTTTATATTTATAAGCCAGTGGAGCGATACAGGGCCATCATGGCCCTCTTGTTTTGTTTACACTCTAGCATCTACAAATATTAACCAATCAGCACCAAACTTGGTTAAAAATGTATATGACCATAAGATCTCAGATGAGTTTGATTATGGGTCTAATCGGACCAGAACGACTGGAGTTATTTGCCCTTGAATTAGAAAAATTGCTATATTTGACTTTGTTTACACTCTAGCATCTACAAATAATAACCAATCAACACCAAACTTGGTCAAAATATATATGACCATAAGATCTCAGATGAGTTTGATTATGGGTGTAATCGGACCAGAACGACTGGAGTCATTTGCCCTTGAATTAGAAAAATTGCTATATTTGACTTTGTTTACACTCTAGCATCTACAAATATTAACCAATCAGCACTAAACCTGGTCTAAATATATATGACCATAAGATTTCAGATGAGTTCGATTATGTGTTTAATCGGACGAGAATGACTGGAGTTATTTGCCCTTGAATTAAAAAAATTGCTACATTTGACTTTGTTTACACTCTAGCATCTACAAATTTAAACCAATCAGCACCAAACTTGGTCAAAGTATATATGACTGTAAGATCTCGATTGAGTTTGATTGTAGGTCTAATGGAACCAGTTATTGCTGTGTCATGGAAAAATGGGGCTTGACGTATATTTTCATTGTGGACCAATATCTCTGTAACTATAGGACAAAAATGTCATGAAACTTCATCTTTTCATTGTTTATTGCAAGCCACAGACAATAGTTATTTGTTTTTATTAGCTCCACTGGCCGAAGGCCAGCGGGCTTATTTCATGGCCTGGTGTCCGTCGTGCGTGCGTGCGTCCGTGCGTGCGTCTGTCCGTCCGTGCGTTAACTTTTATTTCATACATCTTCTTCTCTGAAACTACCCATCCAATTTTCATGAAACTTCACAGAAATGATCCTGCCATGGTCCTCTTCAGAATTTCTTGAAAGAATTTGATTCCTTCAAAAACTCTGGTTGCCATGGCAACAAAACTGAAAAATATTGGAAATCTTTGAAAATCTTCTTGTCTGAAACCATAAGGCATAGGGCTACCAAATTTGGCATGTAGCTTTATGTAGTAGACCTCTATCAAGTTTCTTCAAGTTATAGCCCTGGGGTCAAAATTGGCTCTGCCCCAGGGGTCACAAGTTTTACATAGGCTTATATAGAGAAAACTTTAAAAATCTTCCTGTACCTAGCCATAAGGCCTAGAGCTACCAAATTTTGCATGTAGCTATATCTAGTGGGCCTCTACCAAGCAGGCCAAAATTTTAGCCCTGGGGTCAAAATTGGCCCCGCCGGAGGGGTCACAAGTTTTACATGGGCTTAGATAGTGACAACTTAAGAAATCTTCCGCTTTTGATTTTTTTTTTTGAAATTAGCCTTGCATCAGGGGTCTTATGTTTTACAGAGGCTTCATATGGACAAAACTTGAAAATCACCTTATTTATAACCATACAGCATAGACTTATATTATTTTGGCATGTGGCTTTATCTTGTGGACCTCTACCAGGGTTCAAGTAATTATAGCTTTGGGATCAAAAATGGCTTTGCCTTGTGGGTCTCAACTTTCACATGGGCTTTTACAGAGAAAACTTTGTAAGTCTTCATTTTGAAACCATTTGGCTCAGAATTGAAATGTTTAGTATTTATGGTTCATATTTATAAGCCAGTGGAGCGATACAGGGCCATCATGGCCCTCTTGTTTTATCTTTATTTCATGAAATGCCATGTCATGAAAAAAGGGGCTTTATTTATCTTCATTGTAGCCCTTTACTGCTTGGTACTCAGGTGAGCGATATAGGACCATCATGGTCCTCTTGTTTAGATTTGAAATGCAATCAAGATTGAATTTTTGATAAAAAAGTACACTTTTTACCTAGGAAAATACAAATACAAAACTTTCATACTCGATAAGCAGAGAATTTATTATAACTTCACAATGTAATTATAGCCTCAGGAATTCATGGGGTTATAATGCAATAGAAATTTTCTATAATCCTTGAAAAATGTGTGTCAGAGAGACAGTGATTCTTTTCTTCTTACATAATTATGTGTTAATGAGTATCAGCCAACAGATTGAGGTTGGATATGCAACTCGTTCAGCATGATTTGCAAAGCTGATCCAACTTTTCGATGGGATCAAGAAACATTGAAGAGTCCATTTTTAATTATATACCAGCTGCACATAGATGCAGGAGGAGACTCATAGCAAAGCTCTGCCCATTTTCATTGATTAACTCCGTATAAAATGAAACAATTGTAGTTTTGTCCAAAGTATTTGCCAAATGTAGATGAAGTGGGACTTAATCATGAAATTTGTTCTAAAAAGGTCAGAAAACATAGTGGGAAAAGGAGAAAAGGCTGGTTACCAGTATTTTCCTCTTTTCCAACTATGTTTTCAAAAGGTCTCTTTCAGAAGGCTGATAAGCAGCATTTGTCTCTATCAGACATTTCTACTAATCATTTTTATCCACAGTTATCTCTTATGTGTCTACCTTGTCCAGATGATGGTAACAGACCAGTTATGGTACTAGAGTTACCTCCCTCTAGTCTTGCTTGTCCAAGGGGCACTTGTAAGTATATATTGCATAATTTCATAGAGAAAAATGTGTTCAATTTGGAGATTCAATCTGTTACTGAGTCTGTTACAAGCAATTTCTTTCTTCACAATGTTTTCTAACAATTCTATAAAGTTGTTTTCCATTCTGATGCTAGCCTGTATGGTAACAGGTCAAAGTTAAAATTTCAAATGATTATGTCATTGATCATTTAACTTATATTTGTTTTAGATATTTTCCATCTCACTCGAAACGGATGTGTTGGTGCAAAGCCCGAAGATGATTTGACTTATGCCGTAGATAAACTGTTTAGAACTGGTAAGCCCAGAAACGATTAGAAATTTTACCAAAGGTGACCTAACTCTTCAGCAGACGACAGCTGTTTAAGACTTGCTGAACTCTTTACTACACAATCATGCATTTTAAAGACTCTGAAGAAAAAGCTTTCTGCTGGTAACCAGCATTTTCTCCTTTTCCAACAGTGTTTTGTACCCTTTCTAAAACAAATTTCAATTTTTGAGTCACATCTGTTTTGTCATCTGCAAATGCTTTGGATTTGAACAATTTAGTTGTTTGGTAAAGAGTTAAAGTAGAAGCACTGATGTCATTTTAAAAATAGCTTAAATAATAAGATTTGTGTAAAAGAGTGTAGAATATATTGTGGTAAAAGAAGAAAATGCTGGTCACCAGCACTTTCTCTTTTTTTCCACATTGTTTTCAAGTGCTTTCTTCCTCAAGGTCATTGAAATAGGGGATTGTTTTTTAAAGGGTTACTCTCCCTGCCAGATGTTTCGATAGAGAAGAATTGTGTTTAAACAAGTGAGCATTATACATATTAGCTCTTTACTAAATAACAAAATCTCTGGCCAATCCAAGATGAAAGCATTTGCAGACAACTTACTAAATGTGACTCATAAACTGAAGTTTCTATTTGGAAATGTAGAAAACATCGTGGGAAAAAGGAAAAAGTGCTGGTAAGTAGCATTTTGTCCTTTTTCCCACAATATTTTTAAAAGCCATCTTCTTTTGGGTCTGAGTTGTGTGGTAAAGAAATAATGTCAAGGGTATATAATTCTTTAATGCATAAAGTCTCTTGTCTATCTATAAGATTCCGGTTAAAAATATGCACGGTACTAATGCAATAATGGTAAAATGTGGGAGAATTTGTAACTCAAAACTGACTCCAGTGTACCCCAGAGAAAATCTGTGGTGGCTGTTGAAGGAAGAAGTGAGGTTTACACTGCGACATTGAAATGTCATCAAAATGCATGGCTTTCGTTCCAACTTACCAATGGTACTCTTTTAGCCTGTCTCCCTGATGTCTCATGACAAGTAATTTCTCCTTTTGCAACATTGTTTTCAAAAGTGGTCTATGTGAGACAAAAAGAAAAAAAGTTGCCTACAGGTTGCAATATGTTGCATACCATCAGTTCAATCTTTTTGTTTTGTGCAATCTAGAAGTAGACTGTACTGAAGACAGTGACCAGCCCAGTGATAAACCAACAATACTGTGGTCACTGTACTTTTCCCAGTGTGATATGTCAACTGTCCATCCTACTGAACATGTACCTCTGAATGTGATACTAGCCACAGGACCAGGCTCTGAGATTGACATTGATAGACCTGTGAAAGAGGTAAGAGCCGTACTATATAATGTGGCTGAGGTAGTTTGTTATGTGACTGATATCAGATTCTGTTTTGTCTGACGCACCAAGGATGTTAAAATTGTGAGCCTTGGTCTGTGAAAAGGGGACTTAATGCATCTGCAAAAAGTACCGACCAAGGGCAGCCTGCGCAGTCCACACAGGCTGACCTGGGTCGTAACTTTTTGCTATTGGTCAGTTTTCAGCATGTCAAAGGACCAGTGTAGCTCATTATTCTTTTGGTTGTTAGACAAACAGGATCTTATGGATCCATGATTATATGATGACTTGTTTGGTATAATGTATCATAGAGGTGCATTAAGCCCCCTTTTGCCAAAACATGGCACATTTATAAGTTTACCTCTTTACAAGACAACGAAAAATATGTTTTGCCCATATTGAAAGAATTTGCAGACAACTAATTAAATCTGGCTGAACTATTGAACATTGTGTAAGGATGTGTAGAAAACATTACAGGAAGAGGAGAAAAAATCCTGCTTATCAGCATTTTCTGCTTTTCCTACAATGTCTTTTAAAATCGTCTTCTCCTGGGTCATGTAATGGGACCCATTGGGTCAAGATTAACTAAATATCTTCTAAAATATATGTGCACGGGGAAACATCCTTGTAAAATATCAATTATCACTAGTACACAAAGTCTTTTGTAGAATAATGACTCTGTTGATCATAGAATTATTTCCCTTTTAGTTTTAGATTTATCCATTATTTCATCAATCAAATTATCACTTCATTATGAAGATACCTCATTGCAAAGTATTCATGGACTTTGTTAGTCCATGTACTTGTCTTCCTCATTGCATGGCTCATTTTATACAAAAGATGTCAATTAGAGTGTTAGATTGTTAGTAAAAGCTGAGATCAAAATACTTTTACTGAAAGGTCTAATGTCTGAGCTTGTGATCTGCATTCAGTATTATGAAAAAGTGATATTAATGTATTTGTCATTTCAAGTCTCAATTAATCCTTTACTACTGAATCCGGAGTCTTAATGACCTTGAGAAAGAAGACTTTTGAAAACATTGTGGAAAAAGAAGAAAATGCCGGAAACTCTTCCAAATACATTTCCGACCATTTTAGCAACATTTTATTTGTCATCTGCTAATGCTTTGGGGTTGGCCTAGTCCAAGATTTCATCATTTGGAAAAAATAAGATTAGTACACCTAGAAATGTATTCACAGGCAATGGATGTATTCAAAAGGATTCTGCCAGATGAAGAATTTCTCCCAAAAGCTCCAAACCCTGAAGACATTATTTATGTAGATGATACTGAAGCACAAGTAGCTGAAGACAGTAGCCAATCAGAATTCAAGGAAACAGAGGATCTCCAATCAGATATTATTGACAAATCAGCCAATGAACAGGAAGCTGAAGGATTAGTGGAAGTGTATACAGATAATGCACAAACAAATTCAAAAGAAACTGACTGTACTATAGATGATAAGGAGAGTGCTGAACAGTGAATAGGCATTATTTTCAGTAGTGTTTTTATCGTTGTTTTTAAGTCTTATTTTAACACTTGATATGTGTCATTGCTGCCTATGTGCTTTCTATTTGAAGTGTATTTCTTGTACTCTGTACGTTTTCTTTCTACAGTATCTTCCAAATTACTGGCTGTTTACTTACAGGGGTAGATGGTGAAAAAAAATGTGAAACGCTATTGAGTCTGGCTAGAGTCACTCTCTGAAAGTTTGATATTATTTCAGAAATAAATATGGAATATTGTGTTGTAGTAGTAACTTTCCTGGTGCTTGTATTTAATTTGAGCAGTGTGAGGAAATTAGATATCGTGCAAGACCCACAATATTTTTAGCTCACCTGAACACAAAGTGCTCAATGTGAGCTTATGTGATCATGCTGTGTTCTGTGTCTGCCTTGCAGTCATCAGCTGCGGTCGTCACCAATTACCTTGTGTGCACACTAGAGGCCACCTTTTCAGTCAGATATTCCTGAAAATTGGTCAGAATGATTGTCTTGGTGATATGTCGGACAAGTTTGACATTGGGTCACACAGTGTCAAAAAGGTCACTGGGATAAATTTTAGAAAAACCTTTGTGTACTCTAGAAACTACATTTTCAGTCCAATACTCTTGAAAGTTGGTCAGAATGTTTGTGTTGATAATATCTTGGACAAGCTTGAAACTGGGTCATATGGAGTCAAAAGGAAAGTGACTGAGACAAATCTTCGAAAAACCTTGTGTGCACTCTAGAGGCCACATTTTTGGTCCGATTCTTGTGAAAATTGGTCAGAATGTCTGTCTTGGTATTGCACACAAGTGTGATATTGGGTCTCATTGGGTCAAAAACCTTCTGTGCACTCTAGAAACAGTATTTTCAGTCAAATTCTCATGAAAGTTGGGGCTGCACTTACATCAATTAATGTTAAACATACAAAATCTGAATTGAGAAAAATCTTTAAAATTTCACAGAGACAAGTCAAATCATTGGAGCCTCATTGCTTTTGTTGTCTAGAAATTTGGACAAGTCTGAACTGTTGTCTTTTGGTAGAGGGTTAAGACATTGTGGCATATTGGCAGATGTATACACGTATATCAAACAAGGGTTCGATGTACTGTATCTCTGATGCATCAAACAAAGCAACTTGTCTCATAATAGTGGATCCATAAATTCTAGTTAGTGTAGAAAACTGACAGAAACTGCAGTTAGAATGGTTATTGAACATGCAGAAAATTTGCAAATAGCAGAAAGTTTCAACCCATGTCAATATGCATGGATTGCACAGGCTGCCATGGGTGGATACTTTTGGAGATGCATTAAACCCTCTTTTCACAGAGCAAGGCTCATATGTTCCTCCCGGAGTTCGATTTAGCATTCAGCAATGAAGCAACTTTCTTCTTGGAAATGAAAAAGAAAATGCACATTTTTCGTATTTTATCCATTTGTCTCGAGCATTAATAATTCCTAAAATGTAGATTAATTAAGAGTGAGGGATGGTCTACATATTGTTTCATATGTAAGTGTTGTTTTGTGCAATAGTACATGTATTTTGTATTTAATTTTTATATTGATTTGAGAAAGTTTACTGAAAAGAATATGAATTATTAAATATTCTCGTTACATGTGTTCTATATATTGTACCAGTATACATGTGTGTTATTTGAATAGTAACTAGGATTCTGATGCATTGTTCTAGTTTCACCTGTAGAAAGCTGGCGAGAATTTAAGGAGTTTCTTTGCAAAGTAGATTGTCATAATTCATCACTTGAATGTGCAAACTGAATTTATTTCTTCACCAGAAAACAAAATTTCAAAACAAATGAACAGATATATGTATGTCTTTAACTCTTTTACAAACCGACAACATTTTAGACTAGTCCAAATTGAGAGCATGCGCAGACGACAAAATAAATGTGACTGAAAATTTGAAATTTGTTGTTGGAAAGGTAGAAAACATTGTGGGAAAAGGAGAAAACGCTGGTTACCAGCATTTTCTCCTTTTCCCACAATGTTTTCAAAAGGCTTCTTTCTACGGGTCGTTAAATATCCAGGTTGTGTGGTAAAGGGTTAAAAGGAAGGAAAACAATGGAGAAAAGGGTAGTTACTTGCTTTTTCTCTTTTTTCCATCATGTTTCTTTAAAAGCCCTCTTTCCCGGAGTTTTGAAAACACTGGGATATTTGGTAAAAGGTGTGTAGTCAGTTTTACTCTGTGTTTCCTGTGGCTTTACCTGTATTATGTAATTTGTGCCTTGGCTGAAGACACCTTTGGTCTATCTCTGAGCCACACTCACAAAAGGGGACTTGATGCATGATACCAAGCAAGTTAAGTCCATTTTGTGTAACAATCGTCAGAATTATGAGGTACACTGGTCCTTTGAAGTACAGAAAATTGACTAATAGCAAAAAGTTCCGGCCCAGGT
Organism: Tridacna gigas; assembly: GCA_945859785.2. Lineage (NCBI taxonomy): Eukaryota > Metazoa > Mollusca > Bivalvia > Cardiida > Cardiidae > Tridacna > Tridacna gigas. The sequence goes on along the minus strand of OX244034.2, from coordinate 50,691,041 downwards.
CAGCCTGCGAGGACTGTGCAGGCTGACCTAGGTCAATAGTTTTTTTTAAGATACATTAAGCCCCCTTTTCACTGAATATGGCTCACATAATACTACAGCAGCAGCTACATTACAAGACAGTAGAAACTGAGTAATAATATTGTTACTTGTGCCTTTACCGGACAATCCCGAAACTTAACACCTCTGAAAAAGAAGGCTCTTAAAAAATATTGTGGAAAAAGGAGAAAATTCTGTTAACCACCATTTTCTCTTTCCCAGAATGTTGGTTACCCCTTCAAAAGACAAATCTCATCATTTGAGCCACAATAAATTTGTCATCTGCAAAATGCTTTTAATTTGGACAAGTCTAAAATAATGTAGTTTGGTAAAGGGTTTTGAACAACTGACCAATGAGATGATAAATTGATGCAACAAATCTAGCATAAAAATTGAATTGGTCAACCCAGTTGTATGAATTTCTTGACTAAAGGGGATCTTATATCCGACTATTAAGTACAAAGAATTGATGTTGCTTGCCGAGTTAACCCTTTACCAAACAGTCTCGAGTTTAAATGACCCTGTGAAAGAAGCCTTTTGAAAACATTGTGGGAAAAGGAGAAAATACTGGTAACCATCTTTTTCTTCTTTTCTCACAACGTTTTCGACCCTTTTCAAAATAAATTTTCGATTTTTTAGTCACATTTATTTTGTCATCTGCAAATGGTTTGAATTTGGACTAGTCTAAAATTTGTCATTTGGTATAGGAGGTAACTCTTTCCCGACCGCAGGTGACAAAAGAAGCTTTTGTGGACAGCAGTGAGAGTTTATCACAACTCAGTTTGATTAAGAGCAGTATTCGTTTCTAAAAACACATGATTCAACCCGTTACCACACAATCCAGAGTTTTAATGACCCCCAATGAAAAGGACTTCTGAAAACATGGTGGGAAAAGGAGAAAATGCTGGTAACCAGCATTTTCTCCTTTTCCCACAATGTTTTCTTCCCACTGAAAGACATATTTCATAATTTGTTTTAATTTGTTGTCTGCTACTGCTTTCAATTTGGACTCGTCTAGATTTTGTCGTCTGGTAAAGAGTTAAATATACATACATGTAGTGGTCAACATGTAGTGTTTGGGCAGAGGTAGATGTTTAACCCTTTACCACACAAAGAAATTGTAGACTCATCCAAATCTAGAGTATTTAGAAAGGGAGGAAAACATTGTGGGAAGAGGAGATAATGCTGCTTACCAGCATTTTCTCATTTTTCCACGTTTTGAAATGCCTTCTAATAAGGGTAGTTAAAACTCGGTATTGTGTGGTTAAAGGTTAACCTTTGGCAGTATAGCGAGTCAGCATGGAGAGTGAAAGACACCCAGCCATGATTGATATAAATTGTTGTCTTTGGTACAAACCAAGTCAGTTTGACTGGGAGTGGTATTCCTTTCAAAAATACTAATTTATGTATGCAGGTGCATGGTGATTTACATGGCTCTGTGGTAAAGTGTCTGACTCATAGCCTGGAGGCCCTGGGTTGGAGCCTTACTAGATTTTTTGTGCGAGTGTCAATTGGCAAGACTCTTCAGAGCCCTAACCTAGTACTGGTGAAACCAAAGACATGCATGAATATGTAATCTGTTGCCATGATATGACTGAAATAACATTGAAAGAAGCGTAAAACACCATTCCATCAGAAGAGTCTATGGAATACCAAGTCTGCATGGAGAGTACAAGAGACCCAGCCTATGACAGATAGGGATAAAAAATGTGCTCTCTTACAACACAAATACCATCTCTGATTTCTGCAACACTAGATTTGTTTGTTTGTTTAACGCCATTTTAACAGCTTAGGTCGTATCACTACAGTCAGTGTGTTTCCTGGCGTTCTCACTCCAGTACTGACACAACTTTCTTTCCAAGTCACTGACTACTTTTCTCACGTACAATAGAGGTGAGAGGCGAAAAATCATTGGAAACAAGGTTTGGCTCAGTTGGTTATCGAACAACCATCAGGTCATCAGTCAGATGAACCACGGAGCTACCCGGTGGGGCTGCAGACACTAGAACTGTGAACAAAGACAAACAACCCATGAGGCAAGACATTTCATCTGTTCTTCATCCACAGACTCGCCCTGTGACATCCTCCTGTTGACACATTTTTTCATCTATCAGCAGGCCTTTTTTGAAAATATTGTAGCAAACAGAGAAATTTCTAATAAAACTGATTTATCCATTTCACACAATGTTTTCGCTTGTAAGCACATGTACATTCATGTATATGGATTACGGTACAATTCCCTTCAATGGATTAAGCTCATTTATTTTAATTACTCGTCTAATGAAAGATTATTTTCAAAGTTGACTGTAGAAAATTTGTTGCAAGAAGTAATAAATGAGCCATGCTCTATGAAAAAGTGATTAATGCATCTGCAAAAAGTATTGATTGAGGTCAGCCTGCACAGAGTGCACAGGCTGACCTGGGTTGGAACTTTTTGCTTTTGGTAAATTTTCTGCATGTCCAGGGACCATTCTACCTCAGGACTCAGCCTGTTGTAAGACAAAATAACTGGATCGGTAATTATGTGATGACTGCTTTGTAAATACATTACAGAGATGCATTTAACCTCCTTTTGCCAGAGCATGTCTCGAATTACTGTTGCCCCCAAATTAGTTCTATGGTCATATAATATTTCAAAGGCCTTTTTTCGAAATCCAGGTTTGATCCATCCAGTACTTGTTGCACTGGTGTACCTTTGGGCAAGATTCTTCACATTCTGAGTCTAGTTCTGGTGCAGTCTGGGAACACTCAAATAAATGAGATATTACCACTATAAAACTGAAATACTGTTCACTGTAACCCTTAGAGTTCCAAATAAACCAAATGGGCATTTTCATTCTAGAATATATCACTCAAGTAAGAAATATGTATTATTTCAAGGTTCCTTTGTAAAGAATTCTTTTGGAAAGAAGGCAGTGTAGATCAAATTGTCATCTACAAATGCTTTCAATTTAGTAGAGTCCCTATTTTTGTTGTCTCGTAAAGAGTTATGGGTTACTGTGGCATAAAACACCTTTATATGAAAGTTGTGTAATAAGTGAAACAACATGTACACAACAATGCTATTCGACAGTACTATTTTTTCTGTAAATCAGAACAAGTTGCCATTGACAAACATCACTGTATAAATCAACACACAATCTCTCATAGCACATTCAGTAATAATAAGTTTGTTCATAGATTTAATGTAACAAAAAGTAAAATACAGTCCTCATAAAATTTACAACCATCATTCACTGCTTAACTCTTTACCAAATGACAAAATCTTACACCAGTCCAATTTGAAAGGAACAGCAGACAACAAATAAAATTTGAGTCATTGAATGATATTTGTCTTTGAAAGGGTAGAAAACATTGTGGGAAAAGGAGAAAATGCTTGTTACCAGCATTTTCTCCTTTTCCCGCAATATTTTCAAAAGCCTTCTTCTTCAGGGCTGTTAAAAGTCTGGATTGTGTGGTAAAGGTTAAAAGTTGATAGCTTTCAATGACAGTTTGCTAACCGCTATGGAAATATGTCTCAAAATATGGGAGTTGTCTTTGAAAGGTAAGAAAAACCACAGACATTTGTTTTGTGACGAACTTCGCCATCTATATAATGTAATATATAAGACATATATATTACATAATATAGATGGCGAGGTTTGTCAAGAAACAAATGCCTGTGAAAAAATGCCGATAAAAGAAAAAACTCCAGCATTTATTCCTTTTACCAGCATTTATCCCTTTTACCTCCGTGTTTTCAAAAGCCTTCTTGTGTTACTTAACCCTTTGGCTGCTAAGTGTGAGGGCTTTTTACTGATAGTGTAGATCAAGATCAGACTGCGCATTCTACACCATATGATAAGGAGATATATCTTTGCCCAAAAAATACCTTGAAATAGCAAAATTTGGGTTTTTACTGTCGGCTTGAAAATTTCATTTCGCTTATTTAGCAGGATAAGGTTTAACATTATGGACTTACTGTTTGGTAAAGATTTAACCCTTTACCACATGGCAATATTTCAGACATTTCCAAATTGAAAGCATTTGCAGATGACAAGGTAAAATTCAATAGGACTTGAAAATTGGAAAGTGTTTTTGGGAGGATAGAAAGCATTTTCTCCTTTTCCCACTATGTTTTCAAAAGCCTTCTTCCTCAGGGTTGTTAGAAGGCGGTATTGTGTGGTAAAGATTTAATACTATTTTTGCATCAATACCTCACAAACTTGAATGATTAGATCCTGTAGATCAAAGGTAAGACTTAACTGTAATTTTATCCTGGTCTATCTTGTCAGCAAAAGCACCTTATTAGATTTTTTTTTTCTTTCCACATGTTCAACACATTTTTCTACAGTATTTCAGTAATGCAGCAGTGGCCAGTGTGCCTTCCATGATTTCCGTGAGTTTTTGTGATCCATAACACTTTATCCAAGCAACTGGCTGCTTTCTAAGATTAACATAGTTGTAACTGCTCAATGATGTGACTGGGATGATTCTGTAGCAATGACTAACACTTAAACCTGTAAAAGGTTGTTGGTTGATCAAGTATTCACACTCACAATTAAAAGCACCTAAAGATTTGCTTAGAACTAAAAGGTTTGAATCTACAAGACAACAAAATTATCAACTTCTCCGAATTGAAAGCAATTACGGAAGACAAATACATGAATGGCTCAAAAACTGTGAGTCATCTTATAAAGGATTGAAAACACTTCGGAAAAGGGGGGAAATCCTGGATGCCAGCATTTTCTCCTTTTCCCACAACTTTGCAGAAGGCTTTTTCTCCAGAGCCATTTAACTCTTTACCAAACAACAAAATTTTAGACTGGTCCAAATTGAAAGCAGTTGCAGACAACAATTTATATGAAGCTCTAATGATGATTTCTGTCTTTGATAGGGTAGAAAACATTGTAGCAACAGGAGAAAATGCTGGTTACCAGCATTTTCTCCTTTTCCCACAATGTTTTCAAAAGGCTTCTTTCTCAGGGTCATTAAAAGTTGGGGTTGTGTGCTAAATGGTTAAAATCAAGATTGTTTGAAGAACGGTACGAGAGATAACGCTAAAGAACAACCCAAGAACAAAGTCAACCTTACTAAAAACAATTCACATGGGAAAAAAAAAAAATGTACAACTTCACACATCAATATATGATTTAAAGGCCCTGTAGCAGCCAAAAGTAAACAATGTGTGCATGTTAAAATGCTTTCAAATTTAAATTTTACCATTTAAAAAGGTGGAAATTATTGTGAAGATGACAATCTCTTTTTGTAATGTCAGTCCAAGTGTTAGTCGCTGGCAGAAAGAGTTTAAGAATTTTAGAATCAGATGAAAAGTACACAATAGCTAGAGCTACTTTATTAACCCTTTCCCAAACGACAAATTTTGGACTAGTCCAAATTGAAAGAGTTTGCAGACGACAATTTTAAATTTGATGAAAATGGCAGACAGGTCTCAAAACGGGTAGAAAACACTGTGGGAAAAGGAGAAATTGCTCGTTACGAGCAATTTCTCCTTTTCCCACAGTGTTTTCAAAAGACTTGTACTGCAGACACGTGAAAACCAGGGCTTGTTTGGGAAAGGGTTAACTTTTCACCTCGTTTTAAAACTCATTTTTCTGCCAGCGACTTGCACTTGGACCAGCCACACAGTAAGAGATGGTCATCTTCACAATAATTTCTATACTTTGGAATGGTATGACTTGAATTCAAATCTATTTTAAAACCCACATTATTTACTTTTGGCTGCTACTGGCCTTTAACAATAAACTACTAGACTACACCTCACATTCACTCATTCTAATAAAAATAAAAGATGGCACATGATCAATTAAGCCCCATACCATTTTCATTTTTTCAGGTTTTGTTAACCCTTATCCAACAATCTCCAGTTTCAATGACCTTGATGACGAATGCTTTTGAAAACTTCGTGCAAAAAAAGCAAGGCATCTCGTAGCCAGTGTTTTCTACCATTTGAAAGACAATTTCCTTCACTTAAGCCAAATCAAACTTTAATTCAGCAAATGCTGACTAGATTTAAGTAAGTTCAAAACTAGTTTTTTTTTTGCAATGAGTTACAGTATAGGAGAAACATTACACTTTATTATGATTTTGTATAATAGATTGAAGAAATCTGTGCTAGCTGACAGATAAGCCATATTTTCCTTTCAGGAGATTTTGTCCTAAAGAGGTACAAGTACATGTCTTAAAATACCACGGGGAGGCTGACACTCAATGATATTGCTGCTTGCTGACTTTAGGTATTTTTTGCAACTAGCAACAGATATAGTTCAATGCCTTGAACAAAATTCTATTTTATCACTTACATTAAATTATATATCACCTTGACAATTCTTTCCCGGAGACCCTAACCAGTACTTCCACCTCAATGTGGGTAGTTCCAGGTTAACCCAATGCTAGAATCACAGAACTCCTACCCAGAACTCAAACTACTTATGCATTTTAAGCTTGATGTGACTGTTCACATGCTCCTGGGCAAAATACCTTCAAACCCCTTTTAATGTGTTATATTTTACCTCATATATGTATTACAGGGGTTTTCCGCAATTATCTTTTTTAATAACATGGTACTACAGTATCTTGTTTGAAACTAGTAATTACGTTTTATATATTGGCTTACATCTTTTCCAAGCAAAACACAGAAAAGGGTATGAGGCTTTGAGGGCAAAATAAGCAGCAATAGTTGTATGGCATCACAAATTAATTCATTCCTTAACCCTTTAACACACAATCCCAAACTTAACAACCTAGATTGAGGAGGCTTTTGAAAATATTCTGGAAAAAGAAAATGCTGGTAACCTGCAGTTTCACCTTTTCCATAAATTTGGAAAAGTCTTAAATTTTTGTCATGTGTTCAAGAGTTAAACAAAAAATGCACCAGTTTGCTGTTGGTCATGTGATCTCATGCTCAAGTTTTGGGCTGTATTGTGGGTGGGCATCTTGCAAAAGTAAAACCAAATTCCTTCTCATGAACATTTGCATGATGTAGAGACATGAAACACAGAGAAATTATTCTTTCTAAACTAGTTATTCATTTTGTGGAATACAAATTGATCTCAAATGCCTTTGACTGCAAGGTTTAAAAGTTGCTTGAATGAGGGACGTGGTGTACAAATCTGAATCTGTTCATATACAATATTGCTTCATTCCAAGTCAAACACATCTAAAAATATATAGAAACATGAAAATAAACACTAAGAATTCACACTCAAGAAGGTGGTGTGACAAAAGAGATAATTATATTTCACATTGCAAACATTTTCTTTCTACTGGTCACAATGTTTTTGAAATGGCATTTGAAAATGTGACGAGAGAAATTTAGTTGCCAACCATTCTAAATTCAAAGACTTGGCATCTGATAGGCTGGGGAAGAACATCAATCAACAGCATTTAGTTAACTTTTTCCCAAACAACAAATTCTACTCTTCCAAACCTACAGCATCTGCACACAGCATTTTCAGAATTGACACAAATGAGCTTAAATTTTCTGATAGGGTAAAAAACCTTGCAAGATAAGGAGAAAATGCTGGTTACCAGCATTTTCTCCTTATCCCACAATGTTTTCAAATGACCTCTTTCTCAGGATCTTAACAACTTTTGATTGTTTGGTAAAGGGTTAATTAACCCTGTACCATACACTCCTAACTTTTAAAGATCCTGACTGGATTGAAAACATTGTGGGAAAAGGCAAAAATACTGGTAACCACTTAAACCAGCATATTCTCCTTTTCCCACAACATTTAACAACCCTTTCATATAAAAATTCCATTTTTTGAATGACATTAGTTTGTCATACTTTCAATTTGGATAGTTCTAGATAAAATTTTTGTCATCTGGTAGAGTTAAGTAAAGAGAATGATACCTTGGAACCCAGAAAATATCCAAAGGACATTCTTTCTAAAGACAACACCCACATAATGTTACTCAAGTTGTTTTCATTCAGAATGTCTTGGTGATGCAGACAGTGTAGATCAAAGATCAGACTGTGCATTTTGTGCAGACCTAATTTAACCTTGCTCTATACTGGCCACAAAGGCAACTTAAATCTTGAATAGCGCTTCAAGGATTAACCCTTTACCACACAATCAAGAGTTTTAACAACCCTGAAGAAAAAAGCTTTTGAAAACACTGTGGGAACAGGAGAAAATGTTGGTAACCAGCATTTTCTCATTGTCCCACAATGGTTTCTACCCTTTTTAAGACAGAAACCATCATTGGAGTTTAATTCAAGTTGATGTCTTAAATTGTTTTCCATTTTGTCAAGTACAAAATTTTGTCATTTGGCAAAGTTAACACTGAATTTTTCTCAATTATCAATATTGATTTTCACCTATCCAACCTTTCAGTTTTTTGGGTAGAGGCAGCATTTGTATATGATCATATCTTGTATATTGTCGAATTACAAAACGACACATGTACTGCAATGATCTCACTTGTGTAAACCTTGACACAGGCTTTGTCAGCCTGACAGGATAGATCGGGGGACTTGGTGATCCTCTGCGAGAATAACTACATATCCCTGTCTGAGGATCATTCATTGAGTTTTCTATCAAATCTACAATTGAAGGATAACCCTCTGTGTCCGGCTGAGCATCAAATATAAACTTTCCATTACAATGCTCAATTCTAGTATGTAATGTTCGTCCGTAAGATCTGAAACTTAGGCTCAATAAATAGCGCTCGTCAGAGCTGTCTCGCACAAGAAATGCACCATCAGGCTGTCCATTTAGTTTTCTCTCAGCTTCTCTCCTTGTTATAGGCCCCCAGTACCATCCAAACTTTGAAAGCCTAAATAGTTCATGGGTCAAACTCCAAGTTTTTGGAGCTTCTTTAATGATGGCACTGTCTGACACTGAAGTGTTACAGTCTCGGTAGTGAACTGTTGGAGTTGAACTTGTAGTAATTCCATTTGTATGACACAACACAGATATTTCAATTCGAGATGACTGAAAGTGTGGGGAAACGTTACTGATTTTTTTACATTTTCTGCACTCGGTACTGTTTTCAGCACCATTTCCACCAGGATCACAACTACATTTTACAAAACATTCTGTCTGAAACTTTGATATATCTTTTGAACCACAACTTGATTTTTCTTTTTTACATGAGCTGTCCGTCTGATCTCTATTTGACCAAAATCCATCTTCCAACTTTCGTTGTAAGTGCAAGTTCATATCCAGGCTTTCTGTACTATGGGACGAGTTGGAATTTGAAGGTTTCGAACATAGGTTTAAACGACATTTCCCTGACTGTTTTGGACGTTTACCCGGGGATTTCGTTTTTGGAACAACATTTTGTTCTTCAAAATCTTTTTCGTTCTCTTCAGTTTTTCTACTTAATGAACGAATACGTCTCCTAAGATTTCTAAAGAGCCCAAATTTCTCCCTTTTCTTGCTACTCACGACACTGTTTGCAGCTTTCTCATCAGAATAAGTCATCTGTAAGACAGTTTGTGACTCACTGTTATGTCTCATGCTTGGTGAACTTGACGAAATTCCATGTTCAGAATTTGCAACACTCTCTCTATCTTGGTGATGTTTCATGTCAAAGTCAATTGAGATCCGAGACTCTTTCACGTGTGACAACTGCGTACTCCGACTCGAATTCTTCTTCATTACTTTAATCCTTTCTAGACTTCATATCCTTCATTTCAAATCGGATAAACAACTAGATTTCACATAAAAATCTTGTTGTCCATCAACTTTTATGGAGACTTCCATTACCACGCATGCGTAATTGATTATGTTGACTTCCGTTTTAGCAAAGCATCACAAATACGTCTACTAATCGAGCAGTCAAATTACGGCCCTTTCGGAAAATATGTGCACGAGTATCGCAATTGTTCAAACAGTTTCGTGTTAATCATGCCTATGTTCATTATCATCTCTGTAAGTTATTCTAATAAATTTAAAAGATTTGTAATTTAATACATTGTAAGTTTTGCAGACGACACCCATTTCAAGGGAGCTAACTCGTATAGGATTATGTTAACTGATTGAATTTCAGTTGCTCCCCTTCCCTTACGCGCCGTTGCCGTGCAATTTCGCCGGGTTTTTGACACGATATTATTATATAGCTGTCGGAATAGGATGTACTTTTTTCATAATGAGTTATCACTCAGCCGTTCGTATTTCAATAATAGAGAAAAATCAGAGGGACACAAGTCACTGGGAAATCAGCCGACAATATAGATGTGTATGTCATCCTAATATGGAAGCTTCCGATGTAGATTTACATAATTGAGTAACTTTCCATCCGGGGGTTGCTGAGAAATAACACGGAAAGCAAATTGGGGGAACTGAAAGTTCAAAGGGCTGTAACTGTGAAAAAAGATCAAACCAGTACATGCTGACAATATCTTTATGTCCTCCTTGTAAGGAAACTTCGAGATCATGAAGTATTATTGAACTCCAGCCAGTGGTTGTTGAGAAATAAAGTAGAAACAAAATAAGGGACTAAAATTCAAAGGGCCATATTGTTGTTGTTAGTAGATCCCGCCGTTGATTATTCTCGGAGCACCTGGTTGTGCCGTCGGCTCCCAGTTGAATATCCGCACACAACTGCAATTAACTGAACACAGTATTTACGGTCACAAAACGTTTCAATTAAGAATGTTATTTACGTGACTTTTATAATAAAGTACCTTTTAAAGTTCAAACGAAAGTTTGTGCTCAAGTAGATCTATATATACATTACATATTAAACCACCCTTTTAATTGTACTGCTGCTATATTTTCAGGGTTTTGAAGTTAGGGTACTTTGGGCAAGTTTCTTTGATCTTGCACAGTGGATCTTCCAGATATACTGCCACGACAGGTCCTCTAGCTGCTTTATAATCATGGAACTGTAGGTTTCTTCTCCCAGGTTGGGATGGGTACAGTCAAGCATTAGATGGGTAAAGAATGGTTATTGAGCAAGTGCTCGAGGTCCATATAACATTTAATACTTTTTGCTTGTACGAGTCTCTGATTTCTTTCGTATATTGACAATTACTTATAAAATGTTCTCTTGTTTCTGGTTCTAGGTTGCAGACTTTGCAGGTTGGATCTACCCTGTGCTGATTAAAAGCAGCTTGATTTGACTGAAGGGTGTAAGTGCCGGTCAGAAGTCTGGATTTGATCTCAGCCCGCTGTATGTCCCCAGAGTTACATTTAACACTAGAATAAATATGATGGACTTTACCTACTCTAACTGAGTGAGGGTTAAGGTATTTTAAACTTGGTTTTTGTTGGATGTCGTTGGCCCAGAATTTCTCTACTGTTGAATAAATAGCAAGTTGGAGGTTACGTTTCCATACTTTTTTATCAGTTTGTTGTTCAATAATTTCATAAGCAGTTGGTAGACCATACTTTGCCAGGAGGGCCCTACCTCTGGAGAAAAAGCTTTGGTCTTCTGGTGGCTTGTTGTCGTTCCGCAATAGAGTATTCAATGCAGTCCTTATTTTGCAGTATTTTATACAGTAGGTTGAGAGAGTTTTTGTGCACTATTGCCGAGATAGGTGGAATTCCTAGTAGAGCGGAAGCTGCTGTATTAGAAGTTCTATCTGGTAGGTATTGTATCTGTTTCAAGGCTTTAGTTTGAAAGGCATCCAACTTTTTAAGATCTGATTCAGAGTATAGTAAGGCTTCCAGTCCATATATAGTACGTGGGACAACAAAAGTGGTCCAGATATGACTTTTAACTTCTTGTTTTAGCCCAGTTTTGCCATGAAGGCCAGCTCCAAGTAGAGAATATGCAGTCTTTCTTCCACAAGTTACTTTCTCCTCAATGTTTACTTTGCCATCAGATGTTCTAGTTAAACCGAGGTGGGTTGTGGTCATTTCCATAGGGATATTCTGCTGACTGAGTATTAATTCTTTTGAGTTCACTTTTGAAGCATGGTTCAGGATAAGACAGGCACTTTTTGATGGATTGATATCATATCTGTATCTAGAGCTAAATGTTTCAACAGTTCTGAGTATGGCTGACATCTCCCAGGGATAGTTGGTCAGAAGGGCCAGGTCATCGGCACAGGTGGTGTGGGGTATTTTAATATTTCCTATTTTAGCGCCAGTGAATTTTTCTTCCAATTCAATGAGAAGGGGGTTATTGTAACGTTTGTAATGTTCTGTTGAGAGGACTCTGCCTTGTCTCACACCTTGTTTGATCTGTATGGGTTTTGATTGGTTACCTTCCCATTTGACTACAGAGGTTGTTTCTTCATACATATTCTTCAAAAGTAGCCAGTCTTTATTGGTTATTCCATCATGGAATAAATTTCACAATAGTATCTGATGATTCACTACGTCAAATGCTTTTCTGGTATCAAGTGTGGTGAAAAGTAGAGGGGTTTTTGTTGCTTTTGATTCAAGCTGACATTCGGTAATAATCATCGCAGAGTTGATACAAGATGTTCCTTCTGTAAACCCTGATTGCAGTTTCGACTGCGAGGTTTGAAAAATAGGCTTATGACGCTCATTTAGAACATGTTCAAAGAGCTTCAATAGGACTGGAGTAACAGTTATCCCTCGGTGGTTACCAGGAATATTTGGGTCACCTTTCTTGAATACTGGTGTGATAATGCCTCTTTTAAGTATATCGGGAACTTTTCCATCTCTAATAAGACAATTTAGTAAATCTCTTAGGAGTAGCTGTAGGGTTTGTCCTCCATATTTGAGATGTTCAGCAGATAGGCCAAAAATATCAGCTGATTTATTATTATTAAGCTTTTGCATAGCTGTTCTTATCTCGTCTGTTTTAATTGGATCTGTAATGTTTTTATTAGTCAAAACGTGGCTTTCAATTTCTCTGCACTCAATTTGGGCTTGTTTTAGGTACTGATTGTCATACTCGTTCTGGTTCACTGGTGTTGCCAGGATTGGAAATGGTCAGCCCAGCCTTCTATAATGGCATGACTTGAGGTAAGCTCTATGTTATCATAGATGAGACAGTTAATTCTACATTTCTCTTTCGATCGTTGGGCAGCAATCAGTTTGTAGTAGGTTTTACTATCTGTACCCTTGGCTTCCATGATCGATTTCATTTTCTCTTGTCTGTTCTTTGCCAGGACTTGTCGTTGAGCTCTTCGCAAGTTGTATTTGGCAGATTTCATGTCCTTCTTCAAGGGATGTTGAGTACTGTTTGGGTTACCCCCTAGTTTCCATTTCCACCAGGCATGTTTACTTGCTTTTGAGGCTTGTATAACTTCAGGGCTAGTAATGGCCGGCCTGCTTCTAGATTTTCGTTTTTTGTTTGGATTGTATCCAGGGATACTTTCCTCTGCAGCTTTCTCTAGAACAGCTTTTAGTGTGTTGATGGATTCAGATATCTGGCCATTTTCCATGGGGCATCTTATTTTCTCTATGTTGTCACTGATAAAGTTCTGAAATAGTTCTTTATCACATGTTTCCCACTTCGGTCTGGGGTTAGGAGTAACAGATTTCTGGCTATTTCTGGTAGAAATATTTATAATTGTCGAGACAGCTAGGTGGTCAGAGATGTTGTTAATTTGATCTTTCTCTACAAAGACATCCCCAGAAATATTTTTGGCGAGGGAGTTCTTCAGGATATAGTCCAACTCTGCCGACTGTTCTCTATTTTCATGATGAATAGTAGGTGTCCCCTTCTGCTGATTAATCAGGGAGTGTTTTACTATAAAGTTTCTAAGGGAGATGTCTCTTTCATTGGGAGGGTTACGGGATAAAGAAGCATTCAGGTCTCCACATATGAAAATTGCATGATCATTAAACTTGATGCAGATCTCTTCAATTTGGTCTAAGACAGTCGCGAAGTCTTCTAGTTTAGAGGTCCCTCTGCAGGGTAGGTAAACATTGATAATACACAGCTTTGGGGAGTGAGAAAAATTGATCAAACCACACCATGCTGACAATATGGTGATGCCCTCCTTATTGGGAAGCTTCCCATAAAGTTTTACCTAATTTGATCTTGCAGTTGCTAAGAAATACAGCTGAGAAATGTTGTCGGGAACTATACATAGAAAGGGCCATAACTGTGGGGAAAATCTTTGAACAGCCTGACAATATGAGACTGACCTCTTTATAGGGAAGCTCCCTGTGAAATTTTGTTAAATTCCACCCTGATGTTGCCGAGTAATAGCAAGGAAACAAATTTGGGGACTAAAATTCAAAGGAGGGCCCTAACAGTGAGAACAAGAGGGCCAAGATGGCCCTGTAAATCTCCACTTCCTTTAAAACAAATGTTTCATGCATTTAACTGGCTTTGACAGCTCTAAACATAATTCATAAGAAGTGTACAGCAATAAACTTCCATAGAAATAAAAATAGCCCCCCCGCCCCATGGCATGAATAGCAGAGTTCTGGAACCAGATACTGATTGATAGAAACCATGTATTTAATTTTCAACTTATCTTAGCATAACTATTAACATCAAAATAAATAACTCGCTGAAAACTGAACATTTGCTCTCCAAAAGAACTGGAATACCCAACACCAATCAAGTCATAGTGCAGTTCTATAATCAAGGGAGATAAATGGTAACAAACTATATAATTGGAAAATTAAACGAGACTTACCTGTAAGTTGAAGTTGGATTTCAATTCTCCGAAGCACAAGGTCACCATGATGAGCTCATGTGAGAGATGCATGTCGTGTCCAGGAGGTCAATTTTCAACTTGTGATGTGAACACTCTTTTCCCATGGAACTGATTCACATTTACACTGAACTTTTTTTTTTTTTTAATATATATTTTCACACCGAATAAACATACCGAAATTGCACTTAACACTTTTCAAAATTTTGTAACCATGCATTTTTATATAGCCAATTTTCACCACGGGCGGGTAAAACGGGTGGGCACATGAGCTCATCACGGTGACCTTGTGCTTCGGAGAATTGAAATCCAACTTCAACTTACAGGTAAGTCTCGTTTAATTTTCCAGTTCTCCCATCAGCACAAGGTCATGTGATGAGCACCTGTGAGAGTTTTAAAGGTGTTCACGAACAACCAATCAACAAGTATGCATCTTATCCACTAAATACAGTGGAATGAGTGCAATTCATTAACGTTTTGTTTGAAAACATTGTCACCTAGTACTTTGAATTCACTACTTTAAGTCTAGCATTAGTGAAGTGTTGTTCTCATTTTGTGTGGGGTTGTTAGAAAACCTTGAGAAAGTCACCTAAGATGTCTAGCTCGCAGCTGTCATGGTATTATGTAATGGGATCCCTGCATTCTTAGCTGCAGAAACATGCTGCTATTGTGCAATGCCTTTTCTAGCTAGTAATAACTTGATCTGGTGATATGCTCGAGATCTATCTAGACAATGTTAACAGACCCAGTCTTATAAAGTCTTATAAAGATTCTGGGTACTGGCAATTTAAGGCAAATACCAGAAGTATGCACTTTTGTTTTTAAAAAGATGTTAAAGGCAACTATTATAGACCTACTGTTTTAAATAGATATTTTAGTCAATATTGTACACTTACCTGTCAAGCGGAGATTCACCCTGGTCTAGGTTTTCATACTTTTATTAAAGACATTGTTGTTATGTCCCAAAACCATTAGGAAGGGCTCTTTTACCCGACAAGAGAACAATGAACTTGGTTAATGTATGGGTTAAGCAAAGTCAATCTATTTTTGTTCCTGCCAATGATTTTAGAAATCATAAGGCAATTGTGGTCATAATATGACTACAGTTATAATATATATTTACCTGTAGGAAAAGAAGGTGTGTAATTTTTTTTTTAAACTGAGATTACTAACTGCATAATTTTGTAACATGTATCAGAGCCAGCATGAAGGAACAAATCAATGCATTTTGTGTGTGTGTGTGTTTAAGACACTATAAGACACTTTAGCTTAACCACACTTGCCAACGGGCATGTAAGAAGTTTAAGTACTTGATTTTCTGGGACTGAATAAGAACTGCCACAGTAATGGATCCAATTTGTAATATGCCCTAGACCCTATTTAGTGCTGCCCCGCTTGGGAATTAGGGAGATAAGCTTGACCACTAATTAAGGTCCTTGACAAGTGACAAGTTACCTCAGCCCTACCAGAGGTAATGGATGGATTCTGCCACCAGGTGCATGCATGTAAGGTCAGTAGATCTCCAGCAGGTGGTGATCTGACTGGGGTTGATGATACATATGTTTTTCATAGCATGATGGAACCATTGTTGTCATAGCCAATGCAGCAGTATTTATATCCTACCCCCTGTTTTGTCAGCCTCAGGCTTTTGAGGCACTTTATTACACTGGCAGAACTGCAGCTTTTGGAGTCTAAGATATTTAAACCTAAATTACATGAAGAACTTATGGGTCATGCCTTCGGAATACACACATTTCTAATTTCTTATTCTGTTTGAAAGCAATCAACTCTGTCTATACTTCGAAATAGAAAGGCTTAACACCTTAATTAAAGGATGGCCTGTTTAAGCATCCACTTTGTGAGATCATGAAGTACAATTGGACTTTCCATATATCTGCAAGTTACCTTTACTATTCTATCATATGTACTCGAATTAGCAGTATGTCGCAATGTTTTGCAAAGCTCTGGGTTTTTCTAACACTTTAAGCACTCTGGCCGACTAACGACCCCCAAAATGATTTATGTAGGGGACTGTTGTGCCTTACCCTATTGAACCCAAATCCTGTTTATTTAACAGTGTCTCAAAACAAGATAGCAATCCGAAATAAACGGCTTTCAGATCAAGATAATGAATGTTGTTGTCAACAGGTATCTCTGAGACACCTCACTGACCCCATGTGGACTGCTTCCCAGCCCATAAAGGAAGAGTCTGTTGTCAGTGTGATTTTAGCTGCGATAGACAGTCTGGGGGAATCCTTAGCCCTCACTGCATGTCAGAAATAGCTCTAGCACTTCATAGTTAATACCATTTGCATCATGTCATTTTTTAGCTATTTAAATAGCCCAAGCACTTAACAGCATTTCTTTGATGAAATTACCTTTAGCATGTTTTTAGAGCTAAAGACTTTTCATTCTACAATATTTTTGTGTATACAAAACCAACAGTGTTCTGGAATTGATACACACAGACACAAACACCCTTTATCAGGTGTGATACTTTGGTCTAATGCCCAGAGAACTGATAGTATTTTCTTGCCATTTCCCACTGTATATATAGCTTGTAGTGCTCCAGCATTGTGACTGACTTTTGCACATAACTTAGAAAAGTACTCATTTAAGTGGGAAGGAATGTACTTTGTTCTTGTTGTTATTGCAGCAAACCAAATATGAAGCATGATCACTAGTTCATTGTGTATTGCTAAGGCATTCCCCGTGAAGTATGAACTAGCAATATGACTAACTGACCAAATCCCATTGCTAACAAGTGCCCGAGGACTACTCCCATATCTTTGTGATTGAACAAGGAATATGCACAATCAGTTACTTAGGCAGCATGTATATTTTAACATCTGTCCATTCTACACATGGAATCACAGACTTTTTCTGCGCTCCTTATTCCCTGATACTGTTTTATAGACATCCTCTTACTCTATGAAGGCTAATTATACTGTCTATGCCTCATCAATCTGAGAGATGATTGTGAGCTTAACAACTTAATGCATGTAACCCATTGGCTCATTCATTTAATTCAAAGATATAGATATACCTCCTTGATCTGTATTTTGCCCACTCAATTAACACTTCTTCCTAACATTTTTCAGAATGACTCTATATCTAGCAGTGGAAATTATGAATGTAGGTTGATGTAAGCTTTGTGAATATAGTGAGAGGCAAGTAATATCAATTCAGTTCAATGAAATTGTCATATTCTATCTTTGGTCTTATTTTCCCAGCTTTTCAAGAATTTTGCTTGGAAAACAGATTTTTTCCCAGCTCATCTCATTTGAAAGTGGCCACCTTGCTGTTCTCCTGTGATTCGTCAGTATGAAATATGTCATGTTCACACTCCCCCCTTCTTTTTTTTTTTTTTCGAATTAGTACAGTTGCCTCAACTGAGTGCTTCACTGCCAACAAGTGAAGTTATCATTCTCTCTGTGTTCACCTATTCAGGTTTGTTTCGGTTCTTGGTCTATGACACTAAATATATGTGCACTTCCTCTAAAGAAGTTTGAATGTATTTTGGGTCTTTTGCCTGAGCCTCATATTGAAATACCAACATAATTGCATGGCTAACTTTTGAGTTTTGAGTTGGCTAGTATTTTCCGGTATCTGATGCTTTTCTAAAACCGACAATCTCTTACAGTCATCCAATTTAGATGACAAAAATGTTTTGAGAAAGCTTGCCATCTCCTGGCATAACAGTGGCCCTTTTTGCTCTGACAATGCATGCAAAGTTGCATGTAAAACAATGTAATAGTGGGTATTCTAGCCAGTTACTGAATTTTTCCTAATACCCATTACAGCTGTCCGATTATTCTGATGAGGATGGGGGTGGGTTGTGGTATTGACCGCTTTACACTAGTATCATGAAACACAAAGTTCTGTTTTATATATATTAAATATGTTCACTGTTCATTCCACCAGCAGTTCAAGTCTAAATATGGAAATTGGTTTTGGAGATTTTTGTCTGTCCCCGGATCGATGACAAACGATGAATTCCTTTTCCTCATAGTTCAATATGTAGGACTTAATGTCCTACTGGGGCTTCTTGCAGGGCTTAATGGCCTATATGTAGGGCTAAGTGCCTACTGGGGCTTCTTTGCTAAAATCACTTACCTGTCAGAATCACAAGATTCTAGTAAAATGAGGAAGCTTACAATGCTCCTCGCCCCTTTTGAGAGACGTATTCTATTAGCATGAATTGTGGAGGCGTGACAGCTCTCCTTGTCCCTTTTGAGAGTCCTATTCCATTACAATGAATTGTGGAGGCTAATAGCTCTCCTTGCCACATTTGAGAGTCATATTCTATTAGCATGAATTGTGGAGGCTTACAGCTCTCCTTGCCCCTTACTCTTGGTGCTCTCTGCTTCCTTTTCAGTCTGAACTAAATATAGAAGTCTTAGTGCTTCTGCAAGAATGGTTTCTGTAGTGCTCGTAAAGAGTCCTAGTGCTCTTTGAATTGTAGCTCGAACTGGAACTGTACACTGAATTATCCAGCACTTTATTTCACTTTCAGAGATTGTACTTTCAAACACTCAAATCACTTTTCAAATAAATCACACTAACAAGAAATACTAAACATTGGATTCAAATAAACACTAGTAATAATATTCAATACTAGACTTCAATCCAACTGCACATTAAACAGAAAAAGATAACATTAAATAAAACTTTCCTTTAATTGTAACTCGTATTCTCAATACGGTATATTCTAACATGTCTTGACCTTTCTGGAACTAACCTGCAATTGACCTCCTGGACACGACATGCATCTCTCACAGGGGCTCATCACATGACCTTGTGCTGATGGGAGAATTATGTTATAACTGGATTGTTTCCTTGATCAGTATATAAATGTTTAACCCTTTACCGCACAACGCCGCCATTTGACGACCCTGGGAAAGAAGCCTTTTGAAAACATTGTAGGAAAATGTGAAAATGCTGGTAACCAGCATTTTCTCCTTTTCCCACAATGTTCTCTACCCTATCAAAGAAAAATTGCACCATTTTAGCCACATTGAAATTGTTGTCGGCAAATGCTTTCAGTTTGGACAAGGCTAAAATTTTGTCGTCTGGTAAAGGGTTAAGTCATGTACCACAAGAAGATTTTCAAAGTTTTCACATTTTAAGCCTTTGCAAAATGCATTACTACTACGGTTATAGTTTAAAAATCTTGATACAGGTCCATTAGATGAAGCTACATGCAAAATTTGATAAACCTGGACCTTATGTTTAGGAACCAGACATCTCTTATAGTTTTCAGTTTTTCAGCCCATGTAAAACTTGTGACCCCCAGGGTGGGACCAATTTTGACCCCTGGGCTAACAGTTGCACAGTCTTGTAGAAGTCTATATGAAGTGGCATGCCAAATTTGGTAGCCCTAGGTCTTACAGTTAGGATCAAAAAGATTTTTGAAGTTTTCACTTTAAAAGCCTATTTAAAACTTGTGGCCTTGGGGTGCATCAAATTTTAACCACCAGGGCTATAATTTGACTAAAATTTGTAGGGGTCCACTGTATGAAGCTAAATGTCAAATTTGGTTTTCCTGTGCTTTATGGTTAGAAACAAAAAGATTTTCAAGTTTTAGCTATTAAAACCCATGTAAAACTTGTGACCTCCCAGGGCTGGGCCAATTTTTACCCCAGGGCTATAATGTTAAGAATTTTGGTAGAGGTCTGTAAGATACAGGTACATGCCGAATTGGTAGCCTTTGGCCTTATAATTGCCCACAAGAAGATTTTTAAAGATTTTCATTATTTTTTCAGTTTTGTTGCCATGGTTTTTATTGGAATCAAAATTTCCTTGCAGAAACTCTGAAGAGGGCCATGGCAGGGTCATTTCTGTTAAATCAAAACTGGATGGGTAGTTTCAGAGATATTTGAAATAATGGATGTACACACACAAACAAATGCACCACAGACACCAGGCCACAACATAAGCTTACCAACCTTCAGCCAGTATCAACCATATCACGCTAACAATATGCTCATATCCTTCTTACAGGAAAGCCAACCATAAAGATTTGTGAAATTCAGTCCTGTAGTTGGTGAGAATAGCACAGATACAAATTTGGGGACAAAAAAAATAAAAGGGCCAAAACTGTGAGAAAAATGTATCAGAACATACTGACAATATGGACATATCCTATTTACATACAGACAACAAGCACATGTCCTTACATGCTGACAATGTGCACATGTCCTCCTTACACACTGACAATATGCACATGTCCTCCTTACATACTGACAATATGCACATCCTCCTTACATACTGACAATATGCATATGTCCTCCTTACATACTGACAATATGCACATGTCCTCCTTACATACTGACAATATGCACATGTCCTCCTTACATACTGACAATATGCACATGTCCTCCTTACACACTGACAATATGCACATGTCCTCCTTACATACTGACAATATGCACATGTCCTCCTTACATACTGACAAT
Source organism: Tridacna gigas (assembly GCA_945859785.2). Classification (NCBI taxonomy): domain Eukaryota; kingdom Metazoa; phylum Mollusca; class Bivalvia; order Cardiida; family Cardiidae; genus Tridacna; species Tridacna gigas. The sequence continues at coordinate 50,670,002 of OX244034.2, read as the reverse complement.
ATGCACATGTCCTCCTTACACACTGACAATATGCATATGTCCTCCTTACATACTGACAATATGCACATCCTCCTTACATACTGACAATATGCACATCCTCCTTACATACTGACAATATGCACATGTCCTCCTTACACACTGACAATATGCACATGTCCTCCTTACACACTGACAATATGCACATGTCCTCCTTACACACTGACAATATGCATATGTCCTCCTTACATACTGACAATATGCACATCCTCCTTACATACTGACAATATGCACATGTCCTCCTTACACACTGACAATATGCATATGTCCTCCTTACATACTGACAATATGCACATCCTCCTTACATACTGACAATATGCACATCCTCCTTACATACTGACAATATGCACATGTCCTCCTTACACACTGACAATATGCACATGTCCTCCTTACACACTGACAATATGCACATGTCCTCCTTACACACTGACAATATGCACATGTCCTCCTTACACACTGACAATATGCACATGTCCTCCTTACACACTGACAATATGCATATGTCCTCCTTACATACTGACAATATGCACATCCTCCTTACATACTGACAATATGCACATGTCCTCCTTACACACTGACAATATGCACATGTCCTCCTTACATACTGACAATATGCATATGTCCTCCTTACATACTGACAATATGCACATGTCCTTACACACTGACAATATGCACATGTCCTCCTTACATACTGACAATATGCACATGTCCTCCTTACATACTGACAATATGCACATGTCCTCCTTACATACTGACAATATGCACATGTCCTCCTTACATACTGACAATATGCACATGTCCTCCTTACACACTGGCAATATGCACATGTCCTCCTTACACACTGACAATATGCACATGTCCTCCTTACATACTGACAATATGCACATGTCCTCCTTACACACTGACAATATGCACATGTCCTCCTTACACTGACAATATGCACATGTCCTCCTTACATACTGACAATATGCACATGTCCTCCTTACACTGACAATATGCATATGTCCTCCTTACATACTGACAATATGCACATGTCCTCCTTACACACTGACAATATGCACATGTCCTCCTTACATACTGACAATATGCACATCCTCCTTACATACTGACAATATGCACATGTCCTCCTTACATACTGACAATATGCACATGTACTCCTTACACACTGACAATATGCATATGTCCTCCTTACATACTGACAATATGCACATCCTCCTTACATACTGACAATATGCACATGTCCTCCTTACATACTGACAATATGCACATGTCCTCCTTACATACTGACAATATGCACATGTCCTCCTTACATACTGAGTCCCCCAGCTGGGCAGGGGGATAGAAATAGCCCAGCTGTCGCACTACAGAAGGGGTGAGACCCCCCCTACTGTGCCTGCCCGTTTGCCGTGGGCTGCAACTCGTGTCGTCTGATGACGGGATCCTGGTGGTTGAGTGGATTCAGAATATGGCCCTTGAATTGTTCTGCTTTCACAACACACCACTTTGGCCTTGAATTGGACTAAATGAGAGGTCAGGAGGGCCTGTCCTGATCAATCGGCTGGTCATGCCTAGCCCTAGGGTATTTCTCTTAACTGTGTATCGTTTTATCGTACACAAAAATTCACAGAAGAATATCATATCTTTTTTCCTCTCTGTCAAAGATAGAAATCAATGCCCTAGAAGGCGGTGGCTCATGAGCTAATCGGGTGAAAGTTGGTGTTTGATTGACACTTGTAACCGCCCAAAGATAGCCTATGCTTGGTATGACATTCTGAGGGCCTACATTTGTCCGGTCTAGCCCTTTCACTTCGAGCATATTGCCGATGTATCCTTGTCATGATCTGTGTTTGGTTTCCCCAGATCATGTCCCCTTGTTGGGCTCCGAGGCGGGTGGGGAGCATCGGTAATGAATTTATAACAACTATCATGGCAACCCCCAAAGAGGCCAAGCGTGTACTTTCAGATTCAGATTCTGAATCAGATATTTCTTTTAGTTCACACACTAGTTTTGCTAGGTTTATTGTCATCGAGTCAGCTGACACATCAAAAACAATCACAAAATTATCACCTTTCATCATTGAAAAAGCAATCTCTTCAATTTTAGGCACTCCAAAATCTGTAAAGAAATTAAAAAATGAAACCCTGCTCGTTGAATGTTTTACCCAACAGCAGGCAAAAAATCTTTAAGGCCACAAAAAATTCTTTAACCTGGATGTTAAGATATATCCTCATAAGACCTTAAACACAAGCAAAGGAGTCATCAGATGCAAAGAACTTTCTTACTGTGACTCCATAGAAGAGATTAAAACGAATCTACAACCTCAGGCTGTGTCTGACGTAAGGAGAATCTCTGTTTTTAGAGATGGGGTACGAAGAGATACCCATACATATATTTTAACATTCTGCACACCCTCCTTACCTGCTTCCATTAAAGTAGGATTTCAGTCGGTGAATGTCGACGTGTATGTGCCAAACCTGCTTCGTTGCTATAAATGCCAGCGGTATGGACATCACGAAAGCAATTGCACAAACACCCCTGTTTGCCCAAAATGTGCTTTTGAGGGCCCCGACCATGATCCGAAAACTTGCGACAATCCAGTTCTGTGTTATAATTGCAAATGTTCTCATCCAACCTTCTCCAAAAACTGCTCAATATGGAAGGATGAGAAAGAAATCCTATCCATCAAATTTAAAGAAAACGTCAGTTTCTTGGAAGCTAGGAAAATAGTAGAAAAATGCAAAAATGATGTGACCTTATTGACTAGTGCAACATCTTATGCCAAAGTCACATCTCCCATGTCTCAACAGGGACATTGCTCAACCTGTGAACTCTTGGCAAAAAAACTTCTAGAAAAGTTTCCAGAAATGGCCAACGAGTTGAAAAGCCTTGTCCCTGACATTCAACCATCCAAACCCCTCAAACAGACACAACCTACACCCAAACCCACTACTGCATCCTCTTCTCAAAAAGCACCATCTACTTCCTCCCAAAAACAAAAAGAAAATCATTTCACAAGAAACAAACTCGTCATTTGACTCCCTTAAACTCAAATCAACATCAGCAAAGAAACAACTACCTACTTCACCACCCAGAAGACCCAAGCAAAACCTCAATCAAAGTCACCAAAGAAAAAGACATCTGCAGCATAGAAGCCTAAAGCTTCCAGCTCTACTGGTGACAAGAAGTCAAAAAATGAGGATTCGTTACCTATTTCAAATAGGTATGAACCTCTGGAAGACCAGGAAGAAAACATGGAAGAAGAGGAATTGGAGGGAGAACTCTCTGATTCTGAACTCGCCCCTTCTCCAACTGACTGGGATAAGGACGTAGAATCCTGGTCAACCTCCAAACCCGAGACTGAAGTCATAGTCCATATAAATACATAGGGTATATGAAATACCTACAGAAACATTTCATAACCCATGTTTACATCCTTTTAATGGGCATAATGGCTCACAATATTATACAATGGAACTGTCGAGGTCTAAAGTCAAATCATGAAGAGATTTCACTTTTAATTAATGACCACAATCCTGTTGCAATTTGTTTACAGGAAACTTTCCTGAAGGAATCCGACACTGTCTCTTTCAGGTATCACTCAATTTATAATAAAATATACAAAGAGGGTGATAAGGCCCAGGGCAGCGTGTCTGTTACTGTAAATAACAACATCCCCCATACACAAATACCGTTAAACTCCACTCTACAAGCTGTTGCTGTTCGTCTTTCCCTTCATAAAACCATTACTCTATGTTCTATTTACCTTCCCCCAAGTTCTCCTATCAATGAAAACAAGCTTAATGACCTCATCACACAGTTACCATCTCGTTTCATATTGGCAGGAGATTTTAATGGTCAAAATATTATCTGGGGTAGCAGTGATACCAAATCAAAGAGGCTTACAACTGGAGAACTTTATCTCTAATAATTCTCTGTCAATTATGAACGACAATAATTCAAAAACATATCTTCATCCAGCAACTGGCTCTTACTCTTCCCTTGACCTTTCTCTGTGTAGCCCAGCCTTGCTTCAGGATTTTAATTGGAAAGTGGGAGACGACCTTTGTGGAAGTGACCACTTTCCAATTTTTATTACATCTTCTGAGCCACATACATGTGAACGTCCAAAGAAATGGAAACTCTCCAAAGCCAACTGGGACCTTTTTCAAGTTCTCTGTGAACAAAATATTACAAGAGATAAACTTGTAGATTGTGCTGATCCTGCAGAATTATTTTCCCGGCTGCTCATCGATGTGGCAAAACAGTCAGTCCCACAGACCTCGACAAAGCCAAAACGCCCAAACAAGCCATGGTTCACTGATGAATGTAAGTCAGCTATAAAAGAACGGAAAGAAGCTCTCAGAAAATTCAACCTGAGACCCACTCCGGAAAACCATAACCTTTTCCGTACTTCCAGGGCAAAAGCCAGACAAACCATAAAAAGTAGTAAGCATAAGTCTTGGAGGCATTTTGTTTCCAGACTTAATGCTAGAACGTCTACAAAAAAAGTCTGGGACATGATCAGAAAGATTAAAGGTAGTGCTTCTTCGCCAATTAAGCATCTTTCTGCAAACAATTGTAATATTGAAAACCCTAAAGATATTGCAGATACTTTAGCCAATTCTTTCGCCAAGAAGTCCTCCTCTGAGAACTACTCTGAAAAGTTCCAGAGGAATAAAGTTAAAGAAGAAAAGAAAAGGTTGAATTTCAAATCCAACAATCTTGAGTTTTACAATAAACTATTTTCATTCAAAGAACTCAAGTCCGCTTTAGATAAAGCCCATGATTCCTCTCCAAGTCAAGATAAAATACATTATCAATTTCTAAAGCATTTACCAGATACCACTCTATCAATCTTACTTGATATTTTCAATGATATCTGGCAAAAAGGTGATTTACCTTCTGCCTGGAAAGAAGCTTTAGTAATTCCAATTCCAAAACCAGGGAAAGATACTTCCGACCCAAACAGCTACAGACCCATAGCTCTCACAAGTTGTCTCTGTAAAACTTTAGAGTGAATGGTCAACACCCGCCTTGTTTGGTTTTTAGAAAAACATAATCTAATTATTGATGTTCAAAGTGGATTTAGACGTCAACGCAGTACAGTTGATCACCTTGTACACTTTGAAACTTTTCTTAGAGAAGCCTTCATAAAAAAGCAACATGTTGTATCAGTATTTTTTGACCTGGAGAGTGCTTATGACACTACCTGGAAATATGGAATTTTAAAGGACTTGCATGACTTTGGTCTCAGAGGCCGCTTGCCTCTTTTTATATCTTCCTTTTAAAATCATCGCCTACTTCGTCTGAGGGCTGGCACAACCTTGTCAGATGCAAGGGAACAAGAAATGGGTGTGCCACAAGGATGTATCTTCTCAGTGACACTTTTTAGTATCAAGATCAACAGTATAATAAAGGCTATCAACCCAGGTGTGGATTGTTGTTTATATGTGGACGATTTCGTCATATGCTTTAGATCAAGCCATATGGCCATTATTGAAAGACAGCTTCAACAGTGTTTAAACAAACTGCAAATATGGTCTGATGAAAACGGTTTTAAGTTTCCAAAGACCAAAACAAAATGTGTTCACTTTTGTCAATTACGAGGTCATCATCTAGACCCAGAGCTACATCTTGACAACGCAAGAATTGAAGTTGTACCAGAGTTTAAATTTTTAGGTGTCATCTTTGACAAGAAATTGTCCTTCCTGCCCCACATTAAAGCACTTAAAAAGAAATGCTATAAGGCACTTAATCCTCTAAAAACAATTGCTCATTCGGACTGGGGAGCTGATAGGAAAGTTCTTCTACGTCTCTATTGCTCCCTTATTCACTCAAAGTTAGACTATGGCTCCATTGTGTATGGTTCAGCCCGTAAATCATACTTGAAGATCCTTGACACAGTCCACAATCAGGGTTTACGTTTGGTCCTTGGGGCTTTTTGAACTTCTCCCATTAACAGCCTGTATGTAGAGGCCAATGAGCCTTCTCTCGCTCATAGAAGGCTCAAGCTATCCCTTCAATATCTGTTAAAACTGAAAGCAAACCCATCCAACCCTACACACAAAATAGTTTTTAACCCTGGCTGCCAAAATCTATTTGCTAGGAAGCCAGATTCTATTCCTCTGTTTGGTATCCGCATGGAATCACATCTAGACAATCTCCATGTTGACATGGATGCCATTTGTGAAAACAAAATTCCTGATACCCCTCCATGGTTGATAAAGGCTGCTGAATTTCGTTTTGACCTTCTAGCCCACAATAAGTCAACCACAGATAGAGTTGTTTTCCAAACTCAGTACCAGGAAATAAAAGAACAGTACAACTCCTATAAAACCATTTATACAAATGGATCTAAGGATGGACACGCCATATCTGCAGCAGCTGTATTTGGCAGTAAGAGAAAAAAATGTCGCCTTCCTGACAATTCTTCAGTTTTTTCTGCTGAAGTGAAAGCAATCGACCTTGCCCTGAGTCTTGCAGAGGAAAGTAGGTCTAATCGCTTTCTTCTGTTCTCAGACTCTCTCTCTACACTCCAGGCTCTCTATAATCAGAAAATCGAGAACCCATCTATTTGTGCTGTTCTTGAGAGAATTTCCTCTCTCTCTGATACAAACGAGTTTGTATTTTGTTGGCTTCCTAGTCACATGGGTATTCGAGGCAATGAAAAGGCCGATGAACTTGCCAAGTCGGCATTGTCACTACCCATATCTCATTTTAAAATACCTTACACAGATTTTAAAGCATCCATTTTACCTTTCATCCAATCTCTTTAGCAATCCCAGTGGGATGCAGATCATTTCAACAAACTTCATTCTGTGAAACCAACCCTTGGCGAATGGTACCCCTCTTACAGGTCTATTCGTCGAGAAGAGGTGATAATCACAAGGCTCCGAATCGGACATTCTCGGTTTACACACTCCTGGCTTTTAACCAGAGAAGATGCACCAGAATGTATTCAATGCAACGAACACCTTGCAATAAAACATATTTTATTAGATTGCATTGACTTTCAGCCAATTCGTGAGAAATACTACAATGTTGACAGTATGCACAACCTCTTTGAAACAGTCAACATTGATTCAATTATTACCTTCATCAAAGAGATTGGTCTATACAACAAGCTGTGATATTTTCTTAATTACCTTTTTAACCCGTTCTGTAAACTCGTATTTCCACCACTGAATCCTTTTTATCTCCAGTTTGCATCTCCTTAATGGGAGGATTAGCTCTCTTGGGGGCATCTTATCTCATTGGAGACGGGGCCTCTTTAATGGGAATGTTTTGATCCCATTGGAGGCTCCACACTTTCTCAATTTTAAGTTCTCATTTCCTTTAAGCTACTATTCACATTCTTAACTTTTTCATTTAAAACTTTGAGTAGGCAGGGTTTATCCTGCCACTCAATATCGTATTTTATGCACATTAAAAAATGACACTCTTCTTAATTTAACACTTCTACTATCAATCCAACTTTTTGTTCAAATCTTTTTATCACATTCCTAACTTTATCATTTAAAACTTTTGAGTAGATAGGGATTGCCCTGTCACTCAATTATTTCCATTATGCATATGAAGGTCACACATAATACTTCTTAATTCAACTCTTTTATCATTATTAATGTATTCAAACTTTTTTCAGTTGAAACAATTCCACTTTTATTATCTTTTAACACAGATATGCGCGCTAAATGACCAAAGCTGTCGATGCGCCATAAAACAACATTCATTCATTCATTCTTACATACTGACAATATGCACATGTCCTCCTCATTGGGAAGCTTCGTGTGAAATTTTGTTAATTCCATCCAATGGTCACTGAGAAATAGTACAGAAAAAATATTAGGGACACATGGACAGATTGTAGGACAGACGGACATATGAATGCAGGCCATTCCTATAACTATACAGCAGGGGATTAACAAGTCTAAAATTTTGTTGTCTGGTAAAGAAATCAAACCATAATCATAACTGTGAGACACTGGTGAACACGTAGAGCATTTGCCTGTCACACAAGAGGTTTAAGGTTCAAATCCAGTAATGAGCTTTTCTTCAAATATTTCTTGGAGGTATTATTCTTGTACAAGAACAGTATTTCCAAAGTTAGAACTTGGTCACGCTTATATTTCCAAAATTTATGATTGTAAGTCATTTCAATAAGACTCATTCCCCTGTAACTGTTTTATTTTATTGATGTCTGGATGCAGCCAGTGATACTGAAAGGTAAAAGAAACTACAGGAGTGCACAGAAAACTGCATCATAACAAGCCACTACATCCCAGAGCAGAATCATGGATTGTTACCTTTGGCTGACAAAGATTGTGCACTGGCTGTCTTGATGAATATAAGATAATGCTGTTGAAAATGGCATAGAACACCAAACAAGAGGGCCAGAATGGCTCACCTGAATTTCAAGTGGAAAAAGAAGTTGACAAAGGAAATGTCTAACTTTGAGGGGAGATGGTTTGTCATTTAGAGGCAGTTGACACCTTTGTCTTGGAAAGCTTCAACACATGATCAATGTATCTACAAAGTTTCAACAGAATACTTCCTGAACCGTAGGAGTTTGTGACCCAGAATTTACAAGTTATTGTTGACAGACGGTCAAACAGACTGATGGATAGACAAACAGACGTGGTGATTTTAGTTTGCTCTGAATTTGTTCTTTTGCAGGGGTATAGTAAAAGGAACTAGAACTTTTGCAAAGTGGACAAATTTCTTCCACTAGTGCCTTGTAACTGAAGTAGCACTATCAGAGAACAGAACTGTTCACAAAGCAAAGTTCTTCTATGACTTTGACCTATGCGATGTGAAAACAATATGGCACCACCTTGGTATACGAGCAACACTTGTGTATAGTTTTATGGTTCTAGGTTGAATAGCTATTGAGTTAGAGCATGGATATGGTTTTTCAAAGTTCATCTGTGACCTTGAACTTTTACCTATGTGACCCAAAACCAATAGGGCACTTCCTTGGGTAGTGGGTTACACTTGGGTAAAAATTCATGGTCCTAGGTCAATCACCAGGAATCAATCCAGCCAAGTTTGGTTGAAATTGCCTCAGTGGTTTAAGAGAAGAAGAATTTCAAAGAATTTCTTTAAGTCCATACAGTGCAAAAAGCACCCCCCCCCCCCCCACGGCCATGTTTTTAGACTTATCAAACTTTCGCAAACAATTTTTTAAACGAACATTTTCAAAGAACATTTCTCAGAAATTATTTCAAAATCTGACAAGCGGTTTCAGAATAGAAGATTTTTAAAGAATTTCCTAGAAAATCTATTTGGTTGCCATGGCAACCAGAATTTTTGATGGAATCAAATTGTGTGAACATTTTTAAAAGAGAACCTCTTTAAAAATATTCCAGCCAAGTTTGGTCCAACTTGGCCATGTATTTCGATGTATCAAAATTTTGTGAACAATTTTTGAAGAGGGTCACCCTTGGAATATTTCTGTGAAATTATTTCAAAATCTAACAAGCGGTTTCAGAGGAGAAGATTTTTAAAGAATTTCTTAGAAAATTCCATTTTGTTGCCGTGGCAACCAGAGTTTTTGATGGAATCAAATTTTGTGAACAACTTTTAAGTAGGACCTCCCAAGGAACATTCCAGCCAAGGTAGGTCCAAATTTGCCAAGTGGTTTAGGAGGAAGATGATGTTTAAAGAATTGTTGACACTGCACGAGTGCAAAGACCCCCCCTTCACCACGGCCATGTTTTTTGACAGATCAAAATTTCGTGAACAATTTTTGAAAAGGGTCACCCAAGGAACATTTCTGTGAAATTATTTCAAAATCTGACCAGCAGTTTCACAGGAGAAGATTTTTAAAGAATTTCTTAGAAAATTCCATTTTGTTGCCATGGCAACCAGAGTTTTTGATGGAATCAAATTTTGTGAACAATTTTCAAAGAGGACCTCCCAAGAAACATTCCAGCCAAGTTTGGTCCAAATTGGCCCAGTGGTTTAGGAGAAGATGATGTTTAAAGAATTGTTGATGACGAGCGACGAATGACGGACACCAGGTGATCCTAAAAGCTCCCCTTGAGCATGTTGTGCTCAGGTGAGCTAATAAAAAATACTATCATATTCTATCAACCCTTTACCAAACAACAAAATTTTAGACTAGTCAAAATTGAAAGCATTTGCAGAGTATGAATTACACATGACTGAAAAATCTAAATTTGTTTCGGAAAGGGTAGGAAAAATTATGGGAAAGGGAGAAAATGCTATTTACTAGCATTTTCTCCTTTTCCCACAATGTTTTCAAAAGGTTTCTTTCACAGGGTCATTAAAAGACGAAATTATTTGATAACACCTTTACCATCAATCTCAATCTAAAGGATCCTGAGAAAAAGACTTGGAAACATTCTTAGAAAAGGAGAAAATGCTTGTAACAAACATTTTCTCCTTTTCCCATGATGTTTTCTATCCTTTCAAAGAAAATTCCATATCCTGAGTCACATTTGTCATCTGAATACACCCTCAATATAAACAAGTCTAGAGTATTGTCTTCTGGTAAAGAGTTAATCAGATGAAGACAAAAGTGATAAATATGTGACTTGATTTTGACAAGGGTCCTGCGTGGCTCGGTGATAAAGTGTAGGACTTGTGACCTGGAGGCCCCGGATTCAAACCTGACTGGACCTTCTGGTTGTTTTGTGGGAATGTGTCCTTGGGCAAGACACTTCAGAGTCGTAGCCTGGGGTAACCCAGGAAATACATGAATATGTGAGCTGTTGCAATGATACGACTGAAATTATGTTGCAAGTGGCATAAAACACTATTCTATCAATCAATCAATCAATCTTGATTTAACAGGATGGAGTACAGAAAGAGTAAGCCATTCATCTTTTTTGTCATTGAAACTTTAATTCAGGTTTAGCCTATACCATTGCTCAAAGAAAATCAACAGTAATTATTATAAACATGATTGTTGTACAAATTATTCAATTTTAAAGTTTGTCATTCAATCATGAAATGGCAAAAAGAATTGTAAAACCATAACAAGTCATTTTGCAAGTGCTCACAGTCATCTTTAACTCTCAATACATTGAAATCGTGCCATTCCAATTTTGATAAAATACTTTCTATCATGATTAAGGACATTGTTTCAATCAGCAAAGCAACATACATTATCTTGCCATCTCGATTTAAGTTAACTCTTTACCAAACAACAAAATTTTAGACTCGTCCAAATTGAAAGCATTTTGCAGACGACAAAATTAATGCAACTCAAAAATTGAATTTGTGTTGGGAAGAGTAGAAAAAATTGTGGGAAAAAGAGAAAAATGCTGGTTACCACAATGTTTTCAAAAGGCTTCTTTCTCAGGGTCGTGAAAACCTGGGATTGTTTGGTAAAGGGTTAATCAATTACCTTTCATATAAGAAAGAGTATATGTCAAGCAACAGTCATAAATCATGCAATCAGAATTTGGTTCAAGATTTCTTTTACAACGACTTTTTTTTTCTGTTGGTCATGCAATATACATTAAATTTTATACAGCAGTTTTTAACTCTTTACCAAACAACAATACTTTAGACTAGTCAAAAATGAAATCATTTGCAGACAACAAGTTAAAAGTGCCTCAAAAACTGAAATTTAGAAATCCTTAAGAAGGAAAGAAAACATTGTGAGAAAAGGAGAAAATGCTGGTTACCAGCATTTTCTCCCTTTCCCACAATGTTTTCAAAAGCTTTTTTATTTGGGGTTGTTTTAAGTCGGCACCGTGTGGTAAAGGATTAATTACACAAAGAAATTTCCATAACACAGGAGACATTTTTTTTTCCAGGCAACACTCACAATTATGTAGTTACACTTCAATCTGCAAAAGAATTTGCACCATGCTCTGGCAAAAGGGGGCTTAATGCATCTCCGTGATCCATGATACTAGGCAAGTCATAACATAATTACGAATCCATAAAATCTTTTTTGTCTAACAACCTACTGAATCATGAAGTAGACTGGTCTTTAGACATGTAGAAGATTGACCAATAGTGAAAGGTTTCAGCCTGTGCAGGCTGATGTGGGTCCATACTTTTCACAAATGCATTAAGCCCCTTTTTCACAGAGCATGGCTCATTTTTAACCATACATGTATAAGGTACTCAGAGACCATAAATAACTATAAAATTTTATCAAAGTATTCTATTTCACACATACATGTACATGTAAACATGATACATGTACCAAAACATAAGAACCATGCTCTGGCAAAAGGGGGCTTAATGCATCTCCATGACACATGATACCAGGCAAGACATCACATAATTATTGATCCATAATACCTTTTTTTTTTTTTTTTTAAACAACTGAATCATGAGGTAGAATGGTCCTTTGACATGAAGAAAAATATCCATTCAGGTCAGCCTGCGCAGACTGCACAGGCTGACGTCAGTCGATACTGTTCACAGATGCATTTAGCCCCTTTTCACAGAGCATGGCTCATATTCAACATTCTGCTGCAGTTTTATTTAGGAATTTCATTGACATCAGAAGCTGTTTCACTTTTTACCAAATGACCAAGTTGAAGGCTTGTATAAACTGAAAGCATTTGCAAAAGACAAACAAATACCATAGTCACTCAAACAATGAAATCTGTCTGTGAAAGGTTAGAACACTATGCGGGAAAGGGAGAAATGCTTATTACCAGCATTTCCTCCTTTTGCAACAGACTTTTCAGAAGCCTTCTTCTTCAGCGTTATTTAACCCATTACCACACAATCCCGAGTTTCAACGACCCTGAGGAAAAAGCCTTTTGAAAACATTGTGTGAAAAGGAGAAAATGCTGGTAACCAGCATTTTCTCCTTTTCCCACAATGTTTTCTGTCCTATTAAAGACAATTTCCATCATTCGATCCACATTTAAATTGCCATCTGCAAATGCTTTCAATTCGGAAAAATATAAAATTTTGCCGTTTGGTAAAGACTTAAACATGGGATTGTTTGGTAAAGAGCTAGGTCAAGTAAAACTCAGAATCATATGCTACAACCTTATCCTTTTAGGGCCAAGTAAATGAAATTTACGTCTTCAATCAGGTAAAAAATTTAAGACCTAAATATTGCATTAATTTTGAAGGATATTTTTTACCAGAATGTCTCACAAAATATAAGACAGTGCAGGTTCAAGATCAGACAGCACCTTCTGATCTTCATATTAATCTATACTGTCTACAAAAGCTACTGTAATCATGCCCAGAACATTGAAAATTGGATGAGGTAATTGTTTCAGATTGGGAAGTACAAATGTCAAACGAAATTCTTCATCATTCCATTAAAAATTGATCAAAGACTTTCTGTACAAAGGAAGCAGTATAAAGCAAGCACAAGATTCTGAATTACAACAACTTTGTCAATATAGATGCTCATTATCATCACAATAGATGTCAATTAACTCTTCACCACACAATCCCGAGTTTTAACAACCCTATTGACAAAAGCTTTTGAAAACATTGTGGGAAAAGGAGAAAATGCTGTAACCAGCATTTTCTCCTTGTCCCACAATGTTTTCTACCCTTTCAACTGAAAACTGTGTCATTTATACCACACTTAATTTGTTGTCTGCAAATAGTTCCAATTTAGTTAGTCTAAAATTTTGTAGTTTGGTAAAGAGTTAAAGTAATGCTTCATCGAGAGGCCAGTAAAAGTGAAAACAAGATATAATCGTTTGCAGGGGCTTAGGCCAAAAATTATAAGTACTACACACACTAAAGGCGTACGTGAAAGCCAGAATTAATAAATGATGGCATTGCAATTCATGAACAGACACAAACAGACTATCCATGATGTAATTCGTTGTAGCGCTGTATTTACAAAACAAGAGAAATTACAAATCTGGTCAGGTTTGCTTTTGAAGTCGTTTCACAAGAATAGAAAATGTAATTTGAAAAATATAACCTAAGGAAACTTTGACCCATTTGCGAGATTTTGCATCACGTAAAGGCTTAAGGTAAGTAATGGGTGCTACATGTCTATGGTTTGATATCAAATACATGAATTACTATATTAAACTCAACAAACTTTCTCAGAATGGCAGGTCCGTCCTTTGTGACTATTATTGTGTAAAGTATACTATATATACTTTATTATATATCTAATGGTGCTTGATAAACAGGGATTTGTAAGTTAGACAAATTTTGAAAGTGATACACTAAATATCTTAACTGGAGTGAAGAAATAACTTTATTTAGAGTCAGGAACTACATTTTTGGTACTTTTTAGCCCCTACAGGGTACCATTTTATCAACATATCCCAAGTTTTTCTTTACAAGTTACTGTAACAATACACATATTAAGATTTACTATTTTTGTGAATCTGTTTTGCTTAAAGGCCAAATAGTGGCCAAACAAATGATGCAGATGTTAAAATGCATTTAAATCTAAAACATACTATTCAAAAGTATGGATAATATTGTGACGATGAAAATCTGTAATCATGTGGTTGGTTCAAGTGTTACTTGCTGGCAGAAAAATGAATTTTAAGATCAGGCAATAAGTATAAACAAAAGAAAGAGGGATCTGGTTTACCCTAGTTTTGAAATTAACTTCTCTGCCTGCGACTAAAACTAGGACTGACTGTACAATAACAGATCATCATCTTCACAATAATTTCCATACTTTTGAATGGTATGATTTGAATTTAAATGCATTTTAACACCCGCTTTGTTTACTTTCGTAACTGTAAATTTGTGTAAGTAAATATTTCTATAGCTCTTCACTCCAAGGCAGATACAGTAGGTCACAATGTTATGCACTAGCTTGTAGCCTAGGCAAACAGAGGGAAATATGATGTAATTTACATGCATTTACTCTTTAACTTTCTGAATTCCTCACATCATCTAGCTGGTATGTCAGTCGCTGCCACAAATGCATGGAAAGTGGGGGTTTCATTTCTCCTTAAATTCTTCTCTCCATATCTTTGTACAATTTTTAATAGTCACTAGGAAACAAACCATGAATTAGGTATATATAAACAGAATAATCCAATGGTTGTGCGTGACATAAAAAATCTATCACTCAAATGCGGTGCGTCAAGGCAAGAAAAAAAAGAGGGCCATGATGGCCCTGTATTGCTCCACTGGCTTATAAATATAAACCACAAATACTAAACATTTCAATTCTGAGCCAAATGGTTTCAAAATGAAGACTTACAAAGTTTTCTCAGTAAAAGCCCATGTGAAAGTTCAGACCCACAAGGCAAAGCCATTTTTGATCCCAGAGCTATAATTACTTGAACCCTGGTAGAGGTCCACAAGATAAAGCCACATGCCAAAATAATACAAGTCTATGCTGTATGGTTATAAATAAGGTGATTTTCAAGTTTCGTCCATATGAAGCCTCTGTAAAACATAAGACCCCTGATGCAAGGCTAATTTTAAAAAAAAATCAAAACAGGAAGATTTCTTAAGTTGTCACTATGTAAGCCCATGTAAAACTTGTGACCCCTGCGGCCAGGCCAATTTTGACTCCAGACCCACTAGATATAGCAACATGCAAAATTTGGTAGCTCTAGGCCTTATGGCTAGGTACAGGAAGATTTTTAAAGTTTTCTCAATATAAGCCTATGTAAAACTTGTGACCCCTGGGGCTGAGCCAATTTTGACCCCAGGGCTATAATTTGAAGAAACTTGATAGAGGTCTACTACATAAAGCTACATGCCAAATTTGGTAGCCCTATGCCTTATGGTTTCAGACAAGAAGATTTTTAAAGATTTCCAATATTTTTCAGTTTTGTTGCCATGGCAACCAGAGTTTTTGAAGAAATCAAATTCTTTCAAGAAATTCTGAAGAGGACCATGGCAGGATCATTTCTGTGAAGTTTCATGAAAATTGGATGGGTAGTTTCAGAGAAGAAGATGTTTGAAATAAAAGTTAATGCACGGACGGACGGACGCACGACGGACACCGGGCCATGACATAAGCCCGCTGGCCTTCGGCCAGTGGAGCTAAAAAACACTGTCCTTTGGACTCCTGTCTCAACTGCATCACACACGTACCATTCACACAACAGATTTTTAATATCACACAACTATTCACTTATCCTCTATGTATTATACTTTATATACTAGGAATGGACACACCAATACATAACTTGTAAGTCAATCCTTTGTAATATATACAATGTGTGAGTGTTGTCCAAGAAGTGTGTAGACTTTTGTTGTAACTGTACTATTTATCAACATTTTAATATGGAAATTTGGTAACATATTATTGGATGTGTCATTGATACATGCTACAAATTTCATCAAAATACAGTGATGAGTAAAAGGTTACAAAGCATTAGAAAATACCACAAACTGCTACATACTTCTTAGACAGCCCTCGTATGTGTTAGATATGTATCAAACTTTACATAAAAATTAAACATATTATATAGTTTAGTTTTAATCCATTTCTTTAAACTCATTTCGATCTATATAATATTAGGTTTAACACACTTAAGTAAAAGGCACACCTTTGCAGAAATTGCAAGTCCATCCTTTATAACTATTAACTGTGATATAGCTGTGATATAAATTAAACTTTACATATAAGTAAAAAGCACATCTTTGTGTAAACTGCAAGTCCATCCTTTGTTACTGGGTTAACATGTAAGATACATGTACATGTACATATAATTAAACACACTAGTAAAAGGCACACCTTTGCAGAAATTGCAAGTCCATCCTTTACAATTATGTAACTGTGTTAGATATAAAATATAAATGAAACTTTACATACAGCTAAAAGGCACACCTTTGTGTAAATTGCAAGTCCAAACTTGGTTACTGTGCACACACACACACACACACACACACACACATATAAAATTTCACAAACTAGTGAAAGGCACACCTTTGAAGAAATTGTAAGTCCATGGATCCTTTGCAATTACATAACTGTGACAGATATAAATTATACTAAAAATACAAACAAGTAAAAGGCACACCTGGCATAAACTGCAAGTCCATCCTTTGTTAATGTGTTAATGTATAAGATATATAAAATTTAATTAACAAACTAGTAAAAGGCACACCTTTGCAGAAATTGCAAGTCCATCCTTTGTAACTATATAACTGTGCTAGATACATATATTAAACTTTAAATACATGTACTAGTAAAAGGCACACCTTTGCATAAACTGCAAGTCCATCCTTTGTTAATATATTAATGGGTAAGATATATAAAATAACATACTAGCAAAAGGTACCCCTTTGCAGAAATTGCAAGTCCATCCTGTGCTAGATACATATGCATATATTAAACTTTACATACTATTAAAAGGCACACATTTGTGTAAACTGCAAGTCCATCCTTGCTCAACTCTTTACCACACAATCCTGACTTTTAACAACCCTGAGAAAGAAGCCTTTTGAAAACATTGTGGGTAAAGGAGAAAATGCTTGTAACCAGCATTTTCTCCTTTTCCCACAGTGTTTTCTACACTTCCCAAAACAAATTTCAGTTTTTGAGCCACGTTCATTTTGTCATCTGCAAATGGTTTCAATTTGGAAAGGTCTAAAATTTTGTCGTGGGGTAAAGAGTTAATATGTTTATGTGTAATATATGAAAAAAAATAAGCATACTAGTATTTTGCACATCTTTGCAGAAATTGCAAGTCCATCCATTGTGACTATACCAGTGGATACATGTATGTTAGATATATACATTATATTAAACTTATATTAAATCTTGTGGAAAAAAAGAAAAAATGCTGGTTACCACTTACCAGCATTTTCTCCTTTTTCCTCAATGTTGTCAAAATAATTCTTTCTCGAGGTTGTCAAAAGACAAGATTGTTTAGTAACAGGTAAAATCATTTTATTACCACATGTAAATAACAGATGAACCCTATACTAACCTAGGCAAATTGACAGCATCCTTAAGTTTGAAAATAGATTTTGAGTGTTCGAAACCCAGGCTCAGCCAAAATCATGGTAGAAGTTAAATGAACCATGCTCTGTGAAAAGGGGGCTTAATGCATCTGCGGCAAATATCAACCAAGGTCAGCCGGCACAGTCCGCGCTGGCTGACCTGGGCTGAAACTTTTCGCTTTTGGTCAATTTTCCGTATGTCAAAGTACCATCTACCTTATGATACAGTCAGTTGTTAGACATATTGAATTTTATGGATCCCTGATTATGAGATAACTCATTTGGTATCATGCATTGCAGAGATGCATCAAGTCCCTGTTTGCCAGAGCATGACTCAAATGAAAATCATTGCTACAAAAATCCGTAGTCTTCTATCATTGAACACTTTGATCTCATTATTGTGACAAAGCAGCCATTGGCTTTGAAAGACATTGTAGCCTTATATAGGTGAGGAAACATCACAAATGAATGGATAGGTGCTCTGGTCAAATACTGGAAAATATGTTCAGTGTCATAGACAAAAAACAAAACATGGATAGGTGCAATGGTCACTGATTAAGTTTCAACACCAACAAAACATGGATAGGTGCAATTGTCACTGATTAAGTTTCAACACCAACAGTCCTTTACCAACATTTAACAAAACTAAGAAAGATGGCTTGTGGGAAAAGGAGAAAATGCAGGTAACCAGCATTTTCTCCTTTCCCCACATAAATTTCTACCCTGTTAGAAATAATTTTTATCATTTGAACCACATTTGTTGTCTGCAAGTATCTCCACCTTGGAGGATTGTTGTCTGGTTAAGATTTTGTCATCTGATAAAGAGTTAATCGAGAGATAAATTATACTTGGAATGCTCACCAGAATTATATCCTGTTATACAAACTACTTGGGAAAATAAAAATATTTACATTAACAAAGAATATAACAGTAACATAAGGTAAAAAAGATTTTACAAAATTTACAGAATATAAAAAATAACCAATAGGAAAGTATGGGTATGTGCACTGGTCATAGACAAATAACTGTTGTTTTTTACAAACCTTTCACAAATAACAATATTCAAGACTTGCCCAAACTGAAAACATGTGCAGATGGAAAATGTGACTGAAAAGTTACAACACTACTGAATTAAGCATTTAAAAGTATTTACAAGTAGAAAAGAAAGCATACATGTATTCAATTGGAGGAAAATTCATATCAAAACAGAAAGAAAAAAAATAATGAACTGTAAAAAACTTTCAATATGTATACATAATACACAGTAGCATACCACAGTTAAAGACAAAAGGCATATGGACTGAATATACAGTATGTAACAAATATGTATACACTGGATAAAAAATGATCAAAAGAACATAAAAGGGATTTAAACACTAACAAAAAATACATGTACATACCATAACAGAAAAAAGTATGAAACTTACATAGAAAAAGGAAAAAGGTTCATCTTTACATTGAAATACTGCTTTTTAGATTTTGCAGAGTTTTCAGTAAAAACTTGTAGAAACAGAATATGCTGGAAGGTCACTTTGAACATAATAAACTAGAATATAAATGAGCCATGCTCTGGCAAAAGGGGACTTAATGCATCTCCGTGATGCATGATACCAAGCAAGTAATCACATGATCATGGATCCATAAAGTCCATTTTGTCTAACAACTGACTGGATCATGAAGTAAACTGGTCATTTGACATACAGAAAATTGACCGATAGCAAAAAAGTTTTGGCCAAGGTCAGCCTGCACAGACTGCACAGGCTGACATGAGTCTATACTTTTTTGCAGATGCATTAATGAATGAATGAATGGTATTTTACGGCACATCGACAGCTTCGGTCATTTAGCGCACATATCTGTATGGGCAATATCTGCCTACTCAAAAGTTTAAATGGAAAGCCAAGACTGTGAGTGGTATCTCTAAGGAAATGATAGCTGAAAACTGAGAAAGTGTGCAGCAAGCCCCTTTTTCACAGAGCATGGCTCAAACACATGTACATGCACATCAGTGAAAAATATTGGCTCTAACTTTTCTAAGTTGTACTTTTAAAAACGCTAGAAGAAGACAACCCCTAGAGTGCCAAGTAACCAAATGAATGATTTTAATCTGCAAAACAAACCCAAATGTTGCAAATTTTCAAGGTTACTTTCCGACAGATTATTCATACAACAGGCACTTTGAATCAAAGATAAGAGTGCACAAAATGTGTAGCCTGATCTTGATCTATTCTGTCTGCAAAGAATCTCACGTTATTTTTTGTTAGATCTTCTGTGTCAGTGAGAAAAACAGAAAGTCTGTAAAAAAATGTTAAACATGTACATATATCTAAGGAAAGACTGGGTTGACCTTCGATATTTCCAGCTATGAAAATCAATGCAATTGTCAGCAATTAGGGAGGAATGTGAACAGATACAATAAACATGTGAAAGAAGAATTCCCTTGTAATGTAATCAAGCTTAGAAAAAAATAGGATTATTTTTCTTAAAATAAATTATTTACCACCTTTTAGGAAAAAAGCAAGGTATTGAGATGTTGATCATTTGGTCTCATGAACATACAAAGAGTTCACCTTAGGCAAAATGACAGCCATTTTCAGAACACAAAATTTTTACCCTTTTACAAGATGTTACTGTTAACCCTTTCCCAAATGACAAATTTTGGACTGGTCCAAATTGAAAGAGTTTGCTGACGACGTTTTTAAATTTGATGAAAATGACAGAAAGTTCTCAAAAAGGGTAGAAAACACTGTGGGAAAAGGAGAAATTGCTCATTACGAGCAATTTCTCCTTTTCCCACAGTGTTTTCAAAAGACTTGTACTGCAGACACGTGAAAACCAGGGCTTGTTTGGGAAAGGGTTAAGTTTCTTTATATACCAGTAAGTGGCAGCATATTTTCATTTGTAGATCTGTATTAGCTTTTAATATGACATTTTGCTTCTTTGCACTTTATGTCTAATAAACGCCCCCCTCCTTCTGAGATCATGTTTCTTTTCTGTTTTACTGACCTGAATCTCTGTGCAATGTTTTGCTTAAAAAACCCACCTGATGTAGAAACAAACTTTTGCTTGTTGCTGTGGATGGTCTATAAACACAGGGATTAAAATATTTTGTATTTAGCTGATCAGTTCTTCAGATTCCTTGATAAGATTGTGTGTAATTTCAATTGCAGCTTTCGCAGTGTCCCTTGTAAATATGTCTGCTGGTATCTGAGGCCTGCTCACAGAATTAGGATATCGCATTTTTGTGTGATTTCCCAACAGATTCTCAAGACGCTGTGCCTGTAAATACAGAATTAAATTGATTGGAAGGAAAGACCAAGAGCATCTTTGAGCAGAATTTGTTTGTTTTTGTGTTCAACAGCATTTTTAATAGTTTTAAAATCACAGTACAAAAGTACCTATCCATGCATTCTAGATACTTCTTTATCGATCTCAGTACACAATCTTTCTTCAAACCCACTGGCTGCTTTCTGATACACAAAAAATAAAACAGCCATAACATAAATACATAGGTAATCATTTGTAGCAAGCCATGGTATTTTTGATTTTCAAATTTTATCATATCTTCAAGTGTTTTCTTCATAGCATTGTTTGAATGATTTCTCAATAGAAAACTTCAAGAAGAGCAAAGAAAATATAGGAAAAATTGTGAAATTTCTGTATAAGCCTCATAAGCATCAGTTGATCAAAGTGTAGTTCACTTTCAAGTTTATGTTTACTGGCAAATTTAAATATCAGTTATTGTTTTTAGTCTGTGTGAAACTACAAAATTTTATTCTTGTCCTGATTGAAGCCATTTGCAAGCACCAAATTTAATGTGGCTCTAATTTTGAGATATGGGTATGATAGGGTTGAAAACATTGTGGGAAATGGAAACAAATTATTTTGTTGAAATGATATCCCCCACCAAAAAGGACCTTTTTTGATAAAAACATACATGTATAAGAGGTACGTGCATTGTGTTTTGCATGTACACATGGCCTTTTTGTTATTAGTCCATGATGAAATTATACGATTAGCCCTCTTTTTCCATGACATGGCACTTCTTAAATAAAAACAAGAGGGCCATGATGGCCCTGGATCGCTCACCTGAGTCAATAGGCGAAATTTCACTCCAGGGTCATAATGACCCAATTTAATACTCATCCGAGATATTATTAACCCTTTAGCACACAATCGTGGGTTTTAATGACCCTGTAGAAGAAGCCCTTTGAAAACATTGCAGTAACCAGCATTTTCTCCTTTTCCCACAATGTTTTCTTCCCTATCCATAACAAATTTCAAATTTTCAGTCCCATTTATTTTGTCCTCTGCAAATGCTTTCAATTTGGACCAGTCTAAAAGTTTGTAATTTGGTAAAGAGTTAAGACAAACATTGTGACCAATGCTGAAAATGTGGCCTCTGGAGTGTCCAAAATGTATTTCTTCAATTTGACCTAGTGACCTAGTTTATGACCCTATGTGACCATATTTCAAACTCATCGAAGATATCAAGACAAACTTGTTAACCAAGTGCAGGTGAATTGGGCAAGAATTGCCGCCTCTAAAGTGCCAACAAGATATTTCTGTAATTTGACCTAGTGACCTAGATTATGAAACTATGTGATCCAATTTCAAACCCATTCAAGATATCATCAAGTCAAACATGCTGACAAATTTTCTGGTCAGTTGGGCAAAAATTGTGGCCTCTAGAATGCCCACAATACATTTCTTTAATTTGACCTAGTGACCTAGTTTATAACCTTTGAGACCCAATTTCTAATTGATCCGAGATATCATCAAGTCAAAAACGTAAACCAATTTTCAGGTCAATTTAGCGAGAATTGTGGTCTCTAGAGTGCCTACAAGGTATTTTTTCAATGTGACCCAGTGACCTTGTTTATGACCATAGGTGACCGAAATTCAGATTCATCCAAGATTTCATCAAGAAAAACATTCTGACCAATTTTCAGGTCAATTGAGAAAGGAATGTGGCACATAGAGTGTCCACAGGTTATTTCTTTAATTTGACCTAGTGACCTTGTTTATGACCCCAGGTGACCCAAATTTGAACTCATCTGAGATTTCACCAAGACAAACATTCTGACCAATTTTCAGGTCAATTGAGTAAGAAATGCAGCCTCTAGAGTGCCAACAATGCATTCCTTTCATTTGACCTAGTGACCTAGTTTATGAACCCAGGTTACCCAAATTCAAACTCATCCGAGATTTCATCAAGACAAACATTCTGACCAATTTTCAAGTCAACTGAGAAGGAAATGTGGCCTCTAGAGTGCCCACAAGTTATTTCTTTAATTTGACCTAATGACCTAGTTTAAGACCTAGGTGACCCAAATTCAAGCTCTTCCAAGATTTTATCAAGACAAACATTCTGACCAATTTTCAGGTCAATTAAGTAAAAAATGTGGCCTCTAGAGCGCTCACAAGATATTTCTTTAGTTTGACCTAGTGACCTAGTTTATGACCCTAGGTGACCCAATTTCAAACTCATCTAAGATTTCATCAAAGACAAACATTGACCAATTTTCTTGTCAATTGAGTAAGAAATGTGGCCTCTAGAGTGCCTACAAGGTATTTCTTTAATTTGACCAAGAGGCTTAGTTTATGACCCTAGGTGACCGAATTTCAAACTCCTCTGTGATTTCATCAAGACAAACATTCTGACCAATTTTTAGGTCAATTGAGTAAGAAATGTTACCTCTAGAGTGCCCACAAGGTATTTCTTTAATTTGATCTGGTGACCTAGTCTATGACCGTATGTGACCCAAATTCAAACTCTTCCAAGATTTCATCAAGACAAACATTCTGATCAATTTTCAGGTCAATTGAGTAAGAAATGTGGCCTCTAGAGTGCCCACAAAATATTTCTTTAATTTGACCTACTGACCTAGTTTAAGACCCCAAGTGACCCAAATCTGAAGTCATCCGAGATTTACTTTAGACAAACAATCCGACCAATTTTCAGGTCAATTGAGAAAGAAATTTGGCCTCTAGAGTGCCCACAAGGTATTTCTTTAATTTGACCTAGTTTATGACCCTAGGCAACCGAAATTTGGACTCATGCAAGACTTTAATTAGACACACATTCTGACCAATTTTCAAGTCAATTGAGTAAGAAATGTGACATATAGAGTCCCCACAAGGTATTTCTTTAATTTGACCTAGTGACCTAGTTTATAATCCCAGGTGACCCAAATTCAAACTCGTCTGAGATATCATCAAGACAAACATTCTGACCAATTTTCAGGTCAATTGAGTAATAAATGTGGCCTCTAGAGTGCCCACAAGGTATTCTTTTAATCTGACCTAGTGACCTAGTTTAATGACCCCAGGTGACCCAATTCAAACGTATCCGAGATTTCATCAAGACAAACATTCTGACCAATTTCCAGGTCAATTGAGTAAGAAATGTGGCCTCTAGAGAGTCCACAAGGTATTTAATTTGACCTAGTGACCTAGTTTATGACCCCGGGTGACCCAAATTGAAACTCATGTAAGATTTCAATAAGGCAAACATTCTGACTAATTTTCAAGTCAATCGAGAAAGAAATGTGGCCTCTAGAGTGCCCACAAGGTATTTCTTTAATTTGACCTAGTTTATGACCCTAGGCAATCGAAATTCAAACTCATGCAAGATTTCAATAAGACAAATATTCTGACCAATTTTCAGGTCAATTGAGAAAGAAATGTGGCATATAGAGTGCCCACAAGGTATTTCTTTAATTTGACCTAGTGACCTAGTTTATGACCCCAGGTGACCCAAATTCGAACTCATATGAGATATCATCAAGACAAACATTCTGACCAATTTTCAGGTCAATTGAGTAAGAAATGTGGCATATAGAGTCCCCACAAGGTATTTCTTTACTTTGACCTAGTGACCTACTTTATGACCCCAGGTGACCCAAATTCAAACTCGTCTGAGATATCATCAAGACAAACATTCTGACCAATTTTCAGGTCAATTGAGTAAGAAATGTGACCTCTTGAGTGCCCACAATGTATTCCTTTGACCTAGTGACCTAGTTTAATGACCCCAGGTGACCCAATTCAAACTCATCCAAGGTTTCATCAAGACAAACATTCTGACCAATTTCCAGGTCAACTGAGTAAGAAATGTGGCCTCTAGAGAGTCCACAAGATATTTCTTTAATTTGACCTAGTGACCTAGTTTATGACCCTAGGTGACCCAAATTGAAACTCATGCAAGATTTTAGTAAGACAAACATTCTGACAAATTTACAAGTGAATTGAGCAAAAAATGTGGCCTCTAGAGTGCCTACAAGGTATTTCTTTGACATAGTGACCTAGTTTGTGAAGGTTTTTGAGAGGTTTCTTTTTCAGGGTCGTTAAAACTTGGGATTGTATGGTAAAGGGTTAAGCCACATTTAATTTGTTGTCTACAAATGCTTTTAATTTTGGACAAGTCCAATATTTTGTAGTTTGATGAAGGGTTAATGGTCAGAATACTGATAATAAATAAGTTTTCAGTGTCTGCATCTGGACATCTGGTTAACATGCCAGGGTTTACCAATCAAATTTTGTATGAAATTTTTCCATCATTATGGCAATTTGTGTTTTATTTTTAAGAAATTATAAAAATAATGAGATATTCCTGCTAAATCCCAAACTATCCCTACTGCTGTACAAGTATTTAGATATTTGGTATAAGTGAAATACTTACAAGGACAGCCAGTGAAGTTGAAAGAAAATTCGCCGGCTGCACAAGACTGTGATTCTGTAAGCTCACTTCATATGCATTTTTACTGTAACAGGCAGCTTTCAGTGCTTTCTCACTTGCCTAGGTGGAAAAATTTACATGAGCTATGCTTTGTGAAAAGGGTGTTTAATGCATCTGCAAAAAGTATCGAACCAGGTAAGCCTGTCCAGGATGAGCTGTGTCGAAACTTACTGCAATTTGTCAATTTTCTGCATGTCAAAGAACCATTCTACTGATTCAGTCAGTTGTTAGACAAAACAGATTTTATGGATCCATATTTTTGTGATGACTTGCTTGGTATAACGAATCACGGAGATGCATTAAGCCTCCTTTTGCCAGAGCATGGTTCACATCATATTAGCGATTTCAACTAACCCTATACTGCACACATACACCTTTTACACAAAAGGTGAAAACAAGCAAACAAAATAAACATTGGAATGTTTCTTTGGACAACTTTTTGAAAAAAGAAGCTATTTCTTGTAACAAGTAATAATCATTTCTTTTTTCTTTCAAAAGTCTTAAATACTTTTAAAAAACAGCTTTCTACTTTTCTTCAAATTATTTTTGTTTATGACAATGTTATAATTGGTTTTGGTAGGCATAAAATTAGCCTGTAAAGAATGGGTTAAACCTCAGAGCAGTAAGCACAGAAATAGATGCATTCCTTGGAAGGGTAAATCAAGATCAGACCACACAAAACATGTAGTCTGATCTTAGGTGTATATTTTCTATTGTTTTGTGATATATCCTGACAAAAACAACCTCTATATTGCAGTATCTGTCTAAAGACATCCATTTGATTTACAAGTTTAATTGGCATTCCAAAGGTTAAAATCATGGTCATGGGGTGTAATTACCAGCACTCCTGAACAGTGTTCTTGTATTAAATTCCAAGATAACCCATCTGACTGGCCAAGACAGAACTTCTCAGCCAGCCTGATGACTTTCAAGATCATCTTGGAAAAGTGACAAAGCTGCAATCAACAGTATTTCAGCGGTATTAAGCTGCTCTAAGTGTCCTCTCTTTTTTTACTAAAGCAACGGTCAGATTGAAACTAAAACAATTTTAACCTTTCGCCACACAATCCAGAGGTTTAAATACCCTAAGGAAGAAGCCTTTTGGAAATATTGTAGGAAAAGGAAACTAGAGGCCCTTGAGGGCCTGAACTGCTCCACTGGCATGACTGTGCTGTTTTTTATAGCATACGCTATGAATTCATGATGCAAAGAGGGAAAAAAGCAAACACACAAAAAAATGGGGGAAAGGGTTGTTGCAACTGGGCTTGAACCCACTAAAATAGCACAAGTAGGTATGGTGAATTGAACAAAAATTAATAGTGAATAAAAAACAACTGAAGTACAATTTCTCAAAACCAACTGTGTGGAATCCAGTCAAATTTGATAGGGTTTTAGTGCTCACTGTTTTAAACAATCCCTGCAAGTTTCAAAGAAATGTGACTAATAATGTGGAATGTGTTGAGTAAACAATGCTAAGTCAATCAATGGCTGCTTTTCCTAAACTGATTGCTATATTTTCTTCATTCTTAATAGAGTTCAATCCCTTGATGATACAAATAATCATTGCAAGTTTCAAAAGATTGAATAATCAAAGTGTTGAAAGCACTGGTGTGGCATTTGTCAAGAGAGCCATTGTAAGGAATTTGAAAAAATAAACAATAGCAATAGTTTCAAAATATTCACTTGAAAGTCACCTACTACATAGTCATGCACAATCCGATAGAGTAGCCTGCAATCTTGTGAGACAATTAAACAAGTCCAGGCGAATAAGCCCAGGGACGATTAATCCCAGGAACAAACTGGTTTTGGGATGAACAAGCAAAGAATCGGGAGTCAGGAAACAAAGATTGTGTGTATCATTATGCCAATAGAAGGCCAAAGCAGATCAAACTATTTTGATAAGAAAAGAAGTATTTTCATGATTGATGGTTTAATCCAATTTATTTCAATACGCCATTTTCAATTTCATATCTGAGTGCAATTGAAACACTTATTTGTCTAAGAAAAAATTGAGTTCAATAGCTATTTTTCCCATACTGATAATCAGATTTTTTTCAAAATCAATAGGGTTTAAGCTATCAATGAGATAAACAAACTGTGCAAGTTTCTTAAAAATCAGACCACCAATGCAGACTTTAACGCTTACACAAGAAATTGAAATTTTGAACTTTAAATGGCTACTTTTCCGACATTTTTTTCAGATTTTTTTCAAAATCAATAGGATTTAAGCTATTGATGAGATAAACACACTGCAAATTTCATAAAAATCTGACCACAAATTTTGAAATTTAAATGGCTACTTTTCCCACACCGACTGTCAGGTTTTTTTCAAAATCAATAGGGTTTAAGCTATCAATTAGATAAACAAACTGTGCAAGTTTCTTAAAAATCAGACTTTATCGCTTACACAAGAAATTGAAATTTTGAACTTTAAATGGCTACTTTTCCCATATTTCTTTCAAAATCAATAGGATTCAAGCTATTGATGAGATAAACAAACTGCAAGTTTCATAAAAATCCAACCACAAATGCAGACTTTGTCGTGTGAACAAGAAATTGAAGTTTTGAAATTTAAATGGCTACTTTTCCAACACTGACTGTCAGATTTTTTTCAAAATCAATAGGGTTCAAGCTATTGATGAGATAAACAAACTGTGCAAGTTTCACGAAAATCCAACCATAAATGCAGACTTATCACATAAACAAGAAATTGAAATTTTGAACTTTAAATGGCTACTTTTCCCACACTGATAGTCAGATATTTTTCAAAATCAATAGGGTTCAAGCTATTGATGAGATACACAAACTGTGCAAGCTTCACGAAAATCCAACAACAAATGCAGACTTCATCGCGTAAACAAGAAATTGAAATTTTGAAATTTAAATGGCTACTTTTCCCACACTGACTGTCAGATTTTTTTTTAAAATCAATAGGGTTCAAGCTATTGATGAGCTAAACAAACTGCAAGTTTAACGAAAATCCAACCGCAAATGCAGACTTTATTGCGTAAACAAGAAATTGAAATTTTGAACATTTAATGGCTACCTTTCCCACACTGATGATCAGATTTTTTTCAAAATCAATAGGGTTCAAGCTTTTGATGAGATAAACAAACTGTGCAAGTTTCATAAAAATCCGACCGTAAATGCTGACTATATCGCATAAACAAGAAAAACGGACAGACGGACAGAGGGACAGACGACGGAAACCACACCATGACATATTAAGCTCTGCTGGCTTACAGCCAGTAGAGCTAAAAATGCTTGAACCCAGCATTTTCTCCTTTTCCCACAATGTTTTCTACACTTTCAAAGAGAATTCAGTTTTTGAGTCACATTTGTCATCAGCAATGCTTTCAATTTGAAATTCATTAAACCTTACAAGTAGCACTGACCACAGATTTAATTATTGGTACAGTGTAGATCAAGTTCACAGTGCACAGAATAAGCAGTCTGATCTTGAACCTACATGTTCTGCTTCTTTGTCAAATGTTTTAAAAGGAACAGCCTTGAAATTGCAGTATCTACATCTTAAGTAATGACTGAGGATGTCCATTTCTTTTCTTTAGCACTACAAAGGTTACAATACAGACACTATTATCTATCTTTGAGATATTCTAGCTTAATCTCCATTAAAATGTCTATAATTATCTGAGTCCTTTTTAAAAAACTGCAAATGTCAGTTTGATTTATTTGATGCTCAAAGGGTTAAATTATTTTAACGCTTTTGCAAACATACCGGTAGTTTTAACAACCCTAATGAAGAGGATTTTTTGAAAACATGGCAGTAAAGGGAGAAAATGATTGTAACCAACATATATTCCCTCCCTCTTCTTTTCTGGCTTGTTTTCTACTTTTTTAAGTAATAATTCGGTCATTAAAGACACATCTAATTTCACGTCTACAACCATTGTTAATTTTGTCATGTGTGCAATTTCAAGATTCTCTTTGTCTGAAAATAATACAAAATAAAGGGCAATGGCTGCATGTTTTATCCTGTCACTGAGTTTTTATCCCTAAGATTGCCAAGTATATCTTTAATCAATTCTGCATATATACAGTGTAGAGTAAGATCAGACTACACAGATAATATCTTATTATGGATTAAATTTACAGAGTCAATAATTATATTGTGATATCTTGACCAAAACAACCCAATCATTGCAATGCAGGGTTCTTTTTACTGAAACTTTTCACTTAAACTTGTTTCACTTACTAGGCATGCCACGTATGAATAAATTATCTTATCTCAGAAAAAAAAAGACTGCACTACATTTCAAAAGTTGTGTGACTTTTCAAACAATGAAATCTGCAAAATAAGTGATACACCTGTCTCAAAAAACCACCAAAATCTTTAAATTTCAAAATTACATTAGCTCTCAGAGTTTGAAATTATTATGTAAATAGAGAGTACACCTATTTGTCATGGTAAAAGCTACTCGATTTCTTACAATCTTTTCATGATAGTCTTGACATCATGGTCTGGTCATCAATCTCTCATTTTCTTATCTTGCCATTAACCCATCACACACCTTAGGAAGATGGCTTTTGAAAATACTGCTTGAAAAGCAGAAAATTAGTGCCAGTGCTTACTACTTTTTCCATAATCTTTACTTTCCTTATAGTGGAACATATTCCAACATTGGAACAACATTTAACTCTTTCCCACACAATCCCAAGTTTTAACGATCCTGAAGAAGGCGACTTTTGAAAACATTGTGGGAAAAGAAGAAAATGCTGGTAACCAGCATTTTCCTCTTTTCCACAATGTTTTCACCGACTTCAAGAAAGATAATGCTGTTAGTGCCCCATTTTATTTGTCGTCTGCAAAACTTTCCATTTGGACCATCTAAAACTTTGTTGTGTGGTAAAGTGTTAATATTTTGTCTGCAGCTGCTTTAGATTTTCTTGACAAGTCTGTAGTTTTGTTGTCATGAACAAAGATAATGTAGAGTTATTCCGATATAGCTTATGAAGAGTTGAGCAGAATTACAAAACACACAACAAAATTTTAGATCAGTCCAAATTGAAAGCATTTCAATGTGGCTCAAACAATGAGATTTTCCTCTGATATGGTAGAAAACATTGTGGGAAAAGGAGAAAATGCTGGTTACCAGTATTTTCTCCTTTTCCCACAATGTTTTCAAAAGGCTTCTTCCTCAGGGTCATTAAAAGTTGGCATTGTGTGGTAAAGGATTAACAACTGTCCAAGAATAATGAGTTTACCTGATGACAAGTATAACATATCCAGTTGTATGCTTTAGGGTCCTCTGCTTTCTCATGGAAAGCTAAAGCAGCTTGATAATCACATTTGGCTTGTCGCATCCATCTTCTGGCTTCATTAATGTCTCGATACACAGCAGCACTTGACTGTCTATGACTGTAGTGTCCAGTTTGGTAATATCTGTTGTATTCATCCAAGTTTTCATGATAGGCTCGCACTTGTGTTTTCACTCTTTTTTGAAGCTTCTGAAACATTGAAGAGTATGCAGATCCTGCAAAGCCAGGTGACT
Organism: Tridacna gigas; assembly: GCA_945859785.2. Lineage (NCBI taxonomy): Eukaryota > Metazoa > Mollusca > Bivalvia > Cardiida > Cardiidae > Tridacna > Tridacna gigas. Next base: position 50,638,864 of record OX244034.2, on the reverse strand, counting down.
GTCCATCAACTGTGTCTTCATCAAGTATGTCTTTGTGCCTTTCCAAATGTAAAACGACTTGTTGGATGAAATGGAATACTCTACATGCATAATCTTTCATACCTTGATTTTTGTCAGGATGCCATTGAAACAACAGACGGCGGACAACTCTTCTTCTTTCAATTTCTGGAAGACTCCAGGCTTCCCTAAGCAAGTTTCTGATTCGCCTACAGTTTTCATCAAATGGAAGATTTTTATGTGGAACATTGAAGTCATAAGTCTGGATTTCATCTGACACTGGTATCAGTCTTACAAATCTGAAAAGTCTGTATGCAGGAATTTCTTCATACTCTTCACAACCAGTATCTACTAAATACTTCGTATGAACAGCTGAAAATGCATCAGGAATATTTTGAAGTTTTTTCACAATGTGAACATAAATGTAAATTCCACTACTGTTCACATTCCCTGAATCAACATCCATTTCTTCATCTTCAAGCTCCAAAGCTACATATCTATACTCTCTTTCTTCAAAATCGTCCAGACTCATAGCTAAAAAGGGGTGAAAGTATTCTTCAACGTAACTCCCTGGTGGTGGAAAGGCAGATCTGCCATCCAACTGTGATCCAACCTCTAACATAGGATATTGATCCTTGTCCAGCACTTTGCTGATACTTTCTGGATTTTGTATTTTACGCATGATTTCTAAAAGTTTTATCGAGGCATCAGTGGATATATTTGCAGCCTGTAAAATAAGTTCAGCTATCCCAGATGATAGTATATCAATGATACCAAGGTCAACAGGAGCAGATATCTCTTTAAAAAAACAGTTAATGACTTTTTCACCATCTTTTGTATCCTTTTCAAGAAAAAATTCACATGGCTCATCAGAATTCTCCACTTTCTGTCCTTTGTACTCTAAAAAAGTTTCTAAAGTTGAAACTTCAAGAATTCTGATACTGTAGAGCAGTTGCTTTATCTTTTTGACATCAATTTCAGTGTCAAAGTGTTCACTGTGGTGTTTCTTTATGCGACATACTCCAACAATGAACTCCTGAGAATGAATAAATGACATCATTCTGTAAGCTGCAATACTATGTTGGTTTATGCTGTTCCGATCAATATTCAGTTTTTCATCTGTTATCGCGGACAATAACTTTGGTCTGATAGCACTTGGAAGCTTTTTAACAAATCCAACTGGATCCTTGATACTAGGGCATATATTTCTAAATCCAATAAAGTATGGAATTGATGTTTCCATCTTCATCCTGTCTTTGAGAAATTCATTATCCCACACAGTCAATTCAGTTGATAAACATAGACATTTCTTCTCATTTGGCAAATAAAGCTTCTTTCCTTTGCAGTCTACATTGTCTGTTTTTATATATGTTTGCATCTGTTGAAGTACACACTCCACTGTTCCCAACTCTTGCACTGTCAAAGGATTTTTGTGTGTTTTAGCATAAACTTGTTCTAGTACATGCAAGTAATGATACAACTGAACATTTGCTGATGTGCCAAGCTTTCGAAATAAGTCAAAGAACTGACCATAAAAAACAGGTGCTTTGTACAAATATGGCTTTAATTCTTGATCTTGACTCAAGTATAAAACAACACTGTTGACTGTCATCATTCTATTTTCTGATGGTAGATGAATAATTGGAAATTGTTCCAACATGTTTTTGCTTTCAGGTAACTTTCCATGCTCATTCAGAAAGTCATACATGATAGACATCAACTTTTTAACTTTCATGGTGGTACCCATTTTCATGTTGTTGGCAATTTCTGTGGAAATATTTTGAAAGTGCTTCAGAACTGCATGCAGTGGGGGAACAGAATGGATGCCAAGAAGCACATTATATTGTCTATATTTTTCTTCAATATTAAACGGCAAAACATCCATTGTTGACCAACAAATATCGGTATCTTTGGCCTGAACTGAATCTCTCATACAAATAAGCCCTTTATAACAATATTTCCTTTGACAAATGTTGCTATGGAAATCAGAGAGCTTCTTTGGCAAAACAAACGAAATTTCACAGATCCTTTGGTATGTTTTTAGGCCCCAGTCATGTAAACGCTTCAGGAAACAATTCAAAAGAACTTTAGATTTTTCTTCAGTATCATCATTTAATCTACTGTTTGCAATTGCTGCAGCAAACTGAATTAACAGCTCATCAGTAACCTCCATTAGCATCCCTAGCAAGGCTATAAATGAAACCCAGTCTTCAGACTGAAATGGTGCAGGCAAGAACTGTTGTGGAGTGCACATTATCTTAAAGACAGCATTCTCATGGTTGAAAAAAAATGTACAAATTCTAGGCCCATTTTCTGTTTCGATAAAGTCTATGTGTCTTAGAGAGTCAATTATCAGTTGTTGGTTTTCATCATACAGTTTTTGAGGACCTGTGCGTAACTCATTATCTTTTATGTGGGTTACATGTTTAATCCAACAAGGTCGAGGTAAACACCTGAAGTTTGGTAAAATGACTTTTGCATACAGTTTACAACCTGTCATCTTCTGTACAGATAGAGTTTTGTAAAGAACCTCAAGTAAAGGACTATTTTTCAATAGACTGATGTGCAACCTCTTTGCAAACTCTGAAAGACCTTGAACAGGAATATTTGAGGGAACCTCATAAGCTGTGAAAAAAAGCTTGATCAGAGAACCATCATGGGATTCATACAGGGGTAAGGCCTTCAGCATAGTTACAGCTTGTTGATTTTTTACCTGCAAGGTTTTATTTTCAAGTGATCTTGCAAAATACTTCAAAATTACCAATGCATCATCTGGTACTAAATCTTGTACAAAATGTTTTTGCAAACATTCCAAATGTGCATACAGACACATGAGGAACATTTGAGGATCACCATATGATGTAATCAGAGATGTTACAGCAACTAAAGTGCTACATGTAGTATCGCGGATTGTGAGGTTTTCTGTGCAAAAGATTCTCTGATCTAGTGATGGAAACCCAAGCTTTATGACTTTGTTATACAGTCTGTAATTTTCTATAAATGATACCACATTCAACAATTCAAATCCATCTGCTACTCTGATAAGGAGATTGTCGTATTGCATGCCTTTTGAAGGCAACACTGACCAATCATTAAAATCTTTCACAAACTCTTTAAAAGTTGTCTTATTTTTATCTTTTTCATATTCAAAGTAAATATATTGCCAGAATGATGCAATCCACCTTGCACAGACCACATTCTTCAAGTCATCATTCCATTTGACCACAGAGTTCTGGTTCATTTTATATCTAATATCATCTGGAATTAGCTCCTTGAAGACAGAAAGAGTGAAAGGGCGTACAAAACCTTCCTGTATCAGTTCATGTATAGGATAGAAAAATGTCAATTGACTGTGAATGAACAACTGTTTTGACCCAGGAAACATCCAGCAAAATGCAGAGGTGTAGATCTTCATTTCTTTCTTGAAAGTGTGCAATCTGCTGTCTTCTGTCAGAAGAACTGGTAATTCTTCGATATTTTCACTGAAGTTTTCAGCATTTGTAATTGACTTTAGCAGAAGACATAAATTCATTGTATTCTGAATCCTTGTCTTATCCAAGAGAGAATCAATATCGCCCACATAACATGGACCATTTTTGAATGTTGTCAGAAATGACACAATGGCTTCTGGTGTTGTTACTGAAAGGTCTGAAATACCACTGTCCTTAATAGATTGTTTAATTGCACCTGGTGTGTGAATTATGTTCATTTCAAGACATTTCAAAATTCTTTCTAAAGCATACTGATCTCTTACTTCCCACTCAAGTTTTTTCAAGGTATTGAAATATCCTAAATCTTGTACACCAAAACGCCCAAGGGGTACCCATTTACACCTAAACACTGGTTTTTCCCCTTCATTTTGCAAAGCAGACTGTTTCAGACAGACTGGAAAAAAGGTATGCTTCTCGAAAATAATAACCTCATACAGGTATTTTGTAAGAAGTCTCCAATAGCCATCAGCAATATCTTTGTATACTGGAAAAATGAAGTGGTATTTATCAGAAAAGGCCTTCACATTGGCCCAGTTTTTTAGTTCCACTTCATACTTTGAAAACATCTTTTTCCAGTGACTAATGCCCTGTATATAAGCAGGAATAATTACATGCTTTATCAGGGTTTCATTCCAAGACTGTCTCTCCCCACACCTCCAAAGTCCACGTCTAGACTCATGGTCAAGAGCAAAGTGACCATTTATATGAACAGGAATTGGTATGAATCCTGGTAAGGGAAGAAAACAGAATAGTCTTGATTTAATCCCAAGTTGCTTGCCAATGAAACTGGCTGAACTTTCACCAGTGTTTTTGTCAATATTTGGAGACCACGTCATTACCTCTGCTTTTAGAATTTTGTGAGCTATACCTCCAAGGGGCAGGCAGCCAAGTGTGTTTTCTTTATAAGCCTCTGAAACAGTACATGGGATGTCAGTGTTCTTAGGAAACCCTAAGCGTTGCACAATAAAGTAGCTTTCACACCTTCCAGTGCTATCAGTGATGGTTGCCTCATAGCTAACATCTCTCGCTTCTATTTGAAGTAGTTTACTCCTGTCATTGTTTGCTTGTTTCACCCTTTCTTTCATAAATCTAAAGAAATCCTGTCTTTTCCTTCTATTTTCATCAGAAATTTCTATTTTTACCCAGTACTCCTCAACCATTTGTCCATTTGAAACATCAGACACCTTGATACACTCAACATTTTTCACAAAAAGAAGAGCTTCAAATAAATCCTTGGTCATGTCATGTAGTAGTTCATTCAGTTCCTCTACACTCAGACTGTTATTGCTGATTGCAGATTCTTCTGTCCTTAAAGGGAGCCTAAAAAGGGTACCAATGTTGTTATGAAATAGATAAAACTCCTCTAAAAACCCCAACAGTACATCTGGAAAATTGGATCTTACATTAGAAACCTTGCACTGAATGCCTGGTTCATCATGCTTTACACCAGGTAAATGGCTACATAAGGGATCAAAAATGCATAGCAGTCCCTCATGTAATTTTCCAGGGCCCTTGGACATAAATGAAGGTGTGTCTGTAAGGTGATATACAGAATTGAATCCAACACCATACTGTCCAGTCTTTGTGGGATCATTTGCTTTACTACCATCACCAAGATCATGAATGCCTTGTAGGTCTTCTTCTGTAAAATAACTGTTGTTATAAACACACAGGGATGGGCCTTGAAGATTTGCACAAGACTGTGAGAATATCCTGTCTGTATTGTGGTTTCTATAGTCTTTGATGAAATGTATTTCAGTAGCATGTGCATCATCTGCATTTTGGAGGAGTTCTTTCATGATACCAGAATCACATGGATATGCTGATAACAAACCTTTTAATCTTGATACAAGTTTTTCCTTTTGTCCAAATGGGATACCTATAGATATTTTTTCATAACATTTCCTTTTTTTCTGCTTTGCTCCCAATTTTTCAGCTAGCATATGAGGTATGGAACCATGAATAACATGCATTTGGATGCTCGACTCAAAGGAGTCATCCACTAATGCAAGATCACATATTGGTAGCAAATACCCTTCAGTATCAGGGGCAATTACATAATCTCTACAATTATCTGGGACAACCTCACCAAGACTTTCCAAATTTTCTAGGATTTTTTTTATTGTCTCCACTTCGTTACACATTTTACCTTCCCATAATGCTTTTTTTTCTTTCAGTACCTCTATAATGTTCTCTACAGTGAATGTCTCTCTGATACCAATTGCCTGATAAAATTCTTTTCTGATAAAATGTTCGGAATCAGGAAGCTTCACTAAATGAGGAGGACAATTTTGTTTCAGATCAAAGACTACTTTTTCTGGTGCATACAGGGTCTTTTCAACCAAAATAATTGGTTTGTCCCTTAGTCTTTTTATTTCTTCAAGTAGCGTCTGTCTTTTATCTGTTTGAATTCTTTTTTGCATTTCAGCAAAACATTCCATCAAGGTTTTATGTAACTCCACATACTGATATTCTGTACTTGTATACTCTGTATGAAGCTTAGCTAGTTGTTCAGTAATTAAAGCATCTGATTGCTTCTTTTTAACATGCAGTAAATGAAAAGCCTTTTCATTATTTTCATAATAAAATGTGTCTTTGAGTGTTTTCTCATCTATTATGCTGGTCATCATCCCTCCAAGTCTCTGTGTACTTTGTCTGTACAACATTTTAGGCTGTCCAAGAACTAAGGAGTGTGGTGGGAATTCTGCATGGTCAGGACAAGGAGAGATACATTTGATTCTTATCAGTGTTTCATCTGTTTCTGCAAACCAGCTAAACTTCCAATCATGTGGGCGATTGAGGACAGGTAAAATATGAATTTCAGCTAAAGGTGACAGGTCAAGCTTCTCTAGAGTCTTGTATATGCTGTATCTACTCATGTAATAAAGAAGCCGACGACAACGTGTCAATGAACATTGTGTGCAGCCTTGCTCTGCCAGTTTTCTGACAGACGAAAACCTATCAACTAGCATTTCAAGAGGCAGCATTTCTCCAACCATACCAAGATCTGATAAAGCTGATAGGAGATCTTGTCTTTGCAAATCTTCAGATGGGAAGACTTCATCTTGTACTGTAAACAAACGGGCAGCATCTTTCTTAGGATTTATGAGTTCACATGGTTTTTTAAACAAGTCATGTCCTTGTACTGGTACACATGGACAGTTCTTCAGCCTGTCCTGAACCTCTTTATTTTCTGATCTTATTGCGAATATCAGTATTTTGTCGCGAACATTTGTTCTTGTAGTCCAGTACTGATCTTGTAAACGAAGCAAGAAGATATCAAGAAATTCCACTTCTTTTATGATGTTCTGTTCAATATCATGCTGGGAAGAAATAGCCCTAACTATTGGCTCTGAAATATCTATCAAAACTTTCCTTCCAAGACCAAATTGGTACAACATTTCATACAAATGATTGCCCATTTCGGTTTTTCTTAATTTGGGATCCAAAAATGCAACATCTGAAAATGTAACCCATCTTCCTTGTCCATAGAAAAGAAGTTTGTTTTCACTGACTAACCGACTGTAAAATTTATCATAAAGAGGTTTCACAATTTTTTTGTCATCAGAAGGCCATAACTGATAGTAAATGTACTGGCTACTTCCACTAGTTGTAAAACGCTCAAGTGTGGCAAAAAGTGCATTCACAGTGGCATCTATCAGAAGGTATTCATTCCAATTATTTCTTCTTGCCTTTTTGTCATCATCTGTTAAAGTTTTTAATCCCTTCCTGTCTGATGTAACATCAAATGATCCATTCACATGAAAAGGTAACTTAGTTTCTATGGGAAGAGGCAAAAAGCAGAATAAATGACCTGATGAGTAGAAAGAAAATCCAGATTCTTGTATGACCGAAGGAGATGTGAAGCTGGCATCTGTTGGTACAGCAACAGCAGAAAGTGGCACAGCCCCTTTTAGCTTCAGCTCATTTGACATTTCCAAAGACTCTCTGATGCCAGTTTTCCAAACAATAAGCCATTGTTTCGTAACAGTTTTTTGGTAGTGTTTCAATGTTGGAAAAATCAATATGCAGTGTTCTGTCAACTGCAGGTCTATATTTAAACATTGACATTCTGTGAACTGCTGTTGAATTGACAGCTTTGTGGACACTTTTTGTAGAATAGTTCCTGGTATTGAAGAACTTTGATTTTGTTGATGTTTTGTGACTGAAAACAGAAGGATTCCTTTACCAGCTGTCTGAGAATCTTTAGGGATATGATAAAGCTCAAGCTGTTTAACACTTTGAGTGAACAAAAGCATATTGCCAGCATTTTCAATTAGCATCATTAAAAGATCATGAACTTCATCTCTGTTATAGGCTATGTTACTTATTTCACTGGACTGAGACTGCTCTGTTGTTCTTAAAGGTAATCTGAACAGAGTGCCCTCAAATGGTTTATATGGTAATTTATCCATGTCACACCCAAGTAGACCATGATATGGCTTAAACTGATCCCTGTGGATTCTTAGAAGTTTCTTGTTTTCAGTTTTACTGAAGTCAATCTTTATCCCTGGGCTGGAATCTTCCACTACATCTTTCAAATATTTCTTTTGTGGATCAAAAATTACTACTGAAAACTTGCTGACAAAGCTTGGGAGATCTGTCAGGTTGTACACTGCACAGAATCCTAGTCCAAACTTTCCAATTTTATCTGTATCTGATGCTTTTGTAGCTCCACTTAGTTTTTTGATATTGATGAAATCAGCTTTACTGAAAGTTGCATTGTTGTAAACTACAATTGCAGGACCCTGGCAATCTGCCATCTCTGGGGTAAGTAGCAGTTTTCTGGCATCTTGATGTTCTCTCTCATCAAAAACAAATTTCACAACTGTTGCACCAGCATCATCTGCATTCTGTATCAGTTCTTTTGGCACAGATAACCCATCCCTATAGCTATCGGCTATCAACTTGCTAATTCTGTCAGTAAGTTTTTCATTCTGACCAAATCCCTCTATCCCCATACTCTCAGTTCCAGACAAAATTTGTCGACTAAGTGGTTTTGCACCAAGAACTTTAGCAATTTCAACCGGTATTCTAGAATTTACAAATACAATTGAGTTATCCCCTTCCTCGGGCTGGTATTTAGCTGCATTTTTATCTGCTGTGCACTTAGATGCTGGATGAAACTGTATGCAGTTTGCATTCATAGTCTGGACTGGCAGTAACACATCATAATTTGTACATTCATCTCTCCTTTCAGCCAGTTTCTCCAAAATTTTTATCACAATATCCATATCTCTGTCAATTTCTTCATTTGTGTCATTTCCTTTATATTTATCTCTAATCTTATCTAATGCCTGAAGTAGAACTGAAACAGTCTGTGTAGGATTGCAACCAACATGTTCAAAGAAAGGTATGAATTCTGCAAATTCAGGTGGTATTCTGTAGAAGTATGGCGATAAGTCTTGTATGTCTGAGCTTGTGCAAGTGGTAATAATTGACGCTGGACATTCAAACTTCTCTCCTGTCCAAATAATTGCATCATCTTTATCAAGCCATAGAAAACTTAAATTTTTTGACAAAAAGTTGTATATTTGTTTCACGAGGGGCAAAATATTTGCTTTTTCTTGCATTATGTAGCGATCTTTTATAAGTAAAAGTTGCTTAATTACTTTCTCTCTATCAGGTGAAGCATTCCATCCAAATTTCTGATATAGGTGTTCAAATGATGTATCAATAAGAGGCATAGTTGCTCCAACCAAGCATTCGTTTTCATAATTTCTATTTCTTGCTTCATAGGGTTTGCAAAACCTCTCTGGATACCACATAAGTGAGTCAGGAAAGTACTCTGGTTTTTTCTGGCTGCAGCTGATAAAGCATAATTCATTCAAAACTGTTTTCAGAGAACTGTTTTGAAACTGCTCACTGAGCAAACCAGGCTGCTTGTTTAATATCTCAAGAATGGCTTGTGACTTGTTAATACTTATTTCATATGTGCTGCTGTTGTTTCTTTGAGCATGCACCCAAGCTGCAGAGGCTGCGACATCTTTTACACAAACCATGTCTTTCAGGCCAAGTTTTTTCAGTGCTGTTTTTTGTCTCTCAGTCATATTATGTATAAATGGCATTTTATCCTTTTCTCCTTGAAAAAAGTCTTGCAATATTTTATTGTCAGGATTGAATAAGTCTGTTGGCCTCATTTCTCCAGAGTCTGTTTTCAAAAAACATATTTGCCTGACAAGGTTGATTATTTCATATGAGTTTTCAAAAATATGAAAATTTTCCAGGAAGTACAGCATGAATGTGTTGCATTCCCCTTGTGTGTAATTCCCTTCCTTCTGCATGGCCTTAAGAATCCTGATTACCACATTATTTCTGTCTATTTCTATTGCTCCTAGCTTGCTCAGTAAGTGGTGATTGCTGGATGAAGCAATAATACAAGTCTCTGGTAGTTTAATTGGAATATCACTGAACGTAACATAGTTCAGATTTTCATAGACAGAAGTGAAAGTATTGTTCATTAAAACCATATTTCCTTTGCGAAATATTTGGAGACGCTTCAGAAAGTTTTGGCTTGAATTGTCTAAATCTGCAAATTGACACATGTATTCTACAAATCTATCTCTGCAGTTGTCTGATGCTCTAGTATTAAATCTTTTTATCATTTCTCCTCTTTCAGAAATTTCCCACAACTGACTTAGTAATCTATCAATAGATAATTTTTGGCATGTGTGCAGCCATGAAGAAACTTTGCCATCTGGAAACCAAGATGGAAATTCAGGCAACACTGTCACACCAAGCAGCTGAAAACACTCACTTATCTCATTTGAAATACCCTTTTTTTGTAAGAGTAAACCAGATAAAGTGTGCAATTTCACTATTCTCACATTATCCCAAGTTCCTTCAGTGATTTCTGGGACTAGTGGAATATCTTGCAGTTTCTTCATGTCAAATGCAATTTTATCAATGTATTCCCAAATTTTTCTCAGCCAATCCAGGTGTTTTTGGTTGCTGATAAAATCAAATTGACCTGCTTGCTCTAAGCTCTTCATCATGAAACTTTTAAAAGCACCTATACCAATTTTTTGTAAATGATGATGTCCTGAAAAAAAAAAAAAAAATAAAAAATAAATAAATAAATTACACGAGTATTACTAACCCAGACATAGATGTTTTTGTCAAATCAAGACACAAAGACATAGAAGGGGAGAACCAAAATGGACAAGAGCCTTTATTCCCAAATTTATTCATGTCATGCAATATTTTAAGGGTTTGGTTTTTGTATATATTAACTGTGATTTGAAAATTCTAAACAAACACCGAGTTATTAAACCTTACTATAGTATCATTAGGAAGCACACACTCGGCAATTAAAATAATTCAATTATTCCATGCACTAACCAGTATTGATTGATTGGTGTTTAAAACATTATTTCAGTCATATCATGGCAACAGCTCAAATATTCATGTATGTCCTGGGTTTTATGAGCACTAGGCTAGGGCTCTGAAATGTGTTGCCATAGGACACTCCTACAAAAACCCAGTGTTTCAAGTGAGGATCCAACCTAGGACCACCAGGTGGTGAATCTTACATTCCATTTCTTAGTCACATATGACACCTCATTTACCAGTAAAAAATTGCAGCGAAAAACTAAGGTTGCAGGAAAAAACTGTACAAATAATATTAGGTAATGTCATTTAGTTAACTCTTTACCAAACAACAAAATTCTAGACTAGTCAAAATTGAAAGCAGTAACTGTTGCAGACAACAAACTAAATGTAACTGAAAACTTGAAATTTGTTTTTGGAAGAATAGAAAACATTGTGGGAAAAGGAGAAAATGCTGGTTACCTTTTCCCACATTGTTTTCAAAAGGCTTCTTTCTCAGGGTCGTTAAAACTCGGGATTGTGTGGTAAAGGGTTAAAACAACAATTATTTTGAGATATCCATACATCTCATTTGTGGCAAAGTAGTTGACACATATCCTCAAACAATATGTTGCCAAAGGACAGGCTGACATGACACTAATAGTTGTAACAAATATCCACTAATGGTTCAATATTTTCATAAAAAAATTGAAAAGAATTTGGAATATATGTATGCCTCATACATTCCTAAAGTGGGTTAACTCTTTACCAATGACAAAATTCTAGATAGCTGGGCCAAACTGAAAGCTTTTGCAGATTACTAGTCAAAAGTTACTCAAATGACTGCATTTGTTTCTGAAAGTGTAAGAAATATTGTGGATAAAGGAGAAAATGCCTGTTTCATCATTTTCTCCTTTTTCCACAGCGTTTTCAAAACTCTTAATTTCCAAGGGTAGTTTAAACTTGGGATTGTGTGGTAATGGGTTAAATATGTACAGAAATATTCATGCTGTAACACCTGTCCATGAACTTTGGCTCATGTTTCTTTCAAATCTTTATTCAGTTCATTTTTGTCTCTTGTACCTATTGCAGTAGGTCTTAAATTAGCAGTTGGGGTAAATCAGTTTATTTATGTCTTTGATACTTATGAAACAACTCATAAATAAAATATATCAGCCAAGTTATATATAATCATAATCATGCCATTGCTATGTGGCCATTTCCATTGCCCATTTTTAGTTTAAACCAGGATACATAGCTATAAAATGTAACTGCAAAAAAACAAGTAAAATGCTATGCAAGTATGTTTTCTTTGGACACGTTTTTTTTTCAAAACTAAACCCTTTACCAGACAATCTGGAGTCTTTAAAAACCCTAAAAAAAAGTTTTTGAAAACAATTTGGGAAAAAGAAAAAATGTGGTAACCAGCATTTTCTCCTTTACCCACAATCTTTTCTACCCATTCATGGACAAATTTAAATTTTTGAATCACATTTTTATTTTGTCACCATCAAATGCTTTGAATTATGACAAATCTACAGTTTTGTCACTTGGTAAACAGTTAAGTTACCCTTCTTTACTTCTTTTGGAAGAGTGATTAGTTTTCAATTGAATATCTTTACTCAATAACTGTGTTATACATACCATCAGTTGCAATCTTTTGAAGATTTGACCATATAAATTGTTCCATTTCTGAGGTCTGAACAACCAGCCTGTTTCTGAAACTTGGAAACAAATGCACCTCTGCATTGTGCATGTGTGTATCGCACAGGAAAAGAGGACTTTCACTGTTGCATGTTTCCCACTCATCTGAGGAAACAGGTATAACTGGTAAATTGTCAATGCAGTTGTAGTCTCCATCAGACAACAAGTAGGACAAAACTGAATATCTTTCAGAATTTGTCAGATGTTGGAATACATGTCTGTTGTGTCTCAAAATGTCTGCAAATTTGCTTGGTTGAAAATCGTCCAATTTTCTTGAAGCGAAGCATTCAAGTTTCTTATACGTTTCTGCTTCAAGTTCTACATAGCTAAGGTTTGTTCTAGATATCACTTTCACGATATCTTGTTTAATACTCAGTGTGGCAGATGGTATGTTGGTGAAAGTGGCAAACCTTGCTTCATGCATTGTCACAAATTGATGCTTTGTGGAAGAGTACAGAACTGATGCCTCATTAAAGTATGATGCTAATTGGTGGGGGATTTGTGCCCATTTATCTAGAGTATTTTTCTTATTTGGAATTGCTCTCTGTATGGTGTCTATATATTCCTGTGGGTTTCCTACCTCTTGGGACTCTCTAACCAAGTGGTTAATGAGAGCTTCATAGGCTGCAGGGATGCATTCTTTTATCATCATCTGGTTCCATAGAATACTTTTATCTATTATATTCTGACCCTTCTGGTCATTTGTAGACCACTTCAGGTGATGTCGATTCTGGCTTAATGCAAAAAAACCGTTCACATGGACTGGAAGACCTGTCAGTATTGATCCTTCCCTTGGAAGTGGTTGAAAACAAAAAACATGCCCAGTACATGCAACACTGATAGATGACTTTACAGGGGTAGCTACACCTGCAAGTGGTGTATAGCAAAAATCAGGATCTTGAGCAAGGTGCTTCAAGTTCTCTGAGGAATTTTTACCCATATGGTATTGCACCACTATCCATTTAGTATCTTCAGGCTCAGAGTATTGTTTGTATGTTCTTAATGACAAAAAGTATGAACAAATAATGGGATTGTTCTCTGGATAAGCTGCTTCCTTCACAGCATCTTTAAAATCAAGTCTCTGACGGACTGCACTGTCCATCTTTTCGCTTATCTCTGTTCCTGCAATCCTTCTTAGTTGGCCTCTTTCAGTTTTGATATATAGGCTTACTCTTTCTAAGTGGCAAAGAAACAACAGAGTCTCAGATGAATCATTCTCAAAAGATGTGAAAAGATCAATTACTTTTTGATTGTCATACAATGTTGATGATATTTCGGATGGAGAATCCCTCAACGGAAACCAGAAAATGGAGCCTGGACAGTTTCCATCTTCAATAACTTTTCTACTGATTCCTGTAGACTCGAATGCTGCAAGAAATGCATCTAATCCTTTATACTTTTTCAGGTTTTTCAGCTTGATTTCTGCATTGACTTGGTCACTTGGCTTTGAAGGGTCAATCAAGAGAACTGTATCTCCACTGATGATGCAAGGATAATCTGCAAATAATCAAATTGGTTGCTTCTCATTATCTATTGTTTTATTGCTTGGTTCTTCTTAATCCTTTCCATAATTGAAAGCATCAGCAGACCACAAATCTGAAACTGTTACAAATCAACTGAAGTTCTTTTATAGGGTAGAAAACATTTTGGGAAAAGTAGAAAATGGTGGTTACCAGCATTTTCTACTATTCTCGCAATGTTTTCAAAAGGCCTCTACCTCATGGCTGTTAAAACTCCAGTTTGTGTGGCAAAGGGTTAACCCTTTACCAAACAATCGCTTGTTTTAACAACCTTGAGAAAGAATGCCTTTGAAAGCATTATGGGAGATGGAGAAAATGCTAGTTAAAAACATTTTCTTCTTTTCCTTCAACATTTTCTACCAATTCTAAGAAAAATCCTATCATTTGAGTCACATTTAAATTGTTATCTGCAAATTCTTTCAATATGGAAGAGTCTATAATTCCAACATATTGTAAGGTCTTTTGGGTTTAACTCCATACCAAACAAGGGAGTTTAACATTTGTGCAAACTGAGGGTATTTGCAGAGGACAAAATTTAATACAATGTTGCTCAAATGATAGGATTGTCATTGAGAGGACAAAGAATTTTGTGGGAAAAGGAGAATATGCTAGTTACCAGCATAAAACTTACTACACAACGATTTACACCTGGTGAAAAGAGAGTGCACACAGGCTTTTTCAAAGACTTGTCCCACTGACCTACTTTTAGATGTGATGTGACCCATTTTCAAGCCTGTCTGAGATACAATCAAGACAAACATCCTAATTCTTATGAGCATTGGACTGGCAATGTGACCTCTACAGTGTACACAAACTTTTCTAGGATTTGTACCAGTGACCTACTTTTTGAGCCAAAATGACTCAATTTCAAAAACACATATTTGATATCATCAGGACAAACATTTTGGCCAATTTTCATGTGTTTTGGATGGTAAATGTGGCCTCTAGGGTGTACAGAAGGTTTTTCAAAGATACAATCTGATGACCTACTTTTGACCTATGGTGTACCATTTTCAAACTCTTAAAGATATAATCAAAACAAATATTCAGACCAAATTTCACGAGTATTGGACTAAAAATGTGGCCTCTAGAGTATAAACAAGTTTGTTTCCAAGATTTTACATGGTGACCCAGCTTATGACCTGGTGTGACCCATTTTCAAAGTAGCATGAGGAAAGATCAAGACAAACATTCTGACAAAGTTTCATCATGAGTATTTGACCAAAAATGTGGCCTCTATATGTACATAAGGTTTTTCAAAGGTTTGACCTTGTGACTTAGTTTTTTGATGTGGTGTGGCCCATGTTCAGACTCTTCGAAGATAACATAATGACAAACATTCTGACCATTTTCATGAGTCTTGGACTGACAATATGGCCTCTAGAGTGTACACAAGCTTCTTCTAGGATTTGTCCTAGTGACCTACTTTTTGATCCAACATGATCCATTCTCAAAAAAACATCTTTAGTATCATCAACGGAAACATTTTGACCAACTTTCATGTGTTCTGGACTGTAAATGTGGCCTCCGGAGTGTGCAGGTTTTTCAAAGACCCTACTTGATGACCTACTTTTGACCTGAAGTGACCCATTTTCAATCTCTTCAGAGATATCATCAATATTTTGACTGCATTTAATGAGTATTGGACTAAAAATGTGACCTCTAGAGTGTACACAAGGTTTTTCAAAGATTTTACCCAGAGACTTAGTGTAAATACAAGGTTTTTCAAAGATGGACCTGGTGACCTAGTTTTTATCCTGGTGTGACTCATTTTCAAACTAGCATTAGGTACAAGTAGCATGAAGAAAAACATTCTGACCATCTTTCATGAGTATTGGACTAAAAATGTGGCCTCTAGAGTGTACACAAGGTTTTTCCAAAGATTTGACCTAGAGACCTAGAGACCCACTTTCAACCTCATTTGAGATATCATCAAAACAAATATTCTGACCAACTTTCATGAGTATTGGACTGAAAATGAGGCCTCTAGAGTATACACAAGCTTTTCCAAAGATCTGACCTAGTGACTTAGTTTTTAACCCTGCACGACTGACTTTCAAACTCATTCCAGATATCATCAAGACAAACATTCTGATAAACTTTCATGGCTATAGGACTGAAAATGTGGCTTCTGGAAGGTATACACTGTAAAGTTGATGATACAGGATGCACGATGGACACAGCACAATAACAAATGCTCAACTTGAGCACTTTGTGTTCAAGTGAGCTAAAAATGGAGAAGTTGACTCAGGGACAAACTGACTAACTGACCTGATAACTTGGCTAAAAGGCTTATGCCATTCGCTCCTGTGTCATTTACCTGAGGACAGCAGCTGAAGCATGTTTCTCCTTTTCCCACAAAGCCTTCTAAAGACAAATCCCATCATTTAAGCCACACTAAATTTGTTGTCTGCAAATGCTTTCAACGTGGACAAGGCTAAATATTAAATTTTGTTATTGTTGTTGGTTAAGAGCTATCCCTTAGGCTGCTAAGCTCAACTCTCTGTAGTTCAGTCGGTAGCATACAAGACTTGAGAACAGGAGGTCGCTGGTTTGATCCCTGGCTCGGCCAATTTCTTTCCAAGGATTGATGTTAGTCATTGCGACAGGATTCATTCCTCCCTCACTGCTAACCATTGTTTCAACAATGGTTATGTGGGAAAGCAGCCAGTGGCTTAGAAAGAATATTGTGCGGAGTACTGGCAACAGAAACTCCAGGAAAGCATGGATAGGTACACTGGCTGCCGTGATATAACTGAAATAATGTTGAAAATGGCGTTAAACACTATACAATCAACAATTAATCAACTCAATGACCTTTTGCAGACAATGTATATTAAGATCTGACAGCAAAGAACATGTAGTCTGATCTTGGATCTACACAGTCCAATAAGGAGATGTTTTCCCCAGAAATACCTCTGAAATAGCAATATTTAGGTTTTTACAATCAGCTTGAAAGTTTCATTTGACTTATTTAGCAGCTTAACCCTTTACAACATTTTAGCCTTGTCCAAATATTGAAAGCATTTGCAGACAACAATTTCAGTGTGGCTCAGATAGTGCATTTTTTCTTTGATAGGGAGAAACATTGTGGGAAAAGGAGAAAATGCTGGTTACCAGCATTTTCTCCTTTTCCCACAATGTTTTCAAAAAGCTTCTTTCCAAGGGTTGTTAAAAGGCGGCATTGTGTAGTAAAAGGTCAAGGGTTAAACTATTTGGCCCTCCATTGGTAAATCCTTCACCAGACAATGCCAAGTTTAACAACCCTGAAGAACAAAGCTTGTGAAAACATTATAGGAAAAGGAGAAAATGCTGGTAACCAGCATTTTCTTCTTTTCCCACATTGTTTTCTACCCTATCAAAGAAAAAATGCACTATTTGAGCCACACTGAAATTGCCTGCAAATGCTTTAAATTTAGACAAGGCTAAAATGCTGTAAAGGGTTAAGCAGCTAAATGAGTCAAATGAAACTTTCAAGCTGATTGCAAAAACCTAAATATTGCTATTTCAAAGTTATCAAAGATGAGGAGCAGTTTTACATTTTTCACATATTTATAAATCTGTATGTTTGTCAGTCTGTAAATGTTCTTTAACCCTATACCACACAATCCCGACTTTTAATGACCCTGAGGAAGAGGCCTTTTGAAAACATTGCTGAAGAAGGAGAAAATGCTAGTAACCAGCATTTTCTCTTTTTCCGGGCAATGTCTTCTTCCCTATCAAAGACAAATTCCATTGTTTTAGACACCTTTAAATTGTCATCTGCAAATGCTTTGAATTTGGACCAGTCCAACTTTTTCTTGTGTAGTAAAGAGTTAACTCAGATTCGTTTTGGGTCTGGCATTGTAGATGATAAAACTTTATCCATTTATTTGTTTTGTCAAAGTTTTCTTTTGTTACATACCTGTCATATGAAACACAGACTTAAAACCAAGTCCAAATCGTCCAACCTTCAGCTTATCATCTTCCTTCACACTGCTAGCAATCATTTTGATTCCCTTCCAGTCTTTCTTTTCAAACAGAGAGTCATTTGTCACACAGAGTGCAGGTGCCTGATAGAGACAACATGAAAGATTTCATTCAATAAGACATATATTAGACCTTTCACCCTCTACTACATGATAAAAATTTAGGCTCAACCAAACTGAAAGCAGATGCAGACCACAAATTCAAAATCAAGGACAATTATGATTTCTGTTTTTGAAATGGCAGAAATTATTGTGTGAAAAGTAGAAAATGCTGGGTAGCAGCAATTTCTTCTTTTCCAACCATGTTTAATGTTTTCAAAAGTTTTCTTCATTAGGCTTGTGAAAAAGACAAGGGACCGTATAGAAAAGGACGAATCTTTTTCTGAACAAATAAATATCGCTTATTGTATCCATGCTGTTTACAGTAATGGAAAACATTGTGAAAAAAGGAAAAAATTGCTCATATCAAACATTAGCTCCATTTCTCCAAATTTTATCTCTGCAAAGTTTAAAGATAGGGTCTTTTTTGTTTAAATGTGTCTCCTTTTTGTCAAGTTTACTAATTTGTGGAAGGGTTGAAATAAGCATAAGTTCTGGGTTGAAAAATTTGGGGCATATTTGGTTAGCAATAAGACCCAAAAGATTGTTATTTCATGGTAAATTTTGTTTAAATGTATTACACCATAGTGAACAATGTAAATCAAAGATCTAATTCTTTCAAACCAGGCGTTTCTTAGGTTTCCATGAGAGAACAGCCCTGAAGATTTTCTGCTTGGAATTGGTCATTCGACGTGGGGAAATGCGCGATAAAATATTTAATATTATAAATTTAATAATTGTAGAAGTTCATGTGTTTTAATGTAGAGAATTCTTTGTACTGATAGTTGCTGAACAATTACAAACTCTGATAATATGATTGAGGGCTGCATTTTTACAATTCTACGGACATTAATTACTATCAAAATCTGAGAATCTCCTATTCCTTTGTTTGGAGGGGTCTTGGAGTGGTGGTGAATGTGAGTTCCTTTCAGAACTATTAGTGGAGCTATGGAGGATAATCAGGAATCTTATCTAGCCAGAGTCCTGAAAAGGACAAGGGAATTGGCGAGGATAGATGCTGGGAAAGCTAGTGAAACACCGGGAAATCCAGAAAGATCCAACCAAATTGAAGGGGGAAATCCCCAAACTCGAATAGCCGACGGCGCGAGAGACGCTGCACAAGACGTACCCATTGTGGGAAAAATCTCCAATATAGACGCAAAAAGAAAACAGGTTGAGGCTGAGCAGACAGAATTACTGTCTAACCCGGTTTTTAATGTTGCACAGTTGCAAAAAAAAATGAGAAGAGATAGAAAATGAAGGTGACAAGGAGGTCCGGGCTAAAATATTGTCCCCCGAAAGGAGTATTCCGGACAATTTGAGCAACATTTTTCCCACTGATGATCAGCAGAAATGTGAAATTAAAACACAGTAGTGAACAATGTAAATCAAAGATCTTATTACATGTACAGAATAAAGTTTCTAATGTACATATGATTCCAGTTTTTATTCTAATAAAATCCTGGATTGGGCGAGTGGTTTTGCCTCTAAGAGCTAATTCATATTCTGATAAATTGATTCCTCCAATCTTTGGAGCACTCTCATTTAAGACACTTGTATTTCTGTATAGGGTTAGTTGATATTAAGTTAACTTCTTTCAATTATCAATTAAGTGTAATATTCACACAAGTTTGAAAATTCATGCATGTATACATGACTGTATATTTGACATGCACAAGGCGAGATAAAGTGTCAAAAAACCTTGTGTGATAGCCTAGCTCTTTCTCAAAAATATTCCCTGGTTCTTTACATTTTTTATGTAAAATACATGTACCAGTACATGCAAGGCTACTTCTGGGTTTCTAATCAGTCGTGTCTGTGGTTGTGAGTTAGAGCATAGGCCATGTAACCATAAGGTCCTGAGAACTGCAAGGTGTAGTTTCCACAAAGCAAATTTGCGACAGGGTAGTACAAGTTACAAGAAGTTATTTCTCGATCGACATAAAATGAATATGTTTATTAAATTAATTAAATAAATTAATCATTTTGCGCTGTTGGGTAGGAAATACAAGATGTCCCTGAGAAACATCCTCCTTGATTGAAAGTACATGTAAGACCTCAAACCTTCGGTCTGGTAGTCCAGCATGTTCACCACTGGGCCATCTTCCCATCAGATCAAATTTCTTCTTCTGCTCACAATAAACTGTCAGTCAATGAGTAAATGATATAAATACAAAATGAAATGTTCTTCAATACTACTGACTGGATAAAGTAATCAGGTAAAAAACTAAAAAAGCATGGAGACTGAAAATACCTTGAAGAATTTTTTGAATTTATTCTGCTTGTCTTCTTCACAACCAATGATTCTTTCATCATAGATAATTTTCACCTCACTTGCACCAGCATCTTCTGCATTCTGGATAAGCTCCTGAAATAAAAGAAAGCAGGACTGGAGATTTTGTCAACTGATTACTTTGTAACCAAGTCATTTTGCTAAGAATTTTCAGTGATGGGTGAATACAGACTGAGATAAATAAAAGAAGCTGTATTAAATTCTGCACAAGAAGTTTAATGGATTGCATGGTCTCTTTGTAACTGAGGTTTGGAACCATGTTACCAGTGATTCATTTCTTAACCACTAACAGACCTGAGCTTTTACTGCTCTGGAGAACAACACTTGCATAGTCAACTCTTATACAGCCACTGAGTTTATTATGAACTGTTTACGAAAAGAAAAAGCCAGGTAGCTCTGTGGTTAGCGTATCTGACTTGTGACCTGGTAGTTGCGGGTTCGATAGCCAGTTGAGGCAGCATTTCTTTCTGGCAATTTTTCACCTCTCATCTCTGATGCATGTGAGAAAAGTAGTCAGTGGCTTGGAAAGAAAGTTGTGTCAGTACTGGTGTGAGAAAGCCAGGAAACACATGCATAGGTGCAATGACTACTGCAATATGACCTAAGCTATTAAAACAGAATTAAACTCCAATACAAACAAACAAATATACCTTACCAAAAAATTAAAGACTGGTCCAAACTGAAAGCATTTGCAGACAACAGATTCATTGTGGCTCAATGATGAAATTTTAGTTTCTATATAACGATAAAAACTATCGTGGGGAAAAGGAAAAAGATGGTTACAAGCATTTTCACCTTTTCCCACGATGTTTTGAAAAGGCTACATTCTCAGGGTTGTAAAAATGTGGGATTGTGTGCCATGGGTTAAATCCATTTACTCTTCTGAAGTTGGACGAAAATTTAAAGGTATTTACCTTAATAATCTGACCATTATCTGGATACTCTGACAGAATTCCTCTCAGTTGTTTAATGAGAGGTGGCTGCTCCATAGGGGAATAAACAACTTCCAAGTCCCCTTCTCCATCAATGTCTGACTCTGAGACAAGAAATGATTACTAGGATTCAACTCTTTACCAGATAAAAAAAAAAAAAGTCAGACTTGCCAAAATTGAAACAATTTGCAGATGATAAAGTAAAATTATGCTCTAAATGATGGAATTTGTCGAGGAGAGAGAAGAAAGGATTGCGGGATAAGGAGAAAATGCTGGTTACCAGCATTTCCCCATTTCCTACAATGTTTTATTTCTAAAACCCTTTTGTCTCATTGTCAGTGAAATGTGAGATTGTTTGGTAAAGGATTTAAGTTATTTTTTATTCAAGTACACTATCATTCTCATGATGGGAGATTCAAAGACAGCTTCATTTCAGTCTGCTGAAGATTCTGGATTTTCCAATATCACCAATTATTGTAGCTCATCCAATCAGATACATGTATCTTTTCATCCATTCTGCAAAAAGACAACCTTACAACCTGTGATAAATAAACAAGTTTTTTTGAAGTGTAATTCAGCTTTAAAAAATTTGCAAGCAGTGATGTGATTTGCTGATCTAAGGTCAACAGAAGGTGACCTTCTAAATACCATTTTTGTATACTTGATAGTTTTATGGAAAAGTTTAAATACATGTAGGGTCAACTTCCATACAAAATAAGTCATCATGTCAGATCCAAGAAAAACCTAGTATAAATTCTAGTTGCTACATCTTATGTCCAAGGCTCATGAAACCTTGTCAGAATCTTTGCCTCTATATAGCTGAAGGGAGTTTGGTCACCTTATAGGTTGTGAGATCAAATTTAAGAAAACTTTGAGCACTCTAGACACCAATCAAATGCTCTTGAAATTTGATCAGAAAGTCTATCTTGATGATAATTTTCCTTGGTGATTTAATGGTCATATATAAGAAAAGCTTTTAAAGATAACATTTCCACAATCAGTCATGATAACTTCAGGTCAAAAAAAGGTCTCTAGTTCAAATCTAGGGAAAATCTTAAGTACAACCTGAAGTCCATACTTTCAATCCAATACTCATGAAACTTGGTCAGAATGCTTGTCTTAATAAAATGTTGTACAAGTAAAAAAATGAGCCATGTAAGATAAAACAGCAGGTCACTGGGTCGCATCTAAGAAAAACATTGTATACAGATGCCGTATTTCCTGTCCAGTGCTCATGGAGTTGACTTAATAACCCGCATGAGTGAAAATCGATCATGACTGGTAAAGAAGTAGGTCACAATGAAAATTAGGTTAAAAAAAACTTGTAATATGCATGCTAGAAGCCACATTTTCAGTCCTATGGACATGAAATTGGATAGGAATGCTAACTTTTGTCTTGACAAAAACTCTGATAACTAGGTTAACTCTGGCAAAAAAGTAGGATACTATTTTAAGAAATTACAAAATCCACAGGTTTCTGTCCAATGTCTCTGAGGAATTGTCATTTATGAAACATATTTGCTCTACAATAATCACCAAACTCAGATTATTAATCTGGAGAGTTACCGTCATAACTTTTGCAGTCTGGCACAGAGTTAAGATTAAAGAATGAATAACAAGGAGCAAGAATAACCACTTATTGCCCAATCACTCACAGGGGAACAATTTGTTAACTTAAGATATATAAACCTATGCTAAACTTGTAACCCTCCAGGTTAGGCAAATTTTGACCCTGGGGCTATATATTGAGCAATTTCAGAAGAAACATGCTAGATGAAAACACAAAATATTACATCTCTAGAACTCACAGTTAAAAACAAGAGGATTTTTTTTTTAAAAGATTTAATGAGATACGTGAAATTTCTGACTCCCAGGCCACAATTTGTGCAATCTTGGTAGATGTCCACTAGATGAAGCTACATGCAAAATTTGGTGGCCATTAGCCTCCTTGTAAAGAATACGAAGATTTTTAAAACTTTCCCTTTATAAGCCCATTTAAAACTTGTGACTCATGGGTCAGGGCCATTTTTGACCCAAGGGCTGTATGTTGAACACTTTATGTAGGTATCTACTAGATGAAGCTATATGCAAAATTTGGTATCCCTGGGCCACATGGTTTGGACCAAGAAGATATCTAAAGATTCTGCAAATTTCCCTTTTATTGTTTCTTTGGCAACCAGAGTTTTGCATGGAATTCTTGCTAGAGCTTTGAAAGAAACTGACCCAAGGAACATATCTGTGAAGTTTGGTAGCAATCAGCCATGGAGTAAGGGAGGAGATGTTTAACCCTTTACCAAACGACGAAATTTTGGACTGAACCAAATTGAAAGTATTTGCAGACGACAAATTAAATGTCGCTAAAATGATAATTTCTGTCATTGATAGGGTAGAAAACATTGTGGGAAAAGGAGAAAATGCTAGTTACCAGCATTTTCTCCTTTTCCCACAATGTTTTCCAAAGGCTTCCTTGTCGGGGTCATTAAAAGTTGGGATTGTGTGGTATAGGGTTAAAGGAATTATTGACACACAATGCACTGTTCAAAGTGTGATGCACACTGGCAGACAAAAGACAATGACTAACCACAAGGGCTCACCTTCAGCAGTTTCTGCTCCGGTGAGCTGTAAAAAGTTAAGAAATAATTCTTACCCATATTTTTCTGTTAGAAGATTTAGACGTCAGTGAATATTTCCATATGAATGAACGTCGTCATTGGAAATTTCTGAAATGCATATCAGAGCAGATCTTATCTTCTTAGCTACATGTGGAGCATTTTGTAGTATTAACTCTACCAAACAACAAAAAGGAAAAACCAGCATTTTCTCTTTTACCTACAATGTTTTCAAAAGCTTTCTTCTTTTTGGTCGTTAAAAGTCGGGATTGTGTGGTAAAGGATTAAAGCTGTAAACTCTATACCAAACAGTTGCATGTTTTAATGACACTGTGCAACATGGCTTTTGAAAATACTGTGACAAAAAGTGAAAATACTGGTAAGCAGCATTTTCTCCTTTTCCCAAAATGTTTTCTACCCTTACAATGTCAACTTTTCCTATCAGAGCCACATTAAATCTGTCATCTGCAAATGATTATAATTACAACAAGTCATAAATTTTGTTTGATAAGGGTTACTGTGCCCCGGTGCACGACATTTCCTTGAAAGGGCACTTCGTCAAAATCCATGTTTGATTTATAATACCACTTGCTGAATTCCTAGATTTACTTCATGCAAAGCTTTGTCTGAGCCACAATTCCTCTGGGTTAGGGTAAGGGTCAAGGCTAGGGATTGTTTTCAATGAATGTGGTTTCTGACGAAATGTCGTGGATCCACTGTGCCCACTTAAGATGATGTTGCTATTACTAGCACAAGGAAGTGAATGTTTAGTCACAAATCAGACTACATGTGCTTTCTGACCTTACATACAAAAGCAACTGATGACATGCATATATACTAAGCTCTCAAAAGATTTTTCTTTGTTCATTTAGACCTAATTTGAGACATTTTCCACTAAAAGCCATTGAAAACATGGTAACAACAGAAATTTATTCCTTTTCCTTAATGTGTCTGAACTTTTTACTAGGAAGTTCAATTTACAATAATCAATACACATAATTCTAGTTTTCGCAAATGTTGGACAACCTTGATAACACCAAGTGGAAAAGAGTTGATATAATTTTGGACTAGTCTTAACTGTGAAAGCATTTGCACAATGGAAATGATCAAGAGTTGGCTATGAAATGTTTGAAAATCTGGAGGGAAGAAGAAAATGTTGATTACCATCATTTTCTCCTTTTCTTACTATCTTTTTTTAAGTCGTCTTTTTCAGGGTTGTGAAGAGATGGAGTTGTTTGGTAAAGCTTTAAAGGGGCCTCAGGAGCACAGCCAGTAATGTAGTACAGATGAAGCCCATTGGTAGTGTGATCGATCACATGTGCACCTTCAGCCTTTTTCTCTCCCATTTTTTTCTTTGAAAGACATACTTGCAAAATGGATGTTGAAGCCTAATTCAGTGATGATCAGTTTTAAAGTTTTCTAAGATTGTAAAAATCAGAATAGCTCCCTTAAACCGTTATCCTGCTACATAAGTGAAATGAAACTTTCAAGCTGATAATTTAAAACCTTGATGTTGCTATTTCAAACCTATTTCCAAGATAAATATCTCCTGATCTGACAGTCTAGATCCAAGATCTGACTGCATGTTCTGTGCAGTCTGATCTTGATCTAAACCATCCGCAAAAGGTTATTGAGTCGCGCTTAGCAGCCCAAGGGTTAAGTCTCACATTACGACAGTATTATATTGGAAACAAGAGATGTGTTTGAGAAATTCTGGTCAAGATAGGATCAGGATCAGACTGAAAATACTTTGCAATCGGATCATGGAACTCTGCTGTCAAATATTTTGTCAGATATTCTACCCACAGATTTCCTCTGTTTTTGTCTACTGGAAAATGTTCATTTCATTCAGTTTAGTCTGTCAATCTAACTCTTTGCCAAACAAAACATTTTTTGACCTGCTCGAACTGAAGGCATAACATAGACATTGAAAATAGTGTTGCAAACCCTGTGTTTTTACCAGGTTTGATTTTTCTAGTGGGAATGATATAACATTGGGTGCAAATTAGAGTCTGGCTGCCGCATACACCAACAAACCAGTCTGTTGCCTCTGAAATCAAATGAACTGAGGTATCCCTTGAGCTCATGGCAGCAGCTACTATTTCAAGCTCTTAAGCTTGTGCGAGGTATGATATGAAGACTGCAAGCTATTATCCAAGCCGAAGGTGGAAGTAAGCAATACTGACTGATTGCGTGTGCCCATTCTCTGCAGGTCACATTCAACTTGTCGTAAGTTCTATTTTGACATAAAATTCCCAGTTTTAACCAAACTTAAAATCTTCTTGTTTTCCTTAAATTCGAAAGCAAAATCTAAGCAAAAAATTCCTACTTACAATGAGGTCAAGGGATACCTCTGTTCAGTTCATTTCATAGGCAAAAGACTGGTCTGTTGGTATATGCAGCAGCCAGATTCTAATTTCTACCCTATTTTTAGACTAGCGATGCTAGTCTATAGGCATCAAGACTGACCTAAGAGTCAAAGTAAACAAAAAACCCCACAGCTGCCAAATACTGTCTTACAGAAAATACTTCTTTCTGTTAGAAATCTTTAATTCTGTTATATATGACAATTTTGACAAAAACTACTAAATCTCTAACACTCCAATTTGAACATGTCATCTTACAAAGTAATAAACTGAACAAGAGGTCATTTATAAGGTACAAGATCTTTGCTTATATGTAAATTAAGTGACCTATGCAAAGCAGAGAATCACTTATTCCTACACCACTGTTACATTATGAATGAATCTATTAATAGATACACCTAAGTAACTTGTAGCAAATCCCAGCTATATTAACCCTCACTGGACAGGGAACCCTTGTCATTCCTTCATTCGTTCATTATTTAGATCATTGTGCACCGTTAAACTGTTACGCTAAAATGCTATTCAATGTCTTAACCCTTTACCAAACAATTGCAAGTTTTAACGACACTGGGGAAGAATCCCTTTGAAAACATTGCAGGAAAAGGAGAAACTGTTGGTAACCATCATTTTCTCCTTTTCTCACATTGTTTTCTGCCCGTTTGGAATCAGGTTTCATCAAATCAACCACGTTTAATCTATGGTCTGCAACAGATTTGAATTTGGACAAGTGTAAACTTTTCATTTTGTAAAGACAGTTAGACAGTAAACTACATCCTGTGCTACTGGATATTGACTAATTGAATGC
Source organism: Tridacna gigas (assembly GCA_945859785.2). Taxonomy (NCBI): domain Eukaryota; kingdom Metazoa; phylum Mollusca; class Bivalvia; order Cardiida; family Cardiidae; genus Tridacna; species Tridacna gigas. The sequence continues at coordinate 50,611,772 of OX244034.2, read as the reverse complement.
ATGGTGTTTAACGCCGTTTTCAACATTACTTTAGTGATATTGTGGAGGCCAGAGCACCTATCCGTGCTTTCCTGAAGTTTCCATTAACAGCACTACTACGATTCAATTTCCTTTGCGGACAGTGTGGATTACAGTCAGACTGCACAGAGTGTGCAGTCTGATCGTGGATCTACACTGTCAGATAAGAGGATGTATTTTCTCCAAAATTTAACTCTGAAATAGCAGTATTCAGGTGTTTACCATCGGTTTGAAAGTTTCATTTAACATTTTGTAGCAGGTTAAGGGTTAAACTTAAACTGGATGATAGTTAACCAATAGCACACATAGCCCCGGCAGCTCAGTTGGTAGCATACAGGACTTGAGAACAGGAGGTTGCTGGTTCGATCCCAGACTCAGAAAATTTCTTTCTGACAATTGATGATAGTCATTGCGACAGGATTCATTTCTCTCTCATGTTTCGTCGATGGTTATGTGGGAAAGTAGCCAGTGGCTTGGAAAGAATACTGTGCGGAGTACTGGTAAAAGAAACACCAGGAAAGCATGGATATGTGCACTGGCCACCGCTACATAACTGAAATTATGTTGAAAACATGGATAAACACCATACAATCAATCAATCAAATTCGCTAGTCTGTCAGAACTTTCAGCACTTTGATATGTTATTCATGTCAGAAAATCAAACCCAGTAAAAAACATATCTTTTTTTTTTACTAAAATGTATACATGAACAGACAAGGAATTAAATCTAGCTCAAATGTCAAGATATGTGTTTGAAAAGGAAAAGATGAAAACATTGTGGGAAAAGGAGAAAATGAAGATTACCAGCACTTTCTCCTATTCCCACAATGTTCTTGAATGCTTTTATCCTTTGGCTTGTTAACTCTTTCAAATGACAAAATGTTTGACTTGACCAAATTGAAAGCATTTCCAGAAGACAAAGTAAATACAGGTCAAGTGATGATTTGTCTTTGATAGCTAGGGTAGAAAACATTGTGCTGGTAACCGGCATTTTCTACTTTTCCCACAATGTTTTCAAAAGCGTTCTTTCTCCAGGCCATTAAAACTCGAGACTGTGTGGTAAAGGGTTAAAACAGCTAGCTAGGGCTTGTTTGGGTTAGTGTCAAATTCATATCATTTATGGATCTTTGCCAATACTAGACAAGGAAGATATATATGCATTGAACCTGTTACCTCTTATTGAAGACAAGTTACAAACATTTGTAAACCAACATGAACTGATGCTTAACCCTTTACCACACAATGCCGCCTTTTAACAACCATGGGGAAGAAGCCTTTTGAAAACATTGTGGGAAAAGGAGAAAATGCTGGTAACCAGCATTTTCTCCTTTTCCCACAATGTTTTCTATCCTTTTAAGAAAAAATTGGGCCATTTGAGCCACAATGAAATTGCTTTCAATTTGGACAAGGTTAAAATTTTGTTATCTAGTAAAGGGTGAATATGTAAATTCATGTAAAAACACTGTTGAACAAGGAGAAATTGATCAATACCAGGTCCTGGCATATCCCCCTACCTACCATGTTTTAATTCTAAATACATGTACCTGGCAACAAATTTTTTTACCTTTCCAAATTGACGCTTTTGGACACAAAAAATTTAATGTAGTGTAACTGATGATTTCTGTCTTGGATAGGATAACATTGTTGGAAAAGGAGAAAATGCTGGTTACCAGCATTGTCTCCTTTTTCCACAATGTTTTCAAAGCTTACTTTTTTCAGGATCTTTAAAACTTGGGATTGTATGGTAGCACACTACAGAGTTAATGTCAAGCAACCCCTAAATATAAGTTTGAGCTTTCATATTTTGAGGTTTCATATTTTGAAAAAAAAAAACACACAACCTTAACCCAATCCTACGGTGGCACAAAAGTGACATGGAAGATATATTTTATACTACGTGCGCACGTAATACTTATTACGTGCGCACGTATTAGTTAATACGTGCGCACGTATTAGCTACTGCGTGCGCACGTACTAGCTACTGCGTGCGCACATAATAACTAATACGTGCGCACGTAATACTATTGCGTGCACACGTATTAGCTAATACGTGCGCACGTAATAATCGACCAATCAGTTTATAAGGAACAGAAGCCATATTGTTGCGAGGGAAGGGCAAAATTACATTGGTCCAACACGGCAACAGATGTGCATACATCTGACACCCAAGTAAAAAATCAAGTAGAGCTATTACTTCTTAAATCGTTTAGGCATACTGCGATTATTTTAAGTATCTGTACCTTGGTACGGTACAGTAACTATTAATACTCTAGCCTACGGTCCATCGAATTACCCCAAACCACCCAAAAACACCCCAAACCACCCCAAAACATCCCAAACCACCCCGAAACACCTTTTATATGATATAAAATTATTAATACAGTAAGGGTTGGTTGAATTGTTGGGTAAGGATCACTTTTAACAAAAACTATCTATATTACGTCCTGTCACGTTAGCCTAAGGATAAAAGGACTACATGCATTACATGCGCTAGAGACTTTTTGGCCCCACTGAGATCTGGGACCATAATGTCTGACTGTCTGAAAAAGTTCGTTCATGCCTCCAAACTATATGTAATCAGAATGGCAAACATTGTGGACCCGGATCCGACTGCCCCTTGAAAGAGCAGTCTGATCTGGGTCCATTATGTTTGGTCATGTCTGACTGTCTGAAAAAGTTCGTTCATGCCTCTATATGTAGTTAGAATGGCAAGCATTGTGGACCCAGATCCGACTGCCCCTTGAAGGAGCAGTCTGATCTGGGTACATTATGTTTGGTCATGTCTGACTGTCTGAAAAAGTTCGTTCATGCCTCCAACCTATATGTAGTCAGAATGGCAAACATTGTGGAAGCAGATCCGACTGCCCCTTGAAGGAGCAGTCTAATCTAGGTACATTATGTTTGGTCATGTCTGATTGTCTGAAAATGTTCGTTCATGCCTCCAACCTATATGTAGTCACAATGGCAAGCATTGTGGACCCAGATCCGACTGCCCCTTGAAAGAGCAGTCTAATCTGGATACATTATGTTTGGTCATGTCTGTCTGTCTGAAAAAGTTCGTTCATGCCTCCAAACTATATGTAGTCATGCTGTCAGAATGGCAAACTTTGTGGACCCAGATCCGACTGCCCCTTAAAGGAGCAGTCTAATCTGGGTACATTATGTTTGCTAATGTCTGACTGTCTGAAAAAGTTCGTTCATACCTCCAAACTATATGTAGTCATGCTGTCAGAAAGGGAAACTTTGTGGACCCAGATCATGCGCGGATCCAGATATCTTTCTCAGGGGGGGTCCCACCGCAAACACACTCTTCTTATTATATGATACTTTGATTTCGGATTTCAGTGGATGTAAGTCAACGTTTCCAGTTCTAACCATGAGGAGGTCTCCACATTTAGAACCGTTTATTTTTTATATTCATGACTGTATTTTACATAAATGCTGTGCAATATCAAACCAGTACCATTTCACGAATCCGATAACCACATTTTTCCAAAATTCCAGGGGGGGTCCGGACCCCCGGTTCCCCCCTCTGGATCCGCCCATGAAGATCCAACTGCCCCTTGAAGGAGCAGTCTGATCTGGGTCCATAATGTTTGGTCATGTCTGACTGCCTGAAAAAGTTCGTTCGTGCCTCCAAACTATATGTAGTCAGAATGGCAACAGATACCGTAATTTATATAAGTTTTAGGGAAGTTAGATATATGCAAACATTGTGCAGCCAGATCATCAGACTGCTACTAAAGTAACAGTCTGATTGGGGTCCACGGTGTAAGGCATTCAAACTACATCTTTTGAACCATAGATATTTCAGTTTAAGGAAAATTAATTATTGTGTATGCCATTTTCAATTTGATTTATACTGTTCCTGCATCTTAAACCGTTGTAAAATGATATCACTTTAAACGCCTTTTTTGTTTTCTTGAGGTGTTTTGGGTAGTTTTCGGTGACAAAACTCCTTGTATAGCTCATCAGTCTTTCGTACCCTACAAATCATTCCACCCCCAACCCCACCACAGTATTAATTTTATATGATAAAAGGTGGTTTGGGGTGTTTTGGGGTGGTTTGGGGTGTTTTGGGGTGGTTTGGGGTAATTCGATGGACCGTAGGCTAGAGTATTAATAGTTACTGTACCGTACCAAGGTACAGATACTTGGGTGTCAAATGTATGCACATCTGTTGCCGTGTTGGACCAATGTAATTTTGCCCTTCCCTCGCAACAATATGGCTTCTGTTCCTTATAAACTGATTGGTCGATTATTACGTGCGCACGTATTAGTTAATACGTGCGCACGTATTAGCTAATACGTGCGCACGCAATAGTATTACGTGCGCACGTATTAGTTATTACGTGCGCACGCAGTAGCTAGTACGTGCGCACGCAGTAGCTAATATGTGCGCACGTAATAACTATTACGTGCGCACGTAGTATAAAATATATCTTCCATGTCACTTTTGTGCCACCGTACAATTCTTTGTTTTTGGTATTCACTATGATTGTTTAGGATTGGATGTCAATACCCTATATAATAAGATATCCAAGCAGGTTTGGTCTACTATGACTGAGTATGAAGTAAATCATAATGTTTAAACAATCTGACCATTTCCAAAAGTCTGTAACATACAGGACTTGAAACCAGTGAGTGGCTTTTTTGAATCCCCAGCGAGGACAGTTTCTTTCCAAGGATTGATGATGTCATGGCGGCAGGATTTATTCCTCTCATCACTACTGATTGCTGTTTAAACAGTGGTTATGTAGGAAAACAGCCAGTGGCCTGGGATCAATATTGTGAGTAGTCTATACTGGCAGAAGAAAAAGACCATACAATGACAAAGGCCTTTCAGCCAGAAAATCCAAGTAGAGAGGAGTCAAGAGTGGGAAAGCAGCCAGTAGCTTGGGAAGAATATTGTGTGCAATACTGGTAAAAATAACCCTGTAAAGCATATATAGGTGCACTGGCTGCATGGAATGGAATACCAAACAAACCAATTAAAAAGAAAGGGAAAAAAAAAACTGCGCATTACCTGTTTCTTTGTTTCAGTATAGACCTATTCTCTTCCCATTTGAAGGAGTATTTCAATTTTTATACTGAAAAACCAAGCACGTGACAATGATTTTCGGAAAATGCAAACAGAAATTAAACACCGGTGTATCTTGGAAACAGGGTGCTGTGTAAACATCTCTAGCTCGACTGGCCAAATGCCAGCGAGTTATGTCATAGCCCGTTTTATCTTCGATTAGCCCTGTGTCTGTGGTGCGTCTGTCCGTCCGGGCGTGCGTTAACTTTATTTCAAACGTCCTATTCTCTGAAACTACCAATCCAATTTGACCAAACTTACAGAAATAATCCTGCCATGGCCGTCTTCAGAATTTCTTTAAAAAAAAAAAGATTCCGAAAACTCTTGTTGCCATGCCAACACAAATGACAAATATGAAACATCTTCATTTTTTTTCTTGTCCGAAATCATAGGGCTACCAAATTTAGCATGTAGCTTCATCTAATAGGCTTCTACTAAGATTCTTCAAATTGTAGCCCTGGGGTCAAAATTGACCCTGCCTCGGAGGTCACAAGTTTTACTTGAGCTTACCATCCTCGTTAGCCCAGTTCCGATGTATCCGTAAACTACATCCATCGCCCCTGAGTTATCTGAATATCTCGCGGATGGTTTCTCGTTTTCATGAATTATTCATGAGGCATTTTGATTGGTAATCTCAGTTTTTCAGTGAGAAAATTTAATCTATTTTTGTCAACAACATGCCATCATTTCTATTTTTACCTTGTCTACAACCAATCAAATCGATTAATGTAGTTTACGGAGTACATCGGGTCAACGAGGACGTCACCCCTGCTACATATCCCTAAGTATGGAACGCCATAACTGTCTTATGTTGTCCTAAAATATTTCTTTATGTGATATTTTAGATCGTCTAGTCGTTTTTTTATTCCATTATTTCGTATATGCGTTACGAGGTGTGGTCTTTGCATTACGTTGTGTGGTCTTTATATTACGTGATGGTGTTTTTAGATTACGTTATGGTGTTAAATTGTTATGTCATATAGTTTCCTTAACATTATGGTGTTTTCCTTTATCATGATAGTGTTTTTTTCAATACGTGATGTTGTTAAATTGTTATGTCATTTAGTTTCCTCATTACCTTATGTAATTTTTTCATTACGTTGTGGGGATATTGTATGACGAGATGTGGTATTGAGATTACAATATGGTCTTTTTCCTTTATTATGATGATGTCTTTCTAATACTTTACCTGGTTAAATTGTAATGTCATATAGTTTCCTCATAACATTATTCGGTCTCCTATTGTAGAGAGTCCTAGTGGGGATATTTCACCTAATCTGATACAGAATCTGTTCGCTGTCTCGGTTAAAATGAATCAAAATTACGGGGGCGTCTCAAGACGGTTTCATAATATTTCACTACAAGCAAAAATAAGGTTCGGTTTCATGAGCCAATTTTATTATCACAAATTAATAGTCATCATCAGGTGACCGAATTCCTAACTCATGCATTAAATGATTATAAAGTTTATGATTTTTACGAATGGTATCACAAAGCCTGCGATGCAGGCGAGGTGGTTATCTTATTCCGTCGTGGTCGGATTCCCTGACAGGTGACTAAAAGTTCCTGCAGTGTGTCTCTTCTATCGGTCTGTTTGCCTGCAGAGGCGGGGCGTGTGGCATCCTGGGGGTCCCGGAGTGTCTGTTGTGGAGCCTGCGGAGCTTGTCCATCCTGTTCATTCTGTCAGTAGGCTCCCAGCTGTCGAGGTTGCTGCACCATCTGTCTCTCCATGTCTCGTATGTTATCGACCTCTCGTTTGAGACAAGCATTGTTAACTGTATAACCTTGCGAAGCATACACGTTAAAAAGGCTAACTGGTGTAGAATACTTTTGAAAAAAAAAAAAAAAAATACACACACACTGTGGTAAAAGGAGTAAATGCTCGTAAATAGACGTTTCTAATTTTCCTATAACATTTTCTATCCTTCCTAATACAATCAGTTTAGCCATAGTTTATTTTTTGTTGCAAATGCTTTCAATTTGGAAGGGATCAAAATTTTGTGATCCGGTAAAGAGTTAAATGAAATCAATACCTACACCACAGTGTAGGACCGGAAGTGTACAGTGTTTGGGATTGTATGTGACTTCGGATTCTGTGTGACTTCGGATTCTGTACGAAGTGGTTAAAAATTGTGTTCATACGGTAAGCCAAACTGGCGCTTTTTCATTTATTTTGATAGCTATAAAATTTTCATATCCAGTTATTTGTTTGTTTTGTATGATCCATATCAGGAACACGTAATGTGCGCTGTAAACATTTCTTAGAGCAATGGGGGATGCCTTGATCAGTTGACCGTGCTAAAATAACAGATGATTTCGTCCTAAAGCAATGCCGTTTTATGTTCGATTTCTCAGCCTTAAAAACCTTTTTTCTCAGCTGAAAAATGTATAAACATATTTGTTATTCACATTTTTTTTTTTTTTTTTTTGAAAACATGTCAAGGTTTGATAACAAAGTCGACTACAATCTTCCCTTATTCTTTGTTTAAAATGGCAAAAGTGAGAAAAGAAATTTGTGCAGTCACTTTTATGCGGTTAATATATCCCATAGATCCCAAGTGACTGTACAAACACCAAAACAAGAAATTTGTACAGCCATTTGTAAGCGGTTGTACAGTTGCCCGAGTGCACTTCTAATCTCTCTTATCCTTTGTTTAAAACAGCACGTTGAGAAAAGAAATTTGTACAGTGACTTGTACGCGGTTGTACAGCCGCTGATATCTATAACTGCTGACAAATGACTGAGCAAATTTGTGCAATCACTTGTAGGCGGTTAATAGATCTCAGGCGACTGAACAACTGCCAAACAAGAAATTTGTACAGCCACTTGTAAGCGGTTGTATTGTCGCCTGACATCTAATAACCGCTTATAATCTTCCTTATCCCTTGTTTTAAATGGCACGTTGAGAGAAGAAATTAGTGGTCACTTGTGAGCGGTTGTACAGTCGCCCGAGATCTATTAACCACTTACAAGTGACTGTACAATTTTCTTTTCTCAAGGTGCCATTTTAAACGGAGGATAAGGAAGATAGTAGTCGACTTTGTTACCAAATCTTGACATGATTTCACAGGAATATGAATATAGAAACTTTTTTTTATACATTTTGAGTTAAGAAAACAGATTTTAAATGCTGAGAAATGGAGTAAAAACGGCATTGTTTTGAGACAAAATCAACGTATTTTTAGTGCGGTCAATTGATCAAGGCACCTCAATTACTGTGTGGAAGTTTTACTGCGCACATACGTGTTCCTGTTCTGGTCTATACATAACAAACAAATACAATGTAGCTTGATGTGAGTAATTTATGATAATTTGAAAAATGAAAAAGCACCAGCTTGGTTTACTGTGTGAACACAATTTTTAACCACTAAGTGACAGAGCGTCACTGTACAGAATCGCAAGTCACATACAATCCCAAACAATGTATACTTCCGATCCTACACTGTGATGTAGGCATTGATTTCATTCAACTCTTTACCAGATGACAAAATTCTGATCCCATCCAAACAACAAATAAACTATGGCTAATATGATAGGATTGTTTTATGAAGGCTAGGAAATATTATAGAAAAATGAGGCCTCTTAACGAGAATTTTTCTCCTTTTACCACAATGTTTCTCATAAGTATTTTACACGAGTCAGCCTTTTTAAACATGTGTGCTTCGCAAGGTTATACAATTAACAATGCTTGTTTCAAACGAGAGGTCGATAACATACGAGACATGGAGAGACGGATGGTGAAGCAACCTCGACAGCTGGGAGGATGGACAGGCCGCAGATCAGGCTGCGAAGGCTCCACAACAGGCATCCTGGGATCCCCAGGATATCCCACGCTTTGCTCTGCAGGCAAACCGACCCAATAGAAGGGACACACTGCATGAGCCTTTAGACACCCGGTCTGGACAGTGAATACGACCACGGCAGAATAAAAGAACCACCTCGCCGACGCCGCGGGCTTTGTGACATCATCCGTGAAAATCACGAACTTTACCATTATTTAATAAGAATGACACTACCGTGCATTAAGCATGATTTAGAAATTCGGTCATCTGATGATGAGTAGTAACCCTTAGAGCGCCAAATAAACCTATCAGATATTTTCATCCTAGAAATACAGCCCAAATAATTGCAATTTCATGGTTGCTTTCTTCAACAGTGTTTCTGCAAAGCAGACTGTGTAGATCACACCTCAGGCTGTACATTTCGTGCAGCCTGATCTTTATCTACACTGCCCGCAAAGGCAACTATAGTCATGAAAGGTGCTTTAAGGGTTGATTTGTGGTAATAAAATATTGGGCTCATGAAACCAAACTTCATTTTTGCCTTCATTTTGTAGTGAAATTATTAGAAAAACTGTCTTGAGACACCCCCTTAATTTTTATTCATTTTAACCGGGATAGAGAATAGATTCTATATCACATTGGAGAGACTTTACGTTCTTGCTCCAGTTTAACGTTACAGCTCCTGTCAATCGAACGCCCGCTCCAGTTAAAAACATGGCTGCACCCACAAGATTTCGTAAGGTAAGCACAAAAACATTATTCTTTTTACATGTTAATGAATAGATATGTAGTTGAAAGCTGTCGCACGGAATGTCTGGGTTGTCAGTGCACGTAAATCTGTCGTTCTTTTGGTGGTTAATCGTGTGTTGAAGGCGTTTAATCCGACAAACTTCCGTCGGCGACTACATTTTGTAGAAAATCAGAACTTGGAGTCTCCAAAAACCTTAGTAAAACATATACAGTAGATAATCTGAAGTGTGTGCCGTGTTAGATGACCTATATAATGATAACTCCTCTCGACTATAAACCGACAAGAACATAAAATGCAATTATAAAGCGATGTTTTGCCTTATTTGCATTACAACGTTACATGCTCCGAAATTCAATACGACGTTCTAGCTCCTGAGCTGAAACATGTTCAGTGTAAGTCTTCGAGTTACAGTAAACAATTTTGTCATTTTGGTCAAGACCTGTATTAATCATCGTGGTCACAGTCATAGGTTTGTCATCGTTGATAAATAGCACATCCTCGCTGACCCAGTTTCGATTCATTCTATAATCGACCCTGGGTTACTTGGCTGGCGTTTCCTCGTTCTCATGAATTCGTGAAGCATTTTGATTGGTAATCTCAGTATTTTCTTGAGAAAATTTAAGCTATTTTTATCACAAATATGCCGTCACTTCTATTTTTTACTAGCCGATATCCAATTACATCATTCGTTGAAAATCAAGCTTAGCGATACTTTAAATATAGCGGCGGCTATCAACGCTACAATCGAGAAGCATTTAAAAGAGATGTTCAAATCGACAATTTTATTTAATTTATTGTAACAGGAATAGCAAGCTTTTCCTTTGGTTTTCATTCCTAAAGACTGTAACTATGTATGATATTTTAAAATATTTACGCTCGTACACATAGATCGATAGTGTCTTCCGTTTATTACAGAATGGCATATGTCTCACACGAGACGATCACGCCATATTTGATGACCACCTTGGGTTTTTTCCAGGATTATTTTTAGTAACTGACGAAACGAAATTGTCCCCTCTACAAGAGAGAATCATTATATTAGCGATCTTTCGATTGGGTCCCTATAAACTTAGAAACGGAACCGAAACGAAACGCAACGAAAGGGAACGAAACGTTATGAAACGGAACGAAACGGAACGAAACGAAATGAAACGGAACCAACCCCAACGAAACGAAACGGAACCAGACCCAACGAAACAGAACGAAATAGAACACAATGAAGCAGAAGTAAAACCTAAATTAGTTTTTTTCTTTTAAATCATCTTCCTCTTGATTGCAATTAATGCAAACAGGTAAATATTAAAATTTGATAGCAGCTGTGCGCACGAAGATCAGGTTATTGCAATGAATCAGTATTATTGTTCACTTTGTTATGGAAATAAATTATCATTAAAATGTTCTTCAATTATAGGGCAACTGCCAGTGAAGCAATCACGTCGCTGCTCAGTCAAAGCAGAGGGACAATATGGGGGCCTAGATTATTTTCCTTTTTTTCAGGGGGCATTTAAATTTCATCCAATAACGACGAGAGGGGCACAATACCCGTAAGTAATACCGCCCGCGCCATAACTGACCCCAGCCCCCAAAACGATCGCGTTGCAGTTCGCAACAGTCAGCATAACGTTCATTCCTGTATAGGAACAATGGTACACGGCCATTAGCTCGAAACAATACAAACCTCGACTCGTCAGAAAAAAATAATAATTGTCCGTGAACGCTGTCTTGTCCAGTTTATGTGTCCCAAGGCCAATTGCTCTCTATAATTGCGATGGCGGCGCGTCAGAACCGAGCCAACGTGCGGGCGACGTCTGAGCAAACCGTTATCAGCTAAACAATCCCGGGGATAACAGCAGCTGTAACTGTTGTTCGTAGGTCTCGTAGGTACTGATTAACGATATATTGGTCTTAGGCTCGAGTCGTAACGCACCGTCTGCCGCTACGTGTAAGTCTTTTGCACTTCAGGTTTGCGCAAATCACTGCAGATGGCTGCTGACTGCTTGCGCGAATGCACCAACATGAACTGCAACCTCTGTAGTAGGTAGCCCAGCCTCCAGCATACCTATGACTCTTTCTGGTAAATTTTATTTAAGTCTCGGCATCGATATTTCTGATCAGCACGTGGACTGGATATGTCTATCCCTTACATCCACCGAAACTCGAACTTTGCCTTAAATAGCCGCCAGGTCTTTTAGCTAGGAATTATCTGCCCAATTTTGCAAACTATGAACGGTTTTAAATATTACCACACGTGTATACATAACGTATATAATATTTATGTACGTCTCAAAGGTAACCTTGAAAACTCTGCACATACTTTACGAAAGTTTCTTTTTTTGGTTTAGTATATACAAAAATCGTTGGTCCTGGAACAGCTGCGACATTCGCGGTCTTCGTTTGATAACGGTGTTTATCCTTAATTATAACATGTATTATCATTTTTTAAGACGTGAACATTGTGAGTTCCTTCGATGTTGGGGAGTCAGTTCCCGATTTTCTTAAAGTAACAATAGCTGCTAAAAGTAAACAAAGCAGGTATTGAAATACATTTAGATTTAAATCGTATCATTTAAAAGTATGGAAATTATTGTGAAAATGACAACGATTTTTGTACAACAATACAGTGTCATATTTTTCTTTCAAAGAAAACAATAACCTTACTGTTGTCGTTCGAATAATAATTATTATCCTTATCCGCTGTATGTCGTGCGGTAAGGTTTCTTACCCGCCAGACAGCGGTGTTGCAACCTACTTAACCCTTGGGCTGCTAAGCGCGACTCACGGACCTTTTGCAGACAGTGTAGATCAAGATCAGACTGCACAGAACGTGCAGTCTGATCTTGGATCTACACTGTCCAATAAGGAGATACTTTTCCCCCTAAATTACCTTTGAAATTTATAGCAAAATTTGGGTTTTTAATATATGCGTGAAAGTGTCATTTTCAAGGATTTAGCAGGGTAAGGGGTTAACATTTTCAGATGACTGTAAGATAAGCTACTGCTTACAGTTAGATCCTGTGCGAATGTTCGGATTCATTTGTATACATACTGTACATTTATTTGTAACAAAGTAATGCCTTTGAAACTGAAGATGATTTCTTCTAGACTGAATTTATCTCCCTCTGCCAGTGTAGCCATTCACCTTTAAAGCGGTTCTAACGAACAGCCCCACCCATTTTCTCTTTCAGGCCTGAATCCATCTCTTTATCTTACAGGTTCTGCCGAGACGTTCGTTACATTGATTTATCATTATGGGGAAAATGTACAAATGAAAAAGAAAAATCAGTGGGGACTCTATATACTGGCAAGGATCGAATGAAAGCATCTTGAAGGGTTGATTAATTGATTGATTGTATGGCGTTTAACGCCGTTTACAACATTATTTCAGTTATATCGCGGCGGCCAGTGCACCTATCCGTGCTTTCCTGGAGTTACCTTTACCAGTACTCCGCAAAATTTTCTTTCCAAGCCACTGGCTGCTTTCCCACATGGCCATTGTCGAAACGGTGGTCAGCGGTGAGAGAGGAATGAATCCTGTCGCAATGACTATCATCAATCCTCGGAAAGAAATTGGCCGAGCCGGGGATTGAACCAGCGACCTCCTGTTCTCAAGTCCTGTACGCTACCGACTGAGCTACGGGGCTCGGCACATCTTGAAGGGCATCGACTAAAATCTTCAAAGGTATTCACGGCATAATATGGTGTTCGTGCGAAATATGACGGCTACCTGCGAGAGTGATATAATATCAAAATGAAACTGATTAATTGGATGATGTTTAACATTATTTCAGATATATCGCAGTGGCCGGTGCACCTATTTATGCTTTCCTGGAGTTTCTTTTGACAGTAATACGCACAATATTCTTTAGAAGCCACTGGCTGCTTACCCACATAAACATCGTCGAAAAAATGGTCACTGTGACAGTGGAATGAATCCTGTCGCAATGACTGTCATCAATCCTTGGAAAGAAATTAGCCGAGCATCGAACCAGCGACCCCCTGTTCTCAAGTCCTATACGTTACAACAGAGCTACAGGGGCTGGGTACCAAAATGAAAGAAGAACAGAATAGAAAGAAAATATAATCCCATTTCCGTCCAAAATCTTGCATCAAATATGTTGGAGTTTGCGCAACTTTCCCAAACACAGGTCCTGGTAACGGATTGTCGTTTAGATTAACTAATTCTGATTCTGACTAGATTTTCCAACCGGCAAATCAAGCACAAGATGACGCAAAATTTCAGTTGTTTCTGTGTGCTCTCCACATAAAATGTGGGATAATCCAAGAAGAATGATACAAAAGAAATATGATAAACTGGGAAAAAAAAAAAAGTAGTGGAATATTGCTAGATTTCGTTCTATTTCGTTCTGTTTCGTTCTATTTCGTTTCGTTTCGTTTCGTTGGGTCTGGTTCCGTTTCGTTCCGTTTCGTTGGGTTTGGTTCCGTTTCGTAACGTTTCGTTCCGTTTCGTTGCGTTTCGTTCCGGTTCCGTTTCTGAGTTTATAGGGACCCTCTTTCGATTGGCTATTAGGGTGCTTCCCGACCATATGAATATTCCTATGAAACGACGAATTGCTTGTCAGTTTTCCCAGGGGTAATGCATGGAGAGTAACATAATGCTTAAACCTGGGTTCCGAGGATAATAACAGCAATGATTATCATTATGAACGACCAAATATATATTGCAAATCAGCTGAAAAACTGATGTAGAATACTAAGGAAAACAATACACATTTTTCCTTTTCTCACATTGTATTCTATAAGATTAAGCCCCCTTTTCACAGAGCATGACTCACACAGTGTATTTCACAAAAATGGCTTGTTTATTTGAAATTAATTCGTCATTCGTAAGCTATTTTAAGGTTTAATTAGGGTCTGCTGTTTTGCAATGGTGTGAAAAGATCCACATGTATATGCGTTTAAATTGTAGTACATGTATTAGCTATAATTGGATGCATTTAGGTGTGCAGCTGACAAGACGTATGGTTGGTTGTTTTATTAATGATCATTATCATTAATTTACAGTAACGAAGAAGGGAGTCTTGTGATGACGATATCGAAGATGATAGTTATATTAGTTGTGGATCTTATGCATGATAGTTATGGTAGTTATGGATCTTGTGAGTGACACTGGCATCAAGGTCTCAATGTATATAATGACATTTCATTTCAAAAGCACAAAAAAAAAAATCAGGACAAGAAACCTGACTGACAGACAGGCCAAAAGACGGACGGGCAATTATACATATTGAAAAAAAAAAAAACACACACACACACACAAATTGTTTGATTAAACTCGTAGACAATCGCTTATAATATCGTACGTCCCAACGGATTTAGCACAAAACATCAACATTGTTTTGCAATGTGTGACCTTATAATTGGTTAGCATGGAACACAGATGCACAAAAGCCAGAATGAAGAAACATACAAAATTCCATAACATATAATAATATAAGAAAAGTGAACTGCATGTCTCAATGAAATCCATGGTAAAGTGAACTTGGAGTAACTGATAAATATACTCGAACATAGCAATAAAACATAAAGAAGAAATGGATTCAATTGAATATTTCTCGCTGGAATGGGAGCAGCCCACGAAAAACCCCCGTTTATTTTTTGAATTGGAGGAAACGTGTTTCCGTAGCCGAGGCTCTACCATACCTAGAAATATCGAGCAACGGAATCTCTCAGACATGCCTAAAACATAATGACTACAATAAGCTTCCATTTTCCGAATTTGAATCTGAACCCAAAAAATTCGATGCTAACCGTGCGGTGGTCAACGTAGAACTGACTATTTTTATCTGCACTAATTATAACCCAGTGCCTCTACTGGACAAACCGGTTTTGCATCTCAACCCGTTTAGACAAATATTCTCCGCTATACTACGTAACGCGGAGAATGAAAAAGTCCCAACGGATTTAGCACAAAACATCAACACTGTTTTGCAATGTGTGACCTTATAGAAACTACAAAGCTTGAGTGTGAAAATTCAAATTCGGAACTCCATTAAAAAGAAAACAGATCATAGATTAAGCTTTTTTGTGATTGATAATCTATTTTCAAGGGAATCAACTGATAACCGTCTTTTGAAATGTCGGTCTTCCATCGACCATGTCTCTTAAGACACCTATCAGACACGCCGGCTGCATTTGCAGCGGCTGTGGCTCCACTAGCCCTTAAACTATGTGTGCCTAAGTTCAAATTAGGCGCTACTAATTTTAATTTTTGCAAAACACATTCCCTGACTCTAGTGTAACTTAATGTTTTATTCTTTTTAATAAGACTTGAGACGCCTTTAGATCTGTAACAAGGCCGAAATATATAATCTTCTGACTTGACTGACAGCTTAGCAAATTTCATGTAATTTTGCAACATACTATATGGACAAGCGTTTGAAACCCCTTTTGCAATAGGAATTGTTTTTCCTTCTCTGTATACATCAGTTTTGCTCTTACGTATCGTAACCATCAAATGATCTGACTGAAATGATACATCTCAACAGCGTAAAGAACTAAGCCCATTAAATCGCATAAACCCTGAAAATCCTAATAAAATCAATGACAGATCTCTTAAAGTACAAATATCGCTTGTAGATTCAAACATATTACATAGAGTCTGTAACATCGTAACATCAATGACGTCTTTCTTTTGAACCGGCGCTGAACGGAGACGTTTGGCAGCTTCAAGAAGGTTCTTAACCATACTGTGGTTTGTCGGATTTTCCAGTCCATGTAAAGAATGAATCCATTGAATGCTATACACTGCTGCCAATATCACAGAATACGACTTGCCCTGGTCGAGCATTTTTGTTAAATACATTGCTACTATGACTGGAGACGATGGCTTTGAGGGAAATGCCTTGCTAGTACAATATTCGTCGAAATGCTTGAAATAATTCGTGTATTTCTGGCACGTAGAGTCCGCTTTGGACTGTAATAAGTAACCTGCCATATGTTCAATAGTGTGATCATGCTTTTGTGCGTCTATATCCTCGCCTACCAGCAAATTCTCAATAGTAGATTTCAGGTCAATACCTATTTAAAAGATACGAAAACATGTACATATACTGTCCTTTTGTGAAATCCCTAAAACACCATTTTCAATGCTAATATTTGAAACGGCAATGGTGTTCTAGCAAATACACCATTGTTCCCTTTACCAATACAAATCAACCCTTTTGTTGGCAAAACTTTGACGGCTTTTACATAATAATTGAAAATATGTTCATTATCGACCAGGCGCGACCAAAACGCAGATGATTTCCATTTCGGAATAATCAGCGTACACTCCGCTTGATCCTCTTCTATGTTATTTATACAGTCTAAAATCAATCTTGGTGGTGGCACTAGCCAATTATTTTCGTTTTTCCAAGACTGTGTAAATGCGTCAACAGCTTCTGAACCAGGTACCCACCACCTTGAGTTAAAACGTTCGCACTGATTATTGTAATGCGTTGAAAACCTGTCAACGGTATATTTGCCCCAAATACTATCAAAATAATTGAACCAGCTTTTAGCTATCGACCAGTCATCACTATCTTGACACCTACTCAAATAATCAGACATCTGATTTTGATCTCTTGGGATCCATTCCGTATTCAGACTTATACCGTTTTCATCGCAGAACTGTTTTACGTGCAGAGAAACGTTTTGCAATTCCGTTTTTCTGCTACCATTAGACAAGATAAAACAAATGTTCTTCTTATCAGAGAATACTCTGACAGCTTTATTTCTTAACCTACCAGCATGGCTTTTTAATACCCGATTAATCGCCTCCGCTTCTCGCCATGTAGAACTTTTCTTTTTCTCCTCATCGAGCCAGCTGCCTACAACTGAACTACTATTAAATGCATTTTTTACACTATGCATCTGTTTCATTCTTTCACATTTTGCCCTTCCAGGCATACAACCCATCGCACTTTGCGATATTTGAGGACCCACTATGGGCCTTGCCAAGTTTGTACCCTCTTCCGCGGGCAAACTACACACAACCCGTTTGACAACGGACACCTTTCCCTCTTACGGAGGAATGTAGTCAACTTCCGTTGACATACTGAACACATAACCCCTTCCGGGCCCTCTATCTACTTCCGGAGATAGAGATAAAAATGATTCCCCAATATTCTCAAACATGGAGCTATCGTCCAAAAATTCGATATAACCTCCATATCCCGTTGCGCTAGCGTCACAGAACACATTAACATCGCAAGTGGATACCATATCTAACGCTCTACCAAGACAATTCAAATACCTTACAGTATCTTTCCAAAATGTAATTTCGCTAACAGCTTCCTTCGATACAAGTATAGGTGCATTCCAACTTGTCCGTGTAATTATGCAATTATACATTTCTCTCGTACGTAACCTTGTAATATTGCCAAAAACCAACTGAAACGATATTATGCGACCAACTAATGACACTAAAACCCTAACGTTCAAGATACTATAGGTACTTTGTTCCAACTGAAACATGATTGATGAGATTGATTTTTCGATCATGTCTATCCTCTCTTCTGAAACATATAACCGGTTTCGTTCATAATCAAACACACAACCCAGCCATGACACTACTTTACTGGAAATCCAAAGGCACTTTTCCTCAGCTATCAAAAACCCAAATTCACAGAACGTTTTCTTTACAATTTTACTTGATGATAAAGCTTTGTCATAGTCAATGAGACCTCCGATACCGTCGTCTAAAAACGTGACAACATTATGTCCCAAAGCCCTCAAATACTTTACAATAACACGTACAGTTTTGGAAAAAATATGTCCTGCACTGGATAAGCCAAAAGGCAGAGAATTGAAAATAAAATAAGTTTTCTCTCCAAAATAATTCCAAGAAAATCCTAAATAGGTCTTATGTGATTCGTATATATCTATATGATGATAAGCGCTCTTGAGGTCATATGTAAAAGCGTATATACCCTTACCAAATAAACTGATTGCAACTCTTGTGTCCTCAAACTTAATCTTAAAAAGGTGAATATGTTGATTTACATGTCTGCAATCTAAGACCAATCTCGGTTTTCCCTTCTTATTATAAGCTACAGTTAAGGGATTAACGACTGACGGCTTTTCTTTTACCATTGAAATCACACCCTTTTCCAAAAGATTGCCTATTTCAGTCGTCACAAACGAAGGGTTATCTCTTGCTGACTTATTATTCTTCAAACTTACAGCAGATGGAAACTCTTTAAATGGTAACTTAGAGCCATTCTCAATAACATCTTTAATGTACGCACTACCTTCTACTGACCTCCATTTATCAATATGACTTTTCAACCTACCGACTGGAGATATTACATTAGAAATTGACTTACTACGTTCCTCAGAATTATTATATCTGCCATTATCCACAATTTTAGCCTGACAGTAAGATTGTACATCTTTAGAGTTGGGATCTGAACCCTTTAAAATACCACTCAAAATTACATTATTACCAATACTTATCTTATTATTCGATGCATTTCCTGGACATTCTTGTCTCCAGTGACCTGGTTTTCCACACTGGAAACATAAACCCGGTTTCTGTACCGACGCTGTGCTCGTTTGTACACCAACAGCTGACTGTCCTTGACTACCATTACCTCTCTTGTACGGCCAGTTCCTGTTAGACTTGGCTTTCTTGGCCCTCTCCGCCTTTAGCTTTCTGGTAGCCCGCGCTTCTGCCTTATACATCCTCTTCTCGTCCTCAGAGTCTTCAGCCAGAGGATTAGTCTCATACTCCTGTACAACACGCCAACCAAGCTCACTACTATCAGCCAGCTGTATTAGCTTCTGGCGATGTGACAACATATCAATAGCTTCCGTAAAATTGGCCTTCGTTTCCAAAAATTTCTGCTGGTCTAAGTTTCCATTCCCCTCATTTAGTTTTAATAGTACTTTGCTGTTGATCTTATACTGCTCTTCATTACTTTTACGCTTGAATACGGGCTGCTCAGCAGCAACCAGACAGCTTATTCTAGACAGTTGAGAAGAATTATTCTGTTCACTTATCTTTTCAAAAAGTGTTCCAATTTCTCCCAACAAAGTTCGTCTGCTGGCCTCAACACTCTCTTTAATAGCCTCTTGTATCGCCTGTTGCATACTTTCGTCCATGTTGAAGACTGGCTATCTCTTCCCCCAAAAAATACGCCCAAAAAATAACAGCCAAAAAATTCGATGCTAACCGTGTGGTGGTCAACGTAGAACTGACTATTTTTATCTGCACTAATTATAACCCAGTGCCTCTACTGGACAAACCGGTTTTGCATCTCAACCCGTTTAGACAAATATTCTCCGCTATACTACGTAACGCGGAGAATGAAAAATTTCTTTCAACTCAGGAGCTGGATCGTTTTATTGAGTTTCGGAGCATGGAACGTTGTCTATAAAAACTTGACATATAGTTGCTCTGTTATGAAAAATCGTACATTTTTTGTTTGGAACTGTGGTGAATAAAGCATATATGTATCACCTGGTATAGCACAAACTTCAGAATATCATGTTTGTACGTTTAACAAAGGTTTTTGCTGACTTCCGCGTGTTGATTATTCAGAAATCATAGTCCCTGACGAAAGTTTGTCGGATTAAACGTCTTTAACAAACAACCAACCATCAAAAGAACAATACAGAAATATGTACTGATATCCCAGACGTTCCGTGCGAAAATCGTCTGTTGCATATCTATTCATATGATTGTTAAAAAAAGCAATTTTTGGTGCTTACCTGTCAAAAGTCTAGGTCGCGGCCATGTTTTTACCCAGAGCAGGTACGTTCGATTGACAGGAGCAGTAACGTTAAACTGGAGCAAGAACGTAAAGTCTCTCCAGTGTGTATATCAGGTTAGGTGAAAAATCCCCAGTTGGCACAAACTGTCATCGGATAGGCTCTGAGCCACCTGAATTGAATCTATTCGTTCTTTTTCGAAAAGAGGAACTAAAGTTCCATTGCCCAACTCCCGTAGGATTGCTTCCAGTTATTCCGCCTTTTCTGAAGATGAAGGACGATTGAAGTGACGTAAGCGGTGTCACATTTCCGTACATAGCCGAACGATTAGTCCTCACCACGTCGTAATGAAGAAACGACATCACGTCATGTTATAACCACACAACGTAACAAGAAGAATACCATAAGGTAATATGAAAACAACTCAACAAAGCAATTAAACCAAACAAAATATTAAAAAGACATCACCATAATTAAAGAGAATAACATAACGTAAAGCCGGGGATTCTCAATAGGCCCAGGTGCGTAGCAGGAGTTTACTTCAACTTACACAATTGTGGAAGGGGGATCTGGGGTCTGGAAGTCGTCCCCTATCGAGGATTAAGGATGCAGAGCCCCTTATCGGAAGACAGGGCCCCCTACGAAAATAAACTGAATACGGGTCTTTCTGATCTTAAAGGTGGCCCTTCAGAAGTAGATATAAAAACGCTCGATCTGGGCCACCCCCATTATGCATATGCAATTGTTTAACAAAATAATCCATGGTTAAGTGAGCCAGCAATTTTAAGTTGCACATGCAATTATGCATTTATTATCGTTTATCAAAATCAACCACGCTTAAGCACACTGTGTGTAATTTATGCAATCCAACCATGATTAAGCATATGGCTAACCCTTATCCATTCAACCCATCCTTAAGATTATAGCTAGTCATTAAACAATATAACAATTTTATGTAACATTAAGCATGCTCATAAAATTAAAAACAAAAATGGGGTTAACAAGTCAATATGATTAAGGTCAGCAAACAAAATAGCATAACCTTTTTTAACAACATTTTTTACTTAAATCAATTTTTAAAAATTAAAAAAAAATTTGAAATATTAAGCTAACCAGCTCATCATGCTAACTAATGCTATAACCCCAACAAACCCTTACATCAAACAATTGCTTAACCTTTTTTCCCACCCCATCAACCAACGCATCATGCAACGGCTAACCAGCTTATGAGTTAGTGGGTGGCTTAAGATAATGAAGAAAAAAAAATAAAAAAATTTAAAAAATAAATTTTAAATTAAAAAAAAATTTACATAAATAAAATATACTATAATATATAAAAATGTCTGAAGATAAAAAAATATATGGTTTTCACCATAAATATTGTTATGGAGAAAAAGAAAAAATAAAAAAATATATAAACAAAGAAGATACTGAACATAGTGAAGATAGTGAAGATGATTATTGGGAACATTTTGATATAAAAGTTGGTTTCAATAAAGAAGTACCAACAGCACATGCAGATGATGATAAAAACTGGAAAGAAGGAAATGAAAAATGGGTATCAGATGGTATAAATTGGGTAAGAGAGGGTAAATATGAAAAAGAAAAAAATGTAACAAAACGTTATAAAGATTTTGTAATTAAGGAAATGGGTGGAAGAACAAGAAGGTTTATTATATGTTATGACCAATCGATTATTGATAATATTTATCATAACCATGAGCGTAGTATAGAACTTATAACATTACCACTTAAACACAGAATGAATAATTATTATAAAGATTTATTTAAAGAAGAAGTAAATGAGTATTTTTTAAATGATGAAAAAGAAGATTTTCTAACACTTACACCAGAAAAAGCAAAAGAAAAAATAAATAAAATTATGTTAAGTTATAAGGATAAAGTAAGAAAAGACGTAAAAGAAAAACTTAATGAAGGAAATTTATTTTTCTTTTAAATAAAAAAAAAAAAAAAAAAAAAAAAATTTTGAAATCAACTTTTAAAATTATAAAAGTAAATAGTATATGGTATAAATATGGAAAGAACAAATGAATATTTTGATAAGCTTGAAAAACATTTTTCAGGAAGGAGTCCCCCTGAGCTTACACCAAAGGAAGAGTTGTTGTATTATAGATTTGAACGTGAGCATCGTTATGGTGAGTTAACAAAAAATAAAGATATTTTTAATAAATTTTACGAAATATGTAAATCCCTTTTAATGGATTTACCTAAGGATTCAGTAATATGGGCTATGGTTGAATGTTATGATGAATTAGTTAAAGATGATGGAAAAAATGCCATAGAAATTTATAGGGATAAATATGAACGATTAGTTGAACTTAATATTATGTCTAGTAAATTTAAAAATGAAAATTTTTAAAAAATAAAAAAAATTTTTTGATATATAACCTACATAGGTTATATATCCATTTATGAAATAACAATGGACATAAATGATTTTAGAAAAGAAAAAGTATCATGTGCATTTTCCCCTACAGGGATGAAGGAAATAAAGATTCCTTTTGCAAACACACTTAAAGAACAAATTCAAAACTATGTTGTTGAAGTATTTAAAGCTTTGGTTTTTTACATGAAACATAAATGCCATGAAGTTATTGACCTTGGTAACAACATAACAGTAATAAAAATAAATGTTCCGGGTGATGTTGAAAAATTTGATGAGATTGCTGAATATTTTACAAAAAAAATAAAAGAAGAAGTAAAAACAAAAACTTTTAATCGTAAAAAAGAAGTAGGAAAATATATATTTCCAAAGCTAGATGAATTTTTTTTACACATTACAAAAGGCTAATGAAAAATAAAAAAATTTAAATAAAATTTTTTTTAAAATAAAATATATGAAAGATGAGTGAAGAAAAAAATATAAAATTTGGTTTCTATTGGTTTACTGAAAGTAGAGTAAAAGAAATAAAAAATAAAACATTATATAAAATTTATAAAAAAAACTGCAGATGATGTTTATGATGAATTTACACAACATATAGAAAATATACAATGCCCAGTTAAAAAATATATTGGAGGTTTTTTTTATAAAGAAAACTTTTTTTCTGATATAGAACATTATTTATATGAAGGTAAAGAGGATTTACTAGCACTTAAACCAGATGAAGTAAAAGAAAAATTAAAAGAAATTGTTATCATATCTTAATGATTCAAAAGAAAGCACAGAATATCATTTATCATTTTATAAACCAGATGAAGTAAAAGAAAAATTAAAGGATATTATATTATATCACTTTGATGAATTAGAAAAAAATTTTTAAAAAAATTTTTTTTGTTGCATGCATACATCAATTGCGTATATATCATAAAAAATTGAAATTTTCTTTGTTAAACTACACAAAAATATAAAAGCATGAGTGTGTTAAATAGATTTAAAGTAAAAAAAGATTATCCTATTTTCCTTTGGAGAATGAGTAATATAAATGATAATAAATCTAAAACAATTTACAAAGAAAACATGAAGGAAGTTATTTATGATTATTGTCTATGCTTAATGCCTTATGAAGAAGGAGAATATGATTATTATGAAAATATATATTATGAGTATAGCAGATTTATACACGAAAACCCAAACACTACTTTCTGGTTAAATGTATGTTCTGAATTTACATTACTGGGTGAAGAACCAAGAAGATTACAACTAGCAAAAATACATTTTAGTGAATTTAACAATGGAACCACCTTTATAAAAATAATAGATGATGCTATGTGCCATGTTGGTAATTATATACAACAAATTTGTGAGTATCAAGATGATAGAGAAGAAAAACTATTTATTTATTTTGAAACTGAACGTGAAAATTACCCACCTTTTACTGAACTATGCGACCTTACTTATCATTTAGACCGTCATATACCAGAAGATGAACAAGAAGATGAAGATGAAGATGAACAAGAATTACTTGATGAATATAATCAATTTCTCAATCCACAACAAAGTGAAAGAGAAACCGCCCAACAAACAGAAACATTAATTTTACAAAATGTACTAGAAAACTTTTCAACTGATGATTATAACATATTTTGGAAAAATAGTGCTAGATTTTTTGAAAATGGGAGATATAGAATTACATATAGTTGTTTTGGGCTTGAAAAAATTGTAAGGACAGGAGATGTAGATATGTTTGGTAATGTAGTTGAGGAAGATGAGGAACAACCCCAACACATTAACACAAATGAAACATTTAAGTCTAAATGTTGTGTTTTATGCTTAGATAAAAACACGACTCCTTCAATTTTGTTTTGCAGTTGCGGTCATCTATGCTTATGTGAAAAATGTGATAAAGTATATGCTAAGAAAGAATGTCCAGTTTGCAGGGTAAAGAGTGAGATTAAAAGAAAAAATTTAAACTAAATTTATAACTTTAAAAAAGTTACAAATTTAACAGGAATATCGGGGGGACGTATTTATCCGAGGATAAATTCTGTGAACCCCAAACACAGAGAGTCTTAAACTTTGATATTCCTGCCTTAGATAATTAATGTTGAAAAGCGTTAAACTATCTTAAGAATCACCTTTAACTCTGTTTTCTATACCTTAACATAAGAAAAAGTATAGATAAAGTAAGGCGAGTCATGACACTACCATGATATAACCATTTTTACATGCCTCCTCACCGAAAACGAAAGAGGAAGTTATTTAATGCACAACCCTTTAACTTTTGCTTAACACACCAAAACTGAAAATGGTAGAACATTATAATATTAACAAACATTTTTACCCTGTTTTTTTTTTTTAAAAATGTTTAACTTGTACAATAATTGTATAAAATACTTATTATTGTTTTTTAAACAGCAGCCTTACAACATTGTGTTTTTAACGTGTAAGAAATGTATTGATATGGTATTAACTTACAGGTTGTTAGACCGTGCCAGAGGTTACCATGTTGTTAGTGTTTGCTAACTTACGGGTTGTTAGACCACGCCAGAGGTCAGCATTTTTTGGTATTAACTTACAGGTTGTTAGACCGTGCCGGAGGTTACCATTTTTTTGGTATTAACTTACGGGTTGTTAGACCACGCCAGAGGTTACCATGTTGTTAGTAATAACATTCTTACAAAATCAAAGATACAACAAAGAAGTAAGACTGCTTTATTATCATAAATAAATTATATTTTATACAATTACCATATTCAGTTCATTTTTAGAAAAAACAAAGCAAAAAAATGGTTAATATCATAACATACTACCATCTCCCTCAAAAGTCCAGTCTAAAGTGATATTATATGCGTAATACACATTTCAAAATATTGGAAAAAGTTGTGAAATACTATACCACGTGATATTGGAGTGTGTATCGATAAAACCCTTTTTTTAAAATATTTAACCCTTTACTGGGTTAAATATTTTTTTTTTACAAGTCCAACTCTATCAGTATCGACACATGTGCGTGTTTTGCGTTGGAGTTGTCGGACCTTGATATAAAGTTTATAGTGTCGCATTGTTTTACTTCTAAAGGCTGAGGAAAAACTATACAACTACAACCTCTTCCCTCCTTTTTTACTATGGAGTAGTCAGTCTTTTCAACTCCGTTTAAGGCTATGTTAATTTTTGCCTCTTCTTTTAGGTTACTACCAACTGTAACAACCTTTAAAGACCCCCTTATAATTCTGCCCGAGGCTGCCATGCAATAACCTCCTAATTCATGATGTATTCCCGTGCTTCCATTGCCGAAAGAAAACACGTAATTACCATTTTTTAATCCTCCTTGTTGCTCAGCATGAACGCTTATAATGGGTTTAAAGCCTATTTTTCCATCCACGTAGGATTTTGTCACTAAATCTCTCTCTTCTACTGGAGTTGCTGCATTTTTTAGGGAAAAACCTTGAAGATTTACGTTAGCTACTGCTGAGAAACTCCCATTTGGATTTTTTATGATAGCTCCACCATTATCAACGTAATTTTTATTGGCAGCGGCGCCACGTTCAATAGGATTTGGTAATCCGATAATCGAGTGACCCTCCATGTTTATTTCACCAGCCATTGAAAAAGAACCGTCTTGGTTTTTTGTTAAAGCTTTTTCACCCGCAGTAGCAGCCTTAATAGCGTTATCTACGTAAAACTTATTAGCGGCTTCGTACTCTTCTAAAGGTGCTTCGACGTTGTAAATTCTCCGCCCACCCATAGAAACGTCACCACCTGCTATATACCGCCTTCCAGGACCATAAACAAAGGCTCGATTGGCAACATCTACGTAATTTTTTGTTGCTGCATCCTGTGGTTCTGCAGGTTCTATAAGATTTGATATAGTATATCCTTTCATATTTATATCTGCAACAGCAGAAAAAGTACCATCTTGTTGTTGAACTATTGCTCTACCACTGTTATCTACATATTTTTTTGTAGCAGCTTCACTCGGTTCCTCAGGGTCAGCTATATTTTTTATTTTATTAAAACCCATGTTTAAATACCCTGTAATATGGTATCCTCCATTTTCATCTAACAGCCCTGAGTTTGCATCAACATAACTCTTAGTGGCAACATCCTGAGGATTTACTGGATTACTAACCCGTATTAATGTATTACCAGCCATATTTATAGAACCGGTAACGGGGGTTGTTCCATCTTTACGTAAAAAATTATTACCTATGTAAGCGAGTGACACACCATCACCATCACCACTTGTTTTAACATCATCTATTCTTCCAAATTTATCAACAGGCATAGTTTTTAATATTACTAAAAAAGTTTATTTAAA
Source organism: Tridacna gigas (assembly GCA_945859785.2). Lineage (NCBI taxonomy): Eukaryota > Metazoa > Mollusca > Bivalvia > Cardiida > Cardiidae > Tridacna > Tridacna gigas. The sequence goes on along the minus strand of OX244034.2, from coordinate 50,584,705 downwards.
ACATTTTGAAATTTATTACCTAAACCCAACTCTTTAAGAATGAACAAACATAAATGACCACAAAATACTTCCCCTGCATGCTGTAATTGGTCGGTATTGTAGTGTATAGGGTTTTTTAAATAATCTATAATTTCAATAGGCGGTTGAATACCATAACTATCAAAATAAATTTTAGTTTTACCATCTTTATACCAGGCAACCCAATGAGTTCCTGGACCGCTGGTATCATCAAGATTTAATATACCACATTCTTTATTTTTTACTTTTTTTAGGTAGAGTGTTACGTAAAAATATTCCTCTAAAATTTTTTATTTTTAATTTTTTTGCGGCATCCTCAAGTTCAAAATTGCTTAAAGGTTTATTTGGTAATATTATATTATCAATTAAAATATCATGCATTTTTTATATATTTAAATATTTACAATAGCACTATTATCAACCCATGAATTAAACTCATCAGAATAACCTTTCCACTTTACAAGAGATTTCTTTTTTCCCTTTTTAATAACCTTTTCTATTCTATACAATTCTTGACTCGTTTTTTGTAGTTCAGGTTCATAAAAGGAACCTTTTATTTCTTCACCATTTAAATCTTCAATTTTATATGTTATAGGTGATGTATGTTTTACTTCTGAAACTGTAAAAACCTCTTCAGTCCATCTTGTAGTATAACCTTTTTCAAAAGTCTTTTTCTTTTTACTAATCCTTACTTGTCTCCAACAGAAAACTTTGGTTTGATATCCTCCCTTACTTGATTATAATCAGGATACAATGTTTTCCAAACTTTATTTTCATTCTTCTTTTTACTTGCTTCAATTGGTGTCATCTTAATAGAAGAATGCCTCGTGTTGTTATATTCTTTAACAAGATTTGGTAACACGTTAATATAAACATTTGTTGAGTGAGCAGAGAAATACTTCCACATTTTTTCTTTCATTGTTCTAATCCATCTCTCAACAACGCTTGATTTTTCCTCGTTTTCAGTGGAATATAATTCAATTAAATCTTTAACCTCTTTGTTATAAAACTCTTTACCTTTATCCACCCACATTTTCTCAGGTTTTCTTTCCTTAAAAATACTCTTCAGTGCAATAGAAACAGATTTTCCTGTTTTATCTTTTAATGGTATTAGCCATCCATATTTTGAAAAGATATCAATGACAGCAAGAAGATATTTTACACCACGATTAAGTTTAGAAAATGCTTGCATATCTACTAAATCTGCAGCACATATTCTATCGATACCATTTACTCTAACTCTCCTTTTCTTAAATTTTCTTTTTATTGGTTTATGTAATTCTTCTGCTAGCGTTATATTTTCTGAATTTTTTTTTTAATTCCCATTCCAAATCTTTTCTTGGTTCCTATCAATGAGGAAACCAATCCTCTTTCCATTCTTTCCTTAATAGTAGGATTATAAATACCTTTTAACTCTTTAAACATATTAGCATCACAAACAGAATTTCTTGTTGCTGTATCATCATGCTTAAGATAACATATATCATGATGATATGCTGCTTTATCAACACGATTTACAGGTTTTGACCATTTTTTAGGCGTTAAATCAGGATTTAATCTTTTCTTTAACTTGGTGCCAGGACCAGTAAAATTATGACCTGGTAAGTGCATTTCAACAGGTAAGTTATTGATAACCTTGTTTAACAACGACCCACCCTCCATTTTTTTAGTAAATTGTGTTTTAGTTGTTCCACATTCTTTACACTTACCCCGTTTCATATTTCTACCATTTTTACTTACCGTACATTCAAAATCGGTTGTTTCAGTTTGTTTTTTACACTTAACACAATACATTTTTTATATTAAAATAAATTTTTTAATATAAAATGGATATTGTTAATTTATCATGGAATGAAGCGTTAGCAAAAAGATTTAACCACCCCCTTTTACCAAAAAGTATCAGAGGTTTAATAGTTGGTAAATCAGGATGTGGTAAAACTACACTTTTACTTAACCTTTTGTTAAGACCTGATTGGTTAGATTATAACAACTTATGCGTTTTTGGTAAAAGTTTGTTTCAACCAGAATATCGCATACTTAAAAAAGCTTTTGAAGAAAAAATACCAAAAGAATATATATTAAGGTTGTTTTCACTTAAAAATGAAGTTCAAAACCGTGATATTTCACCTACAGCATTAGTTGAAGAATGGGCAAAAACAATTAAGGAAAAATCTGATATCAATTGTGAATTTTTTGAATATGCTAGTGATGTTCCTGACCCAAGAGATTTAAATGCATCAAATAAAAACTTAATGATATTTGATGACTTACTTTTAGAAAGGCAGAACAAGTGTGAAAACTATTATGTAAGAGGAAGACATAGTAATGCTGATTGTTTTTATCTAGCACAAAATTATTTTAGATTACCTCGCCAAACTATTAGAGAAAATGCTAACTTAATATGCTTGTTTAGACAAGACTTAAAAAATCTTAATCATATTTATAGTGACCATGTAGGGGATGATATGACTAAAACAGAGTTTATCAATTTTTGTAAAAACTGTTGGGAAAAACCACATGGTTTTGTTGTGATTGATTTAACTAAGAACCGTAACGATGGAAAATATAGATGTGGTTTTGACAACTTTTATTTACCACATGATTACAGAGATTACTATTAAAAATATATTTTTGTTTTAAAATATATTTTTACTAAATATAAAAAATGGAAGCAGAATTACTTGAAAAAATAGTAAAAAACACTGACCATAAAACATCATTTCAAATTATTGTAAGTGATAACAAATCAAATTTTAAAACAAGATTTACTCCACCACTTCAACTTGAAGCTGATAAAAAATATGAAGTAGCTTTAGTCAATCTTGAAACTTACTATTCATTTCCTAATATTACTGATAGCAACAACATTTTTATTTATTCACAAGATAGTGGTAAAACATGGGAAAAGATGAAGATACCAACAGGTAGCTATGATTTAGTTGATATCAATGATTATATATAACAAGAAATGAAGAAAAAAGGACATTATGACCAATTTAATGAAGAATATTATATTTGTTTATCAGCAAACACTAATACATTAAAATCAGTTTTAATTCTTGAAAATGGATATCAGGTAGATTTTAATCATGAAAACAGTATTGGAAAGGTATTAGGATTTAGCAGAGCAAAATATGTTCGAGGGTTTCATGAAAGCGAAAATTTAGTTAATATCTTAAGTATTAATAGCATACTTGTTAATATTGATTTAATCTCAGGTAGTTATGTTAATGGTTCTCAAAGAAACACAATTTACAGCTTTTTTCCAAATGTTGCTCCGGGTTATAAAATAATAGAAAATCCAGTTAATCTGGTATACCTACCTTTAACGTTGAATGAAATACATGATTTAAATGTTACACTAACTGACCAAGATGGAAACATATTAAATTTAAGAGGAGAAACATTAACGATTAGATTTCATATAAGAGAATCAAGTTAAATATAAAATGTCAAACTACATTAACGCAAAAATAAATATATCAGAAGGGCAAAAGGAAAAAAATTTACATTCTTTTAAAAACAAAAACCCAGCAAGTATTCGTTTAAAACATGAAGATTTACATGGTAAAGATGTAATAGCATTAACTAAGTCTCAAGTAAATAAACTTACTAAAGCTTATAAAGCTGGTAAGGGAACCACGTTTAGAATGTCAACTAAACAACTTAAACATAACATGAAAGTAGAAGGAGGATTTTTACCTTTAATAGCTGGATTAGCATCAGCTGCTTTACCTGTATTAGCAAAAACAGTATTACCTGCTTTAGGTGTGGGTGCCCTAACTGGTTTAGCATCAACAGGAGTTCAAAAAGCAATGGGCAACGGATTATATCTTAAGAAAGGTGGTAGTATCTGTCAAGTTGAAACTGATGGTGAAGGTTTATATCTTAAACCATACAAAGGTAAAGGGCTAAAAAATAAAGGTGAAGGATTGTATTTAAAAAAAGGTGGAAAAATTTATGATGGAAAAGGCCTTCTTTTAGGTCCAAATAGTCCATTTGCTAATATTCCTATATTAGGCGCAATTTTGTAAATTAAAAAGAATGAATGTGTATAAATTTGGAAATAAACCTAAAATGGTTCAACCAAAAACTATTTTTTGGAACCCTGTAGAACTTAAATATCCAGCTAAAAAAGTTAATCCTGTTACTTGGGATGTTTTTACGCAACAACCTATTATATTAAACCCAAAAGAAACTAAAACTATTGCTTTAGGTTTTGGTTTTATGATGAGTAAGGGTGTCGTTTTAATTTCTCTATCTTATGCTCTAAAAACTAATCAAATAAGTATAACAAATGAGGTAGTGTTGGAGGAAACCCCAGATGTGGTTACCACAATTACAAACAACTCAAGTAAGCTAGTAAGAATTAATGAAAATGAATTTTTATGTCGTCTTTACTATTCTATTTAAAAAAATAGTTGTAATTAATAAAAATGGAAGTAAAAGAAAAGATTTATCCAGTATTACCAGAAGCACGAAATATACCAAATGCACCATCATTACAACCAATACTATCAGCAGAAGACAATGGTCAATCCTTCAGGCTACAAAAAATATCACAAATTCAAACATTTCTTGAAAATGAAGTTAAGGTTACGTAAAAAGTATTTAAAGAGTAGCAAGAGCGTGGATAATGTTGAAACAGGACTAACCACCTTAGCACTAGGTGCCGGAGCAGGTGGTATCGCTTTACTATCAACTGTGGTAGCAATTCCAGCAACGATAGCTTTAGAAGGTTGTGCCTTAGCTGTTGGACTTTCAGCATTGATAGGAAAGTTTGTTGTTAGAAAAACCAGAACAAAATCTGAAAAACACCTTCAAATTAAAATGTTAGCTGATGCAAAGTTAAATACACTATTTACACATATATCTAAAGCTATCAGTGACAACAAAGTAGAACATTCAGAATTTACTTTAATTATGGATGAATTGGAAAAATATAAGGTGATGAAGGAAGAGATACGAGTTAAGTCAAGGAAAAAAAGCAAGTTAGAGGAACAAGAAAGTTTAATCGAGAAGGGGAAACAGGAAGCACGGGTGGAATTCAGGAGACTAGTAGAAAGAAACAATGGAACCCATTAAAGCTAAAACTAAAACCACCCAAGTTTAAATGTTCTTGTGCTTGTGAGGTAGGTAATACTGATTAAAAAATAAGATAAAAAAATTTTTTACTTAAAAAAATATGCCGTTTTTAGCTCCACTGGCCGAAGGCCAGCGAGCTATTGTCATGGCGTTGTGTACGTCGTGCGTCCGTCCGTCCGTCCGTCCGTTCGTCCGTGCGTGCGTCCGTAAACTTTTTCTTTAAAAAACTTCTCCTCAGAACCTCAGAAACTATTGACTGGATTTTTACCAAATTTCACAGGAATGTTCCTTTGGTGGTCCTCTTTCAAATTCCTTCAAATAATTGTGTTCCATGAAGAATTCTGGTTGCCATGGCAACCAAAGTAAAAAACCTTTAAAAATCTTCTCCTCCCAAACCGCTATTTGGATAGCATTATTATTTTGCAGGAATGTTCCTTAGATACAGGTTTACAGAATTCCTTTAAAAAAAAATGATCTGTCAAAAAACATGGCTTTTATGGGAGACTCATTTTCCTTTTATGGTATAAAGTAAAATCTTTGAAAAATTTCTTCTCTAAAACTATTCATTGGATTTCATTGTTGTTTTGCAGGTAAGTTCCTATGGTGGTTGTCTGCCAAATTGTTTCTATGGTGGTTGTATACCAAATTCCTTTTAAAAAAATGATACACCTAAAAACACATTTTTTTATAGACAAGGCTTATATTTCAAAAAAATGTTCTTCTCCAAAACTATTTATTGTGTTAGTTTTATCGACTAACAAAGAAAAAGGAAGAAAATTGGATTGACTTGACCTAGTCAGGGCTGTCCTATTTAAGCCCACACATTTTCCTTGGTATTAAGATCACAATTTACTCCAATGATATGCTATTAGTTAGTACTAGTAATGAAATATCATTGGCCATAAATAAGATAAAAGCTTGAGCACCTTTCACAACTTGAGCTTTTCAATTTTGCCTTATTACTAAGCCTGAGTAACCATGCCAAGATAAAAAAGAAAAAGTATTTTAATAACAAAACCCCCATGTTGTAGGTACTTTATAGTCCTTTTGATATAGAACAAGAGAACCTCTGCACTTTTATTAGTTCTGGTAAAGGTTTGATGACCTACTAATGAGTAAATGCAGGGTGGACAGAGAAGGGGTGTAAATCCTGGTGACCTGGTACACAGTGGGACAGGGCTTTACATTTGTGATAAGGCATTAATGTTACCCAGTCAAACTGATCCCGCAACTTCAGTACACCAGAATTAATCTGTGCCCTGGAGCAGGATATTTGATTTATGTAAATGCATTTGTAGACCATTTTGTGTTGTTTGCCACAGAAGACATTCTAACTGTGAAAAGTTGATTATTAGGGATTAGGTGTTCATTGTATGCCAGCATATTTCATTCTATCTGGTGTATTGATGTAAGTTGATCTATATTGCTATAACATTCATTCATTTGCCCTCCTAGCTGTTCTTTTAGATTACCCCTTTACCACACAATCACAACTTTTAACGACCCTGAGAAAGACATATTTTCTATATTTTGATGTTTCCCCACCCAAAATGGTTTGTGAAAGGACCTGTTGCAGACAACATATCTTCAAATTAGTAAGACATATATAAAAAAGGATAGAAATTATTGTGGGAAACTAAGAAAATGCTGGTTACCATTTTTTTCTTCTTTTCTCACAAGTTTTTTCCATACCTTTTTCTTTAGTGAGCTAAAATGCAGGATTGAATGGTAATTGTTAAAAACTTCTTTTCGCCATTATAGAAATATCAGGCCTGTGGAGCGATACAGGCGCTCAAGCGCCTCTAGTTAAAGATAAAAGACCCTGTGAAAAGAGACCAAATTGTAAAAGAATATCTTGCAACAAAGAAAAGAATTCGTGATAGTCAGCTTGCAGAGAGAACAGGTGAAATTGAATTACAAACAGGCCTTTCAAAGTTTTTTAAACCTATTACAGAAACACAAAAGGAAACAGCAACAAAAATTACAGAAGAACTTAAACCTATTAAAGAGGGGATTGAACAGTTACCTGAAAGGATACCTCAACAACAATTAATTCCTAAAGAGGAAGAGGAAGAGGAATATGTAGGATATTCAATCTTTGATAAAAAATATGAAGCATTAAAAAAAGAACATGGAAAAGAAATTGATAAAACATTTGGTATTAAAAAGAAAGGTATTAATTATAAAATAGGTGATAAACTGATTGATTACGATGGTGACCGTCTTTGGGTTGGTGCAAATCCATATCCGGCAACAGAGGGATTATGGAGACTTATTATGACTAAAAATCCAAGTGTTTTTGATAGTGATGATATTGCTAATTATGAAAAAATATTAACGGATACCAGTGTTATTTTTACTTTTAATGACCCTAAAAAGGGAAATCTTAGAAGAAGTGATGGTCACAAATATCATATCTATATTAAAACTCTTTATGAAGTTATCAAAGATGAAGAAGCAGATAGAGAAACAGATAGAGAAGCAGAAGAAGCAGAAAGAACAACAACTGGAGATGGAATTACCATTATCCCATCTGACCCTAATGCACTATTAAAAAGATTAGACCTTTTGATGGCAAGTAAAGAAGCTGGTAACACAGGTGTAAGAAATGAGTTGGTAAGTATTTGTGATGAATTAAAAAGACAACGTGTATTAAATTCAAAGAGTTATAAAAAATTAATGTCTATACTATAAAAATGATTATATCACAAAAAAGAGGATTTAAAAGAAATTATGCTTATGGTGGTGCAGGTATATTTGATACTTTAGCTAATTTTCTTACAAGGTTTTTTACAAGCAGCGCAGCTAAACAAATTGCATCTTCAGCAGTTGATATTGGTAAAAGTGTAGCTAAGGAAGGAGCAAAGAAAGCGTTAGAGGTTGGAAAGAGTGCAGCGGTTGATGCAGGTAAAAAGTTAGTTCAAAAGGCTTTAACACCAAAATCTAAAAAGATTTTAGAAAAATATACTCAAAAGCCTACTACAACAACTCAACTTGCAACGCAAAATATTAATACCTTAATAGATGGTAGTGCCATTGCTATACAAGATTTAGTTAAGAAATTAAATAGTAGGGGTTCCGGAGTTAAAGTATTATGAAAAAATAAATTTAAGTTAAGCAAATTATTACATTAAATAAAAAAAGAATGTCAAATCTTAAATTTAAAATAACAAAATATGAAAAATACAATATTAAAAGGGTTGGTATCCTTTTTGCTAACTTTAAGATAAATGAAGATTGTGAAATTCTTGAAGTTACCAATACAAGTTATGATTATAAAAAGGTTGTTTTAAAATTGTCACCTGAAAAAGCTGATATCATTAAGGAATTTGAAGAAAATGTAAATCAATATTTAGAAGAAAATGATATACCTAAGGTAACCATTCTTTACGGGAATAGAATTTATCCTAAAATGAGAAAAAGCTTTTCTGCAGAAAAACTTAAAAATATTAAACTTAAGGGTGTTTTTGTAAATGATGAAAACAAATCATTTCCTCAACTATGGTTAGAATATTAAAAACACAACTCAATTATAATTTTGACTTAAAAATTATAATTGCATATAATAAAATGGATATTTTAAAAATTAAAGCACCGATTTCAAAATATGATAATATTGATGAATATGAATATCATGAGTATGACCCTATTACAGGAACCAATCTTAACAACTCTGGAGGGGATATTAGGATTAATATCGAAACTCAAGATATTTTTTATCATCCTTCAGAGTCATGTTTACAAATTATAGGTGAATTAGTAAAAAATGATGGTACCGTTTATGGTGCAGCTAATGAGGTAACCTTAACAAATAATGGACTGATGTATCTGTTTAAAAATGCAGAAATCAACTAAGTGGGAAAGAGATAGAAAGCATTAATTACCCTGGTCAGACTACAACAATGCTTGGACTTTTAAAGTACCCAGATGACTTTGCTAAATCACAAGGGTTAAACCAATTATGGTATAAAGATACGGGGGTATTAGCTAATGCTGCTGCTAATACTGGTTTTTCAGTAAGAAGGCAGTATATTTTTAGTTCAAATCCAGTTGGATCATTTAGTTTTAGGATACCCTTGAAACATATATTTGGTTTTTGTGAAGATTACAACAAAGTTTGATATGGTATGAATCAAACTTTAACCTTAACAAGAAATGATGACAACGACGCAATTTTTAGAAGAGGTGTAATTGCAGGGGCAGGACCTGGTGGAGGAGATATAGCAGCAGTTGATGCTGGTAGAGTTAATTTACTGAAGGTATCTTGGTTTATGCCTCATGTGGAGCCGGAAGATGGTAATAGGATGGAGCTTTATAAATTTATCGAGAAAAAAGAAAAATTTCCAGTTGGATATAGAATGATGCAAAGCGACAGTATTGCGGTTCCACAGGCAGCAACAGGTTTTACTTGGAGGCTATCAGCTAAATCATCTCCTGAGGTGCCACGTTTTTTAATTGTTGGTTTTCAAACTGGTAAAAGTGGTGACCAAGAACAAAACCCGGCTATATTTGACAACTTAAATGTTAAAAATATTTATGTAATGTTAGGTTCAAAAAAATATCCAGCATATGATTATGATATAAATTTTCCTGCTAATCAAATTATTAGAATATATAGTGAAGCTGCTTTGTTTAGAAAAAAGTTTTTTAGCATGGATGAATTGGTATCAAACCCTAATATTACTCCTTCAGATTATAAAAATCTTTTTCCTTTGTTTGTGTTTGATGTATCAAGGCAAAGTGAAAGGTTAAAGTATTCTGTAACTGATATTCATATTAAAACAACATTTACTAATAACCCCCCTGCAAATACTGAAGCATTTGCGGTTTTACTTAGTGACAGGATGATTAACTTTCAGAGTGATGGGAATAAGATGAGTGTAGTGTATTAAGTAAATTTTTATTTTAAATAAAAAATATGCAAAAGATTGCTGATTTTAAAAAGATATTAACAGATAATAACATTACGTGGTATTCCTATTGGAACAAAAAAAAAATACATTGATGTTTTAAAAGAGCATGGATTGTATCCTGAAGAAGTTATACCACTTAAAAAAACACCTAATTATGATAGACTAAAGGATATTGGTAAAAATCCTAAAACGGTAATATTAAAGGATGTTGAAACTGAAGAAGAAACAACATTTCCATCAATTTACAAGGCTAGTAAGTTTATTGATAGATGTCCTCAAACGATTGAAAACTGGAATGGTAGAGTATGGAATGGTAAATATAAAATTGATATTCAATAATTTTATTATTTTTTAAAAAATAATAAAATTTGACTTAAGGATTATATTTATAATAATAAAAAGTAATTATGGATATCAATTATGATAATTATACTGTAAATGGATTAAAGGCTTTAGCAAGAAATAGAGGATTAAGGGGTTATTCACGTTTAAGACGACAAGAATTAATTCAATTTTTAATTTTGAGAGAAAACCCTTTAATATTAGATACAAGAGTAGAAAATATAAATGCTCCAATATTACAACCAACGGTTGCTCAACCTTTACCATCAACAAGACAAAGACCGACTACTTCAGTTAATGATTTGTTAAGGAGCTTAGAAAATGTAACAGTGGAACAACCAAGTATATCACCAGAACTTAATGCTTTAAAAAATAAAATAAAAAGTATATATGATAAAGTGGATAAAATAAAAGTAATAAAAAATAGATCTGCCTTAAATAATTATGCAACTGAACATAAAATAAAAGGAATACCTGTTGATACACCACAAGAGTTTTTAGAGCTAACACGACCATCAATTATAAAACTTTTAAATAGCATGCGTGGGTTTAAAGTAAAATTAAATCTTCAATGTTTAATGAAAAGAGGAGAAGGCGGTAATAAAGAAATAGTAGAGGCAAATTTTTCTTCTTCTTCTTCTTCTTCTAAAGTTAGTTATGAGCTTATTTTAGAAGGAACTAATATAACAGAAGTATACTATGTAATGATTGAAAATATTTTAGAAAATTTTGTTAATTTTACTACACGTGGCAGTGGGTGGGAATTTGTTAGTGTGGTTCATTTAAAATTACATAGCGCTATTTATGAAACATTAAGAGCAGGTGGATTGATACCTTTACCTAAGTGGATTGCTAACAAAAATGCGTGTATTAATATGAAAAATAAGTTTGATGAAAAATGTTTTACTTGGTCTATCTTAAGGTTTTTTAATCCAACAAATGATCACCATGAAAGAACTTATCCTTTAAAATCAAAGGAAAATAGCTTAAATATGAAAGGAATTAAATATCCTGTTTCTTTACTTGATATAGATAAGTTTGAAAGGCAAAATCCAACAATTAGTGTTAATGTTTTTGGGATAGTAGAAGGTAAGGAAAAAATCAAACGTATTAGAGCTATAAAAAGTTTAAAAGAAAATCATGTAAATTTATTATATATTGAAGATGAAGAAGAAAAAAAATCTCATTATGTTTTAATAAAAAATATTAAAGCTTTACTGAGAATTCAAACAGCCTCTAATCATGATGTAGAGTATTGTATGCTTTGTATGAATCATTTTGGAAGTGAAAAACTTTTAAATAAGCATATGGAGCGTTGTGAAGATCATAATGGGGTTGATTTAATAATGCCTAAGTTTAATCCTGAAAACCCTGAAGAAATTTTAATAAAGTTTGAAAACTATTGTAGAAAAATTATGGTGCCTTTTATTGTAATTGCTGATTTTGAATGTATATTACAAAAAATAGAAGCAGAAACACAACAAGAAAGTAATACTATTGAAACACAAAAGCATATACCTGTCAGTTATAATTATTTAATTTGCAGTTTTGATAGAAATGTTTTAAAACCAAAATTAAAAGGTTATGTAGGTAAAGATGCCGAAAAACATTTTATAGATACTTTAACTGAGGATAGTAAACAACTTTATAATGAATTTTATAAAAAACCAAAAGAAATTAAGATAACTGAAGATGAAGTTAGAAAACATAAAAATGAAGTAAAATGTTGGATATGTGGTGGTAAATTTACTCATGAAAATTATAAAGTAAAAGATCATTGTCATTTTACTGGTAAATATAGAGGGGGGCCGCACATAATGAATGTAATCTTAAAGCAAAAGTTCCAAATTTTATACCTGTTATCTTTCATAATTTATCTGGTTATGATGCACATATTTTTATTAAGTATCTTGGTAAAACAAATGGTAAAATTGATTGTATTCCTATTAATGAAGAAAAATATATTAGTTTTACAAAACATCTTATGGTAGGAAATAATCATATTAGTTTAAGATTTCTTGATAGTTTTAAGTTTTTATCAAGCAGTTTAGATAAAATTGTAGAAAATTTAAAAGATAATGATTTAAAAAATTTAAAGTATTATTTAGAAAAACATCGTGGTGGATATACAGAAAAAAAAATTAAAATTGTTAAGTAGAAAGGGTATCTTTCCTTATGAATGGTTAGATAGTTTTGATAAGTTAGAAGAAACACAACTACCACCTATAGAAGAATTTTATTCAAGCTTAAATAAAGAGCAAATTAAACCTAAAGATTATAAACATGCTTTAATGGTATTTGATGTTTTTGAATGTAAAAATATTGGGGATTATTTACAACTATACAATGAAACAGATGTTGTACTTTTAGCTGATGTTATGGAAAACTTTAGATTTTTTATGCAAAAAGAATTTGGTTTAAATCCTGCTTGGTATTATACTTTACCTGGTTATGGATGGGATGCTATGCTTAAGGTAAGCGAAATAAAATTAGAAAAACTTACTGATATTAATATGCTTAACTTTTTTGAAGCATCAAAAAGGGGTGGTGTTTGCATGACAAGTATTAGATATGCAGAGGCAAACAATAAATATATGGGTGATAAGTATGATTCAACAAAACCAAGTAAATATATGTTTTATATTGATAAAAACAGTCTTTATCCTTGGGCTATGAGTAAGCCTTTACCTGTAGGCGGTTTTAAGTGGATGACTAATGAACAAATAAATAACTGGGAAAAATATCCGTGTACCCTGGAGGTTGATTTAGAGTATCCAAAAGATTTACATGATTTGCATAATGAAATGCCTTTAGCAGCAGAAATATTAAAAGTTAGTAAAGTAGAAAAGTTAATACCAAACTTAAATGATAAGAAAAAATATATACTTCATTATGAAGCTTTAAAAACTTACCTGAGATTAGGATTAAAGATTAAAAGAATACATCGTGGAATCGAATATCAAGAGAGTACCGCTATTAAAAAATATGTTGATAAGTGTGTAAATTTAAGAACACAAGCAAAGAAGGAGACAAATAAATTTTTAAATCAGTTATGGAAGTTAGCAATGAATTCTGTTTTTGGTAAAACCATGGAAAAAGAAATAGAGTAAATTTAGAATTAGTTAATGGTGAAAATAGTGAACGTTTTAAAAAGTTAACTGCAAAACATAACTTTCATAATCATACTATATTTGATGAAAATTTGGTTGCTGTTCATATGAAGAAAACATGGATTAAATATGATAAACCTATTTATTTAGGAGTAAGCATACTCAATATTAGCAAAACAACTATGTTATTAGATTATTATAATTATTTTAAAAAGAAATTTGGAGAAGTTAAAGTATATATATGCTATACTGATACTGATAGTTATGTTTTAATAATAGAAACTGAAGACTTGTATGAAGATTTAAAAGAGGATGCTGATGCAATGTTTGATTTTAGTAATTATCCACCTAATCATCCATTGTATAGTGAAAAAAATAGAAATGTACTAGGTTTGTTTAAGGATGAAATGGAGGGGGATCTTTTAACTAAATTTGTAAGTCCTGGAGCAAAAACTTATGCTATGAAAAAATTAGTCTTAAAAAAGGATAAAGAAGGTAAAGCAGTAACCGATAAAGATGGTAAATTTATTTATATTGAACCTATTGAAGCTGAAGATAAAGATGGTAAACAAATTTATGAAACAAATGAGAAAGCAGAAACTAAAAAATGTAAAGGAGTTAAAAAGTCTGTGATTAAAAATGAACTAAAATTTGAAACTTATAAAAATTGCTTAGATACTGGAAAAGATTATTATACAAATATGGGTGGAATAAAAAGTAAACTTCATGAATTAACCACTATAAAAATGAACAAAAGAGCATTAAGCTTTGAAGATGATAAAAAGGGAGAAATACTTTTAGATGGTAGTTATAGAACTTTATCACATGGACATTATAGGATTAAAAAATTAACTGAAGAAGAAAGAGAAATGTATGAAGCACAGGGGGCAAGACCAAAAACTTATTAATAAAAATTTTTATTTGTTGTATTGAAACAAATAAAAATAAAATTTTTTTATCAAAATCTTAAGCCGCCCACTAACTCATAAGCCGGTTAGCATGATGCACCGTGTGTTGGTTGATGGGGTGGGAAAAAGGTTAAGCAATTGTTTGATGTAAGGGTTTGTTGGGGTTATAGCATTAGTTAGCATGATGAGCTGGTTAGCTTAATATTTCAAATTTTTTTTTAATTTTTAAAAATTGATTTAAGTAAAAAATGTTGTTAAAAAAGGTTATGCTATTTTGTTTGCTGACCTTAATCATATTGACTTGTTAACCCCATTTTTGTTTTTAATTTTATGAGCATGCTTAATGTTACATAAAATTGTTATATTGTTTAATGACTAGCTATAATCTTAAGGATGGGTTGAATGGATAAGGGTTAGCCATATGCTTAATCATGGTTGGATTGCATAAATTACACACAGTGTGCTTAAGCGTGGTTGATTTTGATAAACGATAATAAATGCATAATTGCATGTGCAACTTAAAATTGCTGGCTCACTTAACCATGGATTATTTTGTTAAACGATTGCATATGCATAATGGGTCGAGCGTTTTTATATCTACTTTCAGATTCTGGGACGAAAATTTTACAAAAAAAAAAAAAAGAAATCATCCTTATACTCCCAAAGCTTTTTAATTTTCATTCATAAAACCCCAGTAGTCGAAAACCATCCGACAACAAGAGAAATTAGAGATTTACTACGGCCGAGGTCGACACTAACGGGAAACATGGTGTATTTTTACATGAGCAACTCGCTCATTTACATACCGGAAATAAACAGACGAAGCTTCAAACATAGCGTCCGAAAAAGACATTATGGAAAATAATTACATGTTTTTTATGTTACGGAATTTAAGCGTCATTAGTCACGTGCCAGTCACTTGACACTCTCACAATGTTTTTTTGATTTCTGGCGCGAAATCTTAAAGTACCTCAAGAGGCTACGTAGCCTTTTAAGGAAACACCATCAAAAAAATTTTTTTTTTTTTTTTTTTTTTTTTTGTAATTTTATGATTCTTAATTATTGATGATTTGTATTTTTTCATATAAATTTCAGTGATATATATATCTTTTAATTTGATGAGATGTGAAAAACCGTTAAAAGCCGATTTGTGGATCATGAAATATTTTCATTCTTTTTACAAGCATGAAATGTTATTTATTTAATTACTACTAGATCTAGTTATTATTTTTTTTAATGGTGAATCAACGTTATGTAAACAAGCCATGTCAAACTTCACAAAGCTCAAGTCATTGAATGATAACGGTGAGTTAAATGTCTATTCACCTCAAATAGTAACAGACGAAATATACATTTAGACCCTAAAAATAAATGAAGAACGCGCCGTTGCCTCTTTCTGCAACTTATTTAAACCTGAACCAGTTCAAAATGTTTACATTTATTAAATAAATGCTCACAAGATTCCAAACAACACAAAGCTTAAACCAATGTTGACTAGCCTCCTGACCTCATTTTGTCACATGATTCGTTTTCCAAACATCGTCAAAGAATCACTGATCAGATTAGCTAAAGCAGTTTGAACTGAACCTAAGTCCTTTAACGAAACTATTTTCTAACGGCATAGCCCTCTTTCGCTCTCTCTATCTCTCTCTTGTTTCGGCATGCAGGCAAACGACGAATACACCCAGAATGTACCCCACAGAGACACACCTATATGCCCCAAAAAATTAATAAGGTCGAATTTTTAATAACAATAAAGTATTTGAAATCAATCATTGAGTCTGAAATGAAACACAATGTGAAGTTTTCCCCAAGGGCGGATCGAGGATTTTTTGCCGGGGGCGGAGGGTTTTAATCCGGAAAATCCGAAATAAATTTATGAACTGAAACTAAACGCAATCAGCCTTGCCTGAAAGAGCACCTCTATAAGGCAGAAACCTTCATTTAGCGACCAAGAGTCAATATCCCAGTAAGATAAAAAAAAAAAAAAAAAAAGAAACCAGGGTATATCGCTCGATTTTTTTTTTTTTTTCCAGCTAAGTCTATGTTGTTGGTACTTGGTAAATTTTCCTAGCAGACAGTGGTTACTCTGAAAATTGTAGGAGGTGGGGAGGGGGCGGGGGGTCCGGACCCCTCTTACCCCACCATGTATCCGCCCATGTTTCCATTTCGATGTCAGCAAAACCATAATTTATGTTATCCGTGATTAGTCGACGCAAACCTATCTGCGTAAGGTGGATCAAAAGTTTCTGTTGATGAAGCCATTTTCAACGTAATAATGTTAGTTAAGGTATAGGTGCGTTATTTATTAAAACTCGTTCCTTAATGTTGACGACACAATGAGCTTTTGTGGACAGTATAGACAAGATCAGACTGCACAGAACGTGCAGTCTGATCCACATTGTCCACATTTTCATTCTAGATTATAAATGAACCGTTTCTTCGTCTTGCAATGGAAGTGTATTTTTAGCCAATGAACGAATACAATTTATTTATTCGGGAGTGAAAGAGTTAATATGGCGTTCTAAACTAGGCTATAAGGGGTATAGATAATAACGGCTGCATATGAAAATCATTTGGATTAGTTTCAACTTTTCGTCATTTTTTGTCGAACTTAACCAAACAGAATAATACACATAGAGTTCCTTCAGATAGCTATCGATTATATATCAAATGTCTTTATTCTTTGATATATTAACCCATTACCAAACGACAAAATTTCAGACCTGTCCAAAATAAAATTTGCACACGAAAATTCATAGCGATTGTGTACTGGGTAAAATAAGTATCTTATTTAGTAGAAAGCATTGTGGGAAAGAAGAATTGCTTACAAAAGCACTTTCTCCTTTGCTCACAATGCTTTCAAAAATAATGACCATAACATAATCTCAAAACAACACCACGTCATATAATAACCACACAACGTAATAAGAAGACTACAAAACGTAATGTGAAAACTGCATGATACAACAATTTTACCGTACAATGTATTGTATAATCATAATGATTAAGGAAAAGGCCATAATGTAATTTCAAAACCACATAACGTAATATAATAACAACACAACGTAATACGAAGACTACCAAGCGTAATGCAAAAACTGCATGACATAACAATTTAATAACATGGTGTATTAAAAAGACATCATCATGATAAAGGAAAACACCATAACGTAATCTCAATGCCACATCACGTCATATAATATCCCCACAACGTAATAAGAAGACTACATAAGGTAATGAGGAAACTATATGACATAACAATTTAACCAGGTAAAGTATTAAAAGGACATCATCGTGATAAAGGAAAACACCATAACGTAATCTCAATACCACATCACGTCATATCATATCCCCACAGCGTAATAGGAATACTACATAAGGTAATGAGGAAACTATATGACATAACAATTTAACACCATAACGTAATCTCAAAATCACATCACGTCATATCATATCCCCACAACGTAATAAGAAGACTACATAAGGTAATGAGGAAACTATATGACATAACAATTTAACACCATAACGTAATCTAAAAACACCATCACGTAATATAAAGACCACATAACGTAATGCAAAGACCACACTTCGTAACGCATATATGAAATAATGGAATAAAAAAACGACTAGACGATCTAAAATATCACATAAAGAAATGTTTTAGGACAACATAAGACAGTTATGGCGTTCCATACCTAAGGATTGCAGCCGCACGCTGTATTTCTGAATATTTGCCTTTATATATACAAGGATTTATAATGTCTGCCCTGGATTGTCGTAAGGCAAATGCAACAGAAGGAAGGCCCACGGCGGCCGCCATATTCGAATAATGATGTGGGTTTTACGCGGTTTATTGAAATTAATGGAAGAAATGTGATTATTCTCCACTACAAGAGAGTGTCGTTATGTTATCGACAAATTCGATTGGCTATCGGGTGTAAGTCGCAATCTTATGAATATTCATAGAAACGACCGTTTCGCAATTGAACGTCCCAGGGGTGATGAATGGTAATACTTCACACCTGGGTTAACGAGGGTGTGGGCTTACATGTATAGTGAAACTTTAAAAATCTGCTTGTTCCTAACCATAAAGTATAGGGCTACCAAATTTGGCATTTAACTTTATATACTGGACCCCTACTATGATTATTCAAAGCATAGCACTTGGGTCAAATTTGGCCCTGCCCCAGGAGTCACAAGTATTACATGGGCTTATATACAGCAACTTTAAAAATCATCCCTGTTCCTAACCATTGATCACAGGGCTAGCAAATTTGGCACACAACAACATCTAGTAGACCTCTACCAATATTGTCCCAATTATAGGCCAGGGGTGAAAATTGGCCCGCGCCTTGATTCATAATTTTTACCTAGGCTTATTTATAAACTGAAAACTAAAGGAATCTTCGGGTTCTTAACATTACTGGGAGCTCTAGGTTTACCAAATTTTGCATGGAGCTTCATCTAGTAGCAAGATTATTAAAAGTATATAGCCCTACTGCCCTAGGGTCAGCCCTGGGGTATCACATTTCACATATAGATCTATAGTGAAAACTTTAAATTTGTCTTTTTGTAGTTCATGAAGTCAATATGAGTGAAACTTATATTCTGAGCATAGGAAATATGTCCAGTTCACTCATAACAGATATATACAGGTACTTTCTTACAGTTCAACTCCCTTCATTATCAAACTGCACTGTGACATGTATACGCTAATTGGTGTTTGTGGGGGGGGGGGGGGGGGGGGGGGTTTAATAGAAAAAAGTAAATTTTCACTGAGAGTGAATAATTTTGATGTTTACTTTTATGTTCAGGTGACTTGAATATTTAAAATGAAGTAAGATTTGCAGGGGCGTAACTAGCCCAAAATAATCGGATACCCAGGAGGGTTTGGATGCCCCCCCCCCCCCCCCAAAAAAAAATCTTTGACCTGTAGAAGATATTTGGTGGTCTCTAGTGACATTTGTTGGCAGACTTGACTTTCTTTTCTATTTTCTTTTTTGCAAAAAAAAAAGTACACAGCGTTTTTGCGTACAGGCAGCTACGCTTCCTGGTTTGTGTCACGCAGTTTTTTGTTACAGAACTAGACTATATCATTCATGCTATTGCATTTCTTTTTTCTTCTACTAAATATCAATCCCAAAATAAGAGCTACTTTGCATACTTTTCTTGAATCTTTCACCTTACGACAATATTTTAGACTAGTCCAAATGGACAGTAATATCAGATGGCAAATGCGCCTCAAATAATGAAATGTGTTTGATGGGTAGAAAAACTTGTGGGTAAAGGAGTTTTAAATTCTGGTTCAGCAGTTTCTCCTTTTATCTTAATGTTTTCAAAATCTTCCTTTTCTCCGAGGTCGATAAAAGACTGGAATATAATCTCTCTTTCTCATGTATTCGACACCATTTTCTGGTTTGTCGGGCATAACGACCAAAATACCGCGTTACTAAGGTGGGCGTGCCAAACTTCTATTTGCAGAAAGGTCAGTTAATGTTCCAGTAGTCAGATAGTGAGAGCTGTCTTACTTGTTGTGGAAAACAGTTGGAAAAGGGGAAAACACTGATCACCAGCAATCTCCTTTTCCCGAATTTTCAAAAACCTTCCTCAGGGTTATAAAAACTCAACAAAGATCTGATTCTGGAAAGGGTAAAAAAGTTGGCCTTGTCCCCAAATAATGCAAATCTTTGTTGCATATGTATACTGTATGCATTTCTTTTCTTGTGTGTGTGTGTCAGGGGGGGGCAAATTTGCACATTATAATTATGATTTCAAAGTCTGCAAATCTATTTTCTTCAAATCCGTTTCAAAAGCAGGTCAGGGTCAGTATTCACCAACCATTTTAAAAACATTCTTAAATTCTTATTCTCAACAATTCTCTAAAATTGGAAGTACATGTATCATAACTTTTGATCGGCTAAACCAAACCGTTTAGCCAATCAGAAGTTGTGTTACTTTCTAAATCTAGAATTGGACTACAAATTTTCTTAAGAACAGTTGCTGAGTATGGACCCCATACTGTATCTTAGCCAATCACAGGCCAAATTTCAGTTTCAGTTTTTAAGTTTCTTATGATTTAATCAATGATTTCAAAGCTTTATTTTAACCAATAGGAAGGGCTTATAGATTGGCAGGAATTAGCTATAGCTACATGTAAGTCTTTCTCTGTATTTATGTGAGAATACATACTTTATCTCTCAACTTATTACTTTAATTTTCAAAACAATTGTCACTAACACAGTCATGAATATTTTGAGATATATACAGCTTCAGAAAACATTGCCGGAATAGGAGAAAATGCTGGTAACCAGCATTTTCTCCTGTTCCCACAATGTTTTCAACCCCAAGACAAATTTTATGTTTTGATTGTAACATTTAATTTGTTGTCTGCAAATGCTTTCAATTTAGACAAGGCTTAACATTTGTCGTCTGGTAAGGAAAAGGTATGACTATACATGTAGCTCTGTTTTTAAGTTCACCCTAGATACTGCAATACCAAAACTATTTTGGTCATCAGATCTCACAAGGTAGCTGATGGTGCAGATCGAAGATCAGACTGCATGTTTACTGTGATCTGATCCTCATCTACATTATCCACTAAAAGCTACTTAACTCTTTACCTCACAATCCTTAGTTTTAACGACCCTGTAAGTGAAGGCTTTTGAGAACAACTTTGCGGGAAAAGGAGAAAATGCTGGTAACCAGCGTTTTCTCCTTTTCCCACAATGTTTTCTACCTATCAGACAGAAATCGTCATTTTAGCAACATTCAAATTGTTGTCTGCAAATGCTTTCAATTTGGTGCTGTCAAAAATTCTGTCATTTGGTAAAGAGTTAACTCTTAACTAGATGACAAAATTTTAGACTTGTCCAAAGTCAAAGCATTTGCAGACAACAGAATTTATGTAATATGGCTATTGAGGAGAGATATGTCTTGGAAAAGGTAAAAAGTGTTGTGGGAAAAGGATAAAATGCTGGTTACTAGCATACTCCCCCTTTTCCACAATGTTTTAAAAGTAAGTTGAAACGGGGCTGGTTCTAGGAAAGAGTTCAGTGGGCAGCCTTTTTTCTTCCAATGTTTTTTGCCCTGCTCTGGAGCACTTTTCAACAACCAGTACACTAAAATGTTGTGTCAACACAATGGCAGTAGTTTAGATTTTAGAGATATTAGAAATCCAAAGTCTCATTTTTATTTTGTGGGGAGATAAAAAGAAAAAAAAATCAATATGAGTCATGCTGTGGCAAAAGGGGTTTCATGCATTTCTGTGATGCATGATACCAAGCAAGTCATCATGTAGTGATGAATCCATAATATCTGTTTTGTATAGCAAACGTCAGAATCCTGAGGTACACTTAACCCTTTTCCAAACGACAAATTTTGGACTGGTCCAAATTGAAAGAGTTTGCAGACGACAATTTTAAATTTGATGAAAATGGCAGAAAGGTCTCAAAAAGGGTAGAAAACACTGTGGTAAAAGGAGAAATTGCTCGTTACGAGCAATTTCTCCTTTTCCCAGTGTTTGCAAGAGACTTGTACTGCAGACACATGAAAACCAGGGCTTGTTTGGGAAAGGGTTAATGATCCTTTGACATGCAGAAAATTGACCATTAGCAAAAGGGGTCAACCCAAGTCAGCCTGTGCAGAGTGATATGGGTCAATACATTTTGCAGATGCATTAAGTCTCCTTTTCACAGGGCATAGCTCATATCTTTGTATACGTCATGGATTAATACCTGTATTTATCTGATTATTACAGTCTCTTACTTCATACTGTGCACTCTTGTGCAATGCTTAACCCTTTAACACTTTCCCAAACAAGCCCTGGTTTTCACGTATCTGCAGTACAAATCTTTTGAAAACACTGTGGGAAAAGGAGAAATTGCTCTTAATGAGCAATTTCTCCTTTTCCCACAGTGTTTTCTACCCTCTTTGAGACCTTTCTGCCTTTTTCATCGAATTTAAAATTGTCGTGTGCAAACTCTTTCAATTTGGACCAGTCCAAAATTTTGTCGTCTGGTAAAGGGTTAACATACATCCCGGAGTTTTATCAACCCTGAAGAAGGAGGCTTTTGGAAACATTGTGTGAAAAGAGAAAAATGGTGGTAACCAGAATTTTCTCCTGTTCTCACAATGTTTTATATTCATTCAAAGACAAATCCAATCTTCTGAGTACCATTTGTCATCTGCAAATGCTTACAATTTGGGCAAGTCTAAAATTTTGTCATTAATTGTAAATGGTTAACTTCTTACAGAAAAAAAAATTGGACGGGTCCATTTTGAAACCACATTTTGACAATGAATGTTGCTCACATGACGAATTCGTCTTTTGAAAGGGTAGACAGCATTGTGAAAAAGGAGAAAATGTTATTTTCTAGTATTTTTTCTGCCTCCTGCAGAGCTGTCATCCACAGGATTATTTTACAAATAGCTGATGAAGGGTATTCAGATTTTCATAATGTCACCAAACTTTACCACACAACAAGATTGTGGACTTGTCCAAATCCAAAGCATTTGCAGACGACAAATTAGATGTGGATCAAAATGAATAAATTGTCTTTGAAAGGGAAGAAAACATTGTGGGAAAAGGAGAAAATGCTGGTTACCAGCATTTTCTCCTTTTCCCACAATGTTTTCAAAAGGCTTCTTCATCAGGGTTGTTAAAATTTGGGATTATGTAGTAAAGGGTTAACCCCTAGAGCCCCAAATGAACCCAACTTTCATTTCCAGTCCAGAAATTTCACCCAAATAATAGCAATTTCAGGGTTGCTTTTGCCCAGAATGTTCAGCAAAGCAGACAGTGTAAATCAAAAATCAGACTGCAAATCTGGTCTTGATCTACACTGGCCCCAAAGGCAACTATTGATATGAAAGGCACTTAAGGGTTAAAAACAATTTATCTCTGTATCAGGTAATGCAAAAGCTAGCAATCCATTAGTAAGGAAGACCAACAAATGTAAGAAAAAAGTATTTTTCAATGGTATTCCATAATAGGCTACATAGTTTCTTAACTCTGTACCAAGCAACAAAATCATTGTGGGAAGTGAAACAAAATTCTGGTTATCAGCATTCCTCCTTTTCTCAAACTGTTTTCGAAAGCCCTCTTTTCCAGGGTCCTTAAAAGCCAAGACTGTTTGGTAAAGGGCTAAAGTTGTTTAGAGATTTCACACCAGGTGACTTAAAAAGGTTTGTGGAAATGCCATGTGGTCATTAACATACATCAATAATTCAGGATCAAATTCAAATAAGAATGAAGACATCTTATTTCATGCTTTTCGGCAGTTTATCGAGAAATAATGGTGGATTATGGTTTGATATTTCATGGTTACCACCACTGACAATACCGATTTCATATTTTCGAACTCTTTAATTTAAAGCGGAAAAAGTAGGTCCCAGGTGCAAAAAGTAGTTCCTGTGCACTAGTTACCTGGGTAAACAAATAGAGGGAAATATGACGTAAATTACAGTATATTTTCCTCATGCTTTACATAATATTGTAATGCATTGTTATGTGAGGGGGTACACCACATGGAATTACCAAAAACAATTGTATTGGATTTTGATGAAAGTCCCAAGAAAAAAGGGGTTAGAACCATGAAATAAATAGAATATATGTTTTTTTCCATGGAAGATCGAAATTTATTTCATCGAGTTTACATCATCGGTAATATTTTCACGAGTGGCTGCTCCTGTTAGTTGAACACCAAATTTGCATCTTTTTAATGCATGTAACTGTCCAGTGTCTTTATGTTTGCAGAAAAAAGTATATTTAACCCATAAGGCGTGCTTCATGACTATAGTCACCTCTGCAGCCAGTGTAGATCAAGAAGTTAATTTTGTCATCTGCAAGTGCTTTCAATAAGGACAAATCTAAAATTTTGTTGTCGGCTAAAGAGTTGCATATAACCCTTTACCACACAATTCCGACTTTTAACGACCTGAGAAAACAGCCTTTTGAAAACTTTGTGGGAAAAGAAGAAAATGCTGGTAGCCAGCATTTTCTTCTTTTCCTATAATGTTTTTTACCCTGTCAACTGCAGAACAGTTTGATCACTTTCAGATTTGTTGTCTGCAGATGCTTTCAATTTGGGAGAGTCAAAAATTTGTTGCTTGAGAAAGGGTTGATACTCCTACCTGGTGATTTGACAGAGAATGTACTAGTAAAGCTTCAAACCTAACAGCGAAACTAGGAAGTGTTCACATTACTGGTGCAGCTTTGTACATGTACAAAGACAGATACCTAGTAAGGTTGATTTCAGTTTACCACCAAAAACATACCTGTATGTAATGTAGGAATAAAACAAAGACTACCTTTTTTTTTTGGGGGGGGGGGGAGACTACTAAAAGATTGATTCAAGTTAACTTCTAAAAAGAACACCATAATGTGGGAATATAACAAGGACTACCCTTTTTTACCCTTTTTTTTTGGGGGGGGGGGGAGAGAAAGAACAAAGATACAAGTTTAGATAGACTGAACAAGTGACCTAGTGACTTCTCAGATTGCAGTAAAACCTTTGTGACTCAAAACATGCTGACTGATCATAGGTCTACAGAGTCTCATTCTCTGTAAGATCTGGCTTTGAAATTACCATAACAGTGTTTTTTTTTCAGACTCTACAATTATTTATTTGACAGTTTAAGAATTAGCTCAAAACCAAACGATAAAAAGGTAGACTTGTCTAAATTGAAAGAATTTACAGATCACTAAATAGAGGTGACTTAAAAATTGAAATTTGTTTTGGGAAGGTAAGAAAACATCGTGGGAAAAGGAGAAAATGCTGGTTACCAGCATTTTCACAATGTTTTCAAAAGGCTTCTCCATCAGGATTGTTAGAAGTCAGGATTATGTGCTTGTGAATAGCTTATAAGACTACATACTGGATCCAAACAGTATGACAAAAATACAACAATATCATGAAAATGTTTATTTAAAAAAATATTAATGGAAGACCAATTACTGTATGCATTCTGTCAACCTTTAATGCCCTTGAACCCAGATTTAATTGCCTATGCAGTGATATTTAATTGCTAATGCAGGCAGGGAAGATCAAGATCAGACTGCATGAAACCTGCAGTCTGATCTTGGATCTCCAATGGCTGCTTCTTTGCCAGATATTCTGATAAAATCAGTCTTGAAATTGTAATATATGGATCCCAAATACTGACTTTATTAATCGGTTGACTGTATTGTGTTTAAACCCATTTTCAACATTATTTCAGTTACATGTACATGTATATCTCGGCAGCCATTGATCCTATCCATGCTTTCCTAGAGTTTCTTTTACCACCACCTTGCACAATATTCTTCCCATGTCACTGGCTACTTTTTCACATAACTATCGCCAAAACAGTGACCAGTGGTGAGAAAGGAGTGAATCCTGTCACTGTGAAGATCATCAGTTCTCAGAAAGAAATTGAAAGCTGGGGATTCAAACAAGCAACCACCTGTTCTCAAGTCCTGTACTCTGCCAACTGCGCTACAGGGGCTTGGCTAGTATTGACTTTAAATGCCAAAATAATTCATTTAGCACTGTAAGGAATATGAAATTTATTATAAATTCATATCAAGTCCATGTGGAACATATTGATGTATAAATATGAGCTTTTTCAAGCCTGGAGGAGATGTCTTTAAAAGCAGAAAAAGGAAATTGCTTTTACAAAGCAACCATCGCTTCTCCAACTATGTTTTATATGTCATTTACTGAAAACATGTTTCTACTCTTTACTTCTTTTTGTTGGTTAACTCCTAACCACACAATCCCAACTTTTAATGACCCTGACACAGAAAGCTTTTGAAAACATTGTGTGAAAAGGAGAAAATACTGGTAGCCATCATTTTCCCCTTTTCATCAATGTTTTCTACCTTTCATAAATTGCATTTCGATTTTTGATCCACATTTATTTTTTCACCTGCAAATGCTTTCAAGTTGAACTAGTCTAAAATTTTGTCGTTTGTTAAAGGCTTAAAACTTTGCCTATACAGCTGGCCCAACTCTTTTCATGGATTGATGATAGTAATTGCGAAATGCAAAGTATTGACTTAATAATGCTTTTTGTGAGAAAGCAGCTTATAGTTTGGAAAGAATGTTATGTAAAGAAATGGAAACATTAACTTAAGGAACACATGGATAGAAGCACCAGCTGCTATGATTTGACTCAAACAATGTTGAAAATGGAATTCAGCACCATACAATAAAAGAAAAAACAGAAATGAAAGAGCATTTTTTTTTTAAATGTTTGTACATGTACACCAACAGCCAGGCAAGACAAAACATAAATCATAACCTGAATGTGTTTTTTTTTTTATCCATAAGCATGCTTGTATGAAAATTTTGTGCCAAAAAAGAAAAGAAAAATCACACTGATTTGAAAGATATAAATAAAATTATTATGTCTTTCTTAAATTAAAAAAAAAAAAAAAACGTACATAAAAGTAGCTATGGCTTATTTCAATCAATTGCACCTTCTCCCTAAAAGCTTTAACTGAACCACACAACAAAAATTTAGATTTATCTAAACTGAAAGCATTTGCAGATGACAAATTCAGCATAAATGACTCAAAAACTAAAATTTGCCTTTGGCAGGGAAGAAAACATTATGGGAAAAGGAGAAAATGCTGGTTGCTAGCATTTTCTCCTTTTCCCACAATGTCTTCAGAAGCCTGCACATGCAGGGATGTTAAAACTTTGGATTGTGTCTTAAAGTGTTGACTCTTTACCAAAAGACAAAATTATAGCCTCGTCTAAATTGAAAGCATTTGCAGATGACAAATCAATTGTTATTCAAAACTTGAACTTTCTATTTCAAAAGGTAGAAAACCATGTGGGGGGAAAAGGAGAAAATGCTGGTTACCAGCATTTTCTCTTTTACCCACAATGTTCTCATAAGCCTAATTCCTAAGAGTCATTAAAAGTTGGGATTGTGTGGTAAGGGATTAATAAGCTGCATATTCTGGCAACATATAAACTTGTTTTCCTGTTGTAAGACTGATCAGGTTAACTCGTTACCTCCTACAGACAATACTATGCATCCTGTGACTGATCCATTTTTAAACATTTAAAACCATTGTAGCAAAAGGAGAAATTTCTGATAACAAAATATGTCTCCTCTCCCCAAAATGTTCTCTAAATGTTTCACTACTATTCATAAGTTAACCCTACAAGTGCCGCATAAACTAACAGATATTTTTCAGTCTAAAATCAGACCCATATGAGTGGAATATGCTTTTGTTCAGAATGTTACAGCAAAGACAACTGAAGTTGAAAAAAGTCCTTTAACTCTTTACCAGACGACAAAATTTAAGACCAATCCAAATTGAAAGCTTTTGCAAACGACAAAATAAATGTTTACTCAGAAATTAAAATTTGGTTTGGAAAGAGAAGAAAACATTGTGGGAAAATGAGACAATGCTGGTTACCAGCATTTTCTCCTTTTCCCACAATGTTTTCAAAAGGCTTCTTTCTCAGGGTCGTTAAAAGTCGGGATTGTGTGGTAAAGGGTTAAAGGTGAAACCTTAATTCTAACATGACATGTGAATTTATCTCTATAAACACAGTGCAACAGAAGCATGGTAAATTCAACATCGTTCTATATTCTATGTACATAAAGTAAGAATTAATCCACATCTGCTTTTGTATTCCAATTATGAACTTGTTTTCCTTTTATCAAGAGTTAGTCATGCTAGAATCGAAAATGATCTTCTTTCTAGAAAACCATGATTGTGAGTAATGAGGTACAATGAATAAACCACCAGGGTTATTGCCCTCGTGGATTTTTTACTGTGCCTCATAACTCACAACCACGGTTTATTGAACGATAAACCATGATCAAAAGAAGATTACTTCTTAATTCATTTTGATCGTCCCTATTTCACAAGCTTAATTTGAAATTAATCTAAGATCTACTGTGAATTTGTTTCCAGAGATATTGTGTTAACTGTTTAACGTATCATAAAGCATTAGACTTGTTCATGATGAAGACACTTACAAATGACAAACTTTATGCAGCTCAAATGATGGGTTGTCTTTGAAAATGTAGAAAACATTGAAGGAAAAGGAGAAAATGCTGATATACAGCATTTTCTCCTTTTCCCACAATGTTCACAAAAAGCGTTCTTCCTGAGGATAATTAAAACATGATTATTTGGTAAAGGTTTAACTGATCCATTTGCCAATCAGTTTAGCAATGGTTTGTCTGGCAGCTATAAGTTCTGGTGGGTCACTGGCTGTGGCTGGGTACATGTTGGCACAATGGGCTGTTCCTGTATAAATGAAACAAAATTTTTAAAGTAACATATCACTTTGATTTAACTCTTTACCAGATGACAAAACTTTAGACTTCTCCAAATTGAAAGAACTTGAGAGAAAATTAAATAACTCTGGCTAAAAGAATATTATTCATCTTTGAAAGGGTAGAAAACATTGTGGGTAAAGGAGAAAATGCTGGTTAACAGCTTTTTAGGCTTTTCCTACAATTTTTTCAAAAGCTTTCTTTCTAAGGGTTGTAAAAACTCGGAATTGTGTATTTGAGATCAAATGGACATGTTAATAATTCCGTTGAATTTTACTGTATAATGATGTTAGTCAAAAATGCCCTACTTATCATCTACCACAGCTCTCAAATGATTATTTGTGTACACGTAAGTTCACTTACAATAAGTTGGCACAAAAAGATATAATACATACAGTCGAGGCACGTTTATCCGGGCTCCATAATTCCGGAAATCTCAGGATCCGGACAAAAATGTCAGGGAACAGATATTTTCTGTAAAATTTTTACTTTTTATTCCGGAAATCCATGTTCCGGAACAAAAAAAATCGGGAACAAAGGGTTAAAAATTAGTGCAAACCCTATCTGATAAACCGGACGTGGTCTGACTGTGTATCACACAATTTAAACCAGTACCCATTGTATCTCCCATAACCGTCCGATAGATACAAAGATCGATAACAGGCTAACAGTTTACACACAATTTAGACTTGTTATTTTCCCTGGTACCATAGACTGGTTATCATAAATATCATAAATACAGTCTACTTCAAGCCATTTTGGACTGGTGCGTCGTGAATAACATGGGTATCAGTCTAACTAGTATCATTTGTTGTAGACAATTTTCACACGTATTGAAAACACACATGTTAATTAGTAATGTTTTTGAAAACTGTTGAATGACGTTCTCACGCCATCGATAATTGTCAATTTAACAGATTATCCATACACATAGTACTGAAGTGACAATTCCACACTTTTGTTGTTTAATTATTACTGGATCTGCTTGATTACAGTAATGTTTGCTAAAAAAATAGCTGAAATGTTCGCAAAGATTTTATGGGCATGTTTAAACTCATCTTTCAAAATTAAAGGCAAAACTAAAATATGAACATACTGGCTGCTTGCAAATTCAATAATTCCTCGTTTCAAAAACAAATATTTTCAATTTAATAGTAAACCATAAGAAAAAAAAACAGTTTGATTCATGCGTTACTCAAGATGTTTATGTTCCCCAAAGTACACACAAAATGGCCGCCAAACACGATAAATTTCATAAGGTTTTTCGAAAATATTTTACTCCTAATAGACTATAAAGATAATTGAAAATATGCCTGTCTTTCATGTCGAATCAACTGGCAATCAATTACTCTTTGATATTTTACCACTTTGATTATCAGAAGTCAACAGAATGTCTACACCACCAGCAAAAGATAAGTTGAAGTTTCAACTTCCTTAAAAAAAGCCATTTGTCAGTACAAAGAAGACCATCCAAAAAACCACTATTGCAGGAATTTGACAACATGTCGAAAAATACTGTGCATGTCATCTTTTCTTTTTGTTTTGCCCGTTTCGTGGTGTTTTCAAAAGTCATAAATGTGCTGAGCTTTACAAGCGTACCTGTTTGCACAATAGGTATGCATGTGCATGTAATTAGGTACAACGAAAAAGTCATGTACAAAAACACACAAATAACAAAACGGTAAAATACAAATTTATGACACCCTTTATTTTATAAATCTGAACAATCGTAGGAGCAATAATGACATGTATACAAGTGCTTGTGTAAAACATACGCTGTTGTAATTCTTATGATGCACGGTGTTCCCTATCAACATGGAAGGTACTGACCTAGCTTAACTTGGATGCCATGCCAGCAATACCAATTCGTTGATCCGGAAATACAGCTGATCCGGAAACATTCATAGGAAACAGAGGTGTCTGGATAAACGAGGCTCAACTGTACATGTATATGTAATATAACATGTTCAAGCCCTGTATTTTGAAATGATTATATTTAAAACACATTCAAAATGGTTGGCTGAAGAAAACTTGACAAGACCTATATATGAAAACACAAAAAACCCTTCGAACAATATCTTTAGAAGAATATGTATTTTCAACGCATTTAAGAATTGTCTTAGTTTGAAATTACTTTAGTGGAAATACATGATTGGATTCCTGTAAGAAGTATTGAGGAACAACAAAAAGGCAACTTGCTTTGCCACAGACATGCATTCCGTCTCTATGCTAATTGATAACATGAAATGATAACTCAAATAATAAATCATTGGTGAAAGAATTTCAAGAAATGCATGAATAGTTGCACTGACCACTGTGATATGGCAGAAGTACTTTTGAAAACAGCATTTTCTCCTTTTCCCACAATTTTTTCCACCTTGTCAGAGAGCTTAAGCTCATTTATACCAATTTTGAATTTGTCGTCTGCAGACATTTTGAATTCGAAGAGTCTAAAAGTTGCTGTGTGGGAAAGGGTTAAATCATTAATATACAAATACAATTTTTCACACATGTGCAATTAACCGCACTGGCAACATTGTGAGAAAATATTGTGAGTTATATACATGTACCTGGAATGTAAATTGCAGTTGCATCAGGAGAGAGGTCCTGGGTGACACCCATTGCATGCCATGGATCTACTTTTCCATTTGGAAAGACAACTTTAGTGACATCAAGTTTATAGCCCCCATAGTATCTGTTTGTGTCATCTACATTGTTGAAGATCACATCCTCAAATTCCTTTTCATAAATATCCATACACTGTCTCATAGAATAACTGAAAGGAAAAAGAGGTGTATGTGTTTTTTCTATATTATTTTATCATTCTCATTTCATTATTTTTACGATGTTTTTCACTGAATGAATGATATTAACACTTTACCTACTGAACTCTTTACCAACAATAAAATTTTAGACTTTGTCTAAATTCAAAGCATTTTGGATAAAGAAATTAAATGTGTCTCGCATGACGGCTTTTGTCTTTAACTCTTTACCAAACAACAAATTTTTCAACTGGACTAAATTCAAAGCATTTGCAGACGACAAATTAAATGTTGCTAAAATGATGATTTCTGTCTTTGATAGGGCAGAGAACATTGTTGGAAAAGTAGAAAATGTTGGTTATCAGCATTTTCTCCTTTTCACATAATGTTTTTAAAAGCTTTCTCAGTTTAAATTTAGGATAATTAAAACTCTGGATTGTATGGTAAAGAGTTCAAGGGGTTGAAAACATTCTGAAAAAGTAAAAACAGCTGATTGCCAGCATTTTTCTCCTCTTCCCATGTTTTCATAAAGTTCTCTACATCAAGTTTTTAAAAACTTGGAATTTTGTGATAGGGACTAAATGAAAAGGGGAAAAAGTCAAGAATGGTTTAACCCTTTACCACACAATCCTGAGTTTTAATGACCCTCATGAATAAGACTTTTGAAAACATTGTGGGAAAAGGAGAAAATGTTAGTGACCAG
The DNA here is from genome assembly GCA_945859785.2 of Tridacna gigas. Classification (NCBI taxonomy): domain Eukaryota; kingdom Metazoa; phylum Mollusca; class Bivalvia; order Cardiida; family Cardiidae; genus Tridacna; species Tridacna gigas. Next base: position 50,552,575 of record OX244034.2, on the reverse strand, counting down.
CATTTTTTCCTTTTCTCAAAATGTTTTCTAACCTTTCAGAAAGAAGTCAAATCATTTGAGCCACATTCATTTGTCGTCTGCAAACTCTTTCAATTTGAACCAGTCCAAAATTTTGTCGTTTGGTAAGGAGTTAAGAAAGCTATGATTTATATAATTAAGTGATCTCATAAAAATTTAGATCTATCAAAAGCATATTAATTCTAGATTTACTTTGATGGAAAAAAAAACCAGTCCCCAAAAGGCTGTTTGTAAGATTCTGATCCTTGAAACCAGCCAAATTCAGAACAAGTCTGGTACATCCACTGTCGCCCTGAAAAAAAAAAAAATGAGAACATTTTACTTCATCCCTGAATAATGTCCTTCAATTAACCTATTGTAAGAAAGCAGCAAGTAACTTTGAAAGCTTGTGAGTCTGACTGGTAATGCTATGGTTTACACTATGTTCCAGGTGACCACGGCAGCCAAGTTTGTCTGAAACGTAGTGTGCCGTGAGATTGGTAGTTTTTTACTCCATTTAGCAAGTTCAGTACTGTCTAGCTAGATTTCTTAATGGTACCTTACAGTACCCATGACAAGCTATGGAGTGAAGAGGTTGCTCAGTTCCACAGTGTCCAAAGATCTATCATGGATGTGAGTATGTTCCATCCCAGCCTGTCAAGTTCTAGTCAGCCCTCTCATGTTTCTAACAATCCTATGAAGATCTAACATATTCTTCAAATACTCTCAAGGTCTTGGACGGATGGAACGTGGCAGGCAGGCATTTCTGGAGCACATTTGTGTCTATACTTTAAGGAAAGGCCTCCCAAGCAGTAATTATCATTGTCTAAGACTTAGCCTTGACAACGTGACATGCAAAGATGAAGAAGATTTTGCTTTTGTATTTTTGCTTGGTGCATACAATCTTTGTCTCAGAAAGTTAGAGAATTACAGCAAAGATGGAATGCTACATTGTAGTAGGCAAGATGAAAGAGAAGAAGGAGGACAAGAAAACCATGATGCATGTGGGTGTGTGAATGGATATTGAAAAAAGAGTGGTAAAGGGTTAAGACATTGAGTAGCAAAAATTACAGTTGACTGCAATTACTTATTCCCCAGTGTTTGAACTCTGATTAGGCTAGACAATCTTAGCACTGCAGTCAGTATGAATCAAATATCAGACTGGACATTTTGTAAGATGAAGCAACTCTTTCCACAAAGCAACTTCAGGGGTGCAAGGCATTTTAAGGGTTACAAAGAGTAGATAACATTGTGCAAAAAAAGAACATCTCTCTCAAGATCTTTTATAAAGCTGACAATGTTGCTTTGACACAAAAGAAAAATGACCTATTCTCTGGCAACAGTGGGATTATGCATCTCTGTGATCCATGATACCAATCAACCCATTCCATAATTATGGACCCATTATAGCCACTTTTTTATCAACTGACTTAGTCATGAGGTAGGCCGGTCCTTGGGCATACCGAAAATTGACCAATAACGAAAGTTTCAGCCCAGGTCAGCCTGTGCTGACTGCAAAGGCTGACCTGGGTTGATACTTTTCACAGATACATTAAGCCCCCTTTTCACAGAGTATGGCTCAAATATATTTGTGCAGAAAAGGTTGGAAAAAAAACAGAAAATGAAAAACATACCTCCCTCCCCCGCAGAGCTGGCCCAATCTACTTTCCTCATATCCTCAATCAATTTCTTGTATGTAAAATCTAGGCAATCCTGAGAGTATGTCTTAAGCATTAAAAAGTTCACCTCGGCATAGCGTTGAATGGCTGATCCTTTTGTGAAATCTGTCATTATGTCACAAAGCATGTCCATAGTAATGTTGGTTCCAACAGCACCCTATATACAAGTAGATGAGGTGTTTAACCCTTTCCCAAATGACAAACTTTAGACTCTTCACAATTAAAAGCATCTGCAAATGACAGATAAAAAAAAATGGTACAAGTTAACAGAAGTTCTCTAACAGGGTACAAACATTGTGAGAAAAGGAGAAAATGCTGGTTACCAGCATTTTCTCCTTTTTCCACAATGTTTTAAAAAGGCTTCTTCCTTAGGGTCAATAACACATATATCAATCATCATTACAATATTTCAACCATGTAACATCATTGTAAATATGGAAAAATCATCATGAGTTGAGTTTTCACAATTCAGTACATCTGAATACATTGTGACATTAGCAGAAATTGCCGGTCATTGACAGTTCCTCTTTGTCATACAATGTTTTTCAAAACTGCACTGATGCAAGACAAAAGAACGAAACTTTGATGGAAAATTGTCAGTAATATAAGCATAACTAGAAGTGTTGCAGGCAAACAAATCCCCTACCCCACATCCATCCTGCCCCCACCCCCCCATGGGTGCTTTATCACCTGATCAACAAGAAATTCAACAGGTACATAACAGATATTCCTGTTCCAATCATAATGGTCTACAAGTTCAACCGCTGGTAGGTTTTCATTAGTATTTCAGCAAAACTGATTAACCCTTTACCAAACAACATTTCCATCTGGTTACCAGCGTTCTCTTTTTTTCCGACAATAGTTTCAAAGGCATTTTTTCTCAGGATTGTTCATAGTTGTCATTGTGTGGTACAGGGTTAAAATCTATAGAAGGTGAAGAGAACACAGGGACAAACAGATAACCTGAGTCTATCCCCAACCCACCTCTTTATTTTGGAGGGTATAAAAAGTGATTAATAAGATATTCTGAGTACCTCAAATGCCCGGTTATCTCTATTATACTGGACCACACCTTCAAAGTTACCAGCTGTGTTGCTGAAAAGTCCAGCAAGATCTAGAATGTTTGTATTGTTAATTTCATCACACAGCCTGAAAAATTAAAGTAAACACATCTACTGAAGATAACACTTGCTGAAGTTGACATTTTGCAATTGATTACTTTTGAAAATATTGTGGCTAAAAGAGAAATTACTTGTCCTAAGCAACCAATGGGGGTTTACGAGAAATAATGTAGCAAAACAGATATAATATTTCAATCACATCTGTCTCTTCTCCTCCCTTTTAATTCAGTTAGGGACAGACTTACTCAATCCTTTTACCTTTAATCCTTTACCAGATGACACAATTTTAGCCTTTTCCAAATTGAAAGCATTTGCAGACATCAATTTCAATGTGGCTCAAATGGTGCAATTATTTTTTTGATAGGGTAGAAAACATTGTGGGAGAAGGAGAACATGATGGTCACCAGCATTTTCTACTTTTCCCACAATGCTTTCAAAAGGCTTCTTTCCCAGGGCTGTTAAAAGGCGGCATTGTGCGGTAAAGGGTTAATGTTTTACCACCTAACCCTGAGTTTTCATGACCATTACAGAAGAAGGTTCAAGCTATAATTATTTTGTTGTCTGCAAACACTTTGAACTTGGACAAGTCCAAATTTTGTATTTAGTAAAGTGTTGACATTGTCAGCTACATGTACTCTAGAATGACAAGCCAGATGCCTCTACATAGGCTCAATGTCAAAAATGAGTTATCTCCCCTGTCTTACATCAGTTTTGAATATGTATTCACCAACCTTTCCTATGAATATTCTTTATCTTGTTCTAGATTTAGAAAGTAACACAACTTCTGACTGGCTAAAACATTGTTTACCAAATTGAAATTTGTTTTACTTTCAAGATCAGAATAACACTATGAATGTTCTTAAGAATGATTGGTGAATGCAGACCAAGTTTTGCTTAACCCTTTACCAAACAGTCCCAAGTTTTAATGACCCTTAGGAAGGATGCCTTTCAAAAACATGGTGGGAAAAGGAGAAAATGCTGGTAGCCAGCATTTTCTCCTTTTCCCACAATATTTTCTACCCTATCAAAGGCAAATTCCATTACTTGATATACATTTAAATTGTCGTCTACATAAGCTTTCAATATGGACATGTCTAAGATTTTGTTGTGTGGTAAAGGGTTAACTCTTTACCAAACAACAAAATTTTAGACTAGTCCATATTGAAAACTTATACAGATGACAAAATAAATGTGACTACAAAAGTGAATTTGATTTGGGAAGGGTAGAAAACATTGTGGGAAAAGGAGAAAATGTTGGTTGCAGTATTTTCTCCTTTTCCCACAATGTGTTCAAAGGCTTTCTTTCTAAGGGTTGTAAAAAGTCAGGATTGTGTGGTTAAGCGTTAATCATTCGAACAAATCAATAAGAACAGGTAACATTTATGTATTAGTCTGTGCTACAGATCAGAAAAGGTCCTGGTAACAAACATATACATGCATCAAATATATCAAAGCTCCAAATTCTTGAAAACTGTATGGACAAAACTACCTTAAAAAAATTCCTGTACAAATACAGTGTACAACTTTCTTCAAACCTGCAGTTGACAGCTTTGGAAAACAATGCGGACAAGTCATTGCTTCTTCATCCACACTGTTTTTTCATTCCAAGAAATATTCTGTCCCTCCCAATGTCTCTCCTTTGTATATTTGTTTCTTGTAGATATTCATATGCGAAAAACGGTTAACACTGTAATAGTTTAAACCTTTACAATTCAATCAGCATTTTAACTATCTGTAAGAAAGAGGCTTCTGAAAACATTGTTGGGAAAGGGAGAAAATCGGAAAAGCCAGCATTTTTTCCTTTTCCCACAATGTTTTCTATCCTTTCAAAGCCAAATTCCATCTTCATTTTTTTTCTATTCACTGTCTGGAAATGACATATCTTTGGAGTCTAAAGTTCTGTTATATGGCAGAGTTAAATACCAAAAAAGAATTTTTATTTAATGAATGGAAATGAATACCAAAAATGAGTTTTTATTTAATGAATGAAAATGTCCATTTTATTTACTAGCCCTTAGAGCAGAGAATAAACACAACAGATATTTTCAGACTAGAGATGCCTGTAACACCAATATAATTACAATTTCAAAGCTGCTTTTGTCCTGAACAACTTCACAAAGTCAACAGAGTAGATGAACTCTTTACCAGATGACAAAATTTTAGCCTTACCCAAATTGTAAGCATTTGCAGACAACAAATTAAATGTTACTCAAATCATAAAATTTGTCTTTCATAGGGTAAAAAACATTAGGAGAAATGGAGAAAATACTGGTTACCAGCATATTCTCTTTTTCCCACAATGTTTTCAAAAGCCTTCTTTCTCTGGATCGTTAAAAGTCAGCATTGTGCCCTACTGGGTTAAAGGCTGCTTTTGTCCAGAACTACTACTCAAATCAAGCAGAGTAGATTGAAGGCTGCTTTTGACCAAAACAAGTACACAAAATTAATCAGAGAGAATAGATATGAGGCTGCTTTTGACCAAAACAAGTACAAATCAAGCACAGTAGGATAAAGAATGCTTTTTTGACCAGAACAACTACACAAAGTGAACAGAGTAGATCAAAGGCTGTTTTTGTCCAGAATATCTACATAAATCAGACAGAGTAGATTAAAGGCTGCTTTTGTCCAGAACAACGTCACAAAGCAGACATAGCAAATTAAAGACTGCTTTTGTCCAGAACAATTACACAAAGTGAACAGAGTAGATCAAAGGCTGTTTTTGTCCAGAATATCTACACAAATCAGACAGAGTAGATTAAAGGCTGCTTTTGTCCAGAACAACGTCACAAAGCAGACATAGCAGATTAAAGACTGCTTTTGTCCAGAACAATTACACAGAGTGGACAAAGTAGACCAAGGCTGCTCCTGTCGAGAACAACTTCACACAGCAGACAGAGTAGATTTAAGGCTGCTTCTGTCCAGAATGATTACACAAAGTGGACAGAATAGATTTTAGGCTGCTTTTTTCCAGAATGATTAAACAAAGTGCTCTGAGTAGATTAAAAGCTGCTTTTGACTAGAATGACTACACAAATTGGACATAGTATTAAAAGTGGCGTTTGACCAGAAAAACAAGACAAAGTAAACAGTAGAATTCAGCCTGCTTTTGACTAGAATGCCCACAAAAAGTGGACAGGAGATTAAAGGCTGCTTTTGTTCAGAATGACTTCACAAGGCAGATAGTGTAGATCAAAGATCAGACTGCATTTTTTTTACAGTCTAATCTTGATCTGGCTGCTAAGGCAAGTATACATGTAACTGTCAAAGATCCTTTAACAGTTAAGAAAGCCTAAAGGTAAACAAAGTCCAAAGTACAATATACATGTATCTAGATATGAAGCATGCACTTTTACACTTACTGGAACATTTGTTTCAAGACAGGCCGTTTGTCTGCCTGTCCTACCCACTGGTACAGTGTTTGTGTAGCATTCTTTATCTCTGTATTACAGTTGGGATTCACAGAGTCCAGAGAGTTTGCTACTACTTCTAGGTATTCTGAGAAAATAATTCAAGTCATCAGTATTTCATTTTGCTATCTTCATTTAATAGATTAGCTCTTAAGGCAGTAATAGAATATTAAAAGAAAATTACCATAAGCCTTTCTTTTGCCTTTCAATAAGGACAGGATTTAAACTTCGTCATCATGTTTAACTGCATATAGCCTGATTGGTAACAGCTGAAGGCCAAATAGTGTCCAAATGCAGGTGTTAAAATGCATTTAAATCATACCATTTATAAGTATGGAAAATACTCCAAAGATCACAATCTGTTATTGTTTTGTCAGATCAAGTGTAAGTCACTGGCAGAAAAATGAATTTCAAAATCAGGCAAAAGGTAAACAAAAGATAGAGTGACCTGGCAGCATTTAACTCCGTTTTTAAATTAATTTCACTGCCAGCGACTAACCCTTGGACCGACGGTACAATAACAGATTGTCTTCTTCACAATAATTTCCTTACTTTTAAATGGTATGATTTGAATTTAAATACATTTTAACAACATTTTTGTTTACTTTTGGCAGCTATTGTTCGAAATAATCAGTTATGATTTACTGATTACCATTCAAAATATTTTTTGTAAATATCAATTATACAGCTGATCGATGAAAGCAGGGATCTTATATACACTGTGTATATAAGATCCCTGATGAATGGAACAAACATGGAAGAAAAAAAAGAAAGAGATTACTTTTTTTCAAATGTCATAAAAAGGATTTTTTTCAAAGCAATTGCTATCTGCAAAAAGCAAATAAACAATCCTTGTACTGAAATTGATTGGTATAATTTCATTAAATAATCTTCCATTGAAATTTACCTTGAAACAGGTATATTACAAAAAAAGAGAAAATAATCAAAACAATGAATGAAGAGAAAGAATGATCTAAAAGACTGACCATAAAAGGCGAGTTTAGCAAAAATAGGGGCACTGGTTGCCACTGCACCATCAACTTTATATGGATATTTTGACCTGAACCAGGCTGACAGGGAACCTGAAAAAAAGTCTCAATTTTACGGTTTTTAATAAAAGGTCTAGATAAGAGGAGGTGTCAAAGCAGAAAAAACTTTATTACCACACTATATCCACTGTTGAGTGAACTTATTCAAATTTTCTCACTAAAACAATGCTAATCAGTACAAAAAACATAGGGTTTAATGAAAAACTTGATAGATTTTATCTCTTTACCGAATAACAAAATTTAAGACTAGACTAAATAAAAAGTATAATATGTAGATGACCAAGTTGATCTGGCTAAGATACTAAGACATGTCTTAGACGGTATAGAAAAAATATTGTGGTAAAAGGAGAAAATGCTGGTTACCAGCATTTTCTCCTTGTCCCACAATGTTTTCAAAGGGTTAACTCTTTCAAGGCCAAATAAATAAACAAACATGGCCTCATCCAACAGCCAAAAAATGGAATCCACTGAAACTCAGACAGATTTTCTGATGGGTCTGACTGAACAAGAAAACTCTAAAGACCGAAGATATGATTGCAATTTTTGTGCAGTCTGATCTTGATCTATCCCATGTGCAAAAGCCCCTATTTTTCCTTATGGGGCTGAAAAAGTTAAAAGTTAAAAAAAACAAGAGGGCCATGATGGCCCTGGATCGCTCACCTTAGTAGAGTGCCTTAAAGGTTTTTCTTTAATTTGACCATGTGACCTAGTTTTTGACCACAGGTGACCAAATTTCAAATTCATATTTCATGAAGACAAACATTCTGACCAATTTTCAAGTCAATTGAGCAAAAAATGTGGCCTCGAGTGCCCTACAGATATTTCTTTAATTTGACCTAGTGACCTAGATTATGACCCCAGGTGACCCAAATTTGAACTTGTCATTGACTATATCAAAAGAAACATTTTAACCAATTTTCAAATCAAATGAATAATAAATGTGGCCTCTAGAGTGCCCACTAGCTATTTCTTTAATTTGACCAAGTGACCTAGTTTATGACCCCAGTTGACCCAAATTCAGACTCATGTGAGATTTTACAAAGACAAACATTCTGACCAATTTTCAAGGCAATTAAGCAAAGAATGTAGCCTCTAGAGTGCCCACAAGGTATTTCTTTATTTTGACCTAGTGACCTAGTTTATGGTTCCAGGTGACCCAAATCCAAACTCATCTGGTATTTCATCAAGACAAACATTCTGGCCAATTTTCAGGTCATTTGAGCAATAAATGTGGCCTCCAGAGTGCAAACAAGGTATTTCTTTAATTTGACCCAGTGAAGTAGTTTATGACCCAAGTTGACCCAAATTAATCTTATGTGAGACTTTATAAAGACAAACTTTCTAACTAATTTTCAAGTCAATTGAGCAAATAATGTGGCCTCGAGAGTGCCAACAAGGTATTTCTTTAATTTGACCTAGTGACCTAGTTTATGACCCAAGATGACCCAATTTTGAACTCAATGAACTTGTTGCGCTTAGATGGGCAAACATACTTAGAAGAGAATCACTACATACCAAATATCAAAGCTCTACGCCTTCCAGTTTTAAAGAAGAATTTTAAAGTTTTCCTTCTTTGTTACTATGTTCGAACTTGTGACCCCCGGGGCTGGGCCAGTTTTGACCCAGGGGCATCATATGAACAAACTTGGTAGAGGTCCACTAGGAAATGCTTCATACCAAATATCAAAGCTCTACACCTTCCCGTTTAAGAGAAAAAGAAATTTAAAGTTTTCCTTCTTTGTTCCTATCTTTGAACTTGTGACCCCCGGGGCAGGACCAGTTTTGACCCAGGGGCATCATATGAACAAACTTGGTAGAGGTCCACTCTGAGATGCAACATACCAAATATCAAAGCTCCACACCTTTCGATTTCAGAAAGGAAGAATTTTAAAGTTTTCCTTCTTTGTTCCTATGTTGGAACTTGTGACCCCAGGGGCTGGGCCAGTTTTGACCCAAGCAGCATCCTTGGAACAAACTTGGTAGAGATCCACTAGGAGATGCTACATACCAAATATCAAAGCTCTATGCCTTTCCATTTAAGAGAAAAAAAAAATTAAAGTTTTCCTTCTTTGTTCCTATGTTTGAACTTGTGACCCCCGTGGCAGGGCCAATTTTGACCCCAAGGGCATCATATGTACAAACTTAGTAGAGGTCTACTAGGCAATGCTACATACCAAGTATCAAAGCTCTAAGCCTTCCAGTTTCAGAGAAGATGATTCTTAAAGTTTTCCTTCTCTGTTCCTATGTTCGAACTTGTGACCCCCAGACCGGGGCCAACTTTTGCCCCAAGGGCATCATATGCACAAACTTGGTAGAGATCCACTAGAAGATGCTACATACCAAATATCAAAGCTCCATGCCTTCCTGTTTCAGAGAAGAAGATTTTTAAAGTTTTCCTTCTTTGTTCCTATGTTGAAAATTGTGACCCCTGGGGGGGGGGGCATTTTGACCCCAGGGACATCATATGAACAAACTTGGTAGAGGTCCACTAGGCGATGCTACATACCAAATATCAAAGCTCTATGCCTTCAAGTTTCAGAGAAGATGATTCTTAAAGTTTTCCTTCTTTGTTACTATGCTCAAACTTGTGACCCCCGGGGCTGGGCTAGTTTTGACCCCACGGGCATCATATGAACAAACTTGGTAGAGGTCCACTAGGAGATGCTACATGCCAAATATCAAAGCTCTACGCCTTCAAGTTTCAGAGAAGAAGATTTTTAAAGTTTTCCTTCTTTGTTACTATGCTCAAACTTGTGACCCACGGGGTGGGGCCAGTTTTGACCCCAGGGGCATCATATGAACAAACTTGGTAGAGGTCCACTAGGCAATGCTACATACCAAATATCAAAGCTCTACGCCTTCCAGTTTCAGAGAAGATGATTTTTAAAGTTTCCCCCCTTTGTTCCTATGTTCGAACTTGTGACCCCCGGGGCAGGGCCAGTTTTGACCCCAAGGGCATCATATGAACAAACTTGGTAGAGGTCTACTAGGAGATCCTACATACCAAATATCAAAGCTCTATGCCTTCTAGTTTTACAGAAGAAGATTTTTAAAGTTTTCCTTCTTTGTTCCTATGTTGGAAATTGTGACCCCCGGGACGGGGCCAGTTTTGATCCCACGGGCATCATATGAACAAACTTGGTAGAGGTCCACTAGGAGTTGCTACATGCCAAATATCAAAGCTCTATGCCTTCAAGTTTTAGAGAAGAAGATTTTTAAAGTTTTCCTTCATTGTGACTATGCTCAAACTTGTGACCCCTGGGGCGGGGCCAGTTTTGACCCCAGGGGCATCAAATGAACAAACTTGGTAGAAGTCCACTAGGAGATGCTACATACCAAATATCAAAGCTCTATGCCTTCTAGTTTTACAGAAGAAGATTTTTAAAGTTTTCCTTCTTTGTTCTTATGTTGGAAATTGTGACCCCCGGGGCGGGGCCAGTTTTGACCCCACGGGCATCATATGAACAAACTTGGTAGAGGTCCACTAGGAGATGCTACATGCCAAATATCAAAGCTCTACGCCTTCAAGTTTTAGAGAAGAAGATTTTTAGTTTTCCTTCTTTGTGACTATGCTCAAACTTGTGACCCCTAGGGCGGGGCCAGTTTTGACCCCTGGGGCATCAAATGAACAAACTTGGTAGAGGTCCACTAGCAGATGCTACATACCAAATATCAAAGCTCTGCACCTTCTAGTTTCAGAGAAGAAGGTTTTCAAAGATTTTGCTTTTTTTTCCTTTTTGTTGCCATGGCAACCAGAGTTGTGGGTGAAATTCAATTCTTTGAACAATTTTGGTAGAGCTTCACCCAAGGAACATCCCTGCCAAGTTTCATCAAGATTGGCCCAGTGGTTTAGGAGAAGAAGATGTTTAAAGAAATTGTTGACAGACGACGGACGACGGACGCCGGACATAGGACGATCACAATAGCTCACCTTTAGCACGTTGTGTTAAGGTGAGCTAAAAAACCTTGTTATAATAATGTGCCTCTAATCTAATATCAACATGATAGCTTACTTGATGGGAAACTAACGATTCTCTTGTTACCTCCAAAATTGAAAAGATTGTTCACAACATTTCAGACCTGTCCAGCAAAGTCCCAGTAGCTCACTCAGTAGCTTACAGGACTTGAGAACAGGGGGTTGCGAGCTCAGCCAATTTCTTTCCAAGGATTGATGATAGTAATCGTCACAGGATTCATTCCTCTCTCATTGTTTCGATGATGGTTATGTGGGAAAGCAGCCAGTGGGTTGGAATTGTGTGTAGTACTGGTAAAAGAATCTCCAGGAAAGCATGGACAGGTGCACTGGCCACCACAATATAACTGAAACAATGTTGTGAATGGCAATAAACACCATGTAATCAATTAAAACCGGTAATATAATCAGGCCTGTCCATGTTGAAAGTATTCAGCAGATGACAAATCAAACATTGCTCAAATGGTGACATTTGTCCTTGAGACAAAAGAACAAAAGCCATTATAGGAAAAGGAGAAAATGCTTTCTCCAAGGATTTTCTCCTATTCACAAACATTCTAAAAAACCTTCAACCTCAGAGGAATAAAAACACAGGATCATTTGCTAAAGTAGTGAAAAAACAGTACCTTAATCCATTACCACACAATCCCAAGTTTTCACAACACTGGGTTAAAAGTCTTTTGAAATTTGTGTAGGAAAATGAGAAAATGCTGGTAACCATCAATTTCTCCTTTTCCCACAAAGTTTTCTACACCTTCACAGACAATTACAACCATTTAAACTACATTTTATTTGTGGTTTAAAAATGCTTTCAATTTGGAAAAGTCTAAAATTTCATCATCTGGTAAAGAGATAACTCTTTACCAGATGACAAAGTTTTAGCCTTGTTCAATTTGAAAGCATTTGCAAGCTGCAAATTAAGTGATACTCAAAAATGAAGTTACCTTTCATATGGTGGAAAACGTTGTCGGCAAAGCAGAAAAGGGTAGAAAAAAATTGTGGAAATAGGAGAAAATTGCTGCTTATGAGCATTTTCTCCTTTTTCCACAAGGTTTTTAAAACCCTTTTCTGTCAGAGTCGTTAAAACTTGGTATTATGTGGTAAAGGGTTGATTTCTGTTTGAGATCAGAATATGCTAGATTACAAAGAATCTTAGTTAGTTTAAACATATTTTATTCAACAGTACAAATTTACAAGAGAAATGAAATACAATCTATGACAAGCAAACTGAAGAAAAGGATTAGAACGAAAGCATAGGCTTATAAAGTTCTTCTCCAAATTTCAGGTAACGGTTAACAAGGTTATTAAATGATCATATCATTATAAGTTATAGTAAACTTAGATTAAAATAGTAGGGAAAAAAACAGAGTTGTGTGGAGTGTTATTAGTTACAGTTAGAAATGAAGAAACGCATCTTTAATGACTAAGGAACCTTCCAACTGGACCATCACAATTGATTGAACAGGCGCATGTTTACAATTAAAAAAAACTTGATGGTATTAAGGTATCAGTCAACTTAGAAAAGAAATGACTTGATTAAATTAATAAGAATACGTAGGAATAAGATATTACGAAGAAAATCTTCTACTCTCACGGATATATGTATGTACGGCAGCAAATATTCTTTGGTTATCAAAAAGATTAAGGTTTTCATCTCCAAATAAAACGGTTTGGAGTGTAAATCTTGTTATACCACTAATAAATTGACATAGACTATTTCTCTGGGTATTATAAATAGGACATTCTAAAAAGTAGTGTTGGGTCGATTCAACCGTACCACATCTACAAAGTGGTGATTGGACCAATTTTTTTAAGTATGAGTGCTCATTGAGAGAGCTGCATCTGTTACGTAATCTAGCATGTAAGATTTGAATTTTTCTGTCGCCAAAAAAATAAAGCTTTCGCGGACAAGGTTTATCTACGTTTAGACGGTATTTAAAGGCTGACAATGATTCAGCATTCTTTATTTCATCCGGCAGAGAATTCCAATCGTTAATCACAGCTGGCAAAAATGAAGAGCTGTACAATCGAGTTCTACAAGCAATGTTTCTCAAATTGTTTGGCCTGCGTAGGTTATAAGAGGAAGAATTGCCAATGGTAGGTGGAACAAGAGTATTAAGATAGTTTGGAGCAAGTCCGTTTACCATTTTATAGAAAAGAATAAGTTTATGCTTGCGCCGTCGTTGACTTAAAGTTTCCCACCCTGACTCTTGATATAGATCAGCGATGGCAACAAGTTTAGTACAACCGGTTACTATTCGGGCAGCCTCATTTTGAACTTTATCTAGTTGATCTTTCAACCCTTGAGGAAAATTGTCCCATATAACATCACCGTATTCGAGAATGGGTCTGATAAAAGAGAAATAAATTATCTGGAGAGAAAGGCGATCAAGACGGGTTTTAAGAAGTCGCAAAACTCCGATTCTTTTCCAAGCCTTTTCGATAGATTTACCAATGTGAAGGTCCCAAGACCCGTCATTAGAAAGAATTATACCTAAATGTTTATGACTGGTGACAGAAGGAATTTCAGTATTTGACATAAACAGACTCGGATGGTTAATCGTAATACGTTTACGAGATATAAGTAAAGATTCAGATTTTGTTGGATTGAACGTGACCAACCACTTCTGCGCCCAACGAGTAATTTTATCGATATCTGTTTGTAAAACAGTTCCAGCGGCAGCTGGATCAGATACAACCAATGAGAGACTGGTATTGTCTGCAAAGAGATTAATGTTTGCCTGAATATCATCAACAATATCATTGATATATATTAAAAACAAAAGAGGTCCTAAAATTGATCCTTGGGGCACACCTGCCTGTACGTGACATAAGTTTGAGATACCACCGGGTATATTAACTCGTTGAAAACGATTAGAAAGATAATCTGAAAACCAGCACAATAAATTACCTCTGATACCTGCTCTGCTCAACTTGAACAACAAACCTTTATGCCAGACTTTGTCAAATGCTTTACTTATATCAAAGAATATTGCCCTAAATTCCAGTCCATCATCCAGTGCTTTACATATGTTATTATACAGCAATGTTACTTGATTGACGGTGGAATCACCTGGCATAAAACCTGACTGGCAGGGAGTAAAGAAGTTGGTGTCCTTTAGATAGTTGTAGACATGTTTGAATATGATTCGTTCCAAGACCTTTTCAATATTATTTAATAATGAAACAGGTCTGTAGTTAGAAGGAAGAGAAGGGTCACCAGACTTAAAAATGGGACATACATTGGATATTTTCCATGATGATGGAACAGAGCCGGTAATTAGTGAGTAATTAAATAGATCGCATAAATGTGGTGCCAGCTGACCAGCTGATTCGATAAGAATCCTGTTATTTATGCCATCAGGGCCAGAAGCTTTGCCCTTTTTAAGTGTTTTAAGAACATCCAGTACTTCAGATGGCATGACATGAACTGAATCTAAAGTTTCGTGTATGACTCGGAAATGCTTGTCGGGGAGGGTACTGAATGAATCATCTATACATGATTGATTAGCAAAGTAATTATTTAATGTATTTGCTTTTTCGTGTTCGTCAGTAATCAACGAATCTTTAAAGATATCAAAAAGAGGGGGAATAGATGTTGAAGATTGTGAGGACATCATTGACTTGAGGGTTCTCCACCAGTCATGCGGAGACAGCGAACCAGATTTTAGTTTCAAGGACAATTGTTCATAATAGTTTGATTTGCTCTGTCGAATTAAAGAGATCACATTATTTCTTACAGATTTGAATTTTGACCAGTGATTGATATTGTTTGATAATTTTGCTTTTCTGTAAAGTCTTTTATGGCGACGAATTTCCTTTTTAATGACACAGTTCATCCAGGGTGGTTCTTGTGGATTAATGTTAACCGTCTTCCAGGGAACGAACTTACTTGCGTTGTCAGTAATGACATCCGCAATTTTTTCAGTGTAAGTATTAATGTTACTATCATGTGTAGAGCTCCAATCAAAATGGGTAAGACTAGCTCTGAGCTCATTATAATTTCCTTGATCATATTTCCAAACAGTTCGCTTAATATTTTTAAACCTGGGCTTTAGAAAATTAAAAACGCCAAAAACAGGGCAGTGATATCGCATGGTAAGACCGAGACAAGGTTCCCCTACGCCAGTTGTTAGGATTGATTCTTTATTTGTAACGAAGAGAAGGTCAATAGTAGATATGGAATTTTCTGTGAAATGAGTGGGTTCGTCAATACATTGAATCATGTTAAATTCATTACATAGGGATTCAACCTTACGGAATTGGCTTTCCTTCATCTTAGTTAAGGCATGTTTCTTGATTGGATGCTTAGTATTTGTTGACTGGTTACAGTCTTGCAATGATACACGTATATCTGGAAAACCAAAATGAGAAACAAAAGCAAACCTGGGTAAGATCCACCAAATGTGATCAGTGTATTGTTTTTCAAATCCTGCATCAGTCTAAAGTAATCAATGAAGTAGGCAAGGTCAGCTAAAGCTTGACGGCTACTGAGGTATCGTAGGTTCTTCAATGACAGATCTCTGAAAGAAAAAGAAGAACCCTTGTCTGGGAAGAAAATTTATTTTCTTCCATTTACATACTTCTGACATTCTTGTTCACTGGTTAAAAAGGTAATTGGACGTACATGTAATATATTATGAAAATACTTATTAGTTTTTAGGAATAAAAAATTATGAAAATTAGTTCAAATTCACAAAGCTGATTATTGAGATTTCAAACTATGAACTAATCAGTGTCAAATGATCACTGACAGGATCAGGAAATGCATTTACAGAAGACAACTTTGAAAACATCCTTGTTAACCCTATACTACACAATCACAAGTTTTTTAATGACTCTGAGGAAAGTGTCTTTTCAAACATTGTGGGAAAAAGAGAAAATGCTGGAAACCAGCATTTTCTCAGTTTCCCATAACATTTTCAGCCCTTTTCAAAACAAATGACATCAATTGAATCACATTCAATTTGTTGTCAGCAAAGGTTTGCCATTTGGACCAATCTAAAATTCTGTTGTTTGGTAAAGGGTTAAATACTGATAAAATGAATTCAACTATAACCCTTTTAGAGCTGAACCATGATTTAATTGCTTATACAGTGTAGATCAAGATCAGACTGAACAGATATTCTCACAATAAAGCCTTGAAATCACAGTATTTCAATCATTAGTACTGACAGAGAATGTCCATTTCATTTATTTAGCAATACAAGGCTTAATATGTGTACATCAAGGATTACTATTTATGTATGGTGACATTTAGCAAAATGAGAAACTGCACATCATCAGCAATTTTGTCCTCTCTCATAATGCTTTTACAAATATTCTGCTACAGACCAACAAAGACGTAAGTAGGTATTAATGTGTTAACCCTTAGAGTGCCGAATAAACCCAACAGAAATTTCTATCCTAGAAATATGATCCAAATAATTGCAATTTTACGGATGCTTTTGTCTACAGTGTAGCAAAGCGGACAGTAGAGATCAAAGATCAGGCTGCATGTTTTGTGCAAAGGCAACCATGGTGTTGAAAGGTATTTTATGGGTTAATCATACTTCACTGGGTGACTTTTTCCATAATATCTATGTTCCAGCATCACACAGACTGCATTGTACTGTTTAGCATACTCAACCCAAGCACCTTCAACCATCCATATTGGATCTGCTGACCCCTCACCTCCTATCATCAGAAAGATGGGCCCTCCTGACTTGAAATACTCATCATTCACAAAATATCTCTGCAAAAATTGTAATTTGATAGATATATAAGTAAAACAAGTATAAACTACGCTGGTCAAATAATTTTAACCCATTAAGATACATCCTTACAGCCAGAGAGAAAAGAACGCTGTTAAAATTTGATAGAATGTAGAATGGTTCAGAATTAGCTGTGTAAACACAGAAAAATTACCTATGTATATGGAATAAGGGATAAATACATATATTGGAAATCGATTTAAACTGGAAACATCGGAATGGTAATTTCTTTGAAGGCCTCCAGAAAATGAAACACATTTTCTATCTGTTGTAATCTATACAACCTTGCAAAAATTGAGGGCAACATTTGGCATGAAGATACAAGAATGACTATAGTTTGATAAAATAAAGAGGAAATAGGTTAACAACAGGCTGAAAAAAAGTACAGATGTATCTTTATAGTGCCCAAAACTACATTAACTTTTATTCATAGCCACTTTAGATCAACACCAGGCTGCACAAAATGTGCTGTGTGATCTTTGATCTGTATCCTCTGTTTTGATGAAACAATACAGACAAAAGCAAAGTTGAAATTGCACTTATTTAACCCTTTACCACACAATCCCGAGTTTTAACGACCTTGAGAAAGAAGCCTTATGAAAACATAGTAGGCAAAAGAGAAAATGCCAGTATCCAGCATTTTCTCCTTTTTCCACGATGTTTTCTACCCTATCAAAGACAAATTCAATCATTTCAGCCACATTTAATTTGTCGTCTGCAAACGCTTTCAATTTGGACAAGTCTACATTTTAGCCGCTCAGTAAAGGGTTAAGTCTAATTTCTAGACTGGAAATGTTGGTTTAGGTTTACTCAGGGATCTAGGGGTTATTTTTAGGGTGTCAGGAGAAATGGTCCCCTGGAGAGATCGTCCCCTAACTGCTTGGGGATGATTTCTCTAGAGAAATCGTCCCCTTGGGACGAATTTTCTGGAGAAATTGTCCCCAAATTAAATTTTGGAGAAATCATCCCTACATTCAAAATCTATATACACATGTATATAGTTGTTAAAGTTGTCTTTGAAAAATATTTTTTAAGTTTAATAGCATGTGTCACTTTTGATGTATATTGCATTGTTAGAAAAAAAAAAGTTCCAATTTTTTTTTCTTTTTTCTTTATGTTGTGTAACTTTAGACGTGTATTTCATTGTTTGGTAAAATTTTGGACTTTTTGCTTTAATTAAACTGGTACTCGTACTTACATTGCATGTGTTATGATGTATGTTTCATAGTTAGGAAAAAAAAAAGGAATTCTTTTTGCTTCTGTATTAATTCACATGTCCCGATGTTTATTTCATTCATTAAAATGTACACAGACTGGTAGATAATTGTCACTTTGTAATATTATGTGTGTATGTAATTTTAATGAAACTTTAATAGTTATACTTTGTATCTGCTCATAGCAGATAAGGAAGATGAAATTGAGGAATTACTCTCAATACGCAAAATCATCAACAGCCGATATTGATAAAACTAAAGTTTGACAAAAACTCATGAGAATGTCTTGAATATTTAATACAATTCTTGGGTATTGCTTACAAAAAACATAATTGAATTTCATTTAGGAAAAAAGTCATACCCGTACCTGAAATATATTTTTCATAAAGAGGTTCCTTTTAAAACAAAACAAAATATGAAAAAAAAAATTAAATAAGGCTGTGTTTCCAAAAATTCAGCCGAATCAAACACATTTTGAGTTGATAATTGATAACATGCTTTATTGTCAATTATTTTGTATTGATCACCTGCATACGTTGATTGGCTATGGTACTAAAGTCGCTTAAACCTTTACCAAAAGACAAAATTTTGGACATGTCCAAATTGAGAACAATTGCAGACGACATATTAATTGTGGCTTAAATGATAGGGTTTGTACTAAAAGAGGTAGAAAACATTGTGGGAAAAGGAGAAAATGCTGGTACAAGCATTTTATCCTTATTGCACAATGTTTTCAAAAGCCATCCTTTTCAGTGTTGTTAAAACTTGGGGTTGTGTGGTAAAGGGTTAATAACCACTTTATTTGTCAATCAAACTATTTAGGTAATCCCCATTATTGTTCCGCGGGTGTTTGTACTGAATTTATTCATCAACTAGTAGGTGATTATGGTATACAATAAGGATAAATAATTCACGAGTAATACTATTCAAAGCTGTTGTAGATAACAATATGACTGGGGCTAAAATGGAAATAAAAAATCACCTCATTTTTACAGTACTAAAAAAGCATTGGTGGGAAAAGAGAGAGCCCTGTTAAATGTACTTCCCTCTTTTCAGAAACGTCAAACTATTATATAGCTGTTTCAAGTTTAAATCGATTTCCAATATATGTATTTATCCCTTTTCTTTGAACTTAATCATGGATATCTACAGAAGGCAACCATTATAATACATAAGAAACATTTACTTTGTTGAGTGAGAGAGAAAGAAGGAAAAAAGAAAATAGAGAGAGGAAGAGAATGCAGACTCATTATGACAACATAAAAGTATATTTTATGATCGAATGACTCCTGACACATTTTACGAATGTATAAATTGTATAATTGGATTTAAATCAAATTCAAACAAAATAAAAATCTTACAGGTGTAAGCTACCTGTAACAGCCGTGAAAGGTGTTAACAATAACCTGTTAGCATGAAATTTGCTGTATAAACAATGACAGTGTAATAAAAAAAAAAAAAATGCTTGAAATAAGAAAACCTTCACAAAATGAAACTACTAAAGCAAAAAAAAAAAACTTCAAAAGTTTTATTTTCAAGGATAACCTTAACAACTATTATTATGAGTTTTGAATATGGGGACGATTTCTCCAAAATTTAATTTGGGGACGATAAATTTCTCCAGAGAATTCGTTTCCAAGCAGTTTGAGGACGATTTCTCCTGGGGATGAATTCTCCAGGGGACGATTTCTCCAGCATTCATTTTTAGCACCTTTATCACTGCACTTGTCCCTTTCTTTTGCATGATCCTTTACCTTCCCTTGAAATGAACTCATTACCTCTTGGAATAATTATACCAGATGACAAAATTTTAGCCTCGTCCAAACTGAAAGCATTTGCAGACGACAAATTAAATGTTACTCGAAACATATAAATTGTCTTTCATAAGACATTGTGGGCATAGGATAAAATGCTGGTACCAGCATCTTCTCCTTTTCCAAAGCCTTCTTTCTCGGGGTCTTTAAAAGATGGCATTGTGCGGTAAATGGTTAAAGCACAAAATTTCAAAAGCATCTATGAAAAAAATCAAGCATTTTAAACTTAAAAGGAACAAATAAATGAAAGCACAAGCAGGCTAAAGTGCGGCCAGTGAAATTACCACAGAACTATAGCTTCATTTTTTAAACTACAATAAACTGAAAAGTCGAAATACATCAATGGGGAATCGGTCTTTGATGAAATATCTATGGCCACTAACTGTAGACTCCCATACAAAAGCGTTTAGAAAACGTTTAAATATTACTGTCGATTTGAAATAATCGGGTTTAACAAAAACTTAGCCAAAACACACCTGTTTCCATACGAGGTAGTTGGAACCGTCAAAATGATCTAAACGTTGGTACTCGAACCACTGTTCTGGGGGTGGTTGTATGTTTCGAGTCGGTATGGGTGCGCCCAACATTCCACCCCTAGGACGGCCATTCATCAGGCGCGGAATCCATCCATTTGCTAAACAAAAACATATAGCACCAAAGGTTAACTTCACGATCAGACCATTCGCCATCTTTACTGTCTTGGGATTATCATATGATAATCACGTGATCGTCACATGACTTTCATATTTATGGCGAGAATGTTCAAATAATTTGAAAAGTGGGTTTTGATCGATGATCATTGATGCTTTGCAGATCTATATACGGAGCTAGAAATACGATTACAAATACATTTTTCTTGTCAAACGTGACTATGACTGTTTTTTCTCGGCTAGTCTATACAGGATTACCGGGCACACAAGTCGTCTGATCTCGGTTTACACTCTCCACATTCACGTGCTGATTACTTCGGATATTCTGTGCGAGGTGGCAACACCGAGGATAACGGTCTATTGACATTTTAAAATTGACATTTTCTGAATAGGTGACAGTTCTACATAGACCTCTATTAATGCGATCACTCGAATTATCTTTCTGTAGAAAACAGTGCAATAAAAGTTCTGATTGCTCATCTGAGAGGTCAAGGGATGCTTTTTACAGTAGGCCTATTTCTTAACAAGGAAAACGATCGCTCTTATAGATCAGTCTGAAACAAACAATGTTGCTTAACCGGTGACATGTGTAGGACTACACATGTATTTCGATTGAAAATAGTAATAGAATCTAATTATAATACGATGACGCACCGACGACGACGACAAAGAAGAAGAAGAAGAAGAATGATGATGATGATGATATTGTTTTCGACATAGAACTAATACAGATAACTTTCTCCGTTTGCCGCCACTAGACCTATTTTAAGAGCTGTCTCCAGCGAATGTGCCACGGTGTTCATAATAACTAATGAGCAAAAGGAAAGTGCAATTTACTTCAATTCTTTGTCTTCAGTTACGACTATGGAATGCTAACCCTTAAAGCGCCTTAAACAACGGTAGTTGCTTTTGCGGTCAGTATAGATCAAAGATCAGACTGCACAAAACGTGCAGTCTGATCTTTGATCTACACTGTCCACTTTTGCTAAGACGTTATGAAGAAAACCAACATTACTATTGCTTATATTTTGGGTTTTTACATGTCTGTGAGGTTTATTCGGCGCTCTAAGGGTAAAAAACAATCTGTTCTGCCCAATGAGCTGTTTCAAAGTGGCATGTGTTGTCTCGAAATTTGAGAGAATTGTTTACAGTTTTGTACTCAATGTAATCTTCCTGATTGAATTCCACTTTTTGTTTGAAGTTTCTACTTCACATAAAAGGATTTTTATCGATCGACGTGTCACACAGAAATTTCGAAAAAGGGAAGTTATAATTTTAGCCAATTTAGCGGACTCAAAAAGCCTTTTTTAAGCCTATACCAGACAATCTCGAGTTTTAACGACCCTGAGAAAGAAGCCTCTCGAAAACATCGTAGGAAAAGGAGAAAATGCTTGTGACTAGCATTTTCTCTTTTTCCAACAATGTTTTCTACCCCATCAAAGAAAAATTCTATCATTTGGCCCACATTTAAATTGTCGTCTGCAAATGGACAAGTTTACATTATTGTCGTCTGGTAAAGAGTTAAAGCGCGCGCACACACACACACTCACAAACAAGCAAGTACCAAGTAATCCCTGCACATAACTTATATTAACCTTTACAATGCTAAAATATTTTTTTAATCAAGATTTCTAACTTATAGTAAAGGCCCAGATATTGTGATTTCAAATCTCGTATCGTCGGAAAAATCTCACCACAAGTCACAGTGCAGATAATAGATCAGACTGTCCCTTCTGCTCAGTCTGATCTTAATCTCCACTGTCAGCAAATGTCCATTGAGTCACAATAAGCAGTTTTAGGTTTAAGCATCATCATAGAGCCAGCCCCCCCTTTTTAAAAAGTAATTTGGAAAATGTCTGAGAGCCTAAAACTACTAATGACCCACGCCTTGTACCCCTTTCAGCCAAAACTTTAACCCTTATCCTGCTAAATAAGTTAAGTGAAACTTTCAATCCGATAGTAACAACCAAACCAATGCTATTTCAAACTTATTTCTTGGAGAACAATATCTCCTTATCGGACAGTGTAGATCCAAGATCAGACTGCACGTTCTGTGCAGTCTGATCTTGATCTACACAGTCCGCAAAAAGGTCAGTAAGTCACGCTTAGCAGTTAAAAGGTTAAAAACTGGGGAACAAAAGCAAAAACTAAACCTGCCTTAGCATCGCTCCAAGTCGGTTTCAAGCCCGAGGAAAAGGCGAGGGTTTAATGAAACATAATGCGAGATTGAGATTGCGGCCACATGCACAGAACGAGCAGGGGAGACGATTTTTGCCTATGGTGGCACAGAATTGCCACTTCATGACTGATGATGAAAACGGATATAATCGGAATATAGATACTCGGATATATAAAATAATGGAGAATTCTGAAAATAATGATTTATTTGGGCAGCATTTTTACTTTAAACCCCACCCCTAAGTTTTTAGTTTGAAACTAAAGTCTATTTGCTGTAATTTTGACAAGAGTTATCACCTTCGAAGACCTGTATCTTTGTATTTTGCTCCGCATCATAGGCCTGTGATTCTCTTTTCATTTCTTTTCTAACTTCGCATACATTATATTATCATCTGAGCGAACATGAAAATAACCGGGAAAAAAACCGTTATATGTCCTTAAGATCTAGTAAATGACGACTGTTCTGTGACACCACAATATTTCTATATTTTGATCACTTTAAAAGCGAGATTTTCACCAGGAACCGTTATTGGAGACTGTGCACAATCGACAGATCGGCATCATTATAAATATTGTGAAGCTTATCAGATGAAAAGCATTTCTTTCATTTAAGTAGCAACGCGCAATGAACCATTCGGACAACGTTAAGATTGGTTGATTGCATGGTGTTTACTCCGCTTTCAACATTATTTCAGTCATATCACGGCGACAGCTCACATGTTCAGGAAAGTCCGGGGTTTCACTAGGCTTCGGCTCTTAAGTGTCTTTTCCAAGGACACCTCAGTAGTATAGGGAACTAGACTAGGGACAAAGGACAAAATGTCCCTAGTCTAGTTACCCTGAGGCTAAATTTGTCCCCAGAGTGCTTCCCCGGGTAAGCATTCTGGGGACAATTCCGGTCAATTTGAAAAAATTTGGGTCGATTTGGGTAAAAATGGCCTTTTTGCTTCCCCCCCTCGTCCCCAGATCACTTACCCTGAGGGAAAATTTGTCCCCAGAGTGCTTCCCCGGGTAAGTGATCTGGGGACTAATCCGGTTATTTGGAAAAATTTTCGGGTGACAATATGAAAAGATAGATCTTTCATGGTAGATGGTTAGCCCTGAAAAGGGCTGTTTTGTTTGGAGATTGTGTTTTTATGCACAACCTCCAACTTTCCTGCAGGCTGGACAGCTGCTCGCCGCTCGTCTTCTAATCCTTCTTATTTGCCTTTCGTCCAAGTTGGACTTTAATGAGAACGGCGGCTCATCATCATCATCCCAACATTCTGTTGTTGGAATGACAAACTCCTTCTTCTCTCTTGTCATCTCATCCAGCTGTCTATCTATCTTTTCTAATTTCAGATGGAGGGTCTCAGCCACTCTCATCAGGTTCTTCACGGACTTTCTAAGATCTTCCATCGTGAAATGAAAATGATAAAATAGAGTCGGCTTTTATAGCTTTTCAGGAGGATTGACTTGTCTCATGACGTCATTTTCTCCTATATTTTCCCGCTTCAGCGTTTCATGTTTTTTTGACTCTGAATTAACGTTGACCAATGCATAGCTTTGTTACAATTTCTTGTTCGGGGCAGAAAAAACTTGAGTTTGATTATCTTGTGTTTTTTCTGACTATGGCTTGACTTTGTTTGTTTGACAATTTGAAAAAAATCTTTTCATGGTATTGGTTAGCGCTGAAAAGGGCTGTTTTTTGTGTAAAATACACTTTTTAACCTCTCTTTTCTCTATCCATATTTCCCGCTGGATATGGGATCTGTATCAGACGGTCCACTTCATGTTTGATACATCTGATACGTTTTCTTTCTTCTAACCAGTATAGGAATGCGAGGATAATTGTCAATCCAAACATTGTGAATATCGCCTTATCTCTACGATAGTTGAGTAGTAAATGGGAGTTTCTTAGTGTTTACATTTGCTAAAATGTTGGCCAATGCATATTTTGTTACATTTTTCTTTAGTGTTTTGAGTTTTAGTTGACAATTTTGAAAGAAAGATCTTTTCATGGTAAATGGTTAGCCCTGAAAAGGACTTTTTAGAAAGATTTAATGAACTGTCAAGATCTACAATTCTTCTGGTTGAATTACTGGGGTGATTTCACATCCGCAGAATTCACAGCAAACTGTAGATCCCTCATCATCATCAAAAAATCCTTCGTCTGGATCTGGACAATTATGCTTCTGGCCAAGATAGTCCAGGAGTGTAAAGCATTTTCCACACTCTATCTGGCATCTGCTCGCACAGTGAGGACAGAGAAGAATCTGAACCATGCTGAAGTATTTATGTTTTTGTGAGAAAAAATCATCGCGCTTATATAGTTCACAGCATGGATTGACCTACTTGCCTCATGTTTTTAACTCCGAATTAACGATGACCAATGCATAGCTTTGTTACAATTTCTTGTTCGGGATAGAAAAATAGAGTTTGACTATCTTGTGTTTTTCTGACTATGACTTTTTCCGAGTTTTAATTCTTCTGAGAGAAAGAATTGACAAATTCGAAAAAGTTCTTTTCTTGGTACATGGTTAGCCCTGAAAAGGACTGTTTTGTTTTTTAGTGGTTGTGATTTTTTCAACTTCTAATGACAGCAACCGAAATTCGCCTGACAGATGGGGCATACTCCAACTCTTTTTGTGACCGTCATTACTCCGTTATTGAAAGTTATCTTTCTCCCAAATTTGACATCAACTAAAATAATATCAGGTGTTGTCTTTAAGAATAGTTGAACTATTCTTTCACCGAGATCTTTGAACGGTTGTGATATACGGTGTAGTTGTACGGGTTGAGTGTTTAGCAGCAATATCTGTTGTCCGGCATCTAGATAGTCTTTGAGAGCCTCACGCAGTTGATGGTTGATTTCCTCCATATTGTTCTGCTCCATATTGATTTTTAACTTCCGAACTGGTCGAGAGCTGAGAGTTGAATGATGAATGTATTGGGAAATATCAGCCTTTCTTTATACGATAGCAGGAGGATTGAAAAATAAGAGCGCGGACCTGGCGGAAAGCATATACATTTTTTTCCCAAACTACGTTTTCATGCTAATATAGTAAAAAAGTTATGACTCGTAGCATGGGGAAAAATGTAAGCAGATTGGAGTCTTTTTGGGAAAAAAGAATGAAAAACTCGACTGCTTTTTTTGAACTTTTTTATTGAACAGAACTGAAACAATGAACTGAAACAATGAACTGAAACAATGAACATATTTACAATAAAACTTAAAAAGACAAAAAATGAACATAATATCAATGAACTGTTAACAATAAAAAATCATTTTTGAAAATGTTTTTTCACTGTTTGTGGGGAGAAGTCTCTGAAATTTTCTTGTATAGATTTCCATAGTGTTGATTAAACCACGATGATACATTTCGATCGTTGCGATGGTGTTCCGTTGAGAGAAATTTCTGTTGAAGATATTTCTGTATATTATATCCTCTGGCAACAGCATCCAATGCGAAGATACAGTAAATTCCGCAAACTTTACCCTGTAGGCTCTGAAGGGTTTGTCGATTGTATCTCCACGAATAAGAATGATTGTCTAAAAAGTTAATAATTTCCGGCTCAAGTGGTGGTAGGCCGTAGGGATCAAAGTATAGTACATTGCCATTATTATCAAATATCACGGCCACCCAGTGTTCTCCTGAACCGCTTGATTTCTCTGTGTTCACAATGTAGGCTTTCACATGATTGGGCTTTTGTCGAGGTAACTGATCTTTTGCACAGACTTTTGCCTGTAGATTTTTTATCCATGTTCCATGATCCAATATGTATTGAATTTCAGAAGTATACATTTTTTCTAATCACTTTTCCAGGCTTGTTTTACTTTGTCACACCAATATTTTAAGAACGACTCCGTGATATCAGATAGAATGTTTTGTTTTATATTTCGCCAAAATCTGTAGGCTTCCGCATAGTCAGTTTCATTGAGTTTCATTTCTACGAGCTCAGGATACCATTTTTTCATGATTCTGTATGGATTTAATTCCTTCATGGCTTGTTCTATGAACATATCTGTATGTTCTTGTCTATCCTTGAATAAACATAGTTCATGCTGTATTTGACTGGGATGATCCACTTGACATCCGTAACACTCGTTGCGAACTTCACTGACTATTAGATTTTGTAGTTCTTTAATCATATGTTTTTCAAAGCTGTTGTGAATGTCATTTTTCCGAGTAGAAAGACACTCTGAGGTGGAATATTTCACTTTTTCTGCTTCTTTTCTCAGTGAAATAGCAAATCTAACTCCCGACATTGTTTTTTAGTTCTTTAGTCCTGTAGATAGTCCTGAAAAGGACTGTTTTTTCTGATATATCTTTCAAAAGTTGATTAGTCCTGAAAAGGACTGTTTTTTCGATCTATCTTTCAAAAGTTGATTAGTCCTGATAAGGACTGTTTTTTTTGTGAAAGCTAACTTTTTTCGATCAGAGAGTTTCTGTTGATTTTTTCAGGATTAATAATCTGTGATGATTTCTCTCAAACTGTTGATTTCAATCTGATTGTCAAATTCAGCAAAGACAATAACGTTGATCACTGTTGCCAAGGCTTGTGCGAATTGAAGCTCAATGCGAAGACTTCCAGTTTTTATAGGATGAAGTTGTCCTTCTTCACTGCCTTGATCAGCTGTCAAATCGTACCCCCACAAACAGTATCCGCCGATATAGTCTTCTTTAGCAATATCAAATGATTTATTGAGTCCTAAGGCTGAGACAGCCTGATACATAGACAAATATGATTTCAAATACAACCCATTTTCAAAGTCAGGCTCAAAGGGTCTGTTATGAATACTGTGTCCATTACATGATACATCTATTTTTGACAGATTAAAGTGTTGAAAGAAAAATGGATTGTTAGCATAAGCCCCATTATAAGCAGCATTTGTTACCATTGCAATGAAAACACGTTTTGGAAGCTGTCCTTGAAACAAATGATCTTCAATTTTAGACTGAAGTCCATTACCGATAGTAAACGTCTTTACTTCTACCCTACGGATAGGAATTTTCATGTTTTGCTGAGCTATGAGATGATTTAGATCATTTGCAACAACAGGCAATAATTCAATATTTCGTACATGAAGACTGACTGTTTCCATTACAATTTTTGCATCTGGTGCAGCAGTACCTCCTGTAAGGCAAAAGTTTGGTGAGGATCTGTTTAATCTAAGTCTGATTTCAACTCCATTAGGTAAATATTTTTCTTGCTGAAATAGATCAAGATGCAATCGTCCGAAAAGCTCTGCAGTTCTGCTTAGTCCGATTACACCGATTCTGTTTACTAGTCCGGTATTTCCCGCATCATGGTTGAGTGTTTCAAATTGCCCACTGGTGTCTTCAATCCAAAGTGCACCAGCTTTCAAATGCGTAGTTTTGCTGTCAGCATTATAGGACAAAAGATTTTCGATATATGCTCTGTACGGATAGGTATCTGAATTACTGCTGATTAGTTTATTATTTAGATACAAATCGACGCTGCTAAACATACTATGCAGGAAATTGTTTACAGGTGCCACATTTGAACCGACTTCTAAATTAGTACCGTCAGCTTTAACGATTTTGAATTTGATATACAAATACGATTGTGACAAATCTGTCCAATGTTCGGTTTGAGGTGGTATGATGAATTCTATCGGTGAATTGCTTGTCAAGGATGCTATTGGAAAATGTTCAACCCATTGACTTTCTTGCATCGTTGTCATTGTAGGTGGTACAGAAAGAACATTGAGTTCTGATTTACTGCATTCACAAGATCCGTTTTGCATCATTTTTATATAATATATATAATATATATTCAATTTTCAATCAAATATATCGAGAGTCCTTGATCTACTGTAATGATTTCTTTGTCTTTTATTAATGATCTTGCCCTTGCGAGATCGAGAAGATGAATGACGTGTCTTTTGTGATTTTCTTTTATTTATCCCCGGTATTAGCTGTTGTGCTAGATCATGAATAGCTTGTTTTCCCCTTGAAATTACAACTTTTTTAGGGTTTTCACCACGTAAAAGGATATCTCTTGCCGCCCCTAATCCTTGTCTGAGTCCTTCTTTTTTTACAGCATTCAACCCAGATTTGACCAACGGTTTAAGCAATGGAGTCACTGTTTTAAGTGCTGATCTAAATAGAGAACCTAGTCCGTACCCATACTGATGTTTTTCGCCGCGATAAACTGGTAGCATTTTTTTGGTCAAATATTTTTATTTTTCTGTCTGAAATGTAACTTGACGATTGTCTTACCAATAATAAAATGAAACGGTATACCAGAATCCCCTGTTATTTGAATGTGAATAGTATCGAAATCAGATTTCGAAACGGGGACATAATGCGGTAATGTAATTTCATGGTTGATATGTTGGGCTTCATAATTATTTTCATCTGATATGCTTGGTTTGAACGGAAGAACACGAAGTATGGGAGCCAATGTATCACCCACTATAGTGTATTCAGCAATATCTGAATAAACAAACAGATGATTGTAGCCAGCATCAATGTTAGGACTGTATTTAAATACATCTAAAATATTTCTACTCGAATAAATTATCTCATTTTTGAATTCTGGTGATCCTCCCAGTTTTAAAAACAGCTGTGGATGAAATTTGATTCCGGTTCTTGTTATATTTGTGAATCCCAATTTCGGGCGTTTGCTTGAGGTTGAATAGCTAATAGACACCCCGATTGAATGCTTCTGAAAGATTTCACTTAGGTTATTTTGAATCAATTCTTCCATTACCTCTATAACATGTTTTGGTGAAGTGTAACTACCCGGTGGAAAATTAAATCCAATTGTCCATTTTACTGCTTCACCTTTTGCGTTTCGTTTTATTGGAATTATCTTCATATTATCTCTTCTTTTATCTACCGCTACTGCTGCATTGTATAAATTAACATCTGCAGTTATAATTTCGAACTTTGCTTCTTCTTCAGTTATGTTTAAAAACTGAGAGGGGGTAATAAGATGAACTAATGCAACTTCCCAATTTTCCCTGTCAATATGAATTGTTTTTGGTAAATGAACTTTAAAACAGCACTGTGTGTTGTTTGGATAAAGTTTTATGGAACTATCGCTAGGTAGAGTAAGATAAAACGAATTCATTTTTTAAAATTTTTTTGATCTAGTATTTTTTACTGTCAACGAAATCAGCCCCACTAGTTGTTTTTTGTCCAGACTTTGTGAATTTTAGCCCTGGAGATGGAAGAATATACCCGAGTGAACTGCTTAACAGTATCAACCACAATTCACGATCTTGACTTTGAATACTTAAATGTACTATCGAGGTTGCAATAATTGCGTAAATGACTAATATCTGTGAAATATACGTAAACTGATTCTTTGGAACACGATTTCCACAGCAGTTGTAATTTTTAGTACTAACACTATCGACACTTTCTGTCCCAGTCTCAATGTTTGACTGCGAATTTATCATAATTGTATTGTCTTTTTATTTTTTCCGATCAAGATACCAAATGCGATTCTGGTATCCAACTTTGAAATTTTTTTGGATAACCTTTCCAATTGACTTTTATTTCTTTGATTATTTTTTTACCCTCACGTCTTCTACGTCTATCAAGAACTGAATCAATTTCATAAATTTCATCATCTTTTATCAATTGAAGTTCGTATTCATAATAGGTCCCCAAAATTTGTTCACCCTCTAAATCTTTTATTTTATAGGTGATAGGTGAAAATGTCTTGTTAACATGAGTGATTTCAAATATTTCTTGAGTCCAATTTGGTAAATAACCTTTATCAAATGTACGTTTCGTTTTATTGATACGAACACGATCTCCAATTTTGAATTTTGGTTTTTTCGTCATTGCAATTGTCGATAAACGTGGATACAGATTTTTCGAAATCTCTGCCTCATTTGATTTTGTTACCATTGCAGGAGATGTTTTGATACTTCTGTGAAAAGTATGATTGTAATTCTTAACTAAAGAATTCAACACGTCAATGTAACGTCTTGTTTTCTTGTACGTAAAGTATTTCCACATTCTCGTTTTTAAAGTGCGTTGAAATCTTTCAACAATACTTGCTTTCGTCTCTGGATTTTCGGTGGTAAAAAAATGAATCTGATTCTTTTTCAAGTATTGCTGAAACTGTCTGTTTTTGAATTCCGAACCTTTATCTGTTTGAAGTGATAAAGGTTTCCGATTTGATTTCTGAACAATAGATTGAAATGCTCGAATCAAAGTTTTTCCCATCTTATTTGGAATAGGGATAACCCATGAAAATCTTGAAAACACGTCAATTATACAAAGTAAATATTTCTTGTTATCATTTTGTCTTGCTAAATGTTGCATGTTAGCTAAATCAGCCTGCCATTGATAGTCTATACCACTTACAATAGTTTTTCGTCTTTTGAAACGACGACGAATTGGTTTATGTAAGGTATAGGTGGATTCACCCCGTAACCACTCTTGAACATCTTTGTATCTTATCCCTTTCAAAACAGATTTTGCAGCGTGATACAATTGCTTTATTCCAGTAAATGCGACAGTACTTTTGGGATCATAAAACAATTTTCTTAACACGTAATCAAGTTTGTAACCAAGTTTGTAACCAAGTTTAGGCTTTACCAGGATTCCCATGACTGAAGCGTTTTACGGGTAGGGGACTTTTTTATAGATTTTGGTGGAGTTAACAACTCTTTAGTATAGAATCGCCTCAGTCTTTCTCTTTCTTCAGGTTTCATGTATGGAGATGATTCTTTTATTCTTTTTGCAGATTTTTTAACACTTCTTGTAAGCGATTTCCTTGCACTTTTTTGTACGCTTTTTGGCGTGTGAAATAAGTGATCGGATTCGCCGTAGGATTCTTCATCTTCACTCACTGATTTACTCAGTGATTTAGTCAGCGATTTATCTTGAGCTTTTTGCATCCACCTCCATCTATTTGAGTTACCAATAACTTCTCGCGGTATATTGCTTTCGTGTAATGCCTTTGAAAAAGTTTTCCACCCTCTAGGTTCAGTACCTTTTCTCTGACGAATTGTATCATTGATAAGATCGATGATATTGGAACCATGAATGCGTACACCTTTGTATGACACGACTCCTTGTTCGTCCCAAGTTAAATTATTGTTATCTTTTATCATACTCAAAAGTAACTCAGCTTTTCTTTTCATGGTTTTTGGTACGCTTTGCAAAATTTGATCATGCAAGGTAACAGATGCTGATTTCTGTATACTGTCATCATTTTTTGCCGTTGGAAGTGAGTTGAACAAAGTCGGTCTTGCTTTTTGAACCGAATTTTG
Organism: Tridacna gigas; assembly: GCA_945859785.2. Taxonomy (NCBI): domain Eukaryota; kingdom Metazoa; phylum Mollusca; class Bivalvia; order Cardiida; family Cardiidae; genus Tridacna; species Tridacna gigas. The sequence goes on along the minus strand of OX244034.2, from coordinate 50,520,496 downwards.
TAACTTAAACAAAGTTTCACCATACCTTTGAGCCTTTTCTGTTTCTGACAAATCAGTGCTTTGTAAAATATGACCCATATCCTGTCGAAGATGTGCTGCATCCACAACTTGCGGATTGGGTGGTAAACGAGGTTTATGATATTGCTCGTCTTTCCAACGATTCATATTTTCTAAAACCTGATAAGGCACGATAACCATTTTTTTAACAGACATGATTTTTTTCAAGATTTTTTATCTACAAGATTTTTTATCTATAAGATTTTTTATCTATAAGGCTTTAAGTGCCCCTCCTATTCCTCCGATAACGGCTTTTCCTAACAATGGTAATAATGCAGGTGCAAGTAATGAAAGAAATCCACCTTTTTGATTTAATATTTGTTTTTTATTTTTTACAGAAGCCGATTTCGAAGCTAAACGTCTGATATGTTGTCGGCTTGAATACAATTTCTTCTTCTGAGCTGATGATAAATGTACATTGCCTTTTAAAACGTTATGACAACATTCCGATATACATCTTATCACTTCGGGTGATGAATCTTTTACAAGTTTTTTACGTATTTTTGGTGTAGCCTGCATCATGGCCATAACCATTGAACCATGTTTTTTTATCAGAGGCGTTTTCCTTTTCATGTTGACTTTAACTCGATATCGGATTAAATGATAATACAACGTCCATGCAGCTATCATTTATACCTGATATTTTTTAACATACTGTTTTTAACATACCGTTTTTTCAAAAGAAAACTTTTTAACATACTGTTTTTTAACATACTGTCTTTTCAAAAGAAAACTGTTTTTAAGAAAACTGTGAATAGAGAGCGTCAACCAATGTATCAGCGCTAGCCATGGACGAATCCACGGGAACGGATCTTCCTTTCCCAAGGTCAAGCATCTGCTTTTTTTCGTCAAGTTTATATCTTCCTATGCCAAGGTTATATCGTAGCATATCTTCTATCATCCGTCTATATTTTCTTAATCCTTTTTTATGTTTAGCCAATGTATTTGGAGACCAAGCGACGGATGGAATTCTTTGAAACGCTATTTTTTTGCCTGGTAATATAAATCTTGAATACTTTCTTTGGTAATTCCGCATTCTTTCACCAAGTATTTCCTCTCTAGATTTTGGATATTGTTGATGTTCTGAAATGGTACTTGCTACAGGGGTTCGTTTTCGGGTAGTAACAAATCTTTCATCAATCGTAATTGGAGATTTTTTCTTTTGAGATTTTTTCTTTGGAGATTTTTTCTTTGGAGACTTTTTCTTTTGCGGAGCACGCTTTCTTGGAGATTTTTTCTTTTTTGGAGATTTTTTCTTTTGCGGTGCACGTTTTCGTGGAACACGTTTTCGAGTTTGTCTTTCAACTCCAAATTTTCTGATGGTTTTTACTCCATCCCATCTCAGTAAGCTTCTGATAATAACACCACCTAGAAATCCTCCCCCTCCAGGTTTTAAAATGATTTTACGTTTACTTTCCTCGTCTATGGATGGATCTGCTAACCGTTCAATATCTGTTCTATGTTTTGCCATGTATGTTGTGGTTTGTTTTGGTAATTTGATTTTATTTTCAATGATGTTTTGCGCAGCCAACGTAAACCATTTTAAAATTTCTTTTAAGCCTGCTTTTAACACAGCTTCTCTTTCATGTCTATCGGTTTGTTGGCTTAAATTTCGCAAAGCAGCTAAAACTGAACTCGATGTGGCTGGTAATGCCATGTTTACTCACGGGCGTGAATCATAAAAATGATTTATGTTCAAAATGTGATTCCCTTTTAAGCAAGAATTTTGCATAAAGTTTTTTTAAGCAGGAGAATAAATAATGGGGCCTCTTTCACTTCCTTGTGTACGCCAACGATGAAATATATCTGCTCGTAGTCTTAATTCTTTATTTGTTTGTGAATGAAAATCTATGACTAAATAACCATGATCCATCGATGTAGCATCTTCATAAGCAGGTAACAAATGTGGGGCTTGCATTTGGTGAGCTAGTGTTTTAATCTGATTCTTATCTCGTTCATTTCGAAATAAAATCATATATCTGGAATTAAGACTAATGGTTCGACTCGATTTCGATTGCTGAAACATATTTTGCGTGATGTAAATCACACTTGCATTACGATGGTGTCCTTTTCTTGTAAACCAAAGTTTAATTTTTTCCTCATCTTTTTCACCCAACATATCATCAAAGACAATTAAATGTGGAATAGATACATCACTGACAATTTCGTTTTCATCGTCAGGAATTCCCTCCACGAATTTTATCAATTTGAACTGTGAATTGAACTTTTCTTGCATAAGATTGTAAGCATGCTGCCATTCTTTGTAACACCAAACAACTCTTTCAGGAACGATATTGAACAAGTCTTCTCGATAGTCAATTAATTTATGAACGAACTCTGTTTTTCCGCATCCACTCGGTCCTGTGATGAAAATATTACAAGGGTGTTGAAATAATATGGATTGTACATCCATATTTTTTACTTTTCTCGTTAAAGGCTATTGATAAAATGACAATATCAATGAAAATAAAAGCATTTTTATTGAACAGAGGTGAACAATGAAAAAACATTTTTTATTGAACAGAGGTGAACAATGAAAAAACATTTTGTATTGAACATTTTTTACAATGAAAAACAATTCTTACAATAAACATTTTTTACAATGCAAATTCACAGATACCTCGATTTTTCCACTTGTCTTCATGTTCCACAACAGTTTTGTGCAATTGTTCATTGCCCAAAAACAAACTATATACACTGTCCAAACCACTATATTCACACGTTCCTCTAATTTCAAAGACGTTTTTGAATACTGCTTTTGACGAAAGAGTTGAAAGTACGATTTTTTCTGTGACATCTCTACCAAATAGGAGATACCCTTCCATGATATCCACTCCTTCTGCATTATCTCTTGATTTTGTATACCGTAAGTAAAAGTTAAACAGGACTGATTTCATTTTCAGTAGATTCAGATAACTTTCTTCTGGTCTTCCTATGATAATGAATCGCCATCGACTTGTGGCTTGCAACTGCTTAGTGAAATAGTCACTTTTCCACAAACAAGCTGTTAAATAGCCTTTGATAGGGGTATCGAAGTTTGACTCAGTTATCAGCATTGTAATAAAGTCGTGCATGCTATACAATTTACAAGATGTCTCTCCTTTTGCAACTCCCTTGTGCAATTTATCTATCCAAAATTGCACACATCTGAATTTAAGCTTAAACTGTGTTCCTTCATCGAGCGTGTGTTGTCGAACAAATTCTCCATAAACTTTTTCACGTAGCTCAATGGGTAACGGTAACATAGTTGCCATTTTTCACTGTTTTTAAAAACGTCTTACTTTATCTGTTTACCACAAAACAATGCGCTATAGAAATTTATTTTCTCAGACTTTTATAACCATAGGGCACAGTGTCAGTAGCGTTTACAATAACTCTTTTGGTGTAAACAGAGCGAAACGTTTTTGTCTGCGCTTCGCTGGTCACCGTTCTATCTCTATGTCTTTTAATTTTACAATCATACTGAATTTTGATTTCTATCGTACGATCCAAAGCACATTTTGAATAGGTATCGAAATTCACCACCTGCTTGGTATTGTAATCCAAAGTAATTCCCTTCACTTTACATTTACTTATCTCTTCTCCATCTTTTGTTTTCATCTTATAAGCATAATTTTTAGGTCCAAGCCCTCTGAATTGGGTAATTTTACAGTCAGGCTCTTCATCAGTCCATTTTCCTAACCTACTGTTAATAATGGGTGGGTTCCATAATTCAGGATCATGAATGTACATACAACTATCTGTATCGAAATACAGAACTCTATCTTTTAACTTTTCAAGAACGGCGTACAATTCCAACCTTGCATAAGCTGTTACGTAAGACCCTACTATCACGTTGGCTGTAGCGTGGGTATCAATATGTTCCAATTTTGATTCATAGTTAACCAAGATGAATGGACAGTCCTCGTCAAAGATTTCTACATGCTTTACAATGAAATTGGGATTGGTGACTAATTCGAAATATTTAGACGGATCACTGATGTATTCCGTCTGAGTCAATTTTTCACGCTGGGCTAATTTCCCCCAAAGACAGTTCAACATAATCTTAGCAAACGATCTTCTCCCAGGATTTTTTTGAATACAACTTGGATCAAGACGAACCCCTTCTGCCTTCTCATATTCACAAACGAATTGATCTTTTTCCGAGTCTGATTGGCACCAATTTGGGTAACCACTGGCTTCTTGCTTAATTTTCAAGAAATTATCTACATAGCCTTTAAAGAATTGGTCCGAAACAGAGTTGAAATGCCAGATTTCATACACTTGCATTAGCCGATAGCCACAGTCAAGAGCTTTGAATAATTCAAAGCTAACCCAAGTTCCGACCAAAGCCCTCTCTTCTTCACAATGGATACAAATGTTTGAACTTTCTTCTGCACATTTCATACAGAGTGGAAACATCATTTTATTGTTACAGTGAACTGGGAGAACGGGGTGAAACAAATCAGTTGGAGGTAAAACTTTGCATTTGATTAAGCCCTCATACTGACGAATATTGTTCATATCAATATTCTCACTAGTCAAAATTTCTGGTTGGCCCACAGGATAGGATTTATGTTTACAAACATAAGGGTACAGAGAACAGATATCAATGTACTTGATTTCCTTCTTGCTTTTTTCATCAACATCGTAGCTAATTTTTATGGCATTACATCTTCCCCCAGACAACCCCTCCCTCGGATCGATGGGATCCAAATGTGGATATAACTTTTCAATGAGTTTTTTGTACTCTTTATCCTTCATCTTAGCATCGAATTCGTGCTCCCAAATGGTCACGACATTATACCCCATTTCTATGATATCTCCTATACGCTTAAAGGTATGTTCGTACAATTCACCCATGGGTCTCCCATTGATGGGGTTGATCTGTTTTCGATCTGTATAACATACAGGACAACCATGATACAAATCCCCAAGGAATTCATAGACAGTGTTTGATTGACGGTGAAAACCATCTACAGTATATCTTCCGATTTGAACTTCCCCACCATTTTTTGCATGGCGAATATGAATACCTTTTTCCCGAGCTACGCTTTGAATCCAGCGTATCGCTTTCATAGAAAAACGACGTCTGGACGAATCTTTACTTGAAATGATGGCTATCTGATCTTTTGGTAAATATTTGCTTCGCCAGACTTTGTTACAGGCATCGGCGATGGTGATTGCCTCTAAAAATGGACAAATACCACCCTGTTCGATAAACAGCTTTCTGAATTCAGCACATCCCCGTCTTAGAATATCGACATCTGACCTACAGTATGATTCCATCTCTTTTTGAAAATTGAATTCCTCGCCCTTTTGAACTTTGTCATTATACCAGACTATGAATTTCGACCTACCCTCTTCAGACATTGAGTCGGGTTTGTAATAAGACATATCCAAGTATGGGCCAATATAACTCCAAAAATCATCTGTATTTGCCCAGTGAGGAAAGTAACCTTTTTTCATTTCTTGAAGACCAAATGTGGCTGGAAATTTCGCCAGTCCAAAGTTCATGAAATTGAAGGAATCGATTAGGCGCACACCATTCAATTCTAGCTTCATAATATTGTTTCCATTCATGATCAATTTTGGAAGTTTTAACCCAACTTTAACAATATAGTTAAGAATGAACTGCCCGTCATACCCTTTTAAATTATGAGCCATAGCTGTGACTCCTTTGTGATGTTTTGAAAAGAGCCAGCTGCAAAATTGGCTCAACGTTTCTTTTCCTTGAAAAATAACTTCCCTACCCTCTTCAAATTCACTGCATGTAGAACAATGAAAATCAAGTGGCTTATCGATACAATCATCACATGCTCTATGCGCTATACAATAATTCGGGATGTGTACCCCTGTATCTTGTTTGCATTCAAAATCAAAGAAAATGAACTGTGGTTTTTTGACTAGAGAAGAACTCGTTTCATCATCGCTGTTATGATTCGTCTTACTTTGGTAAGGTTGAATATAACACCGATGATCGAAGTCAACTATCTTCTTACAGAGATGACACTTTTTCTTTCCATTGCAGATATGATTTCCCTTTCTATCAAAAATCTGGCGGCCACATTTTGAACAAAGTTTCACTAATTCACAAATGGATTTCTTTTCTTTACCTTGAACATTTCTGTGATTTTCAAAGCATAAAACACTAAAAAATCGTCTATGACACTTGGAGCAGACATACTCTTTGGATTCTGATGGACATTTTCCAGCACGATAACAACCTTTGCAGATTTTTGAGCAAGCATGATTTTCCCGAGCGTTATAACCCACATCACAGAACTCACAATAATTTGTACAACTAAAAAAACCTTTGATGGACTTGATGTAGTCATAATGGTTTTGATGAAAGTATAAATGTATGATCTTACTATTGTCTTTCACTTCTGGATGTTCAAATATTTTCCTCGTTTTTGAATGCTGGTCGTGAACTTTAATGACATAGTCTTTTTCATACAAAAACAATTGAATTTTTTTGAATTCATCAATTCCTACAGACTGTGTTGGTAAAACTCCAGCTTCATTCATCAATTTTTCAGCTTCAATCTTTTGAAGTGGTCTGTTTGATCTTTTGATGAGATCCCATCTCCGATTCCACACTTCGTTGTTTTCACGTTCATGGTGGCAAATTCCCACAACAACGGCTCTTGCAAAACATAATCGATCATGGTTGTTAATTTGAATAACCGATTGTTTCTTCTTGGTAAAAACCTTTGAGTCCAATTCCGACGAATTATATTTCACTTTTCCGTTACCATATGGAGGTATTGTATGTGTAATGTCAAATGTCATGGATCCGTCGTTCAAGACAAAATCTGTATTTGACTGTAAAACTCGTTCAATTTCATTCAATATAGTTTCACCTTGCAGCTGTTCTGTAGCTAAAAAGGGAATATGAATCCCCATCTCCAATGAAGGATGATCGATGGTAATTCTAATCATATCTGTCGGGTTTGCATCTAACTTTCGAATGATTTCATGGGTAACATTGTCAAATAATCCAAGCAGTCTCTGGGGTGATAATTCTTCAAATTTCTTAAAACTCACTGACAATACATGTGATTCTGTTCTAAATTTTCTCGACTTCTTTTTTCCTCTTTCTATTAAGTCATACAGACTTTTCATATCCAAAGTAGAGCTGCTGTTTTCTTCTTTCAAAGATTTTTCATCGCTTTCACTGTCACTTTCTTCTTTCAATGGTACAGTTTTTTTCTTTTTTGGTGGAAATGACGCGTCGTCACTGTCACTTTCTTCTATCAATGGTACAGTTTTTTTCTTTTTTGGTGGAAATGACTCGTCGTCACTATCACTTTCTTCTTTCAACGGTAAAGATTTTTTCTTTTTTGGTGGAAATGACTCATCGTCACTTTCACTGTCTGAATAAACTACTATTCTTTTTCTTTTACCCATCGTTTCAGCTCTGGTTGAGAAGACAAAATGAAGCAAGCAAGAAAAATCTAACAATTTATAGGCTCTTTCCTTGCAGTAGTGTATAAATAGAGACGTCGACTGTGAAAATCTCATTATTTCTCTGACCAACCTCAAACAGAGCAGTCGATAAAAGAAAATGAGCGAGTTCAAGCCGAAAAATACATCACCACTTAGAAAGAGGATGGCGTTGTATGTTAATCCATACACCCACGATTATGAGATCAGCAATATTCCGTCAAAGTATCAAGTTAAACATAACGGCGTCTACGTGGGATCATTTCTATCCCACCAACATTCTGCAGAAAAAGATGTTTACCGTATGACCAGCTACAGAGTTTTGGATCAAACAACGATCGACAAACGCTATGGGATGAATGGTGTGAGAACAAATATTTGTTTTACGTGCAACAAAACAGGGCATTGGAGCAAACAATGTCCAGAAAAAGAAAAGCAGACTGGAGAAAATGTTTTTGTCTATGTGGATCCGCTCAGCCATGACATCAAAATTTCACCAACAGTTGTCAAGCTCCAACATATGAAATACGTTGGGGTAGTAAATTCATTCTGCAAATCATTCAGCAATGAAAATACATGGAAAAAAAGTTCACCACAGGATACATCATCCGTTGAAACTCAGACCATAGACATGCAGACTGACAACACGGGTATTAAGGATTCAGAGATCTGCAAAATAGCAGATAAATTAGAGACTTTACGGAAAAATCTGGACAAACAAAATCTCATAGATTGCACAAAAAACGAATTTTCTGCAGAGTCGAATTGTTCAAACGGGAAGGAAGAACCAAAAGATCTACTGTTGATAGAAAAAAGTGACAGTGACGACGAGTCATTTCCACCAAAAAAGAAAAAAACTGTACCGTTGAAAGAAGAAAGTGGCAGTGAAAGCGAGGAAAAACGTCAAAATAACGAAAAGAAGAAAAAACGACAAAGCAAAAAAAACAACTGTTTCTTTTGCAAATCGACAAAACACGGGAATGAAATGTGTCCAGATATGGTATTAAAAAACAATGAAAGGGGAAAAAAACGTAAGAGTAAATGTGAATCTGACATTCCAAAGAAAAAAAGAAAAACAGCCTAAGTGAAAAAAAAGTTTTTCATTCATTCTGTCTTTTTACAGTTCAAAGTTCTATGACATTCCGAAGAAAAAAGTTTTTCATTCATTTTGTTTTTACAGTTCAAAGTTTCATTGTAATGAATATTGTACAAAAAGTTCTAAAATAAAAAGTTATAAAATAAAAAGTTTTAAATAAAACATAAAGGACTTGACTTTGTTTGTTTTTGACAATTTGAAAAAGTTCTTTTCTTGGTAAATGGTTAGCCCTGAAAAGGGCTGTTTTTTAGCTAAATAAGCTATATACTTTACCATTTCAGCGAAGGATATAGCTTATTCATTTTTGCCACCCAAGCACAATTATTTGTAGGTGGCACAAACTCCTTCAGACTAGGGTAAATATTCCCCATCTGAATCATTGGAGTGCGGGTTCTCCAGTCATGATCTCTCCTGGCGAAGAACTCACAAAGCGCCCTGAACTTCTTCATCTTTCGCTCCTCCTCTAACCTTTCTTTTTCAACTCTTCTCCGCTGTTCATCCTCTCGTCTTTTCACTTCTTCCCTTCTCATCTTTTTCCAACAAATCAACTTGCGGAAGAAATTCTTCATCGTGAAATGAATTAATAAAAGAATAAAAAACGTTGTCTCTTTTATAGCATGATAGGGGGATTGACCTACTTAGCGTTAGAATTAACAGAATTAAAAGCGCGAACGTGGGCGAGAATATGTAGATAGAACATAACGTACTATATGATCTATCTACAACGTCTAAGAGTATCAAATCCAAAAAAATGTAACGAAACTAACGATTGGTTAACGTTAATTCTGTTAATTCCAAGTCAAAGTAGGTCAATCCCTCTATCAAGCTATAAAAACACCGATTTTTCCCATATATTCATCATTTTGACTCATAGCTCTCGAACATTTCGGAAGTTAAAAATCAATATGGAATTCGACTTAAACGATTTCAACTTAGATGCTTTCCTACCAGTGGAAAACAATGGAGACATTCTCTCATCGGCTATGAATTCAGCAAACATCATTCCGACGACTGTATTGGATAACATTTACGAAGAGACGAAACAGTTAAATTCGCAACAAGACTCTATGTTGACTCGGATCTTGAAAGAACTGGAAACATTCAACAAACATTTGGAGGAGATTAAAACTTTAAACACAAACACCGAACGGTTATGGAAAAACATTGAGACACTACGCTATCAAAGACAGAGCATTTCAGCAGTTCCAGTAAAGATTCCTGTGGAGTTTGACTTCGATAAGACAAATCTTCACAAGTTAGTGGACTCTATCGTAACTGTTGTGAAGAAAGAAAAACAACCAAAACAAAATCAACCGAGAAGAACAACAAAACGAAAATCAGAGGAAGACGTTAGCCATCTCCACAAGCGACATGTTGACCAAAAGAGATCTTCACCGACACTGACAGGCCAGGGTAAATACGGGAAAAACATACCGACACTGGCAGGACAGGGCAGATACGGGAAAAACATTGATAATTTCAATGACTTCAAAATCCCGAAAATCCCAAGAAGAACAAAGAAAAGCTGTCAGTAGAGAGAAAAACACAGTCTCCAAACAAAACAGCCCTTTTCAGGGCTAACCATCTACCATGAAAGATCTATCTTTTCATATTGTCACCCGAAAATTTTTCCAAATAACCGGATTAGTCCCCAGATCACTTACCCGGGGAAGCACTCTGGGGACAAATTTTCCCTCAGGGTAAGTGATCTGGGGACGAGGGGGGGAAGCAAAAAGGCCATTTTTACCCAAATCGACCCAAATTTTTTCAAATTGACCGGAATTGTCCCCAGAATGCTTACCCGGGGAAGCACTCTGGGGACAAATTTAGCCTCAGGGTAACTAGACTAGGGACATTTTGTCCTTTGTCCCTAGTCTAGTTCCCTATACTACTCACCTCCACGAAGGACCTAGTGCGTACAGTGAGGCTCGGACCCTGGGCCTCCAGGTTACGAGTCCTATATTTCACCACTGAGCCACCTAGGACCCCGCACAAAGTAGAGATTGTTTGCAGACTATGCAGTTCCAAGGTCAGACTGCACAAACATAGGTGCAATCTGATCTGAAATCGACACCTTAAACCGTTTCGAGATAGTTTCTGGTGGAAACGACCCTTTTATCTACATTTTCATCTTTAACAATGAGCCATTACCTGTTGTTTCTTACCCTGCCGTTCATAACTTTATACAAGTTTTGCGGAGAGTGTGGAAAAAGCCTTGATCAGACTGCAGAAATGTGCATTCTCATCTTGTAATTATCGTTCATCTTCAATATGAGCCATGCTCTTTGAAAAGGGGGCTTAATGCATCTGCAAAAAGTGTCAACCTAGGGCCGAAACATATCGCTTTTGGTCAATTTTCTCCATGCCGTCAAAGGATCAGCGAATCTCGTGGCTCTGTCTGTTGTTGGACAAAATAGATTTTATAGATGGATAATTATATGATGAATTGCTTGGTATCAAGCATTTAGGAGATGCATTAAACCCTCTTTTGCCAGAGAATGACTCAATATTTTGGATGTTTTCAGACATACAATTCTTACCAATGTTACGTAAAGAATAGTAATTTTTTGAAAGTTTACCATGCTAATTTGACAGAAAATAGCATAAGCCTGAAGCAAACAATCCCGAAACTTATGTACTCTAAGAAAGAAGGCCCTTTAAAAATAGTGTGAGAAAAGGAGAAAATGCTGGTCGCCAGCATTTTCTCCTTTTCTCACCACATTTTCTATCCATTTAAAGATGAACCACGTTAAATTTGCCGTCTGCTAATGCCTTCAAATTAGAATTTAAGCCTAAAGTGCTGTCGTCTATTATTTATAGAGTTAAGCCTTAAATCGTTAAATAAGTGAAGTGAAACTTTCAAGGCGATAGTAAAACCCAAGGTTTTACTATTTCAAACTTTTTTTTCTTGAAAAATATCTCCTCATCTGAAGGCATAGATCAAAGATCAGACTGCACGTTCTGTGCAGTCTGATATTGATCTACACTGCTCGCAAAAATGTCCATGAGTCGCTCTTACCAGCCTTAGAATTAAAGCATTTATTGTTTTAAACTATTGATGTATCCACCCATTTCTTCATCTGGGTCAAAGTTTTTTGGTTTTGTCTCTTCAATATAGCTATTCAAGTTCATTGCAATATATCTGGCATTACAAGTACGGGCCCTACTATGTATAGTATTGTGTTCAACGATGTTTATTTATAAATATGAGCCGTGTTCTGGTATAAGAGGGCTTTATGCATCTCTACAATACATTATACCATGTAGATCATCACATAATTATGGATATGTAATATCCATTTTGTCTATAAGCTCACTGAATCATGAGGTTAGAGTGGGTCCTTGGACATGCAAAAAATTCACAAATAGCGAAAGGTTTCGACCCATGTCAACCTGCGCGGATTGCGCAGGCTGACATGAGTCGATACTTTTCGCTGATTGATTAAACCCCCTTTTCGCAGAGCTGGCTCATAAACATGTAATATGATAGGAAGATTCAATTCGATAGCGGTGACTTAATTGTCCATTATCTACTTATTTGTGAAAGAAAGCAGATATCTTAGAATCTAAGTATAATTATCTATAACTGCAGCTCAAGTTGTAGGCTATTCGGAGACATTGCAAGGTATATTCTATCACTGGAAGGCTACACACAACCTAAAGTTTGGTAAACAATGTGGTATGAAGAGGCGTTAACGCAATACTGGAAGTTGCATGAAACATGTAGCCTCTGATAAAGTTTCAACCCATCTTTACTTGCTTGGTTCTAGAATGTTCTCCAAGCGAGTTAATGTTTGCTTGCCCTTTACCACACTGCAAAATTTTTTAGACTCGTCTAAACTGAAGGAATTCAATAATAACAATTGAAATGTTTTTCGGACGATAGTATTTGTCCTTGAAACGATAGAAAACGTTGTGGGAAAACGAGAAAGTGCTGGATACCAGCATTTTCACATTTTCCCACGTTTTCAAAAGCCTTCTTTATAAGAGTGGTTAAAACTTGGGATTATTTGTTAAAGCTACCCATACTTATTAAAACTTTTAAATGTAGGTACGGAATCCTAATTGGGCCAGTTGGCCTCATTAGCATACAGTATATTGGTTAATTGATTGATTGATTGAATGGTGTTGTATCATGGCGGTCAGTGAACCATATTTTATCGCTTCGAACAATATTCCAAGCTTTCCCACATAACGATCGCAGAAACAATGATCAGCGGCGAGAGAGGATAGAATCCTGTCGTAATGGCTATCATCAATCCTCGGAAATGAATTGGCCGTGCTGGGGATTCGAACTAGCGACCTCCTGGTCTCAAGTTCAGTACGCTACTGACGGCGCTACCAGGGCTCGGCACCATAGGTTTGAGTTCAGAAGGAGATAAAAGAGGCAAATTTTGTCATCCGAACAATAAATACAGACACCAAGTCAAGTGTACATGTGTAGGTTACATCCTAACCTTTCACCCACTGAGTTTATATTGTGGACCAAACCAACGTTTGTGAAGGGTCAACTTATCTAATTCAACAGCACAGTAGGATACTTAAAGCTCAAACAATTGAGCCATGCTCTGTGAAAAGGGGATTTAACGCATCTTCAAAAAGTATCGACTCAGGACAGCCCGTGCAATTCGCGTAGGTTGACCCGAGTCGATACTTTTTGCTATTGGTAAATTTTCGGCAAGCCAATCGACCAGTCTTCCTCATGATTCAGTCGGCTGTAATACAAAATGGATTCTATTGATCCAAAGTTTCGCGTTGACATGCTTGGTATAATGCATAAAGAAGATGCATCAAAACTCTTTTTGCCAGAGCATGGTCCAACCAATTTGGTAACGAAGAGGTACTGTAAACAAAACTTCTAAACACTACACGGACGGGCAAGACGATTTTGGTTTCTCTTTACAAAGTTATTAGCAATGAACTAAGTTAAAAAGGCTGGACAATACCTGTCTCCGAGATGAAGCATTTCTATCACAAAACTTGTGCATTTGCAAACAAGGGCCCGATCGTATTTAAACTTATATCAGCAAACGACGAAATTTTGGACTGGACCAAATTCAAAGCGGTTGCAGACGATAAATTAAATCTTGCGAAAATGATGATTTTTATCTTTGATAGGGTAGAAAATACTGTTGGAAAAGGAGAAAATACTCGTTACCAGCATGTTCTCCCTTTTCCCACGATGCTGTAAAAGGCCTTCCCTTTCAGGGTGGTCAAACGCCGGGAACGTGTTGTAACAAAGGTTTAAGTTACCAAACAATCCGCCGGGTTTTGACGACCCTGAGAAAGAAGCCTTTTGAAAACATTTCGGAAAAGGAGAAAATGCTGGTAACCAGCATTTTCTCCTTTTTCCACAATGTTTTCTACCCCAAAACAAATTTCAATTTTCGAGTCACATTAAGTTTGTCATCTGCAAATGCTGTCAATTTGGAAGGGTCTAGAATTTTGTTGTTTGGTAAAGGGTTAACTGTACACCCGTATGAACAATATTCAATCGGTCTGCTGCCATCTAGATAGATATATCTTACCTTTTGTGTCTATTTTTATCAATAATCTATTTAAGTACTATCTCAAGTTTAATAGTTTCGAACTCGAGATAAAGAAAACCCTAGATCACGGGACCAGAGATCGTGTTTTTGTCATGCCTGTGGCCCTATCTATCTATAATTCTAAATTCATTTCTAATCTTGAATTCGAAGACTAGCAATATGCATGGCTGAAACAGAACATCTCAGCCAATCAAACAACTAATCTTGGAATTAAGAATTAGAACAAGCTCTAAGAATTATTGATCAATATAGTTCCGGGTGCAACACCTATTGTTTCTTATCTTTCGTTCACTCTACCAAACGACAAAATTTTAGTCTGGCCCAAACTGAAAGCATTTGAAGATGCCAAATAAAATGTGACTCAAAATAGGTATAGTGAAATTGTCTCTTAAAAGGTAGAAAACATTGTTTTCCCGACAATAATTGTGGAAAAAGGAGAAAATGCTGGTGACCAGCATTTTCTACTTTTCGCACAGTGTTTTAACCCTTTCCCAAACAAGCCCTGGTTTTCACGTGTCTGCAGTACAAGTCTTTTGAAAACACTGTGGGAAAAGGAGAAATTGCTCGTAATGAGCAATTTCTCCTTTTCCCACAGTGTTTTCTACCCTTTTTGATAACTTTCTGCCATTTTCATCAAATTTAAAATTGTCATCTGCAAACTCTTTCAATTTGGACCAGTCCAAAATTTGTCGTTTGGGAAAGGGTTAAAAGCCTCCTTTATCAGGGTCGTTAAAACTCGGGATTGTGTAGCAAGGGATTAAAAACCACATCTTCGCTAGCCAAATGTGACCATCAAGCGAAGATGTAAAAAAAATAAGTTTTGCACTGTAGAAATATTCTGTGCAGTCTGATCTTAATGTAAGAGTCCTTCGCGGCTAAGAGGAAAAGACATTGAATTTGCAATCTAGTTTTGGGTTCGTTCAACGCCAGTGGTGCTAGTCACTTGGAAGTGTCCTTTGGCAAGGTATAGCAGAGCCTAAATCAATACTGGTGAAATCCAGGAAACATAATTATTAAGTGAGCTTTCGATCTGACATGCCTGAAGCTGTGTTGAAAGCAGGGTAAAACGCCGTGTAGCACGCCACCACATAATATCGAGTATTCAGGCTGATTGATTGACTGATGTGTTGTATTTAACGCCGTTTTCAACATCTTTCAATTATATCGCGGCAGCCAGTGCATTTATCCATGCGTTCCTGGAGTTTCTTTTACTAGTACTTTGCACAATATTCTTTCCAAGCCACTGGCTACTTTCCATCATAACCATCGTCGAAACAATGGTCGGCGGTGAGAGGGGAATGAATCCTGTCGCAATGACTATCATCAATCCTCGGAAAGAAATTGGCCGAGCTGGGGATCGAACCAGCGACCCTCTGCTCTCAAGTCCTGTACGCTACCGACTGAGCTACCGGGGCTCGGCATCGATTAATTAAGGGCCCTGACAAAAATAGTGTAGGAAAAGGAGAAAATTCTGGTATCGAAAATTTTCTTCTGTTCTCGCAATGTTTTCTTTTCTATCCTTGATTTTTCGTTGCTTGAGCCAAATTAATTTGTCTGCATAATGCCTTTATTTTGGACGATTCAAGAATTCTCTAGTAAAGGGTTAAATCACACCAAATCTTTTAATACGCAATGTTCGCAAAAACGACAAAATTCTACCTTGCCGTCGTGAAGCTCAACTCTTTCACAAATGATCCCAATTTTTTAACGACCATAAAGGTGAAGACCTTTGAAAACATTGTGGGAAAACGAGAAAATACTGGCGACCAGAAATGTCTGCTTTTTCCACAATGCTTTCTACCCTTCCAAAGATAAATTCCATGCAACTGCGTTTGGACAAATCTAAAATTTTGTTGCCTGGTTAAGAGTTAAACTATTGACACAAACCTGACGCCCCGTTATAATTCCTATCTATATTATTGGACTGTCTTATCACTCCTTAAATTTCGAGTGGAAAATGTGAGGAGTTGGGCCAATTAAAAACATACAAAGTAACAAGTTTTTTCGTAAATGCTTTTTCAATGGTAAACGAAAGAAGTATCGCCAGACACCAACAGGTACTATCCCATATTTCTAAAATTAACTCATGTTTTTAAGTCTTTACCGAACGACAAAAGTTTAGACTTGTCCAAATAGAAACACTTGCAGACGACAAATCAAATGTGACTCAAACAATAAGACTTGTCTTAGAAAGGATAGTAAACATTATGGAAAACGGAGAAAATGCTGGTTAGCAGCATTTTCTCCTATTTCCACGATGTTTTCAAAAGGCTTACTCCTCAGGGTCGTTTTAAATCACGAGACTGTTTGGTAAAACGTTAATTCAGTTTTGTAGCCATATTTAGGGAGCGGGTGATTTTAACACCTGCATGAACTGTTTTAGCTCCTAAATATTTTCAGTCATGACACGTGACCCTACTATTGCTGTTAAGCATGTCTTTGCAAGAACATGTTGCAAACTAAAATCGGGCATTACAATGTATGTATAGATCCAAGATCAGACTGCATTTTCTGTGCAGTCTGTTCTTGGATCTACACTGTAAAATAAAAAAATGCGCTCAGCGTTCGGAGGGTTTATGCCCAGAGACAAAAAATAAACAATATTTGTAAATAAAAGAAGATTAAGACGTAACCAAATCCCAATAGATTAAGCAGTCATTAAACTACAGTGTTATTTGAGACAGTACGCCTCGTTTTGACAAGTACCAAACACCCCATTGTTTCTACCGCCTTGAACTCGAGTTGCACCCATTAGAAATTCACGCTATGACTAACTTGAAATACCTATATTTACTTATCATAGTACTATAATCTTCATGTCAAGTTGTCTTTTGATCATTTAATCCTTACCTTATGTAGACATAATTATTCTGGGTAAATCCTCCATCTATTACTTTTGACGAAAACAGTTTGGCAATTTGTGTAATAGTTCCAAGAAATGTCTTCGTTCGAACGATGTTTTCTCGACTCCCTTTCCCAATATCAAATTTTGCAATATCGAAATTGTTGTCTTAGCTTTATATAGTTGACAGGTTCAAATATAGAAAATGAAGGAGGGAGTGTAAATTGGAGACCGGTCTAAAACAAGTACCGTATTGCCACAATCTGACGTAAAGGCGTACCCTGCCCTGATCGGATTACTACTGTGGTTCCCGACAATAATATAAAAATACTGACTGACCATGCCGTTACTCATACAGGTCTCTCGACTCGATAACGTGCACGTCTTATATCACAGGAGTTAGAATTGTAGATGAATTAAATCACAGACTATGTTTTAAGTTAATTTGTCGATCCTATTTAACGAGAAACAGTAAAACAAATACACAAATTTATTAAGTACGCGATGGGTGTGTGCATTGAAACTGAAGAACTAAGAAGGCTGCCCAGTAGGCCAAACGTCGATTTCGGAAAATTTACTGTTCAGAGCGCAGATGTTCCTCTCGGAACACTTCGTAAAAAAAGCTTCAAGCATGGCGGACAGGGTAAAGACAGACGTAAAAACGTTCGACTGACACCAATTAGCGAAGGACAGGAGGAACCTGTCGGGCACGAGCTTTCCTTCGTTTCTTTAAACCGTGATGACGGTATGACCCCATTCAAATCTGATTTCGGAACTTCAACAGAAAGTGTTGCGTTGTCTTTGTCTACCGAGAACTCATTTGAACGATCTGACACACCAGTCAATCGAAAAAGTTACACTAAACTGTTACTAGATACAAGTGAACCGGTTGAGGATGAACTTGAACTGATTTGTGAAGAAAGTGGAAGTTCTACTAAAAGTCATGAAGTTTTTAAAATTATAACGGAACTTCCTCCGAGACCAAAATGTCGACGAAAGGTGCTGCCACCTAGTGTTACCAGCTCGGACACTGGAGACAAAATCAAAGAAAAGAAACTACTCAAACTAAGAAAAAGAATTGAAAGCAGACTGCAGTCCCAAAGCTTATCTGCATCGCCAGCTAAATCGATGACGTCATCAGCTGTCTCGCCGAGAATGGATAGTGTCTCTTCTCTTAAAGACATTCGTGGAAAGTACCCGCGTCTTAATGCCGTATCGACGGGTCCAAAGAGGCCGAAATCGGCGGAAAGCGGGGTTCAAGTAACTCGTCTGTCAGATTTAGCATCTTGTAATTCGACGTCAGTGCCTGACTTGCCGTCCATTATTAGTACACTGTCTGACGGGCGTGACTCAAACATTTGCAAAAGAACCTCTCTAGACTTTGACGACAACGGCGCTTTATCCACTCCGAGACAAGCTCCTGAACCACCTCTAACTCTTTCCGGATGGGACAAAAATTGCTTAAAAGGAAGTGATATATCGTCTTTTTATAATATGTGGGAAAGAGACAGAAACAAGCGGCCTTTCGGGAAGAAACCAAAGAAATCGGTTCCTATCTACCGAAGTTGTATGTGTTCAATAAAGAAATCTACCGACAGATTAAATAACGCAAAGAGCAAGTGTTTACCGCCAATTCCCCCAGCACATGGCTAAAGGCTTGTAAGCAAAGTTAGCTCTTTCGGTTGATGACAATAAACCAGACCATAGGAAAGGTTCTAAAACTCTCTACCAGACGACAAAATTTTGGACTTGTCCAAATTGAAAGCACTGGCAGACGGCAAAATAAATGTGGTTAAAATGATGGGATTTGTCTTAGAGAGGGCAGAAAACATTGTGGGAAAGGGAGAAAGTGCTGGTTACCAGAATTTTCTCCTTTTACCATAATTTCTTCATGGCATACATTTTGCTCTAAAAAAATACTGTATAGTAAAGAACCATCTCTATACAAGAGTACTGTCGGTGTTTTTTTTTTTTTCACAGCTTCCAGTAATACAGTAGATCAAAATGATGTGAATTCTTCCCGGCTTACATTTCCCTGTTTTTACAACTGTAAATAATTTCCAGTCCCCCCCCCCCCTCATTTGCATCCCAGAGGGGCTAGGGAAAGAAAAGGTGGGAGGGGCGAGGATGCGAAAATAGTATGATACCTGCAAATTGACAAAACAGTGAGTCAAAGTCGTAGAAGAACTGTTTCTCACCCTTTACCGAACTATTCCATGGAAGAAATATTTTGAAAGCACTGTGAGAAAAAGGAGAAAATGGCCTGTAACCATGCAGCGTTTTCTCCTTTTCCCTCGATACTTTCTTCCCTTTCAAAGTCAAATCCCACCATTTGAGCCACATATATACTTTGCCGTCTGCAAATTCTTTCAATTTGTACAAGCCTAAGGACCTGCGGTCTGGTAAACAGTATAAAGACTTGTATTCCTAAGAAGAAACGTCGTGGCCGTTAGACTACTAAATAAATGGAATGGACATTTTATGCCTTGTAGTCATTAGATGATTTTCCGGAGGGTGTAGATCAAGTTCAGACTACGCAAAATGCGAAGTCTTATCTCAGACCCACACTGTTCATTATGCGTGATAATCTAAACAAACACAGCATATGAGCGTTTTTGATTGGGAGAACAAAAAGCCTCTGTTTATTTTGGCGCTTTCAGGATTTAGCCCTTTACCACACAAAGCTGAGCTCTAAGGACGCTGTAGAAGAAAACTTTTGAAAGCAATGTGGGAAAAGGGAGAAAATGCTGGTAACCAGCATTTTCTCCTTTTTCCCACAATATTTTCTAACGTTTCAAAAACAGATATTATTTTTAGAGCAACATTGAATTTGTCGCCAGCAAATACTTTCAAGTTGGACAAATCTAAATCTTTGTTGTGTGGGGGTGGGTTAAAACTGATTGAATTTAGGTGCTACGCAATCATAAACATGTACATTCATAATGTGTGCCATTTTAGTTACATTTCTTTCAAATGTGTTTGTTTTTGGAGAGAGTGCATGTAAATTACTTCAACTCTTTACCACACAATCCCGACTTTAACGACCAAAAGGAAGAAGGCTATTCGAAAAATTGTGGGACTGACAGGAGAAAATGCTGGTAACTAGCGTTTTCTCTTTTTCCCACAATATTTTCTACCCAATCTGAGAACTACAGCTCATTTTTACCAATGTTTAATTTGTCCCTGCATTCACTTTTAATTTTGAATTATAAACAATTTGTTGTTTGGGAAAGCTTAATTCACTCCGATCAATTGTTGTCTACGCATGTTTAATTTTCTTGTTGATGACGAAAAACTTAGTAGTTTAAACCAATAAAATATTCGATTTAATCCTTTAAAAAAGCAAATTACTGAAAAAAATGATTTATATATTACCTACTGTTCTCGACGTTTGCGTCTTCTATCCGAACATTTTGAAAATACTGTCAACTTAATTACGCATGAGAAAAAGCTCGTGATGAACAATTTCTCAGGTGTACCGATGTTTTCAGTTTTATTTATATAATATTTATGGACTTCAATGTGTTCAGTCCTTATTTATGCTTAAAAAGATTATTTTACGAGGATGGTTTGAGATGATTGCTGCAATTTTTTTTTTTCTGGAGGTAGTGAATTAAATCTTTACCAAACGTCAATATTTTAGCCTTATTCAAATTGAAAGCACTAGCAGACGACAAAAATCAATTGTAACTCAAAACATTAATTTTGCATTTCATAGGATTGGAAACATTGTGGGAAAAGGAGAAGATGCTGGTTACCAGCATTTTCTCCTTTTCCCACAATGTTTTTAAAATTCTTCCTCAAGGTTGTTAAAACTCGGGATTGTGCGGTATAGGGTTTATATCCATATACCAGTATGTGTTTAAGTGTGTAACATTTTATGATCGTCGCGAACGGGACATATTACGAGTAGATATGTCTAACATTTTACATTTTCTTCTGGATTTTAATGGTAACATAAAGTAATGATGAAATATGAATAAATATGATGAAAGTTAAAAACAGTAAGTCGTATGTTTCTCTGTCTGTCTGTCTGAGAAGTGTCAACCAATCAGATGACTCGTCTTGGAACCATTGAATTAGATTTGAATGGCTGTTGAGTTGGCAGTGAATTATCCCTGGATTCTCTTTCATTACCAACTGAGCCGGCACCGAGACGCCTCATGTCACCTTCTCACTGGCCCAGGAACCGTATTCAACAACAGTTCTAATATTTTTAGGCCATGCTCTGTGAAAAGGGGGCTTACTGCATCTGCAAAAAGTATCGATCCCGGTCAGCCTGAGCATACTGCACATGCTGAATTGGGCCGAAACCTTCTGCTATAGTTCAGTTTTCTGCTTGTCAAAGTGCCAGTTTACCTCATGATACAGTCGGTTGTTTGATAAAATGGATTTTACTGATCCATAGTTATGTGGTGACTTGCTTGTTATCATGTATCACGGAGATGCATTAAATACCCTTTTGCCAGAGCATGGCTCTTTCATTTTCTAAATAGCAAAACCATACATTAGATTTACTGAAGAAAAACGTTTCAGCCAATCAGATGGTCAGTCATATAAGAAATGAGCCATGTTTTGGCAAAAGGGGGCTTAATGCATCTCCATGATTCATTATACCAAGCAAGTCATCACATCATTATGAACCCTCTAAAATCCATTAAAATCCATTTCGTTTAACAACAGACTGAATCATTAAGTAGACTGGTCCTTTGAAATGCAGAAAATTCAAGGACAGCAAAAGCTTTCAGTCCATGTTAGCCTGTGCGGACTGCGCAGGCTGACCTGGTCGATACTTTGCAGATGCATTAAGCCCCCTTTTCACAGAGCATGGCTCATATATATATGAGCCACACTCCGGCAAAAGAGGGTAAATTCAGCCACACTTGAGACCCTCGAACGGCGGCGATATTGTTTTCCGAATGAGAGAGCAAAGTGATGAGCATTTGTTCCTTTTCCAACTTTTTTTTTCTATCCTACCAAACTAAAAATCGATAAAGTAAGCCACATTTAATTTGTCGTCTGCAGATTCTTTAAAACTGGACAAGTGTAAAACTTTGTTGTCCAGTGAAGGGGTAAGTACACATGAATAAACTTGTATTATTGTCCCATGTCTAAAACTGTCATCGATATTTTTCTTTTAGCCTATATTTTGTATCTGCCACAGAAATCTATATATGGGACATGCTCTGTAAAAAGGGGGCTTAATGCATTTCCGTGCTGCATGATACAAATCAAGTAATTATATTGTATTATAGATCTGTAAAATCCGTTTTGTATACTGTGACAACCAACGGAATCATGAGGTCCACTAGTCCTTTGGCATGCAGAAAATTGACCATATAAGCAAAAGGTTTCGGCCAAGGTCAGCCTGCGCGGACTGCTCAGGCTGACCTGGATCGATGCTGTTTGCAAATGCAATAAGTCCCCTTTTCACAGAGCAATTTTTCGGTCACTACCCTTTCTCTAGTAACTCTTTCTCAGACAACCAAATTTTGGACTTGCCCATATTGAAAGTACTGCGGCCAAAAAATTCCATGTGGCGCCAAAAATGAAATTGTCCATTCAGGTTAGAAAACATTGTGGTAGGGAAGGAAAGAAGGGGAGGGGAGGGAAGGGAAGGCATAGAGACAAGGAAGGGACAGGGAAGGGAAGGGACAAGGAAGACCTAGTTACTCTTACTAAACAGAAATTAGTGCGGTACCGGACGTAGTCTGGTACCCCGCCGTACTTTAAAAGTCGTAGTGATAGGGGCAGGTAATCCAGACTATACCGGACGCAAATCCAAACCCATTGATTGATTGTATGGTATTTA
Source organism: Tridacna gigas (assembly GCA_945859785.2). Classification (NCBI taxonomy): domain Eukaryota; kingdom Metazoa; phylum Mollusca; class Bivalvia; order Cardiida; family Cardiidae; genus Tridacna; species Tridacna gigas. The sequence goes on along the minus strand of OX244034.2, from coordinate 50,497,712 downwards.
AAGCCGGTTTCAACACTATTTCAGTTATATCCGGGCGGCCAGTGCACCTATCCATTCTTTCCTGGAGTTTCTTTTACCAGTAGTACGCACAATATTCTTTCCAAGGCACTGGCTGCTTTTCCACATAACCATCGTTGAAACAATGGTCAGCGGTGAGAGAGGAATGAATCCCGTCGCAATGACTATCATCAATCCTCGGAAAGAAATTGGCCGAGCCATGGATCGAACCAGCGACCTCCTGTTCTCAAGTTCTGTACGCTACCTACTGAGCTACAGGGGCTCGGCAAATCCAAACCCAATGTCTCTGCCCCAGGTGGGCATGGGCTTTGCCAACTGAGTTACTGCCTACCGGACAACACTTTGTGACCAAGCAGTACTGGGTCAACGGATATCCCATGTTGGTTTAATTTGCACGCATTAGCCAATGATTAGGACATTTAGGCCTACTCTCTTCAATACAAAAACAGCCAACAATTCGAGCGAAGCTCGCTATTAGATGAATGTTCTACTAGCCGGACCTTTCCTCACTGCTTGAAGAGCATTGTATATGTATCGCTTTACAAAATGAGAGAACCTCCCCTTACTCTTGAGGAGTAGTATACCTACTGTAGCCATTCGGCAAACCTCGGGTGATCGGTGGGTCCGTATTCACCAACCATTTTAAAGAACATTCTTTGTCTAATTCTCAAGAATTTTCTACATTTGAAAGTAACACAACTTCTGACTGGCTAAATAGAATGGTTTAGCCAATCAGAAGTTGTGTAAGTTTCAAACATAGAAAATTCTCCAGTATAAGACTAAGAATATTCATAAGAATGGTTGGTGAATACGGACCCCGGTGATTTCCTTCGCTTGTATCACGTAGCTTGATCACTCGTCACAACTCGGCCGATTCCGTACCTACATCTAACCTCGTCTGTATAAGGGAGGCTTCCATTTTGAACTACCAATCACATGATCTTAAACATGGCGGCGCCCCTGTAGATCGCTTAGCAACGACATGAACAATCACTGTGAAGTTATTCACTTCTATCAATCTGTCGATGAAAGCTCCTAACGGAATTGATAAACCACGCTAAAACTTAAATGTGCAAACTGTTTGCCGACTGAAATACTGTTAGAAAGATAACGATGGAAAATTTACTCATGCGTTCTTTCTAAAGAGGAGCCTTACAATTTCAATAACGGTAAAACAGTGTGCTTCCGGAGATGTGCGAAATGTACCGTGTAGGTGCATATCAAGCTACGTGATACAGCCGAGGGATTAATTATCTCCCGCTAGATGGCATTCTACAAATACACATCTATCTAATTTGGGCATCCTGGGTACAGTAGCGGAGTAATTTTTCAAAACAACAACCGTGACTTGGAATTTCAAATGAAATAAACGTTTACTCAATAAAACGCTACCTTGTGCCATTCATTCATCTATGATCGGCTAGCATGTAACCTATTCACCGACCTTTTATTAAAACAGCCCCTACATGCTTTGGTAATAGGCTTATAGCTTCGATATAAGCCCTACTTTTCCCTGGTATACGGGGGATGGGTGATGCATCATATAAGACAGGTCGAATCTTCGAAGAATATGACATGCGCAGACAACGCCGAGGGATTTGATCACCGGATCACCCGAGGTATGCCGAATGGTAGCTTGATATGCACCTACGCGGTACATTTCTTCGCCGGAAGTACACCGTTTTATCGTTATTAAAGTTGTAAGGCTCCTCTTAAAAAAGAAAACATAAGTCACAACTTTCTATCTTTCTAAGAATATTTCTGTCGGCAAAGAGTTTGTGCATTCAGTGTTCAGCGTGGTTTATCAATTCCGTTGGGAGCTTTCATCGACAGATCGATAGATGTGAATAACTTCACTGTGGTTTTTCATGTCGTTGCTAAGCGAGTTACATGGGCGCCGCAATGTTTAAGATCATGTGATCGGTAGTTCAATATAGAAACCTCCTTTATGCGGACGAGGTCAGATTTAGGTAGGGAATAGGCTGAGTTGTGACGAGTGTACTGTAGCATCATAAAACCATTCTACAAGCACCTAGCTTCTTGAAGAGCACTGTATACCTATTTTAACTCTTTATCCCTCAAATAGTATACACCTGATAAGTCTCTTTTCGCTATAATGCTAGTGCCAGCCTGTTTTATGAAACTTGTTTACCGCCGCTAACTAATTTTGGATGTACAGTGATAGCATACGTTGACCCACAGTGTCTATAAATTTTGGAAATTATATTTATAAAACCACTCTACAAGGACTTCCTTCACCACTGTTTGAGAGTACCACAAACATACTTTACAGCATGCTCACTGACTTTTGAAAATGGGCTACATGTCTCCCTTGGGTTAGAAAGTATGGGGTACACTACAAATTTAAGGGGTAGAAAATCTGATGGTGAAAACAATAGATAAAAGATGAATTAATTTTATTTATAATTATCATTTTATGATATATTGTTAAATTGTATATTTATCCCTTTAAATTGTTTTCATACAATGCTTTATATCATAATGTGTATTTATTGTATTCATTCTGAACTAAATATGCAGAAAACATTCCTTTATTTAAGGTTGTTTAACCCTTGTCACGCTGATTCACATTTAGGCAGCTTTTGTGGATGGTGTTGACTAGGATCAGCCTACACAGACCCCATTATTCCCCTTACTCCAGCTTGATATCATGATATTTACCATGAAATTAAAGAGAAAGATCTGTGATATTAAATGACTAGTCCATTAATGGTGGAGTAAGGTGTGCGAGTACAAACTGTTTAATTCTACGCTATTACTTAACCTGTTGACTGGAGACAACAACAACCAAACAAAAAGGAAGAACGCCTGTGGATATTTAAATAACAAATCTAATATCAATTCAGTGCCAATATCTGTGTAGTTCTATTCAAATTAAGTCAAATTTCATGAAAATTACTATACTGGACAATTTTGTGAGCAAGATATTAAGGACATATCGCATCCGAATATCTGCATGTCCAATTACAGGTATACCGAGACCATAGCTTCCAGTTTTGTTCTCATTGTTATTTGTGCATGGTAATTATTTTTTTAATGACAGATCGACCAATATTTCTGTATTACAGAGATTGGCTTCAGTTACCGTTTCTTCGTTTAAAAATGCACAAATCATCATATTGGCCATGGGTGCAGACGAACGCACTTGGTAGACGAAACTCAAATAACGAACGACAACTCAGAGGCTTTGAACAATGGTGGCATAAAATTTAATTATCAAATTAACAAATTAATGGGGCACCAAAACTGAGAAAACATGTACATCTGACACATTTTAAAGTCTTACATGATATTTTCTTCTCCTCGTTTGCCATATTCTAGTTGCATGCATGTACCCGACCATTGTTATTTGTGTGTGTGCTTGAGTATTTTACGTGATACACGCAAAGTTTTGCCTGAATGGGCAAGCTGCTTTAGCTTCATTAGTAATTCTAAAGGACCTCCCTTCACTGCTTCGAGAGAATTACACCTTTTATATAGCATCATTATGCCATTCTGTGTGTACATGTACAACGACCTCACCCCAATGTCTGACCAAGTGTGCTTAAAAAAAAAAAATGCATCAAACCCATTTTCTCAGGGCCTTCCCTGACTGCCTATTATATAATTCCTACTAACATCATGAGACCATTCTAAGATGACATTCCCTCATTGCTTGTAGAGGTAAGGACCTATTAAAAACATTAGAAAGTAAGAGTACTTGTAGAACCAACCATCACTTCTTGAAGAATGCTCGTATAATACAGGTCTACTGTGGCCTCATTATGTAATGCTTAACTTCCTTCACTGCTGGAAACACGAAGATACCATTTCTACATGTTACAGACCCCTTTTCCATTTTGAATTACCATCGTCTTACTTGACTGTTCTTTTTTTTTTTAAATATTATTTTTGAGATACTGTCATTTTTTATGTTGTTTGATTTTCATCTTCGACCAAATTTTTGAAGTCCGCAATATTTCAATCATTAAGGCGGGGTTAAATCGTCTCACCTCAGTGCTTTACCACACCCACCTATTTCAGTAGACAAGACTAAGACAAACCCGAAAATGTCAACAAACTAGACCTATAAGTAAGTTTCACGGTCGCTTTCTTAGATAAACTTTCTACTCATATCATAATAATTCATGCATTGGGTTCAACTCGAATATTTATTAAATAGCATTTGGGAAACGTGCTATGAAAATATCAGGCAGATGGCGAACTTTTCCATATCCAAGTTAACACATGACGTCATGGCGAATATTATCATCTTTTTGTACCGACTAAAACTGAAATTTTACATTTGACAGAAAAAAAAGGCGTGAACAATGTATTCTTGAAGTAAAATTAATGCTTTAACCTGACTGAAGTCAAATGTTGCAGTTCATGTGTTTGTTTTTAGTTGCTCCGAACTTGGGCGAAGAAATACAAAACAGGGAAGTATGAATATTTTTTTGGACTGTGAGTAAAAGACATCATAGCATTGTGTCCATTATCTATATAAATCTGTTGTAGATTTAGCCTTTTCTGCCTCTGTTACAATTTTCTAAGAAATACCTATTGATTGATTTTGTTTAATGATATAAACTTACCGTTATACTGTAGGTCATCCCAGGTCAATGACTCGGTATGCAATATCAGTTGACTTATTTATTGGAAGGCAGCCTTAGGGTTCTTGTTCACGAAGGTTGATATAAAAGAAAGTGGAAATGGCCCATAACATTTCTTAAATAGGTTTTGTGCAAAGACACCGTTACATATTTCCAATGTACCCTCCCCCACCCGATGCCCCATTCAGCATACTTCCTCAAACCTGATTCCTGTTTATTGGATACTTGTATGAGCCCATTTTGTGACAGTTGCAACATAGAAACCTTGCCACACCCACCCTACAATCCAGATTTGGCCTTATGTGATTTCTGGCTGTTTGCAACTTTGAAGGATTTTCTTTGTGGAACGCATTTGGAAAGCAGTGAAGAACTCCATGCAGCAATAACCAAGTCGCTAGGTAGAACTCCATGCAGCAATAACCAAGTCACTAGCTAGTATGTCACAAAATGGGCTCATACAAGTATCTTGAACAAGTTTAGCCTATCTACTGGTGCAAAGTAACCCCCTCTTGATAAGATCAGGTTTTTAGCTCCACTGGCCAAAGGCCAGCGGGCTTATGTCATGGCCCGGTGTCCGTCGTGCGTCCCTCCGTGCGTGCGTGCGTCCGTCCGTCCGCCCGTCCGTGTGTTAACTTTTTATTTCAAACATCTTCTTCTCTGAAACTACCCATCCGATTTTCACGAAACTTCACAGAAATGATCCTGCCATGGTCCTCTTCAGAATTTCTTGAAAGAATTTGATTCCTTCAAAAACTCTGGTTGCCATGGCAACAAAACTGAAAAATATTGGAAATCTTTAAAAATCTTCTTATCTGAAACCATAAGGCATAGGGCTACCAAATTTGGCATGTAGCTTTATGTAGTAGACCTCTATCAAGTTTCTTCAAATTATAGCCCTGGGGTCAAAATTGGCTCTGCCCCAGGGGTCACAAGTTTTACATAGGCTTATATAGAGAAAACTTTAAAAATCTTCCTGTACCTAGCCATTAGGCCTAGAGCTACCAAATTTTGCATGTTGCTATATCTAGTGGGCCTCTACCAAGCGGGCCAAAATTTTAGCCCTGGGGTCAAAATTGCCCCACCGTAGGGGTCACAAGTTTCACATGGGCTTACATAGTGACAACTTAAGAAATCTTCCTGTTTTGATTTTTTTTTTTTTTTTTTGAAATTAGCCTTGCATCAGGGGTCTTATGTTTTACAGAGGCGTCATATGGACAAAACTTGAAAATCACCTTATTTATAACCATACAGCATAGACTTGTATTATTTTGGCATGTGGCTTTATCTTGTGGACCTCTACCAGGGTTCAAGTAATTATAGCTCTGGGATCAAAAATGGCTTTGCCTTGCGGGTCTCAACTTTCACATGGGCTTTTACAGAGAAAACTTTGTAAGTCTTCATTTTGAAACCATTTGGCTCAGAATTGAAATGTTTAGTATTTATGGTTTATATCTATAAGCCAGTGGAGCGATACAGGGCCATCATGGCCCTCTTGTTTTTTTTTTTTTTGAATGGCCTTTGTGAGATTCGGTTTAATAACATGGGCATAGTATTTAGTAATGACTGTAATACCATCTGGAACCATATGATGTAGAATAATACCATGGCAACTTAAGAGCACAATGCACATTACCTTGCCAATGGATTATGAAGCAAAGGCTTTTACAGCTGAAAGGGAACTTGGTTGCTTCCATCCACTACTTTGTTGTTGAATTACAGGCTTATGAAAGTCCGCACAAGTTTCATCACATGTGACAATTCCTTTAAAAAAAAAGTTACCACCTTCTGAAACAAAAGGACCAAGATTTTTGCTAGTTCAGCAGTGATGGAGAAATGAATCTTGTGGTGATGACTATCATCAATCTCAGAAATAGTGAAGCCAAGCATGGGAGTTGAACCAGTGACCTCTTGGTTTCAAGCCATGTATATTACCGACTAATGTACGGGGATTAGCCTATCATATCAGAACTTTTTGGTATTGGCTTCTGTCTGCAGTGATTTAAGCTGTAGGTTTGACTCTTGTCATTATTGTATTCAAGGCCTTGAGAAATTAGGTAATGTCAATTTACAACCTTGAACCAGCAGTTTGTGAGATAGCTTTGCAAATACATGTATTATGTCATGCTGTAACCCATGGCCACACAAATGTTATTCTTTACAAAAGTTAAACCAAGAAATATTGAAAAGAACAAGAATCATTTTTTGTTGATAATGAAAAACTGGTAAAAGAGCAACTACATGTATGTCATTTAAACTTGGTTTTTTAGGATTGTGGCAAAGCTCAGATTTATAAATAGTCAAGCAGAGCATTTTAATGAAATAGCCGAGCTAATCTTATTGGAATTCTAACCCAAAACAAAATTTAACTTTTTTCACTTTTATTTACAGTCATATTGACACTGTAACAAAAATGTGAGAAAGATGGCTGCTCAAAAGTGGAAAGATAGCACAGCCAAGTGCTTACAGATTGGTATATTCAAGAATTACACAGCTGGATTGTATACTGATGTAGAAATACAGGTGGAGAAGAAGACATTTAAATGTCACAAAGTGATACTATCAGCTTTCTCTGATTATTTTCATGCAATGTTTTCTAGTGGGATGAAAGAAAGTCACAACAATCTTGTTTGTATCAAGGATATAGGGTCTTCAATATTTGAGAATGTTCTATCCTTTGCATATTCTGGAGAAGACTGTGTCACTATTGATAATGCAGAAGATCTGCTGAGAGCGTCTGTGCTTTTGCAGATACAGTGTCTGCAGGAAAGATGTGAAAGCTTTTTGTTAGATCAAACAACAGCTGAGAACTGTATTGGTATATGGCGCTTGGCACAGAACTTAAATTGTCAGCAGTTGAAGGAAACATCATGGCAGTTTATTCTGAAAGAATTTGAATTAATTTCAAAACTTGATGAATTCCTTGCTTTAGAGAAAGAGGAGTTGATTTCGATAATTTCCAATGATAGTTTGTCTTTATCAAATGAAGAAAATGTTTGTGATGCTGTGTTTTGCTGGTTGGATAAAGATGAAGGTAGAAGTGAATACTTGCCTGATATATTCAAACAGCTAAGACTACAGCAGGTCAGCCTGACCTATCTTTTAGAAAAGGTGGACTTCAATCCAGCTGTAAGAAAGAATTCCGTTTGTACAGCTCTTGTGAAAAATGCTCTGGACTTTCATCTCTACCCAGAGAGACGAGAATTATACAACATTCCACTTAGACTGGGTAATAAAATGGAGGTAAGGAACTTGGATTTAGAGTTGATTTAGTACAGATAACTGTCCCTGAATGCAATTTTAGTTTTGATTTGTTGCATCCGGTCACCGAAAATTAATTAAATTTCGCTTCAATACAGATTAACAGACGAAACAGAAAGCCAGCAACAGTGCTGTGGCTTTTCTACCACAAAATTAACGATGGACTTGAGACATTATGGTGCAATATAAATGTCCAAGTTTGAAAAGAAGTATCGTAATTGTCTCATTATTGAGAATAAGTGTTGATTTTATTCTCTACCAAAGGACTAAATCCTAGCTGTGTCCAAATTGAAAGCATTTGCAGATGACAAAGGTTAATCTTGATATGAAATTTGTGTAGGAAAGAATAGAAAAAAACTCTGTGGGAAAAGAAGAAAATGCTGGTTACCAGCATTTTCTCCTTTTCCCCCAGTGTTTTCAGAAGCCTTCTTCCTCAGGGTCATTAAGTTGGGATTTTGTTGTAATGGGTCAAGCCATAGACCCATAAGTAGATCTTTGACATTCTACGTCTTGTCTCCTTTTCCATCAATGTTTTCTAAAGTTTTCTTTCTCAAGGTCGTTAAAACTCAGGGACCCAGTAACAGAAACCTTTTGAAAGCATGGTGGAAAAAAAAGAGAAAATGCTGGTAACCAGCATATTCTTCTTTTTCCACAATGTTTTGTACTCTATCAAAGACAGATTCCATCATTTGAGCCACATTGAGAATGTCTGAAATTTTTTTGTGTGCTAAAGAGTTAAAAAGAGAAACATTATCTCATTACCTGGAGCAGACAACCTTTTGTGCAATGTTTCCACATGTGTTCATGTATCAATCCTTCATTTTTGACTATTATCCATGTTTTCCAAGTGCATTTTGGAAGTTGTCGCCTGTAAAGTTGTCACAGAAGTTAAAGATGAAATAAAATTGAAGAAATGAATAGGTTATTTACACTTTTTTCCTCATTCATTTCAGGTAATTGTCCTCATTGGCAAAACTCCTCAGGGAAGGGAACAAAAGTTGATAGAGGTATTCTGTTACAGTCCATATGAGAGAAGATGGTATACCATGCCATCATTGCCCAGTAACATTGGGCGATATTTCGCTTGCTGTGTATATGGTGACTATATTTACGTCTCAGGTGGCACTGAAAGACCAATAGCTTGTCTGAAATTACATATAGGTCGAAAAGATTGGATTCATTGTCGATCGATGAACTTTGGACGTTTACGTCATGCTATGGTTTCAGAGAGGAACTCGGTGTTTGTTGTAGGCGGATTTGATCCAATCACAGATGTGACTTACACAAGTGTGGAGAAATACGATATTGCACAAGAAACTTGGAAGGAGGTGGGAGAGCTTGTTTGTGCTGTGGATGCTCTGTCAGCTGCAGCCCATAAGGGAAAGATTTATATTTTTGGTGGCTGGTTGAAAGACTGTGACCATGCTGATATAATACAATGCTTTGACACATCAACCAATGAATGTACCATCATTGATGCTTTGCCAGAACCTGCCAAGTTCTCACGCAGTGTTCAAAATTTAGATGGCAGTATATTTATAATGTATCCAACTGGGGAAGTGATGAAATACAATGCAGAAAAAGGACAGAATGAGAGATATGCCAAAATATCTGGATTCAAGCGGTACAACTTTGGGCTGACCATGTTTCATGACAAACTGTATGCATTTGGAGGCGAGAGTGATGACCCGACAGTGGAGGAAGGGACAGAACTCTGTCGAAATCTCTTTGAATTGGACTTGAACACCAGAACGTCAAGAATGTATTCTGACTTAATGCCTAGTCCTTTTGAAGCATATGGTTCTGTTAGAGTTGTAGTGAACAAAGACTTCTTGTGTCCATATAAAAAAGACAGTAGTACTCCTTAGGGGAAAAATCTCAAGTGTCCAGTGTCTCCATTTTATTCTTTATACTCCTTGCATATATATTTAAATCAGATGCCATTTATCAAGAAATTCAAAAGTGGCATCTTGTTCCACAATGTTTATTCTGTTTCAGTGTGTTACACAAAAATCAGCTCTGGCAGAATGTAATTAAAATACACACAAAATATTTGTAAAAAAAAACAACCAAATTCACATACATGTACAGTACTTTTTTATTCACTCCTGAAGACAACTTTCTTATCTCCAAGTGGACCACTTTCAAAAACATTTTTGCAAATGGAGAAATTGGTCATAATGAGTAATTTCTCCTTTTAGCCAGAATTTTAGCACAAAATTCATCCATTAACCTTTACCAAAAACTAAGTTTTAACTACACTGAAGTAGAATGATTTTGAAAACAAAACCAGCGTTTTCTCTTACCCCCAAAATGTTTTTTACCCCTTCAGAGGAAAAATACCATCATTTCAGTCATGTTCGTTTGTCATACGAAAATGCTTTCAAGTTTGGCTGGTCTAAAACTTTGTCATTTGGTAAAGGGTCAAACCCGAGAGTCATGATGATTATCCATCTATTCAAAAGCTGATCTCAAGGTCATCTGCTTCATAGTAACTCGATGGGTGAGTGCAACACTATCCTAAGTGCCTATACTTTGTATAGGCACTTAGGATAGTGTTGCACTCACCCATCAAGTTGTTTGTAAGAGATAAAAAGTTATCTCTTACCCCTTTACCACACAAGCCCGAGTCTTAATGACACTGGGGTAGAAGCCTTTTGTAAAAATTGTGGGAAAAGGGGAAAATGCTGGCTACCAGAATCTTCTCATTTTCCCACAATGTTTTCCAAATCTTTCTTTGTCAGTGTTGTGAAAATACAGGATTGTTTGTGAAAGAGTTAAAGTGCACTGCTCGTTGCTGTAAAAGGTTGATATGTAATGGAAAACAATCACCAAATGCAAATATAATGTCATGTAATTGCAAAGGATTTTGTAGTTATTTCATTTAACTCTTTTAACGACACTGGGAAAGAAGCCTTTTGAAAACATGGGAAAAGGAGAAAATGCTGGTAACCAGCTTTTTCTCCTTTTCCCACGTTTTCTACCCTATCCAAGAAAAATTGCACCATTTGAGCCATATTGAAACTGTTGTCTGCAAATGCTTTCAATTTGGACAAAGCTTAAATTTTGTCATCTGGTAAAGGGTTAAATCAGTGGGCTGTTGTAGATCCAGATTTGTTTTAGTGTTTAATTGATACTGTTTTTAATATCATTTCCATCAAGTCACCGTGGCCCATTTGTTCAGATTAGCTTGAATAAAACACTTGAATTTCCTTTTTTATCTGAAATTTTCATCACTGCTGAATTCGCACAAAAAAGGTATTAAATGTTAATTGTGTACAATAATAAAATGTTTTGTTTAGCTCTTATGATGTTAAATGTGAAGTTTAGGATGAGATTTTTTGACTTTTTATGTTTACACTATTTCAGAGCGTATTGTGAATAATATACATATATATGTGAAAAGGGAACAATAACATGTTTTATTTTAATATTACATGTAATTATCAAGCACTAGGTAACTGTGTACATGTAGTTGCTATGTGTTTCTCTTTCTTGAACACAAAGTTTTTTTGACTTGTCCAAAGCTTTTGTAGTAGACGTATTAAATGTTGCTGAAATTCATTTATTTTGTCTTTGGTAGAGTTGAAAACATGGTAAGAAAAAGAGAAAATGCTGGTTACAAACATCTCCTTTTTCTACAATGATTTCAAAAGCATTCTCCATCAGGGCTGTTAAAGCATGGGACCTTTTGGTAAAGCGTTTACTCCTTGCCAAAAAATTTTAGCCTTGTCAAAATAGAAAGCATTTGCAGAGGACAAATTAAATCTAACTCTAAACATGAAATTTGTCTTTCATACAGTAGAAAACATTCTGGGAAAAGGAGAAAATGCTGGTTACCAGCATTTTCTCCTTTTCCCACGATGTTTTCAAAAGCTTGCTTTTTCAGGGTCGTTAAAAGTTGGGTTTGTTTGGTAAAGAGTTAAAGTGGGGGATTGCTTTGTAAGGGGTTAGGGATATCATGTTAGCCTGTCTACCTCCATACTGCATTTCAAGCCTCTTTTGGTCTCTTTAGCTCTTTAACAAATAGCGAAATTTTCGGTCTGCCCAAACTGAAAGTATTTGCAGACAACAAGATCTATTTGTCTCCAAAACTGAAATTTGTTGTTGGCAGGGTGGAAAACATTGCAAGAAAAGGACAAAATCATAGTTACCAGCATTTTTCCTTTTTCCACAATGTTTTCAAAAGTTTTCTTCTTTCAAGTTGTTGAAACTCGAGATTGTTTGGTAAAGAGTATTTGAGATTGTTTGGTAAAGAGTATTTTGCAAAATAAAGAATGTTTTAGACTGAAAGTAAGAATGCATATTATATGTAGTCTAATCTAGATCTACTTTGTCCTCAGAAGTGACTAGAGCTGTGCTTGTCATTTTTATGGGTAGTCTTGATTGAATTCTTGTCTAGCTTATTACTCTTTATCATCACTTAAGAAAAGTGTGAAAAAAAAAAAAAGTCCATAAACATAATAGCAAATTTTTCTTCCTTATGTCTTCCTGGATTCCCTCCACTTCTTCATACAACAGTTTTGAAGTTGTTTGCAGTCTATAAATGTTCTGATAGATAACCTACCAAAGCGTGGATTGAACCCAGGACCTCTAGGTCCCAATGCAAACGCTCTACCACGTGGCTACAAAAGCTAGCTCTGAAGCAAGACAGTGTAAGTGTCCCCTTATACCAACACGAGCTATACGAGTACATTTATATCTATCTGTGGGACAGACCATTTTATTACATACTCTCCCGCCATATGAAGATTCGTCCTCGAATGCTCCAGGTACTGTGTATTTCTCAACAGAGGTTTTTACCATGGGTGCCAATGTAACACTTCTGATAAATAACAAAGTGGGCATTGAACCCAGGATCTGTAGGTCCTAAAGGCCAACACTCAACCATGTCACTACAAAAGATAGCCCTGTAGCAAGATTGTATAAGTTTTCCCTTATACAAACATACTGGGCTATCTATGGGATAGACCAGTATACTACATGACCTGAGCCGACAACTGAAAACATTGCTACCTATGACAAAATTGTGTTTGACCAGCATCAATAGTGTTTAACCCTGTACAAAACAACATGTTTTAATAACCCTGTGGAGGAAAGCATTTGAAAGCATTGTGGGAGGAGAAAATGCTGATGACAAGCATTTACTCCTTTTTACATGATGTTTTCGACACTTTCAAAGACAACTCCCATCAAAATCTATGTAGTGAATACTCATCAGATATGACTCGGATACTTCTTGTTTGTCTTGGTGGGTAAATAATGTTTTTAGAATTTGACCCTTAGTCGGACCCATGCTTGTTTATTTTAAAACAGGTTCAAAAGGATAGCAGCATTTCTGTTGTTGGGATGATTTGATTAACCCTTGGGCTGTTAATTCTTTACCAAACAAAAAAATTTTACACAGGTGCAAATTGAAGATTTTGCAGATGACAAACTAATTGTGACTCAGAAATTAGAATTTGTTTAGAGAAGGGTGGAGAAAATTGTGGGATAAGGAGAAAATGCTGGTTACCAGCATTTTCTTTTTTTCCCACAATAGTTTCAAAAGCTTTCTTCCTTGGGGTCGTTAAAACTTGGGATTGTGTGGTAAAGGGTTAATCTGGACTTGGGGTGCTTTTGTGGGCAGTGTAGATCAAGATCAGACTGCACAGAACATGCAGTCTGATCTGGGATCTACACTGTCTGATATGTTATTTTATTTTCTGGGTGAAATCAACTTTGGTTGACGCTTTGGTTCATTACTATTAAGCGGAAATTTTCGCTTCATTCATTTGGCAGTTTAAGGGTTAATAAAGAAAATACTGGTGCTAGGTAGGCTGAAAAATGCAAATCAGAATTTATGCTTTGAAATAAAGTAGGCCTTTGTATATTTTACAGAATCGGAAATTACTGAATGGTTACGCCATCAAATGTGTGTCATACTGAACTCTACCAGATGACAATTTTCAGTCTAGTCCAAATTGACAGCATGTGCAGATGACGGAGGAGATATGGCTAAAATGATAGGAATTGTGTTTAAAAGTGTAGAAAACATGACTGAAAAGGTGCTAGTTACCAGCACTTTCTGCCTTCCTCGCCATATTTTGAATTGCCCAGGTCCTCAGCTTTTTTAAATCTCAGGACTGTTTGGTAAGGGGTTTAATGCTCCTATTTACTGTAAACCTTTGACAATCTATATCTGAGAGCTCACAACATGAAATCAATGCGACTGATACAGGGTTTTCCTAAAGCATCACTGTCCTCAAATAGGAGGAACAGTGACCTGTGCACATGTCTGGAGATATTGTCAGTATTGAGTGGAACGCAAAACTTATTCCCTCCTCATCATGATAAAAAAATATCTTGATATCCCCTTTCTTTTTAGTTCCCGCTTAATCCTTTACCAAACAATCCTGTGTTTTTAACAATCTGAAAGGAGAAGGCTGTGAAAAACTTTGTTGGAAAAGGAGAAAATGCTGATAACCAGCATCTTCACAAAGACAGTAGCTGTTTTCCAACATAAACATCACTGAAACAAAGTGTGGCTGTGAGAGAGGAATGAATCATGTTGCAATGACTATCATCATTCCTGGGAAAGAATTTGGATGAGCTGGCAGTTGATTGATGGATTGTATGGTGTTTAACGCCAGCTTCAACATTATTTTATTATATTGCGGCGGTCAGTGCACCTATCCATGCTTTCCTGATGTTTCTTTTACCAGTACTCCCCACAATATTCTTTCCAAGCCACTGCTGGCTTTCCCACAAAACCATGGTCAAAACTATAAACCAGCGGTGAGAGGAATGAATCCTGTCGCTATGACAATCATCATTCCTTGGAAAGAATTTGGCTGAGCTGGGGATCGAACCAACTACCTCCTGTTCTCAAGTCCTGTATGCTACTGACTAAGCTACTGGGGCTCGGCGCACTGGAAATTGAATCAGCAACCCTAATTATTGCAAATTGAGCTACTAGACTTGGCACAGGTTAACTCTTTACCAAACAACAAAATTTTAGACCGGTTCAAAGTCAACGCATTGGCAGACAAAAAATTAATTGCAACTTTGACAACAAATGCCCCTTTCCCTTCAATCTACGGTAGAAATGTACTTTAAATATTTACAAAAATAATTTACTAATTATTCACAATATATAAAAGTTATATCTATGGTAAATACATGTGTATATGTGTGTTCGTTCACAAGTAGGTACATGTATATAACACTATGATTGTGGTACTGTTGCTGTGTCTCTCTTAACTGTCTGGTTACCAGCATTTTCTGCTTTTCCCGCAATGTTTTCTAAAGCCTTCTCTTCCAGGGTCGTTAAAACTCGGGATTGTGTGGTAAAGAGTTAACTCTCTACCAGACAACAAATTTCTAGACTCGTCTATATTATAAGCATTTCCAGATGACAAATTCAATGTGGCAAACTTAATGGGGTTTGTCTTTGGAAAGGCTGAAAACTAGGTTCAAAAAGGTCTTTTTCCCATAATGTTTTCAAATCCTTTCTTCCAAAGGGCAGTTGAAATTAGGAATGCTTGCTGATGAGTAAGTAAATTTTTGCTTACCAGTAATCCTATATCAAGAGTTCTCACATTCAGCAATTTCTGCATTTGTTACATGTACTAAAAAATTTTCTTCAAGAATTTTTTTTATATAAGGGATATGGCAAACACACTGATCGTCCAGTGAATGACTTGTTTAAAATGCACATCATGTCTTACACAAAAAAATGATCTGTGCTCTGGCAAAATGGGGCTTAATGCATCTCAGTGATGCATTATACCAATCAAGCCATCACATAAATTATGGATCCATAAAAGCCACTTTTTTTAACAACTAACTTAATCATGAGGTAAACTGGTCCTTTGGCATGCAGCAAATTGACCGATGGCGAAAAGTTTCGGCCCAGGTCAGCCTGCGCAGTCTGCGGAGGCTGACCTGGGTTGATACTTTTCGCAAATGCATTAAGCCCTCTTTTCACACAGCATGGTTCAAATCTTTTTTCGTTTTCTTGAAACATCTAGAAGTATCTGCATTCTGCAGCATGCTATTATAGCAAAATGAACAGTAACCCCAATTTACTATTTTCATAGCTCTCTCTCTCTGCAGAGATCTTCTTTGTCCATGATGAGTGGTATTTCTTCCTAATCAGTTTCCAAACACAGTCCTTGTCAAGGCTTAGTGATGTTTAACATATCTGGTAGAATCATCTTTCTGTATTTTTTCTCTAGCTCTTGCATATACTTAAGGTTCTGTGAAACTTTGTATCCATGCAAAGGCTCCTCCTGAAAAAGTGAAATAGGAAACAAATTACAGTGTATGGTATCTTAATCCATTACTGCTCAGGCTAGTTTCAGAATGTGCAAAACTGCTACAATGACACAAACATTTACCGGACTGTAAAATGTGCATTTGGGTTAGTCTATTAACTCTTTACCAAACAACAAAATTTTAGACTTGTCCATGTCAAAATCATTTGGAGGCAACAAAATAAATGTGACTCAAAATTTGAAATTTGTCTATGGAAGGGAAAAAAATATGGGAATAGGAGAAAATGCTGGTTACTAGCATTTTCTTCTTTTTCCAAACTTTTTAAAAAGCCTTCTTCCCCAGGAACGTTAAAACTTGGGATTGAGTGTTAACCCTTTACCAAACAATCCTGGGTTTTCACGACTCTAGGAAAGAAGGCTTTTGAAAACATAGTGGGAAATGGAGAAAATGCTGGTAACCAGCATTTTCTCCTTTTCCCACAATGTTTTCTGCTCTATCAGAGAGCTTAAGCCCGTTTGTTCCAAAGTTGAATTTGGCATCTGCAAATGTTTTGAAATTGGACTAGTCTAAAATATTGTCATGTAGTAAAGAGTTAAAGGTAAGAAAGTTTTAGTTGACCAGTATACTTTTCCTTTTGAGGATATTTTCTAAAATCTTTTGGGTCAGAAGTATAAAGGGACATTAGGTAAAGGATTAAAAGTAGTAAAATTTACAACTTACTCGCAAAAACATAAGCAGATCCTGTGTTTGCATATGAGCATTGATTTCTGGTTGGACATGTTTCAGTATAGATACACACATATAGACCTGATAGTCTATGCCTAAAATCAGGCAGATCACTACGTAGTGACATATATCTAACCAGTCTAGATAGTTCCAAAAACACTGGGTCAACCAATGCAGTGATATCTGAAAAAAATTAATTGTTTGAATTATCACAAAGATACAAGCTGTTGCTTTCCATGGATCAACACCTCTTGAAATCAGACTACATGTATTTGATACACCAGCAGATTTTGAATTAACCATATTAAAGACACCTATAGAAAAAAAAAAAAATGAAAAGTAATACCTTGATGCAAGGACTGTATATATTGTGATTTATTGAGAGGCAAAATCACGTCACAAAGCTTTAAAGATACCTCTATACTTGTTTTCAGCCAGTCTTTAATCCATTTCATCTTTATTTTATCAAACTATAACCATTCTTTTATCTACATGTCTGATGTTGCCTCCAATGACTGCAAGGTTGCATGGATGACAACCAATAGAAAATGCATTTAATTTTCTGGAGGCCATCAAAGAAATCACTGTCATGACGTTTATGTTTTAAATCAAAGACTTCTTATATATGTATTTATCGCTTACCCATGTATATCAGTAATTTATATGTGTTTAAACAGCTGACTAAATTCTGAACCATTCTACAGTCTATCAAGTTAAATGTCGTTTTCTCTCTGGCTGTAAGGATGTATCTTAAACAATTTACCAGATAAATTTCTTAGACTTGTCTATCTTGAAAGCATTTTAAGCTAGAAATTCAATATGGCTCAGGTGATGGGATTTGTTACTGAAAGGGTAGAAAACTGGGGGAAAAGGAGAAAATGCTTTTTTTAACGTTTTAGGAAAAGGAGAAAATGCTGGTTACCAGCATTTTCTCCTTTTCCTAAAACGTTAAAAAAAGCGTTCTTCCTTTTGGCCGTTAGAGTACAGGACTGTTTATTTGGTACAGGATTAAGAATGATCAGTTGAAGTCTTTTAAAAAAGCAGCTTTGTAAAGTATGGATATAGTTGTCTTGATTTTATCTCACTAGTAACATATACAAGTATTAAGGTAATGCTATAGTTGTTTGTCTTTTTATCTCACTAGTAACCTTAACTGAAAAGCTCAGCCCCTTAACTGGTTCACTGTCAGAAAATAAAGTTAAAATCACTTTGCAATATCACATGATACCATTGCTATTGACAATGATTCTTTGCTAAATGCCCCTGAGTGTGATTTGTACTGCAAAGGCCCTAACTTTAAGTTGGATGCAAGCCTTATGGACTGCATGTTCTGTATTTAAAACTGAAACTTGCCTGTGCAGGTGTGTAGCCTGACATTTTAAATGCATGGGACACCTGGGGTAACTCTATCTGTAGTATAAACTCTATATTGTGGCCAGTACTGGAGAATATTGGAGGTATACCACTGGAGCTGAGGGCAACTGGGATATGTACCTGTGGAATGTAAAAATCTCAGACTAGACAGTTGTAAGAAGCAGTTGTATTGAAATATGATGAGAGAAATACACTGCATACTGTGTCACTGAATACTTTAATTGTATATTTTAAGACAACTTCACACAATGACATGAAGCTTTTATAGCATGTGTGACAAAATGAATAGTAAAGTTGCACAGTTTAGCTGTCAAATTTGATAACATAAATTGTTTTGCATATTTTCTTTATTTTCATTAGGCTATCATTGATTTCAGGAATGGTTTTCTCCTTTCCCACAAAATCCTGAGTTTTACTGACCCAATGGAAGTAGAATTTTGAAAACATTATGGGAAAAGGGGAAATGCTGATTACAATCATTTTCTCTTCTCCCAATGTTCACTTCCAAAGAGAAATTTCAGTTTTTGAGTTACATCTCATTTTTTTTCATCAACAAGTGCTTTCAATTCAGACAGGTCTTTTTTTGTAAAGTCTGAATTGGCAGTTGTTGCTCAAATGAATGAATTTGGAAGGGTTGAAAACAGTGTGGGAAAGAAAAAAAATGCTGGGTACCAGCATTTCTTTCTTTTCTGAAAATACCCAAATCTATGAAACAATAGGATAAAACATGATAAAAGGTTCTGATTACAACACAGCTCTTATTTCACAGCAATTCTAATTTAAAGCAGGATACAGCGCTGATATTTCAAGAAAGATATGATTACCATATGATGTGATATTTCCACAGTACAATCATTGAGTCCATTAAAAACCTTTGATTTATTTAACTTTCCACTATAAGACTGTTTTACTCTATTCAAGCAAACACATATAATTTTTTCCAATATAGCAATTTTTATTATCAATGTTTTCTGACCTTCCAGCGGTTTTAACCCTTTACCACACAATCCTGACTTTTAACAACCCTGAGGAAGAAGCCTTTTGAAAACATTGTGGGAAAAGGAGAAAATGCTGGTAACCAGCATTTTCTCCTTTTTCCACAATGTTTTCTACCCATCCCAAAATAAATTTCAATTTTTGAGTCATGTTTATTTTGTAGTCTGCAAATGCGTTCAATTTGGAGAGTATAAAATTCTGTCGTGTGGTAAAGAGTTAAGCTCTTACATGGGAAATAAGCACTATTGCTATTTTTCTGCAAATACATGTCTATTCAAGTTGACCCATTACCACACATTCCTGAGTTTTAATGACACTGAGGAAACAGGCATTTGAAAACACTGCTAGAAAAGGAGAAAATGCTGATAACCAACATTTTCTCCTTTTCTTAATTTTTTTTCTACTTAATAAAGACAAATTTCACTGTTTGAGCCTAACTGTATTTGTCATTTGCAAATAATTTTAATTTGGGCAAGTCTAAAATTTTGTTGACAGGTAAAGAGTTAATATTTTGATATTGCAGTATGAGAGACATTTGAATCAAGCCAAGTTCAATAAAACCAAATGTTCACAGAAAATTAAATAGCTAAGAAAAGAATTACAGAAGCATGAAGTCTGGGTGCCCATGCATAGCCAGATGCACCAAGTGTGGAGAAATTCTGTAGAAACTCCCAAGATTTGGCATCATTTCCATTGAAGATAAGAAATACTGTGGCAGCGAACCAGTCAAACCCAGGATAACCATTCTGTAAATATTCTGTATACCAGTCAAGGAAAGATATTGTTTGAATAAGAAATTAAGTGACTGATTTACTGATTTTAGAAATTTGATTACTTAAAAATATTTCAGCTGGTTTCTCACATCTAGCTTTTTCCCAGATAACATTTTTCCTCTTCATGTTGGTATTTAAAACATTGTGAGAAAGGAAAGATTACTTGACATGAGAAGAAATGTCACCTTTCACTCACATTTTGGCCACTAAACCCAGTCATGACAGAGATATCAAGAAACATCAACGATCTTGTAGAATGATGCTCCACTTGGGGAAGGGGCTATAACAGTTTGGAATGTTCACAAAAAAAGCTGACCTAAAAAATGAGCAACAGTACTCAACACAAACTTGATGTCCCCCTTTTTTCCTAATTTAATGTTAACTAAAGCCTAATGGCATCATCATTTTCAAAGGATACTAAGATCTGTTTCTGGAAACTTTTGTTGTTGTCGTAAGAAGAAAATAACTTGTCTGTTCAACTGCGTTAGTCTCTCTATGGCATCTGAGGATGTGTTGACGACTTTCAGATGAATTCCATATCTATTACAAGAAAAGAAAGAAAATCATTAGTTTGAAAGTTCAAGAATTCTAATACACTAGTAACTCCTTATCTAGCAAACAATTTGTGGACTTGTCCATAAACAAAACATTTGCAAATGAAAAATTAACTATAAATCAAGTGATGGGATGTAGCTTTATGACTCTGAAACATTGTGGGGAGAAGAAAAAATGCTGATTACCAGCATTTTCTCTTTTCCACAATGTTCTGAAAAGCATTTTTCTTCAGGGTCATAAAAATACAGGACTGCTTGTTAACAATTTCCCAAACAACAAATTTTAGACTCTTTCAAATTCAAAACATCTGCAGACCACGAATTCAAAATTGGTACTAGTGAGCTTAAGCTGTCTGACAGTGTAGAAACATTGTGGGAAAAGGAGAGAATGCTGGTTACCAGCATTTTCTCCTTTTCCCACAATGTTTCCAAAAACGTTTTTTCCCAGGGCCGTTAAAACTTGGGACTGTTTGATAAAGGGTTAAAGGATCAGTCTCATTTATTTGCTGGATCAGGCAAGTCTTCAGTGAACAAGGCAGCAGCTGACCAATTTTTTTTAAGAAACATCAGAAATGTTGCTGAAATATTATCCTTCAACAAAAGATAAAATCTCATTCACTCATTCCTAGATCATCTGATAATATTTAATCAACTTCTTATGCCCTTGGCCCAAATTGAAGTTTATATTACCTCTTTAGATGATTTATATAAGCTGTACATTGATAAATTAGAACCAGTTTCTTTGGTTTCACATGCATGAAACAATGTTCAGCTTTAAAGTGTTTACATAGATGATACTTCTACCCTAGAGATGAAAATACTGGGAACTAAAGGTGAGGAAAATGCTGATAGTCAGTATTTTCTCCTTTCCTCACAATGCTGTCAAAATGTTGTCAAAAAACATGATTGCTTGGTAAAGGGCTATACCTGATTGCCATTTTGATTCCCAACTGCTGAAGAGGTGAGATGCTTACATTCTTCAAGGCACTGTCAGTCCCTGGAAAATCCAAAGCAAATGACTGAAAATTACAGGCATATTAAATCCTTTTCTATTCTACTTGACCCTTTCCCAAACGACAAATTTTGGACTGGTCCAAATTGAAAGAGTTTGCAGACGACAATTTTAAATTTGATGAAAATGGCAGGAAGTTCTCAAAAAGGGCAGAAAACACTGTGGAAAAAGGAGAAATTGCTCGTTACGAGCAATTTCTCCTTTTCCCACAGTGTTTTCAAAAGACTTGTACTGCAGACATGTGAAAACCAGGGCTTGTTTGGGAAAGGGTTAATTTCACTGCCACTCTTCCGTTTTCTTTATGTTTATACCTTTCGGCAAGTCTGTGATGAATGAATATTACACATGTTTTTGTAAATCGCAAACTTGCACACGAGTACCTTTTTTTTTTCCCATATTTGCCACATTTTTCACAGAGCTCCAGGTAAGAGAGATACAGGAGAAATAATCAAAATCACTCCCTCTATCTGGAGCTCTGTTTTTCAGTACCTCTATCTTCATTTCCCCTTTTATAATTGATTTGTATTTGATGGGGGTAAACAAATTGCATAACATTGTATTATGTAATCTCTTTATAAATGAATCAAACCTGTTCAAGTTATTTTTGCCAGAAAGTTTTCAAAAAAAGTCTCGGCCAATTGCAACAAACTGATATGTCTCAATGGTAGGTTTTGTATTAGACGGGGTGCAAAAAAATGTAGGAAAACAAGAAAATGCTGGTTACTATAATGCTTTCAAAAGCCTACTTTCTCAGGGAGGTTAGAACAGAAGATTGTTTGGTAAAGGGTTATCAGAGTTAATACTATGAGAGAAGATTGTACAATGACAATGATTTACCTGCATACTGCATCATGGGAAATACTGATTCTTCAGGTAGTGATGACAGGATGTGCACACCTTGTTCTAGTAGCTTCTGTATAACTGGAAATAGAATTAGACCAGGACAGTTGATTGGTTTGTATTAAAAGTATCTTGGTAGACCCATGAAAAGATATTTGGAAGAGGTAATAACTTAAAAATGTAATACTTTGATGTATAGAAAAATCAAGGTTGCAAACAGCAAGAGTAGTTGACAGTAGTGTGTAGAATTCATTTCATGACACATTAAGATCAAAATCCTTTTAACTCTTTACCAGACGACAAAATTTTAGACTGGCCCAAACTGAAATCCTCTGCAGACAACAAATTAAATAAAGCTCAAATGATGATTTCTGTCTTTGATAGGGTAGAAAACATTGCGGGAAAAGGAGAAAATGCTGATTACCACTTCCTCATTTCCTACAATGTTTTCAAAAGGCTTCTTCCTCAGGGATGTTGAAACTTGGGACTGTGTGATAAAGAGTTAATGCTGAAATGGGTACAGTGAAGAGATGAACCAGTTCTAGATTTCAGTTAACAAATTTCTTGAAAGAGTTTAGAATTTTATTTGACAGTTTTGATGAGAACACAAGTTATATCAAGAATGCTTGGCACAACAGTATTTACTTTTGTGGTTTTGCCAGCCTGGAAATTACAATATTTCAGTTGTTTTTCCTTACTGAAGAGGTTCATTTCATGAAAACTTGACTGCATAATGCAGAGTTCTAATGACCATGAAGAAGAAGGCTTTTGAAAACATTGTGGGAAAAGGAGAAAATGCTGGTAACCAGCATTTTCCCCTTTTTCCACAATGTTTTCTTTCCTTTGAAAGCCAATTTCAGTTTTTGAGTCACGTTGATTTCATCACCTGCAAATGTTAGGATATGGATTTGGACAAGTCCAAAATTTTGTATTTTTGTGGTAGAGAGTTAATCACATGCTCAAATGGTTAAATGACAACAGAGACCAAAGTTCATACCAGTTCCTTTGACCTGCTCGCCTTTACTGACTAAGAGTTTCACTAGCAAAGTTCTGCATTTTTCAAGCCAGGCTCTACCTTTTTCTGGCTTCTTTGAGTCTAAAAACTCTGTAAGCTCATTATCTGAAATGTAATAACTTCAGGGGTGTGACTGATGAAACAGATTCCAAACAGATCCATCTAAGATGGAGCAATTTTGAATTTTCCATTTTAGCATCAAAGAGAGGAAATCCCCTGAAAGAAGGAAAATTCAAACCCATGTGACTTTTACTTGCAGTCAAAAGGAGTATTAAGTTGGATTTTGCAATTTTGGAGAACTAAATGCACCTTAAATGATGCAAGTTGTCTTTGAATGAGAAGAAAACCTTGAGGGAAAAAAAAAAAAAAAGAAAATGATGGCTACCAACATTTTCTCTTTTTCCCAGAAGATTTTCAAAAGCTTTCTTCCCTTCATTCAATAAAACATGGAATTGTTTGACAAAAGATTAACATCGTTTCTATTCATTTTTCAGACTCCGGATGGATAAGTACATGAAAAGATAAATTTCTACTACATGTATCATATTCACAACTTTTTGTTCTTCTATATTATGTGGCTTCTCTAAACATTAACCCTTTACCAAACGACAATATTTTAGACTCATCCAAATTGAAAGCATTTGCTGACGACAAAATCAATGTGATTGAAAAAAATTGAAATATGTTTTGGGGAGGGTAGAAAACATTGTGGGAAAAGGAGAAAATGCTGGTTACCAGCATTTTCTCCTTTACCCACAATGTTTTCAAAAGGCATCTTTCTCAGGGTCATTAAAAGTTGGGACTGCATGTTAAAGGGTTAAGAACAATGTTTCCAAAGCATTTTGATGAAAAAAGCAGTCACTGCTTTTTTTAGGAGGAATTTTTCAACATGTCACAGGTTTTCAAACATTACCCACAGGTGATCTTAGCTGATGTATTCACAGAGTCAAAAGGTATGAGCAAAGAAAAATTGGGGACTGCTATAATGAAGAAGTATAATTAGAATTATGCACCCCTAATAACCATGCTTAACTCTTTACCAACGACAGAATTTTGCACCAGACCAAATTGAAGGCATTTGCAGACGACAAAATAATTGCAGCTCAAATTATGATTTCTGTCTTTGATAGAGCAGAAAACATTGTGGGAAAAGGAGAATATGCTAGTTACCAGCATTTTCTCCTTTTCCCACAATGTTTTCAAATGCCTTCCTCTCCATGGTCCTTAAATTTGGGACTGTGTGGTAAAGGGTTAAGTTTACATGTTATCTTCTTTTGTCTAAGACAACACTACTTTCGTAGCAAAGGAAGAAATGCTCATTGTGGGCAAATTCTTCTTTTGCAACAAGGTTTTATAATGCATTCATTGGGTAAATGTTAAGTGTCATAATATGGCTCAAAATGAGCACATTGTCCTTTTGCCACAAAGTTTGTAAAAGTATTCATTCAATTAACCCTTTACCACACATTCCTGAGTTTTAATGACCCTGAAAGAGTGGCCTTTTGAAAACATTATGGGAAAAGGAGAAAATGCTGGTAACCAGCATTTTCTCCTTTTCCCACAATGTTTTCTGTCTTTTTACAGACAAATCTCGCCATATGAACGATATCTAATTTGTTGTCTGCAAAATGCTCTCAATTTGGACACATGTAAAATTTTCTTGTGTGGTAAAGGGTTAAATAAATGTTAATGATCTACACATTATGTACAAGATAAAACTGTTTTCAAGGGAGCCATCAGCAAATTGCTCATTGGAAATAATGAGTTGAATCACAGGCCTTTGAAACTCCATTGGTCTATCACGGAACACTAAAATTTTCCTTGCTCGATCGTCGAACACATTTGCACATTGGTGCATTACCTGTATATCACGGAACATTAAAATTTTCATTTACACTGTTACTATAAATAGTACATTGGTGACTGTCTCTATGTTGTATATAATAAGACAAGGTGTGCAATGAAATCGAAGAAAATGTTACCCCCGTTCCCTTTCAGAAATAATATTTTCCCAAAAACGAAAAAATACAAAAAGTTGCTGTTGCAGATGGGTTGACAAATGATTTTTCTTGTGTACCCTGACCTTCAAATGTTCCAAACGGCTCTTGCGATCAAGCAATAGCTGTGATCTTAAAAAATTTAGAAAGATTCTACATTTCCGGATCGCCATACACTGATGTCACAAAATTCATTATGACGCAGTGAATTATAACTCACATGAATTTATTATCAAAGTCCTTGACCAATGAATGGTAAATACAATTTGGAAATATGCAAAATGGAAGATGAAAATCGTGATACTGGATTAGATGATAAGATGAATTATAACAGACGAAATGTTAATTTAAAAATTTCATCAATATATCAACAAAAAAATTTTAGATTGTTGTTTGAAAAAAATATTTTAGTTATTATTCGCTGCAGGATAATAATTTGTGTGACATCAGCGCATGGCAATCCGGAAAATGTGGAAGCTTTTTAAAAAAATTTACATCAGATACTGCTTTAATGGCAAGAGCCATTTGGAACTTTTGAAGGTCGGAGTTGATAAGAAAAATCATTTGTGAACACATCTGCAACAGTAACTAGGTTCCATTTTCCGTTTTCGGTTAGATATTACCTCTGAAAGAGAATAGGGGTAAAATATTTCTTTGATTTCGTTACACACCTTGTCCTACTATATATGATGTAGAGGCAGTTGCCGATGTGCTATTTATAGTAATGGTGTCCGCTAAGGAAAATTTAATTTTCTGGTAATAGACTAATGGAATTTCAGTCGCCTATGGTTGAATTGACTGACTATGATTAAAATTGAAAGTAAATATGAATGAAAACAATTCACCTAGTAAGCTTCAAAGCACGCGGCCTTCCATTTGGTTTGTTACATAAAAACATTTCAAATGTTTACTGCAGACAACAGAGAAACTCTATATGCATTCTTGATGCTTTCATACTGGTACTACACTAAGTAAATCTTTCAGAGCCACTGGCTGCTTTTTTAACATCAAAAAAGATAATGGTCAGATGAAATGGTACAAAAAAGCAAAATGGCTTTAATCAGGTAAGTTCAAAATCCCTTGATTTCATCTTGATGATAGAAAGAAAATTGTATTCGGTGATACACAAACCGTTTAGCTGTTATGAAAAGATGTAAATGACTGGTCAGTTTTTTTTTTTTGCTGTGAATCAGTGACTGCACATCAAGAAGTGAACAAACTGTCAAGTAGTACTTTCACCCCTTATACTGTAAAATATTTTAGTAGAAATCATATTCCAAAATGACTGAAGTTCCAAAAACTGAAATTTACCGGCTGCTTTATATCAGAACAATCCCATATGCAAATAGCCTAGATCAGCATGTACATTTTGCACAATAAGGTCATGATCTACACAGTCTGCAAAACCACATAAAGCTGCAATAGGCAAAGGGCTAAAACTGTGATGTTATGCTGTCACATGAAGTTAAAGATGAAGTATGACTTTACACTTTTTTTTTCCGATATAAACATATGATTATCTCTTCTGCCAGAATTTTTGGTAAGATTTTTCGTATTTTCCTGACTTGCATCATTTTCTTCCTAAAAATTGTTCAAATTATCCCTTTTGTCACATAGACAAATAATACAAATTGGAGGTAAACATTTGTAAATACAAAATGGGTTCTACAGGAAAATATCAAAGCAAAGTTTGGGTAAAGCCAAATCCACTGCTATATATATCTGGATATTGCTGAATAAGCAGTTTCAAATGCAGAAAGTCTTCAAAGCATATCAATGCATTTCAAAGAAAATGATAACAAAAAACGATACAAGCAAATGGCTATATGTAACAACTACATGTATCTTCTAGCTTTGAAATACTGAAAAACTCAAATCTTTAACGATAAACCAGTCGAGACAATTTCAATTAAAATCATGATGATTATTTCT
The DNA here is from genome assembly GCA_945859785.2 of Tridacna gigas. Classification (NCBI taxonomy): domain Eukaryota; kingdom Metazoa; phylum Mollusca; class Bivalvia; order Cardiida; family Cardiidae; genus Tridacna; species Tridacna gigas. The sequence goes on along the minus strand of OX244034.2, from coordinate 50,470,345 downwards.
TCACCAGCTTACAAAATTTTAGACTTGTCCAAATTACTTACGATAAATTTGCATGCAACAAACTAAATATGGTCCAAAAAATGGAATTTGTCTGAAAATGGCCAGCTATTGCAATCAATTAAATGCCAAAATGTGACATTCTATAACATACTTTTAAAATCCTTCTATAATTTTCATAGGACAGCTTATTTGGTTTTTACCTTAACATAAAAGACTTGCTGTAAATTGATATATTTTCAATGTTGTTGGCAATGAATAGAAAGTTAAAAGTGAGAGTGATTGTGTCTTGATGGCAATGATATCTGTGAAGCCTCTCTCAATCAATTATGAAGGTGGATATAAATAGTAGAATGATGTCATTTAGGGGGATATAAATAGGACCTTTATGTCATCTCTGAAAAAAGCACAAACTGGTACCTGTTTTATCACAAATACTGGATGAAGTGTGGGTGGGATATATAAAGCCTGAAAACAATTGTGTATTTTAATACAGATTTTGTGCCTGAAAACAATTGTGTATTTTACAAATTTTGGTGTAATCATACAATATACATGTAACTGCATCCTAATCGAAAAATACTTAAAATCGTCTTTCTAATTGCAAATAATTATCTTTAAAGAGTTTTTATGACAGAAATGCAAACTTTGATTGAACAGTTGATTTTTTGTTAATGACAATTGGTTATTCTAGCAGTTGCAGTCACATATCCCAAAGCCAGTACAGGAGAGTGAATGGAGATATTAAAGGGAATGATAATCTGAATATCTTGTAATTCAAAAAAATATGTGCAAAAGAAATAAATTTTACTGACCAGAGTAAACATAACAATAATTTTTGCCTTAGGACATATTTTTAGAAAAAAAATATTTTGCAACGAAAAGCCTTAATTGCAAATTATTATACTAAGTATGAGATATTTACACAACTTTTTAACCACAAAAATAAGAAATGCAATGACCGTCTCCTACTTACAGCCCACAACTGTGTTCGAAGGCAATCAGATATATACAGCTATGTATTACTGGTGTTCCACCTTTTAATGCAATGCTTCCAAAATTTGTCTACTGCAGGACCGAAAAACATCAGATCTGGAGAAGTGTGAAGTGGTAATAGTGTCTTGAATGTTTCAGTGACTCATCAAACTTTAGAAATACTGTCAGCTGAGTCAGAGAATAGAACTCACAACTCCTGTATTACTTGTAATCTCTATTTGCTACCCACTGAGTCATTATCATGAACAAACAAAATAATTCCATAGATAAATATAGAATTTCCTTACAGATGAATCTGCATTTAGCCCCTAGGCTGCTAACAGCAATTCTGTGCCCTTTTGCAGCCAGTATAGATCAAGAGCAGACTACACAGAATGTGCAGTCTGATCCTGGATCTACACTGTCCGATAAGGAGATATTTTTCCCAAGTCAGTAACTTTGAAATTGCAATACTTGTTTTGAAACAACTCACAACATTTGTCCTGGTGTGATAATTTTAATGATTACTCACAACATATTTTTACAGTGAAGAACTACACAGATATTACTAATTCAAACATAGAATGATTCCTTCATAAATCTAAACTGCAGACAAATCTGTACAAGCTCAAATATTCATACCTTGTTTCATGGCACTTCTTCCACCCAGGTTTGGGCTGTACTCTCTTGGAGTTGGATAGGAGGAGAACAAAGGACTGGCATATGGATTTCCACCTTCCTGTTTTGTAATGACAATATTTATGAAGTCATACAAACAGAGCAATGGGAATTGCTGACAGCAATGCCACCTCTGCATAGAAAAGTTGGGTTAGTTTTAGAGCAGAAAAAGAGTTAACCTTTTACCATACAATTCCATGTTTTAATGACTCTCTGAAGGAAGCCTTGTGAAAACATTGTGGAAAAAGGAGAAAATGCTGGTATACAGCATTTTCTCCTTTTCCCACAATGTTTTCTACCTATCCCAGGGCAAATACTGTCATTTGATAAACATCTGAATTGTCATCTGTAAATTCCTTCATTATGGACGAGTCTAAATTTTGCCATGTGGTAGATAGTTAAAAGGACGCATCAATCCATGTGCACCAGGAGATAGAAACAAGGTACCTATGTTGCTATTGCTGCCTGAAGCAGGTACAACAGAAACATGTTCAATATAATTATACAATATGCAAAAAACTCATTTGGCAATAAAGTAAGATTTGTCAGGCAAAGATTGATTTGCCTGAATATTGATTGATTTCCTGGGTACTGTATTCAGGTGAAAAATTTGAAGCAAATGATGGACTTTTCCTAAACATGAAAAAATCTGGGGAGAATCTTGATTGTATAGTGATTAATGCTGTTTTCAACATCATTTCATTTGTATCAAGGCAGCCAGTGCACTTATCCATGCTTTCCTGGAGTTTCTGATACCAGGGTCCATATTTACCAACCATTCCTAAGAAAATTCTTAGTCTTATTCTCCTAGATTTTCTAAATTTGAATGTATCATAACTTCTGACTGGCTAAACCAAATGGTTTAGCCAATCAGAAGTTGCCTTACTTTCAAATTAAAAAAAAATATGTAGAATAATACTGAGAAGGTTCTTAAGAATAGTTAGTGAATACTGGCCCCAGGATAGTTGGTAAATACGGGCCAAGTTCTTTGCACAATGCTCTTTCCAAGCCACTGCCTGCTTTCCCACATATTTATCATCAAAACAATGATCAGCATTGAGAGAGGAATGAATCTAGGAAGTGAGACAAAGAGTATAAAGAATACAGAGTCAAGTTGACTTATATTTCTTCAAAGCAATAATCAATGGGATAATGTAGAGAGGAGACATGTGCTTTTCTTTTTTGACATTCACTGGTCATTTTTTTAGCATCAACATCCAGGAAGATTTTGTCCTTTTTAATCATATCTTCTCTAAATTTCAAAACAAATCTTTATTATTTTTCTTTAACTCTTTCCTGTATGACAAAAATTTAGACTTGTCCAAATTGAAAGCACTTGCAGACAACAAAATAAAAGTGACTCAAAAATTGAAATTTGTATTGGGAAGGGTACAAAATATCATGGGAAAAGGAGAAAATGCTGATTACCATCATTTTCTCCTTTTCCGACTTTGTTTTTGAAAGGCTTTTTTCTAAGGGTTGTTAAAAGTAGGGATCATGTTGTAAAGGGTTAGTTCTTTAAATATTAGGTAGGAGCCTACTGACCTCTATGATTCTACTGGGCAGATTCCTTTCTGTAGGTCCACCTATCAAATATGACCTCACAAGGATATTATTACGTTCAACTGTCAGCATATCTATGATGATTTCCTTCCTGAAAATAGACTGTGATATGTTGGTACTGTGTTTACAAAGGCAATTGATCCATAGCAAAGGAGTAATACTCTGTACCTTTGAAATCATTCAATCACTACATAGGCTATTTCCTATCAAACGAATCCTAGCAAAAACTAGAAATGTTGCAACACAAATACCTCCCACCAGCACCTTGTCACTGAAGCAGCACAATCAGAGATCGGGAATGATTTTAAAACAAAGATCACCAGTGACCTTGACCTTTGACCCATGTGACCCCAAAACAATAGGGCACCTCATGGGATCATGAAGACAGTTGTATAAAGTTTAAGGGTCCTACGTCAAACAGCTATTGAGTTAGAGCATAAAAACGATTTTCAAACAAAGTTCACCTGTGACCTTGACCTTTGACCCATGTAACCCAAAAACAATAGGGCACCTCCTTGGGTCATGAGCAATATTTGTATAAAGTTTCAGGGTACTAGGTCAAATGGCTTTTGAGTTGGAGCATGGAAACAAAAAAGCCTACAGACGGATGCATTGATGTACAGAGGCATGTATGGACAAACAGACAAACAGACAGACATGGTGAAACCAGCATAGCCCTCTCTAATTTGTAGGTGGGGGGTATAATGATACAAAAGAGACACTTTTTTGAAAATAAAACAATACAAAATGCTGTTGATACATTATCAAAGCTAAAAACATTAACACAAGACCTCTATGAGATAAATGACATTTGGCCAGGAAAAGAATAACTTATATACTTACTGGTCTTTATTGAGTTGGTTCTCTGACTGTGCTGCCAATAAAGCTTCTTGTATCTTATACTGAGACTGGAGAAGCAGGAAAGAATCTAAACAAGATATCATCAAACCCAACACCCTGTAAAAAATACAACAAAAATGTTTCCCTTTACCACAAAAAGAAATCTTTAGACTTGCACAAATGCTTTTATAGATGACAAATTAGATGTGTCTAAAATGAAGAGAAATATCTGAAAACAGAGTAAACATTATGGAAAAAGCAGAAAACGCTGATCCCAGAATTTTTATTTATCCCATAATGTTTTCAATAGCCTTCCTCCTCAGGGTCATTAAAAGCCAGGATTGTTTGGTAATGGGTTAAATAAAGCATTACATTCTTTGTGGGATATATGGAATGCCTTTGGAACCAGAATGATCACAACGTTCAGGTCTCATTTGAACCTATATCGATAAATATAATATTATAAAATGTTTACATCAAATACCCCGTTCAGCATAGGTTTAACACCTGACCAAATGATCCAATATTTTAATGATCCTGAGAAAGGCTTCTGAAGAAAACTGAAGGAAAGAAGAAAATACCAGTATCCAACATTTTCTCCTTTTTCCCACAATCTTTTCAACATTGTTGCCGACAAATTACATTATTTGATATGAATTATTGTCTACAAATGTTTTCAATATGGAAAAGTGTCTTTCACCACTGAAACTTCTGAGGGCTGTCCCTTCGAGAGGCAACAAGCGGCTGGTACTGAGAGACAGTCATGCACTATTCTTGTAATGAAGCAACAGAAGTAAGCAATAAAGAATTACATATTTTTGCTAGGGTAAAAAGAAATATACACAAATTATGATGTAGCAGTAGATTTTACCTGAGACCAAAAGTATGTGCTTACCTGAGACCAAATATGTGAGACTGTTCCACATTAAACAGTGAGTGTATTTTGCCTGGAGTATTGAGGACCACAATCCTGTCTAGTAACCCCTGAAATAAAAGCCAACATAATTGAATGACAAAGTATGGTTAAGATTTAAGATACTCTGTCAGATATCACGGCAGGATCTTAAGACTGAAATTCCACATAAAAAATGTCCAAACTCAAAGGGAGAAAATTTTTCATCAGTTATAGCAAAGATTTAAAAACTGTGTTTTGGGCATAAACAATGTTTGGCTATACTTGTACAAAGTTTCACTAAAATGACAGGTAATGAAGGTTGCAGTAAGTGCCACAAATATATTCATGTATATGCATATGTCACAGAAAAAAGGACATATGAACAGGCCGATTTCAGTATACCAAACAAAAAAAGTTCTATGTGCGGACATACCATGACATGAAGTGAATCAGACAGAGAGTAGAAATGGAATTTTAAAAAATCTCTTGTATATAATGTCAGATTGATAAAATAAGTAAATAAACATACAGCCAGTGTCTCAGGCATTTCTCTAAAACTGTAGCTCTGTTTTGTGGGCAATGGATGGTCACATAATACTTCATACACAGCAGGAAAAGCAGACAGGACATTCAAAAGTCTTATCAAATGCTGAAAAAGAGACAAAAAAGCACTGAAAATAGCACAAACTTTACTTTATCTTGATAACTGGTCGGGCTTATAATTATTTTGTGCATGACTTTGTCAGCCGTAGCTAGCTAGCTTTCATTTCAGCAGAAGGAGAGAAACTTTCCTGAAATTTCCACAATTTCTCCAGATATGGTAATCATTTTCTCTACTTGAATATTTTTGGGGTGTCTATTTTCCTCAAGGTTTTCTTTGAAAGATTGTAAACTACATGTACAGTTAGATACCTTTAGAAAAATGTCCAAAGAGGAGGAACAATATTTCAGTTTCTAAAAGTGAAATCAATGCCAAAATTAACTTTTCCTTTTAAAGATGAAAGATCAAAGGATCAACACAATTTTAACAGTGCTACTTTCAAGTAAATACAAAAGATTCTTTAAGATACTTTACATTCAGTAAGTACAATGCTACAGTATCAATGCTACATGCTGCAGTATCAATTCAGGAGGTAATGATTTGATAATGGTTTAATATGCCTATTAACCCTTTATTACAAAATCTCCACTTTTAACGACCCCAAGGAAGAAGCCTTTTCAGTAACCAGCATTTTCTCCTTTTCCCAAAATGTTTTCTACTCTATTCAAGACAAATTCCATCATTTGACCCACATTTAAATTGCCATCTGCAAATGCTTTCAGTTTGGACAAATCTACATTTTTGCCATTTGGTAAAGGGGTAACTAAATAATAAATGACTTCAGTCCTGTAATTACCTTGTGTGACCCTCTGTCAATGGGGTCAACTGGCCATGATTTGGGAGTAAACATGGTCACATCATTAGGCCCACACTCTATGACTGACCATAGCTCTGTGATCAATGACTTGATGTAACCTGGTGGTGTCAAATATTCAAGAAAATGTGATGTTGGTAAAATAATTTTCCAAATGTGCTATTTTTATCACTAAAAAGTACTTGTCACATATAGGAAAAAGAATTTGAAGTAAGGGAAAGAATTCTGTTACTGATATGGAAAACACCATGAAAGAAGCAATAATTAGTTTTTCTTTTCCAACAATGTTTTTGAAAGATATCTACTGCATGGGTATAAAAAGCTGTACATCGTATTTGTATGTTATAGGATCAGCTGAAAACAGAACTTGAATGAATGAAACTAGACCCATAGCATTAACAAAGATTAAGTTTTCAGCAACTCATATGAGTCATATGGCGACAAGCAGAAAATTCATAGCAAGAATGTCTTCATCTTTCACAATGTTTTCAAAAGTCACCAGCGTAAACATCAAAATGTGTCAAAGAGTGAATATGCCTTTATGTGTGTCTTTCACTATTAGTTGAGAAATTAACTAAGTTTTGATAAAGAATATATATCAATATTTAGGCAAACATATTTTGATACATCAACAGCTAATCATAGCTTTTGAAAACCTTTGGGTAAATAAAGAAATTCTTTAGAATAAGTAGGTTCTGCAGTCACGACAAAGTTTTCTTGCTATTGTTACATCAAGATGATACTTTAAACAAACAAACAAACAAAAAATGCACGTATCTCTTTTGGCAAAAAAAAAAGAACCCAGTAGCATAAAAACATTACATGTGTAATATTTTCTTACCTGTTTTCTTCAGAGCAGCCATGCCTGGAGCTGTAGCAGCCACTTGAGTTACCATGTAGCCATACCCAAACTTTTCACATTTACTGACCTAATGGTGACAATCAATAGGATTTTATTAACTCTCTACCACAGGAAAAAATTTCAGACTGGTCCAAATTAAAAGCATTTACAGATGACAAATTCAGTGTGGCTCAAATGATGGAATCTGACTTTGATAGAGTAGAAAACATTGTGGAAAAAGGAGAAAATACTGGTTACCAGCATTTTCTCCTTTTTCCACAATGTTTTCAAAAGGTTTCTTTTTCAGGGTCATTAAAACTCAGGATTGTTTGGTAAAGGGTTAACTGTTTACCTTCTACAGACAACCCTCTTTTGCCTAGAAGGACCCAATTTTGACAAAACTTATACAGCAGGAGTATTTCTCCACTTGCAATTGTATTTTTATTTAACCATTTATTACAATGTCCTGACTTTTAACAAACCAGAGAAAGCTTTTGGAAATATTGTGGGAAAAGGAAAAAATGCTGGTAACCAGCATTTTCTCCTTTTCTCTCCATGTTGTCTACCCTATCAAAAAGAGAAATCATCATTTGAGCTGCATTTAATTTGTCATCTGCAAATGCTTTCAATTTGGTTGACTCCAAAATTTTGTGGTTTGGTACAGAGTTAAACCATAACTCATATTGCTTGTCCCTATTTCACAAGGATGCTGTCAGTAATCTGCTGTATTTTTGTTTCAGGGGGCAATCTGTACCTTATTTGTTTTGTATTTTTATCACTGAAAGAACAAACACACTAGAGGCCCTTGAGGGCCCAAATCACTCCACTGGCATGATTTTCCATTTTTTTCCTAACTTACGTTATGAATTCATGATGCAAAAAGGATAAAAGCAAATATACAACAAATGGGGGGTAGAGGTCGTTGCAACTGAGCTTGAACCCACAAAGACAGCACAAGGAGGCATAGTGAATTGAACAAATACTGAAAAAAAAAACCTTGAGTGCAATTTCTCCAACCAATTGTTTGGAATCCAGCCAAATTTGATAGGGTTTTAGTACTCATTAATTCAACAATCCCTGCAAGTTTCAAAGAAATGTGACTAATAATGTGGACTGTCTTGGGTAAATGATACTAAGTCATCAAATGGCTGCTTTTCCTAAACAGATTGCTAGATTTTCTTCATTCCTAATGGAGTTCCAATCCCTTGATGATTCAAATAATCTTTGCAAGGCTTCACAAGATTGAATAAAAAATGTGACTTAATTGCATAAACAAGAAATGTAAATTTTCAACTTTAAATGGCTCCTTTTGCCATAGTGATTGTCATTTTTTTTTTTTTTTTCAAAATGAATAAGGTTCAAGCTATTGATAATAGAAAGCAACTGTGCAAGTTTCATGAAAATTCAACCACAAAATTTAATGCCAACGTTATCGCGTAAACTAGAATTGTACATTTTCAAATTTAAATGGCTACTTTTCCCATACTGATTGTCAATTTTTTTTCAAAATCAATAGAGTTCAAGCTGTTTATGATACACAGAAACTGTGCAAGTTTCATGAAAATCCGACCACAAATACAGACTTTATCGCGTAAACAAGAAAAGGAAATTCTGATCTTTAAATAGCTACTTTTCCCACACTGGCTGTCAGTTTCTTTCAAGATCAATACGGTTCAAGCTATTGATGAAATAAACTGCCCAAGTTTCACGAAAATCCGACCACAAATGAAGACTTTATCACGTAAACATGAAATTGAAATTTTGAACTTTAAATGGTTAGTCTTTCCACACTGATCATCAGATTTTTTTTTTTAAATCAATAGAATTCAAGCTATTGATGAGATAAACAAACTGGGTAAGTTTCATGAAAATCTGACAACAAATGCAGACTTTATCGCATAAACAAGAAATTGAAATTTTGAACTTTAAATGGTTACCTTTCCCATACTGATTGTCAGACTTTTTTAAAATAAATAGGGTTGAAGCTATTGGTGATAAAAACAAACTGTGCAAGTTTCATGATAATCCAACCACAAATGCAGACTTCTCGCATAAACAAGAAAAAGACTAATGGACGGACACACAGACGGACGGACAGATGGATGACGGAAACCACGCCATGACATAAGCTCTGCTGGCTTACAGCCAGTTGTGCTAAAAAGTGCTTTTAAAAAACAAAAAGAATTACGTATAGTAAACAGCATTTAACAATACACAGGAAAAGAAGCAATGAGATAGAATTGAACATTGAGAAATTGCAGATATTCAGCAAATGTTCCATTTACTACAGTGTTTTCAGTTGTTTGATAAAGTGGATTAGTTTATGTTTTCAGTCATAATTTCTAAGTATGAATGTGGCAACAATATGATCAGACAAAATCACGCATTTATCTCTCTTAAACTACTGAAAGGACAGTATTAAAATCTAGGTGTCTTTCAACACTTAAAATTTCAACAGTATTTAGCATGCTGGCTCAATGTCGGTAATGGGAGGTTATGTAGGAGTGATACATTTAACATTCTCCATCCTGTAACAAGTCCCAACAACATACTCAACCTCAATTAGTACTGAACAGAAAGGTAAAACAATCTGTAAAAAGTGACCAGGAAACTATGTCTTTTCTTCATGTCTTCTAACACCAGTAAAGAGTTAAATGTATCCCTCCTACATAACCAACAAAGTTTTAGAATGATCTATATTTAACCCTTTACCACACAATCCCAACTTTTAACGACCCTGAGAAGGAGGCCTTTTGAAAACATTGTGGGGAATGGAGAACATGCTGGTAACCAGCATTTTCTCCTTTCCCCACAATGTTTTCTAACCTGTCAATGACAAATTTCATCACTTGGGCCACCTTTAAATTGTCGTCTGCATATGCTTTCCATTTGGAACAGCCTAAAATTTTGTCGTTTGGTGAGGTGTTAAAGCATTTGCAGACAACAAATGAAATGTGATTCAACTGATTCGGTTTGTCTTTGAAAGATTAGGAAATACATGTATAGGAAAAAAAAAGCTGGTTCCAAGTATTCTCTCATTCAAAAACCTATTCCTCAGAAGGATAAACACAAGGGATAGTTTGGTAAAAAGGTCATCTGGTAGTTACCTGCAGTTTCTTCTCATATCTTGAATGCATATAAAACATGCACTCATTCAGTGCACCAGTCTGCTGTAGTAACAATATACCTTTGGCTGTACTGGCAAAATTCAGTAAGTTGTCACGCAGTGTGTCTTTCCATTGTGCACTACAATGTATGAAAACAGTTTAGGACAAGTCTGTAAATGGAATACAGAATACATATAATGCTGTAAAAGACCATTTTTTTTCTTTTTTTTTGGCCAAATGTAATACTGGTTGTAACACATCCCTGTCTTTGCCATATTTTTTACACAGTCTTCGAATGCAAGATAATCACTTTTAGTGATGTCTTGCTTTTAAAGAAAACTCTAGGAGAGGCCGCCATTAACCCTCTATCAACTATCCCCAACACTTCATTGCTCTTTTCTCCCCAGTGCCTTTGGCAACTTAGGGTACCCCTGGCATTCTATGGCTGTATTGCCTTTCAAGAACCAATGAAATGCTTTATAAGAGTCTGTATCAAAAGTGTCTCTCTGGAAAAATATAATACTTGAGAAATCCAGCAGTTTTGCTCTGTTAGCATAGGAGTGCATAGATGAGGGGCAATGTTTTTTGAAATATTTTTGTTTCAATAACTGGGAAAAAGTAAACAATAAAAAACAGACTGAACATAATTATACATGTTACTGCAAAATTATGAATTATGTATTGTGCCTAAATGTACTGCTTTAACCTCTTTCATAGTTCTTGAAGTTCCAGTAGCTGCCAAAAGTAAATAACTAGTTGTTAAAATGTATCTAAATTTAAATTATACCATTTAAAAGTATTGAGATTATTGTGAAGATGACAATTTGTTATTGTACGGTCTGTCCAAGAGTAAGATGCTGGCAGGAAAATGAATTTCAAAATTAAGTAAAAAGTAAACAAAAAATAGAGTGACCTTGCAACTACTGACCTAGTTTTAAAATTCATTTTCCTGCCAGTGACTAACACTGTGCAATAACAAGTTGTCCCCTTCACAATAATTTCCATACTTTTAAATGGTATGATTTAAATTCACATGCATTTTACCATCTTCTTTGTTTACTTCTGGCTGCTATTGGGTCTTTAAGATTAACCCTTAGAGTGCGGAATGAAGCCAACAGACATTTTCAGTTGAAAAATAAGAGTGAAAGAATCACAATTCCACAGTTGCTTTTGTCTATAAAAATTTTGCAAAGCGGACTGTGTAGATCAAGATCAGGCTGCACAAAACATGCAGCCTGATCTTGATCTACACTGGCCGCAAAGGCAATTATTGCCATGAAAGGCGCTTTAAGGGTTAATATATTTTATCCATAGAAATGATAAATCAATTCATTAGAAGTATTTGCTGTTTAAAGGTGGCTTTTGGAATAAGAATTCAAGAATGAAAAGATTTGTCTGCTGACCCTTAGCTCTGCAGCACATGTAGATCAAGATCAGGCAGCTCAAAATATGCTGCCTGACCTTACATCATCAGCTTTGCTGAAACTTGCCATTGAAAAGGAGTCTAAAATAGCAACTACATGTACTTGGGTGTTATTTCCACCAAGGATATGTTCTTTCTTTTTCTAATGTGTACTCTCAGGGCTAAAATGGAATGGAAAACCATGCTTACACATCATAAAACTCTCTGATAGTTATGCTAGAGTTGTCACTTGAACTGTCATCATCAGGGGTGGGGGTGTTAGCTGTCTCTAATTCCTTTGATGCCTGAAAAATGTTACAGGACGAACATAATTTGAACAATGGAACTTTGACTTTCGACCTCTTGTACAGTATCTTAACATTCTACCATGTCACTCCTAAACCTTCCACCATGAAAAGAAAGATTGATACTTTAACTCTTTACCAGACAGCAATATTATAGGCATGTCAAATTGAAAGCATTTGCAGACGATATATCAAAGGTGGCTATAATGGTGGAATTTGTCCATGACAAGGTAGACAACATTGTGGGAAAAGGAGAAAATGCAGGTTACCAGCATTTTCTCCTTTTCCCACAATGTATTCAAAACCCTTCTTCATCAGGGCAGTCAAAATACAGGATTGTTTGTAAAGGATTTAGTATTTATCTGTATCACAGCTGTAGTTACTTTTTCTGCCAGTGTTGATCAAGATAATTCTGCCCAAAAAGTGCAGTCTGATTCACAATGTCTGCCATGGTGAGACATCCTGCCTAATGGCACCCTTGAAAAGTAAGAATTTGGGTGTGTCATCCTCACAGAAAATTTGATTTAGTTGACTGATTGCTCTGAGGGCCCAGTGTAAATATTCCATACTTTTACTTCATATTTTCAATACATGTGTTAATACAAATTGTAACCATCCAAAAGTTCTATCTTAGTTGACACTGCAGTGACTAGAAACTTGCCCCACATTTATACCATAGACTACTACAAACATTATACATGTACCTTTATACGTGTATGTTATTTCAGTCTTTGACACCCACAGTTTTTGTGATGTATCATCAGCCAAGCCAGTGATGGGTATTAAGTCAAATTTAAAGAAAGCTTAAAGGTCTTACATGAAATATAAAAAAACATACCGGTATCATTGAGTCAGTACTTACTTTCATTATGACAAAAACAGCACTAATATGTATTAAAACAACAAACAAGATAAAAAAAAAATTAAAAAATGTCCCACGGAAAACAAACATTCTGTGGTGTACAAATGAAATAAAGACATCCTTACATCTTTCCAAGCCTCTGCTACAACTGTATGAAGTGCATAAAGATATAGGATACGTAGTCCTTCACAGGTGTTATACAGCTGCCTGCATATGTATAAATATGCTCCAATCACAACTGGACTGGGTGCAGGCCCTGCCTCTCTAGGAAGTTGGTGCAGTAGTGCCTTCTTGGTGAACTCTGCTATGATGTGGGCTGCAGATGACCTGTAAAATTTTCAGTCTGTGATATCCCTTTGAATCAATCCTTAATTTGGCTATTACAACCACAGTTGCATTTGTGCATGATGTAGATCAAGGTCAGAGTGCACTAAATATGCAATCTGATATTGCATCTACATTGTGTGCTATTTTGAGACATTCTAGTTGTTGAAATGGCATTCAAACTGTAATATTTGGGTCTGTCATTGCTTGACTTCAATTTTCATCTGTTTTCCTATGTTTCATAAGTTCCAGGCTGGGGCTGTGAAGTGTCTTGGACATGGACATTTCAAACGGCCCAGTGACTTAGTGAGGATCAAACACAAGTCCTCTGGATCATTAATCCAATACCTTAACCACCGAGTAGTGCTGGACCCTTATGGATCTATGAGTCTCAAATTTTTCAGGTATGTTCCACTGCAAATTTTTATAAAGGTTATATATATCCACAGAGCGATAAAGTGCAAACATAGCAATTCTTATTTTCTTTCAAACATTGCATGCATGATTCACACTCAAGATCCCTATTCACCAATCACCATAAATTCAATTCTAATTCTAAAGTCTTGCCAGTCTGCCTAGCCATATGATTGGCCAAGACAGAACACTTAAGCAAGTGAGATCGCTAGTCCTTGAATTAAGAACAAGGATAAAATTCAGAATGGTTTTTGAATACAGCCCAAAATTTGCATACTTTGTTCTTGAGAAGATGTCTTTCTTTTCACCATACATCAGATGACGTCTACCCTTAGTGCTTGAAGCAATCATGGACAAAATATCTGCTACATGTAGCAAGGTTTTCTCCCCTGGAGCTTGGTGTTCCTGTAAAAATAGTGCAAGCTTTACATCAGAGACAAGATCAAAGAAATCATGTAGTTTTTTTGGTAACCATTACCAAACACTTCCCAGACTGATTCTGAAAAACATTGTGGGAAAAGGAGAAAATGCTTGTACCAGCATTTTCTCATTTCTTCATAATATCTTCTGTGCTTAATTTCAAAGTCTTAAAATTTGTCATCTGATAATGAGTTAACATAATAACGATACCTGAAATAAATAACATTCAAGAAATACTTAGAGATATGTGTCTTTGCCCTATGCTGATGGATGTTCTTATTGGTGTCTAGTGCTACCAGCTCATTTAATTCTTCACCATACAACAAAATTTCAGACTTTTCCATACTGAAAGCCTTTGCAGACAACAAAATAAATGTGACTCAAAAATTGAAATTTGTCATTGGAAGGGTACAAAACATTGCGGGAGAAGGAGAAAAAGCTGGTTACCAGTATTTTCTCCTCTTCCCACAGTTTTAAAGTTTTTTTTTTCTTAGGGTCATTAAAAGTCGGGACTGTGGTTAAGAGTTAAAGGAGCTCAAGGCCATAATTTTTAAGCCAAATTCTTCATAACTATTTCCTTTTCATTGCAATTTTCAACTCTTTTTATTTTATGGACAACATAAACTGCTTTTACGAACAACTGAGATCAGGATCTTACAGCAAAGAATTTGCAGGTTTATTGACATGTCCATAATGAAAGCATTTGCAGACATGACAAATTAAATTATCTCAAATAATTGGAGTTGTTTTTAACATTGTGGGAAAGGAGAACATGCTCTTTACCAGCATTTTCTCTTTTCCCACAATGATTTCAAAAGTCTTTTAGATCAGTAATATTTTGACAGATCTTGAAATCAAAACAGCCTTAATTTGCTACAGAGTAGAATAATTGATAGATTTAAAATTAATTTATCCTCACCCCTGGTAGCCCATATGGGCGATGATGCCTAAAAAAGACTGTTACATGTATTTATGTTTTGAGGGATATTGCAAGATCCATGACAAGACCCATCCTGAGTTATGCATGGTTCTTTAAGAGACTCTGATTATAGCACCATCACAGGGGACCTTGGTTTAACTTACTATTTGAAAGACTATTAGTAAGGTTTAGTTTGCCAGTCACATTCAAGTGTCCCAATATTTGTTGTTACAAGTTTCATGGTCTACCACTTGAGCTATTTGGGCTGACCAGAACTCAGTGGATTTTGTTTGCTGATTGAAAATAAATATATGTTTAGTTTACACAGGAATCGAATACTGAATTGAAGAGTATAAAAACTGTGTAATTTACACTTTTGTGGACAATTCTGTTTCATTATAAACCCATTTCCTGGCATTCACAGGCAACCAAAGACCAGGAAAAACAACACAAAAGACGATACATTTGAGAAAACAAAAACACTGCATTTTAACTGTATGGAACACACTTTTGGACATGGTATCATATACATGTACATGGTAAATACATGACCAAGAGTGGTAGAAAGACATTAGATTTTTTTAATAGGAAAAACTGTATCAAACATCATATACTGTATGGGGTTAAAACTTTTGTGGTAATAGATCAATTTACTGGGCTTTGAAGGAAAACTAACAACAAGAAAGTCCATTTACTGAACTTTCTGTTTAATCAAAAGCTACTGCAAAGGAAAGTTGAATATATTAAAAGGTATATCAAATCTGGCTCAAATGATGGGATTTGCCATTGAGAGGCTAGAAAACATTGTGGGAAAATGAGAAAACTTTGGTTACCAGAATTTTTTCCCTTATCCTACAATGTTTTTAAAGGCCTTCTTCCTCATGGTAGTAAAAACAAGGGGATGTTACTGAGAGGTTAAGGACGCAAGAGCGTACATAATCTTGTAATGTTAAAAGTGTGAAACTAAGTGCATGTAGAACCCATGGCTGTAAGTCCAATACCTGTCCTATGTATGACTGTTTTAAAGTTTACTTTGAATGCATAAATTTTTTTAGTTGTCAAAAAATACTAAGATACATGTGTTGCAATTTCAACACATTTTTCATCAGTATCACAAATTAGCTATTGATGTGTATCCAAGATAATACATGTAGTCTGCCCAAACTGCAATTGCTCTGTACCATCTGCAGAAACAGCATTCAGTGTGGTCAGGGTTAACTTTCATAGGAATTTACCATTAAAAACTTTACAAGAGTTTACAAAGTAAAAATATTGCAAAGTTAAGTAAAAAGTTGTCTAAAATGTGTGTTTCATCCTACAACCTTGAATAAAAATCATAAAATTCTCTCAGTGAAATAGATCTAAAAATACAGTCAGTCATTGAAATATGATGTAGTCCAAACAACAAAATGTTCCGACAGATAGAGTGCACATTCAATTCTAGAAAACTTCAAGAACAAGTTACTGCAGATCATGAAATCGCTTATGACTAGCAATCACATTATTTGTTATAAGTGCTTGATTGTCTTCAAATTTTAAAGCAAAAAATTGCTGTTTGTGTGAAGAAAAATGTGGATAAATTATTCTGTCTTGTGTTCTGTAGAGATCAAACATTATGTTAGTAGCATAAAAAGGGTTAAAGGAAACAAGCATTACCTTTACACTAAAATACTGTAGAAATCATACAAAAAGGCACAAAAAATTTTTTGAAAGCTTCTGGGATGGACAATTAATTATGGTCTCTGCTGTATTTTTTCCTTCTTTCATTTTTTCACCAATAGATATAAAGTGCTGTCAAAAGGGAAACAGACTAGATACTGATAAGTCAAAAAGTCATTTAACCCTTTACGAGATGGCAAAATTTAAATTTTCCAAACTGAAAGAATTTTAAGATACCATATCAAACAGGGCTCAAATGATTGGAATGAGTAGAAAACACAGTGGGAGAAGGGAAAAAATGCTGATTACCAGCTTTTCTGCTTTTCCCACCTTGTTTTCTGAAGCCTTCTTCTTCATTGTTGCTAAAATAAAAAATTGTATGGTGAAGAAATAAGATATGTGTAACTACATGTATGTTTATAGTTTATACATTACTGAATTTATTTTTCTTCGGAGACTTAGCATTTTGAATACAATAGCCAGTTTCACAAATGCAAATATATGTATACATGTAGTTGTATAAAGGGTATATGAATCTTAAAAGGAAACAAGAGGGCCTGGATCGCTCACCTGAATCAATAGGCGAAATTTCACTCCAGGGTCATAACTGAAAGTACTACATGCCAAATAAATATGATGTTAGGCCCAATTTCAAACTCATCCAATATTTTATCAAGACAAACATTCTGACCAATTTTCAAGTCAATTGAGCAAGACATTGGCCTCAAGAGTGACCACAAGGTATTTCTTTAATTTGACCTAGTGACCTTGATTATGACCCAGGTGACCCAATTTTAAACTCATCCTAGATTTTTTCAAGAGATTTTATGAAGGCAAGCATTCTGAACAATCTTCAAGTCAATTGAGCAAAAAATATGGCCTCTAGAGTGCCCACAAGGTATTTCTTTAATTTGACCTAGTGACCTAGTTTATGATCCCAGTTGACCCAAATTCGGATTCATATGAAATGTTATCAAGACAAACATTCTGACCAATTTTCAAGTCAATTAAGCAAGAAATGTAGCCTCTAGAGTGCCCTCAAAGTATTTCTTTAATTTGACCTAGTGACCTAGATTATGACCCCAGGTGACCCAATTTTGAAGTCATCCTAGATTTCATCAAGACAAACATTTTAATTAATTTTCAAATCAATTGAACAATAAATGTGGCCTCTAGAGTGCACTCAAGGTATTTCTTTAATTTGACCTAGTGACCTAATTTATGACCCCAAATGACCCAAATTTGAACTCATGTGAGATTTTATCAAGACAAACATTCTGACCACATTTCAGGTCATTTGAGCAATAAATGTGGCCTCTAGAGTGCCCACAAGGTATTACTTTAATTTGACCTAGTGACCTAGTTTATGACCCCAGGTGACCCAATTTCGAACTGACTGAACACGTTGTGCTCAGATGGGCTAACAAACTTAGAACAGGTTCACTACATACCAAATAACAAAGCTCTATGCCTTCCAGGTTTAGAAAAGAAGAATTTTAAAATTTTCCTTCTTTGTTCCTTTGTTCGAACTTGTGACCCCCGAGGCAGGGCCAGTTTTGACCCCAGCGGCATCATTTGAACAAATTTGGTAGAGGTCTACTAGGAGATGCTACATACCAAATATCAAAGCTCTACACCTTCCAGTTTTAGAGAAGAAGAATTTTAAAGTTTTCCTTCTTTGTTCCTATGTTCGAACTTGTGACCCCGGAGCAGGGCCAGTTTTGACCTCAGGGGCATCGTATGAACAAACTTGGTAGAGGTCAACTAGGAGATGCTACATACCAAATATTAAAGCTCTACGCCTTCCAGTTTCAGAGAAGAAGATTTTTAAAGTTTTCCTTCTTTGTTCCTATGTTCGAACTTGTGACTCCCCGCGCCCCCCCCACCAGCAGGGCCAGTTTTGACCCCAGGGGGATCATATGAACAAATTTGGTAGAGGTCCACTAGGAGATGCTAGATGCCAAATATCAAAGCTCTACGCCTTCCAGTTTCAGAGAAGAAGAATTTTACAGTTTTCCTTCTATGTTCCTATGTTTGAACTTGTGACCCCCAGCATATGAACAAACTTGGTAGAGATCCACTAGGAGATGCTAGATGCCAAATATCAAAGCTCCACGCCTTCCAGTTTCAGAGAAGAAAAATTTTAAAGTTTTCCGTCTTTGTTCCTATGTTCGAACTTGTGACCCCCGGGTGGGGCCAGTTTTGACCCCAGGGGCATCATATGAACAAACTTGGTAGAGGTCTACTAGGAAATGCTACATACCAAATATCAAAGCTCCACGCCTTCCAGTTTCAGAGAAGAAGAATTTTAAAGTTTTCCTTCTTTGTTCCTATGTTCGAACTTGTGACCCCCAGGGCGGGGCCAGTTTTGACCCCAGGGGCATCATATGAACAAACTTGGTAGAAGTCCACTAGGAGATGCTAGATGCCAAATATCAAAGCTCCACGCCTTCCAGTTTCAGAGAAGAAGATTTTTAAAGTTTTCCTTCTTTGTTCCTATGTTCGAACTTGTGACCCCCAGGGCGGGGCCAGTTTTGACCCCAGGGGCATCATATGAACAAACTTGGTAGAAGTCCACTAGGAGATGCAACATACCAAATATCAAAGCTCTAAGCCTTCTAGAATCAGAGATGAAGATTTTCAAAGATTCTGCTATTTTTTTCCTATCTGTTGCCATGGCAACCAGAGTTACGGGTGGAATTCAATCTCTTGAACAACTTTGGTAGAGCTTCACCCAAGGAACATCCCTGCCAAGTTTCATCAAGATTGGCCCAGCGGTTTAGGAGGAGAAGATGTTTAAAGGAATTGTGGAAAGATGGACAGACGGACAGATGGACGCCGGACAACGACAGATCACAATACCTCACCTTAGCACTTCGTGCTCAGGTAAGCTAAAAAAGCATAAATTGTGCAGTAATCATGACAAATGTTTGAAACACTGCTTTGTTAAATGCTGAAGACACATAAGGGGTAGCTATACAAACATTAACTTTTTTCACAGTATTACTATTACATATATTGAAAATTGTTGTTCATTATTGCTTATTTAACAGTAATAAGAAAACAGTCTCTTTTTCTCTGTATGCAAATAACACAAGAGCTGCATTGTCTATTTCACAAAGTGATAAATTCACTGAAAACTTATCAGGAATGACAGATATCCTGTTTTTGAAATTTGAAAAAAAAAAAAAAAAAAAACAAGAGGGCCATGATGGCCCTGGGTCGCTCACCTTAGTAGAGTGCCTTCAAGGTTTTTCTTTAATTTGACCATGTGACCTAGTTTTTGACTGCAGGTGACCCAATTTCAAACTCATATTTCATGAAGACAAACATTCTGACCAATTTTCAAGTCAATTGAGCAAAAAATGTGGCCTCGAGTGTCCTAAAGATATTTCTTTAATTTGACCTAGTGATCTAGATTATGACTCCAGATGACCCAAATTTGAACTGGTCTTTGATTATATCAAAAGAAACATTTTAACCAATTTTCAAATCAAATGAATAATAAATGTGGCCTCTAGAGTGCCCACTAGCTATTTCTTTAATTTGACCAAGTGACCTAGTTTATGACCCCAGTTGACCCAAATTCAGACTCATGTGAGATTTTACAAAGACAAACATTCTGACCAATTTTCAAGGCAATTAAGCAAAGAATGTGGCCTCTAGAGTGCCCACAAGGTATTTCTTTATTTTGACCTAGTGACCTAGTTTATGGTTCCAGGTGACCCAAATCCAAACTCATCTGGTATTTCATCAAGACAAACATTCTGGCCAAATTTCAGGTCATTTGAGCAATAAATGTGGCCCCCAGAGTGCAAACAAGGTATTTCTTTAAACTGACCCAGTGAACTAGTTTATGACCCAAGTTGACCCAAATTAATCTTATGTGAGACTTTATAAAGACAAACTTTCTAACTAATTTTCAAGGCTGGGCCAGTTTTGACCCAGGGGTATCATATGAACAAACTTGGTAGAGGTCCACTAGGAAATGCTACATACCAAATATCAAAGCTCTACACCTTCCCGTTTAAGAGAAAAAGAAATTTAAAGTTTTCCTTCTTTGTTCCTATCTTCGAACTTGTGACCCCCCGGGGCGGGGCCAGTTTTGACCCAGGGGCATCATATGAACAAACTTGGTAGAGGTCCACTCTGAGATGCAACATACCAAATATCAAAGCTCCACACCTTTCGGTTTCAGAAAAGAAGAATTTTAAAGTTTTCCTTCTTTGTTCCTATGTTCAAACTTGTGACCCCAGGGGCTGGGCCAGTTTTGACCCAAGCAGCATCCTTGGAACAAACTTGGTAGAAGTCCACTAGGAGATGCTACATACCAAATATCAAAGCTCTATGCCTTCCCATTTAAGAGAAAAAAAAAATTTAAGTTTTCCTTCTTTGTTCCTATGTTTGAACTTGTGACCCCCGGGGCAGGGCCAATTTTGACCTCAGGGGCATCGTATGAACAAACTTAGTAGAGGTCTACTAGGCGATGCTACATGCCAAATATCAAAGCTCTATGCCTTCTAGTTTTAGAGAAGAAGATTTTTAAAGTTTTCCTTCTTTGTTACTATGCTCAAACTTGTGACCCCCGGGGTGGGGCCAGTTTTGACCCCAGGGGCATCATATGAACAAACTTGGTAGAGGTCCACTAGGCAATGCTACATACCAAATATCAAAGCTCTACGCCTTCCAGTTTCAGAGAAGATGATTTTTAAAGTTTCCCCTCTTTGTTCCTATGTTTGAACTTGTGACCCCCGGGGCAGGGCCAGTTTTGACCCCAAGGGCATCATTTGAACAAACTTGGTAGAGGTCCACAAGGAGATGCTAGATGCCAAATATCAAAGCTCTATGCCTTCTAGTTTCAGAGAAGAAGATTTTTAAAGTTTTCCTTCTTTGTTACTATGCTCAAACTTGTGACCCCCGGGGCGGGGCCAGTTTTGACCCCAGGGGCATCAAATGAACAAACTTAGTAGAGGTCCACTAGGAGATGCTACATACAAATATCAAAGCTCTGCGCTTCCTAGTTTCAGAGAAGAAGATTTTCAAAGATTTTGCTCTTTTTTCCTTTTTGTTGCCATGGCAACCAGAGTTGTGGGTGGAATTCAATTCTTTGAACAATTTTGGTAGAGCTTCACCCAAGGAACATCCCTGCCAAGTTTCATCAAGATTGGCCCAGTGGTTTAGGAGAAGAAGATGTTTAAAGAAATTGTTGACGGATGACGGACGACAGACGACGGACGCCAGACATAGGGCGATCACAATAGCTCACCTTTAGCACGTTGTGCTAAGGTGAGCTAAAAAAGGAAAAATCAGACTAGGTGACAAATCAATTTCATTAAATGCCCAATAGCCATCAAAACATCAATGCAGGTGTTAAAATTTATAAATTTAATTTCAGATCATACCATTTAAAAGTATAATTTGTTATAGTGCAGGCAGTCCAAGTGTTAGTCACTGACAGATAATTGAATGTCAATATCAGGCAAAACATAAACAAAAGATAGAGTAATCTGACAACTTTTGACCTAGTTTTGACTTCAATTTCTCTGTCATCGCCTAAAACTTGGACCAACCGTACAATAATACATTGTCATCTTCACTATAATTTCAAAACTTTTAAACAGTATAATTCAAATTAAAGTGCATTTTAACACCTGCTTTTATTTACTTTTGGCAGCTATAGTTACCTACTTTAAATGCTGAATGATTATTCCCTAATACAAAAGCCTTATTTTTTGTACATAACAGACATCACATAAGCTGAAATTTCATTGAAAAAAGCACATCATTTCAGAAAAATCTGCAATTGTAAGAGACAGCCATTTCAAAAGTAGGGATAAAATAGATGAACAGTGAGTTTTTGTTACCAGCAAGTTCGAAAATAACTTTAAATGAGCTTAAAGATGAAGGCTTTGAAAAACATTGTGGGAGAAGGAAAAAATACTGGTAGCCAGCATTTCTCTTTTTCCCAAATCTTTTTTTACCCTTTCAAAGGTAATGTTGTCATTTGATTCACATTTAATTTGTTGTCTGCAAGTGCTTTAAATTTTGAAAATTCCAAAATTTTGATGTTTTGTAAAAAGTTAACCAGACTACAAAACTTATGACTCACCCATGCAGAAAACATTTCAGATAAAGTGAATGTGGCTTTAATGATGGGACTTGTCTTTGAAAGGATAGGAAACATGAAGAGGAAAGGAGAAAATGCTAGTTTCCAGCATGTCCTTCTTTTCTCATCGTGTTTTCAAAGGGTCTTTTTCTCAGTGTCACAAAAACACAGAATCATTTGTTAGTTATTCTTCAATATTAACAGTACTATTTCTCAAAGGATTCCAATGGTTTTTATCATAGCTTTAGTGTCCTTTATTGGGAGAGTGTTCAGCTGGTAGTGCAGGGAAAATTACAGTCAGCCAGATCTACTGAAACATATTTAAACTCTTTCACATGATTCATGAAGCTAACATTAATTCTGGTGTAAAAACTGATTGATTCCATTACATTAAATGCCATTTTCAACATCATTTCACTTAAAACCAAGGCAACCAATGCATCAGTCCATGCTCCCTGTGGTTTCTATTACTGGTTCTTTGCACAAACATCACTGAGCAATATTCAGGTATGCAAGAGGATTGAATCTTGACAAAAATTCAGACAAGCTTGGAATCAAATCAGCCACCCTTGATTTCAAGCCCTGTTCCTTACTCACTGAGCTAACAAGCGTGGCTTTCATTTAGAGAGGGCAAGTTAAAGTTAAGTAGAATTCTATGTCTATATTGTCATGGCTCAAAGTCTATTTTGTTACAGCAAAAAAATGTCTTGTTTCACTTTCTTTCAACTGTTTTTTTTTTTTTTTTTTTAAACTGTCACAGTATTTAGCTCGACGAATAACAAATGGTAATATATACCAGCTTGACTAATTGAAGAATAAGTCTTCATGTTGATTCAGGCCTCTTAGTAATATATAAATGATACAGAAATAAGTCCTTAGTTAATGTTTAAAGCACTGCTGTCTCAGAAAATAACTCTTGAAATGGCTGAAAACTCTTTCCACACTTACTTCATCCTCAAAACCTATTTCTTCCCAATACTGTTGTAAAATCAAATAATAAGCTATAAAAGTTCATCAAGCATTATCTTTGTGTATGTGTCATCTTTTCAGACAATCAAAATTACCATTCAAAATTATTTCATTATAATACATGTATGAAATTCAAATTCATGCACTATCAGAGTTTAACTCTTTACCAATTGACAAAATTCTACACTGGTCCAAATTGACAGCCTTTGGAGACGAAAATTTTGATGTGGCTCAATTGATGGGAATTATCCTGAAAAAGAGTAGAAACACTGTGGTAAAAGGACAAACTGCTGGTAACCAGCATTTTCTCCTTTTCCCACAATGTTTTCAAGTTTTCTTCTTCAGGGCTGTTAAAAGTCAGGACTGTGTGGTAAAGGGTTAAGACATCTATACATGTATCCAACCTACTAAACACATCATTACCTAGTTTTTCTGAGTTACAGTGTAATTCAAAAAAATGATCAGTTCAATTTCAGGTGTTCCAAACAATAAGGAAATTTATGACTCTCATTGGCTAGACAAATGGCTAAAAAACCGCAAACCTTTAACCGAAAATTGTCAAGTGTAAATGATGATACACACCTTTAGCATTTGCTGATTTACCGTTTACCAAATGGTCATGTGTAATATCAAGGGAAAAGGAAAGTCTGCTGGTAGCCAGCATTTTTTCCTTCTATCACAATGTTTTCTACCCTTTCAGAGACAAATTCCATAAGTCACATATAATTTATCATCTTGCCAATGCTTTTAATAAGGACAAGTCTAAAATTCTGTCATGTGTTAACTCTTTACCACACAACTACTACCCTGAAGAAGAAGGCTTTTGAAAACATTGCGGGAAAAGAAGAAAATGCTGGTAACAATCTCAAAGACAGATACTGTTGTTTGTGACCCATTTTATTTGTCGTCTGCAAACACTTTCACTTGGGACTAGTCTGAAATTTTGTTATGTGGTAAAGAGTTAAGAGTAAGTAATCAGTACTGGATGACAAATCAGGCTAAGTATTACTTACAGCAACATCTAGAAAATGTGAAATGGGGGAGAGTAGAGTGCTTGTAATCTCATCTTTGTACAGGCAGATCTCACAGGCTTGTTCAGAGCTACATAATCCCTTTAAAACATCAGCAATCAGCTTGGCTGGATCAAACATTTCAGCTGAAAATTTTATGTTTAACTGTTTATTGACTCCTTTTCAATTTTGACATAAAGAAGCGTTGTGATAAGCAAGAGAGCAACTTAATATGGCCAAGTCTGGTAGCTTAACAATCTAGGGTTGCAGGTTTGAATCCAAACTTGACTATATTCTTCCTAGGGATTGTGTGTAGTCATTGCCACAGGATTTATACCTCTCTCATCACTGAACAATGGTTTCAAGATGTATATGTAGGAAAGTAGTCAGTGACCTTGCTGTGAAAATATCAGTAAATGAAAATTCAAGAAAGCATTAATAGGTACACTAGAAACCACCATACAACTGAAACGATGTTGAAAAAGATAAACCAAGAAATTAAATACTTTTGCAAACACAGTTACATGTATATTATATAAAAAGAAAAGATGAAACTTACAGGCATTTGCCTTAGGCAAATGAAAGACAGGACTTGGATCAACTACAATCAAAACCATGGCAACCATGAGCTTTTTTATGGAAACTGGTTCTGAAAAATATGAGTAAGTGAAAAATACCAAACTAAATTACATCATTTACTGAATTGTGTACAGGTAAAACAGTTTTAATAATAATGATAGAAATATGAGCCATGCTCTGTCAAAAAGGGGCTTAATGCATCTGCGAAAGTATCAGCCCAGGTCAGCCTGCGAAGTCTGCTCAGGCTGACATGGGCTGAAACTTTTTGCTATTGGTCAATTTTCTGTATTTCAAATAACTAGTCTACCTTATGATACAGTTGGCTGTTACACAGATTTTATGGATCCCATATTATGTGATGACTTGCTTGGTTTTATGCAATACGGAGATGCATTAAGCCCCCTTTTGCCAGAGCATGGCTCATACATGTATATATCAGTGTAAAATACATTCATAGACATTCATTTTCTTTTTTTCACAATGTTTTCTAGCTTTCACAGACAAATCTTGTCATTTGAGCCACATTTAATTTATTGTCTTCCATTACCTTAATTTGGTGAGGTCTAAACTTTTGTAGTTTGGTAAAGAGTTATCAAATTACAAAATTTTAGACTGGTCCAGATTGAAAGCATTTGCAGACAACAATTTAAATCTGGCTCAAATGATAGAATTTGTTTTTGATTCAGTAGAACACATAGTGGGAAAAGGAGAAAATGCTGGTTACCAGCATTCTCTACTTTTCCCACTATGTTTTCAAAGAGCCTTCTTTGTTAATGTCATTAAAACTCAGGATTGTTTAGGAGATAAATGAATGAAATGATACCTTCTGAATCTTTCAACTTGATAGGAAAAAACTTCCTTCCATTGGCAAAACAGAGAAGTTTACCAATCACACAAGCTGAATGGATAAAGTAGGCATACTCTAGTTCTGCTCCTGTGAAGAAAACCCTCCTCATTTCTGGAAAAAAAGAAACGCATTATTTTTTTTGTTGCTTTAATGGACTGTGAGGATCAGACTGTACAGAACATGTAGTCCGATCTTGAATCTACACAGTTATTACCTTTCAACGAATTCTGGCCAAAACAAGCTTAAGATATTTTACCTTTTTTTCTCAATTTTATTAATTCAGTGCTCAACAAGTAAGGTATATGTATAGTCCAACAGTTATACATATATTTAAATGTCATAAATTCTACACAGTTGGAAACACTGTGACAAAGGTTAAATTTGCTCAAAATGAGCAATATCAAATTTTGTCATAATGATTTCAGGCCTTTCAGGGGTCAAAGCTGCTGTGTTTAAAGAAATTGAAACATTCCTTTTTAAGATAAGTTTCTGCTTTAAACTTAATATTCCTGAGTAAAGAGTGTAAGTTCAGTGTGGTCAAACAGTACTGAGAATGAGAGAGAGAAAAAAAAAGAAAGGCTTGGAGAAGAAAAGATCAAAAAGTGACAGAGTGGAGGGAGAGAGACAGAGTAGAGAAAAATGGAAGCAATGGAAAATAAAGTGAGAGAGATAGACAGAATGAGAGGAAAGTAATTTCTACCATATATTTTGTTTGATTTTGAATACATACCAAAAGTTGACTTTGACACATTTTCTGAAATGTCACTCATCAGGTCAAAGGGTACTTTTCTAGCTGCTGAAAACTCTAGACAATGTTTCACAGCATTTTCAACCTGTAACGTACAAGAAATGAGTAACTGCATTCAACCAATACCCCCTCAAGGAGACATACATTTTGGTATACAAACAATTAAAAAAAAAAAATACCACTAACTGCAACCAGGAGCACGACATAAGACCACTTTAATGTCGCTTTGAAAAGTCATCTTTAACCTTTTTCATGCGGAGGAATATTAGTGTTTTTCCATCGTTCACACAATCTCTCTGTTATCTATGAAAAGTATATGTAACATTGTCTATGTATGAAATAAACTAAATCATTCAGTTTTATTATAATACATTGAAATCATCATCTCTGATGAAGGCAAAAGTGTCTAAAGCTGGAGGGAAACACGTGTTTGTGGTCTTATGAAAAGCAGAGGCATGTTGCTAGTGCACAGAGAACAAGACAGATCTATAGACGGTCAATTCATCATAATTCAGTGAGAAAGATAGATAAAATGCACTCTCATCCAAAATTGACACTGCTTCCCTTACCAGAGTGTGTCAGCTGTTTCATATCTTGCTCACTACCGGGTAGATTAAGTTGCATCCAAAGGACGGGGAATGTGACATTGCAAAAAATGTCATGACATGGAAACACTGCAGTTTTGTCTTCTCTTCCTTCAATAAACAAGTACAACAAATATGTTGCCCGTTATAGAAAATGTATACATACTGGTGGTGTGGAAAAAGTTTAAGATGACTTATCAAAGGGATATCAAAGTGGTCTTATTTCATGTGCTGGGTAGGAGTTGGTGGTGTTTTTCAATCCTTCGTAACTTTTTACTTGGTCATTGTACTTTGATGAAATTTGTAGCATGTCTCAATGACACAAAGCAAAATATGTCAACAAATTTTGGTACTAAAATGGGAAAAGTCTACATACTTAATGGACAGCCCTGTTACATTATGACACAGAATTTTATGTCTATATTGTGAAAAAATTGTACTTACAAATGGTCTATATTTTTCAAGCAGATCCAGCAAAAAGTTGCGACTGAAATGACCATGCTGAAAAAGAAAAAACAAAACTCTTTCCGTGTTGGCTCTTTGCTACACAACAAAATTCCAGACTCTTCTATTCTATACTGAAAGCCAATTCAGACAACAAATCAAATGAGGCTCTTATGATCAGTTTGTCTTTGAAGGGGTAGAAAGATTTATCAGTAGTGGAGAAACGCCTGCTAACCAGCTTTTCTCCTTTTTCCATGAACTGTTCTCCCTGA